>OX451741.1:1266551486-1267819080 GCA_948472305.1 Vicia faba | reverse complement strand
ATATATATATATATATATATATATATATATATATATATATATATATATATATAATATGGCACAATTAAATATAAGTTTAAATAATTAGTACATAATATGTTATATGCCATATTAATTCAGAAGTCATTAAACATATAATGTCTAATATTTGTTCATTTTAAGTAAATATTTTGTCGATCCGTCAGAAAAATAGGTTTGGCCCGTCATGCATACCTATAATTTTTAAATACTTCTCTATTGTAAATTTATGGATGCTATTGATATTATATGATTTTATCATCTAATAGAAAATAAATTTAAACACAATTAAATTTTACAAGTCAAGTACCAAGAATGATACTTGATTATATATTTTGTACCAAGATTTTTATATTTTTTGTAATTTCATGTACTTGTTGTGAGTAGAAGATTTAATCTTATTTCACGTTTGATCATGTTTTGAAAAAGATATACAATACATGTGATACTTTTTACTTTAAGGGGTGTATCATATAACAAATTTGTATATAATTTTCTATTAAGTATATCATATTTAAAAAAAAAATTAAAATTAATAATAATTAATTGATTGGATATATTTTTATAGAAGAATTCTTGTTAAAATTTTCAATTTTCAAAGTCTTTCTTAAGGTGTCAGTCTTTTTAAATCCCTAAAGTAAGATACTACATGCATTGTAAACTGAAACTTTTTACTGCATGCATTATAAAGTGAAACTTTTAACTGCATCTGGTAAAGTTTGGAGTTGGTTCTACTTGTTATAGCAGATAATGATTATTTCTTATCTCTTCAATAATTTTTTTTAATATTAAAAATAAATAATAATATTAACAATAATTAGAAAATAAAGATCATTTACAATAATTAAATGAAATTTCAAAATGTTAACAATTGTATACAATATTTTTTTAGTATACTATATATATTGTTTTAATATGGCACAATTATATATAAGTTTATATAATTATTATATAGTAAGTTATATGTTATATTAATTCAGAAGTCATTAATATATCATGTCTAATATCTGTTCAATTTTAATAAATATTTTGTCGATCCGTCAGAAAAATAGATTTGGTCCGTCAGACATATCTATAATTTTTAAATTCTTATCTATTGTAAAATTATTGATACAGTTGATATTATATGATTTTATCATCTAATAGAAAATAAGTTTAAATACAATTAATTTTTATAAGTCAAGTAACAAGAATGATACTTGACTATATATTTTGTACAAAGATTTTTTTTTTTTGTAATTTCATGTAATTGTTGTGAGTAAAAGATTTAATCTCATTTCATGTTTAACCATATTTGGAAAAAGATATACAATACATGTAATACTTTTTATTAGAAGGGGTATATCATATAATAAATTTGTCTATAATTTTCTATTAAGTATATGATATTTAAAAAAAAATCTAAAATGAATAATAGTTAATTGATCAAATGTTTTTTTATAAAAGCATTCTTGTTAACATTTTCAATTTTCAAAGTCTTTCATAAGGTTTGAGTATGTTTATATCCCTAAAGAAAGATCCTACATGCATTGTAAACTGAAACTTTTTACTTAAACTGAAACTTTTTACTGCATGTGATAAAATTTGGAATTGGTTTTACTTGTTATAGCAGATTATTTGTTATCTCTTCAATAATTTTCTTTAATATTAAACAAAATAATAATATTAATAATAATTAGAAAATAAAGATCATTTACAATAAATAAATGAAATTTCAAAATTAACAATTGTATACTATATTTTTTTAATATACTATATATATATATATATATATATATATATATATATATATATATATATATATATATATATATATATATATATATATATATATATATATATATATATATATATATATATATATATATATATATATATATATATATATATTTAATATGGCATAATTATATATAAGTTTATATAAATAGTATATAGTATGTTATATGTCATATTAATTCAGAAGTCATTAAACATATGATGTCTAATATTTGTTCATTTTAAGTAAATATTTTGTCGACATGTCAGAAAAAATAGGTTTGGCCTGTCAAGCAACCTATAATTTTTAAATACTTCTCTATTGTAAATTTATGAATGCTATTGATATTATATGATTTTATCATCTAATAGAAAATAAATTTAAACACAATTAAATTTTACAAGTCAAGTACCAAGAATGATACTTGATTATATATTTTGTACCAAGATTTTTATTTTTTTTGTAATTTCATGTACTTGTTGTGAGTAGAAGATTTAATCTTATTTCACGTTTGATCATGTTTTTTGAAAAAGATATACAATACATGTGATACTTTTTACTATAAGGGGTATATCATATAATAAATTTGTATATAATTTTCTATTAAGTATATCATATTTTTAAAAAAAATTAAAATTAATAATAATTAATTGATTGTATATATTTTTATAGAAGAATTCTTGTTAAAATTTTCAATTTTCAAAGTCTTTCTTAAGGTGTCAGTCTTTTTAAATCCCTAAAGTAAGATACTACATGCATTGTAAACTGAAACTTTTTACTGCATGCATTATAAAGTGAAACTTTTAACTGCATCTGGTAAAGTTTGGAGTTGGTTCTACTTGTTATAGCAGATAATGATTATTTCTTATCTCTTCAATAATTTTTTTTAATATTAAAAAAAAAAAAAATTAACAATAATTAGAAAATAAAGATCATCAATATTTTTTTAGTATACTATATATATTATTTTAATATGGCACAATTATTTATAAGTTTATATAATTATTATATAGTAAGTTATATGCTATATTAATTCAGAAGTCATTAAAATATCATGTCTAATATCTGTTCAATTTTAATAAATATTTTGTCGATCCGTCTCAAGCTTTACAACGCCTATTGAGACTGAACCTAGTAATGTTAAGGGACCCTCCTAAGAATCCCAGCACTTCCTCTTCCAGGTATAACCCGGATGCGAGGTGTGCCTATCATTCCGGTAGCCCGGGGCACGATACTGACGATTGTTGGGCGCTGAAATACAAGATTCAGAATATGATTGACGCTAAGGAGATCGAATTCGAGCCTGTTGGGACTCCCAATGTGATCACTGCTCCCTTGCCAAAACATGGCTAGGATTGAAAAAAACTTTTGTTCATTCGAATGTTCAAGTTGTATTTTTCTTTAATTGTTCAAACATTTATTCATGTCAAACGTTGTTATTTCATTAATGCATCGCATATGTCTGTTCTGAATCAATATATTCGTATTCACTATATCCAAACTGCTTTTCATTTTTTGTGATGTTCAACTCTCGATTAATAATTCTAAGCCTCTTGAGGGAGGATGACGAAAATGATACCACGATCTTTACAGCATGCTTTTGGACAAACCCCGCTGATGAGGTACAAGCATTGTTTCAAATCCTAAACACTGGAGTTATAAGGAAGATAATCCCTCGTCAACCCCTTTGAGCCAAAGAAGTTGGAGTTTTTCTTTTCGAAAATTAAAACCCTTAATCATAACCTGGGGCAGGGTAGTCTTCTCAGTTGATCCAGGTGCACAATGAATGGCATCAAATGAGTCTTTCCAAAACAAAAGACAGTGATGGTTCCGAATAATCATAAAGACAGGCAGTCATTATCTCTCAAAAAACAAAGGCCAAAAAGTCAAAACCTATGAAGGAGACTTACAAAAATTGGGGCATCCCGCTGACTGTAAATACAAAAAGAAACAGTTCAGGCAAAAAACAGGGATAATAAAATCGAAAAGAAAGAGGTCCTACAAACCCTCAACAAAAAAGAAATGACTGCCTATTCAAAATAAACTGTCAACATCCGAACCATCACCGGAATGTCAGAGCAAAGACTTAAACAAGACCTAATGCACGATTAGCTGAGTTTAGGTTTGAAGAACATCACGAAGAACGGGTGGGTACAAATAAAATTTGAGCCTTTATCCTTCGTTTCTTATTTTACAAAATTTGCTTATTTCACTGAAAAATACATTTTCAAAAACTTCAAGACAGACATAAGCTTTGTATTTTTAATATAACATTGTTTGCATATGACTATTTGTTTGAACAGCATAGAAGTTCGCACGACGAATATCTAGTGAACAAAAATCTTCTCAAGGATCACCTCAAGTGGAAAAACACTTCCAACCAAGGGGCAGACATGATCATGGTCCGTCATCTGGGGAAGTCCAGTCAAGATTTAAGGAATCTCTCAAAAATGCTAAATAGCCAGGGGCAGATCTCCATCTGAATCAACTGGGGCATTGGGCATGAATTCCAGCAACGAATCTTGCACGATCAGACATCTTCTGGTGGTATGACAACACAACACTACTGACAGTGATAACTCCCTACATCTTGAAGGCATGGACATAGTCAGAAAAAATACTACGCATAATCAAAGACCCGCTAGGTCGACTGGCCTAGGCAAAAATAAGGGCTTCCCGGCGAACCAAAAGGGTTCAGGCAAAAATAAGGGATAAAATGAAAAAATCTGTACACCCGGCAAGTCGAAAACCTGAAAAGGCGGCTTGGGCAAAAAAGGGTATCCCGGTGGACTGAAAACCAGAAAGGGCGGTCCATGCAAAATTAGGGATCAAAGCGTACGACTATGTCCTGTCATCTCGTCACTTGCCTACCAGAAGAAGATTTGTCAAATCGGCAGTTATCAAGACCTCCACAGGTATCTTCTCCCGTAGAAACTGGGGCAATGAGAATTGTCTAAACGATCTAATTGCTCTGTCCACTAAGGTACCAAGATAGATTCAGCTGAAGAATACGACCAAGATACCTTCACTCCCCGAGAGTAAGACAAGATTCAACAAAAGCTTCAAAATGACATGGGACCAAAGACATTGGTTAGAGGACTTCAAGACCTTTCCAAAATGTCCAAGAACATGTTCATAGCTTCAAAATTGAACAAGATATGCATTGGAGAAGTTGGGAAATTTTTGTGAAATGGCCAAAGTCAATTATCCTTGAAATTTCATTTTTTGACAAAAAGGGCCCACTTTTTCCACTTGGTTCAGCCTTGTCATGCCACCCACGTGTCCCACAATTTATTTCAAGATTAAAAATTAATTTTTCCATTTTTATTTAATTTTATTTGATTTAAATCATTTTAAATCTTTAAAATTCAAATAAAAATCAAGAAAGTTAATGGAGGGATATCTTTGAGTTTGAATAGCTTTGATACACCATCATTCACCTTCCAAATTCGTGCAAGGCCTATTCCAAGCAAGAAATTCAAATTTTGACAAGAATGGCAAGTTGCTTTAATGGAGGTTATGGCAAAATCTCAAGCATAATTGCAATGGTTAAAGGCTCATCATGTGACTGATTCTCATTCATTACTATATATACAAGCCTTCCCAACCTCATTCAAAAAATAGTGTGTGCAGAAACGGCCAAGAGCAAAACCAAAAATTATTCAAAAAGTGAGAGTTCTAAAACATAGTTGCGAGCATCTTCAGATCAAAACAAGCGCGTGGTTCTATTCCTTGCCACACCCTGAAGCTAAAGCAACCTTTGCCAAGTCCTGAGGCTCATACCGCGCTGTAAGTTCTTCCTAGGTCCCCTTATAATTTCCATATTATTTTCTTCAACGTTTTCCTGTGCAGATTCCAATATGAGGTGCATCATAAGTCTCACCCATCCAATAAGCCAAGTGTCATTGGAGGCAGATCCAAGGGCCAAAAGTGCAGAACACCATATTCTGGAGTCAGCGCAGGCGTAGGATATCCAAGAAAGTCAAACGAGCTTGCTTCAATGGGCCAAGATTTCAGCCTTAAACCTCCATTTCAGCCCATACCCCCCCCCCCCTTGGTTTTACTTTTTTTTTTCATTTTGTTTTGTTTTTTTCTATTATTTTAATTTCTAACCTTTCTTTTTATTTTATTATTATTAACAAATTAATCAATTAACACATTTTCATAAAATAAAAAAAAATAGAATTACATCATTATTATCATTATTATTTTATTTTGTAAATAAACATTAACTAAAATAGTTTAATTAGGCCATTTTAATTCCTTTCTAAAAAAATTAAAATAGATCTAGAATTAGGTAAAGTTAATTTTAATTTTATTCCATTTCTTTTATTTCATAAAAACATAAAAAACAAAAAAATATTTTCTTTTAATTAAATTAATTAATTAGTCATAAATTAGTTTTAATTTCATTTTAATTACAAAAAAGACCAAAAAATCAATTCCTTTTCTTAAAAGGGTCAACACCCTTAGACATTTCCGATTAATTTATTCGCGCGCATTTACTTTATTTGATTATTATGTAATTGCTCCGGACATGTAATAGTAATTAGGACTTCTACTGTTTTTTTTTATTTATTTTCCGTACTCATTTACTAAAAAACGGGTCTTTGTAATTTTTGGCGATGTATAGACCCGCGCCTTGTAATATCGTAGAATTTATCTTCCCGCAATTTACTTTCCGCACCCCCTAAACTGTTAAATGCATGAAAGAATGAATGTAAATAAAAATCAATCCATAGCTCACAAATAACATGTACAAAATAAACATTAACTGAAAAACAACACACAAGCACATGCCACTCCTAGGGTACGCTTCACTCGTTGCCTCGAAACGTGGTCATCAAGTATAGGACGTCTTAGAGGTCACCCTTTGTCTAAAGATCCAGTCGCCTCGAAACGGTTGCCTCGGATAAAAGGATCTAAGACATTAAGGTTACTTCTAAGGTGTCCTACCATTGCTTCGGTGACCACACTGTCCCGATAATCGAATTGACCCGAACACCTCCAACGATGGTGCTACCTACCTCTCAATGGTGGGATAGCACTATCTAAAGGACTTTTACACAGCTTAATTCCTTAGGGTAGGTAGATGACTCATGGGTACTTGCTCTTTTCAAAAACAAACAAAATACTTTTCACACCTTACACTTTCAAAAAAGTTTTCAAACAATACTTCATACACTCTTGAGGACTGATACAAGAGTTACCTAGAAGTTTTCAAACGAACTTTTTCAAAACCCACTCACATTTGAAAAGCAAACAAATTTTGAAAACATAAGAGCAAGTACCTAAGAGCCCGTGGATAACCACGGATAGAAAGGGTGCTAACACCTTCCCTTTCTATAAATCTACCTCCCGAACCGAGAAACATCTCGAATAAGGAATTTTGCTGTGCTTTTGTCCTTTCCACGTTGGAGAACATAAAAGACGGTGGCGACTCTTGCTTACCGCGACATTTCACGAAACCAGCTTAAAAACAGTCAGTTCTATTTCCACCGATCACAGAACTGGCGACTCTGCTGGGGATGATTTTAAGTGAGGTGTACCTTAGGATAGCTCATACTTGTGTTTTCAATTGCTTTGTTTTGCTTGCTTTAATATTATTGGGCCTGTCTTGGGAGTTCTACAGATCCTAACCCGGATCTGGGGGATACCTTCTTAGAAAGTAGCAACAAGACTGTGAGGGAACTGTGCGGGGTATACCGACACAGTTGAAGCAGTCTGCTACGTTGATGTGGCACATTGGTGAGTACCGGTAGCCCTTGAGTCCAGTCAAGGAGAGTACGGGGCCGCCGCGTGGTGTCGTGAAGCATCAACTGACCTTAGGGACCTTAATTGAACCATCTTGGCCTCTTTAGGGTAGTGAGATAACTGACTTTGGTACAGTCCGAGGTTGGTTGATACTCGATACTACACTCAGTTGAGGGTTGGTTTCTTGGGATATTTTGATCGCCAGTTCAGTGGCTAAATCGAAACGATGAACACAGAAAACAATCCAATGATATTGAGCTCCTTAGAACCCGGTTACTTTTGATAGGACAGGTTTGAGCCCACCAACTTCAAGAGGGTAGTACCCAAACTTCATGCTGGCCTAAACTCTAAGGGCTTTGGTGTGACTTGTGTGCCTTCAAACTTGAATTACTTGCACACTTGTTATCTAACAACACGAGTTCCTTGCAGGTTTTGTTTACAGTCCTTAACCTGGACTCATAACAGGGTTTACTTACATCACTCCACGCATAGCATAACATCATACCATTGCATACATCCTACATAAGGACTAATCCATTTCAAGGATCTCAAGGGTTTGTGATGCAGGTCATGATGTCTAGCAAGGGGCAAAGGGGATTTATTTTCCTCTAGCCAAGGTTGATAACTTGAGTCAGGGGCTATGACCCACTGGATATGGTGAGCCTTGACTCTTGAAGAAGGACTCTCATCAACACGAAGTTCCTTCAATCAAGCTATGAAATTCAAATCCTAACAACTTTTCTTGTTTACCCCACGAGATCCTTGAAAACATTACATGCATACATACATATCATTGCATTATAGGTACCCTTGTTACAGGACACTTACCTTCTCCGCTGTTTATTTCAGCAATGGCTTCCCAACAAGATAACCAGGGTCTTCATGCTCAAGATAATCAGTTCAGGGAGATCTTTTTAAGCCTATCCAAGGGGCAGGAAGAGTTGAGGACACTCCTCATGGGGAACTTGGCCAAGAAAAGTCCTGAAGATGATAAGGACGAACAGCTGAAACGTCTGTAAGCTGAGGTAGATGCAATGAGGACTCAGATGCTGGGGCAGATGGCACTTATCCAAGGCTTAGCTCGGGAGCAAGAAGAGTTGAGGACCATGATCAGTCAGCTTCATTAAGACAGACACAACATGGAGCAAACAGTCCAAGTTAGGGACCAGGTCATTGATCAGCTTCCGAGAGGACAAGAGTTTGGCATGGTGAAGATTAGACCTCTCCAAATTGCTACCACTTCACAGGTCCAACCACAACCTCGCCCAGAGCAACGGGTTGATCAGAGCAAGCCAGACGAGCCTAGGAGGCAATTCACCAAGCTCAACACGTCGCTGTCTCAAGCTTTACAACATTTGTTGAGGTTGAATTTGGTAACTCTAAGGGACCCTCCTAAGAACCCCAACAAGACACCTTCAAGGTATAACCCCAACGCCCATTGCGCTTATCATTCAGACAGCCCGGGGCATGCCACAAACGACTGCTGGTCTCTGAAGAACAAGATCCAGGATCTGATTGAGGAAGGAGCAGTGGAATTCACCCAACATGGCCAGGCTGAGTTCTTCTCCTATCCCTGCAAGATTCATCACTTGAAGTGACTAGTTCAAATTAGAAGACTTTTGTTCATTAGATTTTTCAAGTTGTAATTTTCTTTTGATTGTTCAAACAATTATTGTCATAGCAAACTTTATTACTTTATCAATGCATCGCATATGTCTGTTTTGAATCAATATATTCGCATTCGCTATATTCAAACTGCTTTCTCTTTTTGATGTCAACTCTCAATTAATAATTCTAAGCCTCTTGAGGGAGGATGACGAGAACGATACCACGATCTACATTATGCTTTTGAACAGACCCCGCTGATGAGGTACAAGCATTGTTTCAATTCCTAAACACTGGAGTTATAAGGCAGATAATCCCTCGTTAACCCCTTTGAGCCAAAGAAGTAGGAGTTTTTTTCTTTTCGAAAATTAAAACCCTTAATCATAACCTGGGGCAGGGTAGTTCTCTCAGCTGATCCAAGTGCACAACTAATGGCACCAAAGGAATCCTTACAAAACAAAAGACAGTGATGGCTCCGAATAATCATAAAGACAGGCAGTCATTATCCCCCAAAAATAAAAGCCCATTAAGTCAAAACCTATGAAGGAGACTTACAAAACTGGGGCATCCCGCTGACCGTGATCATGAAAGAAACAGTTTAGGCAAAAAACAGGGATAACGAAATCAAAAAAAGAAAGAGGTCCTAGAAACCCTCAACAAAAAAAGGGAATGACTGCCTATTCCAAATGAACTGTCAATACCCGAACCATCACTGGTATATCAGGACAAAGACTCAAACAAGGTCTAACGCACGATCAACTGAGTTTAGGTTTGAAGAACGTCACGAAGAATGGGTGGGTACAAATAAATTTTGAGCCTTTATCCTTTGTTTCTCAAACCATGAACCAGGCCACGCTACAACCTTTAAAAGTCCTAGCTGAAGCATGGGTTAGTTCGAGAGCATACTGTTACGAAAGGTATCCTGACTCTTTAAGGCTTGCGGTAAAATAATGAGTTGACATCACAGTTTACAAAAAATTCACCTGTTTTTATAAAAAAAATGCATTTTCAAAAACTTCAAGACAGACATAAGCTTTGCATTTTTAATATAACATTGCTTGCATATGACTATTTGTTTGAACAGCATAGAAATTCGCACGAAGAATATCCAGTGAACAAGAATCTTCCCAACAAAAAGATCACCTCAAATGGAAAAGCACTTCCAACCAAGGGGGCAGACACGATCATTGTCCATCATCTGGGGCAGTTAGGTCAAGATTCGAAGAATCTCTCAAGGGCCAAATAACCAGGGGCAAATCTCCGCCTGAGTCACTTGGGGAATTGGACGATCAAACGAAGACCTTCGGATGGTATGGCAACACAACAACAGGGCACCTCCCTACATCCCGAGAGCATGGACATAGTCGAAAAAAATACTACGCACAATCAAAGACCCGCTAGGTTGACACACCTAGGCAAAAATAAGGGCTTCCCGGCGAACCAAAAGGGTTCGGGCAAAAATAAGGGATGAAAATGAAAAAATCTGTACACCCGGCAAGTCGAAAACCTGAAAAGGCGGCTTGGGCAAAAATGGGTATCCCGGTGGACTGAAAACCCGAAAGGGCGGTCCAGGCAAAAGTTAGGGATCAAAAGCGTATGACTATGTCCCGTCATCTCGTCACTTGCCTACCAGAAGAAGATTTGTCAATCGGCAATCATCAAGCACCTCCACAGGTACCTTCTCCCGCAGAAACTGGGGCAATCGTCCGAACTGTACAAGCTGCTCTGTCCTCCAGGTACCAAAGCAAGTTCAGCTGAAGAACACGACCAAGTTACCTCCACTCCCCTCAGAGTAAGACCAGAATCAGCAATACTCTCCCCGAGCAGAGTTGGTCTCCCATCAACCCTAACGAGGCACAGTATCTCCAGCAAGTTAGCAACACTCTCCCCGAGCAGAGCAAATATACAGTCAGCCTTAAGGAAATTGGGTATCCCCAGAAAATCTCAATATTCCCCAGCGGAGTATATATATGTTCCTAAACAAGCATCCCCGGCAATCTTGATCTAAGATTGTTCCCCGGCGGTATACCGGACGTCCAGTGGAGCCATTCCCCAGTCCAGTCTCAAAAGTCTCCCCAGGAGAGTTGAACCATCTCCCCAGTAGGAAGCTTGTCCCCAGTAGATTCTAGAAGCTTACCCCTGCAGAGCACGAACGCGTCTTCCCGGACTTTATTCAAAGGTTATGCTCCACCTGAGCTTATAACTGGGTTATCCTCAGCTAAAAGCCACGGAAAGATCGTCCCCGGCGAAGTCTTCCCATCCCCAGCGGAGTTCATCCAATCTTCCAACAGAACTTAACAATGGTATCCCCAGCGGAGTTATCATTAACCTCAGCAAAATACCTCTCTTTCCCCACAGAGTTCACTCCCTGCAGAGTAATCTATTCGCCAAGTTTATTCACCCCAACGGAGTAACCTTCTCCTACCGGTTTACTCTTGCAATCATCATCCCCAGCGGAAACAAAGAATTTTGTCCTTCAAACATCAGCCCAGGATTCAACTTCCCGGCATTCGTCAAGGATTTATTTTCCTAGACGAAAATACATTCATAAACATATCACATTTTCATACATCCTGCTTACATACACAATGCATGCACATACGCATCATATCACACAATCTCATTTCTCCCTGAGAACATCATGACATCATGCTTTTCATACATCATGACATTGCATACAACTGATGTTTTACCTTTTCAGGAAAAGGTCAATCCAAAGATAATTACTATCAACTGTCGTAATTCCAGATTTGATTCCTGTATCCAGCCAGGGCATGTCTGTGAGCGACTATTTTCCGAACTCGATTCCTGTATCCTGCCAGGGCACGTCTGAAGAGTTTGAAGATCCGATTCCTGTATCCAGCCAGGGCGTATCTGTTGACGACTATTTCTAGACTCGATTCCTATATCCTGCCAGGGCACGTCTGAAGAGTTTGAAGATCCGATTCCTGTATCCTACCAGGGTGTATCTGTTGACGACTATTTTCCGGACTCGATTCCTGTATCCTGCCAGGGCACGTCTGAAGAGTTTGAAGATCCGATTCTTGTATCCTGCCAGGGTGTATCTGTTGACGACTATTTTCCGGACTCGATTCCTGTATCCTGCCAGGGCACGTCTGAAGAGTTTGAAGATCCGATTCCTGTATCCTACCAGGGTGTATCTGTTGACGACTATTTTCCGGACTGGATTCCTGTATCCTGCCAGGGCACGTCTGAAGAGTTTGAAGATCCGATTCCTGTATCCTGCCAGGGTGTATCTGTTGACGACTATTTTCCGGACTCGATTCCTGTATCCTTCCAGGGCACGTCTGAAGAGTTTGAAGATCCGATTCCTGTATCCTTCCAGGGCGTATCTGTTGACGACTATTTCCGGACTCGATTCCTGTATCCTGCCAGGGCACGTCTGAAGAGTTTGAAGATCCGATTCCTGTATCCAGCCAGGGCGTATCTGTTGACGACTATTTCCGGACTCGATTCCTGTATCCTGCCAGGGCACGTCTGAAGAGTTTGAAGATCCGATTCCTGTATCCTGCCAGGGTGTATCTGTTGACGACTATTTTCCGGACTCGATTCCTGTATCCTTCCAGGGCACGTCTGAAGAGTTTGAAGATCCGATTCCTGTATCCAGCCAGGGCGTATCTGTTGACGACTATTTCCGGACTCGATTCCTGTATCCTGCCAGGGAACGTCTGAAGAGTTTGAAGATCCGATTCCTGTATCCAGCCAGGGCGTATATGTTGACGACTATTTCCGGACTCGATTCCTGTATCCTGCCAGGGCACGTCTGAAGAGTTTGAAGATCTGATTCCTGAATCCAGTCAGGGCGTATCTGTTGACGACTATTTTCCGGACTCGATTCCTGTATCCTGCTAGGGCACGTCTGAAGAGTTTGAAGATCCGATTCCTGTATCCAGCCAGGGCGTATCTGTTGACGACTATTTCCGGACTCGATTCCTGTATCCTGCCAGGGAACGTCTGAAGAGTTTGAAGATCCGATTCCTGTATCCAGCCAGGGCATATCTGTTGACGACTGTTTCCGGACTCGATTCCTGTATCCTGCCAGGGCACGTCTGAAGAGTTTCAAGATCCGATTCCTGTATCCTGCCAGGGTGTATCTGTTGACGACTATTTTCCGGACTCGATTCCTGTATCCTGCCAGGGCACGTCTGAAGAGTTTGAAGATCCAATTCCTGTATCCTGCCAGGGTGTATCTGTTGACGACTATTTTCCGGAATCGATTCCTGTATCCTGCCAGGGCACGTCTGAAGAGTTTGAAGATCCGATTCCTGTATCCAGCCAGGGCGTATCTGTTGACGACTATTTCCAGACTCGATTCCTGTATCCTGCCAGGGCACGTCTGAAGAGTTTGAAGATCCGATTCCTGTATCCTGCCAGGGTGTATCTATTGACGACTATTTTCCGGACTCGATTCCTGTATCCTGCCAGGGCACGTCTGAAGAGTTTGAAGATCCGATTCCTGTATCCTGCCAGGGTGTATCTGTTGACGACTATTTTTCAGACTCGATTCCTGTATCCTGCCAGGGCACGTCTGAAGAGTTTGAAGATCCGATTCCTGTATCCAGCCAGGGCGTATTTGTTGACGACTATTTTCCTGACTCGATTCCTGTATCCTGCCAGGGCACATCTGAAGAGTTTAAAGATCCGATTCCTGTATCTTGCCAGGGTGTATCTGTTGACGACTATTTTCCGGACTCGATTCCTGTATCCTGCCAGGGCACGTCTGAAGAGTTTGAAGATCCGATTCCTGTATCCTGCCAGGGTGTATCTTTTGACGACTTTTTTCCGGACTCGATTCCTGTATCCTACAAGGGCACGTCTGAAGAGTTTGAAGATCCGATTCCTGTATCCTTCCAGGGTGTATCTGTTGACGACTATTTTCTGGACTCGATTCCTGTATCCTGCCAGGGCACGTCTGAAGAGTTTGAAGATCCGATTCTTGTATCCTGCCAGGGTGTATCTGTTGACGACTATTTTCCGGACTCGATTCCTGTATCCTGCCAAGGCACGTCTGAAGAGTTTGAAGATCCGATTCCTGTATCCTGCCAGGGTGTATCTGTTGACGACTATTTTCCGGGCTCGATTCCTGTATCATGCCAGGGCACGTCTGAAGAGTTTGAAGATCCGATTCCTGTATCCTGCCAGGGTGTATCTGTTGACGACTATTTTCCGGACTCGATTCCTGTATCCTGCCAGGGCACGTCTGAAGAGTTTGAAGATCCGATTCTTGTATCCTGCCAGGGTGTATCTGTTGACGACTATTTTCCAGACTCGATTCCTGTATCATGCCAGGGCACGTCTGAAGAGTTTGAAGATCCGATTCCTGTATCCAGCCAGGGCGTATCTGTTGACGACTATTTTCCGGACTCGATTCCTGTATCCTGCCAGGGCACATCTGAAGAGTTTGAAGATCCGATTCCTGTATCCAGCCAGGGCATATCTGTTGACGACTATTTCCAGATTCGATTCCTGTATCCAGCCAGGGCACGTCTGAAGAGTTTGAAGATCAACACCGGTAACAGGCCAGGTAATAATCTTTCTTTCTCAGGTACGCAAGTTTCTCGCTAAGGAATCTCTTACGCGATCGACACCTAGATGGCATCTATAAGCCCATCCTCCCATTACAGTTCCAAATGGCATCTATAAGCCCATTCCCGACAAGGTTCTGTCACATCTCCAGATGGCATCTATAAGCCCATCCTCCTATCCACCATCCCTCCAAATGGCATCTGTAAGCCCATTCCCGCTATCACACTGCTGATACTCTACTATGTGAGTGTAAATTTCTGGGCACTCTAGTGTTCAATCATCTTCCACCTTCGGATCACGAAAGGCACACAAACCAATCTACATCCTCAGGTCTAAGAAGATTGAACAGGGGCAACTGTTGTACCCCAAAATTTGCCCTCCCATATTCTTCAAGATTTGACAAGCATCACCCCAAATGGCTCAAAATCTATTCAAGGGCTACACAGTCAACCATCCTCCTAAGGCAGGCAAAATTAGGGTTTTGGTTCTTGCAAGGAAGCTGAGGTTTTCAAGGGCTCAATCAAGTCCCATATGCTCATATACATTGTCAAGCACCTACATGTCAAGTTTCAAGGCTCACAAAGGTCAAGTTGCACAGTCAAAAGTCCCATTTGCTCAACAGTCAACTGTAGGGGAAAAATGGTCATTTGGCAGTCAAAAGTCAAAATTTTTGGTCAACATCTCATTTTGAAGCCACAATCATCATTTGATCAATTCTTGATCATGATTCCACAAGCCTGGCTCAAAAAGTCTCAAGATGCAAAAGTTTCTATTTTTGGACAGCTGAAAAGTCAACTGTAACTTGACCAAGACATAACTTTTTCATGGTTCATCAGAAAAATCCCATCCAATGCTCATCTTGAAGGGGAAGACATTTCCTACAATTTATCTTCACATTCCAAGTCCAAGAAATGCTCTCACAAAAAGTTATCAATTTCAACATTATAGGTCATTTTCAAAAGTCAACAAAAAGGAACTTTAAGTAAAAGACCATAACTTGAGATTGGTAAATCAAAATGACATGGGACAAAAGACATTTGTTAGAGGACTTCAAGACCTTTCCAAAATGTCCAAGAACATGTTCATAGCTTCAAAATTGAGCAAGATATGCATTGGAGAAGTTGGGAAATTTTTATGAAATGGCCAAAGTCAATTATCCTTGAAATTTCATTTTTTGACAAAAAGGGCCCACTTTTTCCACTTGGTTCAGCCTTGTCATGCCACCCACGTGTCCCACAATTTATTTCAAGATTAAAAATTAATTTTTCCATTTTTATTTAATTTTATTTGATTTAAATCATTTTAAATCTTTAAAATTCAAATAAAAATCAAGAAAGTTAATGGAGGGATATCTTTGAGTTTGAATAGCTTTGATACACCATCATTCACCTTCCAAATTCGTGCAAGGCCTATTCCAAGCAAGAAATTCAAATTTTGACAAGAATGGCAAGTTGCTTTAATGGAGGTTATGGCAAAATCTCAAGCATAATTGCAATGGTTAAAGGCTCATCATGTGACTGATTCTTATTCATTACTATATATACAAGCCTTCCCAACCTCATTCAAAAAATAGTGTGTGCAGAAACGGCCAAGAGCAAAACCAAAAATTATTCAAAAAGTGAGAGTTCTAAAACATAGTTGCGAGCATCTTCAGATCAAAACAAGCACGTGGTTCTATTCCTTGCCACACCCTAAAGCTAAAGCAACCTTTGCCAAGTCCTGAGGCTCATACCGCGCTGTAAGTTCTTCCCAGGTCCCCTTATAATTTCCATATTATTTTCTTCAACGTTTTCCTGTGCAGATTCCAATATGAGGTGCATCATAAGTCTCACCCATCCAACAAGCCAAGTGTCATTGGAGGCAGATCCAAGGGCCAAAAGTGAAGAACACCATATTCTGGAGTCAGCGCAGGCGTAGGATATCCAAGAAAGTCAAACGAGCTTGCTTCAATGGGCCAAGATTTCAGCCTTAAACCTCCATTTCAGCCCACACCCCCCTTGGTTTTACTTCTTTTTTTTTTTCATTTTGTTTTGTTTTTTTCTATTATTTTAATTTCTAACCTTTCTTTTTATTTTATTATTATTAACAAATTAATCAATTAACACATTTTCATAAAATAAAAAAAAATAGAATTACATCATTATTATCATTATTATTTTATTTTGTAAATAAACATTAACTAAAATAGTTTAATTAGGCCATTTTAATTCCTTTCTAAAAAAATTAAAATAGATCTAGAATTAGGTAAAGTTAATTTTAATTTTATTCCATTTCTTTTATTTCATAAAAACATAAAAAACAAAAAAATATTTTCTTTTAATTAAATTAATTAATTAGTCATAAATTAGTTTTAATTTCATTTTAATTACAAAAAAGACCAAAAAATCAATTCCTTTTCTTAAAAGGGTCAACACCCTTAGACATTCCCGATTAATTTATTCGCGCGCATTTACTTTATTTGATTATTATGTAATTGCTCCGGACATGTAATAGTAATTAGGACTTCTACTATTTTTTTTATTTATTTTCCGTACTCATTTACTAAAAAACGGGTCTTTGTAATTTTTGGCGATGTATAGACCCGCGCCTTGTAATAGCGTATAATTTATCTTCCCGCAATTTACTTTCCGCACCCCCTAAACTGTTAAATGCATGAAAGAATGAATGTAAATAAAAATCAATCCGTAGCTCACAAATAACATGTACAAAATAAACATTAACTGAAAAACAACACACAAGCACATGCCACTCCTAGGGTACGCTTCACTCGTTGCCTCGAAACGTGGTCATCAAGTATATGATGTCTTAGAGGTCACCCTTTGTCTAAAGATCCAGTCGCATCGAAACGGTTGCCTCGGATAAAAGGATCTAGGACATTAGGGTTACTTCTAAGGTGTCCTACCATTGCTTCGGTGACCATACTGTCCCGATAATCGAATTGACCCGAACACCTCCAACGATGGTGCTACCTACCTCTCAATGGTGGGATAGCACTATCTAAAGGACTCTTACACAGCTTAATTCCTTAGGGTAGGTAGATGACTCATGGGTACTTGCTCTTTTCAAAAACAAACAAAATACTTTTCACACCTTACACTTTCAAAAAAGTTTTCAAACAATACTTCATACACTCTTGAGGACTGATACAAGAGTTACCTAGAAGTTTTCAAACGAACTTTTTCAAAACCCACTCACATTTGAAAAGCAAACAAATTTTGAAAACATAAGAGCAAGTACCTAAGAGCCCGTGGATAACCACGGATAGAAAGGGTGCTAACACCTTCCCTTTCTATAAATCTACCTCCCGAACCGAGAAACATCTCGAATAAGGAATTTTGCTGTGCTTTTGTCCTTTCCCGAATCAAGAAATACCATTAACGAATTCTAGGGTTCTTGAATCTCAAAATTGGGGTTTTCCACATCCAGTAAAATTGAGACTTCTCATGCCTATGGTTGTAATCCTGAGAACCAGACAAATCTAACAAGACTATCGCGCCCTATTTATATAGCCTGTAGGCCTATTCGTTATTTTCCGCCGTCCTGTTTAGTGGGGGTTAAAAACCCCCGCTATTTGTTTATTATTTTTACAGGTGAACGAAGAAGATGATTGCGTGTTGATACATGGTTGGCTGGTTTGAATAAAAGGCGCGCTTTATTTGTTTTACAACATATGCCTTGACTTTGATATATTATTTTTATTGATTATCATTATATCAAATGCAGCGTGATGGCCTAGTGGAAGATGTGCTGGCATGCAACCGTTGGGACCTGGGTTCGATTCCCAGGTCCACCCAATATTTGTTTCATATTTTTCATCATGTGTTCATATGCAGGCTCTCCCATGTGTTCCATCATGTACCTCACAAATCAGCATGCCATGTGGCCATAATCATAAATCCAAAGGCCAGGAGATGAAGAACATCATGCTCTCAGTCAAAGCAGCGCGCAGACAATTCCAGAACATCATGCTTGAGTTTAGTGGGCCTCAGATTTCCAGAATTCACCTCCAAAAAAGGCCTGGCACCCCCCCTGGTTTCTATTTCCTCTTTTATTTTCTTTATTTTATTTTCTTTTAATTATAATTATTATCATTATTATTATTTTAACAAATAATTATTTTTATAATTAATTCAGAAAACCATATTTTTATATTATTATTATTTAATCTCAATTATTATTTTGTAAATAAATACTAACCAAATTGATTTAGTTTAATTAGGTTAATCTTGACTTTTCCATAATAAATAAAATAAATTTAGAATTAGGGTTTTACTAACTTTTGACAATTTTAATCTTTTATTTTATTTTCATTAAAACCTAAAAAACATAAAAAAAACACTTTTTCTTTTAATTTATTTAGTTAATTAGTTTTTAGGTTTAATAATTAATTGCAAAAAAGGACCAAATTCAATTCTTTTCTCAAAAAGTGTCAAAACCCTAAGGACGTCCCGATTCAATTCTTTCGCGCATATTTATTTTTAATTCATTATTTTGATTATATTTATGTAACTGCTTCAAGGATGTAATAGATAATTAGGACATTTATCGCTTTCTTTATTTTCCGCAATTTATTTTCAAAGGGTTATGTTTTTGGCGATGTAAATACCCGACGCCTTGTAATAGCGTAGATTCACTTTCCGCAGTTTATATTCCGCATAATTATTAACTGTTAAATATGCATGCAAGACTTGCATGAAAAATAAAATCAACCCGTAGCTCATAATGATGCATGTTCAAAGATAAACATAAACTGAAACTGGACACACGTGCACATGCCACTCCTAGTAATTATTATATAGTAAGTTATATGCTATATTAATTCAGAAGTCATTAAAATATCATGTCTAATATCTGTTCAATTTTAATAAATATTTTGTCGATCCTTCAGAAAAATAGGTTTGCCCCGTCAGACATGCCTATAATTTTTAAATTCTGATCTATTGTAAAATTATTGATATTATATGATTTTATCATCTAATGAAAAATAAGTTTAAATACAATTAATTTTTATAAGTCAAGTAACAAGAATGATACTTGACTATATATTTTGTACCAAGATTTTTTTTTTGTAATTTCATGTAATTGTTGTGAGTAAAAGATTTAATCTCATTTCATGTTTAACCATATTTGGAAAAAGATATACAATACATGTAATACTTTTTATTAGAAGGGGTATATCATATGATAAATTTGTCTATAATTTTCTATTAAGTATATGATATTTTAAAAAAAAATCTAAAATGAATAATACTTAATTGATCGAATGTTTTTTTATAAAAGCATTCTTGTTAACATTTACAATTTTCAAAGTCTTTCATAAGGTTTGAGTATGTTTATATCCCTAAAGAAAGATCCTACATGCATTGTAAACTGAAACTTTTTACTTAAACTGAAACTTTTTACTGCATGTGGTAAAATTTGGAATTGGTTTTACTTGTTATAGCAGATTATTTGTTATCTCTTCAATAATTTTCTTTAATGTTAAACAAAATAATAATATTAATAATAATTAGAAAATAAAGATCATTTACAATAAATAAATGAAATTTCAAAATTAACAATTGTATACTATATATATATATATATATATATATATATATATATATATATATATATATATATATATATATATATATATATATATATATATATATATATATATATATATATATATATATATATATATATATATATATATATATATATATATATATATATATATATATATATATATATATATATATATATATATAATATGGCATAATTATATATAAGTTTATATAATTAGTACATAGTATGTTATATACCATATTAATTCAGAAGTCATTAAATATATGATGTCTAATATTTGTTCATTTTAAGTAAATATTATGTCGATCTGTCAGAAAAAATAGGTTTGGCCTGTCAAGCATACCTATAATTTTTAAATACTTCTCTATTGTAAATTTATGGATGCTATTGATATTATATGATTTTATCATCTAATAGAAAATAAATTTAAACACAATTAAATTTTACAAGTCAAGTACCAAGAATGATACTTGATTATATATTTTGTACCAAGATTTTTATTTTTTTTTGTAATTTCATGTTCTTGTTGTGAGTAGAAGATTTAATCTTATTTCACGTTTGATCATGTTTTGAAAAAGATATACAATACATGTGATACTTTTTACTATAAGGGGTATATCATATAATAAATTTGTATATAATTTTCTATTAAGTATATCATATTTAAAAAAAAAATTAAAATTAATAATAATTAATTGATTGTATATATTTTTATAGAAGAATTCTTGTTAAAATTTTCAATTTTCAAAGTCTTTCTTAAGGTGTCAGTCTTTTTAAATCCCTAAAGTAAGATACTACATGCATTGTAAACTGAAACTTTTTACTGCATGCATTATAAAGTGAAACTTTTAACTGCATCTGGTAAAGTTTGGAGTTGGTTCTACTTGTTATAGCATATAATGATTATTTCTTATCTCTTCAATAATTTTTTTTAATATTAAAAAAAATAAATAATATTAACAATAATTAGAAAATAAAGATCATTTACAATAATTAAATGAAATTTCAAAATGTTAACAATTGTATACAATATTTTTTTAGTATACTATATATATTGTTTTAATATGGCACAATTATTTATAAGTTTATATAATTATTATATAGTAAGTTATATGCTATATTAATTCAGAAGTCATTAAAATATCATGTCTAATATCTGTTCAATTTTAATAAATATTTTGTCGATCCGTCAGAAAAATAGGTTTGGCCCGTCAGACATGCCTATAATTTTTAAATTCTTATCTATTGTAAAATTATTGATACTGTTGATATTATATGATTTTATCCTCTAATGGAAAATAAGTTTAAATACAATAAATTTTTATAAGTCAAGTAACAAGAATGATACTTGACTATATATTTTGTACCAAGATTTTTTTTTTTTGTAATTTCATGTAATTGTTGTGAGTAAAAGATTTAATCTCATTTCATGTTTAACCATATTTGGAAAAAGATATACAATACATGTAATACTTTTTATTAGAAGGGGTATATCATATAATACATTTGTCTATAATTTTCTATTAAGTATATGATATTTTAAAAAAATCTAAAATGAATAATACTTAATTGATCTAATGTTTTTTTATAAAAGCATTCTCGTTAACATTTTCAATTTTCAAAGTCTTTCTTAAGGTTTGAGTATGTTTATATCCCTAAAGAAAGATCCTACATGCATTGTAAACTGAAACTTTTTACTTAAACTGAAACTTTTTACTGCATGTGGTAAAATTTGGAATTGGTTTTACTTGTTATAGCATATTATTTGTTAACTCTTCAATAATTTTCTTTAATATTAAACAAAATAATAATATTAATAATAATTAGAAAATAAAGATCATTTACAATAAATAAATGAAATTTCAAAATTAACAATTGTATACAATATTTTTTTAATATACCCTAATATATATATATATATATATATATATATATATATATATATATATATATATATATATATATATATATATATATATATATGGCACAATTATATATAAGTTTATATAATTAGTACATAGTATGTTATATGCCATATTAATTCAGAAGTCATTAAATATATGATATCTAATAATTGTTCATTTTAAGTAAATATTTTGTCGATCCGTCAGAAAAATAGGTTTGGCCCGTCATGCATACCTATACTTTTTAAATTCTTCTCTATTGTAAATTTATGGATGCTATTGATATTATATGATTTTATCATCTAATAGAAAATAAATTTAAACACAATTAAATTTTACAAGTCTAATACCAAGAATGATACTTGATTATATATTTTGTACCAAGATATATTTTTTTTGTTGGTAATTTCGAGTAGAAGATTTAATCTTATTTCACGTTTAATCATGTTTTGAAAAAGATATACAATACATGTGATACTTTTTATTATAAGAGGTATATCATATAATAAATTTGTATATAATTTTCTATTAAGTATATCAAATTTTAAAAACAAATTAAAATTAATAATAATTAATTAATTGAATATATTTTTATAGAAGAATTCTTGTTAAAATTTTAAATTTTCAAAGTCTTTCTTAAGGTGTCAGTCTTTTTAAATCCCTAAAGTAAGATACTACATGCATTGTAAACTAAAACTTTTTGCTGCATGCATTATAAAGTTAAACTTTTAACTGCATGTGGTAAAGTTTGGAGTTGGTTCTACTTGTTATAGCAGATAAAGATTATTTGTTATCTATTCAAAAAAATATTAATATTAAAAAAATAATAATATTAACAATAATTAGAAAATAAAGATCATTTACAATAATCAAATGAAATTTCAAAATATTAACAATTGTATACAATATTTTTTTAGTATACTATATATATTTATTTAATATGGAACAATTATATATAAGTTTATATAATTATTATATAGTATGTTATATGTTATATTCATTCAGAAGTCATTAAAATATCATGTCTAATATCTGTTCAATTTAAATAAATATTTTGTCGATCCGTCAGAAAAATAGGTTTGGCCCGTCAGACATGTCTATAATTTTTAAATTCTTATCTATTACAAAATTATTGATACTGTCGACATTATATGATTTTATCATCTAATAGAAAATAAGTTTAAATACAATTAATTTTTATAAGTCAAGTAACAAGAATGATACTTGATTATATATTTTGTACCAAGATATTTTTGTTTGTTTGTAATTTCATGTACTTGTTGTGAGTAGAAGATTTAATCTTATTTCACGTATAATCATGTTTTGAAAAAGATATACAGTACATGTGATACTTTTTATTATAAGGGGTATATCATATAATAAATTTGTATATAATTTTCTATTAAGTATATCATATTTTAAAAAAAATTAAAATTAATTATTATTAATTGATTGAATATATTTTTATAGAAGAATTCTTGTTAAAATTTTCAATTTTCAAAGTCTTTCTTAAGGTGTCAGTCTTTTTAAATCCCTAAAGTAAGATACTACATGCATTGTAAACTGAAACTTTTTACTGCATGCATTGTAAAGTTAAACTTTTAACTGCATGTGGTAAAGTTTGGAGTTGGTTCTACTTGTTATAGTAGATAATGATTATTTGTTATTTCTTCAATAGTTTTTTTTAATATTAAAAAAATAATAATATTAACAATAATTAGTAAATAAAGATCATTTACAATAATCTAATGAAATTTCAAAATATTAACAATTGTATAAAATATTTTTTTAGTATACTATATATATTTATTTAAAATGGCACAATTATATATAAGTTTAAATAATTATTATATAGTATGTTATATGCTATATTAATTCAGAAGTCATTAAAATATCATGTCTAATATATGTTCAATTTAAGTAAATATTTTATCGATCCGTCCGAAAAATAGGTTTGGCCCCTCAGACATGCCTATAATAATTAAATTCTTATCTATTGCAAAATTATTGATACTGTTGATATTATATGATTTTATCATCTAATAGAAAATAAGTTTAAATACAATTAATTTTAATAAGTCAAGTAACAAGAATGATACTTGATTATATATTTTGTACCAAGATTTTTATTTATTTTTTGTAATTTCATGTACTTGTTGTGAGTAGAAGATTTAATCTTATTTCACGTTTAATCATGTTTTGAAAAAATATACAATACATGTGATACTTTTTATTATAAGGGGTATATCATATAATAAATTTGTATATAATTTTCTATTAAGTATATCATATTTAAAAAAAAATTAAAATTAATAATTATTAATTGATTGAATATATTTTTATAGAAGAATTCTTGTTAAAATTTTCAATTTTCAAAGTCTTTCTTAAGGTGTCAGTCTTTTTAAATCCCTAAAGTAAGATACTACATGCATCGTAAACTAAAACTTTTTACTGCTTGCATTATAAAGTTACACTTTTAACTGCATGTGGTAAAAAGTTTGAAGTTGGTTCTACTTGTTATAACAGATAATGATTATTTGTTATTTCTTCAATAGTTTTTTTTAATATTAAAAAAATAATAATATTAACAATAATTAGAAAATAAAGATCATTTACAATAATCAAATGAAATTTCAAAATATTAACAATTGTATAAAATATTTTTTTAGTATACTATATATATATATTTATTTAATATGGCACAATTATATATAAGTTTATATAATTATTATATAGTATGTTATATGCTATATTAATTCAGAAGTCATTAAAATATCATGTCTAATATATGTTCAATTTAGATAAATATTTTGTCGATCCGTCAGAAAAATAGGTTTGGCCCGTCAGACATGCCTATAATTTTTAAATTCTTATCTATTGTAAAATTATTGATACTGTTGATTTTATATGATTTTATAATCTAATAGAAAATAAATTTAAATACAATTAATTTTTATAAGTCAAGTAACAAGAATGATACTTGACTATATATTTGTACCAAGATTTTTTTTTTGTAATTTCATGTAATTGTTGTGAGTAAAAGATTTAATCTCATTTCATGTTTAACCATATTTGGAAAAAGATATACAATACATGTAATACTTTTTATTAGAAGGGGTATATCATATAATACATTTGTCTATAATTTTCTATTAAGTATATGATATTTTTTTAAAAATCTAAAATTAATAATACTTAATTCATTGAATGTTTTTTTATAAAAGCATTCTTGTTAAAATTTTCAATTTTCAAAGTCTTTCTTAAGGTTTGAGTCTGTTTATAACCCTAAAGAAAGATCCTACATGCATTGTAAACTGAAACTTTTTACTTAAACTGAATCTTTTTACTGCATGTGGTAAAATTTGGAATTGGTTTAACTTGTTATAGCAGATTATTTGTTATCTCTTTAATAATTTTTTTTTTTGAATCAATAGAATATGTATTAATTCAAAAAACCTTTAAGTACAAAGTGCGATCAAATGATCCAGCAAGCAAAAATGACTAGTATCTACAGCATAAGCACAGCTATATGCTTTCTTAGTTTTTTACTATACCAACCCCTATATATAATATTCTCAATAATCTCCTCCTCTATATTCTTTGTAACCAAGATATTAAAAGTAATAGAATTCCTATGACACCAAATACCATAGAGGGTTTCCGTAAAACCAAGTTTGAGTAATGCCCCTTTCCACCCTTTCCTTTTCGTTTGTGTAATGACCTATTCAATCTCATCCTGCCAGGAAAGGGGACTATGTTGAACCTCCATCCATTTTAGAATTTCTTTCCATATCCTACCAGTGTTCCTGCATTGGAAAAACACATGCTCAATAGTTTCAACATGCTCCAAACAAAGGCTACAAATGTCCTCCTGAATAAAACCAAATCTGCAAAGTCTTTCTTTGGTAGGCAGTTTACCATGGCATGCCTGCCATAAAGTCAGAATAGAACGGGGTCTAGCAGCATTCTTTATGATTAAATTCCTCCATATAACACGAGTACCATCATCAATGAGCTGTCTGTACACCTTTCCCATATGGAATTTTTATTTTTGCAGGTAGTCAATCCAGGGAGCTGAGAGTTGGGTTGTAAGGATTCTGCCCTGCATTATGTTCTTCATGACCCAAGACCAGTTTGTATTGATAACCATGTCCATAATATTACCATCTTTTATATAGTAACTATGGATCCATTTGACCCACAAAGTATCAGTTTTACGGTATAAATTCCAGACATTTAAGCATGCATACCTGATTCCATACTGCCACATTGATCACGTTCAAACCACCTTGAGACCTGGGCCTACAGACTTTCTTCCACGCCACAGGGCTTTTTCGACTAATCTCAGGAGAACCTTTCCAAATAAATGATCTGCATAAGGCATTTATTTTCTTTATCACAAAAACCGGGAGAGGAAGACATTGGAGCCAGTACTGCGCTGTAGCAAACGAAATACTCTTCACAAGTTAGACTCTACCCGCGTAGCTCAATAATTTTGCAGTCCAGTGTCGAATTATGCATGTTATTTTATCAATTAAAGGGAGGTAATGATTTATGATAAGTCTCCTACTAGTGATGGGAATGCCCAAATAACGCACAGACATCCTTCCCTCCTCAAACCTGGTTAAGTCCAAAAGATCTTGCTTGATGTCATTAATCCTGCCTCCAAAAAAGATCTTGCATTTCATAGGATTAATAACCAAACCTGTAGATGCTGAGAAAGTTGACATAGCCTGCATTAGCAACCTCGCAGAATTACCATCTCCCTTACTGAAAAGTAGAACATCATCTGCAAACATAAGTTTAGTGAGGCCAATTTTTTCACACCTTGCATGGAATTTGAAATTAGGATCATGCTGCATTTTGAGCAAAAGTCTACTCAAATATTCCATGATAGATACAAATAATAAGGGAGAGAGTGGGTCCCCTTGTCTCACACCCGTACAAGCTTGCATAGGCTCAGTCAAAACACCATTCAGAAAAATAGGGCAAGTTCTCTTGTCCCCTTTCTGAGAGTGGGTCCCCTTGTCCCCTTTTCTCACATTACACTAAGCCAGAAACACGAGCTAGTAAGTCCTCAAACCCTTCAAAACACCAAAACCCAAGTTCTTGCAAAAACAGGGCAAGTTCTGCAGTTTCACTTCCATCTTCACATTGCCTCGTGCGTTTTGCCCCAAACCTCTTCCAACACACTCCATACAACATACCTAAGCTATCCCAACCATTCCCAAGTCACTGTAACTCCATTTACACACTTCACCATTTTCAAATTCTGACTTTGCAGGTTGAGTTCTACAAGCATATTCAAGCTATTTCAAAGCAGGCTAAGCATTGGGAAATCTCAAAGGAACTTCAAGCAAGCTCACAATTATCTCAGGCCTCACTCACAACCCCTACATTGCCATACTCGAGCTTGACTAAAACAAGTAAATTTCAAACTTTTATCTCTCTATTTAGGAATCATTAGGCTTAGGTTTATGAATAAAAAATGTAGTCCTCATCGCCCTTGAGCTGTACATATGCATAGAATTCATTTATGTTAACTGAGCTAGAAGTATTTGATAGTTGAACTTTCTGAAAAAACTAGGTCAAGATTTAGGGCCAGAGAAATTCTCTCTGGTCTTTGAGAGTCAGATTAAGTTTTTTATATGGTTAGAATCGTGTGATCAAGAGCTATAACTTTCATGTTGCAAGTTTTTGTTTTTAAGCACAAATGCAGGAGATACGAATATTGAACAAGGGCGTGTGTTTTCTTGTTATCTCAAGGACAAGGATGAAGGAATCTGGGTTGGGCCTGGTTTTGGCTGCTTTTTGCATCCCCCCTGCTTGCTTTTTACACCCCCTTGGCCCATTGTTTTTATTTTTTCATATTTTCCATTTCTATTTTCATTTCTGACTTTTATTATTTTTTTCTAAATATAAAAAAGTCATTAAAAATATTTTCTTAAATTTTCACATTTTGTTTTATTATTTTTATTATTTTTTGGACATAGAAATAATTACTATAATAATATACTTTTATTTTCTTAAATAAAAACTTGTAAATATTATATATTTTTATTTTTTATTATTTATACATATAAAATAATATTTTCTCACATATTTTATTTTAAATATTTTTGTGAATATTTTTATTTATTTTCTTTGTACATAAATGAATAAATAAATATTTAGAATATATATTTTCTTAAAACAAAAAAAAAACTAGGGCTTCTACCCTTTCAAAAATAATCATTAACATTTTCCCTATTTGTAGGACATTAAATAATTTATTTTTTACATACATAAAATAAAATACAAAAACATTTTGTGCATATTTATACTCTTGCATATTTAAATATTTGTCAATTTATTATTTGTACAATAAATTCAATATGGTTGTAATAGTTTTTAGGGCTTTATTTCTTGCAAATACCCCCCTATTCAAACTTGTATCTCCCTCCCCATATCAATGTTGTAATAGTTGTAGATTTACTTTTACGTATTTTATCGCTTTCAAATATACATGATAGCAAGATTAGGGTTTGTATGCAAGAACAAAAATCAAACAAATAGCATGACTAAACATAAGACAAAAATGCATGAAAAATGACAACACAATGCACACAAGCATCCCTAGGGTTTCATCCACTTGTTGCCTTAAAAAACATGGCCATGATATGCATGCTAGGTATCTTGGCAAAACAAAAACAAAACAAAAAGATCATAGTCCCTCGATGACGCTATCTTGGTTGTCTATACAAAAATGATCTAGTCCCTCAAAAACTTGCTAAGATACTTGGTAACATTGTTATCATGGTCATACGATGACCCGCGCCTGTCCCGTTTAACATCCAAATACAAGGTTGTTTACCAAACACAATGGTAAAATAACAATGTAAAAGGGTTAAAAATGTGTAGGAAAGATCTTTGAGTAGGATAGACAACTCCTAGTTACTTGATCAAATTTGCAAACATCCTTGCTATTTTCAAACACACACACACACACACACACAATTTCAAAACATTTTCCAAAACAAACTTTCAAACATTGAAACATCTTTTCAAAAGACAAACACCTTTGTATACATTCAAACAAAAATTATTACAAAGGTTGCCTAAACAAGGCCTCTTTTCAAAATATTTTCAAAAAACCACACATAAAGCACCATTTCAAACAATTGAAAAGCAAAAGCAAGTGATCTAAACAAGTAACTAAGAGCCCATGGAAAACCATGGATGAAAAGGGTGCTATCACCTTCCCTTTACATAATCTACCCCCCGAACCCAAGAAAATATCTCAAAGTTCTTTCCTGTGCTTTTTGATCTTTCCTTTGGATAAAATAAAAAGTCGGTGGCGACTCTTGCTAAACCGAAACATTTGCGAACACAAACGCAAAACCTCAAGTCAGTTCTCCCACCGTATCACAGTGAATTATTTCAAGACTTGAGGTAAAATTATTATGTGGGCATCACAGTGGCTTGGGCATGGAAGGTTAAACTCATAGCCAAGAAGATGCTTGAAGGAGATGCAGATAAACAGTATGCAAGTTTAAGGATATATGCTGCAGAATTACATAGAGTGGATCATGGGAACATTTTGAGTATCAGTTTAGAAAGACCAAGTCCATCTATTCAGCCAAGGTTTGTATGATACGGTGGGAGAACTGACTTGAGGGTTTTGCGTTTGATCGCAAATGTTGCGGTTAGCAAGAGTCGCCAACGAATTTTCTTTTATCCAAAAGGAAAGGTGAAAAAGCACAGGAAATACCTTTGAGATTATTTCTTGAGTTCGGGGGGTAGATTATGAAAAGGGAAGGTATTAACACCCTTTTCATCCATGGTTTTCCATGGGCTCTTAGTTACTTGCTAGATCACTTGCTTTTTGTTTTGAAATTGTGCTTTATGTGGTTTTGAAAGTATTTTGTAAAAGAGGCCATTGTTTAGGAAATCTTTGTAATGATTCTTGTTCGTAAGAATGTATACAAAGATGTTTGTCTTTTTGAAAATGTTTTCAATATTTGTAAGACGTTTTGAAATGTGTGTGTTTGTTTTGGAAAATAGCAAGGATGGTTGTTTTGAAATGAAGCAAGTAACTAGAAGTAATCTACCTACTCAAATGTCTTTCTTGTTCATTTTCTTTTCCTTTGATATTGTTGTCTTACCATTGATTTGGTAAGCAACCCCATCTTTGGATGTAAACGGGACGAGCATGGGTCATTGTATAACCATGATTAGCAATGTTACAAAGTATCTTAGCATTTTTGAGGGACCAAGATCATTTTGTAAGGCAACTTTGAATAACGTCATCGAGGGACTATGATCTTATACTTGTTTGTTTTGTCAAGATACTTCGCATGTGTAATATGGCCATTTTTGTGTAAGGCAACCAAGTGGAGTAACCCTAAGGGTGCTTGTGTGCAAGTGTGTTATTTTCATGTCTGATTTTGTCTTGGATTAAGGTTTTCTATTTGATTTTTTTTGATCTTGCCATACAAACACTAATTACTAGCATGGTATATAAAAGTGGTAAATTACGTAATTTAAAGATTACTACGCTATTACAACATTTTATGGGAGGGGGGAATACAAATTATGAATGGGGATTTACAATAATGTAAATCTAATTAAGTTATTACAACCAAATCGAATTTGTACAAGTATTTGAATAAACAATATACAATATAATTTAAATATGCAATGTTATGTATATGCAAGAAAAATAAATTTGCTTTGTTTTTCATATTCAAAAGAGTTTTGAATTAAACCTAATAATATTAAAAAGGAAATTATTTCTTGAAAAAAAGTGGTTAACCCTAATTTCTAATTTAAAAAGAAAAAAAAAGTTCTTTAAGTATTATTTTTGTGTATTTTTTTGTCTTAAAATAATAAATAATATTTATGAAAATATTTAGTCTTTTTATATGTCAAAATAAATATTTACAAGTGTGAAGGAAAAGAAATAAAAATTAACCTAAATCTATGTTATTTTACAAGTTTATTTAAGAAAGGATAGTTAATATATAATTATATAATAAAAAAATATTTTTTCATGAGAAAATAAAATAAAGTGAACAAAAATAAATATTTAACATTTTGATATTTTTTATGATTTTTTATGTTAAAGAAAATATATTTAATAAAATGAAAATGAAAATAAAAATAAATAATAAAAAGATTGGTCCAGGGGTGCTGTAAGGAGAAAAGGAGGTAAGTGTTAGAAGAAGAAAAAAAGGCCCATAGGCTGAGCCCACGCTGCCAAAAATGTCAAAAATGAAGCTGAAAAATGAGAAAAATGCAAAAGGTAGCGCCAGCCAAGGTTCAAACCCATGACCTATGCATTTTCAGCGCACTACCTTGCCACTGGGGTGGCTGTACATCTGTTAGTTTAAATGAAACAAGAAAAACATAACACATAATGCGCCTTTTCCCTGTACTTCATCTTTTTCCTCAAGCTGGCCAGAACCTCTGTATCTTTCTCATTTCTCCATGAAAATGGAAACTTCCAACATGAAAATGATAGTACTCTTTCCCATGATTTCAACCATGTAACTCATGTAAACTAACAATCAAAGATCAAAGCAAATTTTAATGGACCTAATTTCAACCCTAATTTTTACAGAAATTTGAACTCTAAAATTCTCTATACATAATGAACAGAAATGAAATCTATGCACATGATTGGCTTTAGCACAATAATATCTACATTTTATCTTCACAAATTGTGGCCAATAGATGCCTGTATGAAGAGATAGAAGTTAGAGTTCTTACCTTCTTCAACTGAGATCGTGAATGAAGTTTGAGTGAGTTTTATGAATGCCTGAAGATCCCTTTAGCTTGCCTAAACCTCCCTGAGTGTGTTCCAATCCTTGCCTTGCTTTGAAAGTGCCTGAATCTCTCTATCCAAGTCAACCTGCAAGCTTGAAAAACAAAAATGGAAGATGGAGAAGAAGGAGTTACAGTGAAGGGGTGATGGTCTAGAACACTTAGATATGAGGTAGGTTAAGTGTTTGAGTGATTAGAACTTGAAACGCACGAGTAGATTTCTGGATTGCTATGCTTGGTCTCAAACTGCAAGTTATGACAGGTTTTTGGTGATAGGGAGTTTTGGAGAGTTTCTGGCCTTGATAAATCGTGTCCTAAGTTGTAATGTGTTTGTGTATAAGTATAGAGAAGGTTTCAAGTCAGCTCCTCAACAGATTTCTGAGTTATAGGCTTTTTGCACTCTTACTTGTCCTTTAAGAAAAGTGAGGAGACAACTATCCACATGCTTGTATAGGCCTGCTTGGAGTTGGTACAAGTCTTAGACCATTTGCTTTTAGTTTATAGGACTTGTGTATGCAGAAAAACAGATGCAAGGCTCAAGGAGTGGAAAGTTGCAAAAGTTATGCTTTTCCAAAATGGCAATAGCAACTTTGTGCCATTTATGGAATTAAAGCTTGGACAAAGAATCTTGTGCTTGGATTAAGGCTTTATCATATGTGTAAGAATTAAATTATGAAGTGAGAAACAAGTTTGAGACCTATAAAGCAAGGATTAGGCAGCATAGGTTCAGATTTGAATTTTGTTCTTCGTGAAATGGCTTGAAATCAAAGTGAGAAATTGCCAACTTCATCTCTTCGATTCTCCCTACTCAAAAATGATCTCAAGGATTTCTTGGACATTTTGGAAAGCTTGCAATGTGCTCTATAACTCATCTTTGAAATTAATTTCAATATTCCTCTTGGAACTAGGTGAAAAATTGCCATGAAGTTAGGTCAAAAACCTGCCTAAATTAGGGCAAAATTTCACTAAGTTATTTTAGTTCATGAGCATGTATTCACAAAATTATATCTTGAGATACAAGCATCTTTATGGAAAAATGTGTGAAGAAAAGTTGTAGATTTCATAGAGATATACAACTTTCATGTTGGGAACTTTCTTTGAATCATCTTGCGTCATGGTGGAAATTTGACTTAAAGTTGAGAAAAAATAAGAAATTTTCTATACTTAGAAAATTTTCTAAGTTAAGAAAATTTCAATTTTCAAACAAAATCTTCAATATTTGATTTCTTGATGAACAAGTTTCATATTTTGACATGTTTTGATGAATTGTGATCCTTGGCACTTGATTTTTACCAAAAAGTCAAAGTTTGACTTTTCAGTATACAGTTGACTTTTGATCAGTTGACTGCAAATTTCATCTGTCAATCTAATGGATTTACAATGTTTTGAACCATGTCATTAGGTAATGATGGTGCAATTGATCCCTTGGAATCATGCTTCAAATCAATTGGTCATTTTCTAGGTCAAAAATCAGAAATTGCCCTTTCTCAGTCAAAACCCTAATTTTGACCATTTTGCCCTTTTGATGATTTGATCAAATTTCTTGAAGAGTTGTGGTCCAAACTTGATCAAATAATACATATGAGTCTAAAATGTTGATGTGGATCAAAAATTATGAAGTTTGACTGTAAATTGGCCATGGTTGACTTTTTCCCCAATACAGTTGATTTTTAGGTCAACTGTCCAATTGATTGGTCAAAAATGTGATTCAAGGCTTGAAACTTGTCATGAGTAATATTAGGGGTCCATAATGATGTTTGAAAGTCATATGAAGCATTGATAGTCCAAAAATCCTTGTACAACCTCAAACCCTAATTTTGGGTTATCAGTGCATGATGAGGTGTCTTGAGCTGGTCAAACCCTAATGCAGTCTTGAGTTTAAGAGATCTTGTGGGGAAATCTTTGATAAGTGAGAGGGAAAATTTTGGGGTACAACAGATGCCCCTGTTCAATCTTCTTAAACCTGAAGAGTTAGACCGGCGAGTTTTGCCATTCGTGACTCGAAGGTGGAAGATGATTGGACACTAGAGTGCCCATAAATTTGCACTCGACGATGTGATGCTAGAAGGAATGGGCTTACAGATACCATTTGGAGAAGTGATAGAATCTTGTCGGAGATGGACTTGTAGATGCCATCCAAGGGTGATTGTTGAATTTGTAATTTGTAAGCTGAAAGAATAAGTATCAGAATGGTGTTCGTGTCTGGAGCATATCTGAACTGTATTTGAAAGGTTGTATCTGAATGAGTATCAGAATGAGTATCATAATGGCATCCGTGTCTGTAGCATATCTGCACTGTATCTGAAAGTTGAATCTGAATGAGTATCAGAATGGCATCTGTGTCCGGAGCGTATCTGAATTATATCTGTAAGTTACATCTGAATGAGTACCAGAATGGCATCTGTGTATGGAGTGTATCCGTACTGTATCTGAAAGGTGCATCTGAATGAGTATCTGAATGGCATCCGTGTTTGGAGCGTATCCGTACTGTATCTAAAAGGTGCATCTAAATGAGTATCAGAATGGCATCCGTGTCTGGAGCGTATCCGTACTGTATCTGAAAGGTGCATCTGAATGAGTATCAGAATGGCATCTGTGTCTGGAGCGTATCTGAATTGTATCATGATTTCATATTGTTCATGGTAGCTGTTAATCTTATCCTGAAAAGGGTAAAATGTTAGCTGAATCACAAATTTATGTTTCATGAAATGTATGATGCAATGTATTTGCTTTATCAATGTTTATGATATATGGATGCAATGTATGCGCATGTGAGCTGATTTGTTGTATTGTTGTTTGATTGAGGAAAATAAATCCCTGAATGCTGCTGGGGATATGTGAATTTTCATGTCTTGAAGTTGAAGTACTGATGAACTCTTGTTGAGAGAAGTAAATTCCATTGTGAGGGCAATGCCATGTACTGCTCGTAAGATCTGCTTGGGGAATCCTGAGAAAATTGACAATTTCTACTGGGGATTAAAAACTTGAAGTTTTGTTCTGCTGGGGATTTAAATGATGTACAACAGGGGATTACTTATGGAATAGCCTAGAGACGTTTTCCTGTTCTTTTAACCTATCAGTAGTTGTCTTCCTCATTTTGTTTATTTGTAAACAGTAATCATGTTCAAATGCATATGTTCATCAATGAATCATTGGACGTTTTTTGCAAATAAAACAACAAGCGTAAAGAAAAAGACAAATAGTTTTTTGCACTTTCAAAGGGATATATTTGTATTGATTTTGAATAAATATTTGTACAAAGGAGACAAACATTCTAGTAAGAGAATACCGTCGTAAAACAAGAAAACTTTGATACAAAGAAAGATGACTATGTGTAATAATCCCATGGGGTTCCCATTCTTCTATAGCCTTCATATCTCCGAATATCTTGTCTATTTGTTGCTTCATCTGAAGATGATTGAATTGATCAGAAACTATGAGTTTGTCAGTGGAAGTCAAAGGTTGTCCGTAAAGTGATCCGACGGGACATAGTCATACACTTTAATTCCCTAACTTTTTCCTGGACCTCCCTTTCAAGTTTTCAGTCCATCGGGAAACCCTTTTTTGCCCAAGTCGCCCTTTCGGGTTTTCAACTTGTCGGCTGTACAGATTTTTTCCATTTTATCCCTAATTTTTGCCCGAACCTTTTGGTTCACCGGGATGCCCCTTGTTTTGCCTAGGTGTGTCAACCTAGCGGGTCTCTTATGCGTAGTATCTTTTGACTATGTCCGCGTTCGCAAGGTGTGGCAGGTCGTTGCCATCCGTGGTGGTCAAGATCATTGCCCCACCGGAGAATATATTTTTGATTACAAATGGTCCTTCATAGGTAGGAGTCCATTTTCCCCTGGGATCACTTTGTGGCAAGATGATATGTTTGATCACTAGATCCCCAACTTGATATACTTGGCGTCTGACTTTCTTGTTGAAAGCCTTGATCATTTGTTCTTGATACATTTGACCATGGCAAACAGCAGTAAGTCTCTTTTCATCAATTAAGTTCAGTTGATCAAGTCGAGTCTGGATCCAATCGTTTTCATTCAATCCTGCATCCTTCATAATTCTCAGAGAGGGGATCTAAACCTCAATAGGCAAGACAACCTCCATGCCGTAAACCAAAGAATAGGGTGTTGCCCCGGTTGATGTGCGAGCCGTGGTACGGTACCCGTGGAGAGAAAATGGTAACATCTCATACCAATCTTTGCATGTGACTGTCATTTTTTGTATGATCTTCTTAATGTTTTTATTTGCATCCTCGACAACACCATTCATCTTTGGCCGATAGGGAGAAGAATTGTGATGCTGGATCTTAAATTGCTCGCATAAAGCGGTGATCATAGTGTTGTTGAGATTTGTACCATTGTCAGTGATGGTCCTTTCTGGGATACCATACGGGCAAATAAGATTTTGCTTGATGAAGCGGGCAACAACATTCTTGGTAACGGAAGCAAAGGAAGCTGCCTAAACCCACTTGGTAAAATAGTCAATGGCCACTAGGATGAAACGGTGTCCATTGGAGGTTGTCGGCTTGATCTCTCCAATCATATCAATTCCCCACATAACAAAGGGACAGGGAGCCGTCAAGACATTCAGAGGAACCGGAGGTACATGCACCTTGTCTGCATAAATTTGACACTTATGACAGGTCCGAGAGTGTTGATAGCAATCTGCTTCCATGGTAGACCAATAATAGCCTTCCCGTTGGATTTTCTTCACCATCGTATGTGTGATACGGTGGGAGAACTGACTTGAGGTTTTGCGTTTTGTGTTCTCAAATGTTTCAGTTTAGCAAGAGTCGCCACCGACTTTTTATTTTATCCTAAGGAAAGGTCAAAAAGCACAGGAAAGACCTTTGAGATGTTTTCTTGGGTTCGGGGAGTAGATTATAGAAAGGGAAGGTATTAGCACCCTTTCTACCCATGGTTATCCATGGGCTCTTAGTTACTTGTTTAGATCACTTGCTTTGCTTTTCAATTGTTTGAAATGGTGCTCTTCAATTGTTTGAAATGGTGCTTTGTGTGTGGTTTTGAAAGATGTTTTGAAAAGAGGCCATCGTTGTGGCAACCTTTGTAATGATTCTTGTTGGAATGTATACAAAGGTGTTTTTGTCTTTTGAAAATTTTTCAATGTTTGAAAGTAGGGTTTTGAAATTGTATTGTGAAGTGTGTTTTGAAAATAGCAAGGATATTTTTGCAAGATTTTGATCAAGTAACTAAGAGCTATCTACCCTATTTTACTCAAAGATCTTTCTTATGTTTTTAACCCTTTTAACAGTGTTGTTTCACCATTGTATTTTGTGAACAACCTTGTGTTAGGATGTTAAACGGGACAGGCGCGGGTCATCGTATAGACCATGATAGCAATTATGTCAAGTATTTTTGGCAATTTTCTTAAGGGACTTGATCATTTTGTTTAGGCAACTCAGATAGCGTCATCGAGGGACTATGATCTTTTGTTTTGTTTTTGTTTTGCCAAAGTACTTAACATGCATACCATGGCCCATTTTTGAAGGCAACAAGTGGATTGTAATCCTAGGGGTGCAAGTGTGCATTGTGTTTGTTTTTTCATGCATTTTTGTCTTTGATTAGGTCAAACTAATTGTTGGTTTTGATTTGGCATACAAACCCTAATTCTCTAAGCATGGCATAATTGAAAGCATTTAAGTGCGTGAAAATAAATCTAATCTATTACAACTTTGATATGGGGAGGGGGTACAATTTTGAATAGGGGATTATTTTGCAAAAAATTAAAATTCTAAATTATTACAACCCAATTGAATTTACAATGCATAATATTTAAATGGGCAATAAATAAACACAATAAATAAATATTAAATAAAAATGTATTATGCAAAAAAAAGTTTTTATGTATGCAAAGTATTTTTAAATGTAAAGGAATGCAAAGAAATATGTAAAATAAAAAGTTAATTAATTTTGATAAAGGGGTAAACCCTAATTTTCTTTAAAGAAAATAATATTACATTATTTATATACAAGAATGTATTAATATGTACAAAAATAAAAATATATTAAAAAAGGTGTTTTTTAGTATAAAAAATAAAATGTACTATTTTTTGTATTTTTATTCTATATTTATAAAATAAAGTATATATGTATATATGTATATATTAAATATGTTAAATATATAAAAATAAAATAAAATATTTACAAAAATACAATATATTCAAGAAAATATTTTTGGTGTGAATAAAAAATATAAAAATGAAAATAAGAGTATTCTTTGCATTATTTTCAAGTTTAAACAAAATAATATACAAGTATAGAAAATGTTTTAATACTAGTAATAATTAAAATAAATATCAAAATAAATGTAAAAATTATGAAAAATATTTTTAAGCATTTTTTATGGTTGGAAATAAATAATCAAAGTCAGAAATGAAATTAAAATATAAAAATGACAAAATATAAAGGAAATAGGCCAGAGGGTGCATTTAGCAAAAGGAGGGTGTTAGAAGCAAGAAGCAAAGCCCAGCCCATCAGCTTCATCTTCTTCCTTGGGACAACAGAAAACGCGCGCCTGTCACACAAACTCGTATCTCCTGTATTTGTGATCTTTTGACAAAACTCAAAACATGAAACTTGTAGAGCATCAAACCACGAATCTAACCATATAAAAAACTTAATCTAACTCTCAAAGACCAGAGAGAATTTCTCTGGCCCTAATTTCTAACCTAGTTTTTCAGAAAGTTCATGGATGAAATTCTCTTAGCACGTTTAATATAAATGAAAATTGAGCATATGTATGGTTTCAGGGCAATGAGTACTACATCTTTCATTCACAAACCTAAGGCTAAATGTTCCTAAATAGAGAGATAGAAGTTCATGAAAAACCTGTTTCATTTGAGTTCAATTTGGACAATGCAGCAACTTTCAGTGAGGCCTGAGGTTCTTTTGAGCTTGCTTGATGTTCCCTGAATCTTTCCCAATGCTTAGTTTGTTTTGAAATGGCCTGAATCTTCCTACAGAACTCAACCTGCAAAGCTTTCAAACAAAAATGGTGAACACTGTAAATGGAGTTACAGTTGGCAATGGAGGTTTTGAATAGCTTGAGTGTGTTGAGTGGAAGGTATTGGAACTGATTGCAAGCAAAACGCACGAGTGGAATGTGATTTGGCTTGTGATTTGCAGGTCCTGCCCTATTTTGCAAGAAAATGTGGTTTTTGAGTGCAAGGGTGTTTTAGAGCTGAAAGGCTCGTGTTTCTGGCTTACAAGGATGTGTCCAACTTGTTTGAAACCTTGGCTTAAGTTGAATATATCAGATATGTGAGTTATGGACTTTTGGCAAGTTGACTTGTTTTGAAAGAAAAGTGTGAAGTGAAATGAGATAGGCCTATACAGGCTATCTCCAAGAATGCACCATCTTCTTGTACCTTTGCCTAAGTTTGTGGAACTTGTTTGCTGCAAAGTAAGAAGTCCAAGGCTCAAGAAAAACAACTTTGCAAAAGTTATTCTTTATGAAAATGGAAGTGTGATCTTTATGCCCAAAATGGAATTATTCAATGTATAATGCTCCCTTGATCATAACAATGCCTCTAACCAATGTATTTGCATTCAATTTTTGAGTGTAAATTGGTTTAGAGACCTGTAATCAAGTACAAAGCTAGTTTGGTCAGATTTGCAACTTGTATGAACATGTATTGGCCATGGTTATAAAGTGAGTTTTTTCCAACTTCAAGCATTGGATTCTCCCTAACCATAAATGTGTTTGAGGAGTTCTTGGACAATTTGGAAAGCTTGAAACATGTACTATAATCCATATTTGAAATGTAACTTGAGACTCCAAGTGGAACTATGTGAAAAATGGCCAAGAAGATGGGTCAAAATCCTGCCTAAATTAGGGCAAATTTTCTCTAAGTTAAAAGTTTTAGGGACCCTTGTTCCAAAAATCATAACTTGAGATCCAATCTTCTTTTGAGAAAACTTTGTGAATCAAAGTTGTAAACTTTGTGATGGACTACAACTTTCATGTTTTAAGTTTTGTTTGAATCCATTTGCATCTTGGTAAAAATGTGGGACAAAGTTAGGAAAAATTAAGAAAATTTCATAACTTAGAAAATTTCTAAGTTATGAAAATTTTCAATTTCAAACCCTAATTTGTAATTTTGGGTTTCTTGATGAACACGTTTCATAATTTGACACATCTTGATGAAAAATGACCCTTGGCACTTGATTTTGACCAAAAAGTCAAAGTTTGACTTTTCAGTGTATAGTCAAATTTTAATCAGTTGACTGGAAAATTCATCTGTCAATCCTATGCATTTGAGATCTTTTGAACTTGTTGAATAGGTCAAGATAGTGTCATTGAGTCCTTGAGTCCATGGTTGAGCTTGATTTTCCATTGGTTAGGTCAAAAAGTCAAAAATTGCCTTTGTGTAGTCAAAACCCTAAAAATGACCATTTTGCCCTTTTGGTGATCTGATCCAATTTCTTATGGAATTGTGGTCCAAACTTGACCAAATGGTTCATATGATTTCATAATGTTGATGTGGGTCAAAATTTATGAGGTTTGACTGTCAATTGGCCACAGTTGACTTTTTCCCCAATACAGTTGATTTCTAGGTCAACTGTCCAATTGACTGGGCAAAAATTTGATTCAAGGCTTGAAACTTGGTATGGGAAAACTTATGAGTCCAAAATGAAGTATGAAAGTAAATTTGGGCATGGTAGGTCAAAATATCCTTGTGCAAACTCAAACCCTAATTTAGGTCATCAGTGCAAGGAGATGTCTTGAGCCGAGCAAACCCTAGCTTGGTCTTGAGTTCCAAGAGTCTTGTGATGAGGAATGTTGATAAAATGAGAGGGAAAATTTTGGGGTACAACAGTTGCCCCTGTTCAATCTTCTTGAACCTGAAGAGTTAGATTGGAGAGTTTTCCTTTCGTAACTCGAAGGTAAAAGATGATTGGACACTAGAGTGCCTGTAAATTTGCACTCGTCAAAATGTAGCCGAGGAAATGGGCTTAAAGATGCCATTTGGAGATGGTATAATCTTTCTGGAGATGGGATTGGAGATTCCATCCAAAAATGTTTGTTGAACTTCAAGGTTGTAGGTCAGAAGAATGAGCATCAAAATGGTATCCGTGTCTGGAATGCATTTGAACTATATCTGGAGACTGAGTCTGTATGAACAAAAGAATGGCGTCCGTGTCTGGAGCGTATCCGAGCTGTAACTGAAGTTAACATTTCTATGAGTAGCAGAATGACTTCCGTGTCTGGAGTGTATCTGAAACTGTAACTGGGATCTGAATAAGTGACAGAATGACTTCCGTGGCGACTGAACTGGGGAGAATCAAACTTCTGGTGTAAGGGCCAGAATGGCAACCGTGTTTGGAGCGTATCTGATCTTGAAGTTGATAATTGAACCTGAATGAGAGATATAATGGTCGCCGTATTTGGAGTGTATCTAGTCTGTATCGGATTGTTGAAGTCTAAATGAGTAATAGAATGACCGCTGTGTCTGGGGTGTATCCATACTGTATCTGGACTTGAAATTTTGAATGAGTAGTAGAACGACTGCCGTGTCTGGGGTGTATCCATACTGTATCTGAATAACTGTTAAGGATAGCCTTTTAATCTTATCCTGAAAAGGGTAAAATGTTAGCTAAAACACAAAGTTATGTTGCATGATATGTATGATGCAATGAATTGTGTTTCATCAATGTTTATGATATATGAATGTAATGGATGTGCATATAAGCTGAGTAGCTGTCTTACTGAGGAAAATAAATCCTTGATAACTGGAGATAAAGAAATATTTGACTGCCGCGGGAGAAAGTAAATTTCTGGCCAATGCTGAGGATTGAAAATCCTTGGTGACTGGTGGGGATTAACAAGAGTTTTGACAACCTCTGCGGGGAATGAGAATCCTTCATGACTTTCCTGGGAAATAAGGAAAACTCTGAAAATCTCTACTGGGGAGTTAAAACCAAGGAGGATTCTGCTGAAAAAATGAGGCTAAGAATCTTCGATCTGCTGGGAGATAAACTCTGTGGGGAGTGTGTTTACTCGGCCGGGGAAATCAGGAGCTTGGCTTGTATGCCAAACTGTTGGGGAAGTTGGGGAACACTGAATGGTTCTCACTGGGGATTGGTAGTTTGGAAAATTGACTTCGTTGGGGGAGAAGTTTTAGAACATTCTAGCTCAGCTAAGGATATGTATTTCAGGGTTTTTGGACTCCACTGGGGATTGGGAGTTTGAACTCTTAATCTCTGATGGGGAACTTGAAACTTAACTCCGCTGGGGAATAAGGTTTAGAATACACCGGCTCCGCTGGGGATCTGGAATTTTAACTCCGTTGGGGATATGTACTCCAAGGTTTTAGCTTTGTTGAGGATCTGAACGATGTACTGCAGGGGATTTCTTCTGGAATAGCACAAAGATATCTTCCTACACCTTCAACCTACCAGTAATTATCCTTTCTCAATTTCATTTTATTTGTAAGCAGTGATTATATTCAGATGCATATGCCTATTTAACAAAACTTTGGACGTTTTCAAATAAAACACAAGTGTAAAAAGAAAGAAAGGCAAGCAAATTTCTGCACTTTGAAGTATTTTTGTATTTATCTTTCGTAAGTATCTTTATACAAAGGAAACAGACATCCTAGTAAGAGAATGTTGTCATAAAATTGAGAAAAAATTTATACAAAAAGAAAGATGGCTATGTGTAATAATTCCATGGGGTTCCCATTCTGCTATAGCCTTCACAACTCTGAGCATCTTGTCCATTCGCTGCTTCGTCCGCCGATGATTGGATTGATCAGAAGCTTGGAGTTCGTTGGTGAAGAGATTGCTCTTATAGTGATCCAATGAGACATAGCCATACGCTTTAATTCCCTAACTTTTGCATGGACCCCCCTTTCGGGTTTTCGATCCATCGGGAAACCCTTTTTTTCCCAATTCGCCCTTTCGGGTTTTCAACTTGCCGGGTGTACAGATTTTTATTATTTATCCCTAATTTTTCCTGAACCGCCCTTTCGGGTTTTCGATTCACCGGGATTCCCATTTTTGCCCAAGTCGCCCTTTCGGGTTTTCAACTTGTCAGGTCATTTTATGTGTAGTATCTTTTGACTATGTCTGCGTTCGCAGGGTGCGTAAAATCGTCGCCGTCCATGGTGGTCAGAATCATTGCCCCACCAGAAAAGATGCTTTTGATCACAAATGGTCCTTCGTAAGTAGGAGTCCACTTGCCCCTGGGATCACTTTGCGGCAAGATAATCCGCTTGATTACAAGATCTCCGACTTGATATACTTGACGCTTGACTTTCTTGTTGAAAGCCTTGATCATCCGTTTTTGATACGTCTGACCATGACAAACAGCAGTAAGTCGCTTCTCGTCGATCAAGTTAAGCTGATCAAGTCGGGCCTGAATCCAATCGTCTTCACTTAAACCGGCATCCTTCATAATCCTTAAGGAAGGAATCTGAACTTCCATAGGTAAAACAGCTTCCATGCCATATATCAAAGAAAAGGGGGTTGCCCCTGTTGAAGTACGTGCCGTGGTACGATATCCATGCAGAGCAAACGATAACATCTCATGCCAGTCTTTGTAGGTGACTGTCATCTTTTGAATGATCTTCTTGATATTTTTGTTCGCGGCTTCAACAGCACCGTTCATCTTCGGCCGATAGGGAGATGAATTATGATGATAAATCTTAAACTGCTCGCACAGAGCGGTGATCATAGTGTTGTTCAAATTTGTACTGTTGTCCGTGATGATCCTGTCGAGGATGCCATACCGGCATATGAGGTTCTGCTTAATGAAGCGGGCAACCACATTCTTTGTAACAGAGGCGTAGGAAGCTGCTTCGACCCACTTGGTAAAATAATCAATAGCGACCAAAATGAAACAATGTCCATTGGATTCCGTAGGCTTGATCTCTCCAATCATGTCAATGCCCCACATTGCGAATGGCCAAGGAGCCGTTAGAACATTGAGAGGAACAGGAGGAATATGTATCTTTTCGGCGTAGACTTGGAACTTGTGGCAAGTACGGGAATGTTGATGACAATCAGCTTCCATGGTAGACCAGTAGTAGCCTGCCCTTAGAATCTTCTTAGCCATCGTATGTCCGCTTAAGTGGGTGCCAAACGTACCACTATGTATCTCGGTCATGATCAATTCTGCTTCAACCTTGTCCACACAACAAAGTAGAACACAATCATGGTTGCGCTTATAAAGGATGCCATTACTTAGGAAGAACTTGGCAGCAAGTCTCCTTAAGAACTTTTTGTCATTGACGGATGCTCCTTCAGTGTATTCTCGAGTCTGGAGATACCTTTTGATTTCATGAAACCAGGGTTGTTCCACTACTTCTTCGGTATTAATCTCATGACAGTGTGCAGGTTTGTCCATTCGTTCGATGGTTATTTGGGGAGCCTCATTATCCTAGTTGAGTTTAAACATGGAAGACATTGTAGCCAGAGCATCTGCTAGCTGATTTTCTTCTCGCGGAAAGTGCTCGAAAGTAATCTGCTCGAAATGAGGCAACAATGTCAGGACATGTTCTTTGTATGGGATAAGATTAGGATGTTTAGTGTCCCACTCTCATTTGACTTGACTGATAACCAAAGCCGAGTCCCCAAATACAACCAAAGATTTGATTCCCAAGTCTATAACAGCCTTGAGACCAAAGATGCAAGCTTCATATGCAGCCATGTTGTTGGTACAGCTGAAGCAAAGTCGGGCAGTGAAGGGTGTATGAAAACCTTCCGGAGAAATGAGTACCGCACCAATACCGTTGCCAAGTGAATTTGAAGCACCATCAAAGTACAAGGTCCATCGGGATCCTTGTTCAGGTCCGTCATACGGTCCGTTACCTTCAATGTTGTCCAATGTCATGATGTCCTCGTCAGGGAAATCGAATCTCATAGATTGGTAATCTTCGACGGCTTGATGAGCTAGATGGTCAGCTAGTACACTCCCCTTTATAGCCTTTTGGGTAGTATACTGGATATCATACTCAGTCAGGATCATTTTCCATCTGGAGATTCTTCCAGATAAAGCAGGCTTCTCGAAGATATACTTAATCGGATCCATCTTGGAAATCAGCAAAGTGGTATGAGTCAACATATACTGCCTTAGCCGGCGAGCAGCCCATACCAAAGCGCAGCATGTTTTCTCGAGCAGTGAGTAGTGAGTCTCGCAGCCGGTAAACTTTTTGCTAAGGTAATAAATGGCATGCTCTTTTCGGCCAGACTCGTCATGTTGGCCCAGTACGCACCCCATTGAGTTATCCAAAACAGTCAGATACATGATTAACGGCCTTCCTTCGACGGGTGGCATCAAGATAGGAGGTTCCAGCAAATACTCCTTGATTTTATCAAAAGCAACTTCACAATCACTGTTCCACTCAACCACCTGATCTTTCTTCAACAGTTTGAAGATTGGCTCACAGGTAGATGTTAGGTGAGAGATGAACCTCGCGATATAGTTTAAGCGTCCCAAGAATCCTCTAACCTCCTTTTCAGTGCGGGGGGCAGGCATTTCTTGTATAGCTTTTACCTTAGTTGGATCAACCTCAATGCCTTTGTTGCTGACGATAAATCCCAAAAGTTTACCCGACCTGACTCCAAAAGTGCACTTGCTTGGGTTCAGTCTGAGCTTAAACTCCTTCAACCTGACAAACAGCTTGTGCAGATGATCAAGGTGTTCTTCTTCTGTTTGTGATCGGGCTATCATGTCGTCTACGTAAACTTCAATCTCATGACGCATCATATCATGAAACAAAGCTACCATGGCGCGTTGATAGGTTGCCCCGACATTCTTCAGTCCGAATGGCATCACTTTGTAGCAGAAGGTACCCCATTGCGTGACAAAAGTAGTTTTCTCCATGTCTTCAGGGGAAATTTTGATCTGGTTGTATCCCGAGAATCCATCCATGAAGGAAAATACCTTGTGTTGAGCTGTGTTGTCAACCAAGAAGTCGATGTGTGGTAGTGGAAAATCATCTTTGGGGCTATCCCTGTTTAAATCTCGATAGTCCACACACATTCTGACTTTGCCGTCCTTTTTAGGCACGGGCACAATGTTAGCAACCCATTGTGGATAGGAAGTAACATCCAGAAAGCCAGCGTTGAATTGCTTCATTACCTCAGCTTTGATCTTCTCAGACATGTCGGGCCTCATTTGGCGGACCTTTTGTTTGATCGGTGGACAATCTTCTCTTGTAGGGAGACGGTGAACCACGATATCTGTGTCTAATCCCGGCATGTCTTCATAGGACCAGGCAAAGATCTCAACATATTCGTTCAACAACTGCACTAAGCGCTCTTTGACATCTTGTTCCAGGTTGGCACCCACCTTAACCTCTTTCTTGTCTTCCTCTGTTCCCAAGTTGATGGTTTCTAGCAACTCTTCATGAGGCAGAATTGCCCTTTCTTCTTGTTGCAAAAGTCTGGCTAACTCTCCCGGCACTTCACAGTCTTCGTCAACTTCATACTCAGCATGATTGACCAAATCTTCAGAGTCACCGAAGGCTAAAGCAGAATAGTCACCCATGGAATCCGGAGTGGATGGGTACCTGCATTTTGTGAGTGTGGGTGTGTGTAAGGGATAGCCATCCTTAAACAAAACAAGATGCAAAAAGAAAGAAAATGAACACAACAGTTTATAGATGAAAACGTCCAATGATTCATTAAAACATGGCATATGATAATGAAGAAAATCAAGCCCTTACAAATGAACCTATATGCCCCGGGTAAGGCATAAGGTGAAAATAGTGTACGAATTGTTTAGTTATTACAGACCAAAATAGGAAATTGTTCAAAGATAAATTACTGGTTGATGAAAGTGATGGGAATAAAGTCCTTTGCTCCCCAGTTGCTTAATCCTCCTTCGACGGTTGAAAAGATCCAATCTTCAAAGTTGTCTTCTTCATCATCATCTTCTAAGGCATTAATTCCATGGTGAGTTATTTTTACGGGTGGACCTCCAGCCTTGGAGCAACGCATAGCTTTCTGGCCAGCAGCAGTAAAACCTAGTCCGAACTTGTCCGTCTTATGGGAAAAATCAGGCAGTTGCCCCCACACTGTATTCCTTCCTTCTTTGATTACAGCCTCTGCATCCTTGAGAGATGCCATCCTAGGCACAGGCTTGTGAATAATAGGCACATCAACCATTATCTTCGCCACTGCGACTTCAGGAGAAACTTCCTCAAAATGTTGGAAAGGCGTTTCTATGAATTCGCCATCCAACTCCACATAGAGGAAGGAGTTGGGGTGACTTATCATGTACTCTTCCTCGCCGTGAACCGTTATAATCTTACCCTGAACAGGATACTTTAGCATTTGGTGTAAAGAGGAGGTAACCGCCCCAGCATAGTGGATCCACGGCCTTCCCAACAAACACGAATATGAAGGACGGATGTCCATCACATAAAAGGTGGAGTTGAAAACTTCTGTGCCCACTTTGATAGGAATGTCAACCTCTCCATGAACCATTCTTTTGGACCCATCAAAGGCCCTAACCACGATATTACTTGGCTTCAGCACTAACCCTTTGCAATCCAAGCAGTCTAACGCCTTCTTCGGCAGCACATTCAAGGATGAACCAGTATCAACTAAAACATGGGCGAGGGTGGTTCCTCTGCATTCTACTGAGACATGCAGCGCGTCGTTATGCTTCCTTCCCTTGGGGGTCAAATCAACATCAGAAAAACCAAAATCGTTATCAGCAGTTAGGCTGGCCACGCACTCTTGAAACTGGTCAGCTGAAGTTTCTTGAGGCACGTGTGCCGTCTTTAAGAATTTGATTAAGGCCTTAGCATGGGTCTCAGAGCAGAGTAGAAGAGCCAACATGGAGATTTTGGAAGGGGTCTGCCTTAGCTGTTCCACGACGTCGTAGTCGCTCTTTTTTATTATCTTTAAGATTTCTTCCATTTCTTTCTGGGTGGTCTCAGGGATTACCACAGTCTGAGCCTTCATCCTGACAGGCGCTTCTAGTATCCCCTTACCCTTATCGGTAGTAACAACAGATGGTCTAACTTCAGGAGTATCTAATTCTTCAATTATCGGGCCTTGCACAGCTGGCTTAACAGGCACGGAAGCTTTCGAGGGTCCGAAGACTTATCGTGGGGGAGCAATCTCCAGAGAGAAAATCCGTCCGCTGCGAGTTATCTTGCTTGTTCCTGCAATGTACCCTATATCAGGGGTTTCATCTTCAGAATTATCTTGGACTGATTCAATCTGTTTGATACCATGATAGAAGATTTCTCTTCCATAGTTCCATGGTATCGTCTTGTTAGATTGATACGGGACAGGCCCCGGCATGGTGATTTTTAACGGCACAAACTTAAGATCAGGCGTAATCTTGACAGGTCTTTTGCAAGCCTTGGGAAGATTGTCAGAGATGGTTATTATTGAAATGTTATTGGTTGAAGTAACAAAGGTAGCAGGAGTAACAGGAGTAAAGGTATCAACATGAGTCTTTTGGAAGAGTATCTCTTGGGTATCCATCAGGCGTTGGATGCCTGATTTCAACATGGGGCAGTCAGCTCGTATGTTTAAACATAAGTAACAGTCTTTTCCACAACCTGGGAATATCCCGGCTCTCATCAAATTCACTTTAATCACTGGTAACAGAGTCAAAAGGTCAGTAATATTGGTAACATGAAGGTCTTCTATAACGACATGAACATTATGACTGTGCTTGGGCATTGGGGCAGAAATCACATTCGGCTTTTCGGGCGCATCGAATTCTACCTCCTTGGCGTCAATCAAGTCTTGGATTTTATTCTTAAGAGCCCAACAGTTGTTGGTATCATGCCCTACATTGTCAGAGTGCTAAGCACACTTTGCATTGGAGTGGTAATATGGAGAAGATGTATTAGGGTTCTTTGGCGCTTCCTTCAAATTGGTAAGATTCAACTTTAGCAAATGAATGAGTACTTGAGTTGGCGTCATGTTGATTTGAGTGAACTGTCGTTGTGGCCTTTCTACCCGTTGTTGATTAGGTCTTGGCTGATTGCTGCGAGGTTGATCATTTGAAGAGTTTTGAATCATCACAGCCCCTACAGTCGGTCGGCGCCCCATTCCTCCTTGGCTTTTTTGAGAATAAATAGCAAAAGCTTCCTTCTTAGCTGGGAAGGTCTTCTTAACAGCGGTGGACGCGGAGGCATCTTTCTGAATCTTACCACTTTTAATGCCGGCCTCGACCCTTTCACCGGTCAAAATTAGTTCGGTGAACCCTGCAGAGGAACTCCCGATTAAATGATTGAAGAAAGGACCAGACAGGGTCCCTAAAAACATGTCCATCAACTCTCTATCCGACAATGGTGGCTGCACCCTTCCAGCCAGATCACGCGACTTCTGGGCATACTCTTTAAATCCTTCATTAGAAGCCATACCCATACTCTGTAGTTGAGTACAAGTAGGCGCTAAATCAGCATTGTATTGGTATTGCCGGTAGAAAGCAGCAGCTAAGTCTTCCCATTTATGAACCTCTGATCTCTCGAGCTGATAGAACCAGTCCAATTGTGTGCCTGACAAACTATCTTGGAAAAAATGGACCCAAAGATCCTTATTAGATGAGTGGGGTTGGATCTTTCGGACGTAGGATCTTAGATGCATCTTTGGACACGACAGGCCGTCATACTTAGCAAATGTGGGAACTTTGAATTTGGGAGGAATAACAATCCCAGCGACCAACCCTAGTTCTTCGAAATCTAAACCAGGTACCCTTTGCAACTCCATGGCTATCAATCTATCTTCAAGATTTTTAAATTTAACATCCGTCGGGGGATATTGCTATTCAGAGTAATCTTCGTCTTCTTCCTCTTCCTCTTCTTCTCCTTCAACTTCAGATTCAGAAGGCATTTCGGTCCCTTTTCCTTTACCAGCCCCTTCATCAGACGTCGAAGGAAACTCAAGAACTTTTCTAGCATTGTTTTCAAACCTTCTTCCCATGATGACTACACCAGGTCTTTTCTTCTTTTTCTCTTTATCTTTCTCCAATAGTGCTTTGAGGTCCTCTTGACCCTTTGCTAAGGTCATGGGGAGTTACTGGAATTGAGAATTCTGTGCTTGCAGATCCTTAACCGTCTGCTCCAAATCCATCTTGCTGAAATAAACAGCGGAAAGATAAGGAAACCTGGTGTGAAGACCTGCTTATGCATATGATGAATGATATGTTATTCATGTAATGCATTCAAGGATTCAAAAATTCAAATTTTTTGCAAACAAAAAGAACACACGTCATATTAAGAAGAAATTTGTTAGTACATAAGTGCCCCATGGGCAAAATATTACAAAATTATTAATGTAAAAAGACATTGCGCATCCTCTTTGGTGCAATGTAAGTGTTGAGAGTTTCCTCCTCATGAAGTCGGCGGGTAAGCTCCAAAATCTTCTTCTCACTGGCATAGAAGCTGACTTCAAAAGTATTATGTTCTTCTTTGAGTTGGATCCAACTCTTTTGTAATTCTTCCAATGATGTTGCCATGTCAGGATACAGGAGGGTGTATGGAACCTCTCCTTCCATAACAGGCTCTTTGATCACGGGGAGAATGTGAGGATATGGCATCATAAGATTCTGGGCGCGGGTTCGTACCCACTTGAGATAAGGCTCAAGGGGGATGGAATTCTTGTGCCCCAGTGTCTTACTATCCACTTTGTTGGGCATCCTCCAAGCTCTGATGAACCTTTTTCGAAGTCCTTGCGCATCGTTGTCGAAGTCAAAATCCAAGTCAGGAATCAACATGTCATGAGGGCCATCCCTCCGAGCATATCCAAACTGTCTTAGAGCTAAACAGGGGTTGTAGGTAATGCCTCCCCTAATGCCAAGTAGTGGGACATTAGGGAATTCCCCACAACGATCAATGATGATGACATTTTCTCTGGACCGAGAACACCAATAAACATCAGAATGTGTGAGGGTCATCAACCGTTGTGACCACCTTAAACCCTGCTCATTCTTCAAAACTGATTGTGGAAGGTGAGAAATAAACCACCTTGCTAAGAGAGGAGTACAACACATGAGAACACCTCTTTTCCTCATTGTTCGTGTGTAAAATGAGTGTAGGATGTCCCCAAGCAATGTAGGCACAGGATTCCGGGATATGAAAATATTGACAGCATTCACATCTATAAGCTGATCAGGGTTTGGGAACAAGACCAAACCATATATGAGGAGTGCCACAATCTCTTCAAAAGATTGTAGATCTAGAGATTTCCAGTAGTCTTGTGCCTTCTCAAACATAAAATTTGCCAAGAAACCCTTGACACCACTTCTGGTTTCCCAATGACCCTTGATATCAGATGGTTGCAAGTGTAATGCTTGAGCAACATCTTCAGGCTTTGGTTCTTTTTCCGTACCGTTGTAGGGTAGTTGATAAAGAATAGGAATCCTCAGAAGTTGAGAAAATTCCTCCAAAGTAGGTACTAGTTGGTAATCAGGGAAGGTGAAACAGTGGTGTAGGGGGTCAAAGAACTGGAAGAGAACTTTCACCATGTCTTCTTCAATGTTGGAGTTGACCAAGTTGAGAAGTCTACCATGTCTTTCACTAAAGAGAGAATTCTCTGGAATCCTGGAAGTAAGCTCCTTGAGTTGAGGAGGGATCCTCACAAGGTTGACTTGAATTGTTTTCCTGCGAAGAGATTCCATGACCTACAAAACAAGAACAAAGATGAAGATCCGAACCCTTGAAATGGTTAGTGGATGCATATGATGTTTTATGATGTTTATGATGTATGCACAAGCACATGTACAAACAAGTCACACAAGATCCTAGTTTCAGGCTTGCATGAGGTTTCATAGGTAAATACCCTCTTGAGTTAGTTGGCTCAAACCTGTCCTATAAATAGTAACCGGGTTCTAAGGAGCTCAATATCACTGGATTGTTTTCTATGTTCATTGTTTTAGTTTAGCCACTTAACTAGCGACCAAAATATTCCAAGAAAACAACCCTCAATGAGTGTAGTATCGAGTATCTACCAACTTTGGACTGTACCAAAGCCGGTCATCTCACTACCCCTAAAAAAGGCCAAGATGGTCAAGTAAGGTTCTAAGAGTTTGTTAGTGCTTCATGACATCACTCAGCGGCCCCGTATTCTCTTTGATTGACTCAAAGGCTACCGGTACTCACAAATATGTCGCACTAATATAGCTATTGCTTCAACCATGTTGGTATACCCTGCACAGTTTCCACAACGTATTGCTATTTACTTATGAATGTTTCCCAAATCTGGGTGTAGGATTTCAAGCCCAAAAAAGAGAACCAAATGTAAAGCAGTCAAAGCAATCAAGATAAGCATGCAAAAGGGTGATCTAAGCCCTAAGGTTACTCCACTTTTAAATTTATTCCCCAACAGAGTCTCCAGTTCTGTGATACGGTGGGAGAACTGACTTGAGATTTTGCGTTTTATGTTCGCAAATGTTTCGGTTTAGCAAGAGTCGCCACCGACTTTTTATTTTATTCTAAGGAAAGGTCAAAAAGCACATGAAAGACCTTTGAGATGTTTTCTTGGGTTCGGGGAGTAGATTATAGAAAGGGAAGGTATTAGCACCCTTTATATCCATGGTTATCCATGGGCTATTAGTTACTTGTTTAGATCACTTGCTTTGCTTTTCAATTGTTTGAAATGATGCTCTTCAATTGTTTGAAATGGTGCTTTGTGTGTGGTTTTGAAAGATGTTTTGAAAAGAGGCCATCATTGTGGCAACCTTTGTAATGATTCTTGTTGGAATGTATACAAAGGTGTTTTTGTCTTTTGAAAAAATTTTCAATGTTTGAAAGTAGGGTTTTGAAATTGTATTGTGAAGTGTGTTTTAAAAATAGCAAGAATATTTTTGCAAGCTTTTGATCAAGTAACTAAGAGCTATCTACCCTATTTTACTCAAAGATCTTTCTTATGTTTTTAACCCTTTTAACAGTGTTGTTTCACCATTGTATTTGGTGAACAACCTTGTGTTAGGATGTTAAATGGGACAGGCGCGGGTCATCGTATAGACCATGATAGCAATTATGTCAAGTATTTTTGGCAATTTTCTTAAGGGACTTGATCATTTTGTTTAGGAAACTCAGATAGCGTCATCGAGGGACTATGATCTTTTATTTTGTTTTTGTTTTGCCAAAGTACTTAACATGCATACCATGGCCCATTTTTGAAGGCAACAAGTGGATTGTAACCCTAGGGGTGCAAGTGTGCATTGTGTTTGTTTTTTCATGCATTTTTGTCTTTGATTAGGTCAAACTAATTGTTGGTTTTGATTTGGCATACAAACCCTAATTCTCTAAGCATGGCATAATTGAAAGCATTTAAGTGCGTGAAAATAAATCTAAGCTATTACAACTTTGATATATGGAGGGGGTACAATTTTGAATAGGGGATTATTTTGCAAGAAATTAAAATCCTAAATTATTACAACCCAATTGAATTTACAATGCATAATATTTAAATGGGCAATAAATAAACACAATAAATAAATATTAAATAAAAATGTATTATGCAAAAAAAAGTTTTTATGTATGCAAAGTATTTTTAAATGTAAAGGAATGCAAAGAAATATGTAAAATAAAAAAGTTAATTAATTTTGATAAAGGGGTAAACCCTAATTTTCTTTAAAGAAAATAATATTACATTATTTATATACAAAAATGTATTAATATGTACAAAAATTAAAATATATTAAAAAAGGTGTTTTTTAGTATAAAAAATAAAATGTACTATTTTTTGTATTTTTATTCCATATTTTATTATAAAATAAAGTATATATGTATATATGTATATATTAAATATGTTAAATATATAAAAATAAAATAAAATATTTACAAAAATACAATATATTCAAGAAAATATTTTTGGTGTGAATAAAAAATATATAAATGAAAATAAGAGTATTATTTGCATTATTTTTAAGTTTAAACAAAATAATATACAAGTATAGAAAATGTTTTAATACTAGTAATAATTAAAATAAATATCAAAATAAATGTAAAAATTATGAAAAATATTTTTAAGCATTTTTTATGGTTGGAAATAAATAATCAAAGTCAGAAATGAAATTAAAATATAAAAATGACAAAATATAAAGGAAATAGGCCAGGGGGTGCATTTAGCAAAAGGAGGGTCTTAGAAGCAAGAAGCAAAGCCCAGCCCATCAGCTTCATCTTCTTCCTTGGGACAACAGAAAACGCGCGCCTGTTACACAAACTCGTATCTCCTGTATTTGTGATCTTTTGACAAAACTCAAAACATGAAACTTCTAGAGCATCAAACCACGAATCTAACCATATAAAAAACTTAATCTAACTCTCAAAGATCAGAGAGAATTTCTCTGGCCCTAATTTCTAACCTAGTTTTTTCAGAAAGTTCATGGATGAAATTCTCTTAGCGCGTTTAATATAAATGAAAACTGAGCATATGTATGGTTTCAGGGCAATGAGTACTACATCTTCCATTCATAAACCTAAGGTTAAATGTTCCTAAATAGAGAGATAGAAGTTCATGAAAAACCGGTTTCAGTTGAGTTCGATTTGGACAATGCAACAACTTTCAGTGAGGCCTGAGGTTCTTTTGAGCTTTCTTGATGTTCCCTGAATCTTTCCCAATGCTTAGTTTGTTTTGAAATGGCCTGAATCTTCCTACAGAACTCAACCTGCAAAGCTTCCAAACAAAAATGGTGAACACTGTAAATGGAGTTACAGTTGGCAATGGAGGTTTGGAATAGCTTGAGTGTGTTGAGTGGAAGGTATTGGAACTGATTGCAAGCAAAACGCACGAGTGGAATGTGATTTGGCTTGTGATTTGCAGGTCCTGCCCTGTTTTGCAAGAAAATGTGGTTTTTGAGTGCAAGGGTGTTTTAGAGGTGAAAGGCTCGTGTTTCTGGCTTACAAGGATGTGTCCAACTTGTTTGAAACCTTGGCTTAAGTTGAATATATCAGATATGTGAGTTATGGACTTTTGGCAAGTTGACTTATTTTGAAAGAAAAGTGTGAAGTCAAATGAGATAGGCCTGTACAGGCTATCTCCAAGAATGCACCAGCTTCTTGTACCTTTGCCTAAGTTTGTGGAACTTGTTTGCTGCAAAGTAAGAAGTCCAAGGCTCAAGAAAAACAACTTTGCAAAAGTTATGCTTTATGAAAATAGAAGTGTGATCTTTATGCCCAAAATGGAATTATTCAATGTATAATGCTCCCTTGATCAGAACAATGCCTCTAACAAATGTATTTGCATTCAATTTTTGAGTGTAAATTGGTTTAGAGACCTGTAATCAAGTACAAAGCTAGTTTGGTCAGATTTGCAACTTGTATGAACATGTATTGGCCATGGTTACAAAGTGAGTTTTTGCCAACTTCAAGCATTCGATTCTCCCTAACCATAAATGTGTTTGAGGAGTTCTTGGACAATTTGGAAAGCTTACAACATGTACTATAATCCATCTTTGAAATGTAACTTGAGACTTGATAACGAGAAATCGTATCATATAATTACTATGCTTTTTACCGATTTTTATAATACATTGAGTCGTCTAACTCCCGATTATTCCGAGTTTTTGTGTCTTTTCACAGGTATAACATGTGCCAACTCAAATCAGTGAAAAAGGACCACATGAAGGAAGCTAACCAAGAAACAGAGGAGAAAGAACCAAATCTACAAAGTCTGCAGATTTTGTAGCTGTGACGACCGTCACACCCTGTGACGACCGTCACGCCTCCCAAACTAGAAAGAACGCACGTCACACATCATTGACGAGCGTAATGCGCTATTCAAGCGCATTACGACCGTCACCCACCTGTGACGACCGTCACACGTGTAAAGAGGAACATTATGAATTAGTGGAGACGTGGGCAACATGGGGGCAGAAGTGTTCTCCTATATTTCCTCCACTCAGTAACCATGCATCCTGTTTTTACTCCACTCAAGCCTTTTTCAAGATTTTTTCAACTGCAATATTTTCTCCTATATATATGTGGTAGTGCAAAGGGATGAGGGTCGGAGAATTTTTCCAGAGACCAAAATTGTTGCTTTTCTACATTAAACTATATTATTTATTTTTGAACCATTTTCATTCGTACTGTAATTTTTATTTCCAGAATTAGTTTTTAGAGTGTTAATTCTTCATCTAAGAATTAACACAGTTATAGATTTCGATTGAATTGCAAGGAATTTGTAAGCATCCAAGATTACCACAGCAACATTATTTCCAGGTTTTTTATGAAATTGATATTTATTTATTCTTGTGTTATGTCATTTATTTTTACGGATTATATTTTAAATTGCATAGTTATTAAATATATTATGTCCGGCTAAATTAATTGTACCGGTATGTGACTCCTAAGTACCGAAAGAATTCAGTGATAACTTGGCTAAAAACATTTACAAATAATTTCTGGTTTCCAATTTCCATGTTTAATTTAACTACCCTTGTCACGAGAGTGAGAGGATAATTAACACGATTTTGCCACGAGAGTGGGAAATTAAGTAATGCAAGAACCTGCATGCGAGAGCTGGGGTTTGACCCAGATAGTGGTAACGAAACATTAATTTTTAAATACATGAGAGTGTTTTAATAAATTAATTAAACTCAAATTGTTTTCAAAAAGTGTTATTAAATTTAAAGTGCATCCACTAGGTTTAGTAGCATGACTTATTTCATGAACACGAGAGTGTATGTCTCAGGTTTTTAAACAATTCGTTTTTACCGAAATACTTTATATGCCAAGCGATTCACCGAATTCCCGAAGTTCGACCATCACATACCGGTATAACTATTACTATTATTTTTAATTAAACTATTCCCCCCTAAAACCAAATATTCATCGCTTAGTTAAACAACTATAGCATTAGATCGTATGAGATTGATCCTCAGTCTCTGTGGGTTCGATAATCATTTAAAACTAGAACGACTAAACTGTATACTTGCAGTTAGTATCCCAATAGACTCATAAAGTCCTGATCAAGTTTTTGGCGCTGTTGCCGGGGACTGATTAATCAATTAAGTATGATTCTTCTGTTGCACATTTAGACTAGGCAACAGAAACCCTCTTTCGATTTGTATGCCAAATACTCACTCCCGAAGCGAGTCTTTGCATCTACGAATCTTGTCCCAATTACTATGTATCACCCAAATTTTTTCTACAACCCCCACTCTGAGTATTTCGAGGAATCACAAGAATTCCATAAATCCGACCTCGAAATACTATTGGAAAATTTCAATGCATCACAGACTCAATCTCACCCGAATTACCTTTCCAACCACCAATCCCAACGTTTTGAGGAATTGCAAGAATATTATAATTCCAACCAAACTTATCCTCAACCAAATTTCCCCTACAATCACTATACCCAATATTTCGAGGAGACGCAAGTATCCTATAAATCCGAACTCGAAATATTACTGGGAAATTTTAATGAAATATCAATGATGACAAAGCGCTTTATGGAAACACAAAATGCGACTCTAACTCAATTTGAAGAATCATAAGAATCGCATGATTTCAACTTCGAAACATCAACGGAGGATTCCGACGCGATGCTAATTCACTCTAGGTTAGAATCTTTGATGGAGCACTTTGTAGAGACACAAACTGTCCAGAATGAGGAGTTTAGAAAACAAAGTCTTCAAAACAGTGAAAACCTTAGGCAACTGACCATTGTGGTTGAGTCGCTCGCGACCCACAACATAGCCTTAGAGACTCAAATCTCCCAGCTTGAACAAAACCCTCTAGGACCCTTCCCTGAGGAGAAATTGGATGTTGTAACAACCAGTAGTGAAAAACAAGTTGAAAATCCTAAGGAGAGTGATAATGAGTTTGAGGAGAGTAATGATGTGGACGAGGAGAGTTCAGACGATAAAAGAGTAAAGATTGAGAAAAATCCTCCAACACCATCTAAAAGGGAGGTTGTAGAAGAGGTAGAAAAGGGAGCACCTATTGTTATGCCTCACCCCTATACCCCACCGTTTCCTTTCTCGAAAAGTTTTATGGAAGCTCAGATAGACTCCCAATCTAAAACATATGTGGAGGTATTGGAAAATATCCACACTAATGCACCCTCGTTGGAAGTCTTGCGTAAAAAGAGAAAATTAGAGGATCGTGAAACTAGGGATATAATTACTGTTAAGAAGGTAAGGTTAACCTTTGAGGTGGTGGATGAAATCACTAAGCCCAAACGTGAAAAGTTGATACTTAGGATAGATCCAGAACCACCACCACAAGTTCAGAAGAATGCACTACCCCACAAAAGAAAGAAAAGAAAAGGTGAGGGATATGTGAGATGGCTTGATAAGTGGCCATGGAAAACGACGATTACTAAAAGTTCAACCGAGGAGTCATTCTCGAGAGAACCACCATGAGTGCTTGCACTCCTGAGCCGTTAAGCTATCGACGTTAAACAAAGCGCTTAGTGGGAGGCAACCCACCTGTTTGTTTTTGTTATTATTTCAGTTTGTTTTTATTTTTTATTTTCTATTCCGTTTCTACATTTATTTCTTTTAAAGCATTATTTTCATTATTTTGTTTTTATTTTTTTTATTTTTATTTTTATTTTTTAAAAAAATTTTATACAACTGCTGCTGATTTTCGAACAACTTTACAGGTTTTCTGAAAAGGTCTTTTTCTATCCTACCTTCTCCCCTGATTTGCTTTCCCCCTTTGCTATTTACTATGGAAACCGCTTTTAGAGGTAGGAACCAAATGAGGAGGTTTGAGGAATTATCACACAGAAATATTGGTATGACCTTATATTATGATGAACCCACAATGGACACTTTAGGCATTAAGGATAGTTTCCATTATCTGTTTAGCCAGCTGGGGTGGGAAAAAGCCCATATTAAATCTAGATTTGTTACATACCGCGAGATCACCCTTGAGTTTTTGAGCTCCTTAGTTCATATACCCGAGCGCGGTTTTGGAACTAGAAAGGGATTTATAGCCTTCAGGTTATTTGGTATTGAATTTTCTTACACCCATAAAGAATTAGCCGACCTTCTAGGATTCCCTAGCGGGCCTTTTGCTTTTTCTACCACCCAGGCAGAGTTAATTGATTTTGAGCTAGACTATTTTTGAGGGACTTTAACCGGAAACTACCACCCTAAGCCGGATAGCATGGATAATAATGAAATAAACAACCCCGCTATCCGCTATTTCCATAAGATTCTAGCACATACCATTTTCAGAAAAGAACAGAACCACACTGCAGTATCTAAAGATGAGATATTTATGCTGCAGTGTATGACCCAAGGCCGACCTGTAAATGCAGTGCCTTTCTTAATGCATACCTTTTCCCGCATTGCTAAGAACCCTAGCGAGCCAATCATCATAGGAGGCCTGGTTACCATGATTGCTAACGCCCTCGGACTTAGATACCAGCTACATAGGTGTACACAATTTGGTTCAATCCGCCCTATGAACCATGATTTTTGTTTCCACCTACGAATAATAGGTAACCTAGGTCCTGCACCCTTCGATTACTTGATAAGGGACGAAGTAGTCACGATATTTACACTTCCTAACCATGCCAAAACGAGTGCCCACAATCGCGACAATTGGCTGTATGAGCTTAACCCTCCCGACCACCCTTTGACACCTGAGATACCACAATCCTACCAAGTTTATGATACCACAATGTCTGATGAGAGTGAACCCGAGACCCCTCCTGGTTACCATGATGGTAACAACATCGTAGAGGATGTTGATGCCCATGCAACAACAAAAGGAGAATATGCTGAAAATTTGAATAAGATCTTTTCTAAGCTGGATGTTTACCAGACAGACATCAATGGAATCAAGAATGAGCTGCAGGATATGCGTATGGACGTGATAAGCTTAACTGATATAACTGTGGAACAGTTTTATCACATACATGCAGCTTTCGAAGACTTGAAGATGCGACTGGGATGAAGCATCAGAATTAGCACTTATTTTTACCTTGTGTTTTATGTTTCTAGGCAGTTTATGATTTCATTTTAAACAAGTTTACTCTTTACAGTTTTTAAAGTTCTGTTAGAAACATACATTTATTTCAATTTCAGTTTATTTTCATTTTATTTCATTTTTAGTTTATTTTCATTTTACTGTGTGTTACATCTAATATTATATCCACTGATCATATTATCATTTTGCAAATTTTTGTTATACGATGTATGTTGGAAATACTCTGTATGTGTTGAATTATTGTGTTATAATGTTTTGGAATTATACTGTTTCGTCCATTTTATAAATATGATTCTTTGCACCCGTAACGCTCGTAACGTCCTTATGACGAGCGTAACACGCGTTTCACCATGTTACGCCCGTCAGCCCAATGTGACGACCGTCACGCGCGCTCAATAGCAGATCCTGCTATTACAGAAGTTGTTCCACCTTCCTCTTATTCTTCCCTTTTTCCCAAAACCGTAACAGTACCCATTCCAATTTTCTCTCAACTTCCAACACTCTAACACCTAAACTTCATCAACCCTCTACTCAATCCACATTCCAAACCATTTTCACGATTTAATCTTTTGCATGCACTATGGCCAACAACCAGCAAATCCCCACTCTCACTTTCAGATCCGGCGAACAAGGCGAAACCCAACGGGTCAAATTCCAGAAGTTCCAACACCGCGGTCTCCAACCTACACGGTATGTTGATCTTGACTGTTTGAGGAATTTGGGACTACTTGACAGTGTCGACAATTGTTGCAGAGTGTCAATTTATGGAACCTGTGCCGCGAACCGTAACCCATTTATGAAACTCTAACCCTTGAGTTTCTGAGTTCCTTTCTATACATCACTCCGCCAGGTGCCACGAACCAACTGTCAGGCCTGGCCAAATTTTGCATGTTTGGCATTGAGCACGAGTTACCTCAACCTGACATCGCGCGGCTTCTAGGCTTCTGTTCGGACGAAGGTGTCCACCTCCGGGTGCCGGATAATTTTGGTGAGGAAGCTTTCAACTTATGGCACAGTATGACGAACATCCGTGCCGGATCCTACGACCACCTAAATGCCACCCACATTCATAATCCGGCTATCCTCTATTTCCACCGCATCCTCAGCAACACAATCTTCGCCCATGACAGCAACCACAAGCTCAACTCCAAGGAGCTCTTCTTTATGCATTGCACGTTCGCAGGGCAAAAGATTAACGCTGCCCCGTTCCTACTCTCTCACATACACTCTATTTGTGCTAGAGGAGGAAAACCCTTTTATTTCGGAGGGCTGGTCACTTCACTTGCCATAGGTCTGAACTACGGTGCTGCTCTCGCGACTATGCCTTCTATGGCACCGACTTTGCTAACTTTGGATCACTGTAAAGCCTCACATCTCATTTATGAGCGGGAGGATGGAAGATTCCACCTTGTGATCAAGAGCACTGTTTATCAGAACATCATTTTGCCTTGCAGGGACCGAATCGATCCACGAAACCGAGCAAACTGGTTGTTCGATCCTGCAACTCCCGTGGGGCGTGCACCTACTCATGAAGACCAACCTACATCCCCCGCAGACGAAATGCAAGAAGAGCTGGATAGTGCTCCTCCCGTCCACGACATTCTAGGATCCTCATTTTCACCTCCTCCTATTACTCTTGAAGAGATCCTCCGAGACATTCATATGCAAAACCAAATGAGCGCAGCGCTTGAAAGAAGGCAACATGAGCAACTTGAGTCTCTGTGCGCTCAAAATGCTCAGATCTTGACTGGGCAGCGCAACATGAATGAGAGGTTAGATGAGGCCCTATCAGAGCTTAACGCCTTAAGGTTGGACGTCAGCACCCTTGGTTTCCAAGATACTGACACAGAAGCCACTCCTACCAGACGCTCTCGCACCAGGAGTAGAGGATGTGGTCACCAGTAGTTTTTCTTTATTTTCTATGTAGTTTATTATTTTTTCTGTTTCATTTCCTTTCCGTTTGTTTTTGTAATTGTACTTCCCTGCCTATATACCGCAACATTGAGGACAATGTCGGATTTAGTGTGGGAGAGGTACCTTTCCTTCCTTTATAAACTAGTAATTTTTATGATATATCTCGATTTAAATTCTTCACTTTATTCAGCCATACCAAAAATTTTTATCTTCGCATTAGCCCGACATACCTATTTTAACGAAATCCCCAGTCATGGAAGCCGAAAACGACATAACAAGATCGATACGGTTATGACACTGTAGACTTCCTACTTACGCGATCCGTTTCAATAACCATTATACCGACATCTAGAGTTTTTAGTTCTATAGTAACCCCTAGTAGTTTATACTAGCAGTCAGCATCGTCTTGACACAAACCACGTGGAGAATCGATGAATATAAGTGTTTGATGCCTGATCATTAAAATATCCTTCCTATCTCGCTGCTAAAAGAAAAGAAATTTTGTGCACCAAAATATACGGTCACATATAAGAGTTGAGAAAATAACGAAGGAATCCAGTGTAGGTTGGTTCAGAGGTATCTGGTTCTGAACTCGGTAGGGCACGCTATGGCTCGATCCCCCACAACCTCCAACTTGGATAACATATATAGGGTTGCCACATTCGTGTACCAGACCCCGTGCTAAAAGGATCAAAGTCACTAACCGGTTACTCCACTACGTGCGTGCTAAGACAAAGGTCTTAATGTGATTGCGCCAGAACAAAACCGGGTGAAATAGATACGAGGAACTCTGGGCAGAATTATAACGGAACTGTTGGATAGCTCATTTGAAATGGAAGCCTACGACTAAGCTTATTGCTTGTGTCATTAGCGTATCTTTAGTGTTTCACTCAAGTATTGGCCGAACCGACGAGGATTTCCCAAAATTGCTTTAAAAATCCAAGGTATGTCATGCGTATGCGCTTGACAAAACTTGTCCGACCTTTCGAATGACTATTTGCTTGAGGACAAGCAAAGGTTTAAGTATGGGGGAATTTGATAACGAGAAATCGTATCATATAATTACTACGCTTTTTACCGATTTTTATAATACATTGAGTCGTCTAACTCCCGATTATTCCGAGTTTTTGTGTCTTTTCACAGGTACAACATGTGTCAACTCAAATCAGTGAAAAAGGACCACATGAAGGAAGATAACCAAGAAATAGAGGAGAAAGAACCAAATCTATAAAGTCTACAGATTTTGTAGCTGTGACGACCGTCACACCCTGTGACGACCGTCACACCCTGTGACGACCGTCACGCCTCCCCAACTAGAAAGAACGCTCATCACACATCATTGACGAGTGTAATGCGCTATTCAAGCGCATTACGACCGTCACCCACCTGTGACGACCGTCACACGCGTAAAGAGGAACGTTATGAATTAGTGGAGACGTGGGCAACGTGGGGGCAGAAGTGTTCTCCTATATATCCTCCACTCAGTAACCATGCATCCTGTTTTTACTCCACTCAAGCCTTTTCCAAGATTTTTTCAACTGCAATATTTTCTCCTATATATATGTGGTAGTGCAAAGGGATGAGGGTCGAAGAATTTTTCCAGAGACCAAAATTGCTGCTTTTCTACATTAAAGTATATTATTTATTTTTGAACCATTTTCATTCGTACTATAATTTTTATTTCCAGAATTAGTTTTTAGAGTGTTAATTCTTCATCTAAGAATTAACACAGTTAAAGATTTCGATTGAATTGCAAGGAATTTGTAAGCATCCAAGATTACCACAGCAACATTATTTCCAGGTTTTTTTATGAAATTGATATTTATTTATTCTTGTGTTATGTCATTTATTTTTGTGGATTATATTTTAAATTGCATAGTTATTAAATATATTATGTCCGGCTAAATTAATTGTACCGGTATGTGACTTCTAAGTACCGAAAGAATTCAGTGATAACTTGGCTAAAAACATTTACAAATAATTTCTGGTTTCCAATTTCCATGTTTAATTTAACTACCCTTGTCACGAGAGTGAGAGGATAATTAACACGATTTTGCCACGAGAGTGGGAAATTAATTAAGGCAAGAACCTGCATGCGAGAGCTGGGGTTTGACCCAGTTAGTGGTAACGAAACATTAATTTTTAAATACATGAGAGTGTTTTAATAAATTAATTAAACTAAAATTGTTTTCAAAAAGTGTTATTAAATTTAAAGTGCATCCACTAGGTTTAGTAGCATGACTTCTTTCATGAACACGAGAGTGTATGCCTCAGGTTTTTAAACAATTCGTTTTTACTGAAATACTTTATATGCCAAGCGATTCACCGAATTCCCGAAGTCCGACCATCACATACCGGTATAACTATTACTATTATTTTTAATTAAACTATATCCCCCCTAAAACCAAATATTCATCGCTTAGTTAAACAACTGTAGCATTAGATCGTATGCGATTGATCCTCAGTCTATGTGGGTTCGATAATCATTTAAAACTAGAACGACTAAACTGTATACTTGTAGTTAGTATCCCAATAGACTCATAAAGTCCCGATCAAGACTCCAAGTGGAACTATGTGAAAAATGGCCAAGAAGATGGGTCAAAATCCTGCCTAAACTAGGGCAAAATTTCTCTAAATTAAAAGTTTTAGGGACCCTTGTTCCAAAAATCATAACTTGAGATCCAAGCTTCTTTTGAGAAAACTTTGTTAATCATAGTTGTAAACTTTGTGATGTACTACAACTTTCATGTTGTAAGTTTTGCTTGAATCCATTTGCATCTTGGTGAAAATGTGGGACAAAGTTAGGAAAATATAAGAAAAATTCATAACTTAGAAAATTTCGAAGTTATGAAAATTTTCAATTTCAAACCCTAATTTGTAATTTTGGGTTTCTTGATGAACAAGTTTCATAATTTGACACATCTTGATGAAAAATCACCATTGGCACTTGATTTTGACCAAAAAGTCAAAGTTTGACTTTTCAGTGTACAATCAAATTTTGATCAGTTGACTGGAAAATTCATCTGTCAATCCTATGCATTTGAGATCTTTTGAACTTGTTGAATAGGTAAAGATAGTGTAATTGAGTCCTTGAGTCCATGGTTGAGCTTGATTTGCCATTGGTTAGGTCAAACAGTCAAAAATTGTTTTTGTGCAGTCAAAACCCTAAAAATGACCATTTTGCCTTTTTGGTGATCTGATCCAATTTCTTATGGAATTATGGTCCAAACTTGACCAAATGGTTCATATGAGTTCATAATGTTGATGTGGGTCAAAATTTATGAGGTTTGACTTTCAATTGGCCACAGTTGACTTTTTCCCCAATACAGTTGATTTCTAGGTCAACTGTCCAATTGACTGGGCAAAAATTTGATTCAAGGCTTGAAACTTGGTATGGGCAAACTTATGAGTCCAACATGAAGTATGAAAGTCAATTTTGGCATGGTAGGTCAAAATATCCTTGTGCAAACTCAAACCCTAATTTAGGTCATCAGTGCAAGGAGATGTCTTGAGCAGAGCAAACCCTAGCTTGGTCTTGAGTTCCAAGAGTCTTGTGATGAGGAATGTTGATAAAATGAGAGGGAAAATTTTGGGGTACAACAGTATGCCCACTGGAGTGGGTGCCAAAAGTACCTTCATGTAATTCAGCTATGATTTTTTCAGCTTCAACCTTATCCATGCACCGAAGCAAAATGGAGTCATGATTGCGTTTGTACAGGATGCCATTACTAAGGAAGAACTTAGCAGAGAATATCCTTAAGAACTTATTATCATTGATTGAAGCTCCTTCTGGATATTCTTGAGCCTCGAGATACCTCTTGACCTCATGAAACCTAGGCTGGTCCATTACCTCTTCAGTATTAATCCTGTGACAATGTATTGGTTCATCCATTCGTTCGATGGTGATCCGGGGAGCCTCGTTATCCCAATTAAGTTTAAACATAGATGACATTATGGCTAGAGCGTCTGCTAGATGATTTTCTTCTCGCGGGAAATGCTCAAAGGTAATCTTCTCAAAATGTGGTAGCAATGTCAAAACATGTTCTTTGTAAGGGATAAGGTTTGGGTGCTTAGTGTCCTATTCCCCTTTGATCTGACTGATGACCAAAGCTGAGTCTCCAAAAACATCTAAGGATTTGATTCCCAAGTCTATGGCAGCTCTGAGACCAAAGATGCACGCTTCGTATTCCGCCATGTGTGTTTGTACAATTGAAGCAAAGTCTGGCAGTAAAGGGAGTATGACACCCTTCCGGAGATATGAGTACAACGTCGATACCATTACCAAGTGCATTGGATGCCCCATCAAAGAACAGGGTCCATCGGGATCCTTGTTCAGGTCCATCATATGGCCTAATTTCTCCACAGTTGTCTAATGTCATGATGTCTTCATCCAGGAATTCAAAATTCATGGACTGATAGTCTTCTACAGCTTGGTGAGCAAGATGGTCAGCTAGCACACTGCCCTTTATAGCTTTCTGGGTAGTGTACTGTATGTCATATTCTGTTAGGATCATTTGCCATCTAGACATTCTTCCAGAAAGAGCAGGCTTTTCGAAGATGTACTTTATCAGATCCATCTTATATATCAATAAGGTAGTATGAGTCAACATATACTGTCTTAGCCGGCGAGCAGCCCATGCCAGAGCGCGACAAGTTTTCTCGAGCAGTGAATATCTGGTTTCACAGTCGGTAAACTTTTTGCTCAGGTGATAAATAGCGTGCTCTTTTCGGCCAGACTCGTCATTCTTCCCCAATACACACCCCGTTGAGTTTTCTAAAACAGTCAGATACATGATCAGTGGTCTTCCCTCGACTGTTGGCATCAACACAGGAGGCTTTTGTAAGTACTCTTTGATTTTGTCAAAAGCAACCTGGCAGTCATCATTCCATCTGACTACTTGATCTTTCTTCAATAGTTTGAAGATTGGCTCACAAGTAGCTGTTAGGTGAGAAATGAATCTGGCAATATAGTTCAAGCGTCCCAAGAATCCTCTGACTTCCTTCTCAGTACGAGGAGCAGGCATCTCTTGTATTGCTTTAACTTTGGCAGGATCGACCTTAATACCTTTGTTACTAACGACAAAACCTAAGAGTTTATCGGACCGTACTCCGAATGTGCACTTGTTTGGATTCAACCTTAACTTGTACTTCTTCAATCTCTCAAACAACTTTTGTAAGTGATCCAAGTGCTCTTCTTCTGTTTGTGATCTGGCTATCATATCGTCTACGTAGACCTCTATTTCATGATGTATCATGTCATGAAATAAAGCTACCATGGCGCGTTGATAGGTTGCCCCAACATTCTTTAATCCGAATGGCATCACCTTGTAGCAGAATGTGCCTCACTGCATGAGAAATGTAGTCTTCTCCATATCCTCAGGTGCCATTTTGATTTGGTTGTAACCTGAGAATTCGTCCATGAAGGAAAACACTTTGTGTTGTGCCATATTTTCAACCAAGATATCAATGTGGGGGAGTGGAAAATCATCTTTAGGCCTTGCCCTATTCAAATCTCTATAGTCCACACACATTCGTACTTCGCGTCTTTTTTAGGTACGGGAACAATATTGGCAACCCATTGAGGGTAGGAAGTGACAGCCAAGAATCCAACATTGAATTGCTTCATGACCTCCGCTTTGATCTTTTCTGACATTACATGTCTCACGCGGCAAACTTTTTGTTTTACTGGCGGACAATCTTCTCTTGTAGGCAGACGATGTACCATGATGTCCGTATCAAGTCCTGGCATGTCTTCATATGACCAGGCAAGATCTCAACATAATCATGCAACAGCTGAATCAGACGCTCCTTGACACTAGGTTCTAGATTGGCACCCACCTTGACTTCTTTTTTATCCTCCTCGGTACCCAGGTTGATTGTATCCACAGGTTCCTCGTAAGGTTAAATGGTTCTTTCCTCTTGTTGTAGTAGTCTGGCCAGTTCCCCTGGTACTTCACAATCTTCCCCACCTTCGTCTCCGGCTTGGTAGATTAGATCCTCAGAGTCACAAAAGGCCATAACAGTATCGTTACCCATGGGATCCAGAATGGAGGGGTACCTGCATTTGTGAGTGTGGGTGTGTGTAAGGGTATGGCCATCCTTAAAAATAAAATGTAAAAGAAAAACAATGAGCATAAAAGTTTGTATGCGAAAAACTTCCATTATTCATTGAATGTCATATGAAGATGAAATAATAACCCTTACAAATGGACCATTGTGCCTCGGGCAAGACACAAGGTTTTAAGAGTGCGAATTGTTTTTGAATATTACAAGTCCAATCAAAATGTAAAGATAAATTACTGAGGGATGAAAGTTATTGGGACAAAGTCTCTTGCCTCCCAATTGCAGAGTCCTCCATCGATAGTCGGGAAGATCCAATCCTCCAAGCTGCAATCCTCTTCACCATCCTCCACCGCATTGACCTCTCAGTTGCTAATCTTCAAGGGTGGCCCTCCAGCACGGGCATGGTGTACAACCTTCTGAGCACTTGAAGTGAAACCTAAGCCAAAATTTTCATATTTATACGGAATATCCGGAAGTTTCCCCCAGATGGTGCATCCACCTTCCTCTACTACTGCTTTAGCGTCCTTTAGATGTGACATCCAGAGTGGAGGTCTTGTAATCTTGGGAATCTGGGGCACAGTCTTGGTTACTGCTACCTCTTGGGGGACTTCCTCGAAATGTTGAAAAGGAGTTTCAATGAACTCGCCGTCCAATTCCATATATCTGAAGGAATTGAGGTGGCTAATCATATATTCTTCCTCTCCGTGGACAGTGATAATCTTTCCTTGGATCAGATATTTCAGCATCTGGTGCAGTGTAGAGGTGACAGCGCCAGCATTATGGATCCACGGTCGTCCTAGCAGACAAGAGTAAGAGGGGAGGATGTCCATTACATAAAAGGTTGAATTGAAAGTTTGAGTCCCAACCTTTATGGGGATATCCAGCTCCCCGTGTACCATCCTCTTTGAGCCATCAAATGCTCTTACGACTATGTTACTCGGTTTAAACGTCAGTCCTTCCCAGTCCAGTCTGTCGAGAGCTTTCTTCGGTAAAACATTCAAAGATGAGCCAATGTCCACCAAGACATGGGCCAGAGTTGTGCCTCTACATTCCACAGAGACATGTAATGCCTCGTTGTGCTTTCTTCCCCTTGGTGTCAGATCAGCATCCGAGAAGCCTAGGCCATTATCCGCTGTCAATCTGGCTACGCAATCTTGAAATTGATCAGCAGACGTCTCTTGAGGCACATGGGCTGTTTTTAGGAACTTCACCAAGGCTTTCGCATGTGCCTCGGAACACAGTAGTAACGCCAGTATGGATATTTTAGAGGGAGTTTGCCCCAACTGTTCGACTACATCGTAGTCGCTCCTTTTTATAATTTTCAGGATCTCCTCCATCTCTTTCTTGGAGGTCTCAGGGATAGTCAGGGATTGAGCCTTCGTCCGGACAGGCTCTACTTGAATACTTTTTCCTCGAGTTTCAGCAGCAGGAGTGTTGGTAGGAATGACAGCAGGGGTTGTATCGTCTTCGTCAATAGGAGCACTTGCAGAGATGATTATTGGTACGGAAGTAACTTTTGGAGCAGCCACGGGTCTAAAAACTACCTTTGGGGGGGAAATTTTTGGAGAAAATATTCTACTGCTTCGGGTAATCTTACTAGTTCCGACAATATTGCTAATGTCGGAGTCTTCTTCTTCGGAGCTTATCTCTTTGGCGGCCATCCCATCTTGTTTGATGCCATGGTAGTAGATGTCCCCACTGTAATTCCAAGGTACAGTTTTGTCTGATTCATATGGGACTGGCCCAGGCATTATGATTACAAGAGGAGTAGTTTTTGGAACCGATGTAATTCTAACGGGTCTTTTGGGGACCCTGGAAGAATTGGTGGAGATGGTGATGATTGAAACGTCTTCAACATGAACAGGTGAAACAGGAGTACTTTCAAACAGGATCTCTTTGTTGTCCATCAAGCGTTGAATGCCTGTTTTCAACAAAGGGCAAACAGTTGGTGAGGATAAGAAGAGGTGGCAATCTTCATTACAACCCGGGAATACACCGACTTTTAACAAGTTTATCTTAACGATTGGGAGTGGAGTTACGAGTTCATCAACTGTGGTAACAAACAAATCTTCTTCAATAGCATTGGTGTTGTGACCATGTCTAGGCATAGGAGCAGAAATGATGTTTGGCTTCTCAGGCGCATCAAACTCAATTTCTTTTGCCTCTATAAGGTCTTGAATTTTGTTTTTCAAAGCCCAACAGTTGTTAGTATCATGACCTGGACTTTCGGAATGATATGTGCAACGGGCATTTGGGTGATAATGAGGGGACGCTATGTTGGGGTTTTTTGGAGCTTTTTTTAAAGTTGCCAAATTGGATTTCAGAAGATGTGGTAATACTTGGGACAGAGTCATATTGATTCTGGTGAATTGCCGAACTGGCCTTTCCACCCTCAGTTGATTACTTCTTGGTTGATCAGATGTAGGCTTTGGGATCATAACAGCCCCTACCATTGGTCGGCGTTTAGTTCTCCCTTGGTTCCTTTGTGGATATACAGCAGCTACTTCTTTCTTCCCAATAAAAGGTTTCCTTACAGCTGTAGAGGCAGATGAATCCTTCTGAATCTTTCCACTTTTTATGCCAGCTTCCACCCTTTCTCCGGTCAGTATTAACTCAGTAAATCCTGCAGATGAGCTTCCAATTAAATGGTTGAAGAAAGGGCCCAATAGAGTGCCTAAGAACATGTCCACCAATTCCCTTCCAAACAGAGGGGGTTGAACTCTTCCAGCTAGATCTCTCCATTTCTGCGTGTAATCCTTGAAACCCTCATTGGAAGCCATAGCCATACTCAGAAGTTGAGTACAGGTAGGCGCCAAATCAGTGTTATATTGATATTGCTTGTAGAAAGTTGCGGCAAGATCTTCCCAATTATGGACGTTGGCCCTTTCCAGTTGGTAAAACCAATCGAGTTGTGTTCCAGATAGACTATCTTGGAAAAAAATGCACCCACAAGTTTTTATCGGCGGAGTGGGGTTGGATCTTTCTCACATATGATCGGAGGTGCATCTTAGGGCATGCCACTCCATCATATTTTGCAAACAAAGGCACTTTGAATTTCGGAAGAATCACAATCCCTGACACTAGTCCCAATTATTCAAAGTCTAGACCTGCCACCTTTTGTATTTCCATAGCGCTCAAACGCTCTTCAAGATGTCTGCACTTATCATCAGCTGGAGGATATTATTCCTCAGAGTAGTCTTCCTCTTCTTGCTCCTCTTCAGATTCTGACGGGACCGCTGTTTCCTTTCCTTTCCCCTCTCCTTCACCGGATGTTGTTGCAAAATTCAAGGTTCTTCTAGTCTGCCCTTGAAACCTTCTCCCCATGTTTAAAACCCTGGTGACCTTCTTTGTTTTCTTTTTCCTTTCCTCAGCCAGCAGAGTCTTCAACTCTTCTTGCCCCTTGGCTAGGGTCATGAGCAACTGTTAAAACTGTGTGTTCTGAGCTTGGAGATCTTTGACTGTCTATTTGAGATCCATCTTACTGAAATAAACAGTAGAGAGATGAGGAAACTCATTGCAAAAGACCTATTTATGTTATGATGAATGATATGTGCACATGCAATGTTTTCAAGGATTTTAAAGATTCAAGTTCGTTTTAGACAAAAAGGAAACACACGTTATATTAATAAGATAAAGTTTGAGTACATCAATGCCTCTTGGGAAAAATAATACAAAACTTTAAGATAAAAAAGTAGTGTGCATCCTCTTTGGTGCTATGTAGGCATTCAGAGTCTGCTCCTCATGAAGTAGCCTAGTGAGTTCCAAAACCTTCTTCTCGCTTGTGTAGAATTGGGCTTCGAAAGTATCTCGCTTTCCTTTGAGTTGTATCCAATCCCTTTGTAGTTCTTCAAGAGATGTGGGCATGTCAGGATGTAGGATAGTGTATGGAACTTCTCCCTCCTTAACAGGCTCAATAATTACCAGAAGAATGAAAGGATAAGGCATCATAAGACTTTGAGCGTGAGTTCGTACCCACTTGAGGTAAGGCTCAAGGGGGATGGAATTCTTGTGCCCCAAAGTCTTTCTATCTACCTTGTTTAGCATCCTCCAAGCTCAGATGAATCTCTGGCGAAGACCTTGATCGTTTTTATCGTAGTCGAATACCAAACCTTGAATCAGCATCTCATGCGGGCCATCCCTTCGGGCGTAACCAAACTGTCTTAAAGCTAAGAACGGGTTATAATTGATGCCCCCCTAATTCCAAGTAGAGGGACATTAAGGAATTCCCCACAACAGTCAACAATGATAACATTCTCTTTGGATCGGGAGCACCAATGAATATCTGAATGTTTGAGTGTCATCAACCTTTGTGACCACCTTGAACCTTGCTCATTCTTTAAGACTGATTGGGGAAGATGAGAAATAAACCATCTTTCCAGGAGAGGAGTGCAACACATAAGGACACCTCTTTTCCTCATTGTGCGAGTGTGAAAAGAGTGTAGGATATCCCCTAGCAATGTAGGCACCAGATTGTGTGACATGAAGATATTGATGGCACTCACATCTATGAGTTGGTCAGAATTGGGAAATAAGACCATCCCATAGATAAGAAGAGCCATAATTTCCTCAAAGGCTTGCAAGTCTAAGGAATTCCAACAGCTTTGGGCTTTCTCAAATAGGAACTTTGCTAAGAAGCCTTTGACACCACTTCTAGTTTCCCAATGAGTTGTGACATCAGATGAGTGCAAGTGTAGAGCTTGATCAATCTCTTCTGGCTTTGGGTCTCTTTCCGTACCGTTGAAAGGTAGTTGATTGAGAATGGGAATCCTCGAGAGTTGAGAGAATTCTTCAAAAGTAGGCACAAGCTGATAGTCGAGAAATGTGAAGCAATGGTGCAAAGGATCAAAGAATTGAAAGAGCACCTTCATCATATCCTCGTCTGTGTTGGAGGTGACCCAGTTGAGTAGACGACCATGCTTCTCATTAAACGGAGAGTTCTCAGGGATCCTTGAAGCTAGCTCCTTAAGTTGTGGAGGAATTTTTACAAGGTTGACTTGGATAGTTTTCCTGCGAAGTGAATCCATATCCTACAAAACAAGAACAAAGATGAATCTCCAAAATCCTTGAAATGTTAGTAGATGTATATGATGTTCATGATGTCAATGATGTTATGTACAAGTATGCATATACAAGCAAAGCAAACTAGTTCTTAGTGTAGGCTTGCATGGGGTTTTCTAGGTAATTACCCTCTTGAAGTTTAGTTGGCTTAAACCTGTCCTAATAATAGTAACCGGGTTCTAAGGAGCTCAATATCACTGGATTGTATCCTTGGTCATTGTTTCAGCTCAAGCCTCTTTAATGGAGACCGAAATATCCCAAGAAACCAAACCTCAATGAGTGTAGTATCGAGTATCTACCAACTTCGGACTGTACCAAAGCCGGTCATCTCACTACATCCTAAAGGCCAAGTTGGTCAACTAAAGGGTTCTAGAAGTTCATTAGTTCTTCATGACATCACTCAGCGGCCCCGAATTCTCTTTGATTAACTCAAAGGCTACTGGTACCCACAAATATGTCACACTAACATAGCTATTGCTTAGACCATGTCGGTATACCCTGCATAGTTTCCATAATGTATTGCTATTTACCTATAATGTATCCCAAATCCGGGTAGAGGATTTCAAACCAAAACAAAGAACCATAATATAAAGCAAACAAGTCAAACAATGTAAGCAAATAAATGTGATCTAGCCTTAAGGTAACCCCACTTTTATAATAAATCCCCAGCAGAGTCGCCATTTCTGTGATACGGTGGGAGAACTGACTTGAGGGTTTTGCATTTGATTGCAAATGTTTCAGTTAGCAAGAGTTGCCGCCGACTTTTATTTTATCCAAAAGGAAAGGTGAAAAAGCACAGGAAAGACCTTTGAGATTATTTCTTGAGTTTGGGGGGTAGATTATGAAAAGGGAAGGTATTAGCACCCTTTTCATCCATTGTTTTCCATGGGCTCTTAGTTACTTGCTAGATCACTTGCTTTTTGTTTTGAAATTGTGCTTTGTGTGGTTTTGAAAGTATTTTGTAAAAGAGGCCATTGTTTAGGCAATCTTTGTAATGATTCTCGTTCGTAAGAATGTATGCAAAGATGTTTGTCTTTTTGAAAATGTTTTCAATATTTGTAAGATGTTTTGAAATGTGTGTGTTTGTTTTGGAAAATAGCAAGGATAGTTGTTTTGAAATTAAGCAAGTAACTAGAAGTAATCTACCTACTCAAATGTCTTTCTTGTTCATTTTCTTTTCCTTTGATATTGTTGTCTTACCATTGATTTGGTAAGCAACACTATCTTTGGATGTAAATGGGACGGGCATGGGTCATCGTATAACCATGATTAGCAATGTTACAAAGTATCTTAGCATTTTTTAGAGACCAAGATCATTTTGTAAGGCAACTTTGAATAGCGTCATCGAGGGACTATGATCTTATACTTGTTTGTTTTGCCAAGATACTTCGCATGTGTAATATGGCCATTTTTGTGTAAGGCAACCAAGTGGAGTAACCCTAAGGGTGCTTGTGTGCAAGTGTGTTATTTTCATGTTTGATTTTGTCTTGGATTAGGGTTTTCTATTTGATTTGTTTTGATCTTGCCATACAAACCCTAATTACTAGCATGGTATATAAAAGCGGTAAATTGCGTAATTTAAAGATTCCTACGCTATTACAACATTTTATAGGAGGGGGGAATACAAATTATGAATGGGGATTTGCAATAATATAAATCTAATTAAGCTATTACAACCAAATCGAATTTGTACAAGTATTTGAATAAACAATATACAATATAATTTAAATATGCAATGTTATGTATATGCAAGAAAAAGAAATTTGCTTTGTTTTTCATATGCAAAAGAGTTTTGAATTAAACCTAATAATATTAAAAAGGAAATTATTTCTTGAAAAAAAGTGGTTAACCCTAATTTCTAATTTAAAAAGAAAATAATGTTCTTTAAGTTTTTTTTTGTCTTAAAATAATAAATAATATTTATGAAAATATTTAGTCTTTTTATATGTCAAAATAAATATTTACAAGTGTGAAGGAAAAGAAATAAAAATTAACCTAAATCTATTTTATTTTACAAGTTTATTTAAGAAAGGATAGTTAATATATAATTTAATAATAAAAAAATATTTTTCATGAGAAAATAAAATAAAGTGAACAAAAATAAATATTTAACATTTTGATATTTTTTATGATTTTTTATGTTAAAGAAAATATATTTAATAAAATGAAAATGAAAATGAAAATAAATAATAAAAAGATTGGGCCAGAGGTGCTGTAAGGAGAAAGGGAGGTAAGTGGTAGAAAAAAAGAGAGAGGCCCATAGGCTGAGCCCACGCTGCCAAAAATGTCAAAAATGAAGCTCAAGAATGAGAAAAATGCAAAAGGTAGCGCCAAGGTTTGAACCCATGACCTATGCATTTTCAACGTGCTACCTTGTCACTGGGGTGGCTGTACATCCGTTAGTTTAAATGAAACAACAAAAACATAACACATAATGCCTCCTTGCCCTGTACTTCATCTTCTTCTCAAGCTGGCCAGAACCTCTGTATCTTTCTCATTTCTCCATGAAAATGGAAACTTCCAACATGAAAATGATAGTACTCTTTTCCATGATTTCAACCATGTAACTCATGTAAACTAACAATCAAAGATCAAAGCGAATTTTAATGGCCCTAATTTCAACCCTAATTTTTACAGAAATTTGAACTCTAAAATTCTCTATACATAATGAACAGAAATGAAATCTATGCACATGGTTGGCTTTAGCACAATAATATCTAATTTTATCTTCACAAATCGTGACCAATAGATGCCTGTATGAAGAGATAGAAGTTAGAGTTCTTACCTTCTTCAGCTGAGATCGTGAATGGAGTTTGAGTGAGTTTTATGAAGGCCTGAAGATCCCTTTAGCTTGCCTGAACCTCCCTGAGTGTGTTCCAATCCTTGCCTTGCTTTGAAAGTGCCTGAATCTCTCTATCCAAGTCAACCTGCAAGCTTGAAAAACAAAAATGGCAGATGGAGAAGGAGGAGTTACATTGAAGGGTTGATGGTCTGGAACACTTAGATATGAGGTAGGTTAAGTGTTTGAGTGATTAGAACTTGAAACGCACGAGTAGATTTCTGGATTGCTATGTTTGGTCTCAAACTGCAAGTTATGACAGGTTTTTGGTGATAGGGAGTTTTGGAGAGTTTCTGGCCTTGAGAAATCGTGTCCTAAGTTGTAATGTGTTTGTGTATAAGTATAGAGAAGGTTTCAAGTCAGCTCCTCAACATATTTATGAGTTATAGGCTTTTTGCACTCTTACTTGTCCTTTAAGAAAAGTGAGGAGACAACTCTCCACATGCTTGTACAAGCCTGCTTGGAGTTGGTACGAGTCCTAGACCATTTTCTTTTGGTTTATAGTACTTGTGTGTGCAGAAAAACAGATGCAAGGCTCAAGGAGGTGAAAGTTGCAAAAGTTATGCTTTTCCAAAATGGCAATGGCAACTTTGTGCCATTTATGGAATTAAAGCTTGGACAAAGACTCTTGTGCTTGGATTAAGGCTTTATCATCTGTGTAAGCATTAAATTATGAAGTGAGAAACAAGTTTGAGACCTATAAAGCAAGGATTAGGCAGCATAGGTTCAGATTTGAATTTTGTTCTTCATGAAATGGCTTGAAATCAAAGTGAGAAATTGCCAACTTCATCTCTTCGATTCTCCCTACTCAAAAATAATCTCAAGGAGTTCTTGGACATTTTGGAAAGCTTGCAATGTGATCTATAACTCATATTTGAAATGAATTTCAAGATTCCTCTTGGAACTAGGTGAAAAATTTCCATGAAGTTAAGTAAAAAACCTGCCTAAATTAGGGCAAAATTTCACTAAGTTATTTTAGTTCATGAGCAAGTATTCACAAAATTATATCTTGAGATCCAAGAATATTTAGGGAAAAATGTGTTAAGAAAAGTTGTATATTTCATGGAGATCTACAACTTTCATATTGGGAACTTTGTTTGAATCATCTTGCATCATGGTGGAAATTTGGTTTAAAATTGAGAAAAAATAAGAAATTTTCTATACTTAGAAAAATTTCTTAGCTAAGAAAATTTCAATTTTCAAACAAAATCTTCAATCTTTGATTTCTTGATGAACAAGTTTCATATTTTGACATGTTTTGATGAATTGTGATCCTTGGCACTTGATTTTGACCAAAAAGTCAAAGTTTGACTTTTCAGTATACGGTTGACTTTTGATCAGTTGACTGTAAATTTCATCTCTCAACCCAATGGATTTGCAATGTTTTAAACCATGTCATTAGGTCATGATGGTGCAATTGATCCCTTGGAATCATGCTTCAAATCAATTGGTCATTTGCTAGGTCAAAAATCAGAAATTTCCCTTTCTCAGTCAAAACCCTAATTTTAACCATTTTGCCCTTTTGATGATTTGATCAAATTTCTTGAAGAGTTGTGGTCCAAACTTGATAAAATGATACATATGAGTCTAAAATTTTGATGTGGATCAAAAATTATGAAGTTTGACTGTAAATTGGCCATGGTTGACTTTTCCCCAATACAACTAATTTTTAGGTCAACTGTCCAATTGACTGATCAAAAATGCGATTCAAGGCTTGAAACTTGTCATGAGTAATCTTAGGGGTACATAATGATGTTTGAAATTCATATGAAGCATTGATAGTCCAAAAATCCTTGTACAACCTTGTTGTAACCCAAAATTTGCCCTATTTTCATACACGCATATTATTGGTTTTATGGTTATGGAATAAAGGTATATTTATCAAGCTTCTTCAGGTTACAAGTGACGTTTATTTCGTCAATGGATATTCTCAGAGTATTTTCCGTGCTGAAGATCGGTTCACTGTTTTGCAACGATTCGGGGTTCAAAGATTCACAAGTCCAACCCGGCGCGTCATATTCAGGTGTTCTTTCGCCAAGATATCTCTGATAACATATTCTCAAATTCGGGTTCGGCTTAAGAGTCAATTCTTTAAAGAAGGTCTCCGAATGTGTGAGTTTTCTCGAAGAAATATGGTGAAAAAGTGTGCTGAAAGTGCAGTTTTTACGCACTAAAAAATTCATAACTTGAAGATCGTAACTCGTTTTGAACCCATTCCGGTGGCCAAAATTCCGTCTTGACGTTATCTACATTTTCATCTCTCACGGCTGGAATCCAATTTCAATCAGAAGGTCTTCAAAAATGCGGATTTATCAAGTATTTTTGTACAGAATATTTGTGACAGAAGTTTATTTGCGTCATGTTCAGAAAATCATAACTTGGTCGATTTTCATTGTATCAAGCTGGTTCCAGCGACAAAATTTCACAAATTGAGTTGACTACATTTTCACAAGAGGTACCGAGTTCGAACGATATCCAAAAGGCCTTCATCTTTTACCTAGAGTGCACGTAACGCGCTAAAAATCCTGAATGCTGAATATTATTTCATCTGGGTCGAAACTTCGAAAATTCATAACTCGGTCAATTTTTATCGGATTGGGCCCATCTTTTTACACAAGGTCACTGACTCAGAGATCTACAACTTTTCTTCAAAAGTCGAGACCGGATTATGCTCCAATCAATACCAGTTGTTTATTGAAGAACGTGCCAGAGTCGACACTGGAGCCCAAAATAAGTTTGTCTGAGCTGAAACTTCAAAAATTCATAACTAATTCACCGTTTATCCGATTGAGCCCATTTTCGGACAGGAGTTAGTTCTCGATGTCGGCTACATTTTGTTTTCACATTTCAACTTCAAGAATAGCACTAAAGCATATGCTATTTTGCCTAGAACGTGACGGACTCAAGTGAACATTGGAGGCCCAATTGCACATTCAAAGCCCATATTTTTGCTCTAATTTTTTATTATATAATCTCATTATTTTCACACAGAGAAGAGGAGACGGAAAAAAACCTTTGCCACAACGCTGTCAGAATATCAAATTCTTTCAAGAACCCTAAAACCTTGAAATCCTTATTACAAACCCCCATCTCACTACAAACAAGTCATCCTTGTTACAAATCCGCATCTCACTACTTCTCCAGTAAGGGTAAAGATGGTTTGATCTCCGTGATCAAAATGGCATAAAAGCATTCATCTCACTACTCCTCTAGTAAGGGTATGGCTGGTTTGATCTCCATGATCAAAAGGGCATAGAATCATTCATACATGCCATATCGGTTTTAACATTAATTTTTTTTCATATATTTGCTTTATTTGTATATCATGATATAGTAATTTATTTAATGTGTTCATGAGATTCAACACTGCAGATTTAGACAGGGTCACATGCAGGTTCATTACAGAACGTTGAGGCCAAAACACAAATGGCCAAAACAGAACAACCAACGCATGACACCAATACATGGCGAGGCAGACATCCTGAGTAGGTTAAGGGCGTGGGTTCAACAACCACTCCTATTGGTATTGGTTTTTTTCCTTTCTATTTATCCTTTTACCTATTTTCATTCTTTCTGTTTGAAACTTTTTTTTTTCATAAAACTTAATATTTTTCACAAACCTTTGATTTTTCCTCCGAAACTCGAATAATTAATTTTAGGTCTTTTTTTAATTTAATTTTAGGCTTTAAATTAATTTGTGGTTCAACAATCACCATGACATTTATATTATTTTTATTTTCTAACCCTATTTTTCATTGATGTTTCTTCCCCTATCTATTTTTTGGCAAACTTAATATTTTTTATTAATCATTAGACATAAACTTTTTTTAAACCTTTTTTTAATTGAAATTAATTAGGTTTTAGGTTTTTTTTTAATTAACTTTTTTTTTCAAAATTAAATTTTTTTACTAATTAAAATTAATTAGGTTTTTTAGGTTTATTTAATTAATTATCATAAACCACTTTTTCATAAAAAAATCACCAAAAACATTAACTTAGAATTTTAGGTTTTATTTGTTTCCTTAATTTCTTTTTATTTATTCTTTTACATTTTAATTTCTAGAAAAATTGTATAGGTCGCATTATCAATGTAATAGCGTAGATTTATCTTTTCTCGCATTTTTTTTCTAATTATATAATTGCTTCTGGGTTGTAATAGTAATTAGGGTTTAAATTCCGCATTTTTATTTTTAGTCCAAAATAATTATGTATCTGCAAAAGCCTTGTAATAGCTAGGACTTTAAACTTTCTGCATTTTATTCTCGCAAACTATAAACTGCTTAGATGTATGTTAATAGGATTGTATGGAAAGACTAATTGGAAAATTAATACGGTAGATCACCTAATATGCAAAGATTAAATGACTGAAAACAAACACATGCACATGCTCACTCTTAGGGTATGCCTCACTTGGTTGCCTCGGAAAACAATGGTCACGTCCCTCGAACGTAGGGATATCTTAGCAAAAGACCCTCAATCTAAAAGTCATCATAAAGATCATAGTCCCTTAACGTCCCTCAAAGTTGCCTACGGTATATGATCTTGTCCCTCGATGTTGCCTACGAATATATGATGACAGTCCCTTCGAAATGCTAAGGTATCCTTACATGTTGCCTTCAATGACCATCACGTCCCTTTCGATAGTCCCTCAAATTCCAACGACAGTGATACCTATTCACTAATAGTAGGATAGCGCTGTCTAAAGGAAATAAGAATAGAAACAATCTTTTTTCGAGTAGGTAGATGCTAGTAGGTACTTGCTCAAATAAAAACTTTTCACACCAAACACTTTTCAGACAAAGTTTTCAAAAACAACTTTGTAACACTCTTGAGGACAGAAGCAAGGGTTAAAACGAAGTAAAACAAAAAAATTTCAAAACACACAAACACAGAAGCAATTTTTTAAAATGATGAGAAAGTACCTAAGAGCCCGTGGAAAACCACAGATAGAAAGGGTGCTAATACCTTCCCTTTCTATAATCTACCCCCGTACTCAAAATCTCGAAAAAGGAATATTTCTGTGCTTTTTCCTTTCCAGTTGGATAAAATAAAAGTCGGTGGCAACTCTTGCTTACCGCGACATTTCGCGAACAAAAACGCAAAACGCAAACCAGTATTAAACAATCGGTTCTGCCACCATATCACAGAACTGGCGACTCTGCTGGGGAGAAATAAGTGGGGTATACCTTAGGATCTAGTTCATCATAAATTGCTTCTCTTGTTTGTTTTGGTAGCTTTACTTTTAAGGGTTTTATTTGGGAGTTACTATAGATCCTAACCCGGATCTGGGGACACCTTTTAGGCAAGTAGCAATAGACTGTGAGGGAACTGTACGGCATAGACCGATACGGTTGAAGCAGTAGCTACGTTAATGTGGCACATTGGTTGGTACCGGTATCCCTTGTGGAGAAACGAGGAGAATACGGGGCCGCCGCATGGTGTCGTTAAGCATCAACTGACCTTAGAACCTTTAATCGCCCAACTTGGCCATTAGAAAGTAGTGAGATAGCCGGCCTCAGTGTAGAGATGAGAACTGGTTGATACTTGATGCTACACTCATTGAGACCATACTCTCGAGATAGTTTCGGCCGCAAGAAAAGATTGCATGAGTTGAAACCATGACCGATGGAGGATGGTCAGTGATATTGAGATCCTCTAGAACCCGGTTACTTTTTCTAGGATAGGTTGAACCAACTAAACTTCAAGAGGGTACTACCTTAAAACCCATGCAAGCCTAAACCTAAGGTTGTTTGTGTGACTTGTGTGCTTTCAACTTGAACTACTTGCACATTTTTATTATCTGACAACATGAGTTCCTTACAGGTTTTGTTTACAGTTTTTATCCAATAACTTGGATTTCTTGCCGAGTTTACTTGCTTACATCACCTTGCACTTTTGCTTAAACGCATAACATACACATCATAACATCATGCCTTAACATTTCCTTAACCATTTCAAGGATCTCAAGGGTTTGTGATGCAGGTTATGGTAAATCAGACGTCTAGCTAGGGGAAATGGGATTTATTTTCCTCTAGCCAATGCCGTATAGAGATCAAAATATGATAACTTGAGTCAGTGGCTATGACCCACTCGATATGGTGAGCTTGACTCTTGAAGAAGGACTCTTAACGACACGAAGTTTCTTCAATCAAGCTGCAATCAAATTCTAACAGTTTCTTGTTTACCCCGCGAGATCCTTGAAAACATTGCATACATATATCATACATATCATTGCATAACAGGTCTTCCAGTACAGGTCTCTCATGTTCTCGCTGTTTATTTCAGTAATGGCTCTCAAACAAGACAACAGAGATCTTCAAACTCAAGAAGCTAAGTTCAGGGACATATTCCTAAACCTATCCAAGGGGAAGGAAGAGTTTAAAACACTCCTCGTTGGGAACTTGGTCAAGAAAAGTCCTGAAGACAATAAGGAAGAACGGTTGGAACAACTTCAAGCTGAGGTAGGTGTAATGAGAACCCAGATGCTGGGGCAGATGGCTCTTATCCAAGGCCTAGCCCAAAGACAAGAAGAGCTGAAAGCCATCATCAGCCAACTTCATCAAGACAGATACAACAGTATGAAGTAAACAGTCAAGGCCAGGGACCAAGTCATTGATCAACCTCCAAGAAGACAAGAGTTTGGTTTGGTGAAGGGTGGACCTTTCCAAATTTCTACTACCTCACGGGTCCAACAACAACCTCGCCAAAAACAACGGGTTAATTAGAGTAAGCCAGATACACCCGAGAGGCAGTTTACCAAACTCAACATGCCGCTGTCTCAAGCTTTACAACACATGTTGAGGATGAATCTGGTTACATTGATAAACCCTCATCCGAACCCTAAGACTTCTTCTCCTAACTACAACCCTAATGCAAGGTGTGCTTATCATTCTGGTAGCCCGGGGCACGACACTAACGATTGTTGGACGCTGAAATACAAGATTCAGAATATGATTGACGCCAAGGAGAACGAATTAGACCCTCCTGAGACTCCCAATGTGATCACTGCTCCCTTTCCAAAACATGGCTAGGATTGAAAGCATTTTTGGTCATTTGAATTCTGAAGTTGTATTTTCTTTACTTATTCAAACAATTATTGTCATATCAAACTTTTTTATTTCATCAATGCATTACATGTGTCTGTCTTGAATTAATTTAAATTGCTTTATATTTCCTTTTCGTGATATTCAACTCTCGACTAAAAAACTGTAAGCCTTTAGAGGGAGGATGACGAAAACGATACCACAATCTCTACAGTATGCTTTTAAATAGACCCCGCTGACGATGTACAGGCGTTGTTTCAAATCCTAAATAGTGGAGTTATAAGGAAGATAATCCCTAGTCAGCCCCTTCGAGCCAAAGAAGCAGGAGTTTTTATTTTCACACAAATTAAAACCCTTAATCACAACCTGGGGCAGGGTAGTTTTCTCAGTTAATCCAGGTGCACAATGAATGGCATCGAAGACGTCCTTCCAAAACAGAAGACGGTGATGGTTCCCTATAATCGTCAAGACAGGCAGTCATTATCTCTCGAAATAAAAGCCCATTAAGTCATAACCTATGAAGGAGACTTAAGAAGAAAAAAAGCTAAGGCATCCCGCTGACTGTAATCATAAAAGAAACAGTTCAGGCAAAAAACGGGGATAATAAAATCAAAAAGAAAGAGGTCCTACAAACCCTCAACAAAAAAGGAAATGACTGCCTATTCAAAATAATCTGTCAGTACCCGAACCATCACTGGAATATCAGAGCAAAGACTCAAACGAGATCTAAATGCACAATTAGCTGAGTTTAGGATCGAAGAATATCACTGTGATCGGTGGAAATAGAACTGACTGTTTAAAGCTGGATCGCGTATGTCGCGGTAAGCAAGAGTCGCCACCGTCTTTTATGTTCTCCAACATGGAAAGGACAAAAGCACAACAAAATTCCTTATGAGATTGTTTCTCGGTTCGGGAGGTAGATTTATAGAAAGGGAAGGTGTTAGCACCCTTTCTATCCATGGTTATCCATGGGCTCTTAGATAGTTGCTCTTATGTTTTCAAAATGTTTGCTTTTCAAAATGTGAGTGGGTTTGAAAAAAGTTTCATTGAAAGATTTCTGAATGACTCTTGTATCTGTCCTCAAGAGTGTTTGAAAAATTTGTTTTGAAAGCTTTTGAAAGTGTTAGTGTGAAAAGATTTTTGATTTGTTTTTGAAGAGAGCAAGTATCCATGAGTCATCTACCTACCCTAAGGAATTAGGCTGTGTAAGAGTCCCTAAGGTAGTGCCATCCCACCATTGAGAGGTAGGTAGCACCACCATTGGAGGTGTTCGGGTCAATTCGATTTTAGGGACAGTATGGTCACCGAAGCAACAGTTAGGACACCTTAGAAGTAACCCTAATGTCTTAGATCCTTTTTAATCTGAGGCAACCGTTTCGAGGCAACTGTTTCGAGGCAGCTGGATCTTGGACATAAGAGCGACTGCTAAAACGTCCTATACTTGACGACCACGTTTCGAAGGCAACGAGTGAGGCGTACCCTAGAAGTGGTGTGTGCATTGTGTGTTGTTTTCATGTTATGTTTTATCTTTAATCATGGCATTGTGAGCTACGCGTTGTTTTTAGTTATCATACATTCTTTCATTCGAGTTTAGCAGTTAGGAGTACGGAAAATTAAATACAGAAAGATAAAAGCTAAGCTATTACAAGGCGCGGGTCTATACATTGCCAAAATACAAAGACCCGTTTTTGATAAAAATGCGGAAAGTAAAAAAGCAATAAACTAATTACTATTACATCCGGAAAGCAGTTACATAATAATCAATAAGAAAAATAAGAATAACGTGCGAAAGGATAAATTAAACTGAACGTCCGAGGGTTTTGACCCTTTGCTTGAAATTAAATTAAATTAAAACTTGATTAATTATTTAATTAAAGAAAAGAAAGTTTTTTTTATATGTTTTTTGTATTTATTATGAAAATAAAGAAAAAAAGAATTAAAATTAAAGTTAGTGAAACCCTAGTTCTAAATTATTTTAATTATTAATAAAACGTCAAAGTTGACCTAATTTAAACTAATTAATTAATTTACATATTTATGTACGAAAATAATAGTAATTAATAATGATAATAATAATTAATAATAATAATTAATAATAATTAATAATAATAATTAATTAAGAAAAAGATAAAAGTGTCAAAACCTAATTCTATGTATTTTTTATTCATTAAGAAAAGAGATTAAATTTTAAACCTAAATTAGCTAAGTTAATTATTAACATTTATTTACAAAAAAATAGGTTAATGGTGAAATTAATAATAATTAAATATATTTACAATTTTTTTTATTTCTGATTTTTATTAGGAAAATTAATTTGAGGTGAAATAATAATAATAATTAAAGCAATTAAAAGAAATTCAAGGAAAAGAAAATTAAATTAGATATGCAAACCAAGGGGGGTGATGGCCCAAAGTGGAGGTTTGTTTTGAGCAATTCTGGCCCATTAAGACAAAGCCTGGTTGACTTTCAGGAATCACGTGCTTGTTGTTTGACTGGGGTACACCATGGACTTCATTCTGTGGTCATTGGATGGGTGATCAAGGCCACTTGGCAGGCTAACGCGTGAGGCTCATGGTAGGACGTTGGATGAGGCGCTGCATTAGAATACGTTAGGACAAAAAATATCAATTATGTGGGGGGACCTGGGAATCGAACCCAGGTCCCAACGTTTGCCAAGCGTGTCATCCACCATCCAGCCATTCAAGCGCGTTTGTAGTATAACTGGAAAATAAATATTATATATAAAAACAATTATTATGATGCAGAACAAAAAAAATACGCGCGCAGTTTGAACCACCCAACCATGCACTGCCACGCCATCTCCTTCTTCGTTGAACCTGCAAAAAGAAAACAAGATAGCGGGGGTTTTAAACCCCCATTAACTATAGCCACAAAAAATAGCGACTAGGGTTAGAGATAATATAAAAAGGGCGCGAGAATTCCATTCACTTCGTCTTGCGCTTCTGAGTTCAATGGTATATGTCTCAAGGCCTGATTTTTCCTCAACAAGAAAGCCCTAATTTTCAAGATTCTAAACCCTAGATTTTATCCATGGTGGATTTCGACTCAAGCAGTTTTAGCACAATTAAACTATATCAAAAGTTTCAGGAAGGTGTCAGTAATACAAATCAATAAGAAAAACATGTCAATAATGCATGGAAATTAGATTTCGATTATGAACATATTTGATCAAACTGTGACTTTGTTTTACCATTTCCCTGAGTATGAGAGCTTGTTCTTGATGGTAATAGCTTCCTAGAGACTCAGGCAATACGTTTGAATCACTTTTAAGCCTTGAATCCACCTGCAAATAGGATTTCAGTTTCACAATTTTCTTGGGTTTTTGCAAATTGGCTATGGAGTTTTTAGCAGCTTTCACGTGTGTTCTACCCTAGGGTTGGCCTCAGCATATGTATGTGATGTGAATTAGGTTAGAATAAAGCCCATGAATCCATTGCAATGATCTTTTCAATCCTTGATTTTCCATCATATATTTTCCAATCTTTTTCAATGAAAACCTTGCCAAATATGGATGATTTTCCTTGTTTGATTGAGAAACGACTTTTACAGCTTGCCCTGATCAGATTTGCTCCACCAAAAGATCCAAAACATATCTTTTTTAATTTTCCTATAATTAAAACCAATTAAATGAATTAATATAAATATAAATTCAATTAATTAATTAAAAATAAGAAAATAAATTATTTTGAGCTCAATGGGTCGTGCATAGGCTTTGGGTAATGATTCAAGAAAGGATTTGAGGCCCATTAGCAAATTTGAAGCTTTTTAGGCAAAGTTGACTTTTGAAAGTTCCCAAAAATTTCCCAACTTCTCCAATGCATATCTTGCTCAATTTTGAAGCTATGACCATGTTCTTGGACATTTTGGAAAGGTATTAAAGTCCTCTAACCAATGCCTTTGGTCCCATGTCATTTTGATTTACCAATCTCAAGTTATGGTCTTTGACTTAAAGTGTCTTTTTGTTGACTTTTGAAAATGTCCTATAATGTTGAAATTGATAACTTTTTGTGAGAGCATTTCTTGGACTTGGAATGTGAATATGAGTTGTAGGAAATGTCATCCCCTTCAGAATGAGATTTGGATGGGATTTTTCTGATAAACCATGAAGAAGTTATGCCTTGGTCAAGTTACAGTTGACTTTTCAATTGTCCAAAAATAGAAACTTTTGCATCTTGAGACCTTTTGAGGCATACTTGTGGAATCATGATCAAGAATTGATCAAATGATGATTGTGGCTTCAAAATAAGATTTTGACCAAAATTTTTGACTTTTGACTGTCAAATGACCATTTTACCCCTACAGTTGACTGTGGAGCAATTAGGGTTTTTGACTGTGCAACTTGATGCTGTGAGTCTTGAAACTTGACATATGGATGCTTGACAATGTATATAGGCATATGGGACTTTATTGGACCCTTGGAAACCTCAATTTCTTTGCAAGTACCAAAACCCTAATTTTGACTGTGTTAGGAGGCAATTGGACTGTGCAACCCTTGAGAGATTTTGAATCATCTGGAGATTGATCTTGGCAAATTTTGAAGAATATGGGAGGGCAAATTTTGGGGTACAACAGTTTCCCCTGTTCAATCTTCTTAGACCTGAGGATGTAGATTGGTTGGCGTGCCTTTCGTAATCCGAAGGTGGAAGATGATTGAACACTAGAGTGCCCAGAAATTTGCACTCACATAGTAGAGTATCAGCAGCGTGATGTAGGGAATGGGCTTACAGATGCCATTTAGAGAGAGGGTGGATAGGAGGATGGGCTTATAGATGCCATCTGGAAGTGTGACAGAACCTTGTCGGGAATGGGCTTATGGATGCCATTTGAGGACTGTTGGTATGTGGATGGGCTTATAGATGCCATCTAGGTGTCGATCGCGTAAGAGATTCCTTAGCGAGAACTTGCATACCTGAGAAAGAAAGATAATTACCTGGCCTGTTACAGGGGTTGATCTTCAAACTCTTCATGTAGATATACCCTGGCTGGATACAGGAATCGAATATTCAAACTCTTCAGACATGCCGTGGCTGGATACAGGAATCGAGTCCGGAATAGTCGTCAACAGATATGCCCTGGCTGGATACAGGAATCGAATCTTCAAACTCTTCAGACGTGCCCTGGCTGGATACAGGAATCGAGTCCGGAAATATTCGTCGACAGATATGCCCTGGCTGGTTACAGGAATCGAATCTTCAAACTCTTCAGACGTGCCCTGGCTGGATACAGGAATCGAGTCCAGGATAGTCGTCAACAGATATGCCCTGGCTGGTTACAGGAATCAAATCTTCAAACTCTTCAGACGTGTCCTGGCTGGATACAGGAATCGAGTCCGAAATAGTCGTCAACAGATATGCCTTGGCTGGTTACAAGAATCGAATCTTCAAACTCTTCAGACGTGCCCTGGCTGGATACAGGAATCGAGTCCGGAATAGTCGTCAACAGATATGCCCTGACTGGTTACAGGAATCGAATCCTCAAACTCTTCAGACGTGCCCTGGCTGGATACAGGAATCGAGTCCGGAATAGTCGTCAACAGATATGCCATGGCTGGATACAGGAATCGAATCTTCAAACTCTTCAGACGTGCCCTGGCTAGATACAAGAATCGAATCTGGAATTAGTCGTCAACAGATATGCCCTGGCTGGATACAAGAATCGAATCTTCAAACTCTTCAGACGTGCCCTGGCTGGATACAGGAATCGAATCTGGAATTAGTCGTCAACAGATATGCCCTGGCTGGCTACAGGAATCGAATCTTCAAACTCTTCAGACGTGCCATGGCTGGATACAGGAATCGAGTCCGGAATAGTCGTCAACAGATATGCCCTGGCTGGTTACAGGAATCGAATCTGGAATTAGTCGTCAACAGATATGCCCTGGCTGGCTACAGGAATCGAATCTTCAAACTCTTCAGACGTGCCCTGGCTGGATACAGGAATCGAGTCCGGAATAGTCGTCAACAGATATGCCCTGGCTGGTTACAGGAATCGAATCTTCAAACTCTTCAGACGTGCCCTGGCTGGATACAGGAATCGAGTCCGGAAATAGTCGTCAACAGATATGCCCTGGCTGGATACAGGAATCGAATCTAAAACTACGACAGTTGATAGTAATCATCTTTGGATTGAACTTTTCCTGAAAAGGAAAAACATTAGTTATATGCAATAAAATGCATGATGTCATGATGTTCTCAAAAACAAACGAGATAGTGTCGTATGCACTTTATCATGTATGTAAGCAGGATGTATAAAATTTGAAATGTTTATGAATGTATTTTCGTCTAGGAAAATAAATCCTTGACGAATGCCGGGAAGCTGAATCCTGGGCTGAGGTTGAAGAGTAGAATTCTTTATTTCCGCTGGGGATGATGATTGCAAGAATAAACCGGTAGGAGAAGATGACTCCGTTGGGGAATAAACTTGCTGGAGAGATTACTCTGCAGGGAATTACTCTGTGGGAAGAGATACTTCGTTGAGGTTTGATGATAACTCCGATGGGGATTCCGTTGATAAGTTATGTTGGGGAATTTGGTAAACTCTGCTGGGGGATAGGAAGGACTTCGCCGAGGACGATCTTTCCGTGGTAATTAGTTGAGGATAACCCAGTTATAGGCTCTGGTGGGGAATAACCTTTGCATAAAACCGGGGAGGCGCGTTCGTGCTCTGCAGGGGTAGGCCTCCAGAATCTATTAGGGAAAAGCTTCCTGAATCTACTGGGGAAATTGAGTGAACTCTCCTGGGGAGACTTTTGACTATACTAGGGAAGTGGCTCCACTGGGGTGTTTGTATTCCGCCGGGGAACAATCTTAGATCAAGACTGCCGGGGATGCTTGCTTAGGAACATCTGTATACTCCGCTGGGGAATGTTGAGATCTTCTGGGGATACCCAACTTCCTTAAGGCTGACTGAGGATAACTCTGCTTGGGGAGAGCGTTGCTGACTTGCTGGAGAATATTGTTCCTTCTCGGGGCTGATGGGAGACCAACTCTGCTCGGGGGAGAGTGTTGTTGATTCTGGTCTTACTCTATGGGGCGTGAAAGTATCTGGGTTACATTCTTCAGCCGAACTTACCTTAGTACCTTGGTGGACAGAGCAATTAGATCGTTTAGACAACTCATTATTGCCCCTGTTTCTGATGTTACCTGTAATTAATCCTTTGTTTCGTATTCAAATATTTATGAGTTAGCAATTAGTGTCAAATGCATATATCACAATTGAACATTGGACGTTCTTTACAAAACAAAACAGAAAAAGGAAAAAACAATTGGCAATTGGTCTGAAAAGTGAATTTGTATTGATTTTTGAATTTGCCTGTAAATAGGCGTTTATGTACAAGAGGCTGGCGTCCTAGTAAGAGAACGCCGCCGAACAAACAGAGTTTATACATTTTGTGAAAAGGAAAACAAAATAGCTATGTGAAAAGAATAATCCCACTGGGTTCCAACTATGCTATCGCCTTTATATCTTCGAGCGTCTCATCACTTTGCTGCTCAGTTGAAGATGAAGCTGACTGGTTGATGCCGTCTGAACCTGATAGTTGATACCAGATGCTGGATGCAAGGTGATTCAATGAGACATAGTATTACGCTTATCCCTAACTTTTGCCTGGACCGCCCTTTCGGGTTTTCAGTCCACCGGGATACCCATTTTTGCCCAAGCCACCTTTTCAGGTTTTCGACTTGCCGGGTGTACGGATTTTTTTCATTTCATCCCTTATTTTTGCCCGAACCCTTTTGGTTCGCCGGGAAGCCCTTATTTTGCCTAGGTATGTCAACCTAGCGGGTCTTTTATCATGCGTAGTATCTTTTTACTATGTCTGCATTGGCGGGGTGAGGAAGGTCGTCACCATCCATGGTGGTTAGAATCATGGCTCCTCCTGAGAAGACATGTTTAACCATAAATGGCCCTTCGTATGTGGGGGTCCATTTTCCCCGGGGATCACTTTGAGGAAGAATGATGCGCTTGATTACCAGGTCCCCAACTTGATACTCTTGTGGTCTGACTTTCTTGTTAAATGCCCTGATCATCCGTTTTTGGTACGTTTGACCATGACAAATAGCAGTGAGTCTCTTTTCGTCAATTGGGTTTAATTGATCAAGTCGAGTCTGGATCCAGTCATCTTCGCTCAAGCCTGCATCCTACATTATCTGGAGGGAGGGTATCTGGACTTCAATCGGCAAAACTGCCTCCATGCCATAGACCAAGGAAAAGGGAGTTGCCCCGGTTGACGTTCTTGCTGAGGTACGGTACCCGTGAAGAGCAAACGGTAACATCTCGTGCCAATCTTTATAGGTCACTGTCATCTTCTGCACAATAATTTTGATATTCTTATTTGCTACTTCTACAGCCCCATTCATCTTCGGCCGATAAGGAGAAGAGTTGTGGTGTTGTATCTTGAATTGCTCGCAGAGATCAGTGATCATCTTGTTATTAAGATTGGTACCATTGTCCGTAATGATCCTTTTCGAGACGCCGTATCGACAGATCAGGTTATGCCGAATGACCATGCCACGACGTTCTTGGTTACGGTAGCGTAGGAAGCCGCTTCAACCCACTTTGTAAAGTAATCGATCGCCACCAGGATGAAGCGATGCCCATTGGATGACGTAGGTTTAATCTCGCCGATCATATCAATGCCCCACATTGCAAAAGGCCAAGGTGCAGTCAAGACATTCAGAGGTACTGGAGGAACATACACCTTATCAGCATAGATTTGGCATTTGTGACATGTCCAAGAATGTTGGTAACAGTCGGCTTCCATTGTGGACCAGAAATATCCTGCCCGAAGGATTTTCTTTGCCATGGTGTGTCCACTGGAATGCGTTCCGAAGGTACCTTCATGCAATTCTGCCATGATCTTTTCTGCTTCAGTCTTATCCATACAACGCAGTAAAGTTGAATCATGGTTTCGCTTATACAGAATGCCGTTGCTAAGGAAGAACTTTGCTGCGAACCTTCTCAGAAACTTCTTGTCGTTGACAGATGCACCGTCGGGGTATTCTTGAGCTTCCAGATACCTCTTCACCTCGTGATACCAGGGTTTTTCAGTTACCTCTTCAGCCTCAAGATCACAGCAGTATGCAGGTTCATCCAACTTCCAGATAATGATTCGGGGAGCCTCGTTGTCCCATTTGACTTTGAACATGGAAGACATCGTAGCCAGCGCGTCCGCCAACTAATTCTCCTCTCTTGGGAAGTGCTCGAAAGTAATCTCTGTGAAATGGGGGATCAATGTCAACACACACTCTTTGTAAGGAATGAGGTTTGGGTGTTTCGTATCCCACTCGCCTTTGATCTGATTGATCACGAGAGCGGAATCTCCGAAGACACTCAGAAACTTGATCCTTAAGTCAACCGCAGCTTGAAGACCCATGATGCATGCCTCATACTCCGCCATGTTGTTGGTGCAGTTAAAACATAGTCGGGCAGTAAGTGGAGTATGAGTGCCTTTTGGGGATATGATCACGGCGCCGATACCGTTCCCCAAAGTGTTGGAGGCTCCGTCAAAGTGCATAGACCATCGGGATCCTTCCTCAGGTCCTTCATCCGGTCCAGGTACTTCACAATCAGTCACTACCATGATGTTCTCGTCTGGAAACTCAAAGTTCATTGACTGGTAGTCGTCTACTGCCTGGTGTGCCAAATGGTCTGCCAATACACTTCCTTTGATTGCTTTCTGAGTCGTGTACTGGATATCATATTCCGTCAAGATCATCTTCCATCTTGCTATTCTTCCAGACAGAGCAGGCTTTTCGAATATGTACTTGATCGGATCCATTTTTGAAATCAACAGAGTAGTGTGAGTCAGCATATACTGTCTCAGCCGGCGAGCAGCCCATACCAAAGCGCAGCAAGTTTTCTCGAGCAATGAGTATCGGGTCTCACAGTCGGTAAACGTTTTGCTAAGGTAATAAATGGCATGCTCTTTTCGGCCAGACTCGTCATGCTGCCCCAACACACACCCCATTGAGCTGTCAAGTACCGTCAAGTATAGTATTAGAGGTCTCCCTTCAACCGGTGGCATAAGAATGGGTGGTTCTTGGAGATACTCTTTGATTCTGTCGAAAGCGGCCTGACATTCATCATTCCAACGTACTACTTGATCTTTCTTCAGCAGCTTGAAGATTGGTTCACAGGTAGCAGTTAGATGCGAGATGAATCAGGCAATGTAATTCAGACGTCCTAGAAAGCCTCTGACTTCTTTCTCTGTCTTGGGAACTGGCATCTCTTGTATGGCTTTAACCTTGGCAGGGTCCACTTGAATACCTTTGTCGCTCACGACGAAGCCTAGAAACTTTCCGGATCTTACCCCGAAGGTGCACTTGTTCGGGTTCAACCTCAGCTTGTACAACTTCAACCGGTCAAACAGCTTCTGTAAATGATCAAGGTGTTCCTCCTCAGTTTGGGACCTTGCAATCATATCATCGACGTACACTTCAATCTCATGATGGATCATGTCATGAAATAAAGCAACCATGGCACGTTGGTAGGTTGCCCCAACATTTTTTAGTCCAAAAGGCATGACCTTGTAACAGAAGGTGCCCCACTGAGTAACAAAGGTAGTCTTTTCCATGTCTTCACGAGCCATTTTGATCTGATTATAACCTGAAAAGCCGTCCATGAAGGAGAACACCTTGTGCTGAGCAGTATTGTCAACCAGAACGTCGATGTGAGGAAGAGGGAAGTCATCCTTGGGGCTCGCCCTATTCAGATCCCTGTAGTCAACACACATTTGGACCTTGCCATCTTTCTTCGGTACCGGAACCACATTGGCAACCCACTGAGGGTGAGAAGTCACTTCTAGAAACCCGGCATCAAATTGCTTCATAACCTCAGCTTTGATCTTCTCGGACATCTCTGGACGCATACGGCGGACTTTTTGTTTAACCGGAGGGCAGTCTTCCTTGGTAGGCAGGTGATGAACCACAATATCAGTATCCAGCCCAGGCATGTCTTCGTAGGACCAGGCAAAGATTTCCACATAATCATGCAACATCTGAATCAACCGTTGTTTCACGCTGAGCTCTAGATTGGCACCAATCTTGACTTCCTTTCTGTCTGTCTCTGTACCCAGATTTACCGTTTCCACTGGCTCTTCATGTGGCTGAATAACCCTCTCTTCCTGGAGTAGCAGTCTTGCAAGTTCACCAGGCACTTCGCAATCATCTTCACCTTCGTCTTCGGCTAAGTTGATCGGATTTTCGAAGTCATAACTGGCAGTAGCAGAGTCGTTACCAGTGAGATCTAGAGTGGATTGAAACCTGTATAGGTGAGTGTGTGTAAATATAGCTATTTTGCAATATATAAAGAAAGAAAGGGAGCACAATATTTGAAATGCGAAAAACGTCCAATGTTTTTATTCATGATATATGGAAATGACAAGTAATAAGCCCTCACAAATGAAGCCACGGTGCCCCGGGTAAGACACCGGGCCATAAAGTTTCAAATTATTGTTCGTTACAAATTTAAAAAACAAAGAAATTCATTACTGAGTAACAAAAGTAACAGGTATGTAATCTTTTGCAGTCCAGTTGTTCAGTACACCGTCGGTCGTCGGGTAGATCCAGCTATCAAACTCTGATTCCTCCGCATCACCTTCAATAGCATTCACTCCCGGGTTGGTGATGAACACGGGAGGTCTTCCGATCCTTGCTTTGCGTACAACCCTCTGAGCCTCTGCAGTGAAACCCAGCCCAAACTTGTCAGTCTTTGGAGTAAAATCAGGGAGCCTGCCCCAGTTTGCACATTCACCTTTTTCAATCACAGCCTAGGCGTCCTTCAAGGAAGCCATCTTCAAAGGAGAGTCTTCTTCAATCACTGTCTATGCTGACGCCAATGTTGGAGGCACCTCTTCAAAATGTTGAAAGGGGGTTTCAATGAACTCCCCGTCCACCTCTATATACTGGAATGAGTTAAGATGACTAACCATGTATTCTTCCTCCCCTTGTACTGTAACAATCTTCCCTCTGACAGGGTATTTAAGCTTTTGGTGTAGAGTGGAGGTCACAGCCCCAGCCTTGTGGATCCAAGGATGACCCATCAAACAAGAATAGGATGGACGAATGTCCATCACATAGAACGTTGAATCAAAGACTTGAGAACCCACCCGGATTGGAATGTCCACTTCACCATGTACCATCCTCTTCGACCCGTCAAAGGCTCAGACAACGATGTTACTAGGCTTCAACTCCAAACCCTCACAATCCAACCTGTCTAAGGCCTTCTTGGGCAGTACGTTTAGTGAAGAACCGGTGTCTACCAACACGTGTGCAAGAGTAGTTCCCCTGCATTCAATGGATACATGCAGGGCATCATTGTGGTTCTTCCCCTTAGCGGTCAGATCAGCATCAGAGAAACCCAACCCATTGTCAGCGGTCAAGTTGGCTACACAATCAGTAAATTGATCAGACGACGTCTCTTGTGGCACATGGGCCGTCTTTAGGAATGAAATCAGGGCCTTGGCATGGGCCTCCGAGCACAACAACAGTGATAGCATATAGATTTTAGAGGGGGTATGCCCCAGCTGTTCAACGACATTGAAATCGCTCTTCTTGATGATCTTAAGGATTTCCTCCATCTCTTGCTGTGAAGCTTCAACATTAACAGTCTTCGGTGCCTCCATCTGGGCAGGCATATCAGCAATCCCTTTGCCCCGAGTGTCAGATGACTCGGCAGCAGGGGTAGAAACTTGATCAGGAGGGGAAATAGGCGCACTTGTAGGTGTGATGATAAGAGGTCTTCGGATGACTGGTGGCGCAATGTCAGGCGAGAAGAGTCTGCCACTGCGAGTAAATTTAGCGGGACCGGTGATGTTACTGATACCGGTACTAGTGTTGAACTCCTGCTTTACTCCAAGCACATACACATCTTCCCCATAGTGCCATGGGACAGCCTTGTCAGATTTATAGGGGAGAGGCCCCGGAACAGTAATGATGATAGGTGCAACAGACATGATTTTGACTGGCTTTCTCGGGGGAGCCTTGGTAGAATTGTTGAAAATGGTGACAACGGATACTTCTTCAGTAGGAACAATAGGAACAGCGGTCTTCTTGAACAAGATCTCTTTGCTATCCATCAGGTTTTGGACGCCTGACTTCAGCAATAGACAACCAGCAGGGGAAACAGCACACAGAAGGCAACCCTTGTACAACCCGGAAATAAACCGGCCAACAACAGGTTCCTTTTGACAGTCAATAAAGGGGTAGCAACATCATCCACAGAAGCTACATACAGATCTTCCTCAATAGCATTTACTCCATGCTGGGGCATAGGAGCAGTCACAATGTTGGGCCTTTCGGGCGCCTCAAACTGTATTTCCTTGGCATTGATAAGGTCCTGGACCTTATTTCTTAGGGCCCAGCAATCATCAGTAGAATGCCCCGGGCTATCAGAGTGATAAGCACAGTGGGTGATGGGATTGTACTTCGGGGAGGTTGTGTTTACCACCTTTGGAGCTTCTCTGACAGTTACCAAGTTAGTCGATAGCAGTTGCGGCAAGATCTGCGACAAGGTCATACTAAGCCGAGTATATTCTCTTCTGGGTCTCTCACCCCTTGGTTGGTTAGGTTGCCGAGGAGCGGCAGCAGGCTTTGCAATTACCACCACGTTGACAGCTTGGCGGCGTTCTGGTTTGTTTTGCCTTCTGGGTCCATACACAGCACTGGCGTCCTTCTTGAAAGGCTTCTTCTCAGAACTTGAGGACGCACCTTTTTGTATCTTCCCTGATTTCATACCAGCCTCTATCCTCTCACCAGTCAGAATGAGATCTGTGAAACATGCAGAAGAATTGCCAATGAGATGATTGAAGAACGGCCCGGATAGGGTCCCTAAGAACATGTCCACGAGTTCACGGTCGTTTAACGGTGGCTGCACCCTGCCAGCCAGGTCCCTCCACTTCTGTGCGTACTCTTTAAAACCTTCTCCCGATCCTAGCGACATACCCTGGAGTTGGGTACGTGTAGGAGCGAGGTCGGCATTGTACTGATACTGCTTATAAAAAGCAGTAGCCAAGTCCTCCCAGTTACGAACCTTGGTTCCATCCAGCTGATAGAACCATTCGAGATGAGTCCCTGAAAGACTCTCCTGGAAGAAATGGATCCATAAGTTCTTGTCCACAGTGTATGGTTGGATCTTCCGCACATAAGATCTGAGATGCAGCTTAGGGCAGGACGCCCCGTCATACTTTGCGAAAGATGGTGCTTTGAACTTGTGTGGGATCACCACACCAGAAGATAGACCTAGGTCTCCAAAATCCAACCCAGGAACTTGTTGAATTTCCATGGCATTCAGGCGATCCTCTAACTTCTTGTACTTGTCTTCAGCTGGAGGGTACTGCTCTTCATTGAAATCAGTCTCATTGTCAGAGACCACAGGACTAGGAACCCTTCCCCCTTGGGGACTGCCTTTCCCTACAGAAGAACCAGCTTGATCAACCTCATTCTGCAGTGTATTACCAAACCTCCGGCCAGTGTTGAATAGTACAGTTCTCTTCTTCTTCTTCTTGACCAGCAGAGCCTTCAATTCCTCTTGACCTTGGGCTAAACTCATGATCAACTCTTGGAACTGGGCGTTTTGGGCCTGGAGGGCCTTGATGGATTGCTCAGTAGATGATTCAGGATTCATGATGAGACGAGCTGAAATAAACAACGAAGAAGATTAAACCACCTGTAAAAAAGAGTACATGCTATGCACATGATGCATGATATGTTGTTTATGCAATGCATTCAAGGGTTCGAAAGTTCAAATTTGTTGCAGACAAAAAGGAACACACATTATTATTAAGAAAGAATTGTTCAGTACATCAAGGCCTCATGGGCAAAACATTACAAAGTAAATTAATCCCAAAAGACACTGCGCATCCTCTTTGGAGTTATGTAAGTGTTGAGAGTTTTTTCCTCGTGCAGTAGGCGGGTGAGCTCTAAGACCTTCTTCTCACTGGCATGCAGACTGGCTTCAAGAGAATTCCGTTCTTCCTTAAGCTGGATCCAGCTCTTCTGCATTTCTTCCCAGGATGTAGGCATGTCAGGATGTTGAATAGTGTATGAGACCTCTCCTTCCAACACTGGCTCTTTGATCACAGGGAGAACATGAGGATATGGCATCACTAACTTCTGGGAGCGGGCTCGTACCCACTTGAGATAAGGCTCCAACGGGATGGAGTTCTTGTGCCCCAATGTCTTGTTATCTACCTTGTTGGGCATCCTCCAAGCTCTGATAAATCACTGGCGAAGTCCTTGTGCATCATTGTCGAAGTCAAAAACTATGTCAGGAATTAACATGTCGTGAGGGCCATCCCTCCGAGCATATCCGAACTGTCTCAAAGCCAGACACGGGTTGTACGTAATACCTCCTCTGACTCCAAGTAAAGGAACATTAGGAAACTCCCCACAACGATCAATGATAGTGACGTCTTCTCTAGACCGAGAACACCAATGTATATCAGCATGCGTAAGAGTCATTAATCGTTGTGACCATCTCAAACCCCGCTCGTTCTTCAAAACTGATTGTGGAAGGTGCGAAATAAACCACCTTCCCAGGAGAGGAGTGCAGCACATAAGAACACCTCTTTTTCTCATGGTTCGAGTGTAACATGAGTGAAGGATGTCCCCAAGCAACGTAGGTATAGGATTCCTGGACATGAAGATCTTGACAGCATTGATATCTATAAGTTGATCGGGATTCGGGAACAACACCAACCCATAGACAAGGAGAGCCACAACTTCCTCAAAGGCTTGTAGGTCAAGGGAATTCCAACATTCTTGGGCCTTCTCAAACAGGAACTTTGCCAAGAATCCTTTGATACCACTTCTAACTTCCCAATGTCCCTTGATGTCAGATGGTTGTAGGCATAATGCTTTAGCAACCTCTTCAAGTTTGGGTTCTCTTTCCGTACCGTTGTAGGGTAGTTGACTAAGGATAGGGATCTTCAGAAGCTGGGAGAACTCTTCCAAGGTAGGCACCAATTGATAGTCCGGGAAAGTAAAACAGTGGTGCAGAGGGTCAAAGAACTGGAAGAGGACCTTTATCATATCTTCCTCAATGTTGGTGTTGACCAAACTGATGAGTCTTCCATGCCTTTCACTGAATGAAGAGTTCTCGGGAATCCTGGATGTAAGCTCCTTAAGCTGAGGAGGGACCCTTACAAGGTTGATCTGAATTGTCTTTCTGCGGATAGTTTCCATGTCCTACAAAACAAGAACAAAGATGAAGATTCGAACCCCTGAAGTGGTTAGTGTATGCATATGATGCGGTATGATGTTATGATATTATGATAAAACACACCACAAGTATCCACAAAAAGCAAACATGGTAAGGCACACAAGTCACACAAGACAACCCTTAAAGTTTAGGCCAGCATGGGGTTTAGGTATTACCCTCTTGAAGTTGGTGGGCTCAAAACCTATCCTATCAGAAGTAACCGGGTTCTAAGGATCTCAATATCATTGGGTTGTTTTCTGTGTTCATTGTTTCGATTTAGCCACTGAACTGGCGATCAAAATATTCCAAGAAAACAACCCTCAATGAGTGTAGTGTCGAGTATCAACCAACTTCGGACTGCACCAAAGTCAGTTATCTCACTACCCTAAAGAGGCCAGGATGGTCAAGTAAGGTTCCTAAGGTCAGTTGATGCTTCACGACACCACGCGGTGTCCCCATACTCTCCTTGACTTGACTCAAGGGTTACCGGTACTCCCCAAAGTGCCACATCAACGTAGCAGACTACTTCAACAGTGTCGATATACCCCGCAGAGTTCCCTCACAGTCTTGTTGCTACTTTCTAAGAGGTATCCCCCAGATCCGGGTTAGGATCTATAGAACTCCCAAAACAGGCCCAATAATATTAAAGCACACAAATCAGGCAATTGAAAACATAAGTATAATCTATCCTAAGGTACACCTCACTTTAAAGTATATCCCCAGCAGAGTCGCCAGTTCTGTGATCGGTGGAAATAGAACTGACTGTTTAAAGCTGGATCGCGTATGTCGCGGTAAGCAAGAGTCGCCACCGTCTTTTATGTTCTCCAACATGGAAAGGACAAAAGCACAGCAAAATTCCTTATGAGATTGTTTCTCGGTTCGGGAGGTAGATTTATAGAAAGGGAAGGTGTTAGCACCCTTTCTATCCATGGTTATCCATGGGCTCTTAGATACTTGCTCTTATGTTTTCAAAATGTTTGCTTTTCAAAATGTGAGTGGGTTTGAAAAAAGTTTCATTGAAAGATTTCTGAATGACTCTTGTATCTGTCCTCAAGAGTGTTTGAAAATTTTGTTTTGAAAGCTTTTGAAAGTGTTAGTGTGAAAAGATTTTTGATTTGTTTTTCAAGAGAGCAAGTATCCATGAGTCATCTACCTACCCTAAGGAATTAGGCTGTGTAAGAGTCCCTAAGGTAGTGCCATCCCACCATTGAGAGGTAGGTAGCACCACCGTTGGAGGTGTTCGGGTCAATTCGATTTTAGGGACAGTATGGTCACCGAAGCAACAGTTAGGACACCTTAGAAGTAACCCTAATACCCTAGATCCTTTTTAATCCGAGGTAACCATTTCGAGGCAACTGTTTTGAGGCAGCTGGATCTTGGACATAAGAGCGACCGCTAAAACGTCCTATACTTGACGACTACGTTTCGAAGGCAACGAGTGAGGAGTACCCTAGAAGTGGTGTGTGCATTGTGTGTTGTTTTCATGTTATGTTTTATCTTTAATCATGGCATTGTGAGCTACGCGTTGTTTTTAGTTATCATACATTCTTTCATGCGAGTTTAGCAGTTAGGAGTACGGAAAATTAAATACAGAAAGATAAAAGCTAAGCTATTACAAGGCGCGGGTCTATACATCGCCAAAATACAAAGACCCGTTTTTGATAAAAATGCGGAAAGTAAAAAAGCAATAAACCTAATTACTATTACATCCGGAAAGCAGTTACATAATAATCAATAAGAAAAATAAGAATAACGTGCGAAAGGATAAATTAAACTGAACGTCCGAGGGTTTTGATCCTTTGCTTGAAATTAAATTAAATTAAAACTTGATTAATTATTTAATTAAAGAAAAGAAAGTGTTTTTTATATGTTTTTTGTATTTATTATGAAAATAAAGAAAAAAAGAATTAAAATTAAAGTTAGTGAAACCCTAGTTCTAAATTATTTTAATTATTAATAAAACGTCAAAGTTGACCTAATTTAAACTAATTAATTAATTTACATATTTATGTACGAAAATAATAGTAATTAATAATGATAATAATAATTAATAATAATAATAATTAATTAAGAAAAAGATAAAAGTGTCAAAACCTAATTCTATGTATTTTTTATTCATTAAGAAAAGAGATTAAATTTTAAACCTAAATTAGCTAAGTTAATTATTAACATTTATTTACAAAAAAATAGGTTAATGGTGAAATTAATAATAATTAAATATATTTACAATTTTTTTTATTTCTGATTTTTATTAGGAAAATTAATTTGAGGTGAAATAATAATAATAATTAAAGCAATTAAAAGAAATTCAAGGAAAAGAAAATTAAATTAGATATGCAAACCAAGGGGGGTGATGGCCCAAAGTGGAGGTTTGTTTTGAGCAATTCTGGCCCATTAAGACAAAGCCTGGTTGACTTTCAGGAATCACGTGCTTGTTGTTTGACTGGGGTACACCATGGACTTCATTTTGTGGCCATTGGATGGGTGATCAAGGCCACTTGGCAGGCTAACGCGTGAGGCTCATGGTAGGACGTTGGATGAGGCGCTGCATTAGAATACGTTAGGACAAAAAATATCAATTATGTGGGGGGACCTGGGAATCGAACCCAGGTCCCAACGTTTTCCAAGCGTGTCATCCACCATCCAGCCATTCAAGCGCGTTTGTAGTATAACTGGACAATAAATATTATATATAAAAACAAGTATTATGATGCAGAATAAAAAAAATACGCGCGCAGTTTGAACCACCCAACCATGCACTGCCACGCCATCTCCTTCTTCGTTGAACCTGCAAAAAGAAAACAAGATAGCGGGGGTTTTAAACCCCCACTAACTATAGCCACGAAAAATAGCGACTAGGGTTAGAGACAATATAAAAAGGGTGCGAGAATTCCATTCACTTCGTCTTGCGCTTCTGAGTTCAATGGTATATGTCTCAAGGCTTGATTTTTCCTCAACAAGAAAGCCCTAATTTTCAAGCTTCTAAACCCTAGATTTTATCCATGGTGGATTTCGACTCAAGAAGTTTTAGCACAATTAAACTATATCAAAAGTTTCAGGAAGGTGTCAGCAATACAAATCAATAAGAAAAACATGTCAATAATGCATGGAAATTAGATTTCGATTATGAACATATTTGATCAAACTGTGTCTTTGTTTTACCATTTCCCTGAGTATGAGAGCTTGTTCTTGATGGTAATAGCTTCTTGGAGACTCAGGCAATACGTTTGAATCACTTTTAAGCCTTGAATCCACCTGCAAATAGGATTTCAGTTTCACAATTTTCTTGGGTTTTTGCAAATTGGCTATGGAGTTTTTAGCAGCTTTCACGTGTGTTCTACCCTAGGGTTGGCCTCAACATATGTATGTGATGTGAATTAGGTTAGAATAAAGCCCATGAATCCATTGCAATGATCTTTTCAATCCTTGATTTTCCATCATATATTTTCCAATCTTTTTCAATGAAAACCTTGCCAAATATGGATGATTTTCCTTGTTTGATTGAGAAACGACTTTGCCAGCTTGCCCTGATCAGATTTGCTCCACCAAAAGATCCAAAACATATCTTTTTTAATTTTCCTATAATTAAAACCAATTAAATGAATTAATATAAATATAAATTCAATTAATTAATTAAAAATAAGAAAATAAATTATTTTGAGCTCAATGGGTCGTGCATAGGCTTTGGGTAATGATTCAAGAAAAAATTTGAGGCCCATTAGCAAATTTGAAGCTTTTTAGGCAAAGTTGACTTTTGAAAGTTCCCAAAAATTTCCCAACTTCTCCAATGCATATCTTGCTCAATTTTGAAGCTATGACCATGTTCTTGGACATTTTGGAAAGGTCTTGAAGTCCTCTAACCAATGTTTTTGGTCCCATGTCATTTTGATTTACCAATCTCAAGTTATGGTCTTTGACTTAAAGTGTCTTTTTGTTGACTTTTGAAAATGACCTATAATGTTGAAATTGATAACTTTTTGTGAGAGCATTTCTTGGACTTGGAATGTGAAGATGAGTTGTAGGAAATGTCATCCCCTTCAAAATGAGCTTTGGACGGGATTTTTCTGATAAACCATGAAGAAGTTATGCCTTGGTCAAGTTACAGTTGACTTTTCAATTGTCCAAAAATAGAAACTTTTGCATCTTGAGACCTTTTGAGGCATACTTGTGGAATCATGATCAAGAATTGATCAAATGATGATTGTGTCTTCAAAATAAGATGTTGACCAAAATTTTTGACTTTTGACTGTCAAATGACTATTTTACCCCTACAGTTGACTGTGGAGCAATTAGGGTTTTTGACTGTGCAACTTGATGCTGTGAGTCTTGAAACTTGACATATGGATGCTTGACAATGTATATAGGCATATGGGACTTGATTGGACCCTTGGAAACCTCAATTTCTTTGCAAGAACCAAAACCCTAATTTTGACTGTGTTAGGAGGCAATTGGACTGTGCAACCCTTGAGAGATTTTGAATCATCTGGAGATTGATCTTGGCAAATTTTGAAGAATATGGGAGGGCAAATTTTGGGGTACAACAATCACGAAGAACGGGTGGGTACAAATAAAATTTGAGCCTTTATCCTTTGTTTCTTAAACCGTGAACCAGGCCACGTTATAACCCTTAAAAGTCCTAGCTGAAGCATGTGTTAGTTCGAAAGCATACTGTTACAAAAGGTATCCTGACTCCTGAAGGTCTGTTACAAATATTGAGTTGATATCACATCTTTGCAAAATTCTATTTTTTCTATAAAAAAACTGCATTTTCAAAACTTCAAGACAGACGTAAGCTTTGCATTCTTAAAATAACATTGTTTGCATATGACTATTTGTTCAGCAGCAGAGAAATTCGCATGACGAATATCTAGTGAACAAAAACCTTCTCAATAAAAAGGATCACCTCAAGTGGAAAAACACTTCCAACCAAGGGGCACGACATGATCATTGTCCATCATCTGGGGAAGCCAACCCAAGATTCAAGGAATCTCTTAAAGAGGCCAAATAGCCAGGGGCAAATCTCCATCTAAATCACTTGGGGCATTGGGCATGAATTCCAGCAACGAATCCTGGAGGATCAAACAAACATCTTTTGGTAGTGTGGCAACACAACACTACCGACAGTGACAACTCCCTACACCCTGAGAGCGTGGACATAGTCATAAAATACTGCACATGAACAAAGACCCTCTAGGTTGACTGGCCTAGGAAAAAATAAGGGCATCCCGATGAACCAAAAGGGTTCAGACAAAAATTAGGTATAAAAAATGAAAAATCTGTACACCCGGAATGTCGAAAACACGAAAGGGCGGCTTGGGCAAAAAAGGGTATCCCGGTGGACTGAAAATCTAAAAAGACAGTCCAGGCAAAAGTTAGGGATTAAAGCGTACGACTATGTCCGATCATCTCGTCACTTACCTATCAGTAGAAGACTTATCATTTCGATTGGCAATTACCAAGCACCTCATAAGTTGGGATAACACTCAATCCACGAGGCCTCCGCAGGCTCTTTCCCCAGCAGGTACAGGGGCAGAAAAGTCTTGATATGAAGTCATTGTCATATCCCTAGCATGCGTCCCAGTAACATCTACACTCCCCACAGAGTAGAGGCAACCAAAGTTTTGATCTCTGCCTCCCCAAACAGGAGTTACTTTCCCCAACCAAGCTCTTTCGGAGAGTCGACGTCTATGTTCCCCAGCCGAATTTTGTAATCGCAAGCGGTTCATAAAGTTTCCTCCCGAACAGAGTTTTCTCCGAATACAGAAGCTCAATCCCCGACAGAGTTTATCCCTTCAGCTATGGAAGCTTCTCTCTCCAACGGAATTATTCCCCCGCAAAGTTGTTCTCAAGCAGATTCTCTCCTCGACAGAATATCCGTAAACAAGGGGCAAATCCCCAACATAGTCATCTTCGGTTCACCATCCCCAATGGAAGTAGAAGAACCACTTTTTCTATGACGGTCAGGAACTCAATTTCCGTTACTTTCCAGCAGAGGTCAGGAATTTATTTTCCCAATCGGATATGTCACAATAGCATTTCATGTTCATATATCATGACATGCGCATACACATTGCATACAGCATAGTCTCATTTATTTTGAGAACGTCATCTTACAATGCATTTCATGCATCATATATGATTAATCATGTACCTTTTCAGGAAAGATGGTTATCATCAATAACTTCCAGCAAGTTCAGGATTAGCCCCTGAAACTAAACAGAATAATCATTTGCGCGACCAAATGCAGCTTTACACAGGTTCGTCACGAAGCAATATTACACGGGTTTCTCCTAAATGCAGCTTTACACGGGTTCGTCATGAAGCAATCTTACACGGGTTTCTCCTAAATATAGCTTCACACGAGTTTATCTTGAAAAATCTTACACGGGTCCTTTCTCTTACATTTATGAATGAAGTTTTACACGAACTTATCATAAAGTAACCTTACCCAGGTTCCTTCTGAAGTTTTACACGAACTTATCTCAAAGTAACCTTACCCAGGTTCCTTCTGAAGTTTTACACGAACTTATCACAAAGTAACCTTACCTAGGTTCCTCCTGAAGTTTTACACGAACTCATCCCCAAGTAACCTTACCCAGGTTCCTTCTGAAGTTTTACACGAACTTATCCCAAAGTAACCTTACCCAAGTTCCTTCTGAAGTTTTACACGAACTTATCCCAAAGTAGCCTTACCCAGGTTCCTCTTGAAGTTTTACACGAACTTATCCCGAAGTAACCTTACCCAGGTTCCTTCTGAAGTTTTGCACGAACTTATCCCGAAGTAACCTTACCCAGGTTCCTGCTGCAGTTTTACCCAAACTCCTCACAAAGCAACCTCACCCAGGTTCCTTCTCAGTTCAGATGCAGTTTTACCCAAACTCCTCACAAAGCAACCTCACCCAGGTTCCTTCTCGGTTCAGATGCAGTTTTACCCAGACTCCTCACAAAGCAACCTCACCCAGGTTCCTGCCGCAGTTTTACCCAAACTCCTCACAAAGCAACCTCACCCAGGTTCCTTCTCGGTTCAGATGCAGTTTTACCCAAACTCCTCACAAAGCAACCTCACCCAGGTTCCTTCTCGGTTCAGATGCAGTTTTATCCAAACTTCTCATGAAGCAACCTTACCCAGGTTCCTTCCCATAAGCCCTACTATCTGGTTCCTTCTCATAACCTTACCATCCAGGTTTCTTTTCTCTTATCTCCAGACAGCAGCCCACAACACTGTAAGACCTAGACCTGATCGAACACGATCGGTTTCACCTTTCCCCAGTAGGTCGCGACGCATCCTATACACGACCAGATAGCAGTTCATTTTAATCTCCTTGACTAAGAGATGATTCCCCAGTAGATTAACGGACAATTGAAGCTCCTAAAATTCTATTTCTCCCAAGACATATACCAACATTCCTCAGCAGATTCCTCCTCAACGACAGGAACAGGAATTCTCATCAAAGGAATATATCGGGAAATCAACATCCTCTAGATGGCATCTTTAAGCCCATCTCAGACGATTCTCCGTCATATCTTCCGGATGGCATCTTTAAGCCCATCTCCGGTGACCTTCCGTCATCTCCTCCTAGTGGAATCTGTAAACCCATTCCTGATACTACCTACATAGTCAAGCATCATTACAGAAGAGTGCAAATTTCTGGGCACTCTAGTGTTCAATCATCTTCCACCTTCAGATCACGAAAGGCAGACGAGCCAATCTAAATCTTCAGGTTTAAGAAGATTGAACAGGGGCAGCTGTTGTACCCGAAAATTTTCCCTCTTTCCATACACGCATATTATTGGTTTTATGGTTATGGAATAAAGGTATATTTATCAAGCTTCTTTAGGTTACAAGTGACTTTTATTTCGTCAATGGATATTCTCAGAGTATTTTCCGTGCTGAAGATCGGTTCGCTGTTTTGCAACGATTCGGGGTTCAAAGATTCACAAGTCCAACCCGGCGCGTCATATTCAGGTGTTCTTTTGCCAAGATATCTCTGATAATGTATTCTAAAATTCAGGTTCGGCTCAAGAGTCAATTATTTAAATAAGGTCTCCGAATGTGTGAGTTTTCTCGAAGAAATATGGTGAAAAAGTGTGCTGAAAGTGTAGTTTTTACGCAGTAAAAAATTCATAACTTGAAGATCGTGGCTCGTTTTGAACCCGTTCTGGTGGCTAAAATTCCGTCTTGATGTTACCTACATTTTCATCTCTCATGGCTGGAATCCAATTTCGATCAGAAGGTCTTCAAAAATGTGGATTTATCAAGTATTTTCGTACAGAAAATTTGTGACAGAAGTTTATTTGCATCGTGTTCAGAAAATCATAACTTGGTCGATTTTCATCGTATCGAGCTGGTTCCAGCGTCAAAATTTTACAAATTGAGTTGATTACATTTTCACAAGAGGTACCGAGTTTGAATGATATCCAAAAGGCCTTCATCTTTTACCTAGAGTGCGTGTGACGCACCAAAAATCCTGAATGCTGAATATTATTTCATCTGGGTCGAAACTTCGAAAATTCATAACTCGATCAATTTTTATCGTATTGGGCCCATCTTTTTACACAAGGTCACTGTCTTAGAGATCTACAACTTTTCTTCAAATGTCGAGACCGAATTATGCTCCGATCAATACCAGTATTTTATTGAAGAACGTGTCAGAGTCGACACTGGAGCCCAAAATAAGTTTGTCTGAGCTGAAACTTCAAAAATTCATAACTAATTCACCGTTTATCCGATTGAGCCCATTTTCGGACAGGAGTTAGTTCTCGATGTCGGCTACATTTTGTTTTCACATTTCAAATTCAAAAATAGCACTAAAGCATTTGCTATTTTGCCTAGAACGTGATGGACTCAAGTGAACATTAGAGGCCCAATTGCACATTCAAAGCCCATATTTTTGCTCTAATTTTTTATTATATAATCTCATTCTTTTCACACATAGAAGAGGAGACGGAAAAAAAACCTTTGCCACAACGTTGTCAGAATATCAAATTCTTTCAAGAACCCTAAAACCTTGAAATCCTTATTACAAACCCCCATCTCACTACAAACAAGTCATCCTTGTTACAAATCCGCATCTCACTACTTCTCCAGTAAGGGTAAAGATGGTTTGATCTCCGTGATCAAAATGGCATAAAAGCATTCATCTCACTACTCCTCCAGTAAGGGTATGGCTGGTTTGATCTCCATGATCAAAAGGGCATAGAATCATTCATACATGCCATATCGGTTTTAACATTAAATTTTTTTCATATATTTGCTTTATTTGTATATCATGATATAGTAATTTATTTAATGTGTTCATGAGATTCAACACTGCAGATTTAGACAGGTTCACATGCAGGTTCATTACAGAACGTTGAGGCCAAAACACAAATGGCCAAAACAGAACAACCAACGCATGACACCAATACATGGCGAGGCAGACATCCTGAGTAGGTTAAGGGCGTGGATTCAACAACCACTCCTATTGGTATTGGTTTTTTTCCTTTCTATTTATCATTTTACCTATTTTCATTCTTTCTGTTTAAAACTTTTTTTTTCATAAAACTTAATATTTTTCACAAACCTTTGATTTTTCCTCCGAAACTCGAATAATTAATTTTAGGTCTTTTTTTAATTTAATTTTAGGCTTTAAATTAATTTGTGGTTCAACAATCACCATGACATTTGCATTATTTTTATTTTCTAACCCTATTTTTCATTGATGTTTCTTCCCCTATCTATTTTTTGGCAAACTTAATATTTTTTATTAATCATTAGACATAAACTTTTTTTAAACCTTTTTTTTAATTGAAATTAATTAGGTTTTAGGTTTTTTTTAATTAACTTTTTTTTCAAAATTAACATTTTTTACTAATTAAAATTAATTAGGTTTTTCAGGTTTATTTACTTAATTATCATAAACCACTTTTTCATAAAAAAATCACCAAAAACATTAACTTAGAATTTTAGGTTTTATTTGTTTCCTTAATTTCTTTTTATTTATTCTTTTACATTTTAATTTCTAGAAAAATTGTATAGGTCGCATTATCAATGTAATAGCGTAGATTTATCTTTTCTCGCATTTTTTTCTAATTATGTAATTGCTTCTGGGTTGTAATAGTAATTAGGGTTTAAATTCCGCATTTTTATTTTTAGTCTAAAATAATTATGTATCTGCAAAAGCCTTGTAATAGCTAGGATTTTAAACTTTCTGCATTTTATTTTCGCAAACTATAAACTGCTTAGATGTATGTTAATAGGATTGTATGGAAAGACTAATTGGAAAATTAAAACGGTAGATCACCTAATATGAAAAGATTAAATGACTGAAAATAAACACATGCACATGCTCACTCTTAGGGTATGCCTCACTTGGTTGCCTCGGAAAACAATGGTCACGTCCCTCGAACGTAGGGATATCTTAGCAAAAGACCCTCAATCTAAAAGTCATCATAAAGATCATAGTCCCTTAACGTCCCTCAAAGTTGCCTATGGTATATGATCTTGTCCCTCGATGTTGCCTACGAATATATGATGACAGTCCCTTCGAAATGCTAAGGTATCCTTACATGTTGCCTTCAATGACCATCACGTCCCTTTCGATAGTCCCTCAAATTCCAACGACAGTGATACCTTTTCACTAATAGTAGGATAGCGCTGTCTAAAGGAAATAAGAATAGAAACAATCTTTTTTCGAGTAGGTAGATGCTAGTAGGTACTTGCTCAAATAAAAACTTTTCACACCAAACACTTTTCAGACAAAGTTTTCAAAAACAACTTTGTAACACTCTTGAGGACAGAAGCAAGGGTTAAAACGAAGTAAAACAAAAACTTTTCAAAACACACAAACACGGAAGCAATTTTTTAAAATGATGAGCAAGTACCTAAGAGCCCGTGGAAAACTACAGATAGAAAGGGTGCTAATACCTTCCCTTTCTATAATCTACCCCCGTACTTAAAATCTCGAAAAAGGAATTTTTCTGTGCTTTTTCCTTTCCAGTTGGATAAAACAAAAGTCGGTGGCGACTCTTGCTTACCGCGACATTTCGCGAACAAAAATGCAAAACGCAAACCAGTATTAAACAGTCGGTTCTGCCACCATATCACAGAACTGGCGACTCTGCTGGGGAGAAATAAGTGGGGTATACCTTAGGATCTAGTTCATCATAAATTACTTCTCTTGTTTGTTTTGGTTGCTTTACTTTTAAGGGTTTTATTTGGGAGTTACTATAGATCCTAACCCGGATCTGGGGACACCTTTTATGAAAGTAGCAATAGACTGTGAGGGAACTGTACAGCATAGACCGATACGGTTGAAGCAGTAGCTACGTTAATGTGGCACATTGGTTGGTACCGGTATCCCTTGTGGAGAAACGAGGAGAATACGGGGCCGCCGCATGGTGTCGTTAAGCATCAAATGACCTTTGAACCTTTAATCGCCCAACTTGGCCATTAGAAAGTAGTGAGATAGCTGGCCTCGGTGTAGAGATGAAAACTGGTTGATACTTGATGCTACACTCATTGAGACCATACTCTCGAGATAGTTTCGGCCGCAAGAAAAGATTGCATGAGTTGAAACCATGACCGATGGAGGATGGTCAGTGATATTGAGATCCTCTAGAACCCGATTACTTTTTCTAGGACAGGTTGAACCAACGAAACTTCAAGAGGGTACTACCTTAAAACCCATGCAAGCCTAAACCTAAGGCTGTTTGTGTGACTTGTGTGCTTTCAACTTGAACTACTTGCACATTTTTATTATCTGACAACATGAGTTCCTTACTGGTTTTGTTTACAGTCCTTATCCAATAACTTGGATTTCTTGCCGAGTTTACTTGCTTACATCACCTTGCACTTTTGCTTAAACGCATAACATACACATCATAACATCATTCCTTAACATTTCCTTAACCATTTCAAGGATCTCAAGGGTTTGTGATGCAGGTTATGGTAAATCAGACGTCTAGCTAGGGGAAAGGGGATTTATTTTCCTCTATCCAATGCCGTATAGAGATCAAAATACGATAACTTGTGTCAGTGGCTATGACCCACTCGATATGGTGAGCTTGACTCTTGAAGAAGGACTCTTAATGACACGAAGTTTCTTCAATCAAGCTGCAATCAAATTCTAACAGTTTCTTGTTTACCCCGCGAGATCCTTGAAAACATTTCATACATATATCATACATATCATTGCATAACAGGTCTTCCAGTACATGTCTCACATGTTCTCGCTGTTTATTTCAGTAATGGCTCTCAAACAAGACAACAGAGATCTTCAAACTCAAGAAGCTCAGTTCAGGGACATATTCCTAAACCTATCCAAGGGGAAGGAAGAGTTGAAAACACTCCTCGTTGGGAACTTGGTCAAGAAAAGTTCTGAAGACAATAAGGACGAATGGTTGGAACAACTTCAAGCTGAGGTAGGTGTAATGAGAACCCAGATGCTGGGGCAGATGGCTCTTATCCAAGGCCTAGCCCGAAGACAAGAAGAGCTGAAAGCCATCATCAGCCAACTTCATCAAGACAGATACAACAGTATGAAGTAAACAGTGAAGGCCGGGGACCAAGTCATTGATCAACCTCCAAGAAGACAAGAGTTTGGTTTGGTGAAGGGTGGACCTTTCCAAATTTCTACTACCTCACGGGTCCAACAACAACCTCGCCAAAAACAACGGGTTAATTAGAGTAAGCCAGATACACCCGAGAGGCAGTTTACCAAACTCAACATGCCGCTGTCTCAAGATTTACAACACATGTTGAGGATGAATCTGGTTACATTGATAAACCCTCATCCGAACCCTAAGACTTCTTCTCCTAACTACAACCCAGATGCAAGGTGTGCTTATCATTCTGGTAGCCCGGGGCACGATACTAACGATTGTTGGACGCTGAAATACAAGATTCAAAATATGATTGACGCCAAGGAGAATGAATTCGACCCTCCTGAGACTCCCAATGTGATCACTGCTCCCTTTCCAAAACATGGCTAGGATTGAAAGCATTTTTGGTCATTTGAATTCTGAAGTTGTATTTTCTTTGCTTATTCAAACAATTATTGTCATATCAAACTTTTTTATTTCATCAATGCATTACATGTGTCTGTCTTGAATTAATTTAAATTGCTTTATATTTCCTTTTCGTGATATTCAACTCTCGACTAAAAAACTGTAAGCCTTTAGAGGTGAAATTCTGGCTGCAGATACTCAATGTCACGTTCAATGTTATGACACCGTATTTGACTTTCTATAAGACAGTAAATACAAAAACAGTAAAGAACACAGTCAATTGTTTACCCAGTTCAGTGTGCAACAACACCTACTTTGGGGGCTACCAAGCCAGGGAGGAAATCCACTATAAGAGATATTAATTCAGGAATAAACCAACCAGTTTATCTCCTTCACTTAAGACCTACCCAATGCAACTTCAATCTAAGTACAACTTAAACCTGAGTTCCTACTCACTCCCCCTCAATCACATCAGTGATACATAAAACAATTTGACTAATGAATTGTTGAAGACACTCTTCAAAACATACACTTGATTATGCTTCACAGCTTTTTAATCAAGCAACACAAACACTCTTGCTTCACAGCTTTGAGTGATACACAAACCTAACTTGACTTTGCTTCACAGCTTTAGTCAAGAGACATACAAACACTCTTGCTTCAAAGCTTTGAGTGTTACACAACCCTTACAATTAAAACCTATTCCAAGTCACTTATCACAATGATAATTGCTTGGATTACAATAGTAAAAACTATACAGCTTCTAAATGATCTTCTGTCAAAAAGGGATTCATGCCAAGACAGCAGCTCTGTTGAATATATAGCAGCTGCATCTTCAGTTAGGGTTTCCACAAAAAGCTAGGGTTAATTCCGTTTGACCTTAAGACTAGGTCACAGGACTAGATCAATCAGGATGGGGTTGAGCTAGGTTAACCCAAAGAAAACGCAGGATTCTGTTCTGGAAAGACTGAGTCATTTTCCTGAAAAAACTCAGAATAAACCAAACTGCATAACTGTTAGTTCAGAACAGGATGTCTTAACATTTGTTATGACATCTGAGAACCTGTCTACTGATTTAGGAAAATGTGATCTTTTTGCAAAAATGCTCAGATACACACTTATAAACAGTAGCACCTGTATGCCAATATTTTTCTGCAAAGGTACCTAATAAACTAGAATGTTATGACATCAGTCATGACATTCATACACCTGGTTTTACCAAAAATGCATGCCAATACCTAAACAACTACAAACTCCCCCTTTGGCAGATTTTTGGCTAAAGCCCCTAAGCAATCAGAGATAGATAGCAGCAGCAGAATAAATATGACTGCAGAAAAATAGAATGTCTAATAAAGTACCAAAATATATCTCCCCCTCTTTAGCCACAAATGGGCCAAAGATACATGTTCAAAAAAAATTATACAGTCATCCAGAAAAAGTAATGAGAACAGCAACTAAAAACTGAACACACTTCCAAACTCTACCAGGTACCAGCACCAACTCCACCAACCAGCAACTCCACCAACCTTTTAGCACTGTCATCAGACTCAGAGGAGCTAGTTTCTTCAGTATTGAGATGACCTTCAGCTTCTACACCCTCTTCCCTTCTGTTTCCTTCAGCTTCCTCCTTTTCTAACCTGGCAATTAGGTTTTCTAGGGTCTTTTTCCTTGCTTCCAGTTCTTTGCAGGTCTCTTTTAATACAGCTATGACATCAGATGTTTTGGACTGGGTCTTCACAGACGATGTCTCAGCTGATGTTATGACAATATCAGGAGCATGAGATCCCTGAAACAGTTTGTAGTGCAACCCAAGGGCAGGAGCTCTTTTGCAAGCAGTATCTCTTGCCACCAGGATATCAGGGTATTGTGCAAGGATAATTCCACAAAGGAGGGAGGGAAAGGCAATTGGTCCTTTGACAGCATAACTACCAGCATGTTTTAAAGTTTGTTCAAAAATATACCTGCCATAGTCAAAAGCAGTCTTGGTTCCCACAACATAAATAAATCTCCCCAATCCTGTGGAGATAGTTGATTTATGGTTTGTAGGCACCCAGTTGGCTGCACCAATCTTGTGCAGGATGGCAAATTTCATGCTAAGTTTGCTGGCATTCAGCTTGCCTTTCAAGGGCCAGCACTTCACTTGCCTTGCTGTGATGGTTTGACAAACTTCATTGTCAGTGACTTCCAGATCAGGACAATCCTCATTTGATCTTCCAAGAAATTTGTTAATTTCTGATGGAGAGAAATTAACCCTTCTTCCTCTAACAAAAACACTTTCAAAGTCAGCTGACCTTCCATCAGCACAATCATTAGACAAGTTAACTATGAACTCCTTGACCAGATTTTCATAACACTTGGTAAATTTTGTCACTGTCTTCATCAGTCAAGCATTCTTGATCAGGTCCATGATGTCTTTGCACTCCATGGCATCATTGTTGAGTTCTCTTTCTAAAGCTATTCTCTTCAAGCAAACATACTTCCATCTGTTTGCATTGTCAGGATGGTGGAAAGAGATGTTGTCTGTTGGGACTTCAGGAACTCTAGCAATTTTGCTGGAGGGCAGTTTCCTTCTGATAGGAATTTCTTCAGCATCAATCTCAAACTCTGATTCCTCATCAGAATCAGAAGATTCAGGATTTTTTCTCTTCTTTGTAATTGGTTGTCTAGCAGTATACACCTGGGCTTTCACCTTCCCTTTGGACTGACCAGTTTTCACAGATTCTACCCCAGCCTTGCCTCCAGCCTTGGATTTCTTAACAGCAGGTTTATCTTTGGACACACATTTTGCATCATTCTGATTACCCTTTCTTTTCATCAATCTCCTAGCTATGCTAGGGTTTACATTGGCAATCAGATCATTATCTGAGTAATCCTCATCCACATCAATGATAGGTGGATCAGCAGTCATTTCTGAAGGGTTCTGAATGTTGTCATTTTGTGTCACAACATTCTCAGAGACATCTATATTCTCAGAGACGTCCACATTTGGGCTTCCTGATTGATTTAAAGGGACAGAAATCCCCGGTACAGGTTGGTTTCCGCTTAGTATACTAGTAACAAGCCTAGCAATAGCTTGATGAACTTGAACTGATCCTTCTCTATTTGGTACAGAAGAAGAAGGATGAGAAGGATTACCAGAGGCTGCAGCTTGAGCTCTTCCTGCATGTCTAGTTCTCAGCTTTTTGACTTTGGCGGGGTCAGTTGCCATCTCTCTAAGAGGAGTGATCTCAAGAACTTCAGATTCTATGCATGTGGTGATTGCTCGAGAGTCTTGGTCAGATGATGAAGATGATGAAGATGATGAGGTCGCCTTGGTTGAAGATGATGTTTGAGACATTTTGATTGACTTAGAGCACCAGTAGCAATTTGAGAAAAAACTTTGATTGAGAGAAGGGAACAGGTTGCAAAGTCGAGAGAGGTAGGAGGCAAAAGAGAGTCTTTTCAACTTCTTAAAGATTTTGAAAGAATTGGGAAAACATATGATTAACCCACTAAAAATAGACTTAAAAAAATTAACTCCTTCAACCCTTGTTTTAAGCAAAATTAATTGCTATAATTTCTCATGTTGGCAAATACCCAACCTGCCCCTCAAGTTTTCAAGTTTATTTCCAACAAGAGCCTTGGTAGAAGAATCAGCCAGCTGAAGCTTAATGATACCATGTTCCAGTTTAATTGACTTCTTCTCTACAAAGTCAATGTGCTTGGTCCTGCTATGCTGAATAGGGTTCATGGAAATATTGATTGTATTCAGATTGTCACAATACAATGTCACAACATCTTGTGAGACATTATACTCAGTGAGCATCTGTTTTGTCCAGATATTTTGAGAACAGTTACTACTAGCTGCAACCATTTCAGCACAGAGTTGGGAAGGCATTCTTTTGGCATGAATCATAGTTCTGGTTGATTCTTGAATGATCTTATTTTTCTTTTTGTCAACTCCATTTTGATGGTGAGTTATAGGAGAAGAGACTTCACGACTCATTTCTTCTGGGAAACAGAATTTATTAGACTTGTTGTTTCCAAAATCCTTGTCATGATTACTTCTGGTTCTGACAACACATCCTTCTTCAAGTTTGTTCACCACATCATAGACATGTTCCTTTTTACCAAGCCTTTCAATTTTAAGTTCACCACAAACCCTTCTTTTATCAATCTGTAGTCTTGGAGTCCTTCTGACTGCTTCCATAGAGATAGCTCTTTTCATTCTTCTTAGATGAAGGTGACCAAGCTTATGGTGCCACAATTTCATCTCTTTTTCTTCTTTGGTAATTGGACACATAGTGAAGTTATTAGTGTTCTCAGGCTGCCACAAGTAACAGTTATCTTTGGATCTGATTCCTTTCATTACAACTTCTAGTTTTTCATTAATTACTAGACATTCAGATTTTGAGAAGTTGACCTTGAATCCTAGATCACACAATTGACTGATACTAATGAGATTAGCAGTCAGCCCTTTTACCAGCAGTACTTCATTCAGACTTGGAACTCCAGGGCAGTCCAAATCACCAACTCCTTTGATTTCACCTTTAGCACCATCTCCAAAGGTCACAAAACTGGTGGTGTGAGGTTTAACATTATTGAGGAGGTTCTTGATTCCAGTCATGTGTCTGGAACATCCACTGTCAAAGTACCAGTCTTCCTTTGCAGAGACCCTCAGGGAAGTGTGGGCTATCAGGGCAGTAGCCTTTTTCTTCCATTTAGGAGCATGTGGTACCTTTTTAGACTTAGGTTTGACACCTGAGTTCTGATTAGGGTATCCATGCAATCTGAAGCAGAAGGGCTTTATGTGGCCATATCTCCCACAATGATGACATCTCCATCTTTGGTACCTTTTCTTCATATGTCTCTGTTCCTGATGTTGAGAGTTGTGTTGAGACATCTGTTTTGACATTTGTTTAACAGGCCTGATCTTCTTGTATGTACTAGATTTCTTGGCTTCCACAAATCCTAGTCCAGATTTGTTTCCCACATTTTGTCCAACTTGAAGAATCTCTTCCAATTTGTCTGTTCCATTAGTCAGCATCTTGACAGATTTGGTCATTTGGATCAGTTGTGAGTTCAGCAACTGAACTTCCCCTTCTAGATGACTTATAGTTTCAAGGTTTGCCCTTTTTTCAGCCTCCAGCTTTATGATGAGTTTTGATTGTTTCTCATTCTGCACACAGACTTCAGTACTTCTGATACACAGTTTCTTGTAAGTATCATCCAGTTCTTCAAATGTCACTTCTTCATAGTGTCACTTTCAGAGGTACAAACACCAGTTAGAGCAGTAACTAGTTTGGCAGATTCTTCTTCAGAATTACTTTCTGAATCACAGTCAGACCAAGTAACAATCATTCCTTTCTTTTGTTTCTTAAGAAAGGTTGGACATTCAGCTCGAATATGCCCATATCCTTCACAACCATGGCATTGAATTCCTCTGCCTTGGTTTCCCTTCTCTTCTGACCTTGGTCTTCTGTTGGAACTGTCAATGTCAGAGGGAATGTTATGAACATTAGACCTTGACTTTGGATCTATTCTTTTGATGAGTTTGTTGAACTGTCTTCCAAGCATGGCTATAGCTTCTGAAATATTTTCTTCTTCATCCTCCTTGTTTTCAACATTAGTGTTGGATACAAGTGCTATGCTCTTGTTCTTCTTGTCACCATTATCAGTGATCCCCATCTCAAAAGTCTGAAGAGACCCAATTAGTTCATCCACTTTCAACTTGCTGATGTCCTGGGCTTCCTCTATGGCAGTTACCTTCATAGCAAATCTTTTAGGCAAGGATCTGAGAATCTTTCTCACCAATTTTTCTTCTGACATCTTTTCTCCCAGTGCTCCTGAGGTGTTGGCAATCTCCAAGATGTTCATGTGAAACTCATGAATGGTTTCATCTTCCATCATTTTTAGATTCTCAAACTTGGTAGTCAACATCTGAAGCCTTGACATTTTCACTTTGGAAGTGCCCTCATGAGTAGTTTTGAGAGTGTCCCAAACTTCCTTGGCCAATTCATACTGATGTACTAGTCTGAAAATGTTTCTATCAATTCCATTGAACAAGGCATTTAAAGCTTTGGAATTTCCCAGGGCTAACTCATCTTCTTCTTTACTCCAATCTTCCTCAGGCTTCAAACTGATTGTCCCATCTTTCTCAGTTATGGTGGGATGGATCCATCCTTTGTCAGCAGCTCTCCAAGCCTTTTTGTCCAGAGATTTTAAGAAGGCAATCATACGAGGTTTCCAGTAGTCATAATTAGTTCCATCCAGAATGGGTGGTCTATTTCCAAAAACTCCTTCTTTGTCCATAGTGCCAGAAAGTGATATCCCTAGATCTCACCCAGTAATACAGGCAGGGTGCCTGCTCTGATGCCAATTGAAATTCTGGCTGCAGATACTCAATGTCACGTTCAATGTTATGACACCGTATCTGACTTTCTATAAGACAGTAAATACAAAAACAGTAAAGAACACAGTCAATTGTTTACCCAGTTCAGTGTGCAACAACGCCTACTCTAGGGGCTACCAAGCCAGGGAGGAAATCCACTATAAGAGATATTAATTCAGGAATAAACCAACCAGTTTATCTCCTTCACTTAAGACCTACCCAATGCAACTTCAATCTAAGTACAACTTAAACCTGAGTTCCTACTCACTCCCCCTCAATCACAGCAGTGATACATAAAACAATTTGACTAATGAATTGTTGAAGACACTCTTCAAAACATACACTTGATTATGCTTCACAGCTTTTTAATCAAGCAACACAAACACTCTTGCTTCACAGCTTTGAGTGATACACAAACCTAACTTGACTTTGCTTCACAGCTTTAGTCAAGAGACATACAAACACTCTTGCTTCAAAGCTTTGAGTGTTACACAACCCTTACAATTAAAACCTATTCCAAGTCACTTATCACAATGATAATTGCTTGGATTACAATAGTAAAAACTATACAGCTTCTAAATGATCTTCTGTCAAAAAGGGATTCATTCCAAGACAGCAGCTCTGTTGAATATATAGCAGCTGCATCTTCAGTTAGGGTTTCCATAAAAAGCTAGGGTTAATTCCGTTTGACCATAAGACTAGGTCACAGGACTAGATCAATCAGGATGGGGTTGAGCTAGGTTAACCCAAAGAAAACGCAGGATTCTGTTCTGGAAAGACTGAGTCATTTTCCTGAAAAAACTCAGAATTAACCAAACTGCATTACTGTTAGTTCAGAACAGGATGTCTTAACATTTGTTATGACATCTGAGAACCTGTCTACTGATTTAGGAAAATGTGATCTTTTTGCAAAAATGCTCAGATACACACTTATAAACAGCAGCACCTGTATGACAATATTTTTCTGCAAAGGTACCTAATAAATCTGTACCTAATAAACTAGAATGTTATGACATCAGTCATGACATTCATAAACCTGGTTTTACCAAAAATACATGCCAATACCTAAACAACTACAAGAGGGAGGATGACGAAAACGATACCACAATCTCTACAGTATGCTTTTAAACAGACCCTGCTGACGATGTACAGGCGTTGTTTCAAATCCTAAATAGTGGAGTTATAAGGAAGATAATCCCTAGTCAACCCCTTCGAGCCAAAGAAGCAGGAGTTTTTCTTTTCACACAAATTAAAACCCTTAATCACGACCTGGGGCAGGGTAGTTTTCTCAGTTAATCAAGGTGCACAATGAATGGCATCGAAGACGTCATTCCAAAACAGAAGACGGTGATGGTTCCCTATAATCGTCAAGACAGGCAGTCATTATCTCTCGAAATAAAAGCCCATTAAGTCATAACCTATGAAGGAGACTTAAGAAGAAAAAAAGCTAAGGCATCCCGCTGACTGTAATCATAAAAGAAATAGTTCAGGCAAAAAACGGGGATAATAAAATCAAAAAGAAAGAGGTCCTACAAACCCTCAACAAAAAAGGAAATGACTGCCTATTCAAAATAATCTGTCAGTACCCGAACCATCACTGGAATATCAGAGCAAAGACTCAAACGGGATATAAATGCACAATTAGCTGAGTTTAGGATCGAAGAACATCACGAAGAATGGGTGGGTACAAATAAAATTTGAGCCTTTATCCTTTGTTTCTCAAATCGTGAACCAGGCCACGTTATAAACCTTAAAAATCCTAGCTAAAGCATGGGTTAGTTCGAAAGCATACTGTTACAAAAGGTATCCTGACTCCTGAAGGTCTGTTACAAATAATGACTTGATATCACATCTTTGCAAAATTTTATTTTTTCTATAAAAAAAACTGCATTTTCAAAACTTCAAGACAGACGTAAGCTTTGCATTCTTAAAATAACATTGTTTGCATATGACTATTTGTTCAGCAGCAGAGAAATTCGCATGACGAATATCTAGTGAACAAAAACCTTCTCAATAAAAAGGATCACCTCAAGTGGAAAAACACTTCCAACCAAGGGGCACGACATGATCATTGTCCATCATCTGGGGCAGCCAAGCCAAGATTCAAGGAATCTCTTAAAGAGGCCAAATAGTCAGGGGCAAATCTCCATCTAAATCACTTGGGGCATTGGGCATGAATTCCAGCAACGAATCCTGGAGGATCAAACAAACATCTTCTGGTAGTGTGGCAACACAACACTACCGACAGTGACAACTCCCTACACCCTGAGAGCGTGGACATAGTCATAAAATACTGCGCATGAACAAAGACCCTCTAGGTTGACTGGCCTAGGAAAAAATAAGGGCATCCCGACGAACCAAAAGGGTTCAGACAAAAATTAGGTATAAAAAATGAAAAATCTGTACACCCGGAATGTCGAAAACACGAAAGGGCGGCTTGGGCAAAAAGGGGTATCCCGGTGGACTAAAAATCTAAAAAGACAGTCCAGGCAAAAGTTAGGGATTAAAGCGTACGACTATGTTCGATCATCTCATCACTTACCTATCAGTAGAAGACTTATCATTTCGATTGGCAGTTACCAAGCACCTCATAAGTTGGGATAACACTCAATCCACGAGGCCTCCGCAGGCTCTTTCCTCAGCAGGTACAGGGGCAGAAAAGTCTTGATATGAAGTCATTGTCATATCCCTAACATGCGTCCCAGTAACATCTACACTCCCCACAGAGTAGAGGCAACCAAAGTTTTGATCTCTGCCTCCCCAAACAGGAGTTACTTTCCCCAACCAAGCTCTTTCGGAGAGCCGACGTCTATGTTCCCCAGCCAAATTTTTTAATCGCAAGCGGTTCATAAAGTTTCCTCCCGAACAGAGTTTTCTCTGAATACAGAAGCTCAATCCCCGACAGAGTTTATCCCTTCAGCTATGGAAGCTTCTCTCTCCAACGGAATTATTCCCCCGCAAAGTTGTTCTCAAGCAGAGTCTCTCCTCGACAGAATATCCGTAAACAAGGGGCAAATCCCCAACATAGTCATCTCCGGTTCACCATCCCCAATGGAAGTAGAAGAACCACTTTTTCTATGACGATCAGGAACTCAATTTCCGTTACTTTCCAGCAGCGGTCATGGATTTATTTTCCTACTCGGATATGTCACAATAGCATTTCATGTTCATATATCATGACATGCGCATACACATTGCATACAGCATAGTCTCATTTATTTTGAGAACGTCATCTTACAATGCATTTCATGCATCATATATTATTAATCATGTACCTTTTCAGGAAAGATGGTTATCATCAATAACTTCCAGCAAGTTCAGGATTAGCCCCTGAAACTAAACAGAATAATCATTTGCGCGACCAAATGCAGCTTTACACAGGTTCGTGACGAAGCAATCTTACACGGGTTTCTCCTAAATGCAGCTTTACACGGGTTCGTCATGAAGCAATCTTACACGGGTTTCTCCTAAATACAGCTTCACACGAGTTTATCTTGAAAAATCTTACACGGGTCCTTTCTCTTAAATTTCTGAATGAAGTTTTACACGAACTTATCATAAAGTAACCTTACCCAGGTTCCTTCTGAAGTTTTACACGAACTTATCTCAAAGTAACCTTACCCAGGTTCCTTCTGAAGTTTTACACGAACTTATCACAAAGTAACCTTACCCAGGTTCCTCCTGAAGTTTTACATGAACTCATCCCCAAGTAACCTTACCCAGGTTCCTTCTGAAGTTTTACACAAACTTATCCCAAAGTAACCTTACCCAGGTTCCTTCTGAAGTTTTACACGAACTTATCCCAAAGTAGCCTTACCCAGGTTCCTCTTGAAGTTTTACACGAACTTATCCCGAAGTAACCTTACCCAGGTTCCTTCTGAAGTTTTGCACGAACTTATCCCGAAGTAACCTTACCCAGGTTCCTGCCGCAGTTTTACCCAAACTCCTCACAAAGCAACCTCACCCAGGTTCCTTCTCGGTTCAGATGCAGTTTTACCCAAACTCCTCACAAAGCAACCTCACCCAGGTTCCTTCTCGGTTCAGATGCAGTTTTACCCAGACTCCTCACAAAGCAACCTTACCCAGGTTCCTATCGCAGTTTTACCCAAACTCCTCACAAAGCAGCCTCACCCAGGTTCCTTCTCGGTTCAGATGCAGTTTTACCCAAACTCCTCACAAAGCAACCTCACCCAGGTTCCTTCTCGGTTCAGATGCAGTTTTATCCAAACTCCTCATGAAGCAACCTTACCTAGGTTCCTTCCCATAAGCCCTACTATCCGGTTCCTTCTCATAACCTTACCATCCAGGTTTCTTTTCTCTTATCTCCAGACAACAATCCACAACACTGTAAGACCTAGACCTGATCGAACACGATCAGTTTCACCTTTCCCCAATAGGTCATGACGCAGCCTATACATGACCAGATAGCAGTTCATTTTCATCTCCTTGACTAAGAGATGATTCCCCAGTAGATTAACGGACAACTGAAGCTCCTAAAATTCTATTTCTCCCAAGACAGATACCAACATTCCTCAGCAGATTCCTCCTCAACGATAGGAACAGGAATTCTAATCAAAGGAATATCTCGGGAAATCAACATCCTCTAGATGACATCTTTAAGCCCATCTCCGACGATTCTCCGTCATATCTTCCGGATGGCATCTTTAAGCCCATCTCCGGTGACCTTCCGTCATCTCCTCCTAGTGGAATCTGTAAACCCATTCCTGATACTACCTACATAGTCAAGCATCATTACAGACGAGTGCAAATTTCTGGGCACTCTAGTTTTCAATCATCTTCCACCTTCAGATCACGAAAGGCAGACGAGCCAATCTAAATCTTCAGGTTTAAGAAGATTGAACAGGGGCAGCTGTTGTACCCCAAAATTTTCCCTCTTTTCATACATGCATATTATTGGTTTTATGGTTATGGAATAAAGGTATATTTATCAAGCTTATTTAGGTTACAAGTGACTTTTATTTCGTCAATGGATATTCTCAGAGTATTTTCCGTGCTGAAGATCGGTTCACTGTTTTGCAATGATTCGGGGTTCAAAGATTCACAAGAACAACCCGGCGCGTCATATTCAGGTGTTCTTTCGCCAAGATATCTCTGATAATGTATTCTCAAATTCAGGTTCGGCTCAAGAGTCAACTATTTAAAGAAGGTCTCCAAATGTGTGAGTTTTCTCGAAGAAATATGGTGAAAAAGTGTGCTGAAAGTGTAGTTTTTACGCAGTAAAAAATTCATAACTTGAAGATCGTGGCTCGTTTTGAACCCGTTCTGGTGGCTAAAATTCCGTCTTGATGTTATCTACATTTTCATCTCTCATGGATGGAATCCAATTTCGATCAGAAGGTCTTCAAAAATGCGGATTTATCAAGTATTTTCGTACAGAAAATTTGTGACAGAAGTTTATTTGCATCGTGTTCAGAAAATCATAACTTGGTCGATTTTCATCGTATCGAGCTGGTTCCAACGTCAAAATTTCACAAATTGAGTTGATTACATTTTCACAAGAGGTACCGAGTTCGAACGATATCCAAAAGGCCTTCATATTTTACCTAGAGTGCGCGTGACGCACCAAAAATCCTGAATGCTGAATATTATTTCATCTGGGTCGAAACTTCGAAAATTCATAACTCGGTCAATTTTTATCGTATTGGGCCCATCTTTTTACACAAGGTCACTGACTCAGAGATCTACAAATTTTCTTCAAAAGTCGAGACCGGATTATGCTCCGATCAATACCAGTATTTTATTGAAGAACGTGTCAGAGTCGACACTAGAGCCCAAAATAAGTTTGTCTGAGCTGAAACTTCAAAAATTCATAACTAATTCACCATTTATCTGATTGAGCCCATTTTCGGAAAGGAGTTAGTTCTCGATGTCGGCTACATTTTGTTTTCACATTTCAACTTCAAAAATTTCACTTAAGCATCTGTAATTTTGTCTAGAACGTGACGGACTCAAGTGAACATTGGAGGCCCAATTGCACATTCAAAGCCCATATTTTTGCTCTAAGTTTTTTATTATATAATCTCATTCTTTTCACACAAAGAGAAGAGGAGACGGAAAAAAAACTTTGCCACAACGCTGTCAGAATATCAAATTCTTTCAAGAACCCTAAAACCTTGAAATCCTTATTACAAACCCCCTTCTCACTACAAACAAGTCATCCTTGTTACAAATCCATATCTCACTACTTCTCCAGTAAGGGTAAGGCTGGTTTGATCTCCGTGATCAAAAGGGCATAAAAGAATTTATCTCACTACTCATCCAGTAAGGATAAGGCTGGTTTGATCTCCATGATCAAAAGGGAATAGAATCATTCATACATGCTGTGATACGGTGGGAGAACTGACTTGAGGTTTTGCGTTTGTTTTCGCAAATGTTTCGGTTGAGCAAGAGTCGCCACCGACTTTTTATTTTATCCTAAGGAAAGGTTAAAAAGCACAGCAAAAAACCTTTGAGATGTTTTATTGGGTTCGGGGAGTAGATTATAGAAAGGGAAGGTATTAGCACCCTTTCTATCCATGGTTATCCATGGGCTCTTAGTTACTTGCTTAGATCAACTTGCCTTGATTTTCAATTGTTTGAAATGGTGCTTTCAATTGTTTGAAATGGTGCTTTGTGTGTGTGTTTTTTGAAGATGTTTTGAAAAGAGGCCAATGTGGTGGCAAACTTTGTAATGATCCATGTTGGGATGTATACAAACGTGTATGTCTTTTGAAAAGGTTCTCAATGTTTTTTGAAAGTGTGTTGTGATGTGTGTTTTGAAAATAGGCAAGTGTTTTTGTTTTGCAAGTTGGAAAGCAACCAAGAGCTATCTACCCTAAATTTCTCAAAGATTTTTGCTATGTTTTAACCCTTTTAACAATTTTGTTCCACCATTGTATTTGGTGGACAATCTTGTGTTAGGATGTGAACGGGACGGGCGCGGGTCATCGTGTAGACCATAATTGCAATGGAGCCAAGTATCTTTGGGCAATTTTTCTTTAAGGGACTTGATCATTTTTAGGCAACTTTTGAAAGCGTCATCGAGGGACTATGATCATTTGATTGTTTTGTTTTTACCAAAGATACCTAACATGCAATATGGCCCATTATTGAAGGCAACAAGTGGAGTACCCTAGGGGTGCAAGTGTGATTAGTGTTTGTCCATTTTCATGCTTGTTTATCTTGAATTTAAGTCAAACTATTTGTTGCTTTTGATTTGCATACAAAACCCTAATTCTAACATGGCATAATTAGAAAGCTTTTAAATGCGAAAAATAAAAAGTCCTAAGTTATTACAACACAATATATGGGATGGGGGATACAAATGTTCAAATGGGGATATTTTGGCAAGAAAATAAATTCTAACTATTACATCCAAATTGAAATTCTACAAGGGATTTAATTGCACAAGTATTAAATAAAATAAAAATAAATATGCAAAATGCAAAAATGGTTTTCATATGTATGTAAAAAAGGTATTTATCATGTGTCAAATAAACAAAAATAAAAATGAATTAATTTTGGTATTTTTGGTATTTAGGGCAAAACCCTAATTTTATAAATAAAAGGTATTTATTATATAATATATGCAATATTTATTAATTATATACAAAAAATAAATAAAAGAAGGTATTTTGTAAAAAAAGTATTTTTGAGGTCAAAGTATCAATAAAAATAAAATGTATTAATTCTTTGTATTTTCCCTAAATATACTAATAAATATATAAGTATTTTACATTATTTATTAAATATATATTATATGTACAAAAATAAAATATTTAGTTTTATTAAAAAAAAGTATATTTTTATTATAAAATGTTTTCAAGAGATAACATAAAATAAAAATCAGAAATAAAATATGGTTGTATTATTTTTTTGTATTTTAAAATAAAAGTATCTATATTTATTTATTTACAAAACTAAATAAAGTCAAATAAATATCAAAATAAATGCAAAAAATTTGGGAAAAATAATTTTAATATTTTTTATGCTTTGTCAAAAATAAATAAGTCAGAAACAAAAATCAAAAGTCAAAAATAATGAAAATAAAATACAATGGGCCAAGGAGGTGCAAATGTGAAATCATGGTGTAAAAAGTAAAAATATCACAGGCCCATCCCATGAAAGGTTGTCTTCAACCTCTGAACAACAAAACAGAGTAACACGTGATCCCTGCCATCTCCTTATTCCTGGACTTTTAGCATAAACTTATAACATGAAAGATGTTAAGCATCAAGCCACGATTCCATACATATAAAAAACTCAACTTAACTCTCAGAAATGAGAGAGAATTTCTCCATCCCTAATTCTTAACCTAAGTTTTTGTCAATATTCAGATTCAAAATACTCTCAGTATATGCAATATAAATGGAAAATGAAGATATGTATAGCTTCAGGGCCATGAGTAGAACATTTTTCATTCATAAACCTAGAGCTAACTCTTCCTATATTGAGAGATAGAAATCCATGAACTTACCTGTTCAGCTTGGATCGTGTCTGGCAATGGAGGCACTTTCAAGGCAAGGTGGGGATTGGTACAGCTTGCTTGAAGTTCAGGGATGCTATTCCAACCTTTAACTTGCTTTGAAACCAACTGAATCAAGCTATGGCAATCAACCTGCAAAACAGAAAAAGTGAAAATGGCAAATGGTGTTAGGGATGTTACAGGTCGTGTCCAATGCTTGGGACAACTTCAGTGGGTGGTAGGGAAAGTGTTTGCAAAGATTTTAGCCAAAACGCACGAGGGGAAATGTTTATGGAAGGCAAGTTGCAGGGATGCCCTGTTTTTGTGCAGTACAATGGTGTTTTGAGGCTTGATGAGGTTTGGAAGGTGTTTTGGTCGTGCCTTAGCTCAGTGATGTTGTTTGGGATGTGTCTAATAACTTTGCTTTAGCTTGTGTTGGCAGAAATGAAAGTTGGTGTATGTTATGCCAAGTTTCTTCACACTTAAGCAAGAAATGTCAACTTGGTTTTACAAGCTTGTGCCGGCCCCTATAATGTGCTGCAACCATCCCCCTTGATCAGTGTGATATGCTTCTGATTTTATGCTCAAAGATATGGCCTTGTACTTCGTGATTTTCAAACTTGACATAAAGTTCTACTTTACAAAAATGGATAAATCACTTTTTCCAATTATGGCTCAATCTTGTATGCAATGCTTAAACACACAAGATAAGACTTAAACATGAAGGATTGGCATTAAATTTATGAGTTTGAATGAGATAAAGGAGCTGTAATCTAGATTAGAACATGCTGAGTTCAAAAATGCAAAGTTATGAACATGTAAATTGGCCATGAACAAAGTGAGTTTTGTCCATATTGCCAAATTCGATTCTCCCTAACCACAAGGTTGTTTGATGAGTTCTTTGACATTTTGGAAAGCTTGGAATGTATACTACAATCCATATTTGTAATGCAAATTGAAATTTCAAGTGGAAGCATGTGAAAAGTAGCCATGAAGTTAGGCAAAAATCCTGCCTAAAATAGGTCAAAATTTTTCTAAGTTAAGAATGTTTTGCACCCTTGTTCCAAAAATCATAACTTGAGCTACAAGCTTCTTTTGAGGAAACTTTGTGAATCAAATTTGTATATTTTGCAATGGACTACAACTTTCATGTTTTGACTTTTGTTTGAATCTAAATGCATCTTGGTGAAAAAGTGGGACAAAGTTAGGAAAAAAGTAGGGATTTTCATAACTTAGAAAAATTCTAAGTTATGAAAATTCTTCATTTTAAACCCTAATTTGCAATTTTGGATTTCTTGATGAACAAGTTTCATATTTTGACATGTTTTGATGAAAAATGAATCTTGACACTTGATTTTGACCAAAAAGTCAAAGTTTGACTTTTCAGTATACAGTCAAAAATTGATCAATTGACTGGAAAATTCATCTGTCAATCTTGTGCATTTGGGATCTTTTGAACTTGTTGAACATGTCAAGACAATTCCATTGGGTCCTTGAGTCCATATATGAGCTTGGTTTGCCATTGGCTAGGTCAAACAGTCAAAAATTGCCTTTGTGCAGTCAAAACCCTAAAAAATGACCATTTTGCCCTTTTGGTGATCTGATCAAATTTCTTGTGGAATTGTGATCCAAACTTGATAAAATGGTTTATATAAGTTCAATATGTTGATGTGGGTCAAAAACCATGAGGGTTGACTGTCAATTGGCCACAGTTGACTTTTCCCCAATACAGCTGATTTATAGGTCAACTGTCCAGTTGACTGGGCAAAGATTGGAATCAAGGCTTGAAATTTGGTATGGGTAAACTTGGGAGTCCAACATGAAGCATGAAAGTCATCTTAGGCATTTTAGGTCAAAACATCTTTGTGCAAACACAAACCCTAATTTGGGTCAACAGTGCAAGGAGAAGTCTTGAGCAGAGGAAACCCTAGCTGGATCTTGAGTTCCAAGGGTCTTGTGATGAGAAATGTTGAGGAAATGGGAGGGCAAATTTTGGGGTACAACAGTTGCCCCTGTTCAATCTTCTTGAACCCGAAGAGTTAGATTGGTAAGTTTGCCTTTCGCGACTTGAGGGTGGAAGAAGATTGGACACTAGAGTGCCCGGAAATTTACACTCGCATGGTAGAGTATCAGCAATGTGATAGCGGGAATGGGCTTATAGATGCCATTTGGAGATATGGTGGATAGGGGGATGGGCTTATAGATGCCATCTGGAGGTGTTGATCGCGTAAGAGATTCCTTAGCGAGAACTTGTGTATTTTGAGAAAGAAAGATGTTTCCCGGCTTGTTACAGGTGTTGATCTTCAGTCTCTTCATGCAGATATTCCCTGGCTAGATACAGGTATCGAATCTACAATTGGTTGCTCACAGATGTGCCCTGGCTAGATACAGGTATCGAATTTGGAAATGTTGTCTACAGATATGCCCTTGCTGGATACAGGTATCGAATCTGGAATTGCAAAAGGTTGGTAGAGATAGCTTTCCTGGCTAGATACAGGTGTAGACCTCTGACCTGATAATGAAAGATAATTTCCTGGCCTGTTACAGGTGTTTGATCTTCAAACTCTTCATGTAGATATGCCCTGGCTAGATACAGGTATTGAATCCACAATCAATCACTCACAGATGTGCCCTGGCTAGATACAGGTATCGAATCTGGAATTGTGATAGTTGATAGTAATCATCCTTGGATTGACTTTTCCTGAAAAGGAAAAACATTAGTTGTATGAAATGTCATGATGTGCATGATGCTCAAAATGAGATAGTGTTGTATGCACTTTGTGATCGGTGGATTTAGAACTGACTGTTTAACGCTGGTTCGCGAAATGTCGCAGAAGCAAGAGTCGCCACCGTATTTTATTTTCTCCAACATGGACAGGACAAAAGCACAGCAAAATTCCTTATGAGATAGTTTCTCGGTTCGGGAGGTAGATTTATAGAAAGGGAAGGTGTTAGCACCCTTTCTATCCATGGTTATCCATGGGCTCTTAGATACTTGCTCATTGTGTTTTCAAAAGTTTTGCTTTTCTTGTGTGCGTGGGTTTTGAAAAAGTTTCGTTTGAAAAATTTCTAAGTAACTCTTGTATCTGTCCTCGAGAGTGTATGAAAAATTTGTTTGAAAACTTTTTGAAAGTGTAGGTGCGAAAAGTTGTTTTGTTTGTTTAAGAGAGCAAGTACCCAGGAGAAATCTACCTACTCTAAGGAATTAGGCTGTGTAAGAGTCCTTTAGACAGTGCTATCCCACTATTGAGAAGTAGGTAGCACCGTCGTTGGAGTTGTTCGGGTCAATTCGATTATAAGGGACAATGTGGTCACCGAAGCAACAGTTAGGACACCTTAGAAGCTACCCTTATGTCCTTGATCCTTTTTTTTTATTCGAGGCAACCGTTTCGAGGCAACTATTCCGAGGCAACTGGATCATGGACATAAGGACTTACTAAGACGTCCCATACTTGACGACCACATTTCGAAGGCAACAGGTGAGGCGTACCCTAAGAGTGGTGTGTGAATTTGTGTGTTGTTTTCAGTTTATCAATTATCTTTAATCATGCATTATGGGCTACGCTTGTTTTTAATTAATCATACATTCTTTCATGCAATTAGAATTTAAAAGTGCGGAAATTTAAATGCGGAAAGATAAATCCTACGCTATTACAAGGCGCGGGTCTATACATCGCCAAATTACAAAGACCCGTTTGATAAAAATGCAGAAAGTAAAAAGACCTAATTATTATTACAAGCCTTGAGCAGTTACATAATATTCACAAGAAAAAGAATAACGTGCGAAAGAATAAAAGTCAGGACGTCCGAGGGTTTTGACCCTTTTGAAATTAAATTGAATTAAAAGGCTAATTAATTATTTAATTAAAGAAAAGAAATTATTTTTTATGTTTTTGTATTTATGAAATAAAGAGAATTAAAAATCAAGAGAAACCCTAATTCTAAGTATTTTAATTATTAATGAAAATATACAAGTTGTCCTAATTTATGCTAATTAATTATTTACATATTTATTTACAAAAATTATAATTAATAATAATAATGAATAATGAGGAAAAATTTAATTAAGAAAAAAAAGATAAAAATGTTAATAAACCCTAATTTCTACATTTTTTATTTATTAAGAAAAGATGAAAGTTTTAAAACCTAAATTAACTAAATTAATTGTTAGTTTATTTACAAAATAAACTAATGGTGAAATTAAATATTAATTAAAAAAACATTTTTTCTAGTTTCTGATTTATTATTGTGAAAATTATTTTATGGTAAAAAGAAATAATTAAAACATTTAAAAGAAAGAATTAGAAAAGAAGATCAAATAAAAATTAAAAATGATGCAAACCATGGGGGGTTTTCAGACCTAATGGGAGGTGTTTTTGGAGTAATTTGGCCCATGAACACAAAGCCTGTTTGACTTTTCCAGCTTGAGTGCGTGTCCATTGACTGAGGTACATGATAGACATCCTCCTGTAGCCTTTGGATTGAAGCTCATGGGCGCGTGGCAGGCTAGCGTGTGAGAATGCATGGTAGAACGCTTGATGGAAGCTGCATGGGAATATGTTACAACAAAAATTATACAATATATGGGGGACCTGGGAATCGAACCCAGGTACCAATACCTGCAAGACAACTCATCCACCAACTGAGCTAACGCGTGCATTTGTAATGTTAGTGGAACACAAATATTATAATAAAAAACAAAGTTAATGATATGAAACAAGAAAAAGCGCGCTAGATTTTGAATACTCCAACCATATAATGACACGCTAGCGTCTTCTTCGTCTTTGTACCTGCAATATAAACAAATAGCGGGGGTTTTAAACCCCCACTAAATAGCACAGTGGAAAATAGCGAGCACGCGTACAGGCAACATAAATTAAGCGCGAGGAGATGGTTTGCTTCGTTTTAATGTCACGAATTCAGCTGTACCAGTTTGAAGGTCTAATTTTGCCATATATGAGAACCCCTAATTTGGAGTTTCTGAAACCCTAGGTTTCATCCATGGCAGATTTGGATACAAGCATCGTTAGTTCAATTAAATGGTACCATTCGCTTCAGAACATCATTGTTAGTGTAAATTAACAAATAAAACGCATGAATAATGCATGGAAATCAAAAATCGATTATGGACATATTCATGAAAAGTGTGACTCTGTTCTACCGATTCTTGGAGTATGGGGACTGGAAAATGGTTGCAATTGACTCCTAGCAATGTCAGGAAGGCAATGGAAGTGTTTGGAAGCCTTGAATCACCCTGCAACTAAGATTTCAGTTTTCAAGTTTTGGTGAAAATTTGGCAATTTGGTTATGGCCTCCTGAGCAGTTTTTCGTGTATTGGAATAGGGTTGAGTTGTGCATATGTAAGTGAATGAAATTAGGTCAAGAAAACAAGCCCAAGGTCCATCCATTCATGTTTTGAAGATTTGATTTTCAATTATATCAATTTCAATCTTTTGCCATTGAAACCCTTGTCAATCATGGAGAATCTTTCCTTTTTGGATGAGAAACGATTTTCCACCTTGCCCTAGTTTGATTTGCTGCACAAAAAAGATTTAAAAAGCATGATTTAATATTTTCTCATAATTAAATCTAATTAAATGAATTAATAATAATAAAATTCAATTAATTAATTAAAAATAAGAAAATAAATCATTTTTAGCTTAATGGGTCGTGCATAGCCTTTGGGTAATGATTCATGAAAGAAATTGAGGCCCATTAGCATTTTTGAAGCCTTTTGTGCAAAGTTGACTTTTCAAAATTCCCAAAAATTTCCCAACTTCTCCAATGCATATCTTGCTCAATTTTGAAGCTATGATCATGTTTTTGGACATTTTGGAAAGGTCTTGAAGTCCTCTAACCAATGTCTTTGGTCCCATGTCATTTTTATTTACCAATATCAAGTTATGGTCTTTGACTTAAAGTGCCTTTTTGTTGACTTTTGAAAATGACCTATAATGTTGAAATTGATAACTTTTTGTGAGAGCATTTCTTGGACTTGAAGTGTGAAGATGAGTTGTAGGAAATGTCATCCTCTTCAAAATGAGCTTTGGATGGAATTTTTCTGATAAACCATTAGGAATTTATGCCTTGGTTAATTTGCAGTTGACTTTTTCAACTGTCCAAAAATAGAAACTTTTGCATCTTGAGACCTTTTGAGCCATGCTTGTGAAATCATGATCAAGAATTGATCAAATGATGTTTGTGGCTTCAAAATAATATGTTGACCAAAATTTTTGACTTTTGACTGTCAAATGACCATTTTGCCCCTGCAGTTGACTGTGGAGCATTTAGGGTTTTTTTACTGTGCAATTTGATGCTGTGAGTCTTGAAACTTGACATATGGATGCTTGGCAATGTATATAGGCATGTGGGACTTGATTGGACCCTTGAAAACCTTAATTTCTTTGCAAGAACCAAAACCCTAATTTTGACTGTGTTAGGAGGCAATTGGACTGTGCAACCCTTGAGAGATTTTGAACCATGATCTTGGCAAATCTTGAAGAATATGGGAGGGCAAATTTTGGGGTACAACAGTTGCCCCTGTTCAATCTTCTTAACCTGAGGATGTAGATTGGCTGGCGTGCCTTTCGTAATCTGAAGGTGGAAGATGATTGAACACTAGAGTGCCCAGAAATTTGCACTCACATAGTTACGTATCAGCAGCGTGATGGTGGGAATGGGCTTACAGATGCCATTTGGAGAGACGATAGATAGGAGGATGGGCTTATAGATGCCATTTGGAGACTGTAATGGTAGTTGTGGTGATGGGCTTATAGATGCCATCAGGTGTCGATCGCGTAAGAGATTCCTTAGCGAGAACTTGCGTACCTGAGAAAGAAAATAATTACCTGGCCTGTTACAGGAGTTGATCTTCAAATTCTTTATGTAGATGTGCCCTGGCTGGATACAGGAATCAAATCTCTAAACTCTTCATGTAGATGTGCCCTGGCCGGATACAGGTATCGACTCTACAATCAGTTACTCACAGATATGCCCTGGTTAGATACAGGAATCGAATCCAGAAAATAGTCGTCAATAGATACACCCTGGCAGGATACAGGAATCGGCCCTTCGAACTCTTTAGACGTGCCCTGGCAAGATACAGGAATCGATTCTGGAATATAGTCGTCAATAGATACACCCTGGCAAGATACAGGAATCGGATCTTCGAACTCTTCAGACGTGCCCTGGCAAGATACACGAATCGAGTCTGGTATAGTCGTCAACAAATACACCCTGGCAAGATACAGGAATCGGATCTTTGAACTCTTCAGACGTGCCCTGGCAAGATACAAGAATCGAGTCTGGTATAGTCGTCAACAGATACACCCTGGCAAGATACAGGAATCGGATCCTCAAACTCTTCAGACGTGCCCTGGCCAGATACAGGAATCGAGTCTGGTAATGTAGTCGTCAACAGATATGCCCTGGCTGGATACAGGAATCGAATATTCAAACTCTTCAGACGTGCCCTGGCTGGATACAGGAATCGAATCTGGAAATACTCGTCAACAGATATGCCCTGGCTGGATACAAGAATCGAATCTTCAAACTCTTCAGACGTGCCCTGACTGGATACAGGAATCGAATATGGAAATAGTCGTCAACAGACATGCCCTGGCTGGATACGGGAATCGAATCTTCAAACTCTTCAGATGTGCCCTGGCTGGATACAGCAATCGAATCTTCAAACTCTTCAGACGTGCCCTGGCTGGATACAGGAATCGAGTCCGGAATATAGTCGTCAACAGATACACCCTGGCAAGATACAGGAATCGGATCTTTGAACTCTTCAGACATGCCCTAGCAAGCTACAGGAATCGAGTCTGGAATTAGTCGTCAACAGATACACCCTGGCAAGATACAGGAATCAGATGTTCGAACTCTTCAGACGTGCCCTGGCAAGATACAGGAATCGAGTCTGGAATTAGTCGTCAACAGATACACCCTGGCAAGATACAGGAATCGGATCTTTGAACTCTTCAGACGTGCCCTGGCAGGATACAGGAATCGAGTATGGAATTAGTCGTCAACAGATACACCCTGGCAAGATACAGGAATCGGATCTTCGAACTCTTCAGACGTGCCCTGGCAAGATACAGGAATCGAGTTTGGAATGTAGTCGTCAATAGATACACCCTGGCAAGATACAGGAATCGGATCTTTGAACTCTTCAGACGTGCCCTGGCAAGCTACAGGAATCGAGTCTGGAATTAATCGTCAACAGATACACCCTGGAAAGATACAGGAATCAGATCTTCGAACTCTTCAGACGTGCCCTGGCAAGATACAGGAATCGAGTCTGGAATTAGTCGTCCACAGATACACCCTGGCAAGATACAGGAATCGGATCTTCGAACTCTTCAGACGTGCCCTGGCAGGATACAGGAATCGAGTCTGGAATTAGTCGTCAACAGATACACCCTGGCAAGATACAGGAATCGGATCTTCGAACTCTTCAGACGTGCCCTGGCAAGATACAGGAATCGAGTCTGGTATAGTCTTCAACAGATACACCCTGGTAAGATACAGGAATCAGATCTGGAATCACGACAATTGATAGTAATTATCTTTGTACTGTCTTTTGTCCTGAAAAGACAAAACGTTAGTTGTATGCGATGTCATGATGTATGACATGCGTGACGTTCTCAGAATAAATGAGATTCTATGTTCATGATGCGTATGTGCATGCTATAATGTATGAAGATGCGATGTTTATGAATGTATGTTTTTGTCTAGGAAAGTAAATCCTTGACGGGTGCCGGGAAGTTAATTCCTGGGCTGATGTTTGAGGATAAGAGTTTCGTTTCCGCTGGGGATGACGGTTGCAAGAATACCGGTAGGAGAAGATGACTCCGTTGGGGAATAAACTTGGCGAATAGATTACTCTGCGGGGAGTGCTCTGTGGGGAGAGAGAGAGACTTTGCTGAGGTTGATGATAACTCCGTTGGGGATACCATTGTTGAGTTATGTTGAAGGAATTGATGAACTCCACTAGGGATGGGAAGACTTCGTCGGGGACGATCTTTCCGTGACAATTGGCTGAGGATAACCCAGTTATATCCTGGTAGGGGAACAACCTTCTGAATAAAGTCGGGGGAGCATTCGTACTATGCGGGTGACAAGCTTCCAGAATCTACTGGGGATAAGCTTCTTGCTGGGGAGATGGATTCCACTTTCCTGGGGAGACTTTTTAGATTGGACTGTACTGGGGAAGTGGCTCCACCGGATGTTCGGTATTCCGCCGGGGAATAATCTTAGATCAAGACTGCCAGGGATGCTTGTTAAGAGTGTTTGTATACTCTACCGAGGAATGTTGAGATCTGCTGGGGATACCCAATTTCCTTAAGGCTGCCAGTGGGCTAACTCTGCTTGGGGAGAGTATGGCTGACTTGCTGGGAATACTGTGCCTTGTTCAGGGCTGATTGGAGACCAACTGCCTGGGAGAATGGTTGAATCTTGTCTCACTCTCTGGGGAATTAAGGCATCTTGGTTACACCCTTCAGTCGAACTTACCTTGGTACCTTGGTGGACAGAGCAATTAGATTGCTTAGACAACTCATTATTGCCCCTATTTCTGATGTTACCTGTAATTAATCCTTTGTTTCGTATGCAAATATTTATGAATTAGCAATTAGTGTCAAATGCATATATCAAAAATTGAACATTGGACGTTCTTCGCAAAACAAAACAGAAAAAGGAAAAATAATTGGTAATTGGTCTGAAAAGTGAATTTGTATTGATTTTTTTGAATTTGCCTGTAAATAGGCGTTTATGTACAAGAGGCTGACGTCCTAGTAAGAGAACGCCGCCGAACAACAGAGTTTATACAATTTGTACAAAGGGAAAACAAAACAGCTATGTGAAGAAAGATAATCCCACTGGGTTCCAACTCTGCTATCGCCTTTATATCTTCGAGCGTCTCATCACCTGGCTACTCAGTTGAAGATGAAGCTGACTGATCGATGCCGTCTGATCTTGACAGTTGATATCGGATTCTGGATGCAAGGTGATCCAATGAGACATAGTATTACGCTTTAATCCCTAACTTTTGCCTGGACCTCCCTTTCGGGTTTTCAGTCCACTGGGATACCCATTTTCGCCCAAGCCGCCTTTTAAGGTTTTCGACTTGCCGGGTGTATAGATTTTATTTTTATTTCATCCCTCATTTTACCCGAACCCTTTTGGTTCGCCGGGAAGCCCTAATTTTTGCCTAGGTATGTCAACCTAGCGGGTCTTTTATCATGCGTAGTATCTTTTTACTATGTCTGCATTGGCGGGGTGAGGAAGGTCGTCACCATCCATGGTGGTTAGGATCATGGCTCCTCCTGAGAAGACATGTTTAACCACAAATGTCCCTTCGTACGTAGGGGTCCATTTGCCCCTGGGATCACTTTGAGGAAGAATGATGCATTTGATTACCAGGTCCCCAACTTGATACTCTTGTGGTCTGACTTTCTTGTTAAATGCCATGATCATCCATTTTTGGTACGTTTGACCATGACAAATAGCAGTGAGTCTCTTTTCGTCAATTAGGTTTAATTGATTAAGTCGTGTCTGGATCCAGTCATCTTCGCTCAGATCTGCATCCTTCATTATCCGGAGAGAGGGTATCTGGACTTCAATCGGCAAGACTGCCTCCATGCCATAGACCAAGGAAAAGGGAGTTGCCCCGGTTGACGTTCTTGCTGAGGTACGGTACCCATGTAGAGAAAACGGTAACATCTCGTGCCAATCTTTATAAGTCACTGTCATCTTCTACACAATCTTCTTAATATTCTTATTCGCAGCTTCTACAGCCCCATTCATCTTCGGTCGGTAAGGAGAAGAGTTGTGGTGCTGTATCTTGAATTGCTCGCAGAGCTCAGTGATCATCTTGTTTTTAATATTGGTACCATTTTCTGTAATGATCCTTTCCGGGACGCCGTATCGACAGATCAAGTTATGCCGAATGAACCGTGCCACAACGTTCTTGGTTACCGTGGCATAGGAAGCTGCTTCAACCCACTTTGTGAAGTAGTCAATCGCTACTAGGATGAAGCGATGCCAGTTGGATGCCGTAGGTTTAATCTCGCCAATCATATCTATGCCCCACATTGCAAAAGGCCAAGGTTCCGTCAAGACATTCAGAGGGACTGGAGGAACGTGCACCTTATCTGCATATAGCTGGCACTTGTGACATTTCCGAGAGTGTTGGTAACAGTCAGCTTCCATTGTGGACCAGAATTATCCTGCCCGAAGGATTTTCTTTGCCATGGTGTGGCCACTGGAATGTATTCTGAAGGTACCTTCATGCAGCTCTGCCATGATCCTTTCTGCTTCAGTCTTATCCATATAACGCAGTAAGGTCGAATCATGGTTTCGCTTATATAGAATGTCGTTGCTGAGGAAGAACTTTGCTGCGAACCTCCTCAGAAACTTTTTATCATTGATGGATGCACCTTCAGGGTATTCTTGAGCTTCCAAGTACCTTTTCACTTCATGGTACCAGGGTTTTTCAGTTACTACCTCAGCCTCAAGATCACAACAGTATGCAGGTTCGTCCAGCTTCCAGATAATGATCTGGGGAGCCTCATTGTCCCACTTGACTTTGAACATGGAAGACATCGTAGCCAACGCGTCTGCCAACTGATTCTCCTCTCTTGGGAAGTGTTCAAAAGTGATCTCTGTAAAATGGGGGATCAATGTCAACACACATTCTCTGTAAGGAATAAGATTCGGATGTTTCGTATCCCACTCGCCTTTGATCTGATTGATCACGAGAGCGGAATCTACGAAGACACTCAGAAACTTGATCCTTAAGTCAATCGCAATTTGAAGACCCGTGATGCATGCCTCATACTCCGCCATGTTGTTGGTGCAGTTGAAACATAGTCGGGCAGTAAGTGGAGTATGAGTGCCTTTGGGAGATATGATCACAGCGCCAATACCGTTACCCAAAGCGTTGGAGGCTCTGTCAAAGTGCATAGACCATCGGGATCCTTCCTCAGGTCCTTCATCCGGTCCAGGTACTTCACAATCAATCACAATCATGATTCTCTCGTCAGGAAACTCAAAGTTCATTGACTGGTAGTCGTCTACTGCCTGGTGTGCCAAGTGGTCTGCCAATACACTTCCTTTGATAGCTTTCTGAGTCGTGTACTGGATGTCGTATTCTGTCAAGATCATTTGCCATCTTGCTATTCTTCCGGACAGAGCAGGCTTTTCGAATATGTACTTTATCGGATCCATCTTTGATATTAACAAGGTAGTGTGAGTCAGCATATACTGTCTCAGCCGGCGAGTAGCCCATACCAAAGCGTAGCAAGTTTTCTCGAGCAGTGAGTATCGGATCTCACAGTCGGTAAACTTTTTGCTAAGGTAATAAATGGCATGCTCTTTTCGGCCAGACTCGTCATGCTGCCCCAGCACACACCCCATTGAGCTGTCGAGTACTGTCAAGTATAGTATTAGAGGTCTCCCTTCAACCGGTGGCATAAGAATGGGTGGTTCTTGGAGATACTCTTTGATTTGGTCGAAAGCGGCCTGACATTCATCATTCCAACGTACTACCTGATCTTTCTTCAGCAGCTTGAAGATTGGTTCACAGGTAGCAGTTAGGTGCGAGATGAATCGGGCAATGTAGTTCAGACGTCCTAGAAAGCCTCTGACTTCTTTCTCTGTCCTGGGAACTGGCATCTCTTGTATGGCTTTAACCTTGGCAGGGTCTACTTGAATACCTTTGTCGCTCATGACGAAGCCTAGCAACTTTCCAGATCTTACCCCAAATGTGCACTTATTTGGATTCAACCTCAACTTGTACAACTTTAACCGGTCAAACAATTTCTGTAGATGGTCAAGGTGTTCCTCCTCAATTTGAGACCTTGCAATCATATCATCGACATACACTTTTATCTCATGATGGATCATGTCATGAAATAAAGCAACCATGGCACGTTGGTAGGTTGCCCCAACATTCTTCAATCCAAATGGCATGACCTTGTAACAGAAGGTGCCCCACTGAGTAACAAAGGTAGTCTTTTCCATATCTTCAGGAGCCATCTTAATCTGATTGTAACCTGAAAAACCATCCATGAAGGAGAACACCTTGTGCTGAGCAGTATTGTCAACCAGAACATCAATGTGAGGTAGGGGGAAGTCATCCTTGGGGCTGGCCCTGTTCAAATCCCTGTAATCGACACACATTCTGACCTTACCATCTTTCTTCGGTACCGGAACCACGTTGGCAACCCACTGAGGGTAAGAAGTCACTGCTAGAAACTCGGCATCAAATTGTTTCATAACCTCAGCTTTGATCTTCTCGGACATCTCTGGACGCATACGACGGACCTTTTGCTTAACCGGAGGGCAATCTTCCTTGGTAGGCAAGTGATGGACCACAATGTCGGTATCCAACCCAGGCATGTCTTCGTAGGACCAGGCAAAGATCTCCACATAATCATGTAACATCTGAACCAACCGTTGTTTCACACTGAGCTCTAGATTGGCACCAATCTTAACTTCCTTTCTATCTGTCTCAGTACCCAGATTTACCGTTTCCACTGGCTCTTCATGTGGCTGAATGGCCCTCTCTTCCTGGAGTAACAGTCTTGCAAGCTCGCCAGGCACTTCGCAATCATCTTCACCTTCGTCTTCGGCTAAGTTGATCGGATTTTCGAAGTCATAACTGGCAGTAGCAGAGTCGTTACCAGTGAGATCCAGAGTGGATTGGAACCTGTATGAGTGAGTGTGTGTAAATATAGCTGTTTTGTAATATATAAAGAAAGAAAGAAAGGGAGCACAAGATTTGAAATGCGAGAAACGTCCAATGTCTTTATTCATGATATATGGAAATGTCAAGTAATAAGCCCTCACAAATGAAGCCAACGGTGCCTCGGGTAAGACACCGGGCCATAAAGTTTCAATTTATTGTTTATTACAAATTAAAAACAAAGGAATTCATTACTGCGTAACAAAAGTAACAGGTATGTAGTCTTTTGCAGTCCAATTGCTCAGTCCATCGTCGGTCATCGGGTAGATCCAGCTATCAAACTCTGATTCCTCCGCCTCGCCTTCAATAGCATTCACTCCCGGGTTGGTGATGAACACGGGAGGTCTTCCGATCCTAGCTTTGCGTACAGCCCTCTGAGCCTCTGCAGTAAAACCCAGCCCAAACTTGTCAGTCTTAGGAGTAAAATCAGGGAGCCTGCCCCAGTTAGCACATTCACCTTTCTCAATTACAGCCCGAGCGTCCTTTAAGGAAGCCATCTTCAAAGGAAAGTATTCTTCAATCACTGTCTCAGCTGACGCCAATGTTGGAGGTACCTCTTCAAAATGTTGAAAGGGGGTTTCAATAAACTCCCCCATCGATCTCAATATACCGGAATGAATTCAGATGACTAACCATGTATTCTTCCTCCCCCTGCACAGTAACAATCTTCCCTCTGACAGGGTGCTTAAGCTTTTGGTGTAGAGTGGAGGTCACAGCCCCAGCCTTATGAATCCAAGGTCGACCCAGCAAACAGGAATAAGATGGACGGATGTTCATCACATATAACGTTGAATCAAAGACTTGGGAACCAACCCGAATCGGAATATCCACTTCACCATGTACCATCCTCTTCGACCCGTCAAAGGCTCGGACAATGATGTTGCTAGGCTTCAACTCCAGACCTTCACAATCCAACCGGTCTAAGGCCTTCTTGGGCAATACATTCAGCGAAGAACCGGTGTCCACCAACACGTGTGCGAGAGTAGTGCCCCTGCATTCAATAGAGACATGCAGGGCATCATTGTGGTTCTTACCCTTGGCGGTCAGATCAGCATCCGAGAAACCCAAACCATTGTCAGCGGTCAAATTGGCCACACAGTCAGTAAATTGGTCCGCAGATGTCTCTTGTGGCACATGAGCCGTCTTCAGGAATGAAATCAGGGCCTTGGCATGGGCCTCTGAGCACAACAACAATGATAGCATAGAGATCTTGGAGGGGGTATGCCCCAGCTGTTCAACGACATTGAAGTCACTCTTCTTAATGATCTTAAGGATTTCCTCCATCTCTTGCTGGGAGGCTTCAACATTAACAGCCTTCGGTGCCTCCATCTTGGCGAGCACATCAGCAGTCCCTTTGCCCCGAGTGTCAGATGACTCGGCAGCAGGGGTAGAAACTTGATCAGAAGGGGGAACAGGCGCACTTGTAGGCGTAATGATAAGAGGTCTTCGGATAACTAGTGGCGCAATGTCAGGCGAGAAGAGCCTGCCACTGCAAGTAACTTTGGCGGGACCGGTGATGTTACTGATGCCGGAATTAGTGTTAAACTCCTGCTTTACTCCAAGCACATACACATCTGCCCCATAGTGCCATGGGACAGCCTTGTCAGATTCATAGGGGAGGGGCCCCGGAACAGTAATGATAATGGGTGCAACAGACATGATTTTGACTGGCTTCCTCGGGGGAGCCTTGGTAGGATTGTTAAAAATGGTGACGACAGATATTTGTTCAACAGGAACAAAAGTAACAGCGGTCTTCTTGAACAAAATTTCTTTGCTATCCATCAGGCTTTGGATGCCTGATTTCAGCAACGGACAACCAACAGGGGAAACGGCACACAAAAGACAACCTTTGCCACAACCCGGAAATAAACCGGCTAGAACAGGTTCCTCTTAACAGTCAATAGGGGGGTAGCTACATCATCCACAGAAACTGCATACAAGTCTTCCTCAATAGCATTTACTCCATGCTGGGGCATAGGAGCAGTCACAACGTTGGGCCTTTCAGGTGCCTCAAACTGTATCTCCTTCGCATCAATAAGGTCCTGAACCTTATTTCTTAGGGCCCAACAATCATCAGTAGAATGCCCCGGGCTATCAAAATGGTAAGCACAGCGGGCATTGGGATTATACTTCGGAGAGGTTGTGTTCACCACCTTCGGAGCCTCTCTGACGGTTACCAAGTTGGTCGATAGCAATTGCGGCAAGATCTGTGACAAGGTCATACTAAGCCGAGTATACTCTCTTCTGGGTCTCTCACCCCTTGGTTGGTTGGGTTGCCAAGGAGCGGCAGCAGGCTTTGCAATTACCACCGCGTTGACAGCTTGGTGGCGTTCTGGTTTGTTTTGCCTTCTAGGCCCATACACAGCACTGGCTTCCTTTTTAAAAGGTTTCTTCTCAGAATTTGAGGACGCACCTTTCTGAATTCCCTGATTTCAAACCAGCCTCTATCCTTTCCCCAGTCAGAATGAGATCTGTAAACCCTACAGAGGAGTTACCAATGAGATGATTGAAGAATAGCCCGGATAGGGTCCCCAAGAACATATCCACTAACTCACGGTCGGTTAATGGTGGCTGCACCCTGCCAACCAGGTCCCTCCACTTCTGCGCATACTCTTTAAAACCTTCTCCCGATCCTAGCGACATACCCTGGAGTTGGGTACGTGTAGGAGCGAGGTCGGCATTATACTGATACTGCTTATAAAAAGCAGTAGCCAATTCCTCCCAGTTACGAACTTTGGTTCCATCCAGCTGATAGAACCATTCGAGATGAGTCCCTGAAAGACTCTCCTGGAAGAAATGGATCCACAAGTTCTTGTCCACAGTATATGGTTGGATCTTCCGCACATAAGATCTGAGATGTAGCTTAGGGCAGGACGCCCCGTCATACTTTGCGAAAGATGGTGCTTTGAATTTGTGTGGGATCACCACACCAGAAGATAGACCCAAGTCTCCGAAATCCAAACCATGCACTTGTTGAATTTCCATGGCATTCAGACGGTCCTCTAACTGCTTGTACTTGTCTTCAGCTGGAGGATATTGCTCCTCATTAAAATCAGTCTCGTTGTCAGAGACCACCGGACTAGGAACCCTTCCCCCCTGGGGACTGCCTTTCCCCACAGAAGAACCAGCTTGATCAACCTCATTCTGCAGTGTGTTACCAAACCTCCGGCCCGTGTTGAATAGTACAGTTCTCTTCGTCTTCTTCTTGACCAGCAGATCCTTCAACTCCTCTTGTCCTTGGGCCAAACTCATGATCAGCTCTTGGAATTGGGCGTTCTGAGCCTGGAGGGCCTTGATGGACTGCTCAGTAGATGATTCAGGATTCATGATGCTGAAATAAACAGCGAAGAACATTAAGCAACCTGAAACGAAGAGTACATGTGATGCACATGATGCATGATATGTGTTTATACAATGCATTCAAGGGTTCGAAAGTTCAAATTTGTTGTAGACAAAAAGGAACACACGTTATCATTAAGAAGTAATTGTTCAGTTCATAAAAGCCTCATGGGCAAACATTACAAAGTAAATCAATCCCAAAAGACACTGCGCATCCTCTTTGGAGCTATGTAAGTGTTGAGAGTCTTTTCCTCGTGCAGTAGGCGGGTGAGCTCCAAGACCTTCTTCTCACCAGCATGTAGACTGGTCTCAAGAGAATTCTGTTCTTCCTTAAGTTGGATCCAGCTCTTCTGCATTTCTTCCCAGGATGTAGGCATGTCAGGATGTTGAATGGTATAGGACACCTCTCCTTCCAAAACTGGCTCTTTGATCACAGGGAGAACATGAGGGTATGGCATCACTAACTTCTGGGAGCGGGTTCGTACCCACTTGAGATAAGGTTCCAACGGGATGGAGTTCATGTGCCCCAGTGTCTTGCTATCTACCTTGTTGGGCATCCTCCAAGCTCTGATAAATCTCTGGCGAAGTCCTTGTGCATCATTGTCGAAGTCAAAAACTATGTCAGGAATTAACATGTCATGAGGGTCGTCCCTCCGAGCATAACCAAACTGTCTCCAAGCCAGACACGGGTTGTAAGTAATACCTCCTCTGATTCCAAGTAAAGGAACATTAGGAAACTCCCCGCAACGATCAATGATAGTGATGTCTTCTCTGGACCGAGAACACCAATGTATATCTGCATATGTAAGAGTCATTAATCGTTGTGACCATCTCAGACCCCGCTCATTCTTCAAAATTGATTGTGGAAGGTGCGAAATAAACCACCTTCCCATGAGAGGAGTGCAGCACATAAGAACACCTCTCTTTCTCATGGTTCGAGTGTAACATGAGTGAAGGATGTCCCCAAGCAACGTAGGTATAGGGTTCCTGGACATGAAGATATGGACAGCACTGATATCTACAAGCTGATCTGGATTAGGGAACAACAACAATCCATAGACAAGGAGGGCCACCACTTCTTCAAAGGCTTGTAGGTCAAGGGAGTTCCAACATTCTTGGGCCTTCTCAAACAGAAACCTGGCCAAGAACCCTTTGATACCACTTCTAACTTCCCAATGTCCCTTGATGTCAGATGGTTGTAGGCGTAGTGCTTTAGCAATCTCTTCAAGTTTGGGTTCCTTTTCCGTACCGTTGTAGGGTAGTTGACTAAGGATAGGGATCTTCAGAAGTCGGGAGAACTCTTCCAATGTAGGCACCAGTTGATAATCCAAGAAAGTAAAACAGTGGTGCAGAGGGTCAAAGAACTGGAAGAGGACCTTTATCATATCTTCCTCAATGTTGGTGTTGACCAAACTGATGAGTCTTCCATGCCTCCCACTGAAAGAAGAGCTCTCGGGAATCCTGGATATAAGTTCCTTAAGCTGAGGAGGGATCCTCACAAGGCTGATCTGAATTGTCTTTCTGCGGATAGTTTCCATGTCCTACAAAACAAGAACAAAGATGAAGATTCGAACCCCTGAAATGGTTAGTCGATGCATATGATGCTTGTGATACGGTGGGAGAACTGACTTGAGGTTTTGCGTTTGTATTCGCAAATGTTTCGGTTGAGCAAGAGTCGCCACCGACTTTTTATTTTATCCTAAGGAAAGGTTTAAAAAGCACAGCAAAAAACCTTTGAGATGTTTTCTTGGGTTCGGGGAGTAGATTATAGAAAGGGAAGGTATTAGCACCCTTTCTATCCATGGTTATCCATGGGCTCTTAGTTACTTGCTTAGATAAACTTGCCTTAATTTTCAATTGTTTGAAATGGTGCTTTGTGGGTTTGAAAATGTTTTGAAAAGAAGCCAATGTGGTGGCAACCTTTGTAATGATCCATGTTGGGATGTATACAAAGGTGTATGTCTTTTGAAAAGGTTTTCATTTGTTTTTGAAAGTTGTTTTGAAAGTGTTGTGAGGTGTGGTTTTAAAAATAGGCAAGTGTTTTGTTTTGCAAGTTTGATTCAAGTAACTAAGAGGTTGTCTACTCCTAAATTTCTCAAAGATTTTCTCCTATGTTTTTAACCCTTTTAACAATTTTGTTCCACCATTGTATTTGGTGGACAATCTTGTGTTAGGATGTGAAAGGGACGGGCGCGGGTCATCGTTTAGACCATAGTTGCAATGGTGCCAAGTATCTTTGGGCAATTTTTCTTTAAGGGACTTGATCATTTTTTAGGCAACTTTCGAAAGCGTCATCGATGGACTATGATCATTTGAATTGCGTTTGTTTTGCCCAAAGAGACCTAGCATGCAATATGGCCCATTTATTGAAGGCAACAAGTGGAATTCCCTAGGGGTGCAAGTGTGATTAGTGTTGTCCATTTTCATGCTTGATTATCTTGAAATTAGGTCAAACTATTTTTGTTGTTTCTGATTTGCATACAAACCCTAATTCTAACATGGTATATTTAGAAAGCATTAAAGTGCGAAAAATAAAGTTCCTAAGTTATTACAACACAATATGGGAAGGGGGGTACAAATGTTCAAATGGGGGATATTTTGACAAGGAATTTAAACCTAGACTATTACATCAATTTGGGAATTATACAAATTAATTAATGTACAATAATTAAATAAAATAAGAATAAATATGCAAGATGCAAAAAAAAAGTTTTTTTATATGTATCAAAAAAGGTATTTTTATATGTCAAATAAACAAAATAAAAAGTATTATTTTTTTGGATTTTTTATGTATTTAGGGCAAAACCCTAATTTATTAAATAAAATGTATTAATTATTTAATATGTACAAATATTTATCAATTATGTACAAAAATAAAAATGAAGTATATTTGTCAAAAAGGTATTTTTAATATTAAATATTAATAAAAATAAAAATGTGTATATTTTGTATTTTTTTATCTAAATATACTAATAAATATATATGTATTTGTATTATATGATAAATATATTAAATATGTGTAAAAATATAATATTTAATATTTACAAAAAAATTATATTTTATATAAAATATTTTCAGAAGATAATATAAAATAAAAATGGAAAATAAAATGTGTTTGCATTATTTTAGTATTTTTATAAATAAAAGTGTATCTAGGTATTATTTATGTACAAATATTATTTAAATGCCTAATAAATATGAAAATGGTGTAAAAAATATTTTTTATATTTTTAATATTATAAGAAAAAATAAATAAGTCAGAACAAAAAAGAAAAAGTCAAAAAATCATAAAAATAAGCAAAATGGGCCTAGGGGGTGTAAAAGTAAAAACACGGTGTGAAAAGAAATGTCAAACAGGCCCAGCCCAAAGATCCTGTCATCTTCAACCTCCAGCATTCTTGTTCAAACAAAACACGCGTTTGCTATCTCCAGATTCCTTGATCTTTTGCCAAATCTCCCAACATGAAACCTGTAGAGCTTGAAGCCACGATTCTAGACATATAAAGAAATCAATCTAACTCTCTAAGATGAGAGAGAATTTCTTCTCCCCCAATTCCTGACCTAATTTTTGTTCCATGTTCAGACATTAAATTCTCACAGCACACATAATATAAATGAAAAGTAATTACATGGGCATGTTCAGGGCTATGAATGTGACATATTTTCTTCACAAACCTAAAGCTAACAAAGCCTGGAGAGAGAGATACGAGTTCATGAACTTACCTGTTCAGTTGGAGTTGTGTCTGGTGATGGAGGTGTCTTCAATGCAAGGTGATGATTGGTACAGCTTCCTTGATGTCCAGGGATGCTATTCCAAGTTTTACTTTGCTTTGAAACTAGCTGAATCGAGTTATAGAACTCCACCTGCAAAACAGAAAAATGAAAATGGTGATGTTGATTGGGAGTGTTACAGGTCGTGTTTGAGGTTTGGAATAGCTTCAAGGGATATTGTGGGATGTGTTTGAAGTGTTTTTAGCAAGAATGCATGAAAGGATTGAGCTATGGAACTCAATCTGCAGCAGGTCCGCTGTTTTGGCAGTTTGAGGGTGATTCTGTGTTTTAGAGGGTGTTGGGGATGGTTGGCTCGTGTTCTAGCTCAGGTTTGATGATTAGAAAATGTTTGACAAGTTTGCTTAAGCCTTTGTTTACAGGAATGATAGTTGTGTTATGTTATGCTATGTTTCTTCACACTTAAGCAAGAAAATGTCCACTTGATTTCTAGGCTGATAGAGGCCCCCCTAATATGCTGCACCACTTAGTCTTGATCAGTGTAATTAGTCTAATAACTTGTGCCAAGAGGATATGCACTGTACTTGCTTGGATTGCTAATTGACATAAAGTTCCACTTTTGCAAAAATGGCCATTATGCTTTTTCTACTTTGGGACTAAACCTCTATGTAATGCTTGAACACATGAAATATGGTCTTGGCATAATGAGTTTGAATTAAATTTATGAGTACAAAAGGGATTTAGGGCCTGTAATCAAGAAATGCAAGCTGAGTTCAAAATTGCCTAAGTGTATGGACATGTAATTTGGTCATGAACAAAGTGAGTTTTTCCCATATTGCCAAATTCGATTCTCTCTAACCATGAGGTTGTTTGATGAGTTCTTGAACATTTTGGAAAGCTTGTAATGTGTAATACAATCCATATTTTAAATGAAAATTGAAATTCCAAGTGGAAGTATGTGAAAAATGGTCTTGAAGTTAGGTAAAAACCTTGCCTAAAATAGGTCAAATTTTCTCTAAGTTAAGAATGGTTTGGTACCCTTGTTCCAAAAATTGTAACTTGAGTTACAAGCTTCTTTTGGGAAAACTTTGTGAATCAAATTTGTTGATTTTGCAATAGGCTACAACTTTCATATTTTAACTTTTGCTTGAATCCAAATGAATCTTGGTGAGAAAGTGGGACAAAGTTAGGAAAAAATTAGGGTTTTTCATAACTTAGAAAAATTCTAAGTTATGAAAAATCTTCATTTCAAACCCTAATTTGCAATTCTTGATTTCTTGATGAATAAGTTTCATGATTTGGCATGCTTTGATGAAAAATGAATCTTGACACTTGATTTTGACCAAAAAGTCAAAGTTTGACTTTTCAGTATACAGTCAAAATTGATCAATTGACTGGGAAATTCAACTGTCAATCTTGTGTATTTGGGATCTTTTGAACTTTTTGAGTATGTCAAGACAATTCCATGGGGTTCTTGAGTCCATATGTGAGCTTGGTTTGCCATTGGTTAGGTCAAACAGTCAAAAATTGCCTTTGTGCAGTCAAAACCCTAAAAATGACCATTTTGCCCTTTTGGTGATCTGATCAAATTTCTTGTGGAATTGTGATCCAAACTTGATCAAATGGTCCATGTGAGTTCATAATGTTGATGTGGGTCAATTTTCATGATATTTGACTGTCAATTGGCCACAATTGACTTTTTCCCCAATACAGTTGATTTCTAGGTCAATTGTCCAATTGACTGGGCAAAATTTGGAATCAAGACTTGAAACTTGGTATGGATAAACTTGAGAGTCCAACATGAAGCATGAAAGTAATCTTAGGCATTTTAGGTCAAAATATCTTTGTGCAAACACAAACCCTAATTTGGGTCAACAGTGCAAGGAGAAGTCTTGAGCAGAGGAAACCCTAATTGGATCTTGAGCTCCAAGGGTCTTGTGATGAGAAAATGTTGAGGAAATGGGAGGGCAAATTTTGGGGTACAACAGTTGCCCCTGTTCAATCTTCTTGAACCTGAAGAGTTAGATTGGCAAGTTTGCCTTTCGTGACTCGAAGGTAAAAGGAGATTGGACACTAGAGTGCCCGGAAATTTGCACTCGCATGTTGGAGTATCAGCAATGTGATGTCGGGAATGGGCTTATAGATGCCATTTGGAGAGATGGTGGATAGGGATGTGGGCTTATAGATTCCATTTGGAGATGTGACAGAACCTTGTCGGGAATGGACTTATAGATGCCATTTTGAAGTGTTGATCGCATAAGAGATTCCTTAGCGAGAACTTGTGTATTTTGAGAAAGACAGATGTTTTCCTGGCTTGTTACAGGTGTTGATCTTCAATCTCTTCATGCAGATGTGCCCTGGCTAGATACAGGTGTCGAATCTACAATCGGTTGCTCACAGATATGCCCTGGCCGGATACAGGTGTCGAATCTGGAAATAGTCATCAACAGATATGCCCTGGCTGGATACAGGAATCGAATCTGGAAATAATCGTCAACAGATATGCCCTGGATGGATATAGGAATCGAATCTGGAAATAGTCGTCAACAGATATGCCCTGGCTGGATACAGGAGTCGAATCTTCAAACTCTTCAGATGTGCCCTGGCTAGATACAGGAATCGAATATGGAAATGTGACAGTTGGTAGATATGCCCTGGCTGGATACAGGAATCGAATCTTCAAACTCTTCAGACGTGCCCTGGCTAGATACAGGAATCGAATCTGGAAATGTGACAGTTGATAGATATGCCATGGCTGGATACAGGAATCGAATCTTCAAACTCTTCAGATGTGCCCTGGCTAGATACAGGAATCGAATCTGGAAATGTGACAGTTGGTAGATATGCCCTGGCTGGATACAGGAATCGAATCTTCAAACTCTTCAGACGTGCCCTGGCTGGATACAGGAATCGAATCTAGAAACTGATCACTCACAGATGTGCCCTGGCTAGATACAGGAATCGAATCTGGAATTGCGACAGTTGAAGGTAGTTGTCTTTTGGATTGTCTTTTTCCCTGAAAAGGCCAAAACATTAGTTGTATGCAATGTCATGATGTATGAAATGCATGACGATGTTCAAAACGAGATAGTGTTGTATGCACTTTATCATGTATGTAAGCAAGATGTATGAAATGTGAAATGTTTATGAATGTAGTTTCGTCTAGGAAAATAAATCCTTGACGATCGGCCATGGAATTTAAATCCTGGGCTGACGTTGAAGAGTAGAGCTCTTCGTTTCCGCTGGGGATGACGGTTGCAAGAATACACCGGTAGGAGAAGATGACTCCGTTGAGGAATAAACTTGTTGGAGAGATTACTCTGCGGGGAATTGCTCTGTGGAAGAGATACTTTGCTGAAGTTTGACGAGAGCTTCACTGAGGATTTCAATGATGGGCTCCGCTGGGGATAACAAAGATAAGCTCCTCTGGGGATGACAATGGTAAACTCCGCTGGGGATTACAATAAATAAACTCTGCTGGGGATTGCGTTGATAAGTTATGTTGGGGAACTTTGATGAACTTAGCTGGGGATTGAAAGAATTTCACCGAGGACGACCTTCCGTGGCAATTAGCTGAGGATAACCCAGTTATAAGCCCTTGTGAGGAATAACTTTTGAATAAAGCTCGGGAGAGACGTCCGTACTCTGCAGGGGATAAGCTTCCAGAATCTACTAGGGATAAGCTTCAAGACATGCTGGGGATAAGAATTCCAAATTTCCTGGGGAAACTTTCGGACTGTACTGGTAAATGGTTCCACTGGGGTGTCTGTATTCCGCCGGGGAACAATCTTAGATCAAGACTGTCGGGGATGCTTGCTGATGAATGCCCATACTCCGCTGGGGAATGTTGCTATCTTGTCTTACTCTGTGGGGAGTTGAGATAACTTGGTCACATTCTTCAGTTAAATCTACCTTGATACTTCGGCGGACAAAGCAACTAGACTGCATCAGACAACTTTACATTGCCCCTATCTCTGATGTCACCTATAATCAGTCTTTTGTTTCATATGCAAGTATTTATGAATTAGCAATTTTAATGTCAAATGCATATATCAAAAATGAACATTGGACGTCCTTTGCAAGACAAAACAGAAAAGGAAAAACAATTGGCAATTTGTTTGGAAAACCGAATCTGTATTGATTTTGAAATTTGCCTGTAAATAGGCGTTTTTTGTACAAGAGGCCGACGTCCTAGTAAGAGAACGCCGTCGAATAACATAAAGTTTATACAATTTTGAAAAGGAAATAAAACAGCTATGTGCACAATATTCCCACTGGGTTCCAACTCTGCTATCGCCTTTATGTCTTCAAGCGTCTCATCACTTTGCTGCTTAGTTGAAGATGAAGTTGATTGATCGATGCCGAAGTCTGAGCCAGATAGTTGATGTCGAATTCTGGATGCTAGGTGATCCAATGAGACATAGTGTTACGCTTTATCCCTAACTTTTGCCTGGACCGCCCTTTCGGGTTTTTAGTCCACCGGGATACCCATTTTTGCCCAAGCCGCCTTTTCAGGTTTTCGACTTGCCGGGTGTACAGATTTTTTTATTTCATCCCTTATTTTTGCCCGAACCCTTTTGGTTCGCCGGGAAGCCCTTATTTTTGCCTAGGTATGTCAACCTAGCGGGTCTTTTATTCATGCGTAGTATCTTTTTACTATGTCTGCATTGGCGGGGCGGGGTGAGGAAGGTCGTCACCATCCATGGTGGTTAGAATCATGGCTCCTCCTGAGAACACATGTTTAACCATAAATGGCCCTTCGTATGTAGGGGTCCATTTGCCCCGGGGATCACTTTGAGGAAGGATGATGCGTTTGATTACCAGGTCCCCAACTTGATACTCTTGTGGTCTGACTTTCTTGTTAAATGCCCTGATCATTCGTTTTTGATACGTCTGACCATGACAGATAGCAGTGAGTCTCTTTTCGTCAATCAGGTTTAGTTGATCAAGTCGAGTCTGGATCCAGTCATCTTCGTTCAAGTCTGCATCCTTCATTATCTGGAGAGAGGGTATCTGGACTTCAATCGGCAAGACTGCCTCCATGCCATAAACCAAGGAAAAGGGAGTTGCCCCGGTTAACTTCCTTGCTGAGGTACGGTACCCATGAAGAGAAAATGGTAACATTTCGTGCCAATCTTTATAGGTCATTGTCATCTTCTGCACAATCTTCTTGATATTCTTATTAGCTGCTTCTACAGCCCCATTCATCTTCGACCGGTAAGGAGAAGAGTTATGGTGCTGTATCTTGAATTGCTTGCAGAGCTCAGTGATCATCTTGTTGTTAAGATTGGTACCATTGTCCGTAATGATCCTTTCTGGGACGCCATACCGACAGATCAGGTTATGCCGGATGAAACGTGTCACGACGCTCTTGGTTACCGTGGCGTAGGAAGCTACCTCAACCCACTTCGTGAAATAATCAATTGCTACCAAGATGAAGCGATGCCCATTGGATGCCGTCGATCGGATCTCGCCGATCATATCAACGCCCCACATTGCAAAAGGCCAAGGTGCCGTCAGGACGTTCAGAGGAACCGGAGGGATGTGCACCTTATCCGCATAGATCTGGCATTTATGACAAGTTCGAGAATGTTGGTAACAGTCGGCTTCCATTGTGGACCAGAAATATCCTGCCCGAAGGATTTTCTTCGCCATGGTGTGTCCACTGGAATGTGTTTCGAATGTACCTTCATGTAGTTCTACCATGATCTTCTCTGCTTCAGCTTTATCCACACAACGTAGTAAAGTTGAATCATGATTTATTTTGTAGAGAATGCCGTTGCTGAGGAAGAATTTTTCCGCAAACCTTCTCATGAACTTCTTGTCGTTGACAGATGCACCTTCAGGGTATTCCTGAGCTTCCAAGTATCTCTTCACCTCATGATACCAGGGTTTTTCAGTCACCTTTTCGGCCTCAAGATCGCAGCAGTATGCAGGTTCGTCCAACTTCCAGATAATGATCTGGGGAGCCTCATTATCCCATTTGACTTTTAACATTGAAGACATCGTAGCTAGTGCGTCCGCTAGCTGATTCTCCTCTCTTGGGAAGTGTTCAAAAGTTATCTCTTCAAAGTGGGGAAGCAAAGTAAGCACATACTCCTTGTAAGGAATAAGATTTGGGTGTTTCGTATCCCACTCGCCTTTGATCTGATTGATCACGAGAGCGGAATCTCCGAAGACACTCAGAAACTTGATCCTTAAGTCGATTGCAGCTTGAAGACCCATGATACATGCCTCATATTCTGCCATGTTGTTGGTGCAGTTGAAACATAGCCGGGCGGTGAGTGGAGTATGAGTTCCTTTGGGAGATATGATCACAGCGCCGATGCCGTTACCCAAAGCGTTGGAGGCTCCGTCAAAATGCATAGACCATCGGGATCCTTCCTCAGGTCCTTCATCCGGTCCAGGCACTTCACAATCAGTTACTATCATGATATCTTCATCCGGAAATTCAAAGTTCAAGGATTGGTAATCGTCCACAGGTTGGTGTGCCAAATGATATGCCAGTACACTTCCTTTGATTGCTTTTTGAGTGGTACACTGGATATCATATTCTGTCAAGATCATTTGCCATCTTGCTATTCTTCCAGACAGAGCAGGCTTTTCGAATATGTACTTGATGGGATCCATCTTTGAAATCAACAGAGTAGTGTGAGTCAACATATACTGTCTCAGCCGGCGAGCAGCCCATACCAGAGCGTAGCAAGTTTTCTCGAGCAGTGAGTACCGAGACTCACAGTCGGTAAACTTTTTGCTCAGGTAATAAATAGCGTGCTCTTTTGGGCCAGACTCGTCATGCTGCCCCAACACACACCCCATCGAGTTGTCAAGTACTGTCAAGTATAGTATTAGAGTTCTCCCTTCTAATGGTGGCATAAGAATGGGCGGTTCTTGGAGATACTCTTTTATCTTTTCGAAAGCAGCCTGACATTCATCGTTCCAACGTACTACCTGATCTTTCTTCAGTAATTTGAAGATTGGCTCACAGGTAGCAGTTAGATGTGAGATGAAACGGGCGATGTAATTCAGTCGTCCCAGAAAGCCTCTGACTTCTTTTTCTGTCTTGGGAGTTGGCATCTCTTGTATGGCTTTCACCTTGGCAGGGTCCACCTGAATACCTTTATCGCTTACAATGAAACCTAACAACTTTCCAGACCTCACCCCAAAGGTGCATTTGTTTGGATTCAACCTCAGCTTATACAACTTCAGTCGGTCAAACAGCTTCCGCAGATGGTCAAGGTGTTCCTCCTCAGTTTGAGACCTTGCAATCATGTCATCAACATATACCTCAATCTCATGATGGATCATATCATGAAATAAAGCAACCATGGCGCGTTGGTAGGTTGCCCCAGCATTTTTCAACCCGAATGGCATGACCTTGTAGTAGAAGGTGCCCCACTGAGTCACAAAGGTAGTCTTTTCCATATCTTCCGGAGCCATCTTGATCTGATTATACCCTGAAAAACCATCCATGAAGGAGAACACCTTGTGTTGAGAAGTATTGTCAACAAGAACGTCGATGTGAGGCAGAGGGAAATCATCTTTGGGGCTGGCCCTGTTCAAATCCCTGTAGTCGACACACATTCTGACCTTTCCGTCCTTCTTCGGCACTGGCACCACATTGGCCACCCACTGAGGATAAGAAGTCACTGCTAGAAACCCGACAGCGAATTGCTTCATAACCTCAGCTTTGATCTTTTCGGACATCTCTGGGCGCATACGGCGGACCTTTTGCTTTATCGGAGGGCAGTCTTCCTTGGTAGGCAGGTGATGAACTACGATGTTGGCATCCAAACCAGGCATGTCTTCGTATGACCAATCAAAGATCTCCATGTAATCATGCAGCATCTGGATCAATCGTTGCTTCACGCTGAGCTCTAGATTGGCACCAATCTTGACTTCTTTTCTATCTGTCTCAGTACCCAGGTTCACTGTTTCCACCGGCTCTTCATGCGGCTGAATGGCCCTCTCCTCTTGGAGTAGCAGTCTTGCGAGTTCACCAGGCACTTCGCAATCATCTTCACCTTCGTCTTCGGCCAAGTTGATCGGATTTTCGAAGTCATAACTGGCAGTAGCAGAGCTGTTACCAGTGAGATCCAGAGTGGATTGAAACCTGTATAAGTGAGTGTGTGTAAATATAGTTGTTTTGCAATATTTAACACAGAAAGAAAAAGAGCACAAGATTTGAAATGCAACAAACGTCCAATGTTTTGATTAATGATATATGGAAATGTCATACAAAAAGCCCTCACAAATGGAGCTGCGATGCCCCGGGTAGGACACCGAGCCAATAAAAGTTTCAACATATTGTTTGTTACAAATTGAAAATCAAAAGAGTTAATTACTGCGTGACAAATATAATAGGTGTAAAATCCTTTGTCGTCCAGTTGCTTGGTCCGTTGTTGGTGGTTGGATAGATCCAACTGTCAAATTCTGCTTCCTCTACGTCCTCCTCGATAGCATTCACCCTCGGATTGGTTATGAACACTAGAGCCTTTCTGATCCTTTCTTTGCGCACAGCCCTCTGAGCCTCTGCAGTGAAGCCCAGCCCAAACTTGTCGGTCTTTTGAGTGAAGTCAGAAAGCTGACCCCAGTTTGCACATTTGCCTTTCTCAATCACTGCCCGGGCATCCTTCAGGGAAGCCATCTTCAACGGAAAGTCTTCTTCAACCACTGTTTCAGTCGATGCCAACGTTGGAGGTACCTCCTCAAAATGCTGAAAGGGGGTTTCAATAAACTCCCTGTCCATCTCGATATACCGGAATGAATTCAAGTGACTTACCATGTATTCCTCCTCACCCTGCTCAGTAACAATCTTCCCTTTGACAGGGTATTTGAGCTTTTGGTGTAGAGTGGATGTTACTGCCCCAGCCTTATGAATCTAGGGTCGACCCAACAAGCAGGAATAAGATGGACGAATATCCATTACATAGAACGTTGAGTCGAAGACTTGGGAACCCACACGAATAGGAATGTCTACCTCGCCATGCACCATCCTCTTAGAACCGTCGAAGGCTCTAACAATGATGTTACTAGGTTTCAATTCCAGGCCCTCACAATCCAAGCGATCCAATGCTTTCTTGGGCAAAACATTCAGGGAAGAACCGGTATCCACCAACACGTGTGCGAGAGTAGTGCCCCTGCACTCTATAGAGACGTGCAGGGCATCATTATGATTTTTCCCTTTGGCGGTAAGGTCAGCATCCGAGAACCCCAAACCATTGTCAGCTGTCAACTTAGCCACACAGTCAGTGAATTGATCTGCAGAGGTCTCTTGCAGCACATGGGCCGTTTTCAGAAATGAAATCAGGGCCTTTGCGTGGGCCTCTGAGCACAGCAGCAATGATAGCATAGAGATTTTGGAGGGGGTATGCCCCAGCTGTTCAACAACATTGAAGTCACTCTTTTTAATGATTTTAAGGATTTCCTCCATCTCTTGTTGGGAGGCTTCAACAGCAGTCTTTTTTGGTGCCTCCGTCCTGGCAGGCAAGTCGGTAGTAACTTCTTTGCCCCGAGCATCAGAGGACTCGGCGACAGTAGTAGACACTGGAACTTGATTTGGAACATGCACACTTACGGGTGTGATGATAAGAGGTTTTCGGATAACTGGCGGTGCAATGTCAGGCGAGAAGAGCCTGCCACTGCGAGTAATCTTGGCGGGACCAGTAATGTTACTGATACTAGTACCGGTGTTGAACTCCTGCTTCACTCCAAGCACATACACGTCTGCCCCATAATGCCATGGGACAGCCTTGTTAGATTCATAGGGGAGAGGCCCCGGAACAGTAATGGTAATGGGCGCAACAGACATAATTTGGACTGGCTTCCTCGGGGGAGCTTTGGCAGGATTATTGAAAATTGTGACGACAAATACTTCTTCAGCGGAAACAAACGGAACAGTAGTTTTCTTGAACAGAATTTCTTTGCTATCCATCAGGCTTTGGATGCCTGATTTCAGCAGCGGACAACCAGTAGGGATAACAGCACACAGGAGGCAACCCTTGCTACAACCCGGAAATAAACCGGCTAGTAGTAAGTTCCTCTTAACAGTCAAAAGAGGGGTAGCAACATCATTCACCGAAACAGCATACAAATCTTCCTCGACGGCATTTACTCTATGCTGGGGCATAGGAGCAGTTACAACATTTGGCCTCTCAGGCGCCTCAAACTGAATTTCCTTCGCGTCGATAAGGTCTTGCACCTTATTTCTCAGGGCCCAGCAATCATCAGTAGTATGCCCGGGGCTATCAGAATGATAAGCACAACGGGCATTTGGGTTATATTTAGGAGATGTAGTGTTCACGGCCTTCGGAGCCTCTTTGATGGTCACCAAGTTGGTTGATAATAGTTGCGGTAAGATTTGTGACAAGGTCATACTCAGCCGAGTATACTGCCTCTTGGGCCTGTCACCTCTTTGTTGATTGTACTGCTGAGGAGCAGCAACAGGTTTTGAAATGACCAAGGCATTGACGGCTTGGCGGCTTTCTGGCTTGACTTGTTTTCTAGGACCATAGACGGCACTTGCTTCTTTCTTGAAAGGCCTCTTCTCAGTACTTGCGGAGGCAGCTTTCTGTATTTTTCCTGACCTGATGCCAGCTTCTATCCTTTCACCTGTCAGAATCAAATCCGTAAACCCAGCTGAGGAATTGCCAACTAGATGATTAAAAAATGGACCAGACAAGGTCCCTAGAAACATATCAACCAACTCACGATCAGTCAATGGAGGCTGCACCCTGCCAGCCAAATCTCTCCATTTTTGTGCATATTCTTTGAACCCTTCGCCCGTTCCTAGAGACATACCCTGAAGTTCGGTACGCGTAGGAGCAAGGTCAGAATTGTATTGATATTGTCTATAAAATGCGGTCGCCAAATCTTCCCAATGTCGGATACTAGTTCCATCTAGTTGATAGAACCACTCAAGCTGTGACCCCGAAAGGCTATCTTGGAAGAAGTGGATCCAAAGATTTTTGTCTGCCGTGTAAGGTTGGATCTTTCTTACATACGACCTTAGATGCAGCTTTGGACAGGAGGCCCCGTCATATTTGGCAAAGGCAGGTGCCTTAAACTTGTGTGGGATTACTACCCCAGAAGATAAGCCCAAATCTCCGAAATCCAGCCCCGGCACATTCTGAATCTCCATGGCGCTCAAGCGGTCCTCTAATTACTTGTATCTGTCAGTAGCAGGTGGGTATTGTTCGTCATTGTAGTCCGTCTCGTTGTCAGAGACTGCAGGACTAGGAGCTCCTCCCCTTGGGGACTGTCTTTCTCTGCAGAGGAAGTAGTTGGATCAGCCTCATTATGGAGTGTGTTCCCAAACCTGCGTCCAGTGTTGAATAACGCAATCCTCTTCTTCTTCTTCTTCTTCTTTAGGAGCAGAGCCTTTAACTCTTGCTGACCTTGGGCCAGGCTTAGGACCATCTCTTGAAACTGGGCATTTTGGGCCTGAAGGGCCTTGATTGCTTGCTCACTGGATGGTTTTGGATTCATGATGACTGTTCAAAATAAACAGCGAAGAAGATTAAGCAACCTGTAGAAAAAAAAAGGGTACCTGTTATGCATATGATGCATGAGATGCTATCTATGCAATGCATTCAAGGGTTTTAGAAATTCACAATTGTTGCAGACAAAAAAGAACGCACGTCATATTAATAAGAAAAGATTTGTTAGTACATAAATGCCCCATGGGCCAAATATTACAAAATCAACTTCTCAAGGTAAAAAGACGTTGCGCATCCTCTTTGGCGCAATGTAGGTGTTGAGGGCCTCTTGCTCGTGGAGTCGGCGGGTGAGCTCTAAAACCTTCTTCTCACTGGCGTAGAAGCTGGCTTCAAAAGTGTTCCGTTCCTCCTTGAGTTGGATCCAACTCTTCTGCATCTCCTCCCACGATGTAGGCATGTCAGGATGTAGGATGGTGTAGGGAACCTCTCCTTCCTTGACGGGCTCTTTAATCATAGGGAGAACATGAGGATAAGGCATCATTAGACTCTGGGCTCGGGCTCGTACCCACTTGAGATAAGGATCAAGAGGGATGGAGTTCTTGTGTCCCAGTGTCTTGCTATCAACCTTGTTGGGCCTCCCCCAAGCCCTGATGAATCTTTGGCGAAGTCCTTGCGCATCGTTGTCGAAGTCAAAAACTAGGTCAGGAATCAACATGTCGTGAGGGCCATCTCTTCGTGCATATCCAAATTTCCTCAAAGCTAGGCAAGGGTTGTAGGTGATACCTCCTCTGATTCCAAGTAAAGGAACATTAGGAAACTCTCCGCAATGATCGATGATGATGACATTTTCTCTGGATCGAGAACACCAATGTACATCAGAGTGAGTAAGAGTCATCAACCGTTGGGACCACCTTGAGCCTTGGTCATTCTTCAGGACAGATTGTGGAAGGTGCGAAATAAACCACCTTGCAAGGAGAGGAGTACAGCACATGAGAACACCCCTCTTTCTCATTGTTCGTGTGTAAAATGAGTGAAGAATGTCCCCAAGCAATGTTGGTATTGGATTTCTGGACAAGAAGATTTTGACAGCGTTGACATCTACCAATTGGTCAGAATTTGGGAACAAGACCAACCCATAGATAAGGAGTGCCACAATCTCTTCAAAGGCTTGCAGGTCCAATGAATTCCAACATTCTTGTGCCTTCTCAAACAAGAATTTTGCTAAGAAGCCTTTGACACCGCTTCTAGTTTCCCAGTGCCTCTTGATGTCAGAAGGTTGTAGATGTAATGCTCGAGCAACATCTTCAGGCTTTGGTTCCTTTTCCGTACCATTGAAAGGTAGTTGATTAAGGATAGGGATTCTTAGGACTTGAGAAAACTCCTCCAAAGTGGGCACCAACTGGTAATCGGGGAAAGTGAAGCAGTGATGAAGAGGGTCAAAGAACTGGAATAGCACTTTCATCATGTCTTCTTCAATGTTGGTGTTGACTAAGCTGAGCAGTCTACCATGTCTTTCACTGAAGGATGAGCTTTCCGGAATTCTTGAGGTGAGCTCCTTGAGTTGAGGAGAGATTCTCACAAGGTTAACTTGGATGGTTTTTCTGCGAGGAATTTCCATGACCTACAAAACAAGAACAAAGATGAAGATCCAAACCCTTGAAATGGTTAGTGAATGCATATGATGCTTTATGATGTTTATGATGTATGCACAAACATATGTACAGGAAAATCACACCAAACCCTAGTTTCAGGCTTGCATGGGGTTTCATAGATAAGTACCCTCTTGAGTGTAGTTGGCTTAAAAACCTGTCCTATAAATAGTAACCGGGTTCTAAGGAGCTCAATATCATTGGATTGTTTTCATTGTTCATTGTTTTGGTTTAGCCACTTAACTAGCGACCAAAATATTCCAAGAAAATAACCCTCAATGAGTGTAGTATCGAGTATCTACCAACTTCGGACTGCACCAAAGCCGGTCATCTCACTACCCCTAATGTAAGGCCAAGATGGTCAAGTAAGGTTCTAGGTCATTAGTGCTTAGTGACATCACTCAGCGGCCCCGTACTCTCCTTGATTGAACTCAAGGGTTACCGGTACTCACAAATATGTCGCACTAATATAGCTATTGCTTCGACCGTGTCGGTATACCCCGCACAGTTTCCACAACGTATTCCTATCTATGAATGTTTCCCAAAATCCGGGTGTAGGATTGCAAACCCAAACAAGAGAGCCAAGATATAAAGCAATCAATTCAAACAATTAGTCATGCAAGAGGGTGATCTAAGCCCTAAGGTTACTCCACTTTTAAATTTATTCCCCAGCAGAGTCTCCAGTTCTGTGATACGGTGGGAGAACTGACTTGAGGTTTTGCATTTGTATTCGCAAATGTTTCGGTTGAGCAAGAGTCGCCACCGACTTTTTATTTTATCCTAAGGAAAGGTTTAAAAAGCACAGCAAAAAACCTTTGAGATGTTTTCTTGGGTTCGGGGAGTAGATTATAGAAAGGGAAGGTATTAGCACCCTTTCTATCCATGGTTATCCATGGGCTCTTAGTTACTTGCTTTGATCAACTTGCCTTAATTTTCAATTGTTTGAAATGGTGCTTTGTGGGTTTGAAAATGTTTTGAAAAGAAGCCAATGTGGTGGCAACCTTTGTAATGATCCATGTTGGGATGTATACAAAGGTGTATGTCTTTTGAAAAGGTTTTCATTTGTTTTTGAAAGTTGTTTTGAAAGTGTTGTGAGGTGTGGTTTTAAAAATAGGCAAGTGTTTTGTTTTGCAAGTTTGATTCAAGTAACTAAGAGGTTGTCTACTCCTAAATTTCTCAAAGATTTTCTCCTATGTTTTTAACCCTTTTAACAATTTTGTTCCACCATTGTATTTGGTGGACAATCTTGTGTTAGGATGTGAAAGGGACGGGCGCGGGTCATCGTTTAGACCATAGTTGCAATGGTGCCAAGTATCTTTGGGCAATTTTTCTTTAAGGGACTTGATCATTTTTTAGGCAACTTTCGAAAGCGTCATCGAGGGACTATGATCATTTGAATTGCGTTTGTTTTGCCCAAAGAGACCTAGCATGCAATATGGCCCATTTATTGAAGGCAACAAGTGGAATGCCCTAGGGGTGCAAGTGTGATTAGTGTTGTCCATTTTCATGCTTGATTATCTTGAAATTAGGTCAAACTATTTTTGTTGTTTCTGATTTGCATACAAACCCTAATTCTAACATGGTATATTTAGAAAGCATTAAAGTGCGAAAAATAAAGTTCCTAAGTTATTATAACACAATATGGGAAGGGGGGTACAAATGTTCAAATGGGGGATATTTTGACAAGGAATTTAAACCTAGACTATTACATCAATTTGGGAATTATACAAATTAATTAATGTACAATAATTAAATAAAATAAGAATAAATATGCAAGATGCAAAAAAAAAGTTTTTTTATATGTATGAAAAAAGGTATTTTTATATGTCAAATAAACAAAATAAAAAGTATTATTTTTTTGGAATTTTTATGTATTTAGGGCAAAACCCTAATTTATTAAATAAAATGTATTAATTATTTAATATGTACAAATATTTATCAATTATGTACAAAAATAAAAATGAAGTATATTTGTCAAAAAGGTATTTTTAATATTAAATATTAATAAAAATAAAAATGTGTATATTTTGTATTTTTAAACCTAAATATACTAATAAATATATATGTATTTGTATTATATGATAAATATATTAAATATGTGTAAAAATATAATATTTAATATTTACAAAAAAATTATATTTTATATAAAATATTTTCAGAAGATAATATAAAATAAAAATGGAAAATAAAATGTGTTTGCATTATTTTAGTATTTTTATAAATAAAAGTGTATCTAGGTATTATTTATGTACAAATATTATTTAAATGCCTAATAAATATGAAAATGGTGTAAAAAATATTATTTATATTTTTAATATTATAAGAAAAAATAAATAAGTCAGAACAAAAAAGAAAAAGTCAAAAAATCATAAAAATAAGCAAAATGGGCCTAGGGGGTGTAAAAGTAAAAACATGGTGTGAAAAGAAATGTCAAACAGACCTAGCCCAAAGATCCTGTCATCTTCAACCTCCAGCATTCTTGTTCAAACAAAACACGCGTTTGCTATCTCCAGATTCCTTGATCTTTTGCCAAATCTTCCAACATGAAAGAGCTTGAAGCCACGATTCTAGACATATAAAGAAATCAATCTAACTCTCTAAGATGAGAGAGAATTTCTTCTCCCCCAATTCCTGACCTAATTTTTGTTCCATGTTCAGACATTAAATTCTCACAGCACACATAATATAAATGAAAACTAATTACATGGGCATGTTCAGGGCTATGAATGTGACATATTTTCTTCACAAACCTAAAGCTAACAAAGCCTGGATAGAGAGATACGAGTTCATGAACTTACCTGTTCAGTTGGAGTTGTGTCTGGTGATGGAGGTGTCTTCAATGCAAGGTGATGATTGGTACAACTTCCTTGATGTCCAGGGATGCTATTCCAAGTTTTACTTTGCTTTGAAACTAGCTGAACCGAGTTATAGAACTCCACCTGCAAAACAGAAAAATGAAAATGGTGATGTTGATTGGGAGTGTTACAGGTCGTGTTTGAGGTTTGGAATAGCTTCAAGGGATGTTGTGGGATGTGTTTGAAGTGTTTTTAGCAAGAATGCATGAAAGGATTGAGCTATGGAACTCAATCTGCAGCAGGTCCCCTGTTTTGGCAGTTTGAGGGTGATTCTGTGTTTTAGAGGGTGTTGGGGATGGTTGGCTCGTGTTCTAGCTCAGGTTTGATGATTAGAAAATGTTTGACAAGTTTGCTTAAGCCTTTGTTTACAGGAATGATAGTTGTGTTATGTTATGCTATGTTTCTTCACACTTAAGCAAGAAAATGTCCACTTGAGTTCTAGGCTGATAGAGGCCCCCCTAATGTGCTGCATCACTTAGTCTTGATCAGTGTAATTAGTCTAATAACTTGTGCCAAGAGGATATGCACTGTACTTGCTTGGATTGCTAATTGACATAAAGTTCCACATTTGCAAAAATGGCCATTATGCTTTTTCTACTTTGGGACTAAACCTCTATGTAATGCTTGAACACATGAAATATGGTCTTGGCATAATGAGTTTGCATTAAATTTATGAGTGCAAAAGGGATTTAGGGCCTGTAATCAAGAAATGCAAGCTGAGTTCAAAATTGCCTAAGTGTATGGACATGTAATTTGGTCATGAACAAAGTGAGTTTTTCCCATATTGCCAAATTCGATTCTCTCTAACCATGAGGTTGTTTGATGAGTTCTTGGACATTTTGGAAATCATGGAATGTGTAATACAATCCATCTTTGAAATGAAAATTGAAATTCCAAGTGTAAGTATGTGAAAAATGGTCTTGAAGTTAGGTAAAAACCTTGCCTAAAATAGGTCAAATTTTCTCTAAGTTAAGAATGGTTTGGTACCCTTGTTCCAAAAATTGTAACTTGAGCTACAAGCTTCTTTTGGGAAAACTTTGTGAATCAAAGTTGTTTATTTTTCAATAGGCTACAACTTTCATGTTTTGACTTTTTCTTGAATCCAAATGAATCTTGGTGAGAAAGTGGGACAAAGTTAGGAAAAAATTAGGGTTTTTCATAACTTAGAAAAATTCTAAGTTATGAAAAATCTTCATTTCAAACCTTAATTTGCAATTCTTGATTTCTTGATGAACAAGTTTCATGATTTGGCATGCTTTGATGAAAAATGAATCTTGACACTTGATTTTGACCAAAAAGTCAAAGTTTGACTTTTCAGTATACAGTCAAAATTGATCAATTGACTGGGAGATTCAATTGTCAATCTTGTGTATTTGGGATCTTTTGAACTTGTTGAGTATGTCAAGACAATTCCATGGGGTTCTTGAGTCCATATGTGAGCTTGGTTTGCCATTGGTTAGGTCAAACAGTCAAAAATTGCCTTTGTGCAGTCAAAACCCTAAAAATGACCATTTTGCCCTTTTGGTGATCTGATCAAATTTCTTGTGGAATTGTGATCCAAACTTGATCAAATGGTCCATGTGAGTTCATAATGTTGATGTGGGTCAATTTTCATGAGATTTGACTGTCAATTGGCCACAGTTGACTTTTTCCCCAATATAGTTGATTTCTAGGTCAACTGTCCAATTGACTGGGCAAAATTTGGAATCAAGACTTGAAACTTGGTATGGATAAACTTGAGAGTCCAACATGAAGCATGAAAGTCATCTTAGGCATTTTAGGTCAAAATATCTTTGTGAAAACACAAACCCTAATTTGGGTCAACAGTGCAAGGAGAAGTCTTGAGCAGAGGAAACCCTAATTGGATCTTGAGCTCCAAGGGTCTTATGATGAGAAAATGTTGAGGAAATGGGAGGGCAAATTTTGGGGTACAACAATGTTGTATGATGTTATGATGCTATGATAAAAACACACCACAAGTATTCACAAAAGCAAACATGGTAAAGCACACAAGTCACACAACAGCCCTTAGGGTTTAGGCCAACATGGGGTCTAGGTATTACCCTCTTGAAGTTGGTGAGCTCAGACCTGTCCTATCAGAAGTAACCGGGTTCTAAGGGTCCCAATATCATTGGATTGCTTTCATTGTTCATCGTTTCGATTTAGCCACTAAACTGGCGACCGAAATATTCCAAGAAAACAACCCTCAATTGAGTGTAGTATCGAGTATCAACCAACCTCGGACTGCACCAAAGTCAGTTATCTCACTACCCTAAAGAGGCCAAGATGGTTCAATTAAAGTTCCTAAGGTCAGTTGATGCTTCACGACACCACGCGGCGGCCCCGTACTCTCCTTGACTGGACTCAAGGGTTACCGGTACACACCAAAGTGCCACATCAACGTAGCAGACTGCTTCAACCATGTCGGTATACCCCGCATAGTTCCATCACAGTCTTGTTGCTACTTTCTAAGAAGGTGTCCCCCAGATCCGGGTTAGGATCTATAGAGCTCCCAAGACAGTACCCACAATAATAAAGCAAACAATTCAGACAATTGAAAACACAAGTGATCTTAGTCCTAAGGTACACCTCACTTTAAAAATTTCCCCAGCAGAGTCGCCAGTTCCGTGATCGGTGGATTTAGAACTGACTGTTTAACGCTGGTTCGCGAAATGTCGCGGAAGCAAGAGTCGCCACCGTCTTTTATTTTCTCCAACATGGACAGGACAAAAGCACATCAAAATTCCTTATGAGATAGTTTCTCGGTTCGGGAGGTAGATTTATAGAAAGGGAAGGTGTTATCACCCTTTCTATCCATGGTTATCCACAGGCTCTTAGATACTTGCTCATTGTGTTTTCAAAAGTTTTGCTTTTCTTGTGTGCGTGGGTTTTGAAAAAGTTTTGTTTGAAAAATTTCTAAGTAACTCTTGTATCTGTCCTCAAGAGTGTATGAAAAATTTGTTTGAAAACTTTTTGAAAGTGTAGGTGCGAAAAGTTGTTTTGTTTGTTTGAGAGAGCAAGTACCCAGGAGAAATCTACCTACTCTAAGGAATTAGGCTGTGTAAGAGTCCTTTAGACAGTGCTATCCCACTATTGAGAAGTAGGTAGCACCGTCGTTGGAGTTGTTCGGGTCAATTCGATTATAAGGGACAATGTGGTCACCGAAGCAACAATTAGGACACCTTAGAAGCTACCCTTAAGTCCTTGATCCTTTTTTTTTATTCGAGGCAACCGTTTCGAGGCAACTATTCCGAGGCAACTGGATCATGGACATAAGGACTTACTAAGACGTCCCATACTTGACGACCACATTTCGAAGGCAACAGGTGAGGCGTACCCTAAGAGTGGTGTGTGAATTTGTGTGTTGTTTTCAGTTTATCAGTTATCTTTAATCATGCATTGTGGGCTACGCTTGTTTTTAATTAATCATACATTCTTTCATGCAATTAGAATTTAAAAGTGCGGAAATTTAAATGCGGAAAGATAAATCCTACGCTATTACAAGGCGCGGGTCTATACAGCGCCAAATTACAAAGACCCGTTTGATAAAAATGCGAAAAGTAAAAAGACCTAATTACTATTACAAGCCTTGAGCAGTTACATAATATTCACAAGAAAAAGAATAACGTGCGAAAGAATAAAAGTCAGGACGTCCGAGGGTTTTGACCCTTTTGAAATTAAATTGAATTAAAAGGCTAATTAATTATTTAATTAAAGAAAAGAAATTATTTTTTATGTTTTTGTATTTATGAAATAAAGAGAATTAAAAATCAAGAGAAACCCTAATTCTAAGTATTTTAATTATTAATGAAAATATACAAGTTGTCCTAATTTATGCTAATTAATTATTTACATATTTATTTACAAAAATTATAATTAATAATAATAATGAATAATGAGGAAAAATTTAATTAAGAAAAAAAAGATAAAAATGTCAATAAACCCTAATTTCTACATTTTTTATTTATTAAGAAAAGATGAAAGTTTTAAAACCTAAATTAACTAAATTAATTGTTAGTTTATTTACAAAATAAATTAATGGTGAAATTAAATATTAATTAAAAAAACATTTTTTCTAGTTTCTAATTTATTATTGTGAAAATTATTTTATGGTAAAAAGAAATAATTAAAACATTTAAAAGAAAGAATTAGAAAAGAAGATCAAATAAAAATTAAAAATGATGCAAACCATGGGGGGTTTTCAGACCCAAGGGGAGGTGTTTTTGGAGTAATTTGGCCCATGAACACAAAGCCTGTTTGACTTTTCCAGCTTGAGTGCGTGTCCATTGACTGAGGTACATGATAGACATCCTCCTGTAGCCTTTGGATTGAAGCTCATGGGCGCGTGGCAGGCTAGCGTGTGAGGATGCATGGTAGAACGCTTGATGGAAGCTGCATGGGAATATGTTACAACAAAAATTATACAATATGTGGGGGACCTGGGAATCGAACCCAGGTCCCAATACCTGCAAGACAACTCATCCACCAACTGAGCTAACGCGTGCATTCGTAATGTTAGTGGAACACAAATACTATAATAAAAAAACAAAGTTAATGATATGAAACAAGAAAAAGCGCGCTAGATTTTGAATACTCCAACCATATAATGACACGCTAGCTTCTTCTTCGTCTTTGTACCTGCAATATAAACAAATAGCGTGGGTTTTAAACCCCCACTAAATAGCACAGTGGAAAATAGCGAGCACGCGTACAGGCAACATAAATTAAGCGCGAGGAGATGGTTTGCTTCGTCTTAATGTCACGAATTCAGCTGTACCAGTTTGAAGGTCTAATTTTGCCATATATGAGAACCCCTAATTTGGAGTTTCTGAAACCCTAGGTTTCATCCATGGCAGATTTGGATAAAAGCATCGTTAGTTCAATTAAATGGTACCATTCGCTTCAGAACATCATTGTTAGTGTAAATCAACAAATAAAACGCATGAATAATGCATGGAAATCAAAAATCGATTATGGACATATTCATGAAAAGTGTGACTCTGTTCTACCGATTCTTGGAGTATGGGGACTGGAAAATGGTTGCAATCGACTCCTAGCAATGTCAGGAAGGCAATGGAAGTGTTTGGAAGCCTTGAATCACCCTGCAACTAAGACTTCAGTTTTCAAGTTTTGGTGAAAATTTGCCAATTTGGTTATGGCCTCCTGAGCAGTTTTTCGTGTATTGGAATAGGGTTGAGTTGTGCATATGTAAGTGAATGAAATTAGGTCAAGAAAACAAGCCCAAGGTCCATCCATTCATGTTTTAAAGATTTGATTTTCAATTATATCAATTTCAATCTTTTGCCATTGAAACCCTTGTCAATCATGGAGAATCTTTCCTTTTTGGATGAGAAACGATTTGCCACCTTGCCCTAGTTTGATTTGCTGCACAAAAAAGATTTAAAAAGCATGATTTGATATTTTCTCATAATTAAATCTAATTAAATGAATTAATAATAATAAAAATTCAATTAATTAATTAAAAATAAGAAAATAAATCATTTTGAGCTTAATGGGTCGTGCATAGCCTTTGGGTAATGATTCATGAAAGAAATTGAGGCCCATTAGCATTTTTAAAGCCTTTTGTGCAAAGTTGACTTTTCAAAATTCCCAAAAATTTCCCAACTTCTCCAATGCATATCTTGCTCAATTTTGAAGCTATGATCATGTTTTTGGACATTTTGGAAAGGTCTTGAAGTCCTCTAACCAATGTCTTTGGTCCCATGTCATTTTGATTTACCAATATCAAGTTATGGTCTTTGACTTAAAGTGCCTTTTTGTTGACTTTTGAAAATGACCTATAATGTTGAAATTGATAACTTTTTGTGAGAGCATTTCTTGGACTTGAAGTGTGAAGATGAGTTGTAGGAAATGTCATCCTCTTCAAAATGAGCTTTGGATGGAATTTTTATGATAAACCATGAGGAAGTTATGCCTTGGTCAATTTGCAGTTGACTTTTTCAACTGTCCAAAAATAGAAACTTTTGCATCTTGAGACCTTTTGAGCCATGCTTGTGAAATCATGATCAAGAATTGATCAAATGATGTTTGTGGCTTCAAAATAAGATGTTGACCAAAAATTTTAACTTTTGACTGTCAAATGACCATTTTGCCCCTGTAGTTGACTGTGGAGCATTTAGGGTTTTTTGACTGTGCAATTTGATGCTGTGAGTCTTGAAACTTGACATATGGATGCTTGGCAATGTATATAGGCATGTGGGACTTGATTGGACCCTTGAAAACCTTAATTTCTTTGCAAGAACCAAAACCCTAATTTTGACCGTGTTAGGAGGCAATTGGACTGTGCAACCCTTGAGAGATTTTGAACCATGATCTTGGAAAATCTTGAAGAATATGGGAGGGAAAATTTTGGGGTACAACACACTTTATCATGTATGCAAGCAGGATGTATGAAATGTGAAATTTTTATGAATGTATTTTCGTCTAGGAAAATAAATCCTTGACGGCTGGCCAGGGAATCAAATCCTGGGCTGATGTTGAAGAGTAGAGTTCTTCGTTTCCGCTGGGGGTAATGGTTGCAAGAATAAACCGGTAGGGGAAGATGACTCTGTTGGGGTATGAACTTGTTAGAGAAATTACTCTGAGGGGAATTACTCTGTGGGAAGAGATACTTCGCTGAGGTTTTAACGAGAACTCCGATGGGGATTTTGTTGATAAGTTATTTTGGGGAACTTTGATGAACTCCTATGGGGATAGGCAGAACTTCGCCGAGGACGATCCTTCCGTGGAAATTAGCTGAGGATAACCCAGTTATACCCTGGTGGGGAAATAACCTTTGAATAAAGTCGGGGAGAGACGTCCGTACTCTGCAAGGGAATGTTGAGATCTGCTGGGGAATGTTGAGATCTTCTGGGGATGCTCAAATTCCTTAAGGCTGACAGTGGATTATCTCTGCTTGGGGAGAGTATTGCTGAATCTTGTCTTACTCTGTGGGGAGTTGAAGTGATTTGGTTACGTTCTTCAGCCGAACCTACCTTGGTGCCTTGGTGAACAGAGCAACTAGACCGCTTGGACAATTCTAAACTGCCGCTGTTTCTGATGTCATATGTAATTAGTTTTTTTTTGTTTCTCATGCCACTATTCATGATTAGCAATTAATGTCAAATGCATATATAAAAAATGAACATTGGACGTTCTTCGCAAAACAAAACAGAAAAAGGAAAAACGATGGATAATTTGTCTGAAAAATTGAACTTGTATTGATTTTGAAATTTGCCTGTAAATAGGCATTTTATGTACAGGAGGCTGACGTCTTAGTAAGAGAACGTCGCCGACTAAAATAGAGTTTATACAATTTTTGCGAAAAGGAAGCAAAACAGCTATGTGAAACATAATCCCACTGGGTTCCAACTCTGCTATCGCCTTTATGTCTTCAAGCGTCTCATCACTTTGCTGCTTAGTTGAAGATGAAGCTGATTGATCGATGCCGTCTGAGCCCGATAATTGATGCCGAATTCTGGATGCAAGGTGATCCAATGAGAAATAGTATTACGCTTATCCCTAACTTTTGCCTGGACCTCCCTTTCGGGTTTTCAGTCCACCGGGATACCCATTTTTGCCCAAGCCGCCTTTTCAGGTTTTCGACTTGCCGGGTGTACAGATTTCTTTCATTTCATCCCTTATTTTTGCCCGAACCCTTTTGGTTCGCCGGGAAGCCCTTGTTTTTGCCTAGGTGTGTCAACCTAGCGGGTCTTTAGTTCATGCGTAGTATCTTTTTACTAAGTCTGCATTGGCGGGGTGAGGAAGGTCGTCACCATCCATGGTGGTTAGAATCATGGCTCCTCCTGAGAAGATATGTTTAACCACAAATGGCCCTTCGTACGTAGGGATCCATTTTCCCCTGGGATCACTTTGAGGAAGAATAATTCGCTTGATTACCAGGTCTCCGACTTGATACTCTTGTCGTCTGACTTTCTTGTTAAATGCCCTGATCATCCGTTTTTGGTACGTTTGACCATGACAAATAGCAGTAAGTCTCTTCTCGTCAATTAGGTTTAACTGATCAAGCCGAGTCTGGATCCAGTCATCTTCGCTCAAGTCTGCATCTTTCATTATCCGGAGAGAGGGTATCTGGACTTCAATATGCAAGACTGCCTCCATGCCATAGACTAAGGAAAAGAGAGTTTCCCCTGTCGACGTCCGTGCTGAGGTGCGGTAACCATGAAGAGCAAACGGTAACATTTCGTGCCAATCTTTGTAGGTCACTGTCATCTTCTGCACAATCTTCTTGATATTCTTATTTGTTGCTTCTACAGCCCCGTTCATCTTCGGCCGGTAGGGAGAAGAATTGTGGTGCTGTATCTTGAATTGCTCGCAGAGCTCAGTGATCATCTTGTTGTTAAGATTGGTACCATTATCCGTAATGATCCTCTCAGGTACGCCGTATCGACAAATCAGGTTATGTCGGATGAATCGTGCCACGACGCTCTTGGTTACAGTGGCGTAGGAAGCTGCTTCAACCCACTTTGTGAAGTAATCAATCGCTACCAAGATGAAGCGATGCCCGTTGGATGCCGTCGGTCGGATCTCGCCGATCATATCAATGCCCCACATTGCAAAAGGCCAAGGTGCCGTCAGAACGTTCAGAGGCACCGGAGGGATATGCACCTTATCAGCATAAATCTGGCATTTATGACAAGTTCGAGAATGTTGGTAACAGTCGGCTTCCATTGTGGACCAGAAATATCCTGCCCGAAGGATTTTCTTTTCCATGGTATGTCCACTGGAATGTGTTCCGAATGTACCTTCATGAAGCTCTGCCATGATCTTCTCTGCTTCGGTCTTATCCACACAACGCAGTAGGGTTGAGTCATGGTTTCGCTTGTACAGAATGCCGTTGCTGAGGAAGAACTTTGCCGCGAACCTTCTCAGGAACTTCTTGTCATTAACAGATGCACCTTCGGGGTATTCTTGAGCTTCCAAGTACCTCTTCACTTCATGATACCAGGGTTTCTCTGTTACCTCTTCGGCCTCAAGATCACAGCAATATGCAGGTTTGTCCAATTTCCAGATAATGATCTGGGGCGCTTCGTTGTCCCATTTGAATTTGAACATAGAAGACATTGTATCCAACGCGTCCGCTAACTGATTCTCCTCTCTTGGGAAGTGTTCAAAAGTTATCTCTTCGAAGTGGGGAAGCAATGTCAGCACATACTCCTTGTAAGGAATAAGATTTGGGTGTTTCGTATCCCACTCGCCTTTGATCTGATTGACCACGAGAGCGGAATCAACGAAGACACTCAGAAACTTGATCCTTAAGTCAATTGCAGCTTGAAGACCCATGATACATGCCTCATACTCCGCCATGTTGTTGGTGCAGTTGAAACATAACCGAGCGGTGAGTGAAATATGAGTGCCTTTGGGGGATATGATCACAGCGCTGATACCATTACCCAAAGCGTTTGAGGCTCCATCAAAATACATAGACCATCGTGATCCTTCCTCAGGTCCTTCATCCGGTCCAGGTACTTCACAATCAGTTACTACCATGATATCTTCGTCTGGAAATTCAAAGTTCAACGACTGGTAATCGTCCACAGGTTGGTGTGCCAAATGGTCTGCCAATACACTTCCCTTGATTGCTTTTTGAGTCGTGTACTGGATGTCATATTCCGTCAAGATCATTTGCCATCTTGCTATTCTTCCGGACAGAGGGGGGTTTTCGAATATGTACTTGATTGGATCCATTTTTGAAATCAACAGAGTAGTGTGAGTCAACATATACTGTCTCAGCCGGCGAGCAGCCCATACCAGAGCGCAACAAGTTTTCTCGAGCAGTGAGTACCGGGTCTCACAGTCGGTAAACTTTTTGCTCAGGTAATAAATAGCATGCTCTTTTCGGCCAGACTCGTCATGCTGGCCCAGCACACACCCCATTGAGTTGTCAAGTACTGTCAAGTATAAGATTAGAGGTCTCCCTTCAACCGGTGGCATAAGAATGGGTGGTTCTTGGAGATACTCTTTGATTTTTTCGAAAGCAGCCTGACATTCATCATTCCAACGTACTACTTGATCTTTCTTCAGTAGCTTGAAGATTGGTTCACAGGTAGCAGTTAGATGTGAGATGAATCGGGCAATGTAATTCTGACGTCCTAGAAAGCCTCTGACTTCTTTCTCTGTCTTGGGAGCTGGCATCTCTTGTATGGCTTTCACCTTAGCAGGGTCCACTTGAATACCTTTGTCGCTTACAATGAAGCCTAGCAATTTTCCAGATCTCACCCCAAAGGTGCATTTGTTTGGGTTCAACCTCAGCTTGTACAACTTCAGACGGTCAAACAGCTTCCGTAGATGGTCAAGGTGTTCCTCCTTAGTTTGGGACCTTGCAATCATATCATCGACATACACTTCTATTTCATGATGGATCATATCATGAAATAAAGCAACCATAGCACATTGGTAAGTTGCCCCAGCATTTTTCAACCCTAAATGGCATGACCTTGTAGCAAAAGGTGCCCCACTGAGTAACAAAAGTGGTCTTCTCCATGTCTTCAGGAGCCATCTTGATCTGATTATAACCGGAGAAGCCGTCCATGAAGGAGAATACTTTATGCTAAGCAGTATTATCAACCAGAACGTCGATATGAGGCAGAGGGAAATCGTCCTTAGGGCTGGCCCTGTTCAAATCCCTGTAATCAACACACATTCGGACCTTACCATCTTTCTTCGGTACTGGAACCACGTTGGAAACCCACTGAGGGTAAGAAGTCACTGCTAGAAACCCGGCATCAAACTGTTTCATAACCTCAGCTTTGATTTTCTCGGACATCTCTGGACGCATACGGCGGACCTTCTGTTTTACCGGAGGGCAGTCTTCCTTGGTAGGCAGGTGATGAACCACAATGTCGGCATCCAAACCAGGCATGTCTTTGTAAGACCAAGCAAAGATCTCCATGTAGTCATGCAGCATCTGAATCAACCGTTGTTTCACACTGGACTCTAGATTGGCACCGATCTTGACTTCCTTTCTGTCTGTCTCAGTACCTAGATTTACCGTTTCCACTGGCTCTTCATGTGGCTGAATGGCCCTCTCTTCCTGGAGTAGCAGCCTTGCGAGCTCACCAGACACTTCGCAATCATCTTCACCTTTGTCTTCGGCTAAGTTGATCGGATTTTCGAAGTCATAACTGGCAGTAGCAGAGTCGTTACCAGTGAGATCCAGAGTGGATTGGAACCTGTATAAGTGAGTGTGTGTAAATATAGTTGTTTTGCAATATATGATAAAGAAAGAAAAGGAACACAAGATTTGAAATGCAACAAACGTCCAATGTTTTGATTAATGATATATGAAAATGTCATACAAAAGCCCTCACAAACGGAGCCACGGTGCCCCGGGTAGGACACCGAGCTATAAAAGTTTCAACATATTGTTTGTTACAAATTGAAAACAAAAGAATTCATTACTGAGTGACAAAAGTAATAGAGGTGAAGTCTTTGGCAGTCCAGTTTCTTGGTCCACTGTCGGTTGTTGGGTAGATCCAGCTGTCAAATTCCGATTCCTCCGCGTCGTCCTCAATAGCATTCACTCCCGGGTTGGTGATGAACACATGAGGTCTTCCAACTCTTGCTTTACGAACAGCCCTCCGAGCCTCTGCAGTGAAGCCCAAACCAAACTTGTCGGTCTTCGGAGTAAAGTCAGGAAGTCGGCCCCAATTTGCACATTCACTGTTCTCAATCACAGCCCGGGCATCCTTTAAGGAAGCCATCTTCAAAGGAGGGTCTTCAATTACAGTTTCAACTGACGCCAGCGTCTGAGGCACCTCTTCAAAGTGTTGAAAGGGGGTTTCAATGAACTCCCCGTCCATTTCTATGTATCGGAATGAGTTTAAGTGGTTGACCATATACTCTTCTTCCCCTTGAACTGTAATAATCTTTCCTCTAACCGGGTACTTAAGCTTTTGATGTAGTGTGGAGGTCACAGCTCCGGCCTTGTGAATCCATGGACGACCCAGCAAACAAGAGTAGGATGGACGAATTTCCATCACATAGAAAGTAGAATCAAACACCTGAGAACCAACCCTGATTGGGATGTCAACTTCGCCATGTACCATCCTTTTCGAACCGTCAAAGGCTCGGACAACAATGTTACTGGGCTTGAGCTCCAGACCCTCACAATCCAACCTGTCTAAGGCTTTCTTGGGCAATACATTCAATGAAGAACCGGTGTCCACCAACACATGTGCAAGAGTAGTGCCCCTGCATTCAATAGAGACATGCAGGGCGTCATTATGGTTCTTTCCTTTTGCGGTCAGATCGGCGTCAGAAAAGCCCAGACCATTATCAGCAGTCAAGTTGGCCACACAATCAGTAAATTGATCAGCAGATGTTTCTTGCGGCACATAGGCCGTATTCAGGAAGGATATCAGAGCCTTTGCATGGGCCTCTGAACACAACAGCAGTGATAGCATAGAAATTTTTGATGGGGTGTGCCCCAACTGCTCAACAACATTGAAATCACTTTTCTTGATAATCTTGAGAATCTCCTCAATCTCTTGCTGGGAGGCTTCAACAACGGTTGTCTTCAGCGCCTCCGTCAAGGCAGGAAAATCAGCAGCAACCCCTTTTCCCCGAGCATTAGAGGACTCGGCGGCAGGGGTAGAAACAGGAACTTGATTAGGAAGGGAAACATGCACACTTGCGGGTGTGATGATAAGAGGTTTCTGAAAAACTGGTGGAGAAATATCTGGTGAAAACAGCCTACCACTGCGAGTAATCTTGGCAGGCCCGGTGATGTTGCTAACACCGGTACTTGTATCAAACTTTTGCTTCACTCCAAGCAAATAAACATCTTCCCCATAGTGCCATGGGACAGCTTTGTCGGATGTATAGGGGAGGGGCCCCGGAACTATAATGATGATGGGAGCAAACTTCTGAGTGGGCATAATTTTGACAGGCTTCTTTGAAGGAGCCTTGGGAGGTTTGTTGAAAATAGTGATAATAGAAACTTCTTCGGTAGGGACAGCAGGAACGGCAATCTTCTCGAATAAGATCTCTTTGCTATCCATCAGGCCTTGGATACCTGATTTTAGCAAGGGACAACCAAAAGGGGAAACATCACATAGAAGGCAATCTTCACCACATCCCGGAAATAAAACGGCTAGCAACAGATTCCTTTTAACAGTTGATAATGGAGTAACAATCTCTTCCATGGAGGCTACATATCGGTCTTCTTCCACGGCATTCACTCCATGCTGGGGCATGGGAGCAGTCACAACATTGGGTCTTTCGGGCGCCTCAAACTGTATTTCCTTAGCATCAATAAGGTCTTGAACCTTATTCCTCAGAGCCCAGCAATCGTCCGTAGTATTCCCGAGGCTATCAGAGTGATAAGCGCAACGGTCATTGGGGTTGTACTTTGGAGAAGCTATGTTCACTACCTTCGGAGCTTCTTTGACAGTTACCAAATTGGTTGATAGCAGTTGCGGCAAAATCTGAGACAGGGTCATGCTAAGCCGAGTGTATTGTCTCTTGGGCCTCTCGCCCCTTTGTTGATTGAATTGCTGAGGAGCAGCGGCAGGCTTTGAAATTACCAATGCATTGACAGCTTGGCGGCGTTCCGGCTTAACTTGTCTTCTAGGACCATAAACAACACTAGCTTCCTTCTTGAAAGGCTTCTTCTCAGTACTCGCAGCGGCACCTTTTTGTATCTTCCCTGACTTGATACCAGCTTCTATCCTCTCACCAGTCAAGATCAAATCTGTAAACCCAACAGAGGAATTACCAATCAGATGGTTGAAGAACGGACCAGACAAGGTCCCTAAGAACATGTCAACAAGTTCACAGTCAGTCAATGGTGGCTGCACCCTGCCAGCCAGATCTCTCCACTTTTGTGCATACTCCTTGAATCCTTCGCCCGTCCCTAGTGACATACCCAGAAGTTGAGTACGTGTGGGAGCGAGGTCAGAATTATACTGATATTGTTTATAAAATACGGTGGCCAAGTCTTCCCAGTTTCGGATACTGGCTCCATCCAGCTGATAGAACCACTCGAGTTGAGCCCCAGAAAGGCTATCCTGAAAGAAATGGATCTAAAGGTTCTTGTTCGCAGTGTAAGGTTGGATCTTCCTTACATATGATCTGAGATGCATTTTCGGGAAGGACAACCCGTCATACCTTACAAAAACTGGCACTTTGAACTTCGGGGGGATCACAATTCCAGCAACTAATCCCAAGTCTTTGAAATCTAAGTCGGGAACTCTCTGCAGCTCCATAGCTGCCAACCTGTCTTCCAAGCCTTTGTACTTGTCATCAGCGGGCGGGTATTGTTGGTCAGAGTAGTCTTCGTCCTCTTCAGCCTCCTCTTCCTCAACCTGGGATTCAGAAGGTACCGCAGCTGCATTCCCTTTACTGGTTCCCTCCTCAGAAGTAGGGGGAAATTCAAGCACTCTTCTGGCTTCACCCTCAAACCTTCTCCCTAAGGTAGCCACCCCGATTTTCTTCTTCTTCTTTTTCACTTGGTCTTTGTTCCCCAGAAGGGCTTTCAGATCTTCCTGACCTTTAGCCAAAGTCATCAGGAGTTGTTGAAACTGTGCGTTTTGAGACTGCAAGTCCTTGACCGTTTGTTCGAGATCCATCCTACTGAAATAAACAGCAGAAAGATAAGGAAACCTGGTATGGAGACCTGCTTATACATATGATGAATGATATGCTTATGTATGCAATGCATTCAAGGATTTAGCAAATTCAAAATTGTTGCAAACAAAAAGAACGCACGTCATATTAATAAGAAAAAATTTGTCAGTACATAAATGCCCCATGGGCCAAATATTACAAAAAACTTCTCAAGGTAAAAAGACGTTGCGCATCCTTTTTGGTGCGATGTAGGTGTTAAGGGTCTCTTCCTCATGGAGTCGGCGGGTAAGCTCCAAAACCTTCTTCTCACTGGCATAGAAGCTGGCTTCAAAAGTGTTCAGTTCCTCCTTGAGTTGGATCCAACTCTTCTGCATCTCCTCCCACGATGTAGGCATGTCAGGATATAGGATGGTGTAGGGAACCTCTACTTCCTTGACGGGCTCTTTAATCACAGGGAGAACATGAGGATAAGGCATCATTAGACTCTGGGCTCGGGCTCGTACCCACTTGAGGTAAGGCTCAAGAGGGATGGAGTTCTTGTGCCCCAGTGTCTTGCTGTCAACCTTGTTAGGCATCCTCCAAGCTCTAATGAATCTTTGGCGAAGTCCTTGCGCATCGTTGTCGAAGTCAAAAACTAGGTCCGGAATCAACATGTCGTGAGGGCCATCTCTTCGTGCATATCCAAATTGTCTCAAGGCTAGACAAGGGTTGTAAGTAATGCCTCCCCTAATGCCAAGTAATGGAACATTAGGGAACTCTCCATAACGATCGACGATGATGACATTTTCTCTGGACCGAGAACACCAATGTACATCAGAGTGAGTAAGGGTCATCAACCGTTGTGACCACCTTAATCCTTGGTCATTCTTCAAGACGGATTGTGGAAGGTGCGAAATAAACCACCTTGCAAGGAGAGGAGTACAGCACATGAGAACACCCCTCTTTCTCATTGTTCGTGTGTAAAATGAGTGAAGAATGTCCCCAAGCAATGTTGGTATTGGATTTCCGGATAAGAAGATTTTGACGGCGTTGACATCTACAAGCTGGTCAGGATTTGGGAACAAGACCAACCCATAGATAAGGAGTGCCACAATTTCTTCAAAGGCATGTAGGTCCAATGAATTCCAACACTCTTGTGCTTTCTCAAACAAGAATTTGGCTAAGAAACCTTTGACACCGCTTCTAGTTTCCCAATGCCCCTTGATGTCAGATGGCTGTAGATGTAGTGCTCGAGCAACATCTTCAGGCTTTGGTTCCTTTTCCGTACCGTTGTAGGGTAGTTGATTAAGGATAGGAATTCTCAGGAGTTGAGAAAATTCCCCCAAAGTGGGCACCAACTGGTAGTCAGAGAAAGTGAAACAGTGGTGAAGAGGGTCAAAGAACTGGAACAGCACCTTCATCATGTCCTCTTCAATGTTGGTGTTGACTAAGTTGAGCAGTCTACCATGTCTTTCACTGAAGGGAGAGCTTTCCGGAATTCTTGATGTGAGCTCTTTGAGTTGAGGAGGGATTCTCACAAGGTTGACTTGGATGGTTTTCCTGCGAGGAATTTCCATGACCTACAAAACAAGAACAAAGATGAAGATCTAAACCCTTGAAATGGTTAGTGAATGCATATGATGCTTTATGATGTTCATGATGTATGCACAAAACATATGTACAAACAATTCACACCAAACCCTAGTTTCAGGCTTGCAAGGGGTTTCATAGGTAAATACCCTCTTGAGTGTAGTTGGCTTAAAATCCTGTCCTATAAATAGTAACCGGGTTCTAAGGAGCTCAATATCATAGGATTGTTTTCATTGTTCATTGTTTTGGTTTAGCCACTTAACTAGCGACCAAAATATTCCAAGAAAACAACCCTCAATGAGTGTAGTATTGAGTATCTACCAACTTCGGACTGCACCAAAGCCGGTCATCTCACTACCCCTAATGAAAGGACAAGATGGTCAAGTAAGGTTCTAGGTCATTAGTGCTTAGTGACATCACTCAGCGGCCCCGTACTCTCCTTGATTGAACTCAAGGGTTACCGGTACTCACAAATATGTCGCACTAATATAGCTATTGCTTCAACCGTGTCGGTATACCCCGCACAGTTTCCACAATGTATTGCTATCTATGAATGTTTCCCCAAATCCGGGTGTAGGATTGTAAACCCAAACAAGAGAGCCAAGACGTAAAGCAATCAAAGCAAACAATTAGTCATGCAAGAGGGTGATCTAAGCCCTAAGGTTACTCCACTTAAACAGTATCCCCAGCAGAGTCGCCAGTTCTGTGATACGGTGGGAGAACTGACTTGAGGTTTTGCGTTTGTTTTCGCAAATGTTTCAGTTGAGCAAGAGTCGCCACCGACTTTTTATTTTATCCTAAGGAAAGGTTAAAAAGCACAGCAAAAAACCTTTGAGATGTTTTCTTGGGTTCGGGGAGTAGATTATAGAAAGGGAAGGTATTAGCACCCTTTCTATCCATGGTTATCCATGGGCTCTTAGTTACTTGCTTAGATCAACTTGCCTTGATTTTCAATTGTTTGAAATGGTGCTTTCAATTGTTTGAAATGGTGCTTTGTGTGTGTTTTTTGAAGATGTTTTGAAACGAGGCCAATGTGGTGGCAACCTTTGTAATGATCCATGTTGGGATGTATACAAAGGTGTATGTCTTTTGAAAAGGTTCTCAATTTTTTTTGAAAGTGTGTTGTGATGTGTGTTTTGAAAATAGGCAAGTGTTTTTATTTTGCAAGTTGGCAAGCAACCAAGAGCTATCTACCCTAAATTTCTCAAAGATTTTTGCTATGTTTTAACCCTTTTAACAATTTTGTTCCACCATTGTATTTGGTGGACAATCTTATGTTAGGATGTGAACGGGACGGGCGCGGGTCATAGTGTAGACCATAATTGCAATGGTGCCAAGTATCTTTGGGAAATTTTTCTTTAAGGGACTTGATCATTTTTAGGCAACTTTTGAAAGCGTCATCGAGGGACTATGATCATTTGATTGTTTTGTTTTTGCCAAAGATACCTAACATGCAATATGGCCCATTATTGAAGGCAACAAGTGGAGTACCCTAGGGGTGCAAGTGTGATTAGTGTTTGTCCATTTTCATGCTTGTTTATCTTGAATTTAAGTCAAACTATTTGTTGTTTTTGATTTGCATACAAAACCTTAATTCTAACATGGCATAATTAGAAAGCTTTTAAATGCGAAAAGTAAAAAGTCCTAAGTTATTACAACACAATATATGGGATGAGGGATACAAATGTTCAAATGGGGATATTTTGGCAAGAAAATAAATTCTAACTATTACATCCAAATTGAAATTCTACAAGGGATTTAATTGCACAAGTATTAAATAAAATAAAAATAAATATGCAAAATGCAAAAATGGTTTTCATATGTATGTAAAAAAGGTATTTATCATGTGTCAAATAAACAAAAATAAAAATGAATTAATTTTGGTATTTTTGGTATTTAGGGCAAAACCCTAATTTTATAAATAAAAGGTATTTATTATATAATATATGCAATATTTATTAATTATATACAAAAAATAAATAAAAGAAGGTATTTTGTAAAAAAAGTATTTTTGAGGTCAAAATATCAATAAAAATAAAATGTATTAATTCTTTGTATTTTCCCTAAATATACTAATAAATATATAAGTATTTTACATTATTTATTAAATATATATTATATGTACAAAAATAAAATATTTAGTTTTATTAAAAAAAGTATATTTTTATTATAAAATGTTTTCAAGAGATAACATAAAATAAAAATCAGAAATAAAATATGTTTGTATTATTTTTTTGTATTTTAAAATAAAAGTATCTATATTTATTTATTTACAAAACTAAATAAAGCCAAATAAATATCAAAATAAATGCAAAAAATATGGGAAAAATAATTTTAATATTTTTATGCTTTGTCAAAAATAAATAAGTCAGAAACAAAAATCAAAAGTCAAAAATAATGAAAATAAAATACAATGGGCCAAGGAGGTGGAAATGTGAAATCATGGTGTAAAAGGTAAAAATATCACAGGCCCAGCCCATGAAAGGTTGTCTTCAACCTCTGAACAACAAAACAGAGTAACACGTGATCCCTGCCATCTCCTGATTCCTGGACTTTTAGCACAAACTTATAACATGAAAGATGTTAAGCATCAAGCCACGATTCCATACATATAAAAAACTCAACTTAACTCTCAGAAATGAGAGAGAATTTCTCCATCCCTAATTCTTAACCTAAGTTTTTGTCAATATTCAGATTCAAAATACTCTCAGTATATGCAATATAAATGGAAAATGAAGATATGTATAGCTTCAGGGCCATGAGTAGAACATTTTTCATTCATAAACCTAGAGCTAACTCTTCCTATATTGAGAGATAGAAATCCATGAACTTACCTGTTCAGCTTGGATCGTGTCTGGCAATGGAGGCACTTTCAAGGCAAGGTGAGGATTGGTACAGCTTGCTTGAAGTTCAGGGATGCTATTCCAACCTTTAACTTGTTTTGAAACCAACTGAATCAAGCTATGGCAATCAACCTGCAAAACAGAAAAAGTGAAAATGGCAAATGGTGTTAGGGATGTTACAAGTCGTGTCCAATGCTTGGGACAGCTTCAGTGGGTGGTAGGGAAAGTGTTTGCAAATATTTTAGCCAAAACGCACGAGGGGAAATGTTTATGGAAGGCAAGTTGCAGGGATGCCCTGTTTTTGTGCAGTACAATGGTGTTTTGAGGCTTGATAAGGTTTGGAAGGTGTTTTGGTCGTGCCTTAGCTCAGTGATGTTGTTTGGGATGTGTCTAATAACTTTGCTTTAGCTTGTGTTGGCAGAAATGAAAGTTGGTGTGTGTTATGCCAAGTTTCTTCACACTTAAGCAAGAAATGTCAACTTGGTTTTACAAGCTTGTGCCGGCCCCTCTAATGTGATGCAACCATCCTTCTTGATCAGTGTGATATGCTTCTGAACTTGTGCCCAAAGATATGGCCTTGTACTTCTTGATTTTCAAACTTGACATAAAGTTCTACTTTACAAAAATGGATAAATCACTTTTTCCAATTATGGCTCAATCTTGTATGCAATGCTTAAACACACAAGATAAGACTTAAACATGAAGGATTGGAATTAAATTTATGAGTGTGAATGAGATAAAGGACCTGTAATCTAGCTTAGAACATGCTGAGTTCAAAAATGCAAAGTTATGAACATGTAAATTGGCCATGAACAAAGTGAGTTTTGCCCATATTGCCAAATTCGATTCTCCCTAACCACAAGGTTGTTTGATGAGTTCTTGGACATTTTGGAAAGCTTGTAATGTGTACTACAATCCATCTTTGTAATGCAAATTGAAATTCCAAGTGGAAGCATGTGAAAAGTAGCCATGAAGTTAGGCAAAAATCCTGCCTAAAATAGGTCAAAATTTTTCTAAGTTAAGAATGTTTTGCACCCTTGTTCCGAAAATCATAACTTGAGCTACAAGCTTCTTTTGAGGAAACTTTGTGAATCAAAGTTGTAGATTTTGCAATGGACTACAACTTTCATGTTTTGACCTTTGTTTTAATCCAAATGCATCTTGGTGAAAAAGTGGGACAAAGTTAGGAAAAAATTAGGGATTTTCATAACTTAGAAAAATTCTAAGTTATGAAAATTCTTCATTTTAAACCCTAATTTGCAATTTTGGGTTTCTTGATGAACAAGTTTCATATTTTGACATGTTTTGATGAAAAATGAATCTTGACACTTGATTTTGACCAAAAAGTCAAAGTTTGACTTTTCAGTATACAGTCAAAAATTGATCAATTGACTGGAAAATTCATTTGTCAATCTTGTGCATTTGGGATCTTTTGAACTTGTTGAACATGTCAAGACAATTCCATTGGGTCCTTGAGTCCATATATGAGCTTGGTTTGCCATTGGCTAGGTCAAACAGTCAAAAATTGCCTTTGTGCAGTCAAAACCCTAAAAAATGACCATTTTGCCCTTTTGGTGATCTGATTAAATTTCTTGTGGAATTGTGATCCAAACTTGATCAAATGGTTTATATAAGTTCAATATGTTGATGTGGGTCAAAAATCATGAGGTTTTACTGTCAATTGGCCACAGTTGACTTTTCCCCCAATACAGCTGATTTCTAGGTCAGCTGTCCAGTTGACTGGGCAAAGATTGGAATCAAGGCTTGAAATTTGGTATGGGTAAACTTGGGAGTCCAACATGAAGCATGAAAGTCATCTTAGGAATTTTAGGTCAAAACATCTTTGTGCAAACACAAACCCTAATTTGGGTCAACAGTGCAAGGAGAAGTCTTGAGCAGAGGAAACCCTAACTGGATCTTGAGTTCCAAGGGTCTTGTGATGAGAAATGTTGAGGAAATGGGAGGGAAAATTTTGGGGTACAACACATGCCATATCGGTTTTAATATTAAATTTTTTTCATATATTTGCTTTATTTGTATTTCATGATATAGTAATTTATTTAATGTGTTCATGAGATTCAACACTGTAGATTTAGACAGGGTCCCATGCAGGTTCATTACAGAACATTGAGGCTAAAACACAAATGGCCAAAACAGAACAACCAACGCATGACACCAATACATGGCGAGGCAGACATCCTGAAAAGGTTAAGGGCGTGGGTTCAACAACCACCCCTATTGGTATTAGTTTTCTTCCTTTCTATTTATCCTTTTACCTATTTTCATTCTTTCTGTTTAAAATTTTTTTTTTCGTAAAACTTAATATTTTTCACAAACCTTTGATTTTTCCTCCGAAACTCGAAATATTAATTTTAGGTCTTTTTTTAATTTAATTTTAGGCTTTAAATTAATTTGTGGTTCAACAATCACCATGACATTTGCATTATTTTTATTTTCTAACCCTATTTTTCATTGATGTTTCTTCCCCTATCTATTTTTTGGCAAACTTAATATTTTTTATTAATCATTAGACATAAACTTTTTTTAAACCTTTTTTTAATTGAAATTAATTAGGTTTTAGGTTTTTTTTTAATTAACTTTTTTTTTCAAAATTAACATTTTTTACTAATTAAAATTAATTAGGTTTTTTAGGTTTATTTAATTAATTATCATAAACCACTTTTTCATAAAAAAATCACCAAAAACATTAACTTAGAATTTTAGGTTTTATTTGTTTCCTTAATTTCTTTTTATTTATTCTTTTACATTTTAATTTCTAGAAAAATTGTATAGGTCGCATTATCAATGTAATAGCGTAGATTTATCTTTTCTCGCATTTTTTTTCTAATTATGTAATTGCTTCCGGGTTGTAATAGTAATTAGGGTTTAAATTCCGCATTTTTATTTTCAGTCCAAAATAATTATGTATCTGCAAAAGCCTTGTAATAGCTAGGACTTTAAACTTTCTGCATTTTATTTTCGCAAACTATAAACTGCTTAGATGTATGTTAATAGGATTGTATGGAAAGACTAATTGGAAAATTAAAACGGTAGATCACCTAATATGCAAAGATTAAATGACTGAAAACAAACACATGCACATGCTCACTCTTAGGGTATGCCTCACTTGGTTGCCTCGGAAAACAATGGTCACGTCCCTCGAACGTAGGGATATCTTAGCAAAAGACCCTCAATCTAAAAGTCATCATAAAGATCATAGTCCCTTAACGTCCCTCAAAGTTGCCTACGGTATATGATCTTGTCCCTCGATGTTGCCTACGAATATATGATGACAGTCCCTTCGAAATGCTAAGGTATCCTTACATGTTGCCTTAAATGACCATCACGTCCCTTTCGATAGTCCCTCAAATTCCAACGACAGTGATACCTATTCACTAATAGTAGGATAGCGCTGTCTAAAGGAAATAAGAATAGAAACAATCTTTTTTCGAGTAGGTAGATGCTAGTAGGTACTTGCTCAAATCAAAACTTTTCACACCAAACACTTTTCAGACAAAGTTTTCAAAAACAACTTTGTAACACTCTTGAGGACAGAAGCAAGGGTTAAAACGAAGTAAAACAAAAACTTTTCAAAACACACAAACACGGAAGCAATTTTTTAAAATGATGAGCAAGTACCTAAGAGCCCGTGGAAAACCACAGATAGAAAGGGTGCTAATACCTTCCCTTTCTATAATCTACCCCCGTACTCAAAATCTCGAAAAAGGAATTTTTCTGTGCTTTTTCCTTTCCAGTTGGATAAAATAAAAGTCGGTGGCGACTCTTGCTTACCGCGACATTTCGCGAACAAAAACGCAAAACGCAAACCAGTATTAAACAGTCGGTTCTGCCACCATATCACAGAACTGGCGACTCTGCTGGGGAGAAATAAGTGGGGTATACCTTAGGATCTAGTTCATCATAAATTGCTTCTCTTGTTTGTTTTGGTTGCTTTACTTTTAAGGGTTTTATTTGGGAGTTACTATAGATCCTAACCCGGATATGGGGACACCTTTTAGGCAAGTACCAATAGACTATACGGCGTAGACCGATACGGTTGAAGCAGTAGCTACGTTAATGTGGCACATTGGTTGGTACCGGTATCCCTTGTGGAGAAACGAGGAGAATACGGGGCCGCCGCGTGGTGTCGTTAAGCATCAACTGACCTTAGAACCTTTAACCGCCCAACTTGGCCATTAGAAAGTAGTGAGATAGCCGGCCTCGATGTAGAGATGAGAACTGGTTGATACTCGATGCTACACTCATTGAGACCATACTCTCGAGATAGTCTCGGCCGCAAGAAAAGATTGCATGAGTTGAAACCATGACCGATGGAGGATGGTCAGTGATATTGAGATCCTCTAGAACCCGGTTACTTTTTCTACGACAGGTTGAACCAACTAAACTTCAAGAGGGTACTACCTTAAAACCCATGCAAGCCTAAACCTAAGGCTGTTTGTGTGACTTGTGTGCTTTCAACTTGAACTACTTACACATTTTTATTATCTGACAACATGAGTTCCTTACAGGTTTTGTTTACAGTCCTTATCCAATAACTTGGATTTCTTGCCGAGTTTACTTGCTTACATCACCTTGCACTTTTGCTTAAACGCATAGCATACACATCATAACATCATGCCTTAACATTTCCTTAACCATTTCAAGGATCTCAAGGGTTTGTGATGCAGGTTATGGTAAATCAGACGTCTAGCTAGGGGCAAGGGGATTTATTTTCCTCTAGCCAATGCCGTATAGAGATCAAAATACGATAACTTGAGTCAGTGGCTATGACCCACTCGATATGGTGAGCTTGACTCTTGAAGAAGGACTCTTAACGACACGAAGTTTCTTCAATCAAGCTGCAATCAAATTCTAACAGTTTCTTGTTTACCCCGCGAGATCCTTGAAAACATTGCATACATATATCATACATATCATTGCATAACAGGTCTTCCAGTACAGGTCTCTCATGTTCTCGCTGTTTATTTCAGTAATGGCTCTCAAACAAGACAACAGAGATCTTCAAACTCAAGAAGCTCAGTTCAGGGACATATTCCTAAACCTATCCAAGGGGAAGGAAGAGTTGAAAACACTCCTCGTTGGGAACTTGGTCAAGAAAAGTCTTGAAGACAATAAGGACGAACGGTTGGAACAACTTCAAGCTGAGGTAGGTGTAATGAGAACCCAGATGCTGGGGCAGATGGCTCTTATCCAAGGCCTAGCCCGAAGACAAGAAGAGTTGAAAGCCATCATCATCCAACTTCATCAAGACAGATACAACAGTATGAAGTAAACAGTCAAGGCCGGGGACCAAGTCATTGATCAACCTCCAAGAAGACAAGAGTTTGGTTTGGTGAAGGGTGGACCTTTCCAAATTTCTACTACCTCACGGGTCCAACAACAACCTCGCCAAAAACAACGGGTTAATTAGAGTAAGCCAGATACACCCGAGAGGCAGTTTACCAAACTCAACATGCCGCTGTCTCAAGCTTTACAACACATGTTAAGGATGAATCTGGTTACATTGATAAACCCTCATCCGAACCCTAAGACTTCTTCTCCTAACTACAACCCGAATGCAAGGTGTGCTTATCATTCTGGTAGCCCGGGGCACGATACTAACGATTGTTGGGCGCTGAAATACAAGATTTAGAATATGATTGACGCCAAGGAGATCGAATTCGTCCCTCCTGAGACTCCCAATGTGATCACTGCTCCCTTTCCAAAACATGGCTAGGATTGAAAGCATTTTTGGTCATTTGAATTATGAAGTTGTATTTTCTTTGCTTATTCAAACAATTATTGTCATATCAAACTTTTTTATTTCATCAATGCATTACATGTGTCTGTCTTGAATTAATTTAAATTGCTTTATATTTCCTTTTCGTAATATTCAACTCTCGACTAAAAAACTATAAGCCTTTAGAGGGAGGATGACGAAAACGATACCACAATCTCTACAGTATGCTTTTAAACAGACCCCACTGACGATGTACATGCGTTGTTTCAAATCCTAAATAGTGGAGTTATAAGGAAGATAATCCCTAGTCAACCTCTTCGAGCCAAAGAAGCAGGAGTTTTTCTTTTCACACAAATTAAAACCCTTAATCACGACCTGGGGCAGGGTAGTTTTCTCAGTTAATCCAGGTGCACAATGAATGGCATCGAAGACGTCCTTCCAAAACAGAAGACGGTGATGGTTCCCTATAATCGTCAAGACAGGCAGTCATTATCTCTCGAAATAAAAGCCCATTAAGTCATAACCTATGAAGGAGACTTAAGAAGAAAAAAAGCTAAGGCATCCCGCTGACTGTTATCATAAAAGAAACAGTTCAGGCAAAAAACGGGGATAATAAAATCAAAAAGAAAGAGGTCCTACAAACCCTCAACAAAAAACGAAATGACTGCCTATTCAAAATAATCTGTCAGTACCCGAACCATCACTGGAATATCAGAGCAAAGACTCAAACGGGATCTAAATGCACAATTAGATGAGTTTAGGATCGAAGAACATCACGAAGAACGGGTGGGTACAAATAAAATTTGAGCCTTTATCCTTTGTTTCTTAAACCGTGAACCAGGCCACGTTATAACCCTTAAAAGTCCTAGCTGAAGCATGGGTTAGTTCGAAAGCATATTGTTACAAAAGGTATCCTGACTCCTGAAGGTCTGTTACAAATATTGAGTTGATATCACATCTTTGCAAAATTCTATTTTTTCTATAAAAAAACTGCATTTTCAAAACATCAAGACAGGCGTAAGCTTTGCATTCTTAAAATAACATTGTTTGCATATGACTATTTGTTCAGCAGCAAAGAAATTCGCATGACGAATATCTAGTGAACAAAAACCTTCTCAATAAAAAGGATCACCTCAAGTGGAAAAACACTTCCAACCAAGGGGCACGACATGATCATTGTCCATCATCTGGGGCAGCCAAGCCAAGATTCAAGGAATCTCTTAAAGAGGCCAAATAGCCAGGGGCAGATCTCCATCTAAATCACTTGGGGCATTGGGCATGAATTCCAGCAACGAATCCTGGAGGATCAAACAAACATCTTCTGGTAGTGTGGCAACACAACACTACCGACAGTGACAACTCCCTACACCCTGAGAGCATGGACATAGTCATAAAATACTGCGCATGAACAAAGACCCTCTAGGTTGACTGGCCTAGGAAAAAATAAGGGTATCCCGGCGAACCAAAAGGGTTCAGACAAAAATAAGGTATAAAAAATGAAAAATCTGTACACCCGGAAAGTCGAAAACCCGAAAGGGCGGCTTGGGGAAAAAAGGGTATCCCGGTGGACTGAAAATCTAAAAAGATAGTCCAGGAAAAAGTTAGGGATTAAAGCGTACGATTATGTCCGATCATCTCGTCACTTACCTATCAGTAGAAGACTTATCATTTCGATTGGCAGTTACCAAGCACCTCATAAGTTGGGATAACACTCAATCCACGAGGCCTCCGCAGGCTCATTCCCCAGCAGGTACAGGGGCAGAAAAGTCTTGATATGAAGTCATTGTCATATCCCTATCATGCGTTCCAGTAACATCTACACTCCCCACAGAGTAGAGGCAACCAAAGTTTTGATCTCTGCCTCCCCAAACAGGAGTTACTTTCCCCAGCCAAGCTCTTTCGGAGAGCCGACGTCTATGTTCCCCATCTGAATTTTGTAATCGCAAGCGGTTCATAAAGTTTCCTCCCGAACATAGTTTTCTCTGAATACAGAAGCTCAATCCCCGACAGAGTTTATCTCTTCAGCTATGGAAGCTTCTCTCTCCAACGGAATTATTCCCCTGCAAATTTGTTCTCAAGCAGAGTCTCTCCTCGACAGAATATCCGTAAACAAGGGGAAAATCCCCAACATAGTCATCTCCGGTCCACCATCCCCAATGGAAGTAGAAGAACCACTTTTTCTATGACGGTCAGGAACTCAATTTCCGTTACTTTCCAGCAGCGGTCAGGGATTTATTTTCCCACTCGGATATGTCACAATAGCATTTCATGTTCATATATCATGACGTGCGCATACACATTGCATACAGCATAGTCTCATTTATTTTGAGAAAGTCATCTTACAATGCATTTCATGCATCATATATGATTAATCATGTACCTTTTCAGGAAAGATGGTTATCATCAATAACTTCCAACAAGTTCAGGATTAGCCCCTGAAACTAAACAGAATAATCATTTGCGCGACCAAATGCAGCTTTACACAGGTTCGTCACGAAGCAATCTTACACAGGTTTCTCCTAAATGCAGCTTTACACGGGTTCGTCACGAAGCAATCTTACACGGGTTTCTCCTAAATACAGCTTCACACGAGTTTATCTTGAAAAATCTTACACGGGTCCTTTCTCTTACATTTCTGAATGAAGTTTTACACGAACTTATCATAAAGTAACCTTACCCAGGTTCCTTCTTAAGTTTTACACGAACTTATCTCAAAGTAACCTTACCCAGGTTCCTTCTGAAGTTTTACACGAACTTATCACAAAGTAACCTTACCCAGGTTCCTCCTGAAGTTTTACACGAACTCATCCCCAAGTAACCTTACCCAGGTTCCTTCTGAAGTTTTACACGAACTTATCCCAAAGTAACCTTACCCAGGTTCCTTCTGAAGTTTTACACGAACTTATCCCAAAGTAGCCTTACCCAGGTTCCTCTTGAAGTTTTACACGAACTTATCCCGAAGTAACCTTACCCAGGTTCCTTCTGAAGTTTTGCACGAACTTATCCCGAAGTAACCTTACCCAGGTTCCTGCCGCAGTTTTACCCAAACTCCTCACAAAGCAACCTCACCCAGGTTCCTTCTCGGTTCAGATGCAGTTTTACCCAAACTCCTCACAAAGCAACCTCACCCAGGTTCCTTCTCGGTTCAGATGCAGTTTTACCCAGACTCCTCACAAAGCAACCTTACCCAGGTTCCTGCCGCAGTTTTACCCAAACTCCTCACAAAGCAACCTCACCCAGGTTCCTTCTCGGTTCAGATGCAGTTTTACCCGAACTCCTCACAAAGCAACCTCACCCAGGTTCCTTCTCGGTTCAGATGCAGTTTTATCCAAACTCCTCATGAAGCAACCTTACCCAGGTTCCTTCCCATAAGCCCTACTATCCGGTTCCTTCTCATAACCTTACCATCCAGGTTTCTTTTCTCTTATCTCCAGACAGCTGTCCACAACACTGTAAGACCTAGACCTGATCGAACACGATCGGTTTCACCTTTCCCCAGTAGGTCGTGACGCAGCCTATACACGACCAGATAGCAGTTCATTTTCATCTCCTTGACTAAGAGACGATTCCCCAGTAGATTAACGGACAACTGAAGCTCCTAAAATTCTATTTCTCCCAAGACAGATACCAACATTCCTCAGCAGATTCCTCCTCAACGACAGGAACAAGAATTCTCATCAAAGGAATATCTCAGGAAATCAACATCCTCTAGATGGAATCTTTAAGCCCATCTCCGACGATTCTCCGTCATATCTTCCGGATGGCATCTTTAAGCCCATCTCCGGTGACCTTCCGTCATCTCCTCCTAGTGGAATCTGTAAACCCATTCCTGATACTACCTACATAGTCAAGCATCATTACAGACGAGTGCAAATTTCTGGGCACTCTAGTGTTCAATCATCTTCCACCTTCAGATCACGAAAGGCAGACGAGCCAATCTAAATCTTCAGGTTTAAGAAGATTGAACAGGGGCAGTTGTTGTACCCCAAAATTTTCCCTCTTTTCATACACGCATATTATTGGTTTTATGGTTATGGAATAAAGGTATATTTATCAAGCTTCTTTAGGTTACAAGTGACTTTTATTTCATCAATGGATATTCTCAGAGTATTTTCCGTGCTGAAGATCGGTTCGCTGTTTTGCAACGATTCGGGGTTCAAAGATTCACAAGTCCAACCCGGCGCGTCATATTCAGGTGTTCTTTCGCCAAGATATCTCTGATAATGTATTCTCAAATTCAGGTTCGGCTCAAGAGTCAACTATTTAAAGAAGGTCTCCAAATGTGTGAGTTTTCTCGAAGAAATATGGTGAAAAAGTGTGCTGAAAGTGTAGTTTTTACGCAGTAAAAAATTCATAACTTGAAGATCGTGGCTCGTTTTGAACCCGTTCTGGTGGATAAAATTTCGTCTTGATGTTATCTAAATTTTCATCTCTCATGGATGGAATCCAATTTCGATCAGAAGGTCTTCAAAAATGCGGATTTATCAAGTATTTTTGTACAGAAAATTTGTGACAGAAGTTTATTTGCATCGTGTTCAGAAAATCATAACTTGGTCGATTTTCATCGTATCGAGCTGGTTCCAGCGTCAAAATTTCACAAATTGAGTTGATTACATTTTCACAAGAGGTACCGAGTTCGAACGATATCCAAAAGGCCTTCATCTTTTACCTAGAGTGCGCGTGACGCGCCAAAAATCCTGAATGCTGAATATTATTTCATCAGGGTCGAAACTTCGAAAATTCATAACTCGGTCAATTTTTATCGTATTGGGCCCATCTTTTTACACAAGGTCACTGACTCAGAGATCTACAACTTTTCTTCAAAAGTCGAGACCGGATTATGCTCCGATCAATACCAGTATTTTATTGAAGAACGTGTCAGAGTCGACACTGGAGCCCAAAATAAGTTTGACTGAGCTGAAACTTCAAAAATTCATAACTAATTCACCATTTATCCGATTGAGCCCATTTTCGGACAGGAGTTAGTTCTCGATGTCGGCTACATTTTGTTTTCACATTTCAACTTCAAAAATTTCACTTAAGCATCTGTAATTTTGTCTAGAACGTGACGGACTCAAGTGAACATTGGAGGCCCAATTGCACATTCAAAGCCCATATTTTTGCTCTAAGTTTTTTATTATATAATCTCATTCTTTTCACACAAAGAGAAGAGGAGACGGAAAAAAACCTTTGCCACAACGCTGTCAGAATATCAAATTCTTTCAAGAACCCTAAAACCTTGAAATCCTTATTACAAACCCCCTTCTCACTACAAACAAGACATCCTTGTTACAAATCCATATCTCACTACTTCTCCAGTAAGGGTAAGGCTGGTTTGATCTCCATGATCAAAAGGGCATAAAAGCATTTATCTCACTACTCATCCAGTAAGGATAAGGCTGGTTTGATCTCCATGATCAAAAGGGCATAGAATCATTCATACATGCTGTGATACGGTGGGAGAACTGACTTGAGGTTTTGCGTTTGTTTTCGCAAATGTTTCGGTTGAGCAAGAGTCGCCACCGACTTTTTATTTTATCCTAAGGAAAGGTTAAAAAGCACAGCAAAAAACCTTTGAGATGTTTTCTTGGGTTCGGGGAGTAGATTATAGAAAGGGAAGGTATTAGCACCCTTTCTATCCATGGTTATCCATGGGCTCTTAGTTACTTGCTTAGATCAACTTTCCTTGATTTTCAATTGTTTGAAATGGTGCTTTCAATTGTTTGAAATGGTGCTTTGTGTGTGTGTTTTTTGAAGATGTTTTGAAAAGAGGCCAATGTGGTGGCAACCTTTGTAATGATCCATGTTGGGATGTATACAAAGGTGTATGTCTTTTGAAAAGGTTCTCAATGTTTTTTGAAAGTGTGTTGTGATGTGTGTTTTGAAAATAGGCAAGTGTTTTTGTTTTGCAAGTTGGCAAGCAACCAAGAGCTATCTACCCTAAATTTCTCAAAGGTTTTTGCTATGTTTTAACCCTTTTAACAATTTTGTTCCACCATTGTATTTGGTGGACAATCTTGTGTTAGGATGTGAACGAGACGGGCGCGGGTCATCGTGTAGACCATAATTGCAATGGTGCCAAGTATCTTTGGGCAATTTTTCTTTAAGGGACTTGATCATTTTTAGGCAACTTTTGAAAGCGTCATCGAGGGACTATGATCATTTGATTGTTTTGTTTTTGCCAAAGATACCTAACATGCAATATGGCCCATTATTGAAGGCAACAAGTGGAGTACCCTAGGGGTGCAAGTGTGATTAGTGTTTGTCCATTTTCATGCTTGTTTATCTTGAATTTAAGTCGAACTATTTGTTGTTTTTGATTTGTATACAAAACCCTAATTCTAACATGGCATAATTAGAAAGCTTTTAAATGCGAAAAATAAAAAGTCCTAAGTTATTACAACACAATATATGGGATGGGGGATACAAATGTTCAAATGGGGATATTTTGGCAAGAAAATAAATTCTAACTATTACATCCAAATTGAAATTCTACAAGGGATTTAATTGCACAAGTATTAAATAAAATAAAAATAAATATGCAAAATGCAAAAATGGTTTTCATATGTATGTAAAAAAGGTATTTATCATGTGTCAAATAAACAAAAATAAAAATGAATTAATTTTGGTATTTTTGGTATTTAGGGCAAAACCCTAATTTTATAAATAAAAGGTATTTATTATATAATATATGCAATATTTATTAATTATATACAAAAAATAAATAAAAGAAGGTATTTTGTAAAAAAAGTATTTTTGAGGTCAAAATATCAATAAAAATAAAATGTATTAATTCTTTGTATTTTCCCTAAATATACTAATAAATATATAAGTATTTTACATTATTTATTAAATATATATTATATGTACAAAAATAAAATATTTAGTTTTATTAAAAAAAGTATATTTTTATTATAATATGTTTTCAAGAGATAACATAAAATAAAAATCAGAATTAAAATATGTTTGTATTATTTTTTTGTATTTTAAAATAAAAGTATCTATATTTATTTATTTACAAAACTAAATAAAGCCAAATAAATATCAAAATAAATGCAAAAAATATGGGAAAAATAATTTTAATTTTTTTTATCCTTTGTGAAAAATAAATAAGTCAGAAACAAAAATCAAAAGTCAAAAATAATGAAAATAAAATACAATGGGCCAAGGAGGTGCAAATGTGAAATCATGGTGTAAAAAGTAAAAATATCACAGGCCCAGCCCATGAAAGGTTGTCTTCAACCTCTGAACAACAAAACAGAGTAACACGTGATCCCTGCCATCTCCTTATTCCTGGACTTTTAGCACAAACTTATAACATGAAAGATGTTAAGCATCAAGCCACGATTCCATACATATAAAAAACTCAACTTAACTCTCAGAAATGAGAGAGAATTTCTCCATCCCTAATTCTTAACCTAAGTTTTTGTCAATATTCAGATTCAAAATACTCTCAGTATATGCAATATAAATGGAAAATGAAGATATGTATAGCTTTAGGGCCATGAGTAGAACATTTTTCATTCATAAACCTAGAGCTAACTCTTCCTATATTGAGAGATAGAAATCCATGAACTTACCTGTTCAGCTTGGATCGTGTCTGGCAATGGAGGCACTTTCAAGGCAAGGTGAGGATTGGTACAGCTTGCTTGAAGTTCATGGATGCTATTCCAACCTTTAACTTGCTTTGAAACCAACTGAATCAAGCTATGGCAATCAACCTGCAAAACAGAAAAAGTGAAAATGGCAAATGGTGTTAGGGATGTTACAGGTCGTGTCCAATGCTTGGGACAGCTTCAGTGGGTGGTAGGGAAAGTGTTTGCAAAGATTTTAGCCAAAACACACGAGGGAAAATGTTTATGGAAGGCAAGTTGGAGGGATGCCCTGTTTTTGTGTAGTACAATGGTGTTTTGAGGCTTGATGAGGTTTGGAAGGTGTTTTGGTCGTGCCTTAGCTCAGTGATGTTGTTTGGGATGTGTCTAATAACTTTGCTTTAGCTTGTGTTGGCAGAAATGAAAGTTGGTGTGTGTTATGCCAAGTTTCTTCACACTTAAGCAAGAAATGTCAACTTGGTTTTATAAGCTTGTGTCAGCCCCTATAATGTGCTGCAACCATCCCCTTGATCAGTGTGATATGCTTCTGATTTTGTGCTCAAAGATATGGCCTTGTACTTCTTGATTTTCAAACTTGACATAAAGTTCTACTTTACAAAAATGGATAAATCACTTTTTCCAATTATGGCTCAATCTTGTATGCAATGCTTAAACACACAAGATAAGACTTAAACATGAAGGATTGGCATTAAATTTATGAGTGTGAATGAGATAAAGGACCTGTAATCTAGCTTAGAACATGCTGAGTTCAAAAATGCAAAGTTATGAACATGTAAATTGGCCATGAACAAAGTGAGTTTTGCCCATATTGCCAAATTCGATTCTCCCTAACCACAAGGTTGTTTGATGAGTTCTTGGACATTTTGGAAAGCTTGGAATGTGTACTACAATCCATCTTTGTAATGCAAATTGAAATTTCAAGTGGAAGCATGTGAAAAGTAGCCATGAAGTGAGGCAAAAATCCTACCTAAAATAGGTCAAAAATTTTCTAAGTTAAGAATGTTTTGCACCCTTGTTCCAAAAATCATAACTTGAGCTACAAGCTTCTTTTGAGGAAACTTTGTGAATCGAAGTTGTATATTTTGAAATGGACTACAACTTTCATGTTTTGACTTTTGTTTTAATCCAAATTCATCTTGGTGAAAAAGTGGGACAAAGTTAGGAAAAAAGTAGGGATTTTCATAACTTAGAAAAATTCTAAGTTATGAAAATTCTTCATTTTAAACCCTAATTTGCAATTTTGGGTTTCTTGATGAACAAGTTTCATATTTTGACATGTTTTGATGAAAAATGAATCTTGACACTTGATTTTGACCAAAAAGTCAAAGTTTGACTTTTCAGTATACAGTCAAAAATTGATCAATTGACTGGAAAATTCATCTGTCAATCTTGTGCATTTGGGATCTTTTGAACTTGAGGAACATGTCAAGACAATTCCATTGGGTCCTTGAGTCCATATATGAGCTTGGTTTGCCATTGACTAGGTCAAACAGTCAAAAATTGCCTTTGTGCAGTCAAAACCCTAAAAAATGACCATTTTGCCCTTTTGGTGATCTGATCAAATTTCTTGTGGAATTGTGATCCAAACTTGATTAAATGGTTTATATAAGTTCAATATGTTGATGTGGGTCAAAAATCATGAGGTTTGACTTTCAATTGGCCACAGTTGACTTTTTCCCCAATACAGCTGATTTGTAGATCAACTGTCCAGTTGACTGGGCAAAGATTGGAATCAAGGCTTGAAATTTGGTATGGGTAAACTTGGGAGTCCAACATGAAGCATGAAAGTCATCTTAGGCATTTTAGGTCAAAACATCTTTGTGCAAACACAAACCCTAATTTGGGTCAACAGTGCAAGGAGAAGTCTTGAGCAGAGGAAACCCTAGCTGGATCTTGAGTTCCAAGGGTCTTGTGATGAGAAATGTTGAGGAAATAGGAGGGCAAATTTTGGGGTACAACAGTTGCCCCTGTTCAATCTTCTTGAACCCGAAGAGTTAGATTGGCAAGTTTGCCTTTCGCGACTCGAGAGTGGAAGAAGATTGGACACTAGAGTGCCCGGAAATTTGCACTCGCATGGTAGAGTATCAGCAATGTGATAGCGGGAATGGGCTTATAGATGCCATTTGGAGATATGGTGGATAGGGGGATGGGCTTATAGATGCCATTTGGAGGTGTTGATCGCGTAAGAGATTCCTTAGTGAGAACTTGTGTATTTTGAGAAAGAAAGATGTTTCTCGGCTTGTTACAAGTGTTGATCTTCAGTCTCTTCATGCAGATATTCCCTGGCTAGATACAGGTATCGAATCTACAATTGGTTGCTCACAGATGTGCCCTGGCTAGATACAGGTATCGAATTTGGAAATGTTGTCTACAGATATGCCCTTGCTAGATACAGGTATCGAATCTGGAATTGCAAAAGGTTGGTAGAGATAGCTTTCCTGGCTAGATACAGGTGTAGACCTCTGACCTGAGAATGAAAGATAATTTCCTGGCCTGTTACAGGTGTTTGATCTTCAAACTCTTCATGTAGATATGCCCTGGCTAGATACATGTATTGAATCCACAATCAATCACTCACAGATGTGCCCTGGCTAGATACAGGTATCGAATCTGGAATTGTGATAGTTGATAGTAATCATCCTTGGATTGACTTTTCCTGAAAAGGCAAAACATTAGTTGTATGAAATGTCATGATGTGCATGATGCTCAAAATGAGATAGTGTTGTATGCACTTTGTGATCGGTGGATTTAGAACTGACTGTTTAACGCTGGTTCGCGAAATGTCGCGGAAGCAAGAGTCGCCACCGTCTTTTATTTTCTCCAACATGGACAAGACAAAAGCACAGCAAAATTCCTTATGAGATAGTTTCTCGGTCCGGGAGGTAGATTTATAGAAAGGGAAGGTGTTAGCACCCTTTCTATCCATGGTTATCCACGGGCTCTTAGATACTTGATCATTGTGTTTTCAAAAGTTTTGCTTTTCTTGTGTGCGTGGGTTTTGAAAAAGTTTCGTTTGAAAAATTTCTAAGTAACTCTTGTATCTGTCCTCAAGAGTGTATGAAAAATTTGTTTGAAAACTTTTTGAAAGTGTAGATGCGAAAAGTTGTTTTGTTTGTTTAAGAGAGCAAGTACCCATGAGAAATCTACCTACTCTAAGGAATTAGGCTGTGTAAGAGTCCTTTAGACAGTGCTATCCCACTATTGAGAAGTAGGTAGCACCGTCGTTGGAGTTGTTCGGGTCAATTCGATTATAAGGGACAATGTGGTCACCAAAGCAACAGTTAGGACACCTTAGAAGCTACCCTTATGTCCTTGATCCTTTTTTTATTCGAGGCAACCGTTTCGAGGCAACTATTCCGAGGCAACTGGATCATGGACATAAGGACTTACTAAGACGTCCCATACTTGACGACCACATTTCGAAGGCAACAGGTGAGGCGTACCCTAAGAGTGGTGTGTGAATTTGTGTGCTGTTTTCAGTTTATCAGTTATCTTTAATCATGCATTATGGACTACGCTTGTTTTTAATTAATCATATATTCTTTCATGCAATTAGAATTTAAAAGTGCGGAAATTTAAATGCGGAAAGATAAATCCTACGCTATTACAAGGCGCGGGTCTATACATCGCCAAATTACAAAGACCCGTTTGATAAAAATGCGGAAAGTAAAAAGACCTAATTACTATTACAAGCCTTGAGCAGTTACATAATATTCACAAGAAAAAGAATAACGTGCGAAAGAATAAAAGTCAGGACGTCCGAGGGTTTTGACCCTTTTGAAATTAAATTGAATTAAAAGGCTAATTAATTATTTAATTAAAGAAAAGAAATTATTTTTTATGTTTTTGTATTTATGAAATAAAGAGAATTAAAAATCAAGAGAAACCCTAATTCTAAGTATTTTAATTATTAATGAAAATATACAAGTTGTCCTAATTTATGCTAATTAATTATTTACATATTTATTTACAAAAATTATAATTAATAATAATAATGAATAATGAGGAAAAATTTAATTAAGAAAAAAAAAGATAAAAATGTCAATAAACCCTAATTTCTACATTTTTTATTTATTAAGAAAAGATGAAAGTTTTAAAACCTAAATTAACTAAATTAATTGTTAGTTTATTTACAAAATAAATTAATGGTGAAATTAAATATTAATTAAAAAAACATTTTTTCTAGTTTCTGATTTATTATTGTGAAAATTATTTTATGGTAAAAAGAAATAATTAAAACATTTAAAAGAAAGAATTAGAAAAGAAGATCAAATAAAAATTAAAAATGATGCAAACCATGGGAGGTTTTCAGACCCAATGGGAGGTGTTTTTGGAGTAATTTGGCCCATGAACACAAAGCCTGTTTGACTTTTCCAGCTTGAGTGCGTGTCCATTGACTGAGGTACATGATAGACATCCTCCTGTAGCCTTTGGATTGAAGCTCATGGGCGCGTGACAGGCTGGCGTGTGAGGATGCATGGTAGAACGCTTGATGGAAGCTGCATGGGAATATGTTACAACAAAAATTATACAATATGTGGGGGACCTGGAAATCGAACCCAGGTCCCAATACCTGCAAGACAACTCATCCACCAACTGAGCTAACGCGTGCATTTGTAATGTTAGTGGAACACAAATATTATAATAAAAAACAAAGTTAATGATATGAAACAAGAAAAAGCACGCTAGATTTTGAATACTCCAACCATATAATGACACGCTAGCTTCTTCTTCGTCTTTGTACCTGCAATATAAACAAATAGCGGGGGTTTTAAACCCCCACTAAATAGCACAGTGGAAAATAGCGAGCACGCGTACAGGCAACATAAATTAAGCGCGAGGAAATGGTTTGCTTTGTTTTAATGTCACGAATTCAGCTGTACCAGTTTGAAGGTCTAATTTTGCCATATATGAGAACCCCTAATTTGGAGTTTCTGAAACCCTAGGTTTCATCCATGGCAGATTTGGATACAAGCATCGTTAGTTCAATTAAATGGTACCATTCGCTTCAGAACATCATTGTTAGTGTAAATCAACAAATAAAACGCATGAATAATGCATGGAAATCAAAAATCGATTATGGACATATTCATGAAAAGTGTGACTCTGTTCTACCGATTCTTGGAGTATGGGGACTGGAAAATGGTTGCAATCGACTCCTAGCAATGTTAGGAAGGCAATGGAAGTGTTTGGAAGCCTTGAATCACCCTGCAACTAAGATTTCAGTTTTCAAGTTTTGGTGAAAATTTGGCAATTTGGTTATGGCTTCTGAGCAGTTTTTTGTGTATTGGAATAGGGTTGAGTTGTGCATATGTAAGTGAATGAAATTAGGTCAAGAAAACAAGCCCAAGGTCCATCCATTCATGTTTTGAAGATTTGATTTTCAATTATATCAATTTCAATCTTTTGCCATTGAAACCCTTGTCAATCATGGAGAATCTTTCCTTTTTGGATGAGAAACGATTTTCCACCTTGCCCTAGTTTGATTTGCTGCACAAAAAAGATTTAAAAAGCATGATTTGATATTTTCTCATAATTAAATCTAATTAAATGAATTAATAATAATAAAAATTCAATTAATTAATTAAAAATAAGAAAATAAATCATTTTGAGCTTAATGGGTCGTGCATAGCCTTTGGGTAATGATTCATGAAAGAAATTGAGGCCCATTAGCATTTTTGAAGCCTTTTGTGCAAAGTTGACTTTTCAAAACCAAAAATTTCCCAACTTCTCCAATGCATATCTTGCTCAATTTTGAAGCTATGATCATGTTTTTGGACATTTTGGAAAGGTCTTGAAGTACTCTAACCAATGTCTTTGGTCCCATGTCATTTTGATTTACCAATATCAAGTTATGGTCTTTGACTTAAAGTGCCTTTTTGTTGACTTTTGAAAATGACCTATAATGTTGAAATTGATAACTTTTTGTGAGAGCATTTCTTGGACTTGAAGTGTGAAGATGAGTTGTAGGAAATGTCATCCTCTTCAAAATGAGATTTGGATGGACTTTTTCTGATAAACCATGAGGAAGTTATGCCTTGGTCAATTTGCAGTTGACTTTTTCAGCTGTCCAAAAATAGAAACTTTTGCATCTTGAGACCTTTTGAGCCATGCTTGTGAAATCATGATCAAGAATTGATCAAATGATGTTTGTGGCTTCAAAATAATATGTTGACCAAAATTTTTGACTTTTGACTGTCAAATGACCATTTTGCCCCTGCAGTTGACTGTGGAGCATTTAGGGTTTTTTGACTGTGCAATTTGATGTTGTGAGTCTTGAAACTTGACATATGGATGCTTGGCAATGTATATAGGCATGTGGGACTTGATTGGACCCTTGAAAACCTTAATTTCTTTGCAAGAACCAAAACCCTAATTTTGACTGTGTTAGGAGGCAATTAGACTGTGCAACCCTTGAGAGATTTTGAACCATGATCTTGGCAAATCTTGAAGAATATGGGAGGGAAAATTGTGGGGTACAACAGTTGCCCCTGTTCAATCTTCTTAACCTGAGGATGTAGATTGGCTGGCGTGCCTTTCGTAATCTGAAGGTGGAAGATGATTGAACACTAGAGTGCCCAGAAATTTGCACTCACATAGTTGCGTATCAGTAGTGTGATGGTGGGAATGGGCTTACAGATGCCATTTGGAGAGACGATAGGTAGGAGGATGGGCTTATAGATGCCATTTGGAGACTGTAATGGTAGTTGTGGTGATGGGCTTATAGATGCCATCGGGTGTCGATCGCGTAAGAGATTCCTTAGCGAGAACTTGCGTACCTGAGAAAGAAAATAATTACCTGGCCTGTTACAGGAGTTGATCTTCAAATTCTTTATGTAGATGTGCCCTGGCTGGATACAGGAATCAAATCTCTAAACTCTTCATGTAGATGTGCCCTGGCCGGATACAGGTATCGAGTCTACAATCAGTTACTCACAGATGTGCCCTGGCTAGATACAGGAATCGAATCCGGAAAATAGTCGTCAACAGATACACCCTGGCAGGATACAGGAATCGGACCTTCGAACTCTTCAGACATGCCCTGGCAAGATACAGGAATCGAGTCTGGAATATAGTCGTCAACAGATACACCCTGGCAAGATACAGGAATCGGATCTTCGAACTCTTCAGACGTGCCCTGGCAAGATACAGGAATCGAGTCTGGTATATTCGTCAACAGATACACCCTGGCAAGATACAGGAATCGAATCTTCGAACTCTTCAGACGTGCCCTGGCAAGATACAGGAATCGAGTCTGGTATAGTCGTCAACAGATACACCCTGGCAAGATACAGGAATCGGATCCTCAAACTCTTCAGACGTGCCCTGGCCGGATACAGGAATCGAGTCTGGTAATGTAGTCGTCAACAGATATGCCCTGGCTGGATACAGGAATCGAATCTTCAAACTCTTCAGACGTGCCCTGGCTGGATACAGGAATCGAATCTAGAAATAGTCGTCAACAGATATGCCCTGGCTGGATACAGGAATCGAATCTTCAAACTCTTCAGACGTGCCCTGGCTGGATACAGGAATCGAATCTGGAAATAGTCATCAACAGACATGCCCTGGCTGGATACAGGAATTGAATCTTTAAACTCTTCAGACGTGCCCTGGCTGGATACAGGAATCGAATCTTCAAACTCTTCAGACGTGCCCTGGCTGGATACAGGAATCGAGTCCGGAATATAGTCGTCAACAGATACACCCTGGCAAGATACAGGAATCGGATCTTTGAACTCTTCAGACGTGCCCTAGCAAGCTACAGGAATCGAGTTTGGAATTAGTCGTCAACAGATACACCCTGGCAAGATACAGGAATAGGATCTTCGAACTCTTCAGACGTGCCCTGGCAAGATACAGGAATCGAGTCTGGAATTAGTCGTCAACAGATACACCCTGGAAAGATACAGGAATCGGATCTTCGAACTCTTCAGACGTGCCCTGGCAGGATACAGGAATCGAGTCTGGAATTAGTCTTCAACAGATACACCCTGGCAAGATACAGGAATCGGATCTTCGAACTCTTCAGACGTGCCCTGGCAAGATACAGGAATCGAGTCTGGAATATAGTCGTAAACAGATACACCCTAGCAAGATACAGGAATCAGATCTTTGAACTCTTCAGACGTGCCCTGGCAAGCTACAGGAATCGAGTCTGGAATTAGTCGTCAACAGATACACCCTGGAAAGATACAGGAATCGGATCTTCGAACTCTTCAGACGTGCCCTGGCAAGATACAGGAATCGAGTCTGGAATTAGTCGTCAACAGATACACCCTGGCAAGATACAGGAATCGGATCTTCGAACTCTTCAGACGTGCCCTGGCAGGATACAGGAATCGAGTCTGGAATTAGTCGTCAACAGATACACCATGGCAAGATACAGGAATCGGATCTTCGAACTCTTCAGACGTGCCCTGGCAAGATACGGGAATCGAGTCTGGTATAGTCGTCAACAGATACACCCTGGCAAGATACAGGAATCGGATCTGGAATCACGACAGTTGATAGTAATTATCTTTGTACTGTCTTTTGTCCTGAAAAGACAAAACGTTAGTTGTATGCGATGTCATGATGTATGACATGCGTGACGTTCTCAGAATAAATGAGATTCTATGTTCATGATGCGTATGTGCATGCTATAATGTATGAAGATGCGATGTTTATGAATGTATGTTTTTGTCTAGGAAAGTAAATCCTTGACGGGTTCCGGGAAGTTAATTCCTGGGCTGATGTTTGAGGATAAGAGTTTCGTTTCCGCTGGGGATGACGGTTGCAAGAATACCGGTAGGAGAAGATGACTCCGTTGGGGAATAAACTTGGCGAATAGATTACTCTGCGGGGAGTGCTCTGTGGGGAGAGAGAGAGAGACTTTGCTGAGGTTGATGATAACTCCGTTGGGGATACCATTGTTGAGTTATGTTGAAGGAATTGATGAACTCCACTGGGGATGGGAAGTCTTCGTCGGGGACGATCTTTCCGTGACAATTGGCTGAGGATAACCCAGTTATATCCTGGTAGGGGAACAACCTTCTGAATAAAGCCGGGGGAGCGTTCGTACTATGCGGGTGACAAGCTTCCAGAATCTACTGGGGATAAGCTTCTTGCTGGGGAGATGGATTCCACTTTCCTGGGGAGACTTTTTAGATTGGACTGTACTGGGGAAGTGGCTCCACCGGATGTTCGGTATTCCGCCGGGGAACAATATTAGATCAAGACTGTCGGGGATGCTTGTTAAGAGTGTTTGTATACTCTGCCGAGGAATGTTGAGATCTGCTGGGGATACCCAATTTCCTTAAGGCTGCCAGTGGGCTAACTCTGCTTGGGGAGAGTATGGCTGACTTGCTGAGAATACTTTGCCTTGTTCAGGGATGATTGGAGACCAACTGCCTGGGAGAATGGTTGAATCTTGTCTCACTCTCTGGGGAATTAAGGCATCTTGGTTACACCCTTCAGCCGAACTTACCTTGGTACCTTGGTGGACAGAGCAATTAGATTGCTTAGACAACTCATTATTGCCCCTGTTTCTGATGTTACCTGTAATTAATCCTTTGTTTCGTATGCAAATATTTATGAATTAGCAATTAGTGTCAAATGCATATATCAAAAATTGAACATTGGACGTTCTTCGCAAAACAAAACAGAAAAAGGAAAAATAATTGGTAATTGGTCTGAAAAGTGAATTTGTATTGATTTTTTTGAATTTGCCTGTAAATAGGCGTTTATGTACAAGAGGCTGACGTCCTAGTAAGAGGACACCGCCGAACAACAGAGTTTATACAATTTGTACAAAGGGAAAACAAAACAGCTATGTGAAGAAAGATAATCCCACTGGGTTCCAACTCTGCTATCGCCTTTATATCTTCGAGCGTCTCATCACCTGGCTACTCAGTTGAAGATGAAGCTGACTGATTGATGCCGTCTGATCTTGACAGTTGATACCGGATTCTGGATGCAAGGTGATCCAATGAGACATAGTATTATGCTTTAATCCCTAACTTTTGCCTGGACCGCCCTTTCGGGTTTTCAGTCCACCGGGATACCCATTTTTGCCCAAGCCGCCTTTTCAGGTTTTCGACTTGCCGGGTGTACAGATTTTTTATTATTTTATTTCATCCCTCATTTTACCCGAACCCTTTTGGTTCGCCGGGAAGCCCTAATTTTTGCCTAGGTATGTCAACCTAGCGGGTCTTTTATCATGCGTAGTATCTTTTTACTATGTTTGTATTGGCGGGGTGAGGAAGGTCGTCACCATCCATGGTGGTTAGGATCATGGCTCCTCCTGAGAACACATGTTTAACCATAAATGGCCCTTCGTACGTAGGGGTCCATTTTCCCCTGGGATCACTTTGAGGAAGAATGATGCGTTTGATTACCAGGTCCCCAACTTGATACTCTTGTGGTCTGACTTTCTTGTTAAATGCCCTGATCATCCGTTTTTGGTACGTTTGACCATGAACAATAGCAGTGAGTCTCTTTTCGTCAATTAGGTTTAATTGATCAAGTCGTGTCTGGATCCAGTCATCTTCGCTCAGATCTGCATCCTTTATTATCCGGAGAGAGGGTATCTGGACTTCAATCGGCAAGATTGCCTCCATGCCATAGACCAAGGAAAAGGGAGTTGCCCCGGTTGACGTTCTTGCTGAGGTACGGTACCCATGTAGAGCAAACGGTAACATCTCGTGCCAATCTTTATAGGTCATTGTCATCTTCTGCACAATCTTCTTAATATTCTTATTCGCAGCTTCTACAGCCCCATTCATCTTCGGCCAGTAAGGAGAAGAGTTGTGGTGCTGTATCTTGAATTGCTCGCAGAGCTCAGTGATCATCTTGTTGTTAATATTGGTACCATTGTCTGTAATGATCCTTTCTGGGACGCTGTATCGACAGATCAAGTTATGCCAAATGAACCGTGCCACAACGTTCTTGGTTACCGTGGCATAGGAAGCTGCTTCAACCCACTTTGTGAAGTAGTCAATCGCTACTAGGATGAAGCGATGCCCGTTGGATGCCGTAGGTTTAATCTCGCCAATCATATCTATGCCCCACATTGCAAAAGGCCAAGGTGTCGTCAAGACATTCAGAGGGACTGGAGGAACGTGCACCTTATCTGCATATATCTGGCACTTGTGACATGTCCGAGAGTGTTGGTAACAGTCAGCTTCCATTGTGGACCAGAAATATCCTGCCCGAAGGATTTTCTTTGCCATGGTGTGGCCACTGGAATGTATTCCGAAGGTACCTTCATGCAGCTCTGCCATGATCCTTTCTGCTTCAGTCTTATCCACACAACGCAGTAAGGTCGAATCATGGTTTCGCTTATATAGAATGTCGTTGCTGAGGAAGAACTTTGCTGCGAACCTCCTCAGAAACTTTTTATCATTGATGGATGCACCTTCAGGGTATTCTTGAGCTTCCAAGTACCTTTTCACTTCATGGTACCAGGGTTTTTCAGTTACTACCTCAACCTCAAGATCACAACAGTATGCAGGTTCGTCCAGCTTCCAGATAATGATCCGGGGAGCCTCATTGTCCCACTTGACTTTGAACATGGAAGACATCGTATCCAACGCGTCCGCCAACTAATTCTCCTCTCTTGGGAAGTGTTCAAAAGTGATCTCTGTAAAATGGGGGATCAATGTCAACATACATTCTCTGTAAGGAATAAGATTCGGATGTTTCGTATCCCACTCGCCTTTGATCTGATTGATCACGAGAGCGGAATCTCCGAAGACACTCAGAAACTTGATCCTTAAGTCAATCGCAGCTTGAAGACCCATGATGCATGCCTCATACTCCGCCATGTTGTTGGTGCAGTTGAAACATAGCCGGGCAGTAAGTGGAGTATGAGTGCCTTTGGGAGATATGATCACAATGCCAATACCGTTACCCAAAGCGTTGGAGGCTCCATCAAAGTGCATAGACTATCGGGATCCTTCCTCAGGTCCTTCATCCGGTCCAGGTACTTCATAATCAGTCACAATCATGATGCTCTCGTCAGGAAACTCAAAGTTCATTGACTGGTAGTCGTCTACTGCCTGGTGTGCCAAGTGGTCTGCCAATACACTTCCTTTGATAGCTTTCTGAGTCGTGTACTGGATGTCGTATTCTGTCAAGATCATTTGCCATCTTGCTATTCTTCCGGACAGAGCAGGCTTTTCGAATATGTACTTTATCGGATCCATCTTTGATATTAACAAGGTAGTGTGAGTCAGCATATATTGTCTCAGCCGGCGAGTAGCCCATACCAAAGCGCAGCAAGTTTTCTCGAGCAGTGAGTATCGGATCTCACAGTCGGTAAACTTTTTGCTAAGGTAATAAATGGCATGCTCTTTTCGGCCAGACTCGTCATGCTGCCCCAGCACACACCCCATTGAGCTGTCGAGTACTGTCAAGTATAGTATTAGAGGTCTCCCTTCAACCGGTGGCATAAGAATGGGTGGTTCTTGGAGATACTCTTTGATTCGGTCGAAAGAGGCCTGACATTCATCATTCCAACGTACTACCTAATCTTTCTTCAGCAGCTTGAAGATTGGTTCACAGGTAGCAGTTAGGTGCGAGATGAATCGGGCAATGTAGTTCAGACGTCCTAGAAAGCCTCTGACTTCTTTCTCTGTCCTGGGAACTGGCATCTCTTGTATGGCTTTAACCTTGGCAGGGTCTACTTGAATACCTTTGTCGCTCACGACGAAGCCTAGCAACTTTCTAGATCTTACCCCAAATGTGCACTTATTTGGATTCAACCTCAACTTGTACAACTTTAACCGGTCAAACAATTTCTGTAGATGGTCAAGGTGTTCCTCCTCAGTTTGAGACCTTGCAATCATATCATCGACATACACTTCTATCTCATGATGGATCATGTCATGAAATAAAGCAACCATGGCACGTTGGTAGGTTGCCCCAGCATTCTTCAATCCAAATGGCATGACCTTGTAACAGAAGGTGCCCCACTGAGTAACAAAGGTAGTCTTTTCCATATCTTCAGGAGCAATCTTAATCTGATTGTAACCTGAAAAACCATCCATGAAGGAGAACACCTTGTGCTGAGCAGTATTGTCAACCAGAACATCAATGTGAGGTAGGGGGAAGTCATCCTTGGGGCTGGCCCTGTTCAAATCCCTGTAATCGACACACATTCTGACCTTACCATCTTTCTTCGGTACCGGAACCACGTTGGCAACCCACTGAGGGTAAGAAGTCACTGCTAGAAACTCGGCATCAAATTGTTTCATAACCTCAGCTTTGATCTTCTCGGACATCTCTGGACGCATACGACGGACATTTTGCTTAACCGGAGGGCAGTCTTCCTTGGTAGGCAAGTGATGGACCACAATGTCGGTATCCAACCCAGGCATGACTTCGTAGGACCAGGAAAAGATCTCCACATAATCATGTAACATCTGAACCAACTGTTGTTTCATACTGAGCTCTAGATTGGCACCAATCTTAACTTCCTTTCTATCTATCTCAGTACCCAGATTTACCGTTTCCACTGGCTCTTCATGTGGCTGAATGGCCCTCTCTTCCTGGAGTAACAGTCTTGCAAGCTCGCCAGGCACTTCACAATCATCTTCACCTTCGTCTTAGGCTAAGTTGATCGGATTTTCGAAGTCATAACTGGCAGTAGCAGAGTCGTTACCAGTGAGATCCAGAGTGGATTGGAACCTGTATGAGTGAGTGTGTGTAAATATAGCTGTTTTGCAATATATAAAGAAAGAAAGAAAGAAAGGGAGCACAAGATTTGAAATGCGAGAAACGTCCAATGTCTTTATTCATGATATATGGAAATGTCAAGTAATAAGCCATCACAAATGAAGCCAACGGTGCCTCGGGTAAGACACCGGGCCATAAAGTTTCAATTTATTGTTTATTACAAATTAAAAACAAAGGAATTCATTATTGCGTAACAAAAGTAACAGGTATGTAGTCTTTTGCAGTCCAATTGCTCAGTCCACCGTCGGTCATCGGGTAGATCCAGCTATCAAACTCTGATTCCTCCGCCTCGCCTTCAATAGCATTCACTCCCGGGTTGGTGATGAACACGGGAGGTCTTCCGATCCTAGCTTTGCGTACAGCCCTCTGAGCCTCTGCAGTAAAACCCAACCCAAACTTGTCAGTCTTAGGAGTAAAATCAGGGAGCCTGCCCCAGTTAGCACATTCACCTTTCTCAATTACAGCCCGGGCGTCCTTTAAGGAAGCCATCTTCAAAGGAAAGTCTTCTTCAATCACTGTCTCAGCTGACGCCAATGTTAGAGGTACCTCTTCAAAATGTTGAAAGGGGGTTTCAATAAACTCCCCATCCATCTCAATATACCGGAATGAATTCAGATGACTAACCATGTATTCTTCCTCCCCCTGCACAGTAACAATCATCCACAGAAACTGCATACAAGTCTTCCTCAATAGCATTTACACCATGCTGGGGCATAGGAGCAGTCACAACATTGGGCCTTTCAGGTGCCTCAAATTGTATCTCCTTCGCATCAATAAGGTCCTGAACCTTATTTCTTAGGGCCCAACAATCATCAGTAGAATGCCCCGGGCTATCAGAATGGTAAGCACAGCGGGCATTGGGATTATACTTCGGAGAGGTTGTGTTCACCACCTTCGGAGCCTCTCTGACGGTTACCAAGTTGGTCGATAGCAGTTGCGGCAAGATCTGTGACAAGGTCATACTAAGCCGAGTATACTCTCTTCTGGGTCTCTCACCCCTTGGTTGGTTGGGTTGCCGAGGAGCGGCAGCAGGCTTTGCAATTACCACCGCGTTGACAGCTTGGCGGCGTTCTGGTTTGTTTTGCCTTCTAGGCCCATACACAACACTGGCTTCCTTTTTAAAAGGTTTCTTCTCAGAATTTGAGGACGCACCTTTCTGAATTTTCCCTGATTTCAAACCAGCCTCTATCCTTTCCCCAGTCAGAATGAGATCTGTAAACCCTGCAGAGGAGTTATTAATGAGATGATTGAAGAATGGCCCGGATAGGGTCCCCAAGAACATATCCACTAACTCACGGTCGGTTAATGGTGGCTGCACCCTGCCAGCCAGGTCCCTCCACTTCTGCGCATACTCTTTAAAACCTTCTCCTGATCCTAGCGACATACCCTGGAGTTGGGTACGTGTAGGAGCGAGGTCGGCATTATACTGACAGTGCTTATAAAAAGCAGTAGCCAATTCCTCCCAGTTACGAACTTTGGTTCCATCCAGCTGATAGAACCATTCGAGATGAGTCCCTGAAAGACTCTCCTGGAAGAAATGGATCCACAAGTTCTTGTCCATAGTATATGGTTGGATCTTCCGCACATAAGATCTGAGATGTAGCTTAGGGCAGGACGCCCCGTCATACTTTTGCGAAAGATGGTGCTTTGAATTTGTGTGGGATCACCACACCAGAAGATAGACCCAAGTCTCCGAAATCCAAACCAGGCACTTGTTGAATTTCCATGGCATTTAGACGGTCCTCTAACTGCTTGTACTTGTCTTCAGCTGGAGGATATTGCTCCTCATTAAAATCAGTCTCGTTGTCAGAGACCACTGGACTAGGAACCCTTCCCCCCTGGGGACTGCCTTTCCCCACAGAAGAACCAGCTTGATCAACCTCATTCTGCAGTGTGTTACCAAACCTCCGGCCCGTGTTGAATAGTACAGTTCTCTTCTTCTTCTTCTTGACCAGCAGAGCCTTCAACTCCTCTTGTCCTTGGGCCAAACTCATGATCAGCTCTTGGAATTGGGCGTTCTGAGCCTGGAGGGCCTTGATGGACTGCTCAGTAGATGATTCAGGATTCATGATGCTGAAATAAACAGCGAAGAACATTAAGCAACCTGAAACGAAGAGTACCTGTGATGCACATGATGCATGATATGTGTTTATGCAATGCATTCAAGGGTTCGAAAGTTCAAATTTGTTGTAGACAAAAAGGAACACGCGTTATCATTAAGAAGTAATTGTTCAGTTCATAAAAGCCTCATGGGCAAACATTACAAAGTAAATCAATCCCAAAAGACATTGTGCATCCTCTTTGGAGCTATGTAAGTGTTGAGAGTCTTTTCCTCGTGCAGTAGGCGGGTGAGCTCCAAGACCTTCTTCTCACTAGCATGTAGACTGGTCTCAAGAGAATTTTGTTCTTCCTTAAGCTGGATCCAGCTCTTCTGCATTTCTTCCCAGGATGTAGGCATGTCAGGATGTTGAATGGTGTAGGACACCTCTCCTTCCAAAACTGGCTCTTTGATCACAGGGAGAACATGAGGGTATGGCATCACTAACTTCTGGGAGAGGGTTCGTACCCACTTGAGATAAGGTTCCAACGGGATGGAGTTCTTGTGCCCCAGTGTCTTGCTATCTACCTTGTTGGGCATCCTCCAAGCTCTGACAAATCTCTGGCGAAGTCCTTGTTCATCGTTGTCGAAGTCAAAAACTATGTCAGGAATTAACATGTCATGAGGGTCGTCCCTCCGAGCATAACCAAATTGTCTCCAAGCCAGACACGGGTTGTAAGTAATACCTCCTCTGATTCCAAGTAAAGGAACATTAGGAAACTCCCCGCAACGATCAATGATAGTGATGTCTTCTCTGGACTGAGAACACCAAATGTATATCTGCATATGTAAGAGTCATTAATCGTTGTGACCATCTCAGACCCCGCTCATTCTTCAAAATTGATTGTGGAAGGTGCGAAATAAACCACCTTCCCAGGAGAGGAGTGCAGCACATAAGAACACCTCTTTTTCTCATGGTTCGAGTGTAACATGAGTGAAGGATGTCCCCAAGCAACGTAGGTATAGGATTCCTGGACATGAAGATCTGGACAGCACTGATATCTACAAGCTGATCTGGATTAGGGAACAGCACCAATCCATAGACAAGGAGGGCCACCACTTCTTCAAAGGCTTGTAGGTCAAGGGAGTTCCAACATTCTTGGGCCTTCTCAAACAGAAACCTAGCCAAGAACCCTTTGATACCACTTCTAACTTCCCAATGTCCCTTGATGTCAGATGGTTGTAGGCGTAGTGCTTTAGCAATCTCTTCAAGTTTGGGTTCCTTTTCCGTACCGTTGTAGGGTAGTTGACTAAGGATAGGGATCATCAGAAGTCGGGATAACTCTTCCAATGTAGGCACCAGTTGATAATCCAAGAAAGTAAAACAGTGGTGCAGAGGGTCAAAGAACTGGAAGAGGACCTTTATCATATCTTCCTCAATGTTGGTGTTGACCAAACTGATGAGTCTTCCATGCCTCCCACTGAAAGAAGAGCTCTCAGGAATCCTGAATATAAGTTCCTTAAGCTGAGGAGGGATCCTCACAAGGCTGATCTGAATTGTCTTTCTGCGGATAGTTTCCATGTCCTACAAAACAAGAACAAAGATGAAGATTCGAACCCCTGAAATGGTTAGTCGATGCATATGATGTTGTATGATGTTATGATGCTATGATAAAAACACACCACAAGTATTCACAAAATCAAACATGGTAAAGCACACAAGTCACACAACAGCCCTTAGGGTTTAGGCCAGCATGGGGTCTAGGTATTACCCTCTTGAAGTTGGTGGGCTCAGACCTGTCCTATCAGAAGTAACCGGGTTCTAAGGGTCCCAATATCATTGGATTGCTTTCATTGTTCATCGTTTCGATTTAGCCACTAAACTGGCGTCCGAAATATTCCAAGAAAACAACCCTCAATTGAGTGTAGTATCGAGTATCAACCAACCTCGGACTGCACCAAAGTCAGTTATCTCACTACCCTAAAGAGGCCAAGATGGTTCAATTAAGGTTCCTAAGGTCAGTTGATGCTTCACGACACCACGCGGCGGCCCCGTACTCCTCTTGACTGGACTCAAGGGTTACCGATACACACCAAAGTGCCACATCAACGTAGCAGACTGCTTCAACCATGTCGGTATACCCCGCACAGTTCCCTCACAGTCTTGTTGCTACTTTCTAAGAAGGTGTCCCCCAGATCCGGGTTAGGATCTATAGAGCTCCCAAGACAGTACCCACAATAATAAAGCAAACAATTCAGACAATTGAAAACACAAGTGATCTTAGTCCTAAGGTACACCTCACTTTAAAAATTTCCCCAGCAGAGTCGCCAGTTCCGTGATCGGTGGATTTAGAACTGACTGTTTAACGCTGGTTCGCGAAATGTCGCGGAAGCAAGAGTCGCCACCGTCTTTTATTTTCTCCAACATGGACAGGACAAAAGCACAGCAAAATTCCTTATGAGATAGTTTCTCGGTTCGGGAGGTAGATTTATAGAAAGGGAAGGTGTTAGCACCCTTTCTATCCATGGTTATCCACGGGCTCTTAGATACTTGCTCATTGTGTTTTCAAAAGTTTTGCTTTTCCTGTGTGCGTGGGTTTTGAAAAAGTTTCGTTTGAAAAATTTCTAAGTAACTCTTGTATCTGTCCTCAAGAGTGTATGAAAAATTTGTTTGAAAACTTTTTGAAAGTGTAGGTGCTAAAAGTTGTTTTGTTTGTTTGAGAGAGCAAGTACCCAGGAGAAATCTACCTACTCTAAGGAATTAGGCTGTGTAAGAGTCCTTTAGACAGTGCTATCCCACTATTGAGAAGTAGGTAGCACCGTCGTTGGAGTTGTTCGGGTCAATTCGATTATAAGGGACAATGTGGTCACCGAAGCAACAGTTAGGACACCTTAGAAGCTACCCTTATGTCCTTGATCCTTTTTTTTTTATTCGAGGCAACCGTTTCGAGGCAACTATTCCGAGGCAACTGGATCATGGACATAAGGACTTACTAAGACGTCCCATACTTGACGACCACATTTCGAAGGCAACAGGTGAGGCGTACCCTAAGAGTGGTGTGTGAATTTGTGTGTTGTTTTCAGTTTATCAGTTATCTTTAATCATGCATTGTGGGCTACGCTTGTTTTTAATTAATTATACATTCTTTCATGCAATTAGAATTTAAAAGTGCGGAAATTTAAATGCGGAAAGATAAATCCTACGCTATTACAAGGCGCGGGTCTATACATCGCCAAATTACAAAGACCCGTTTGATAAAAATGCGAAAAGTAAAAAGACCTAATTATTATTACAAGCCTTGAGCAGTTACATAATATTCACAAGAAAAAGAATAACGTGCGAAAGAATAAAAGTCAGGACGTCCGAGGGTTTTGACCCTTTTGAAATTAAATTGAATTAAAAGGCTAATTAATTATTTAATTAAAGAAAAGAAATTATTTTTTATGTTTTTGTATTTATGAAATAAAGAGAATTAAAAATCAAGAGAAACCCTAATTCTAAGTATTTTAATTATTAATGAAAATATACAAGTTGTCCTAATTTATGCTAATTAATTATTTACATATTTATTTACAAAAATTATAATTAATAATAATAATGAATAATGAGGAAAAATTTAATTAAGAAAAAAAAGATAAAAATGTCAATAAACCCTAATTTCTACATTTTTTATTTATTAAGAAAAGATGAAAGTTTTAAAACCTAAATTAACTAAATTAATTGTTAGTTTATTTACAAAATAAATTAATGGTGAAATTAAATATTAATTAAAAAAACATTTTTTCTAGTTTCTGATTTATTATTGTGAAAATTATTTTATGGTAAAAAGAAATAATTAAAACATTTAAAAGAAAGAATTAGAAAAGAAGATCAAATAAAAATTAAAAATGATGCAAACCATGGGGGGTTTTCAGACCTAATGGGAGGTGTTTTTGGAGTAATTTGGCCCATGAACACAAAGCCTGTTTGACTTTTCCAGCTTGAGTGCGTGTCCATTGACTGAGGTACATGATAGACATCCTCCTGTAGCCTTTGGATTGAAGCTCATGGGCGCGTGGCAGGCTAGCGTGTGAGAATGCATGGTAGAACGCTTGATGGAAGCTGCATGGGAATATGTTACAACAAAAATTATACAATATGTGGGGGACCTGGGAATCGAACCCAGGTACCAATACCTGCAAGACAACTCATCCACCAACTGAGCTAACGCGTGCATTTGTAATGTTAGTGGAACACAAATATTATAATAAAAAACAAAGTTAATGATATGAAACAAGAAAAAGCGCGCTAGATTTTGAATACTCCAACCATATAATGACACGCTAGCTTCTTCTTCGTCTTTGTACCTGCAATATAAACAAATAGCGGGGGTTTTAAACCCCCACTAAATAGCACAGTGGAAAATAGCGAGCACGCGTACAGGCAACATAAATTAAGCGCGAGGAGATGGTTTGCTTCGTTTTAATGTCACGAATTCAGCTGTACCAGTTTGAAGGTCTAATTTTGCCATATATGAGAACCCCTAATTTGGAGTTTCTGAAACCCTAGGTTTCATCCATGGCAGATTTGGATACAAGCATCGTTAGTTCAATTAAATGGTACCATTCGCTTCAGAACATCATTGTTAGTGTAAATCAACAAATAAAACGCATGAATAATGCATGGAAATCAAAAATCGATTATGGACATATTCATGAAAAGTGTGACTCTGTTCTACGGATTCTTGGAGTATGGGGACTGGAAAATGGTTGCAATCGACTCCTCGCAATGTCAGGAAGGCAATGGAAGTGTTTGGAAGCCTTGAATCACCCTGCAACTAAGATTTCAGTTTTCAAGTTTTGGTGAAAATTTGGCAATTTGGTTATGGCCTCCTGAGTAGTTTTTCGTGTATTGGAATAGGGTTGAGTTGTGCATATGTAAGTGAATGAAATTAGGTCAAGAAAACAAGCCCAAGGTCCATCCATTCATGTTTTGAAGATTTGATTTTCAATTATATCAATTTCAATCTTTTGCCATTGAAACCCTTGTCAATCATGGAGAATCTTTCCTTTTTGGATGAGAAACAATTTGCCACCTTGCCCTAGTTTGATTTGCTGCACAAAAAAGATTTAAAAAGCATGATTTGATATTTTCTCATAATTAAATCTAATTAAATGAATTAATAATAATAAAAATTCAATTAATTAATTAAAAATAAGAAAATAAATCATTTTGAGCTTAATGGGTCGTGCATAGCCTTTGGGTAATGATTCATGAAAGAAATTGAGGCCCATTAGCATTTTTGAAGCCTTTTGTGCAAAGTTGACTTTTCAAAATTCCCAAAAATTTCCCAACTTCTCAAATGCATATCTTGCTCAATTTTGAAGCTATGATCATGTTTTTGGACATTTTGGAAAGGTCTTGAAGTCCTTTAACCAATGTATTTGGTCCCATGTCATTTTGATTTACCAATATCAAGTTATGGTCTTTGAGTTAAAGTGCCTTTTTGTTGACTTTTGAAAATGACCTATAATGTTGAAATTGATAACTTTTTGTGAGAGCATTTCTTGGACTTGAAGTGTGAAGATGAGTTGTAGGAAATGTCATCCTCTTCAAAATGAGATTTGGATGGAATTTTTCTGATAAACCATGAGGAAGTTATGCCTTGGTCAATTTGCAGTTGACTTTTTCAGCTGTCCAAAAATAGAAACTTTTGCATCTTGAGACCTTTTGAGCCATGCTTGTGAAATCATGATCAAGAATTGATAAAATGATGTTTGTGGCTTCAAAATAAGATGTTGACCAAAAATTTTAACTTTTGACTGTCAAATGACCATTTTGCCCCTGCAGTTGACTGTGGAGCATTTAGGGTTTTTTGACTGTGCAATTTGATGCTGTGAGTCTTGAAACTTGACATATGGATGCTTGGCAATGTATATAGGCATGTGGGACTTGATTGGACCCTTGAAAACCTTAATTTCTTTGCAAGAACCAAAACCCTAATTTTGACTGTGTTAGGAGGCAATTGGACTGTGCAACCCTTGAGAGATTTTGAACCACAATCTTGGCAAATCTTGAAGAATATGGGAGGGAAAATTTTGGGGTACAACACACTTTATCATGTATGCAAGCAGGATGTATGAAATGTGAAATTTTTATGAATGTATTTTCGTCTAGGAAAATAAATCCTTGACGGCTGGCCAGGGAATCAAATCCTGGGCTGATGTTGAAGAGTAGAGTTCTTCGTTTCCGCTGGGGGTAATGGTTTCAAGAATAAACCGGTAGGGGAAGATGACTGTGATACGGTGGGAGAACTGACTATGGTTTTGCGTTTGTTTTCGCAAATGTTTCGGTTGAGCAAGAGTCGCCACCGACTTTTTATTTTATCCTAAGGAAAGGTTAAAAAGCACAGAAAAAAAACCTTTGAGATGTTTTCTTGGGTTCAGGGAGTAGATTATAGAAAGGGAAGGTATTAGCACCCTTTCTATCCATGGTTATCCATGGGCTCTTAGTTACTTGCTTAGATCGACTTGCCTTAATTTTCAATTGTTTGAAATGGTGCTTTGTGTGTGTGGGTTTGAAAATGTTTTTGAAAAGAGGCCAATGTGGTGGCTACCTTTGTAATGATCCATGTTGGGATGTATACAAAGGTGTATATCTTTTGAAAGGTTTTTCATGTTTTTGAAAGTTTGATTTTGAAAGTATATTGTGATGTGTTGTTTTGAAAAAAATAGGCAAGTGTTTTGTTTTGCAAATTGGCAAGTAAACAAGAGTTTGTCTACTCCTAAATTATCTCAAAGATTATTGCTATGTTTTAACCCTTTTAACAATTTTGTTCCACCATTGTATTTGGTGGACAATCTTGTGTTTAGGACGTGAGAGGGACGGGCGCGGGTCATCGTTTAGACCATAATTGCAATAGTGCCAAGTATCTTTGGGCAATTTTTTCTTTAAGGGACTTGATCATTTTTACGTAACTTTCGAAAGCGTCATCGAGGGACTATGATCATTTGAATTGTTTGTTTTTCCCAAAGAGACCTAACATGCAATATGGTCCAATTTTGAAAGGCAACAAGTGGATGTAACCCTAGGGGTGTTAGTGTGCAAGTGTGTTTTATTGCATACAAGAGTTTTTTCTTTGAATTAGGATTTTCTATTTCATTGATTTTATCTTGCCATACACGTCCTAATTACTAGCAATAAGAAGCGGAAATATAAAATCCTACGCTATTACAACAATTAGGGGATGGGGATACACATTTGTACATGGGGGGTTCAACGAGAAAAATAGACAAAAAAGAAAATAGCAAAAAACAAGATAGAGAGAGAGAGAGAGGGAGCCAGCGCGCTGCTGAGAGGTCATCAGAAGTTCTGACTCAGATCCGCTGCCAGATGATCAACCTCTTGGTTAAACTGTATGAGTCAGAACTTCTGACTCTGGCACCTGCAAAACAGAACCCTGTTAGTGGGGAAATCAGAAGTTCTGACCCCCCTGCGCTGCAAGACAGAAGTTTGTTAGTGGAGAAACCAGAAGTTCTGATTCTGCTGAAAAGGCAATAACTCTCAGAGGTTCTGATATTATTGACAGCAAAACAGGCTTCAGATGTGCTAACGTCAAAGTCAGCACTTGGCTTTTCCCTGTACTAATCAGAACATCTGCAATTTTGTTGTTATTCCACAAAACAGGAAACATATTTGGAACAGATCCAGCAAATGTCAAAATGTTTCAGAGGGCAGAACCAACAAGGTCACAAGCAAGTCCTACACTGGCTCAGAAAGTTCTGAGGTATGAAAATCCTCAGAATATAAACAGCAACAACATGATATTTACATTATGTTTATTTGAGTATGCACAGCTGATGATGCTTAGCAGCGTGATGAAGGTCAGCAGGTGCTTACCTGGATGTTGGAAAAGTTTGTGGGTGAAAGCTAGCTTTTGGCTCTGGTGGTGTTCTGGACAGATTCTTCTTTTTTTTGGAAAAAGGCAGGTGAAGGTGTATGCGTATGTAGGGTCAGAAGTTTGAAAAGAGGTTTTTTAGTTCACACAGAAAACTGGGTATTGGATAAAGTTTGAAGATGAGAAATTCAAAGTTATGAAACAAACTGGAGATTTTGGCAGAGTTTCAGAACACTATTTTGCTAAGGGTTTCTGTTTCTCTCTTAGCAATTTTTCTATTTCTTGAACGCCCTTTTGCAGTGGACAATGACTCTCTATTTATAGGCAAAGTTCTTATCGGTGCCTTGAACATTAAAGCGCCAACAGAGTTTGAATTGTTCTTTGACAGAAATTCCTGGGAAGTTGTGATAACAGATAGCCTTCAGCCTAGGCTGCAACAGCAGGCGTGGATTGGAGAGAAGTGACCTCTTAAGTGGGCGGTGGCGTGTAGACCCATGCCAGAATCTGCATAAAGGCGTTTTCCAAGCCACACGTGAAGGGATTACTTGGATGGATGTTCAGGAGTGGTTGGAAGCATTAATGAGCATTAAATGGTGATAAGACCTATCAACATCAATATTCTGGTAATGGAAACCAACGTTGAATCAGCAGTCCTGTTTCAAAAAGAACAGCGTAAACCATGCTCTGGCCTTGGCTTCCTGTTGTCTTAGTAAGTTCTGGGGATTCTCCTGATTTTCTGATACGTTCCTTGGATTTGCTTCTGGACCTCCTGGGCTTAGAGATTCTGTATCAGTGTAACACCCACTCTTCTGACCTTTTCATCTTCTGTTTTCAGCATGTTCTGAAAGAGCCTTCAGACTTCCCTGCTTCTTTTGCATTCCTTTAGCAAATTCTGACTGAGCTTGCGTAACTGCTGAAAGAGTCATGTTCTGTCTGAGGCTTACATAATGAACCACGTTTACAACTTCTGATTGAGCTGATGTAGCTGTTGAAGAGCCAACTTCTGACTATGCTGAGCCAAGCTTGCAACTTCTGACCGTTTTTATCCAGAACTGGTCCAGAAGTTCTGAAACGCTGATTTTTTCTTAAACACTCTTTTTTTTTAAAGAAACATTTCAAGTGTTTAGAATTTAATTTTTTTTCTCAAGATAAAAGCGTTGTCTTTAGAGCTTGTGTGATCATCTTGCTCTTGTAAATGGTCTGCTTGGGCAAAAAATGATAACTCAGGACTTGGATTTGTTTCAGAGGGACCTTGAAAATCCAAGATGATTTCCTAAAGAAAGAGAGGGCAAATTTCGGGGTACAACAGTTGCCCCTGTTCAATCTTCTTGAACCTGAAGAGTTAGATTGGCAATTTTGCCTTTCGCGACTCGAAGGTAAAAGGAGATTGGACACTAGAGTGCCCGGAAATTTGCACTCGCATAGTAGAGTATCAGCAATGTGATGGCGGGAATGGGCTCATAGATGCCATTTGGAGAGATGGTGGAAAGAGAGATGGGCTTATAGATGCCATCTGGAGACGTGACAGAACCTTGTCGGGAATGGGCTTATAGATGCCATTTGGAAGTGTCGATCGCGTAAGAGATTCCTTAGCGAGAACTTGTGTATTTTGAGAAAGGAAGATGGTTTCCTGGCCTGTTACAGGTGTTGATCTTCAGTCTCTTCATGCAGATACGCCCTGGCTAGATACAGGTATCGAATCTACAATCGGTTGCTTGCAGATGTGCCCTGGCTGGATACAGGTATCGAATCTGGAATTAGTCGTCAACAGATATGCCCTGGCTGGATACAGGAATCGAATCTTCAAACTCTTCAGACGTGCCCTGGCTAGATACAGGAATCGAGTCTGGAAATAGTCGTCAACAGATATGCCCTGGCTGGATACAGGTATCAAATCTGGAATTAGTCGTCAACAGATATGCCCTGGCTGGATACAGGAATCGAATCTTCAAACTCTTCAGACGTGCCCTGGCTAGATACAGGAATCGAGTCTGGAAAATGTCGTCAACAGATATGCCCTGGCTGGATACAGGAATCGAATCTGGAAACTCTTCAGACGTGCCCTGGCTAGATACAGGAATCGAGTCTGGAAAATGTCATCAACAGATATGCCCTGGCTGGATACAGGAACCGAATCTTCAAACTCTTCAGACGTGCCCTGGCTAGATACATGAATCGAGTCTGGAAAATGTTGTCAACAGATATGCCCTGGCTGGATACAGGAATTGAATCTGGAAATAGTGGCAGTTGAAGGTAGTTGTCTTTTGGATTGTCTTTTTCCATGAAAAGACAAAACATCAGTTGTATGTAATGTCATGATGTATGAAATACATGATGTCATGATGTTCAGCATGAGATAGTGTTGTATGCACTTTAGCAAGATGTATGAAATGAGAATTGTTTATGAATTCGTCTAGGAAAATAAATCCTCGACGACCGGCCGGGGAATTAAATCCTGGGCTGACGTTGAAGAATGGAGCTCTTTACTTCCGCTGGGGATGATGATTTGCAAGAATACACCGGTAGGGGAAGATGGCTCCGTTGGGGAATAAACTTGTTGGAGAGATTACCCTGAGGTGAGTTGCTCTGTGGGAAGAGATACTTCGATGAAGTTTTGATGAGAGCTCCGTCGAGGATTTCAATGATGGACTTTGCTGGAGATGATAATGATTAACTCCGCTGGGGATAATAATGATTAACTCCACTGGGGATTGTGTTGATAAGTTATGTTGGGGAACTTTGATGAACTCCGCTGGGGCTAGGAAAAAACTTCGCCGAGGATGGTCTTCCGCGGCAATTAGCTGAGGATAACCCAGTTATAAGCCCTTGTGAGGAATAACTTTGAATAAAAACCCGGGAGAGACGTCCGTACTCTGCAGGGGATAAGCTTCCAGAATCTACTGGGGATAAGCTTCAAGATCTGCGGGGAATATGGATTTCCACTTTCCTAGGGAAACCCTCAGACTGTACTGGTAAATGGTTCCACTGGGGTGTCTATATTCCGCCGGGGAACAATCTTAGATCAAGACTGTCGGGGATGCTTGCTGAGGAATGCCTATACTTCGCTGGGGAAAGTTGATATCTTCTGGGGATACCCAACCTCCTTTAGGCTGATCGTAAACTAACTCTGCTGGAGAAGAGTATTGCTGACTTGCCAGGGGAATAGGGTGCCTATTGTAGGGCTGATGATAGACTAACTCTTCCTGGGGAGAGTGTTGCTGAATCTTGTCTTACTCTGCGGGGAGTTGAGATAATTTGGTCACATTTTTCAGTTGAACTTACCTTGGTACTTCGGCGGACAAAGCAACCAGACTGCATCAGACAACTTTACATTGCCCCTGTTTCTGATGTCACCTGTAATTAGTCTTTTGTTTCATATGCAAATATTTAAGAATCAGCAATTTAATGTCAAATGCATATATCAAAAATGAACATTGGACGTTCTTCGCAAGACAAAACAGAAAAAAGGAAAAACAATTGGCAATTTGTTTGGAAAACTGAATCTGTATTGATTTTGAAATTTGCCTGTAAATATGCGTTTTTGTACAAGAGGCTGACGTCCTAGTAAGAGAACGCCGCCGAACAACATAAAGTTTATACAATTTTGAAAAGGAAACAAAACAGCCATGTGCACAATATTCCCACTGGGTTCCAACTCTGCTATCGCCTTTATGTCTTCAAGCGTCTCATCACTTTGCTGCTTAGTTGAAGATGAAGCTGATTGATCGATGCTAAAGTCTGAGCCAGATAGTTGATGCCGAATTCTGGATGCAAGGTGATCCAATGAGACATAGTGTTACGCTTTATCCCTAACTTTTTCCTGGACCGCCCTTTCGGGTTTTCAGTCCACCGGGATACCCATTTTTGCCCAAGCCGCCTTTTCAGGTTTTCGACTTGCCGGGTGTACAGATTTTTTTCATTTTCATCCCTTATTTTTTCCCGAACCCTTTTGGTTCGCCGGGAAGCCCTTATTTTTTCCTAGGTATGTCAACCTAGCGGGTCCTTTATTCATGTGTAGTATCTTTTTACTATGTCTGCATTGGCGGGGTGAGGAAGGTCGTCACCGTCCATGGTGGTTAGAATCATGGCTCCTCCTGAGAACACATGTTTAACCACAAATGGCCCTTCGTATGTAGGGGTCCATTTGCCCCGGGGATCACTTTGAGGGAGGATGATGCCCTTGATTACCAGGTCCCCAACTTGATACTCTTGTGGTCTGACTTTTTTGTTAAATGCCCTGATCATCCGTTTTTGGTACGTCTGACCATGACAGATAGCAGTGAGTCTCTTTTCGTCAATCAGGTTTAATTGATCAAGTCGAATCTGGATCCAGTCATCTTCACTCAAGTCTGCATCCTTCATTATCCGGAGAGAGGGTATCTGGACTTCAATCGGCAAGACTGCCTCCATGCCATAAACCAAGGAAAAGGGGGTTGCCCCGGTTGACGTCCTTGTTGAGGTACGGTACCCATGAAGAGCAAACGGTAACATTTCGTGCCAATCTTTATAGGTCACTGTCATCTTCTGCACAATTTTCTTGATATTCTTATTGGCTGCTTCTACAGCCCCGTTCATCTTCGGCCTGTAAGGAGAAGAGTTATGGTGTTGTATCTTGAATTGTTCGCAGAGCTCAGTGATCATCTTGTTGTTGAGATTGGTACCATTGTCCGTAATGATTCTTTCCGGGACGTCGTACCGACAGATCAGGTTATGCCGAATGAAATGTGCAACGACGCTCTTGGTTACCGTGGCGTAGGAAGCTGCCTCAACCCACTTCGTGAAGTAATCAATCGCTACCAGGATGAAACGATGCCCGTTGGATGCCGTTGGTCGGATCTCACCGATCATATCAATGCCCCACATTGCAAAAGGCCAAGGTTCCGTCAGGACGTTCAGAGGAACCGAAGGGATGTGCACCTTATCAGCATAAATCTGGCATTTATGACAAGTTCGAGAATGTTGGTAACAGTCGGCTTCCATTGTGGACCAGAAATATCCTGCCCGAAGGATTTTCTTTGCCATGGTATGTCCACTGGAATGTGTTCCGAATGTACCTTCATGCAGTTCTATCATGATCTTCTCTGCTTTAGCCTTATCCACACAACGCAGTAGAGTTGAATCATGATTCCGTTTGTAGAGAATGTCGTTGCTGAGGAAGAATTTTGCTGCAAACCTTCTTATGAACTTCTTGTCGTTGACAGATGCACCTTCAGGGTATTCCTGAGCTTCCAAGTATCTCTTCACCTCATGATACCAGGGTTTTTCAGTCACCTTTTCGGCCTCAAGATCGCAGCAGTATGCAGGTTCGTCCAACTTCCAGATAATGATCCGGGGAGCCTTATTGTCCCATTTGACTTTGAACATTGAAAACATCGTAGCTAGTGCAACCGCTAACTGATTCTCCTCTCTCGGGAAGTGTTCAAAAGTTATCTCTTCAAAGTGGGGAAGCAAAGTCAACACATACTCCTTGTAAGGAATAAGATTTGGGTGTTTCGTATCCCACTCGCCTTTGATCTGATTGATCACGAGAGCGGAATCTCCGAAGACACTCAGAAACTTGATCCTTAAGTCGATTGCGGCTTGAAGACCCATGATACATGCCTCATATTCTGCCATGTTGTTGGTGCAGTTAAAACACAGTCGGGCGGTGAGTGGAGTATGAGTTCCTTTGGGGGATATGATTACAGCGCCAATACCATTACCCAAAGCGTTGGAGGCTCCGTCAAAATGCATAGACCATCGGGATCCTTCCTCGGGTCCTTCATCCGGTCCAGGTACTTCACAATCAGTTACTACCATGATATCTTCGTCCGGAAATTCGAAGTTCAATGATTGGTAATCGTCCACAGGTTGGTGTGCCAAATGGTCTGCCAATACACTTCCCTTGATTGCTTTTTGAGTTGTGTACTGGATATCATATTCTGTCAAGATCATTTGCCATCTTGCTATTCTTCCAGACAGAGCAGGCTTTTCGAATATGTACTTGATGGGATCCATCTTAGAAATCAACAAAGTAGTGTGAGTTAGCATATACTGTCTCAGCCGGCGAGCAGCCCATACCAGAGCGCAGCAAGTTTTCTCGAGCAGTGAGTACCAAGACTCACAGTCGGTAAACTTTTTGCTTAGGTAATAAATAGCATGCTCTTTTTGGCCAGACTCGTCATGCTGCCCCATCACACACCCCATTGAATTGTCAAGCACTGTCAAGTATAGTATCAGAGGTCTCCCTTCCACTGGTGGCATAAGAATGGGTGGCTCTTGGAGATACTCCTTTATCTTTTCGAAAGCAGCCTGACATTCATCGTTCCAACGTACTACTTGATCTTTCTTCAGCAATTTGAAGATTGGCTCACAGGTAGCAGTTAGATGCGAGATGAATCGGGCAATGTAATTCAGTCGTCCCAGAAAGCCTCTGACTTCTTTCTCTGTCTTGGGAGTCGGCATCTCTTGTATGGCTTTTACCTTGGCAGGGTCCACCTGAATACCTTTATCGCTTACAATGAAACCTAGCAATTTTCCGGACCTCACCCCAAAGGTGAATTTGTTGGGATTCAACCTCAGCTTGTATAACTTCAATCGGTCAAACAGCTTCCGCAGATGGTCAAGGTGTTCCTCCTCAGTTTGAGACCTTGCAATCATGTCGTCAACGTATACCTCAATCTCATGATGGATCATGTCATGAAATAAAGCAACCATGGCACGTTGGTAGGTTGCCCCAGCATTTTTCAACCCGAATGGCATGACCTTGTAGCAGAAGGTGCCCCACTGAGTCACAAAGGTGGTCTTTTCCATATCTTCCGGAGCCATCTTGATCTGATTATACCCTGAAAAACCATCCATGAAGGAGAACACCTTGTGTTGAGCAGTATTGTCAACAAGAACGCGATGTGAGGTAGGGGGAAATCATCCTTGGGGCTTGCCCTGTTTAGATCCCTGTAGTCGACACATATTCTGACCATACCGTCCTTCTTCGGCACCGGCACCACGTTGGCAACCCACTGAGGGTAAGAAGTCACTGCTAGAAACCCGGCATCGAATTGCTTCATAACCTCAGCTTTGATCTTTTCGGACATTTCAGGGCGCATACGGCGGACCTTTTGCTTTACCGGAGGGCAGTCTTCCTTGGTAGGCAGGTGATGAACCACAATGTCGGCATCCAAACCAGGCATGTCTTCGTAAGACCAAGCAAATATTTCCATGTAATCATGCAGCATCTGGATCAATCGTTGCTTCACGCTGAGCTCTAAATTGGCACCAATCTTGACTTCTTTTCTATCTGTCTTAGTACCGAGGTTCACTGTTTCCACCGGCTCTTCATGCGGCTGAATGGCCCTCTCTTCCTGGAGTAGCAGTCTTGCGAGTTCACCAGGCACTTCGCAATCATCTTCACCTTCGTCTTCGGCCAAGTTGATCAGATTCTCGAAGTCATAACTGGTGGTAGCAGAGTCATTACCAGTGAGATCCAGAGTGGATTGAAACCTGTATAAGTGAGTGTGTGTAAATATAGCTGTTTTGCAATATATAACACAGAAAGAAAAAGAGCACACGATTTGAAATGCAACAAACGTCCAATGTTTTGATTAATGATATATGGAAATGTCATACAAAAAGCCCTCACAAATGGAGCTACGATTCCCCGGGTAGGACACCGAGCCAATAAAAGTTTCAACATATTGTTTGTTACAAATTGAAAATCAAAAGAGTTAATTACTGCGTGACAAATGTAATAGGTGTAAAATCCTTTGTCGTCCAGTTGCTTGGTCCGTTGTTGGTGGTTGGATAGATCCAACTGTCAAATTATGCTTCCTCTACATCTTCCTCGATAGCATTCACCCTCGGGTTGGTGATGAACACCGGAGTCTTTCTGATCCTTTCCTTACGAACAGCCCTCTGAGCCTCTGTAGTGAAGCCCAGCCCAAACCTGTCAGTCTTCTGAGTGAAGTCAGGAAGTTGACCTCAGTTTGCGCACTTGCCTTTCTCGATTACAGCCCGGGCATCCTTCAAGGAAGCCATCTTCAGAGGAAAGTCTTCTTCAACCACTGTCTCAGCCGATGCCAACGTTGGAGGTACCTCTTCAAAATGCTGAAAGGGGGTTTCAATAAACTCCCCGTCCATCTCGATATACTGGAATGAATTCAAGTGACTTACCATGTATTCCTCTTCACCCTGCACAGTAACAATCTTCCCTTTGACAGGGTATTTGAGCTTCTGGTGTAGAGTGGATGTTACTGCCCCAGCTTTGTGAATCCAGGGTCGACCCAACAAGAAGGAATAAGATGGACGAATATCCATTACATAGAACGTTGAGTCGAAGACTTGGGAACCCACACGAATAGGAATGTCTACCTCACCGTGCACCATCCTCTTAGAACCGTCGAAGGCTCTAACAATGATGTTACTAGGTTTCAATTCCAGGCCCTCACAATCCAAGCGATCTAAGGCCTTCTTGGGCAAAACATTCAGGGAAGAACCGGTATCCACCAACACGTGTGCGAGAGTAGTGCCCCTGCATTCTATGGAAACATGCAGGGCATCATTGTGATTTTTCCCTTTGGCGGTAAGGTCAGCATCTAAGAACCCCAAACCATTGTCAGCTGTTAAATTAGACACACAGTCAGTGAACTGATCTGCAGAGGTCTCTTGCGGCACATGGGCCGTTTTCAGAAATGAAATCAGGGCCTTTGCATGGGCCTATGAGCACAGCAGCAATGATAGCATAGAGATTTTGGAGGGGGTATGTCCCAGCTGTTCAACGACATTGAAGTCACTCTTTTTAATGATTTTAAGGATTTCCTCCATCTCTTGTTGGGAGGCTTCAACAGCAGTCTTTTTTGGTGCCTCCGTCCTGGCAGGCAAATCGGTAGCAACTTCTTTGCCCCGAGCATCAGAGGACTCGGCGGCAGTAGTAGACACAGGAACTTGATTTGGAACATGCACACTTGCGGGAGTGATGATAAGAGGCTTTCGGATAACTGGAGGTGCAATGTCAGGCGAGAAGAGCCTGCCACTGCGAGTAATCTTGGCGGGACCAGTGATGTTACTGATACTGGTATCGGTGTTGAACTCCTGCTTCACTCCAAGCACATACACGTCTGCCCCATAGTGCCATGGGACAGCCTTGTTAGATTCATAGGGGAGAGGCCCCGGAACAGTAATAGTAATGGGTGCAACAGACATAATTTGGACTGGCTTCTTCGGGAGAGCCTTGGTAGGATTGTTGAAAATTGTGACGACAGATACTTCTTCAGCGGAAACAAACGGAACAACAGTTTTCTTGAACATAATTTCTTTGCTATCCATCAGGCTTTGGATGCCTGATTTCAGCAGCGGACAACCGGTAGGGATAACAGCACACAGGAGGCAACCCTTGCTACAACCCAGAAATAAACCGGCTAGCAGTAGGTTCCTCTTAACAGTCAATAGAGGGGTAGCAACGTCATTCACCGAAACAGCATACAAATCTTCCTCAATGGCATTTACTCTATGTTGGGGCATAGGAGCAGTTACAACATTTGGCCTCTCAGGCGCCTCAAATTGAATTTCCTTCGCGTCGATAAGGTCTTGCACTTTATTTCTCAGGGCCCAGCAATCATCAGTAGTATGCCCGGGGCTATCGGAATGATAAGCACAACGGGCATTTGGGTTATACTTAGGAGATGCAGTATTCACGACCTTCGGAGCCTCTTTGATGGTCACCAAGTTGGTTGATAACAGTTGCGGTAAGATTTGTGACAAGGTCATACTCAGCCGAGTATACTGCCTCTTGGGCCTTTCACCTCTTTGTTGATTGTACTGCTGAGGAGCAGCAACAGGTTTTGAAATGACCAAGGCATTGACGGCTTGTCGGCTTTTTGGCTTGACTTGTCTTCTAGGACCATAGACGGCACTTGCTTCTTTCTTGAAAGGCCTCTTCTCAGTACTTGCGGAGGCAGCTTTTTGTATCTTTCCTGACCTGATGCCAGCTTCTATCCTTTCACCCGTCAGGATCAAATCCGTAAACCCAGCTGAGGAATTGCCAACCAGATGATTGAAAAATGGACCAGACAAAGTCCCTAGAAACATATCAACCAGCTCGCGATCAGTCAATGGAGGCTGCACCCTGCCAGCCAAATCTCTCCATTTTTGTGCATATTCTTTGAACCCTTCGCCCATTCCTAGAGACATACCCTGAAGTTGGGTACGCGTAGGAGCGAGGTCAGAATTGTATTGATATTGTCTATAAAATGCGGTCGCCAAATCTTCCCAATGTCGGATACTGGTTCCATCTAGCTGATAGAACCACTCAAGCTGTGACCCCGAAAGGCTATCTTGGAAGAAGTGGATCCAAAGGTTCTTATCTGCCGTGTAAGGTTGGATCTTCCTTACGTATGACCTTAGATGCAGCTTTGGACAGGAGGCCCCGTCATATTTGGCAAAGGTAGGCGCCTTAAACTTGTGTGGGATTACTACCCCAAAAGATAAGCCCAAATCTCTGAAATCCATCCCCGGCACATTCTGAATCTCCATGGCGCTCAAGCGGTCCTCTAATTGCTTGTATCTGTCAGCAGCGGGAGGGTATTGTTCGTCATTGTAATCTGTCTCGTTGTCAGAGACTGCGGGACTAGGAGCTCCTCCCCCTTGGGGACTGTCTTTTTCTGCAGAGGAAGTAGTTGGATCAGCCTTGTTATGGAGTGTGTTCCCAAACCTGCGTCCAGTGTTAAATAACGCAGTCCTCTTTTTCTTCTTCTTCTTCAGGAGTAGAGCCTTCAACTCTTGCTGACCTTGGGCCAGGCTTAGGACCATCTCTTGAAACTGGGCACCTTGGGCCTGAAGGGCCTTGATTGCTTGCTCACTGGATGAGTCTGGATTCATGATGACTGTTCCAAATAAACAGCGAAGAAGATTAAGCAACCTGTAGAAAAATGGGTACCTGTTATGCACATGATGCATGAGATGCTATCTATGCAATGCATTCAAGGGTTTTAGAAATTCACAATTGTTGCAAACAAAAAGAACGCACGTCATATTAATAAGAAAAGATTTGTTAGTACATAAATGCCCCATGGGCCAAATATTACAAAAACAACTCCTCAAGGTAAAAAGACGTTGTGCATCCTCTTTGGCGCAATGTAGGTGTTAAGGGCCTCTTGCTCATGGAGTCGGCGGGTGAGCTCTAAAACCTTCTTCTCGGTGGCGTAGAAGCTGGCTTCAAAAGTTTTCCGTTCCTCCTTGAGTTGGATCCAACTCTTCTACATCTCCTCCCACGATGTAGGCATGTCAGGATGTAGGATGGTGTAAGGAACCTCTCCTTCCTTGACGGGCTCTTTAATCACAGGGAGAACATGAGGATAAGGCATCATTAGACTCTGGGCTCGGGCTCGTACCCACTTGAGATAAGGTTCAAGAGGGATGGAGTTCTTGTGTCCCAGTTTCTTGCTATCAACCTTGTTGGGCCTTCCCCAAGCTCTGATGAATCTTTGGCGATGTCCTTGCGCATCGTTGTCGAAGTCAAAAACTAGGTTAGGAGTCAACATGTCGTGAGGGCCATCTCTTCGTGCATATCCAAATTGCCTCAAATCTAGGCAAGGGTTGTAGGTGATACCCCCTCTGATTCCAAGTAAAGGAACATTAGGAAACTCTCCACAACGATCGACGATGATGACATTTTCTCTGGATCGAGAACACCAATGTACATCAGAGTGAGTAAGAGTCATCAACCGTTGGGACCACCTTGAGCCTTGGTCATTCTTCAAGACAGATTGTGGAAGGTGCGAAATAAACCACCTTGCAAGGAGAGGAGTACAGCACATGAGAACACCCCTCTTTCTCATTGTTCGTGTGTAAAATGAGTGAAGAATGTCCCCAAGCAATGTTGGTATTGGATTTCTGGACAAGAAGATTTTGACGGCATTGACATCTACCAGCTGGTCAGGATTTAGGAACAAGACTAGCCCATAGATAAGGAGTGCCACAATTTCTTCAAAGGCTTGTAGGTCCAATGAATTCCAACACTCTTGTGCCTTCTCGAACAAGAATTTTGCTAAGAATCCTTTGAAGCCGCTTCTGGTTTCCCAATGCCCCTTGATGTCAAAAGGCTGTAGATGTAATGCTCGAGCAACATCTTCAGGATTTGGTTCCTTTTCCGTACCGTTGAAGGGTAGTTGATTAAAGATAGGAATTCTCAGGAGTTGAGAAAACTCCTCCAAAGTGGGCACCAACTGGTATTCGGGGAAAGTGAAACAGTGGTGAAGAGGGTCAAAGAACTGGAATAGCACTTTCATCATATCTTCTTCAATGTTGGTGTTGACTAAGCTGAGCAGTCTACCATGTCTTTCACTGAAGGATGAGCTTTCCAGAATTCTTGAGGTGAGCTCCTTGAGCTGAGGAGAGATTCTCACAAGGTTGATTTGGATGGTTTTTCTGCGAGGAATTTCCATGACCTACAAAACAAGAACAAAGATGAAGCTCCAAACCCTTGAAATGGTTAGTGAATGCATATGATGCTTTATGATGTTCATGATGTATGCACAAACATATGTACAAGCAAATCACACCAAACCCTAGTTTCAGGCTTGCATGGGGTTTCATAGGTAAGTACCCTCTTGAGTGTAGTTGGCTTAAAAACCTGTCCTAGAAATAGTAACCGGGTTCTAAGGAGCTCAATATCACTGGATTGTTTTCATTGTTCATTGTTTTGGTTTAGCCACTTAACTAGCGACCAAAATATTCCAAGAAAACAACCCTCAATGAGTGTAGTATCGAATATCTACCAACTTCGGACTGCATCAAAGCCGGTCATCTCACCACCCCTAATAAAAGGCCAAGATGGTCAAGTAAGGTTCTAGGTCATTAGTGCTTAGTGACATCACTCAGCGGCCCCGTACTCTCCTTGATTGAACTCAAGGGTTACCGGTACTCACAAATATGTCGCACTAATATAGCTATTGCTTCAACCGTGTCGGTATACCCCGCACAGTTTCCACAACGTATTGCTATCTATGAATGTTTCCCAAAATCCGGGTGTAGGATTGCAAACCCAAACAAGAGAGCCAATAATATAAAGCAATCAAATCAAACAATTAGTCATGCAAGAGGGTGATCTAAGCCCTAAGGTTACTCCACTTTTAAATTTTCCCCAGCAGAGTCGCCAGTTCTGTGATACGGTGGGAGAACTGACTATGGTTTTGCGTTTGTTTTCGCAAATGTTTCGGTTGAGCAAGAGTCGCCACCGACTTTTTATTTTATCCTAAGGAAAGGTTAAAAAGCACAGAAAAAAAACCTTTGAGATGTTTTCTTGGGTTTGGGGAGTAGATTATAGAAAGGGAAGGTATTAGCACCCTTTCTATCCATGGTTATCCATGGGCTCTTAGTTACTTGCTTAGATCAACTTGCCTTAATTTTCAATTGTTTAAAATGGTGCTTTGTGTGTGTGGGTTTGAAAATGTTTTTGAAAAGAGGCCAATGTGGTGGCTACCTTTGTAATGATCCATGTTGGGATGTATACAAAGGTGTATGTCTTTTGAAAGGTTTTTCATGTTTTTGAAAGTTTGTTTTGAAAGTATATTGTGATGTGTTGTTTTGAAAAAAATAGGCAAGTGTTTTGTTTTTCAAATTGGCAAGTAAACAAGAGTTTGTCTACTCCTAAATTTTCTCAAAGATTATTGCTATGTTTTAACCCTTTTAACAATTTTGTTCCACCATTGTATTTGGTGGACAATCTTGTGTTTAGGACGTGAGAGGAACGGGCGCGGGTCATCGTTTAGACCATAATTGCAATAGTGCCAAGTATCTTTGGGCAATTTTTTCTTTAAGGGACTTGATCATTTTTAGGCAACTTTCGAAAGCGTCATCAAGGGACTATGATCATTTGAATTGTTTGTTTTTCCCAAAGAGACCTAACATGCAATATGGCCCAATTTTGGAAGGCAACAAGTGGATGTAACCCTAGGGGTGTTAGTGTGCAAGTGTGTTTTATTGCATACAAGAGTTTTTTCTTTGAATTAGGATTTTCTATTTCATTGATTTTATCTTGCCATATACGTCCTAATTACTAGCAATAAGAAGCGGAAATATAAAATCCTACGCTATTACAACAATTAGGGGATGGGGATACACATTTGTACATGGGGGGTTCAACGAGAAAAATAGACAAAAAAGAAAATAGCAAAAAACAAGATATATATAGAGAGAGAGAGAGAGGGAGCCAGCGCGCTGCTGAGAGGTCATCAGAAGTTCTGACTCAGATCCGCTGCCAGATGATCAACCTCTTGGTAAAACTGTATGAGTCAGAACTTCTGACTCTGGCACCTGCAAAACAGAACCCTGTTAGTGGGGAAATCAGAAGTTCTGACCCCCCTGCGCTGCAAGACAGAAGTTTGTTAGTGGAGAAACCAAAAGTTCTGATTCTGCTGAAAAGGCAATAACTCTCAGAGGTTCTAATATTATTGACAGCAAAACAGGCTTCAGATGTGCTAACATCAAAGTCAGCACTTGGCTTTTCCCTGTACTAATCAGAACATCTGCAATTTTGTTGTTATTCCACAAAACAGGAAACATATTTGGAACAGATCCAGCAAATGTCAAAATGTTTCAGAGGGCAAAACCAACAAGGACACAGGCAAGTCCTACACTGGCTCAGAACATTCTGAGGTATGAAAATCCTCAGAATATAAACAGCAACAACATGATATTTACATTATGTTTATTTGAGTATGCACAGCTGATGATGCTTAGCAGCGTGATGAAGGTCAGTAGGTGCTTACCTGGCTGTTGGAAAAGTTTGTGGGTGAAAGCTAGCTTTTGGCTCTGGTGGTGTTCTGGACAGATTCTTCTTTTTTTTGGAAAAAGGCAGGTGAAGGTGTATGCGTATGTAGGGTCAGAAGTTTGAAAAGAGGTTTTTTAGTTCACACAGAAAACTGGGTATTGGATAAAGTTTGAAAATGAGAAATTCAAAGTTATGAAACAAACTGGAGATTTTGGCAGAGTTTCAGAACACTATTTTGCTAAGGGTTTCTGTTTCTCTCTTAGCAATTTTTCTGTTTCTTGAACGCCCTTTTGCAGTGGACAATGACTCTCTATTTATAGGCAAAGTTCTTATGGGTGCCTTGAACATTAAAGCGCCAACAAAGTTTGAATTGTTCTTTGACAGAAATTCCTGGGAAGTTGTGATAACAGATAGCCTTCAGCCTAGGCTGCAGCAGCAGGCGTGGATTGGAGAGAAGTGACCTCTTAAGTGGGCGGTGGCGTGTAGACCCATGCCAGAATCTGCATAAAGGCGTTTTCCAAGCCACACGTGAAGGGATTACTTGGATGGATGTTCAGGAGTGGTTGGAAGCATTAATGAGCATTAAATGGTGATAAGACCTATCAACATCAATATTCTGGTAATGGAAACCAACGTTGAATCAGCAGTTCTGTTTCAAAAAGAACAGCGTAAACCATGCTCTGGCCTTAGCTTCCTGTTGTCTTAGTAAGTTCTGGGGATTCTCCTGATTTTCTGATACGTTCCTTGGATTTGCTTCTGGACCTCCTGGGCTTAGAGATTCTGTATCAGTGTAACACCCACTCTTCTGACCTTTTCATCTTCTGTTTTCAGCATGTTCTGAAAGAGCCTTCAGACTTCCCTGCTTCTTTTGCATTCCTTTAGCAAATTCTGACTGAGCTTGCGTAACTGCTGAAAGAGTCATGTTCTGTCTGAGGCTTACATACTGAACCACGTTTACAACTTCTGATTAAGCTGATGTAGCTGTTGAAGAGCCAACTTCTGACTACGCTGAGCCAAGCTTGCAACTTCTGACCGTTTTTATTCGGAACTGGTCCAGAAGTTCTGAAACGCTGATTTTTTCTTAAACACTCATTTTTTTTTAAAGAAACATTTCAAGTGTTTAGAATTTAATTTTTTTCTCAAGATAAAAGCGTTGTCTTTAGAGCTTGTGTGATCATCTTGCTCTTGTAAATGGTCTGCTTGGGCAAAAAATGATAACTCAGGACTTGGATTTGTTTCAGAGGGACCTTGAAAATCCAAGATGATTTCCTGAAGAAAGAGAGGGCAAATTTCGGGGTACAACAATGACTCTATTGGGGTATGAACTTGTTAGAGAAATTACTCTGAGGGGAATTACTCTGTGGGAAGAGATACTTCGCTGAGGTTTTAACGAGAACTCCGATGGGGATTTTGCTGATAAGTTATGTTGGGGAACTTTGATGAACTCCTATGGGGATAGGCAGAACTTCGCCGAGGACGATCCTTCCGTGGCAATTAGCTGAGGATAACCCAGTTATACCCTGGTGGGGAAATAACCTTTGAATAAAGTCGGGGAGAGACGTCCGTACTCTGCAAGGGAATGTTAAGATCTGCTGGGGAATGTTGAGATCTTTTGGGGATGCTCAAATTCCTTAAGGCTGACAGTGGATTATCTCTGCTTGGGGAGAGTATTGCTGAATCTTGTCTTACTCTGTGGGGAGTTGAAGTGATTTGGTTACGTTCTTCAGCCGAACCTACCTTGGTACCTTGGTGGACAGAGCAACTAGACCGCTTGGACAGTTCTAAACTACCCCTGTTTCTGATGTCATCTGTAATTAGTTTTTTTTTGTTTCTCATGCCACTATTCATGATTAGCAATTAATGTCAAATGCATATATCAAAAATGAACATTGGACGTTCTTCGCAAAACAAAACAGAAAAAGGAAAAACGATGGATAATTTGTCTGAAAAATTGAACTTGTATTGATTTTGAAATTTGCCTGTAAATAGGCGTTTTATGTACAGGAGGCTGACGTCTTAGTAAGAGAACATCGCCGAGTAAAATAGAGTTTATACAATTTTTGCGAAAAGGAAGCAAAACAGCTATGTGAAACATAATCCCACTGGGTTCCAACTCTGCTATCGCCTTTATGTCTTCAAGCGTCTCATCACTTTGCTGCTTAGTTGAAGATGAAGCTGATTGATCGATGCCGTCTGAGCCCGATAATTGATGCTGAATTCTGGATGCAAGGTGATCCAATGAGACATAGTATTACGCTTATCCCTAACTTTTGCCTGGACCGCCCTTTCGGGTTTTCAGTCCACCGGGATACCCATTTTTGCCCAAGCCGCCTTTTCAGGTTTTCGACTTGCCGGGTGTACAGATTTTTTTCATTTCATCCCTTATTTTTGCCCGAACCCTTTTGGTTCGCCGGGAAGCCCTTGTTTTTGCCTAGGTGTGTCAACCTAGCGAGTCTTTAGTTCATGCGTAGTATCTTTTTACTATGTCTGCATTGGCGGGGTGAGGAAGGTCGTCACCATCCATGGTGGTTAGAATCATGGCTCCTCCTGAGAAGATATGTTTAACCACAAATGGCCCTTCATACGTAGGGGTCCATTTGCCCCTGGGATCACTTTGAGGAAGAATAATGCGCTTGATTACCAGGTCTCCGACTTGATACTCTTGTCATCTGACTTTCTTGTTAAATGCCATGATCATCCATTTTTGGTACGTTTGACCATGACAAATAGCAGTAAGTCTCTTCTCGTCAATTAGGTTTAACTGATCAAGCCGAGTCTGGATCTAGTCATCTTCGCTCAAGTCTGCATCTTTCATTATCCGGAGAGAGGGTATCTGGACTTCAATAGGCAAGACTGCCTCCATGCCATAGACTAAGGAAAAGGGAGTTGCCCCTGTCGACGTCCGTGCTGAGGTGCGGTAACCATGAAGAGCAAACGGTAACATTTCGTGCCAATCTTTGTAGGTCACTGTCATCTTCTGCACAATCTTCTTGATATTCTTATTTGTTGCTTCTACAGCCCCGTTCATCTTCGGCCGGTAGGGAGAAGAGTTGTGGTGCTGTATCTTGAATTGCTCGCAGAGCTCAGTGATCATCTCGTTGTTAAGATTGGTACCATTATCTGTAATGATCCTCTCAGGTACGCCGTATCGATAGATCAGGTTATGTCGGATTAATCGTGCCACGACGCTCTTGGTTACAGTGGCGTAGGAAGCTGCTTCAACCCACTTTATGAAGTAATCAATCGCTACCAAGATGAAGCGATGCCCGTTGGATGCCGTCGGTCGGATCTCGCCGATCATATCAATGCCCCACATTGCAAAAGGCCAAGGTGTCGTCAGAATGTTCAGAGGCACCGGAGGGATATGCACCTTATCAACATAAATCTGGCATTTATGACAAGTTCGAGAATGTTGGTAACAGTCGGCTTCCATTGTGGACCAGAAATATCCTGCCCGAAGGATTTTCTTTGCCATGGTATGTCCACTGGAATGTGTTCCGAATGTACCTTCATGAAGCTCTGCCATGATCTTCTCTGCTTCGGTCTTATCCACACAACGCAGTAGGGTTGAGTCATGGTTTCGCTTGTACAGAATGCCGTTGCTGAGGAAGAACTTTGCCGCGAACCTTCTCAGGAACTTCTTGTCATTAACAGATGCACCTTCGGGGTATTCTTGAGCTTCCAAGTACCTCTTCACTTCATGATACCAGGGTTTCTCTGTTACCTCTTCGGCCTCAAGATCACAACAATATGCAGATTCGTCCAATTTCCAGATAATGATCCGGGGCGCTTCGTTGTCCCATTTGACTTTGAACATAGAAGACATTGTAGCCAACGCGTCCGCTAACTGATTCTCCTCTCTTGGGAAGTGTTCAAAAGTTATCTCTTCGAAGTGGGGAAGCAATGTCAGCACATACTCCTTGTAAGGAATAAGATTTGGGTGTTTCGTATCCCACTCGCCTTTGATCTGATTGACCACGAGAGCGGAATCTACGAAGACACTCAGAAACTTGATCCTTAAGTCAATTGCAGCTTGAAGACCCATGATACATGCCTCATACTCCGCCATGTTGTTGGTGCAGTTGAAACATAACCGAGCGGTGAGTGAAGTATGAGTGCCTTTGGGGGATATGATCACAACGCCAATACCATTACCCAAAGCGTTTGAGGCTCCGTCAAAATGCATAGACCATCGGGATCCTTCCTCAGGTCCTTCATCCGGTCCAGGTACTTCACAATCAGTTACTACCATGATATCTTCGTCTGGAAATTCAAAGTTCAACGACTGGTAATCGTCCACAGGTTGGTGTGCCAAATGGTCTGCCAATACACTTCCCTTGATTGCTTTTTGAGTCGTGTACTGGATGTCATATTCCGTCAAGATCATTTGCCATCTTGCTATTCTTCCGGACAGAGCGGGCTTTTCGAATATGTACTTGATTGGATCCATTTTTGAAATCAACAGAGTAGTGTGAGTCAACATATACTGTCTCAGCCGGCGAGCAGCCCATACCAGAGCGCAGCAAGTTTTCTCGAGCAGTGAGTACCGGGTCTCACAGTCGGTAAACTTTTTGCTCAGGTAATAAATAGCATGCTCTTTTCGGCCATACTCGTCATGCTGGCCCAGCACACACCCCATTGAGTTGTCAAGTACTGTCAAGTATAAGATTAGAGGTCTCCCTTCAACCGGTGGCATAAGAATGGGTGGTTCTTGGAGATACTCTTTGATTTTTTCGAAAGCAGCCTGACATTCATCATTCCAACGTACTACTTGATCTTTCTTCAGTAGCTTGAAGATTGGTTCACAGGTAGCAGTTAGATGTGAGATGAATCGGGCAATGTAATTCAGACGTCCTAGAAAGCCTCTGACTTCTTTCTCTGTCTTGGGAGCTGGCATCTCTTGTATGGCTTTCACCTTGGCAGGGTCCACTTGAATACCTTTGTCGCTCACAATGAAGCCTAGAAATTTTCTAGATCTCACCCCAAAGGTGTATTTGTTTGGGTTCAACCTCAGCTTGTACAACTTCAGACGGTCAAACAGCTTCCGTAGATGGTCAAGGTGTTCCTCCTCAGTTTGGGACCATGCAATCATATCATTGACATACACTTCTATTTCATGATGAATCATATCATGAAATAAAGCAACCATAGCATGTTGGTAAGTTGCCCCAGCATTTTTCAACCCAAATGGCATGACCTTGTAGCAAAAGGTGCCCCACTGAGTAACAAAAGTGGTCTTCTCCATGTCTTCAGGAGCCATCTTGATCTGATTATAACCGGAGAAGCCGTCCATGAAGGAGAATACTTTATGCTGAGCAGTATTATCAACCAGAACGTCGATATGAGGCAGAGGGAAATCGTCCTTGAGGCTGGCCCTGTTCAAATCCCTGTAATCAACACACATTTGGACCTTACCATCTTTCTTCGGTACTGGAACCACGTTGGAAACCCACTGAGGGTAAGAAGTCACTGCTAGAAACCCGGTATCAAACTGTTTCATAACCTCAGCTTTGATTTTCTCGGACATCTCTGGACGCATACGGCAGACCTTCTGTTTTACCAGAGGGCAGTCTTCCTTGGTAGGCAGGTGATGAACCACAATGTCGGCATCCAAACCAGGCATGTCTTTGTAAGACCAAGCAAAGATCTCCATGTAGTCATGCAGCTTCTGAATCAACCGTTGTTTCACACTGGACTCTAGATTGGCACCGATCTTGACTTCCTTTCTGTCTGTCTCAGTACCTAGATTTACCGTTTCCACTGGCTCTTCATGTGGCTGAATGGCCCTCTCTTCCTGGAGTAGCAGCCTTGCAAGCTCACCAGGCACTTCGCAATCATCTTCACCTTCGTCTTTGGCTAAGTTGATCGGATTTTCGAAGTCATAACTAGCAGTAGCAGAGTCGTTACCAGTGAGATCCAGAGTGGATTGGAACCTGTATAAGTGAGTGTGTGTAAATATAGTTGTTTTGCAATATATGGTAAAGAAAGAAAAGGAACACAAGATTTGAAATGCAACAAACGTCCAATGTTTTGATTAATGATATATGAAAATGTCATACAAAAGCCCTCACAAACGGAGCCACGGTGCCCCGGGTAGGACACCGAGCTATAAAAGTTTCAACATATTGTTTGTTACAAATTGAAAACAAAAGAATTCATTACTAAGTGACAAAAGTAATAGAGGTGAAGTCTTTGGCAGTCCAGTTGCTTGGTCCACTGTCGGTTGTTGGGTAGATCCAGCTGTCAAATTCCGATTCCTCCGCGCCGTCCTCAATAGCATTCACTCCCGGGTTGGTGATGAAAACAGGAGGTCTTCCAACTCTTGCTTTACGAACAGCCCTCCAAGCCTCTGCAGTGAAGCCCAAACCAAACTTGTCGGTCTTCAGAGTAAATTCAGGAAGTCGGCCCCAATTTGCACATTCACTGTTCTCAATCACAACCCGGGCATCCTTTAAGGAAGCCATCTTCAAAGGAGGGTCTTCAATTACAGTTTCAGCTGACGCCAGCGTCTGAGGCACCTCTTCAAAGTGTTGAAAGGGGGTTTCAATGAACTCCCCGTCCATTTCTATGTATCGGAATGAGTTTAAGTGGCTGACCATATACTCTTCTTCCCCTTGAACTGTAACAATCTTTCCTCTAATCGGGTACTTAAGCTTTTGATGTAGTGTGGAGGTCACAGCTCCGGCCTTGTGAATCCATGGACGACCCATCAAACAAGAGTAGGATGGACGAATGTCCATCACATAGAAAGTAGAATCAAACACCTTAGAACCAACCCTGATTGGGATGTCAACTTCGCCATGTACCATCCTTTTCGAACCGTCAAAGGCTCGGACAACAATGTTACTGGGCTTGAGCTCCAGACCCTCACAATCCAACCTGTCTAAGGCTTTCTTGGGCAATACATTCAATGAAGAACTGGTGTCCACCAACACATGTGCAAGAGTAGTGCCCTTGCATTCAATAGAGACATGCAGGGCGTCGTTATGGTTCTTTCCTTTTGCGGTCAGATCAGCGTCAGAAAAGCCCAGACCATTATCAACAGTCAAGTTGGCCACACAATCAGTAAATTGATCAGCAAATGTTTCTTGCGGCACATGGGCCGTCTTCAGGAAGGATATCAGAGCCTTTGCATGGGCCTCTGAACACAACAGCAGTGATAGCATAGAAATTTTTGATGGGGTGTGCCCCAACTGCTCAACAACATTGAAATCACTTTTCTTGATAATCTTGAGAATCTCCTCCATCTCTTGCTGGGAGGCTTCAATAACGGTTGTCTTCGGCGCCTCCGTCAAGGCAGGAAAATCAGCAGCAACCCCTTTGCCCCGAGCATTAGAGGACTCGGCGGCAGGGGTAGAAACAGGAACTTGATTAGGAAGGGAAACATGCACACTTGCGGGTGTGATGATAAGAGGTTTCTGAATAACTGGTGGCGAAATATCTGGTGAAAACAGCCTACCACTGCGAGTAATCTTGGCAGGCCCGATGATGTTGCTAACACCGGTACTTGTATCAAACTTTTGCTTCACTCCAAGCACATAAACATCTGCCCCATAGTGCCATGGGACAGCTTTGTCGGATGTATAGGGGAGGGGCCCCGGAACTGTAATGATGATGGGAGCAAACTTCTGAGTGGACATAATTTTGACAGGCTTCTTTGAAGGAGCCTTGGGAGGTTTGTTGAAAATAGTGATAATAGAAACTTCTTCGGCAGGGACAGCAGGAACGACAATCTTCTCGAATAAGATCTCTTTATTATCCATCAGGCCTTGGATACCTGATTTTAGCAAGGGACAACCAAAAGGGGAAACAACACATAGAAGGCAATCTTCACCACATCCCGGAAATAAACCGGCTAGCAACAGATTCCTTTTAACAGTTGATAACGGAGTAACAATCTCTTCCATGGAGGCTACATATCGGTCTTCTTCCACGGAATTCACTCCATGCTGGGGCATGGGAGCAGTCACAACATTGGGTCTTTCGGGCGCCTCAAACTGTATTTCCTTAGCATCAATAAGGTCTTGAACCTTATTCCTCAGAGCCCAGCAATCGTCCGTAGTATTCCCGAGGCTATCAGAGTGATAAGCGCAACGAGCATTGGGGTTGTACTTTGGAGAAGCTGTGTTCACTACCTTCGGAGCTTCTTTGATAGTTACCAAATTGGTTGATAGCAGTTGCGGCAAAATCTGAGACAGGGTCATGCTAAGCCGAGTGTATTGTCTCTTGGGCCTCTCGCCCCTTTGTTGATTGAATTGCTGAGGAGCAGCGGCAGGCTTTGAAATTACCAATGCATTGACAGCTTGGCGGCGTTCCGGCTTAACTTGTCTTCTAGGACCATAAACAACACTAGCTTCCTTCTTGAAAGGCTTCTTCTCAGTACTCGCAGCGACACCTTTCTGTATCTTCCCTGACTTGATACCAGCTTCTATCCTCTCACCAGTCAAGATCAAATCTGTAAACCCAGCAGAGGAATTACCAATCAGATGGTTGAAGAACGGACCAGACAAGGTCCCTAAGAACATGTCAACAAGTTCACGGTCAGTCAATGGTGGTTGCACCCTGCCAGCCAGATCTCTCCACTTTTGTGCATACTCCTTGAATCCTTCGCCCGTCCCTAGTGACATACCCAGAAGTTGAGAACGTGTGGGAGCGAGGTCAGAATTATACTGATATTGTTTATAAAATACAGTGGCCAAGTCTTCCCAGTTTCGGATACTGGCTCCATCCAGCTGATAGAACCACTCGAGTTGAGCCCCAGAAAGGCTATCCTGAAAGAAATGGATCTAAAGGTTCTTGTCCGCAGTGTAAGGTTGGATCTTCCTTACATATGATCTGAGATGCATTTTCGGGCAGGACAACCCGTCATACCTTACAAAAACTGGCACTTTGAACTTCGGGGGGATCACAATTCCAGCAACTAATCCCAAGTCTTCGAAATCTAAGCCGGGAACTCTCTACAGCTCCATAGCTGCCAACCTGTCTTCCAAGCCTTTGTACTTGTCATCAGCGGGCGGGTATTGTTGGTCAGAGTAGTCTTCGTCCTCTTCAGCCTCCTCTTCCTCAACCTCGGATTCGGAAGGTACCGCAGCTGCATTCCCTTTACTGGTTCCCTCCTCAGAAGTAGGGGGAAATTCAAGCACTCTTCTGGCTTCACCCTCAAACCTTCTCCCTAAGGTAGCCACCCCGATTCTATTCTTCTTCTTTTTCACTTGGTCTTTGTTCCCCAGCAGGGCTTTCAGATCTTCCTGACCTTTAGCCAAAGTCATCAGGAGTTGTTGAAACTGTGCGTTTTGAGACTGCAAGTCCTTGACCGTTTGTTCGAGATCTATCCTACTGAAATAAATAGCAGAAAGATAAGGAAACCTGGTATGAGACCTGCTTATACGTATGATGAATGATATGCTTATGTATGCAATGCATTCAAGGATTTAGCAAATTCAAAATTGTTGCAAACAAAAAGAACGCACGTCATATTAATAAGAAGAAATTTGTCAGTACATAAATGCCCCATGGGCCAAATATTACAAAAAACTTCTCAAGGTAAAAAGACGTTGCGCATCCTTTTTGGTGCGATGTAGGTGTTGAGGGTCTCTTCCTCATGGAGTCGGCGGGTAAGCTCCAAAACCTTCTTCTCACTGGCGTAAAAGCTGGCTTCAAAAGTGTTCCGTTCCTCCTTGAGTTGGATCCAACTCTTCTGCATCTCCTCCCACGATGTAGGCATGTCAGGATATAGGATGGTGTAGGGAACCTCTCCTTCCTTGACGGGCTCTTTAATCACAGGGAGAACATGAGGATAAGGCATCATTAGACTCTGGGCTCGGGCTCGTACCCACTTGAGGTAAGGCTCAAGAGGGATGGAGTTCTTGTGCCCCAGTGTCTTGCTGTCAACCTTGTTAGGCATCCTCCAAGCTCTGATGAATCTTTGCCGAAGTCCTTGCGCATCGTTGTCGAAGTCAAAAACTAGGTCAGGAATCAACATGTCGTGAGGGCCATCTCTTCGTGCATATCCAAATTGTCTCAAGGCTAGACAAGGGTTGTAAGTAATGCCTCCCCTAATGCCAAGTAATGGAACATTAGGGAACTCTCCACAACGATCGATGATGATGACATTTTCTCTAGACCGAGAACACCAATGTACATCAGAGTGAGTAAGGGTCATCAATCGTTGTGACCACCTTAATCCTTGGTCATTCTTCAAGACAGATTGTGGAAGGTGCGAAATAAACCACCTTGCAAGGAGAGGAGTACAACACATGAGAACACCCCTCTTTCTCATTGTTCGTGTGTAAAATGAGTGAAGAATGTCCCCAAGCAATGTTGGTATTGGATTTCCGGATAAGAAGATTTTGACGGCGTTGACATCTACAAGCTGGTCAGGATTTGGGAACAAGACCAACCCATAGATAAGGAGTGCCACAATTTCTTAAAAGGCTTGTAGGTCCAATGAATTCCAACACTCTTGTGCCTTCTCAAACAAGAATTTGGCTAAGAAACCTTTGACACCACTTCTAGTTTCCCAATGCCCCTTGATGTCAGATGGCTGTAGATGTAGTGCTCGAGCAACATCTTCAGGCTTTGGTTCCTTTTCCGTACCGTTGTAGGGTAGTTAATTAAGGATAGGAATTCTCAGGAGTTGAGAAAATTCCTCCAAAGTGGGCACCAACTGGTAGTCAGGGAAAGTGAAACAGTGGTGAAGAGGGTCAAAGAACTGGAACAGCACCTTCATCATGTCCTCTTCAATGTTGGTGTTGACTAAGCTGAGCAGTCTACCATGTCTTTCACTGAAGGGAGAGCTTTCCGGAATTCTTGATGTGAGCTCTTTGAGTTGAGGAGGGATTCTCACAAGGTTGACTTGGATGGTTTTCCTGCGAGGAATTTCCATGACCTACAAAACAAGAACAAAGATGAAGATCTAAACCCTTGAAATGTTTAGTGAATTCATATGATGCTTTATGATGTTCATGATGTATGCACAAAACATATGTACAAACAATTCACACCAAACCCTAGTTTCAGGCTTGCATGGGGTTTCATAGGTAAATACCCTCTTGAGTGTAGTTGGCTTAAAATCTTGTCCTATAAATAGTAACCGGGTTCTAAGGAGCTCAATATCATTGGATTGTTTTCATTGTTCATTGTTTTGGTTTAGCCACTTAACTAGCGACCAAAATATTCCAAGAAAATAACCCTCAATGAGTGTAGTATTGAGTATCTACCAACTTCGGACTGCACCAAAGCCGATCATCTCACTACCCCTAATGAAAGGCCAAGATGGTCAAGTAAGGTTCTAGGTCATTAGTGCTTAGTGACATCACTCAGCGGCCCCGTACTCTCCTTGATTGAAATCAAGGGTTACCGGTACTCACAAATATGTCGCACTAATATAGCTATTGCTTCAACCATGTCGGTATACCCCGCACAGTTTCCACAACGTATTGCTATTTATGAATGTTTCCCCAAATCCGGGTGTAGGATTGTAAACCCAAACAAGAGAGCCAAGACGTAAAGCAATCAAAGCAAACAATTAGTCATGCAAGAGGGTGATCTAAGCCCTAAGGTTACTCCACTTAAACAGTATCCCCAGCAGATTCGCCATTTCTGTGATACGGTGGGAGAACTGACTTGAGGTTTTGCGTTTGTTTTCGCAAATGTTTCGGTTGAGTAAGAGTCGCCACCGACTTTTTATTTTATCCTAAGGAAAGGTTAAAAAGCACAGCAAAAAACCTTTGAGATGTTTTCTTGGGTTCGGGGAGTAGATTATAGAAAGGGAAGGTATTAGCACCCTTTCTATCCATGGTTATCCATGGGCTCTTAGTTACTTTCTTAGATCAACTTGCCTTGATTTTCAATTGTTTGAAATGGTGCTTTCAATTGTTTGAAATGGTGTTTTGTGTGTGTTTTTTGAAGATGTTTTGAAAAGAGGCCAATGTGGTGGCAACCTTTGTAATGATCCATGTTGGGATGTATACAAAGGTGTATGTCTTTTGAAAAGGTTCTCAATTTTTTTTGAAAGTGTGTTGTGATGTGTGTTTTGAAAATAGGCAAGTGTTTTTGTTTTGCAAGTTGGCAAGCAACCAAGAGCTATCTACCCTAAATTTCTCAAAGATTTTTGCTATGTTTTAACCCTTTTAACAATTTTGTTCCACCATAGTATTTGGTGGACAATCTTATGTTAGGATGTGAACGGGACGGGCGCGGGTCATCGTGTAGACCATAATTGCAATGGTGCCAAGTATCTTTGGGCAATTTTTCTTTAAGGGACTTGATCATTTTTAGGCAACTTTTGAAAGCGTCATCGAGGGACTATGATCATTTGATTGTTTTGTTTTTGCCAAAGATACCTAACATGCAATATGGCCCATTATTGAAGGCAACAAGTGGAGTACCCTAGGGGTGCAAGTGTGATTAGTGTTTGTCCATTTTCATGCTTGTTTATCTTGAATTTAAGTCAAACTATTTGTTGTTTTTGATTTGCATACAAAACCCTAATTCTAACATGGCATAATTAGAAAGCTTTTAAATGCGAAAAATAAAAATTCCTAAGTTATTACAACACAATATATGGGATGGGAGATACAAATGTTCAAATGGGGATATTTTGGCAAGAAAATAAATTCTAACTATTACATCCAAATTGAAATTCTACAAGGGATTTAATTGCACAAGTATTAAATAAAATAAAAATAAATATGCAAAATGCAAAAATGGTTTTCATATGTATGTAAAAAAGGTATTTATCATGTGTCAAATAAACAAAAATAAAAATGAATTAATTTTGGTATTTTTGGTATTTAGGGCAAAACCCTAATTTTATAAATAAAAGGTATTTATTATATAATATATGCAATATTTATTAATTATATACAAAAAATAAATAAAAGAAGGTATTTTGTAAAAAAAGTATTTTTGAGGTCAAAATATCAATAAAAATAAAATGTATTAATTCTTTGTATTTTCCCTAAATATACTAATAAATATATAAGTATTTTACATTATTTATTAAATATATATTATATACAAAAATAAAATATTTAGTTTTATTAAAAAAAGTATATTTTTATTAAAAAATGTTTTCAAGAGATAACATAAAATAAAAATCAGAAATAAAATATGTTTGTATTATTTTTTTGTATTTTAAAACAAAAGTATCTATATTTATTTATTTACAAAACTAAATAAAGTCAAATAAATATCAAAATAAATGCAAAAAATATGGGAAAAATAATTTTAATATTTTTTATGCTTTGTCAAAAATAAATAAGTCAGAAACAAAAATCAAAAGTCAAAAATAATGAAAATAAAATACAATGGGCCAAGGAGGTGCAAATGTGAAATCATGGTGTAAAAGGTAAAAATATCACAGGCCCAGCCCATGAAAGGTTGTCTTCAACCTCTGAACAACAAAACAAAGTAACACGTGATCCCTGCCATCTCCTGATTCCTGGACTTTTAGCACAAACTTATAACATGAAAGATGTTAAGCATCAAGCCACGATTCCATACATATAAAAAACTCAACTTAACTCTCAGAAATGAGAGAGGATTTCTTCATCCCTAATTCTTAACCTAAGTTTTTGTCAATATTCAGATTCAAAATACTCTCAGTATATGCAATATAAATGGAAAATGAAGATATGTATAGCTTCAGGGCCATGAGTAGAACATTTTTCATTCATAAACCTAGAGCTAACTCTTCCTATATTGAGAGATAGAAATCCATGAACTTACCTGTTCAGCTTGGATCGTGTATGGCAATGGAGGCACTTTCAAGGCAAGGTGAGGATTGGTACAACTTGCTTGAAGTTCAGGGATGCTATTCCAACCTTTAACTTGCTTTGAAACCAACTGAATCAAGCTATGGCAATCAACCTGCAAAACAGAAAAAGTGATAATGGCAAATGGTGTTAGGAATGTTACAGGTCGTGTCCAATGCTTGGGACAGCTTCAGTGGGTGGTAGGAAAGTTTTTGCAAAGATTTTAGCCAAAACGCACGAGGGGAAATGTTTATGGAAGGCAAGTTGCAGGGATGCCCTGTTTTTATGCAGTACAATGGTGTTTTGAGGCTTGATGAGGTTTGGAAGGTGTTTTGGTCGTGCCTTAGCTCAGTGATGTTGTTTGGGATGTGTCTAATAACTTTGCTTTAGCTTGTGTTGGCAGAAATGAAAGTTGGTGTGTGTTATGCCAAGTTTCTTCACACTTAAGCAAGAAATGTCAACTTGGTTTTACAAGCTTGTGCCGGCCCCTCTAATGTGCTGCAACCATCCCCCTTGATCAGTGTGATATGCTTCTGAACTTGTGCCCAAAGATATGGCCTTGTACTTCTTGATTTTCAAACTTGACATAAAGTTCTACTTTACAAAAATGGATAAATCACTTTTTCCAATTATGGCTCAATCTTGTATGCAATGCTTAAACACACAAGATAAGACTTAAACATGAAGGATTGGCATTAAATTTATGAGTGTGAATGAGATAAAGGACCTGTAATCTAGCTTAGAACATGCTGAGTTCAAAAATGCAAAGTTATGAACATGTAAATTGGCCTTGAACAAAGTGAGTTTTGCCCATATTGCCAAATTCGATTCTCCCTAACCACAAGGTTGTTTGATGAGTTCTTGGACATTTTGGAAAGCTTGTAATGTGTACTACAATCCATCTTTGTAATGCAAATTGAAATTCCAAGTGGAAGCATGTGAAAAGTAGCCATGAAGTTAGGCAAAAATCCTGCCTAAAATAGGTCAAAATTTTTCTAAGTTAAGAATGTTTTGCACCCTTGTTCCAAAAATCATAACTTGAGCTACAAGATTCTTTTGAGGAAACTTTGTGAATCAAAGTTGTAGATTTTGCAATGGACTACAACTTTCATGTTTTGACCTTTGTTTTAATCCAAATGCATCTTGGTGAAAAAGTGGGACAAAGTTAGGAAAAAATTAGGGATTTTCATAACTTAGAAAAATTCTAAGTTATGAAAATTCTTCATTTTAAACCCTAATTTGCAATTTTGGGTTTCTTGATGAACAAGTTTCATATTTTGACATGTTTTGATGAAAAATGAATCTTGACACTTGATTTTGACCAAAAAGTCAAAGTTTGACTTTTCAGTATACAGTCAAAAATTGATCAATTGACTGGAAAATTCATTTGTCAATCTTGTGCATTTGGGATCTTTTGAAGTTGTTGAACATGTCAAGACAATTCCATTGGATCCTTGAGTCCATATATGAGCTTGGTTTGCCCTTGGCTAGGTCAAACAGTCAAAAATTGCCTTTGTGCAGTCAAAACCCTAAAAAATGACCATTTTGCCCTTTTGGTGATTTGATCAAATTTCTTGTGGAATTGTGATCCAAACTTAATCAAATGGTTTATATAAGTTCAATATGTTGATGTGGGTCAAAAATCATGAGGTTTGACTGTCAATTGGCCACAGTTGACTTTTTCCCCAATACAGCTGATTTCTAGGTCAACTGTCCAATTGACTGGGCAAAGATTGGAATCAAGGCTTGAAATTTGGTATGGGTAAACTTGGGAGTCCAACATGAAGCATGAAAGTCATCTTAGGCATTTTAGGTCAAAACATCTTTGTGCAAACACAAACCCTAATTTGGGTCAACAGTGCAAGGAGAAGTCTTGAGCAGAGGAAACCCTAGCTGGATCTTGAGTTCCAAGGGTCTTGTGATGAGAAATGTTGAGGAAATGGGAGGGAAAATTTTGGGGTACAACACATGCCATATCAGTTTTAATATTAATTTTTTTTCATATATTTGCTTTATTTGTATTTCATGATATAGTAATTTATTTAATGTGTTCATGAGATTCAACACTGTAGATATAGACAGGGTCCCATGCAGGTTCATTACAGAACATTGAGGCCAAAACACAAATGACCAAAACAGAACAACCAACGCATGACACCAATACATGGCGAGGCAGACATCCTGAAAAGGTTAAGGGCATGGGTTCAACAACCACCCCTATTGGTATTAGTTTTCTTCCTTTCTATTTATCCTTTTACCTATTTTCATTCTTTCTGTTTAAAACTTTTTTTTTTCATAAAACTTAATATTTTTCACAAACCTTTGATTTTTCCTCCGAAACTCGAATAATTAATTTTAGGTCTTTTTTAATTTAATTTTAGGCTTTAAATTAATTTGTGGTTCAACAATCACCATGACATTTGCATTATTTTTATTTTCTAACCCTATTTTTCATTGATGTTTCTTCCCCTATCTATTTTTTGGCAAACTTAATATTTTTTATTAATCATTAGACATAAACTTTTTTTAATTGAAATTAATTAGGTTTTAGGTTTTTTTTAATTAACTTTTTTTTTTCAAAATTAACATTTTTTACTAATTAAAATTAATTAGGTTTTTTAGGTTTATTTAATTAATTATCATAAACCACTTTTTCATAAAAAAATCACCAAAAACATTAACTTAGAATTTTAGGTTTTATTTGTTTCCTTAATTTCTTTTTATTTATTCTTTTACATTTTAATTTCTAGAAAAATTGTATAGGTCGCATTATCAATGTAATATCGTAGATTTATCTTTTCTCGCATTTTTTTTCTAATTATGTAATTGCTTCCGGGTTGTAATAGTAATTAGGGTTTAAATTCCGCATTTTTATTTTCAGTCCAAAATAATTATGTATCTGCAAAAGCCTTGTAATAGCTAGGACTTTAAACTTTCTGCATTTTATTTTCGCAAACTATAAACTGCTTAGATGTATGTTAATAGGATTGTATGGAAAGACTAATTGGAAAATTAAAACGGTAGATCACCTAATATGCAAAGATTAAATGACTGAAAACAAACACATGCACATGCTCACTCTTAGGGTATGCCTCACTTGGTTGCCTCGGAAAAAAATGGTCATGTCCCTCGAACGTAGGGATATCTTAGCAAAAGACCCTCAATCTAAAAGTCATCATAAAGATCATAGTCCCTTAACGTCCCTCAAAGTTGCCTACGGTATATGATCTTGCCCCTCGATGTTGCCTACGAATATATGATGACAGTCCCTTCGAAATGCTAAGGTATCCTTACATGTTGCCTTAAATGACCATCACGTCCCTTTCGATAGTCCCTCAAATTCCAACGACAGTGATACCTATTCACTAATAGTAGGATAGCGCTGTCTAAAGGAAATAAGAATAGAAACAATCTTTTTTCGAGTAGGTAGATGCTAGTAGGTACTTGCTCAAATCAAAACTTTTCACACCAAACACTTTTCAGACAAAGTTTTCAAAAACAACTTTGTAACACTCTTGAGGACAGAAGCAAGGGTTAAAACGAAGTAAAACAAAAACTTTTCAAAACACACAAACACGGAAGCAATTTTTTAAAATGATGAGCAAGTACCTAAGAGCCCGTGGAAAACCACGGATAGAAAGGGTGCTAATACCTTCCCTTTCTATAATCTACCCCCGTACTCAAAATCTCGAAAAAGGAATTTTTCTGTGCTTTTTCCTTTCCAGTTGGATAAAATAAAAGTCGGTGGCGACTCTTGCTTACCGCGACATTTCGCGAACAAAAACGCAAAACACAAACCAGTATTAAACAGTCGGTTCTGCCACCATATCACAGAACTGGCGACTCTGCTGGGGAGAAATAAGTGGGGTATACTTTAGGATCTAGTTCATCATAAATTGCTTCTCTTGTTTGTTTTGGTTGCTTTACTTTTAAGGGTTTTATTTGGGAGTTACTATAGATCCTAACCCGGATCTTGGGACACCTTTTAGGCAAGTAGCAATAGACTGTACGGCATAGACCGATACGGTTGAAGCACTAGCTACGTTAATGTAGCACATTGGTTGGTACCGGTATCCCTTGTGGAGAAACGAGGAGAATACGAGGCCGCCGCGTGGTGTCGTTAAGCATCAACTGACCTTAGAACCTTTAATCGCCCAACTTGGCCATTAGAAAGTAATGAGATAGCCGGCCTTGGTGTAGAGATGAGAACTGGTTGATACTCGATGCCACACTCATTGAGACCATACTCTCGAGATAGTTTCGGCCGCAAGAAAAGATTGCATGAGTTGAAACCATGACCGATGGAGGATGGTCAGTGATATTGAGATCCTCTAGAACCCGGTTACTTTTTCTAGGACAGGTTGAACCAACTAAACTTCAAGAGGGTACTACCTTAAAACCCATGCAAGCCTAAACCTAAGGTTGTTTGTGTGACTTGTGTGCTTTCAATTTGAACTACTTACACATTTTTATTATCTGACAACATGAGTTCCTTACAGGTTTTGTTTACAGTCCTTATCCAATAACTTGGATTTCTTGCCGAGTTTACTTGCTTACATCACCTTGCACTTTTGCTTAAACGCATAACATACACATCATAACATCATGCCTTAACATTTCCTTAACCATTTCAAGGATCTCAAGGGTTTGTGATGCAGATTATGGTAAATCAGACGTCTAGCTAGGGGCAAGGGGATTTATTTTCCTCTAGCCAATGCCGTATAGAGATCAAAATACGATAACTTGAGTCAGTGGCTATGACCCACTCGATATGGTGAGCTTGACTCTTGAAGAAGGACTCTTAACGACACGAAGTTTCTTCAATCAAGCTGCAATCAAATTCTAACAGTTTCTTGTTTACCCCGCGAGATCCTTGAAAACATTGCATACATATATCATACATATCATTGCATAACAGGTCTTCCAGTACAGGTCTCTCATGTTCTCGTTGTTTATTTCAGTAATGGCTCTCAAACAAGACAACAGAGATCTTCAAACTCAAGAAGCTCAGTTCAGGGACATATTCCTAAACCTATCCAAGGGGAAGGAAGAGTTGAAAACACTCCTCGTTGGGAACTTGGTCAAGAAAAGTCCTAAAGACAATAAGGACGAACGGTTGGAACAACTTCAAGCTGAGGTAGGTGTAATGAGAACCCAGATGCTGGGGCAGATGGCTCTTATCCAAGGCCTAGCCCGAAGACAAGAAGAGCTGAAAGCCATCATCAACCAACTTCATCAAGACAGATACAACAGTATGAAGTAAACAGTCAAGGCCGGGGACCAAGTCATTGATCAACCTCCAAGAAGACAAGAGTTTGGTTTGGTGAAGGGTGGACCTTTCCAAATTTCTACTACCTCACGGGTCCAACAACAACCTCGCCAAAAACAACGGGTTAATTAGAGTAAGCCAGATACACCCGAGAGGCAGTTTACCAAACTCAACATGTCGTTGTCTCAAGCTTTACAACACATGTTGAAGATGAATCTGGTTACATTGATAAACCCTCATCCGAACCCTAAGACTTCTTCTCCTAACTACAACCCGAATGCAAGGTGTGCTTATCATTCTGGTAGCCCGGGGCACGATACTAACGATTGTTGGGCGCTGAAATACAAGATTCAGAATATGATTGACGCCAAGGAGATCGAATTCGTCCCTCCTGAGACTCCCAATGTGATCACTGCTCCCTTTCCAAAACATGGCTAGGATTGAAAGCATTTTTGGTCATTTGAATTCTGAAGTTGTATTTTCTTTGCTTATTCAAACAATTATTGTCATATCAAACTTTTTTATTTCATCAATGCATTACATGTGTCTGTCTTGAATTAATTTAAATTGCTTTATATTTCCTTTTCGTAATATTCAACTCTCGACTAAAAAACTATAAGCCTTTAGAGGGAGGATGACGAAAACGATACCACAATCTCTACAGTATGCTTTTAAACAGACCCCACTGACGATGTACAGGCGTTGTTTCAAATCCTAAATAGTGGAGTTATAAGGAAGATAATCCCTAGTCAACCTCTTCGAGCCAAAGAAGCAGGAGTTTTTCTTTTCACACAAATTAAAACCCTTAATCACGACCTGGGGCAGGGTAGTTTTCTCAGTTAATCCAGGTGCACAATGAATGGCATCGAAGACGTCCTTCCAAAACAGAAGACGATGATGGTTCCCTATAATCGTCAAGACAGGCAGTCATTATCTCTCGAAATAAAAGCCCATTAAGTCATAACCTATGAAGGAGACTTAAGAAGAAAAAAAGCTAAGGCATCCCGCTGACTGTTATCATAAAAGAAACAGTTCAGGCAAAAAACGGGGATAATAAAATCAAAAAGAAAGAGGTCCTACAAACCCTCAACAAAAAAGGAAATGACTGCCTATTCAAAATAATCTGTTAGTACCCGAACCATCATTGGAATATCAGAGCAAAGACTCAAACGGGATCTAAATGCACAATTAGCTGAGTTTAGGATCGAAGAACATCACGAAGAACGGGTGGGTACAAATAAAATTTGAGCCTTTATCCTTTGTTTCTTAAACTGTGAACCAGGCCACGTTATAACCCTTAAAAGTCCTAGCTGAAGCATGGGTTAGTTCGAAAGCATATTGTTACAAAAGGTATCCTGACTCCTGAAGGTCTGTTACAAATATTGAGTTGATATCACATCTTTGCAAAATTCTATTTTTTCTATAAAAAAACTGCATTTTCAAAACTTCAAGACAGGCGTAAGCTTTGCATTCTTAAAATAACATTGTTTGCATATGACTATTTGTTCAGCAGCAGAGAAATTCGCATGACGAATATCTAGTGAACAAAAACCTTCTCAATAAAAAGGATCACCTCAAGTGGAAAAACACTTCCAACCAAGGGGCACGACATGATCATTGTCCATCATCTGGGGCAGCCAAGCCAAGATTCAAGGAATCTCTTAAAGAGGCCAAATAACCAGGGGCAGATCTCCATCTAAATCACTTGGGGCATTGGGCATGAATTCCAGCAACGAATCCTGGAGGATCAAACAAACATCTTCTGGTAGTGTGGCAACACAACACTATCGACAGTGACAACTCCCTACACCCTGAGAGCATGGACATAGTCATAAAATACTGCGCATGAACAAAGACCCTCTAGGTTGACTGGCCTAGGAAAAAATAAGGGCATCCCGGCGAACCAAAAGGGTTCAGACAAAAATTAGGTATAAAAAATGAAAAATCTGTACACCTGGAAAGTCGAAAACCCGAAAGGGCGGCTTGGGGAAAAAAGGGTATCCCGGTGGACTGAAAATCTAAAAAGATAGTCCAGGCAAAAGTTAGGGATTAAAGCGTACGACTATGTCCGATCATCTCGTCACTTACCTATCAGTAGAAGACTTATCATTTAGATTGGCAGTTACCAAGCACCTCATAAGTTGGGATAACACTCAATCCACGAGGCCTCCGCAGGCTCTTTCCCCAGCAGGTACAGGGGCAGAAAAGTCTTGATATGAAGTCATTGTCATATCCCTATCATGCGTTCCAGTAACATCTACACTCCCCACAGAGTAGAGGCAACCAAAGTTTTGATCTCTGCCTCCCCAAACAGGAGTTACTTTCCCCAGCCAAGCTCTTTCGGAGAGCCGACGTCTATGTTCCCCAGCCGAATTTTGTAATCGCAAGCGGTTCATAAAGTTTCCTCCCGAACAGAGTTTTCTCTGAATACAGAAGCTCAATCCCCGACAGAGTTTATCTCTTCAGCTATGGAAACTTCTCTCTCCAACGGAATTATTCCTCTGCAAAGTTGTTCTCAAGCAGAGTCTCTCCTCGACAAAATATCCGTAAACAAGGGGAAAATCCCCAACATAGTCATCTCCGGTTCACCATCCCCAATGGAAGTAGAAGAACCACTTTTTCTATGACGGTCAGGAACTCAATTTCCGTTACTTTCCAGCAGCGGTCAGGGATTTATTTTCCCACTCGGATATGTCACAATAGCATTTCATGTTCATATATCATGACGTGCGCATACACATTGCATACAGCATAGTCTCATTTATTTTGAGAATGTCATCTTACAATGCATTTCATGCATCATATATGATTAATCATGTACCTTTTCAGGAAAGATGGTTATCATCAATAACTTCCAGCAAGTTCAGGATTAGCCCCTGAAACTAAACAGAATAATCATTTGCGCGACCAAATGCAGCTTTACACAGGTTCGTCACGAAGCAATCTTACACAGGTTTCTCCTAAATGCAGCTTTACACGGGTTCGTCACGAAGCATTCTTACACGGGTTTCTCCTAAATACAGCTTCACACGAGTTTATCTTGAAAAATCTTACACGCGTCCTTTCTCTTACATTTCTGAATGAAGTTTTACACGAACTTATCATAAAGTAACCTTACCCAGGTTCCTTCTAAAGTTTTACACGAACTTATCTCAAAGTAACCTTACCCAGGTTCCTTCTGAAGTTTTACACGAACTTATCACAAAGTAACCTTACCCAGGTTCCTCCTGAAGTTTTACACGAACTCATCCCCAAGTAACCTTACCCAGGTTCCTTCTGAAGTTTTACACGAACTTATCCCAAAGTAACCTTACCCAGGTTCCTTCTGAAGTTTTACACGAACTTATCCCAAAGTAGCCTTACCCAGGTTCCTCTTGAAGTTTTACACGAACTTATCCCGAAGTAACCTTACCCAGGTTCCTTCTGAAGTTTTGCACGAACTTATCCCGAAGTAACCTTACCCAGGTTCCTGCCGCAGTTTTACCCAAACTCCTCACAAAGCAACCTCACCCAGGTTCCTTCTCGGTTCAGATGCAGTTTTACCCAAACTCCTCACAAAGCAACCTCACCCAGGTTCCTTCTCGGTTCAGATGCAGTTTTACCCAGACTCCTCACAAAGCAACCTTACCCAGGTTCCTGCCGCAGTTTTACCCAAACTCCTCACAAAGCAACCTCACCCAAGTTCCTTCTCGGTTCAGATGCAGTTTTACCCAAACTCCTCACAAAGCAACCTCACCGTGGTTCCTTCTCGGTTCAGATGCAGTTTTATCCAAACTCCTCATGAAGCAACCTTACCCAGGTTCCTTCCCATAAGCCCTACTATCCGGTTCCTTCTCATAACCTTACCATCCAGGTTTCTTTTCTCTTATCTCCATACAGCAGTCCACAACATTGTAAGACCTAGACCTGATCGAACACGATCGGTTTCACCTTTCCCCAGTAGGTCGTGACGCAACCTATACACGACCAGATAGCAGTTCATTTTCATCTCCTTGACTAAGAGATGATTCCCCAGTAGATTAACGGATAACTTAAGCTCCTAAAATTCTATTTCTCCCAAGACAGATACCAACATTCCTCAGCAGATTCCTCCTCAACGACAGGAACAGGAATTCTCATCAAAGGAATATCTCGGGAAATCAACATCCTCTAGATGGCATCTTTAAGCCCATCTCCGATGATTCTCTGTCATATCTTCCGGATGGCATCTTTAAGCCCATCTCCAGTGACCTTTCGTCATCTCCTCCTAGTGGAATCTGTAAACCCATTCCTGATACTACCTACATAGTCAAGCATCATTACAGACGAGTGCAAATTTCTGGGCACTCTAGTGTTCAATCATCTTCCACCTTCAGATCACGAAAGGCAGACGAGCCAATCTAAATCTTCAGGTTTAAGAAGATTGAACAGGGGCAGCTGTTGTACCCCAAAATTTTCCCTCTTTTCATACACGCATATTATTGGTTTTATGGTTATGGAATAAAGGTATATTTATCAAGCTTCTTTAGGTTACAAGTGACTTTTATTTCATCAATGGATATTCTCAGAGTATTTTCCGTGCTGAAGATCGGTTCGCTGTTTTGCAACGATTCGGGGTTCAAAGATTCACAAGTCCAACCCGGCGCGTCATATTCAGGTGTTCTTTCGCCAAGATATCTCTGATAATGTATTCTCAAATTCAGGTTCGGCTCAAGAGTCAACTATTTAAAGAAGGTCTCCAAATGTGTGAGTTTTCTCGAAGAAATATGGTGAAAAAGTGTGCTGAAAGTGTAGTTTTTACGCAGTAAAAAATTCATAACTTGAAGATCGTGGCTCGTTTTGAACCCGTTCTGGTGGCTAAAATTTCGTCTTGGTGTTATCTACATTTTCATCTCTCATGGATGGAATCCAATTTCGATCAGAAGGTCTTCAAAAATGCAGATTTATCAAGTATTTTCATACAGAAAATTTGTGACAGAAGTTTATTTGCATCGTGTTCAGAAAATCATAACTTGGTCGATTTTCATCGTATCGAGCTGGTTCCAGCGTCAAAATTTCACAAATTGAGTTGATTACATTTTCACAAGAGGTACCGAGTTCGAACGATATCCAAAAGGCCTTCATCTTTTAACTAGAGTGCGCGTGACGCGCCAAAAATCCTGAATGCTTAATATTATATCATCTGGGTCGAAACTTCGAAAATTCATAACTCGGTCAATTTTTATCGTATTGGGCCCATCTTTTTACACAAGGTCACTGACTCAGAGATCTACAACTTTTCTTCAAAAGTCGAGATCGGATTATGCTCCGATCAATACCAATACTTTATTGAAGAACGTGTCAGAGTCGACACTGGAGCCCAAAATAAGTTTGTCTGAGCTGAAACTTCAAAAATTCATAACTAATTCACCATTTATCCGATTGAGCCTATTTTCGGACAGGAGTTAGTTCTCGATGTCGGCTATATTTTGTTTTCACATTTCAACTTCAAAAATTTCACTTAAGCATCTGTAATTTTGTCTAGAACGTGACGGACTCAAGTGAACATTAGAGGCCCAATTGCACATTCAAAGCCCATATTTTTGCTCTAAGTTTTTTATTATATAATCTCATTCTTTTCACACAAAGAGAAGAGGAGACGGAAAAAAACCTTTGCCACAACGCTGTCAGAATATCAAATTCTTTCAAGAACCCTAAAACCTTGAAATCCTTATTACAAACCCCCTTCTCACTACAAACAAGTCATCCTTGTTACGAATCCATATCTCACTACTTCTCCAGTAAGGGTAAGGATGGTTTGATCTCCGTGATCAAAAGGGCATAAAAGCATTCATCTCACTACTCATCCAGTAAGGATAAGGCTGGTTTGATCTCCATGATCAAAAGGGCATAGAATTATTCATACATGCCATGTCGGTTTTAACATTAAATTTTTTTCATATATTTGCTTTATTTGTATTTCATGATATAGTAATTTATTTAATGTGTTCATGAGATTCAACACTGCAGATTTAGACAGTGTCCCATGCAGGTTCATTACAGAACATTGAGGCCAAAACACAAATGGCCAAAACAGAACAACCAACGCATGACACCAATACATGGCGAGGCAAACATCCTGAGAAGGTTAAGGGCGTGGGTTCAACAACCACCCCTATTGGTATTAGTTTTCTTCCTTTCTATTTATCCTTTTACCTATTTTCATTCTTTCTGTTTAAAACTTTTTTTTTCATAAAACTTAATATTTTTCACAAACCTTTGATTTTTCCTCTGAAACTCGAATAATTAATTTTAGGTCTTTTTTTAATTTAATTTTAGGCTTTAAATTAATTTGTGGTTCAACAACCACCATGACATTTGCATTATTTTTATTAGGGGTGTTCAGATCCAATCCGATCCAAAAAAAATCCAAAAATCGAACCGAAAAAACTGAAATAAAAAAAAAATGAATTTTTTTGGATGTATTTGGATCACCATGTAGCATAACCGACCGGTTCGGTTTACGGTTGGCTTCATGAGAACCGAGCCGGTCCAACCGAAACCGGTATTACTTCCATTTACTTGCCATTTATTATTTAAAATAAATTAATATCGAATCATTTATAGCCATCCTCCCAAATTAATTATGTTAGCAGCACTAATTTCTCTAGAGAATCTCAATCATTCCTATAATTTCCCTATTCAGATTCTAAATTATCTTAAAATTAAATACAATGAATGCTATTCATTGTTATTTGACTATCAATTATGTTGCAGGCTGTGATTTTGAAACTATCAATTATGCTGTCAAATATAAAGCAGATCTTCTCTCTATATAAAATGCAGTTTGTCATATTATTATTATATATTCCTTGTGATGCAACTTTCGCATGTCCACTGTTATTGATATTTTTCTTGAAGTTTTATTATTATATTCGCTTTAATATAGCTTTGGAATCTTCATTTGTTCACTGTTTTATATATTTGTCATATATTTAATTTATAATACAAATCTCCATATAAGAACTAAGCATATCTCCATATATATTATATGTTATAGCCATGTCTATTTCGTTAGGATAGATATTATACATATATTATAATGAAACTTTGCAATAATGACATCAAATAGTCATATGAACATAGCAATTAGATATTGTCTCAGTAGACGTTGGTGGCATAATTGTAACTGGTATTGAAATATATTCTTTTTAAATTTCTAAATAGTGTTGGTTTAAAAACCGAATAAAACTGATTCAACCGAACCGAAGTAAACCGTATAAATTGGATTGGATTGGATTGGATTTTTCTTGTTGTCATCCAAAAACCGAACCAAACCGTATGCTTTATATATTTTTGGATCGGATGATATTTTGTCTCAAAACCAATCCAAACCGGACCACGAACACCCCTAATTTTTATTTTCTAACCATATTTTTCATTGATGTTTCTTCCCCTATCTATTTTTTGGCAAACTTAATATTTTTTATTAATCATTAGACATAAACTTTTTTTAAACCTTTTTTTTAATTAAAATTAATTAGGTTTTAGGTTTTTTTTAATTAACTTTTTTTTCAAAATTAACATTTTTTACTAATTAAAATTAATTAGGTTTTTTAGGTTTATTTAATTAATTATCATAAATCACTTTTTCATAAAAAAATCACCAAAAACATTAACTTAGAATTTTAGGTTTTATTTTTTTCCTTAATTTCTTTTTATTTATTCTTTTACATTTTAATTTCTAGAAAAATTGTATAGGTCGCATTATCAATGTAATAACGTAGATTTATCTTTTCTCGCATTTTTTTTCTAATTATGTAATTACTTTCGGGTTGTAATAGTAATTAGGGTTTAAATTCCGCATTTTTATTTTCAGTCCAAAATAACTATGTATATGCAAAAGCCTTGTAATAGCTAGGACTTTAAACTTTCTGCATTTTATTTTCGCAAACTATAAACTGCTTAGATGTATGTTAATAGGATTGTATGGAAAGACTAATTGGAAAATTAAAACGGTAGATCACCTAATGTGCAAAGATTAAATGACTGAAAACAAACACATGCACATGCTCACTCTTAGGGTATGCCTCACTTGGTTGCCTCGGAAAACTATGGTCATGTCCCTCGAACGTAGGGATATCTTAGCAAAAGACCCTCAATCTAAAAGTCATCATAAAGATCATAGTCCCTTAACGTCCCTCAAAGTTGCCTACGGTATATGATCTTGTCCCTCGATGTTGCCTACGAATATATGATGACAGTCCCTTCGAAATGCTAAGGTATCCTTACATGTTGCCTTAAATGACCATCATGTCCCTTTCGATAGTCCCTCAAATTCCAACGACAGTGATACCTATTCACTAATAGTAGGATAGCGCTGTCTAAAGGAAATAAGAATAGAAACAATCTTTTTTCGAGTAGGTAGATGCTAGTAGGTACTTGCTCAAATCAAAACTTTTCACACCAAACACTTTTCAGACAAAGTTTTCGAAAACAACTTTGTAACACTCTTGAGGACAGAAGCAAGGGTTAAAATGAAGTAAAACAAAAACTTTTCAAAACACACAAACACAGAAGCAATTTTTTAAAATGATGAGCAAGTACCTAAGAGCCCGTGGAAAACCACGGATAGAAAGGATGCTAATACCTTCCCTTTCTATAATCTACCCCCGTACTCAAAATCTCGAAAAAGGAATTTTTCTGTGCTTTTTCCTTTCCAGTTGGATAAAATAAAAATCGGTGGCGACTCTTGCTTACCGCGACATTTTGCGAACAAAAACGCAAAACGCAAACTAGTATTAAACAGTCGGTTCTGCCACCGTATCACAAACCTCAAACCCTATTTTTGGGTTATCAGTGCATGATGAGGTGTCTTGAGCTAGTCAAACCCTAATGCAATCTTGAGTTTAAGAGATCTTGTGGGGAAATCTTTGATAAGTGAGAGGGAAAATTTTGGGGTACAACAATTTGGTTCCTTTTATTTTTACTTTGATGGTTGTAAAAAGGGTTTCATTAATGGTTGTAGACCCTTTGTTGGGGTGGATGGTTGTCATCTAAAAACAAAGTATGGGGGTCAACTATTAATTGTTGTGGGTATCGACCCAAATGATCAGTATTTTCCTTTGGCCTTTGGGGTGGTTGAGACTGAAACTAAAGAAAGTTGGAGGTGGTTTCTTGATTTGCTGATGACAGATGTAGGCCAAAAAAAGAGATTCGTGTTTATATTTGATTAACAAAAGGTATACATTTTTTGTCAATAAGTTACATGTTATGCAGGTTTTACTTTACACTGATATTATGCAATGTTTCAGGGCTTGGTAGTTGTGTTTGAGGAGATGTCTCAAAGGATATGCTAATTCCTAGAAAAAGACTTGATAATGAGGTTATGTTTAGTGGTCAATGGCTGCCTAATTGGGCAATGGATGAAAAATTCCAAGTCACTCATTCCTATAATAGTAAAGAATTTATAGTTGACATATCTAAGAGATCATGTACTTGTAATTTCTGGGATTTAGTTGGTATTCCTTGTAGGCATGTTGTTGCTGCTTTAGGATTTAGGCAACAAAATCCAGAGGATTTTGTTGATCACTGTTATTATAGAGACGATATGATAGCCATGCTGCAACTTAAACTGTAACACAAGCTGGTGGAACTTAAACTACAGTATCCCATGTTGCAACTCAAACTACAGCAAATGAACCAGTTGACTATTTTGGCGACATAACTGATGATTTCATTTCAAGCATTCCTGAAATAAACACGACACAGACTTCTGCTATGGTTGGTAAACCAGACAAAAAAGGCAAGAAAAAAGTGAAAGTGAAAGATGCCAGACCAGTGAGAAAGAGGTCCATTGAAAGAATAAAACTCTAGTGGTTTCAAAAACTAATCAAAGGGCCAAGTTCAAACCCCGAGCAGCCTATGTACTTGACAAAAGAAGAAGGAAGTGGTTCTAAACATGCAATGAAGAAATCTAAGAAGAAGTAGTCTTATGTTTGTATTGTTTATTATGTCTATTTGATACTTTAGCATTAAGTTATGGTTTGTGTCCTTATGGTTTGTTAGGCTTTTATGTCCTTTTGTAATGACATTGGCATTTTGTGTCATTATGGTTTGTTAGGCTGTTATGTCCTTTTGTAATGATTTGGCATTTTGTTCTACTTATGTCTTCATGTAATGACTCCTTTAATATTGGTTTCAATTGATAAGCTTATTTAATGATTTCAACTAGTAATGTAATACTATAAGAAAAATGAAACACTCTTATTGTAACAAATTTGACATTAAACAACCATTATATTGCTTCTGTTTAACAACACTGCAAAAAAATTACAACACTGAAAAAGATATTACAAACATACATAACACTTCACTTGTGCAAAAAAATCACAAATAGACAATACACTTGAAATTACATATAATTGTACATCACTGCAAAGATAAACCAAGACATCATAATTACCACATTCAGTTGGAAAATTTTCCTCTTCAATGCGACCATCTTCAACTTGGATTTTTCTAGTTTCCTTTCTGTCAGTTCAAACTCTAATTTTACCATATCACAGTGTTTGCAATAACTTTGAGAATTTGAGATTTCACTAATGGAGTGAGAAATTTCATCATCCCAAATAAAAAGATCACAACTATTTCCCATCTGCAACCAAAAACAACATTAAACCCATATTACGAATTTCCCCAATATAAACAGATCACCGCTTTTGAGATTAACGAACTTACCCCAGCATTCCTACATTTACATAATTTCCTATTACAATTTTTTATGGTGTTAGCAAACCACATCTCCATCAGACGACAACATCAGCATCTAGGAACCTTTGAATACTCAAATGAATTGCAACTTCCAACAGGCACTGCTGTTTTAAATCTTGACAAATTTGATTTGATTCTGAAATATTTCTTTTGGATATGTTTCAGTTAATTTCGCAAGTCAAGATAGTTTTATCTGGAACACGGTTTTATATCTCCAGTTGTACATTAATTACTAAATTGGATCCTTGAGACAATTTAGGAAACTTTGTATTGGTTGTTTCAAGATTTAAGGAGATTTTGCTGCACAACAGATACAACTCTCAACTTGTGGATCAAGAAACTTTTGGACTCAGAATATCAAAGCCCGTGTGTGATCGGTGGATCTGGAACTGACTGTTTAACGCTGGTTCGCGAAATGTCGCGGAAGCAAGAGTCGCCACCGTCTTTTATTTTCTCCAACAAGGAAAGGACAAAAGCACAGCAAAATTCCTTATGAGATAGTTTCTCGGTTCGGGAGGTAGATTTATAGAAAGGGAAGGTGTTAGCACCCTTTCTATCCATGGTTATCCATGGGCTCTTAGATACTTGCTCATTTGTGTTTTCAAAAGGTTTGCTTTTCAATTGTGAGTGGGTTTGAAAAAGTTTCGTTTAAAAATTTCAGATCGACTCTTGTATCAGTCCTCAAGAGTGTTTGAAAAATTGTTTTGAAAGCTTTTTTGAAAGTGTCGGTGTGAAAAGAAGTTTTGATTTGTTTTTGAATAGAGCAAGTATCTACGAGTCATCTACCTACCCTAAGGAATTAGGCTGTGTAAATGTCCTTAAGGTAGTGCCATCCCACCATTGAGAGGTAGGTAGCACCACCGTTTGGAGGTGTTCGGGTCAATTCGGGTTTGTAGGGACATGGTGATCACCAGAGCAACGGGAAGACACCTTAGAAGCTACCCTCATGCCAGGTTCCCGGATCATGAGGACTTACTAAGACATCCTCTACTCGACGATCACCTTTCGAGGCAAGGCAACAGTGAGGCGTACCCTAGGGGTGGTGTGTGATTTGTGTGTCATGTTCATTTATTTTTGTCTTGTCATGTTCATTGGTGTTCTACGCTTGATTTTATTTTAAGTCCATACATTCTTTCATGCTTTTGTTAACAGTTAAAATTTGAGGGAAAATTAAATCTAACGCTATTACAAATGGCGCGGGTCCACATCGCCAAAATTAAACCGGACCCGATTTGACGGAAAGTAAATAAAGTAAAAGAAATAAAAGTGCGAGAAGTTTAAGTTACAATGCTTCGGGAGAGATACATAATGAATTAAGCGAAATAAAACAAATGTGCGAATAAAATAAATTACGAACGAGGGCGTTGGACCCTTTTGCAAAATATTATTAATAAGGAATTAAAATTAAGAATTAAAAGAAAATGTTTTTTTTAGCATTTTTGTGTTTTTTGAGATTTAATAAAAAAGAATTAATTAAAAACCAAAATGAAATGTTAGACCTAGCTCTAATAAGAATTAATTAAAAAACCAAAATGAAATGTTAAACCTAGTTCTAGTTATTTTTAAGTTTATTATGAAAGTATTAAAATTTAACCTAAATGCAACCCTAATTAGTTTACAAGTTTAACTATGAAAATAAATAAATCACTAATATTATGGCAAAAAACAAGGAAAATTATGAAAATAAATAAATCACTAATATTATGGCAAAAAACAAGGAAAATTATGAAAATAAATAAATCACTAATATTATGGCAAAAAACAAGGAAAATTATGAAAATAAATAAATCACTAATATTATGGCAAAAAACAAGGAAAATTAAAAGGAATAACAAGTCATTAAACCTAATGCTATATTTTTGGATTTTTTATGAAAAAAGAACTAATATTGCAAACCCTAATTTAAATTGAATTTATTTACATGTTAATTTATGTATAAGGAAATAATTAAAATAAAAATTATTTATCACATTTTTGTCTTTTCTGATTTTTAGGCATTTTTGTATATTTGTAAAAAATAATAATTAATTTAATGAAAACGATAAAGAAAATAAAATAAAATAAAAAAAATGAAATGTAATGAAAAGTGCAAACCAGGGGGTTTCAGTCCCAAATTAGGAGGTGTAGGCCTTAGCAATCTGGCCCAACAAGTCCTTGATCTTTTTGACTTTCCTGACTAGCCTGTGGTGCGTTGACTGGGGTTTATGGGTGTCCTTTAATCCCTGCCCTTGATTTGAACGTGCTAGACGCGTGGACGGCTTGAGATGGCAAGCGTATGGTGATCCACAATGTTGTGCCTGCATGGGAATTAACATAGAAAAATAATATTGAAATTATTCAGACCTGGGACTCGAACCCAGGTCTTGCACCTCACCAGCCAACACCTGGACCACTACGCCATTTGGTGCGTTGTTAATACATAATAACAATTAAACAATATAAAAGAAAAGCAAAATTAGTGGGAGTCAACGCGCCAATTTTTAAACCCACGAATCACTGGTTGACACGATGTCGTCTTCTTCACGTTCCCTGAAAACAAAACCATATGGCAACGGTTTCTTAAGCGTGGTTTAAGGTCGCTTTAGAGAAAATAGCGATTAGAGCTATGTAACTCATAAATTAATCGCGACCATGGCTTCTTCTTCGTCCAAGCACGCCAAATTGAACGATGGTGGTTTGGAGTCCTGATTTTTCCTCTTTGCAAAAGCCCCAAATTCCACCTCTGAAAACCCTAAACTTCACTCATGGCATCATCGTGTATATAGCACAAAAACTTAATTAAACATGATGGTTAGTTTCAAAACTTGACAAGGAACATGAATGTACAATTAAAATGCAATGAGGATGTCTAAAACTGAAAACACGATCATCACTTTTTGGCTGTACAGGGAAGGTTCTATGTACCAATTCCTGGAGTTTAAGTTGATGTTTTGGATTGCAATGTGATCAGCAGTTGCCAAGGAAGCTTTTGGAATAGGTTTTGTGCTTTTAATCCACCACTAGCAATGATTTCCGAATTGAGTTTTTCAAGTCAAAATTCCAAGTTTTCAATGAGCTTTTGAGCGCAGCATTTGGTGTCTGGGCATTAGGTTTTGACTCAGCACTTATGAGGGAAGGGAATTAGGTCATTGGCTGGCCTTTATCCATGCCCATGAGAGAACTAGTCCTAGGTTTTTCACCATTAACCAACTTTCCCTTTTTTAAGCAAGACCAAGACTTGGTGTACAATCTAACCCTAGCATGAGTTTGTGAGCTGGCACATGATATATGGAAGCTATCCCAATTCAAATGACACTATTCCATTGGTTTTTAAATTTTATTTGAATTTTTAAAGATTTAAAATGAATTAAATTATCAAAAATTAAATAAAATAGAAAAATCAATGTTTGATCTTGAAATTAATCATGGGACACGTGTGTGGCATGACAAGGCTGAATCAAGTGGAAGAAAGTGGGCCCTTTTGTTAAAAATTGAAGTTTCAAGGATAGTTGACTTTTGCCATTTCACAAAAATTTCCCAACTTCTCCAATGCATAACTTGCTCAATTTTTAAGCTTTTCTCATGTTCTTGGACATTTTGGAAAGGTATTTGAGTCTTTTAACCAATGCCTTTGGTCCCATGTCATTTTGATTTTCCAATCTCAAGTTATGGCCTTTGACTTAAAGTCCCTTTTTGTTGACTTTTGAAAATGACCTATAATGTTGAAATTGATAACTTTTTGTGAGAGCATTTCTTGGACTTGAAGTATGAAGATGAGTTGTAGGAAATGTCTTTCTCTTCAAAATGAGCTTTGGATGGAATTTTTCTGATAATCCATGTGAAAGTTATGCCCTGGTCAATTTCAGTTGACTTTTTCAGCTGTCCAAATATAGTAACTTTTGCATCTTTGATGATTTCTGAGCCAAATTTTGAGAATCATGATCAAGCATTGATCAAATGATGTTTGTGGCTTCAAAATGATATGTTGACCAAAAATTTGAACTTTTGACTGCCAAATGACCATTTTGCCCCTACAGTTGACTATAGTGCAATCTAGGGTTTTGACTGTGCAATTTTGAGCTGAATGCCTTGAAACTTGATATGGGGATGCTTGACCACATTTTTAGGCATATGAGACTTGACTGGGCCTTTGAAAACTTCCTTCCCTTGATCAGAACCCAAACCCTAGTTTTGAATGTATGGGAGACTGTTGAGTTGTGCAACCCTTGGGGAATTTTGTGACTTGGCTTGGCAATTTCTTGAAGAATATGGGAGGGCAAATTTTTGGGGTGCAACAGTTGCCCCTGTTCAATCTTCTTAGACCTGAGGATGCAGATTGGCGGACGTGCCTTTCGTAATCCGAGGGTAGAAGATGATTGGACACTAGAGTGCCCAGAAATTTGCGCTCACATAGTGGCAGTGATGGTGGAATGGGCTTATAGATGCCATCTGGATGTTTGATTGCGTAAGAGATTCCTTGGCGAGAACCTGTATACCTGCAAAACAGAAAATGAGTACCTGACACGTTGCAGGAGCTGATTTTTAGATGCCTGGTATAGATGTGTCCTGACTGGTTACAGGAGCTGAGTCTGGAGCTTCAAACGGCAATGAAAGAACCAGGGATGGTTGCTACCTTAGCATGAATGGTAAGAAAACCTCGGGCGACTTTAACTTCAACAACGCTTGTTGAGAAAAATCTTGGGTGTCTTCTACTGGAATAAGAATCAGGGAGATCTTAGGGTCGATCTGACTGAACCAGAGAGGCCTTTGACTGGGTAAGAATCAGGAAAATCTTAGGGTCGATTTAACTGAACCGGACAAGGTCTTGAAATATCTTCAACTGGATAAGCATCAGGGAGATCTTAGGGTCGATCTGACTGAACCAGAGAAGGCCTTTGACTGGATAAGCATCAGGAAAATCTTTGGGTCGATTTAACTGAACCGGACAAGGTCTTGAAATATCTTCAACTGGATAAGCATCAGGGAGATCTTAGGGTCGATCTGACTGAACCAGAGAAGGCCTTTGACTGGATAAGCATCAGGAAAATCTTAGGGTCGATTTAACTGAACCAGACAAGGTCTTGAAATATCTTCAACTAGATAAGCATCAGGGAGATCTTAGGGTCGATCTGACTGAACCAGAGAAGGCCTTTGGCTGGATAAGCATCAGGAAAATCTTAGGGTCGATTTAACTGAACCGGACAAGGTCTTGAAATATCTTCAACTGGATAAGCATCAGGGAGATCTTAGGGTCGATCTGACTGAACCAGAGAAGGCCTTTGACTGGATAAGCATCAGGAAAATCTTAGGGTCGATTTAACTGAACCGGACAAGGTCTTGAAATATCTTCAACTGGATAAGCATCAGGGAGATCTTAGGGTCGATCTGACTGAACCAGAGAAGGCCTTTGACTGGATAAGCATCAGGAAAATCTTTGGGTCGATTTAACTGAACCGGACAAGGTCTTGGAATGTCTTCAACTGGATAAGCATCAGGGAGATCTTAGGGTCGATCTGACTGAACCAGAGAAGGCCTTTGACTGGATAAGCATCAGGAAAATCTTAGGGTCGATTTAACTGAACCGGACAAGGTCTTGAAATATCTTCAACTGGATAAGCATCAGGGAGATCTTAGGGTCGATCTGACTGAACCAGAGAAGGTTTTTTGACTGGATAAGAATCAGGAAAATCTTAGGGTCGATTTAACTGAACCGGTCTAGGTCTTGAAATATCCTTAACTGGATAAGCATCAGGGAGATCTTAGGGTCGATCTGACTGAAACAGAGAAGGTTTTTTGACTGGATAAGAATCAGGAAAATCTTAGGGTCGATTTAACTGAACCGGACAAGGTCTTGAAATATCTTCAACTGGATAAGCATCAGGGAGATCTTAGGGTCGATCTGACTGAACCAGAGAAGGCCTTTGACTGGATAAGCAGTAGGAAAATCTTAGGGTCGATTTAACTGAACCGGACAAGGTCTTGAAATATCTTCAACTGGATAAGCATCAGGGAGATCTTAGGGTCGATCTGACTGAACCAGAGAAGGCCTTTGACTGGATAAGCATCAGGAAAATCTTAGCGTCGATTTAACTGAACCGGACAAGGTCTTGAAATATCTTCAACTGGATAAGCATCAGGGAGATCTTAGGGTCGATCTGACTGAACCAGAGAAGGCCTTTGACTGGATAAGCATCAGGAAAATCTTAGGGTCGATTTAACTGAACCGGACAAGGTCTTGAAATATCTTCAACTGGATAAGCATCAGGGAGATCTTAGGGTCGATCTGACTGAACCAGAGAAGGCCTTTGACTGGATAAGCATCAGGAAAATCTTAGGGTCGATTTAACTGAACCGGACAAGGTCTTGAAATATCTTCAACTGGATAAGCATCAGGGAGATCTTAGGGTCGATCTGACTGAACCAGAGAAGGTTTTTTGACTGGATAAGAATCAGGAAAATCTTAGGGTCGATTTAACTGAACCGGTCTAGGTCTTGAAATATCCTTAACTGGAATAAGTGTCAGAACGTCGCCATATCTGGTTTACATCTGAAACTATATCTGGAAGGAGATCTGGAAGCAGCATCAGAACGTCACCATATATGGGTCATATCTGAAACTAAATCTGGAAGGAAATCTGGAAGCAGCATCAGAACGTCACCATATCTGGATCATATCCGAAACTATATCTAGAAGGAAATCTGGAAGCAGCATCAGAACGTCACCAAATCTGGTTTACATCTGAAACTATATCTAGAAGGAAATCTGGAAGCAGCATCAGAACGTCACCAAATCTGGTTTACATCTGAAACTATATCTAGAAGGATATCTGGAAGCAGCATCAGAACGTCACCATATCTGGATCATATCCGAAACTATATCTTGAAGGAAATCTGGAAGCAGCATCAGAACGTCGCCATATCTGGGTTACATCTGAAACTATATCTAGAAGGATATCTGGAAGCAGCATCAGAACGTCACCATATCTGGATCATATCCGAAACTATATCTAGAAGGAAATCTGGAAGCAGCATCAGAACGTCACCAAATCTGGTTTACATCTGAAACTATATCTAGAAGGATATCTGGAAGCAGTATCAGAACGTCGCCATATCTGGGTCATATCCGAAACTATATCTAGAAGGAAATCTGGAAGCAGCATCAGAACGTCACCGTATCTGGTTTACATCTGAAACTATATCTAGAAGGAAATCTGGAAGCAGCATCAGAATGTCACCATATCTGGTTTACATCTGAAACTATATCTAGAAGGAAATCTGGAAGCAGCATCAGAACGTCACCAAATCTGGTTTACATCTGAAACTATATCTAGAAGGAAATCTGGAAGCAGCATCAGAACGTCGCCATATCTGGGTTACATCTGAAACTATATCTAGAAGGATATCTGGAAGCAGCATCAGAACGTCACCAAATCTGGTTTACATATGAAACTATATCTAGAAGGATATCTGGAAGCAGCATCAGAACGTCACCATATCTGGATCATATCCGAAACTATATCTAGAAGGAAATCTGGAAGCAGCATCAGAACGTCGCCATATCTGGGTTACATCTGAAACTATATCTAGAAGGATATCTGGAAGCAGCATCAGAACGTCACCATATCTGGATGATATCCGAAACTATATCTAGACAGAATTGCGATAGTTTGATAGTAGTCATTTTTGTATTGATCTCTTTCCTGAAAAGGCAAAACATAATTGTAGGCAAAATCATGATGCATGAACTGTATGTCTTCAAAATCAATGAGATTCGTGTAATATGATGCATATGCATGCTATAATGATGTATGTGACGTTTTATGAATGTATGTTTGTCTAAGAAAATAAATCCTTGACGGGTGCCGGGAAGTCGTATCCTGGGCTGATGTTGAAGAATAGATTTTGCTTCCACTGGGGATGATAACTGCAAGAATACCGATAGGAGAAGATGACTCCGTTGGGGATGAACTTGGCAAATGACGGATTCTGCGGGGAGAAAAGATACTCTAGCGGCCATGCTGGGAAGTAATACTCTGTGGGAAGAGGGATGCCTTGCTGATTATTGATAGTAACTTGCTGAGGATATCCTTGTTGTTGGAAGTATTGATGGACTTCGCTGGGGTAAGAAGACTGTATCGAGGACGCTCTTTCCGTGGCTTTTGGCTGAGGATAACCCAGTTATATCCTATTGAGGAAATAACTCTTTAAATCAAGCCGGACGACGCGTTCGTGCTCTGCGAAGGGGTAAGCTTCCAGAATCTTACTGGGGATAAGCTTACTGCTTGGGGATATGAATTCCATCTTTCCTGAGGAACTGGATTGGATTCTCTGGGGAAGTTTTGAACTGTATTGGTTATGTTCTTCCACGGAACCTACCCTGATACCTTGGAGGATAGAACAATCAGATTGCTTAGACCATTCTTTATTGCCCCTGTTTCTGTGGGGGGAGACACCTGTGAGATGCTGATAATTGTTGAGGGTCAAACCTTCTTCAGGTAGGCAGGTGACAAGATGACAGGACATAGTCGTATGCTTTGATCCCTAACTTTTGCCTGGACCGCCCTTTCGGGTTTTCAGTCCACCGGGATACCCATTTTTGCCTAAGCCGCCTTTTCAGGTTTTCGACTTGCCGGGTGTACAGATTTTTCATTTCATCCCTTCATTTTGCCCGAACCCTTTTGGTTCGCCGGGAAGCCCTAATTTTTGCCTAGGTATGTCAACCTAGCGGGTCTTTGATTGTGCGTAGTATTTTTCCGACTATGTCCGTTCTCAAAATACAGGGAGTTGCCCCTGTTAGAAGTGTTTTGTCATGCCACCAGAAGATGTCTGACCGGGCAAGATTCGTTGCTGGATTGCCCCAAGTGACTCAGGCAGAGATTTGCCTCAGGCTTTTTGGCCTTTTGAGAAATTCTCTGGATTTTGACTTAATTGCCCCAGATGATAGACCATGATCATGCCCCTTGATTGGAGATGTTTCTGTTCACCGGATATTCGTTGCGCGAATTTCTATGCTGTTCAAACAAAAAGTCATATGCAAACAAAGTTATGTTAAAAATGCAAAGCCTATGTCTGTCTTGAAGATTTTGAAAATGCATTCTTTTTTTCATAAAACAAGTGAATGTTTGTGATGTCAACTCCGTATTTACCGTAGGCCTTAAGGAGTCAGGATACCTTTCGTGACAGTATGCTTTCAAATTAACCCATGCTTCAGCTAGGACTTTTAAGGGTTATAACGTGGCCCGGTTCACGGTTTAAGAAACAAAGGATAAAGGCTCAAATTATTTGTACCCACCCGCTCTTCGTGATGTTCTCCAAACCTAAACTCAGTTGATCATACGTTAGACCTAGTTTGAGTCTTTGTTCTGATTTTCCAGTGATGGTTCGGATATTGACGATTTATTCTGAATAGGCAGTCATCATTTTTTGTCGAGGGTTTGTGGGACCTCTTTCTTTTTGATTTTGTTATCTCTATTTTTTGCCTGAACTGTTTCCTTTTTTGGAATTACAGTCAGCGGGATGCCCCAGTTTTGTAAGCCCCCTTTGTAGGTTTAGACTTTTTTGGGCTTTTCACTTATGAATTTTGATGATGACTGCATGTCCTTTTGATTGTTCTGAATCATCACTGTCTTTGTTCGTTTTGTAAAGATCTCTTCGGTGCCATTCGTCATACACTTGGATCAACTGAGGGACTACTCTGCCCCAGGTTATGATTAAGGGTTTTAAATTTCGAAAAGAAAAACTCCTACTTCTTTGGCTCAGATGGGTTGACGAGGGATTATCATCCTTATAACTCCAGTGTTTAGGGATTGAAACAATGCCTGTACCTCATCAGCGGGATTTGTTCAAAAGCATACCGTAGCGATCATGGTATCGTTTTCGTCATCCTCCCTCAAGAGGCTCAGAATTATTAACCAAGAGTTGATCATCAGAAAAAATATGAAAAGAATTTTGAATATAATGAAAACAATTGTATTAATTCCAAATACAGACATATGCGATGCATTAATAGAATAAAAGAGTTTGCTATGACATTAATTGTTTAAGCAAAGAAAAACACAACTCAGAAATTCAAATAAACAAAAGGTCTTCAACGATTGGGTAACGGAGCAGTGATTATGTTCGGAGTCTCAGGCACTTCAAACTGAATCTCCCCGGTGTCGATCATGTCTTGAATTTTGTTCTTGAGAGGCCAGCAGTTATCCGTAGTATGCCCCGGGCTATCTGAATGATATGCGCACCTATCGTTGGGATGATAGTTAGGAGCAGAAGTGTTTGGATTCCGAAGAGGAGCCCTTAAGGTGATCAGCCCTGCCTTCAACATTTGTTGCAGTGCTTGATCCAGCGACATGTTGATTTTGGTGTACTGTCGTTTCTCCTTGCGCTGCTGCCCCTGTCCTTGTTGAGCAGGTCCAGGATTGGAGATCTGGATTGCCCCTACCTCATGACGGCTCTTTTTACCGTACACAGCATTAGATTCTTTCTTTCCATGATGAGGCTTTTTATCAGAAGGTGCAGCCTCTTGAATTTTCCCAGAACGGATGCCAGCTTCTATTCACTCTCCAGTCAAGATGAGATCTGTGAATCCAGCAGACGAATTCCCAATTAGGTGGTTGTAGAATGGCCCAGACAGGGTCCCCAAGAACATATCGACAAGTTCCCGATCAGTCAGAGGTGGTTGTACCCTTCCAGCAAGATCCCTCCATTTCTGCGCATATTCTTTAAAACCTTCACTTGATCCTAACGACATACCCTGGAGTTGGGTACGCGTAGGGGCAAGGTCGGCATTATATTGATACTGCTTGTAGAAAGCAGTAGCCAGCTCCTCCCAGTTACGAACCTTGGTCCCATCCAGCTGATAGAACCATTCGAGATGAGTCCCTGAAAGACTCTCCTGGAAGAAGTGGATCCACAAATTCTTGTCCGCAGAGTACGGCTGAATTTTCCGAACGTAGGACCTTAGATGCAGCTTGGGACAAGACGCCCCGTCATACTTAGAGAAGGATGGTGCTTTGAACTTGTGGGGGATTATCACACCAGTTGACAAACCCAGATCTCCGAAATCCAGCCCAGGTACCTGTTGAACCTCCATAGCCTTCAACCTATCCTCCAACTGTTTGTACTTGTCCTCAGCCGGAGGGTATTGTTCGTCGTTGAAATCTGTCTCGTTGTCGGAGACCACTGGACTAGGCACCTCTCTCTCCTGGTGACTGCTTTCCCTCACAGATGGGGCTGTCCTCTCAGTTTCAGTCTGCGGTGTATTCCCAGATCTGCGTCTAGGGCTGAACAAAACAGTCCTCTTCTTCTTCTTAGTCTTCTTCAGAAGCATGGTCTTCAACTCTTGTTGACCCTGAGCCAAGCCCTTGATCAGCTCCTGAAATTGAGCGTTCTGCGCCTGAAATTGGGCGTTCTGCGCCTGAAGAGCCTTGATAGATGCCTCGGTTGATGATTCAGGATTCATGACGATCGGCTGACATAAACAGCGAAGAAGGGTAAGCAACTCGTCAAAGGGATACCTGCAATGCAATGAGATGTATGATATGCATGCAATGTTTTCAAGGACCTCGAGGGATAAACAAGACAGTTTGTTAGAATTGGAAACCGGTAGCTTGATTGAAGGGACTTCATGTTGTTGAGAATCCTTCTTCAAGGGTCAAAGGCTCACCATATCCAGTGGGTCATAGCCCCTGACAACCTTGGTTAGAGGAAAATAAACCCTCTTTGCCCCTTGCTGGACAGTTGGTTCATCATGACCTGCATCACAAACCCTTGAGATCCTTGAAATGGATTAGGATGTATGCAATGGTATGATGTCATGCTATGCATGGGGTGATGTAGGTAAACCCTGTTATGAGTCCCAATTAAGGACTATAAACAGACCCTGCAAGAAATTCAGTATACTTTGTTATGAGTCCCAATTAAGGACTATAAACAAAACCTGCAAGAAATTTGGTAAACCTTGTCATGAGTCCTAGTTAAGGACTATAAACAAAACCTGCAAGACTTAGTAACCCTGTTATGAGTCCCTATTAAGGACTATAAACGAAACCTGCAAGAAACTCGGTAAACCTTGTCATGAGTCCTAGTTAAGGACTATAAACAAAACCTGTAAGTAGTTCACGTGTCAGCTAACAAGCATGCAAGTAGGCAAGTACAAAGGCACACAAGTCACACAAAAGAGCCCTTAGAGTTTAGGCCAGCATGAGGTCTAGGTATTACCCTCTTGAAGTTGGTGGGTTCAACCTGTCCTAATCAAAGTAACCGGGTTCTTAGAGGATCCCAATATCATTGACTACCCTCCATCAGTCATAACTCCAGCATCGCAATCTTTTCTTGCGGCCAGAACCATCACGAGAGTTTAGCCTCAATGGGCGTAGCATACTGCTACTGTTCTAAAGGCCAAGTTGTGTCAATTAAGGTTCTAAGGTTGTTGGTGCTTAATGACTCCTTAGAAGACCCATATTCTCCTCGTTGCGACACAAGGGATATCGGTACAGACTAAGGTGCCACACCAACGTAGCCACTGCTTCACCCGTGTCGGTCTACGCCGGACAGGTCCCTCACAGCTTATGCTACCTAAACAAGGTACCCCCAGATCCGGGTTAGGATCTATGTAACTCCGATGCAACCCACAATTTTAAAGCAAGCAAAGCAATACAATTGAAAACACAGTTATGACCTAGCACTAAGGTACACCTCACTTTATAAAGGGTCCCCAGCAGAGTCGCCAGTTCTGTGATCGGTGGATCTGGAACTGACTGTTTAACGCTGGTTCGCGAAATGTCGCGGAAGCAAGAGTCGCCACCGTCTTTTATTTTCTCCAACAAGGAAAGGACAAAAGCACAGCAAAATTCCTTATGAGATAGTTTCTCGGTTCGGGAGGTAGATTTATAGAAAGGGAAGGTGTTAGCACCCTTTCTATCCATGGTTATCCATGGGCTCTTAGATACTTGCTCATTTGTGTTTTCAAAAGGTTTGCTTTTCAATTGTGAGTGGGTTTGAAAAAGTTTCGTTTAAAAATTTCAGATCGACTCTTGTATCAGTCCTCAAGAGTGTTTGAAAAATTGTTTTGAAAGCTTTTTTGAAAGTGTCGGTGTGAAAAGAAGTTTTGATTTGTTTTTGAATAGAGCAAGTATCTACGAGTCATCTACCTACCCTAAGGAATTAGGCTGTGTAAATGTCCTTAAGGTAGTGCCATCCCACCATTGAGAGGTAGGTAGCACCACCGTTTGGAGGTGTTCGGGTCAATTCGGGTTTGTAGGGACATGGTGATCACCAGAGCAACGGGAAGACACCTTAGAAGCTACCCTCATGCCAGGTTCCCGGATCATGAGGACTTACTAAGACATCCTCTACTCGACGATCACCTTTCGAGGCAAGGCAACAGTGAGGCGTACCCTAGGGGTGGTGTGTGATTTGTGTGTCATGTTCATTTATTTTTGTCTTGTCATGTTCATTGGTGTTCTACGCTTGATTTTATTTTAAGTCCATACATTCTTTCATGCTTTTGTTAACAGTTAAAATTTGCGGGAAAAGTAAATCTAACGCTATTACAAATGGCGCGGGTCCACATCGCCAAAATTAAACCGGACCCGATTTGACGGAAAGTAAATAAAGTAAAAGAAATAAAAGTGCGAGAAGTTTAAGTTACAATGCTTCGGGAGAGATACATAATGAATTAAGCGAAATAAAACAAATGTGCGAATAAAATAAATTACGAACGAGGGCGTTGGACCCTTTTGCAAAATATTATTAATAAGGAATTAAAATTAAGAATTAAAAGAAAATGTTTTTTTAGCATTTTTGTGTTTTTTGAGATTTAATAAAAAAGAATTAATTAAAAACCAAAATGAAATGTTAGACCTAGCTCTAATAAGAATTAATTAAAAAACCAAAATGAAATGTTAAACCTAGTTCTAATTATTTTTAAGTTTATTATGAAAGTATTAAAATTTAACCTAAATGCAACCCTAATTAGTTTACAAGTTTAACTATGAAAATAAATAAATCACTAATATTATGGCAAAAAACAAGGAAAATTATGAAAATAAATAAATCACTAATATTATGGCAAAAAACAAGGAAAATTATGAAAATAAATAAATCACTAATATTATGGAAAAAAACAAGGAAAATTATGAAAATAAATAAATCACTAATATTATGGCAAAAAACAAGGAAAATTAAAAGGAATAACAAGTCATTAAACCTAATGCTATATTTTTGGATTTTTTATGAAAAAAGAACTAATATTGCAAACCCTAATTTAAATTGAATTTATTTACATGTTAATTTATGTATAAGGAAATAATTAAAATAAAAATTATTTATCACATTTTTGTCTTTTCTGATTTTTAGGCATTTTTGTATATTTGTAAAAAATAATAATTAATTTAATGAAAACGATAAAGAAAATAAAATAAAATAAAAAAATGAAATGTAATGAAAAGTGCAAACCAGGGGGTTTCAGTCCCAAATTAGGAGGTGTAGGCCTTAGCAATCTGGCCCAACAAGTCCTTGATCTTTTTGACTTTCCTGACTAGCCTGTGGTGCGTTGACTGGGGTTTATGGGTGTCCTTTAATCCCTGCCCTTGATTTGAACGTGCTAGACGCGTGGACGGCTTGAGATGGCAAGCGTATGGTGATCCACAATGTTGTGCCTGCATGGGAATTAACATAGAAAAATAATATTGAAATTATTCAGACCTGGGACTCGAACCCAGGTCTTGCACCTCACCAGCCAACACCTGGACCACTACGCCATTTGGTGCGTTGTTAATACATAATAACAATTAAACAATATAAAAGAAAAGCAAAATTAGTGGGAGTCAACGCGCCAATTTTTAAACCCACGAATCACTGGTTGACACGATGTCGTCTTCTTCACGTTCCCTGAAAACAAAACCATATGGCAACGGTTTCTTAAGCGTGGTTTAAGGTCGCTTTAGAGAAAATAGCGATTAGAGCTATGTAACTCATAAATTAATCGTGACCATGGCTTCTTCTTCGTCCAAGCACGCCAAATTGAACGATGGTGGTTTGGAGTCCTGATTTTTCCTCTTTGCAAAAGCCCCAAATTCCACCTCTGAAAACCCTAAACTTCACTCATGGCATCATCGTGTATATAGCACAAAAACTTAATTAAACATGATGGTTAGTTTCAAAACTTGACAAGGAACATGAATGTACAATTAAAATGCAATGAGGATGTCTAAAACTGAAAACACGATCATCACTTTTTGGCTGTACAGGGAAGGTTCTATGTACCAATTCCTGGAGTTTAAGTTGATGTTTTGGATTGCAATGTGATCAGCAGTTGCCAAGGAAGCTTTTGGAATAGGTTTTGTGCTTTTAATCCACCACTAGCAATGATTTCCGAATTGAGTTTTTCAAGTCAAAATTCCAAGTTTTCAATGAGCTTTTGAGCGCAGCATTTGGTGTCTGGGCATTAGGTTTTGACTCAGCACTTATGAGGGAAGGGAATTAGGTCATTAGCTGGCCTTTATCCATGCCCATGAGAGAACTAGTCCTAGGTTTTTCACCATTAACCAACTTTCCCTTTTTTAAGCAAGACCAAGACTTGGTGTACAATCTAACCCTAGCATGAGTTTGTGAGCTGGCACATGATATATGGAAGCTATCCCAATTCAAATGACACTATTCCATTGGTTTTTAAATTTTATTTGAATTTTTAAAGATTTAAAATGAATTAAATTATCAAAAATTAAATAAAATAGAAAAATCAATGTTTGATCTTGAAATTAATCATGGGACACGTGTGTGGCATGACAAGGCTGAATCAAGTGGAAGAAAGTGGGCCCTTTTGTTAAAAATTGAAGTTTCAAGGATAGTTGACTTTTGCCATTTCACAAACATTTCCCAACTTCTCCAATGCATAACTTGCTCAATTTTTAAGCTTTTCTCATGTTCTTGGACATTTTGGAAAGGTCTTTGAGTCTTTTAACCAATGCCTTTGGTCCCATGTCATTTTGATTTTCCAATATCAAGTTATGGCCTTTGACTTAAAGTCCCTTTTTGTTGACTTTTGAAAATGACCTATAATGTTGAAATTGATAACTTTTTGTGAGAGCATTTCTTGGACTTGAAGTATGAAGATGAGTTGTAGGAAATGTCTTTCTATTCAAAATGAGCTTTGGATGGAATTTTTCTGATAATCCATGTGAAAGTTATGCCCTGGTCAATTTCAGTTGACTTTTTCAGCTGTCCAAATATAGTAACTTTTGCATCTTTGATGATTTCTGAGCCAAATTTTGAGAATCATGATCAAGCATTGATCAAATGATGTTTGTGGCTTCAAAATGATATGTTGACCAAAAATTTGAACTTTTGACTACCAAATGACCATTTTGCCCCTACAGTTGACTGTAGTGCAATCTAGGGTTTTGACTGTGCAATTTTGAGCTGAATGCCTTGAAACTTGATATGGGGATGCTTGACCACATTTGTAGGCATATGAGACTTGACTGGGCCTTTGAAAACTTCCTTCCCTTGATCAGAACCCAAACCCTAGTTTTGACTGTATGGGAGACTGTTGAGCTGTGCAACCCTTGGGGAATTTTGTGACTTGGCTTGGCAATTTCTTGAAGAATATGGGAGGGCAAATTTTTGGGGTGCAACACCGTGGATTGAAGAAGTGAATTTAAAGAGAAAACATAAACCTAAAGTGTCAACTTTTATCTTTCAACAATTGTAAAATTAGGTGAATAAAGTAGTCTTAGGTTTTGAGAGTCTCTTGTGTATTGTGCAGGTGTTTATCATCCTTGTATCTTTCGATACATGTGGTAGACTTATTTTTCTCACTCATAAGCCTTTAAGAAATGAGTTGAGTATTGTTCTTGGAGGAAACTTTTAAGCAACTGTAAGTATTGTTCTTGATCAAGAGTCTTAGCTAAGTATTATAATGGAATTATGGTCTTCTTGTTGAGTCATAGTCATTGCAGTCACTGGGATTGTAACTGTTAGATATCACTGAGGTGATTTAGGAAGTGAGATGGTGTTTTCTCATATTTAGGGAGGACCTGGGTAGAAGTTGCATTAGGTAGGGATTAGGCGAGAAGTTGTAAATGGAGGAGTCTAGCTTTGAACTAATATTTTTTATAGTGGAATTCCTTTCTGGCTTGGAAGCCCCCAGATGTAAGTGATATTGCACCGAACTAGGTTAACAACTCATTGTATTATTTATCATTTTGCAGTTGAAGTTTCATGTATGCGTTTAACTTGATAAATCTGTTCAGGATGTCATATCAGATATTGTAACATCTGAATTCGATATTGTAACATATGTCCTGGCATTGTTCTGATGTTGGAATTTCAGTCTTTACATTTGTTACCAGTACCAGAAAAATTTCAATTGGTATCAGAGCAGGAACCCTAGTCCATTGGGTGAGCTTCATGGAGTAATATTTCTAGGTACTATTGTTCCTTCTAGAAGACTGGAATGATGGAATTTTGGTTATCATTGGACAACAAATTTTGAAGAATTATTAGGATAAAATAATCCTGGTTTTGAAGAGATTGAAGAGTAGAGCATGAGTTGTCTCTTTATAACTTTGAAGTTATCAATTTCGTAATCAATGTAATTGATAAGTTTCTTTTTCAGACTTATTATCTCTGATGGCCAAAGATACTTGGGAAATTATCAAGTCCACTCATAAAGGCATCTTAGTGTTTTTTTTCAGACGAAATACTGATCAAGAAGAATATTATCATGTCTTTATTCAAGATATTTGACATGGAGGTTACAACTATTGAAGAAAAATAAGAGCGTGGCTTTTGTTTTCAACTATGTAGAAGCTCATTTCAGTTTTCCGATGATTGGTTTCTTACTTCTTTCATGTTCCTTGGAAGGTAATCCAATCAGGAATTAAAGAGATTTGATAGTATGTCGTAACCTTATGTCATAACATCTGTGCTGACTTCAACAGGTCTGTGATGCTAGGGGAAAGGATGGAATTGGTGTATAGATCAATGTCTAAAGCATTCATTGGAGTGTGAAGACCTTGGATATTATTGGAGTAGTATGCCCTACTTATCTCAAGAGCAACTGTGTGGGTTTTCTATATTTGGTTTGACTGGAAGATGGACTTCAGATGAAGATTTCTATTTTGAAGAATCATCTCATAATAAGCTGGAAGTTTGTTTCTATGATGTGTATCTTGAACGAAGGGAATTTTGAAAAGTTGACCTACTAATGCTAGGAGACTAATATAGTAAGTTTGTGATGCACAATTCGTATATTCATCGCAACCTAGGGGACAAATAAAAGAAGGTTTGATAACACATTGCTGCATGGAGACTGTTGCAATGGATTACGTAAATTTTGTCATGTTTACTACAACCTAGGGAGTAAAAAGTACGAGGATGAACTTGTGCGTTTATCATAACCTAGGGGATAAAAGACAACAGGGGTGGGCTTACGTTATCCATCGCAACCTAGGGGATGAATAATATAACCTTGAAGATTCACATATCTATCGCAACCTAGGGGATAGATAATTGAAAAAGCTTGAAACCAAATATTTGGGAGCTTTGAATGGCGATGTTGGTTGTCTCAGCCCTCAACCAAGATTCGATAACCAAACGAAATATGCTAGATTTGAAGCGATGGAACCCAAAATTCCCTCATGGTGTCAGTTGTGTATTCTTCAACTATGACTATCAACAGGAAGAAAAACCCCAAACTCACGATGATATTGGTTGTGTCGTCTCAACCATAACCATCAACATGAATAAAATACCCCCAAACTCCCGATGATGTTGGTAGTGCCATCTCAACCATAACCATCAACATGAAGAAAATAACCAAAACTCACGATGATGTTGATCGTGTCGTCTCAACTGTAACCATCAACGTGAAGAAAATACCACAAAATCACGATGATATTGGTCGTGTCGTCTCAACCATAACCATCAATGTGAAGAAAAATAAACCCCAAAGTCATGATGATGTCGGTCGTGTCGTCTCAACCATAATTATCAAAATGAAGAAAATACCCCAAACTCCTGATGATATTGGTCGTGTCGTCTCCATCATAATTATCAACATGAAGAAAATACCCCAAACTCATAATGATATTGGTCGTGTCGTCTCCATCATAATTATCAACATGAAGAAAATAAACCAAACTCATGATGGTGTTGGTTGTGTCATCCTCGACCACAACTATCAACATGAAGAAAATAAACCCAAAATTGCTTTAAAGTTTGAACTATATAGTTCGCACATATAAGCCTGCTAAAGATGAACCCCAAGAAAATGTGTAATCTTAACCAAAGTAACTTTGCAAGATCTTTGACGTCTGTATCGTAGGCACCGGCGTAGGTATGGACGTGGACGTTGGCGTAGTTGTAGGCATGCACATAGAAATAGGCGTGGACATGGGAATAGGCGTGGACTTTCTTTTAATGCTCTTCTAACCAAAAAAATTCTTTTTTGACGCTTTTATCAAATGCTCTTTGGTGTTTCTGTATGTTAGATGCACCAAATGTTATGGATGACCTTGAGATTTTGATATCATTATGCGTATGCCATGCTTGATATGATGCTCTTTAGTGGGAAATCTGCTGCCGAGATTTCCAAGGAATCTACTACTGAGATTCTGTCGAGAACTACCTTTTGCCGAGGTATTCTGGATAATCAACTACCGTGATCAACTAGGAGAATCTACTGTCGAGATTCAATTTGAATTACCTGCTGTGATACGGTGGCAGAACCCACTGTTTTTGAAATGCTGGTTTGCGTTTTGCATTTCAAAAATGTCGCGGTAAGCAAGAGTCGCCACCGACTTTTATTTCATCCAATCGGAACGGAAAAAAGTACAGAAAAAAAATCCTTTTTTGAGATATTCTGAGTACGGGGAGTAGATTATAGAAAGGGGAGGTATTAGCACCCTTTCTATCCATGGTTTTCCATGGGATCTTAGGTACTTGCTCATCTTTTAAAATTGCTTGTGTATGTGCTTTGTTTTGAAAAAATTTGACTTCGTGATAATCGTTGTATCAGTCCTCAAAGGTGTGACGAAGTTGTTTTGAAAATTGTTTTGAAGAGTGTAAGTGTGAAAAGTTTGATTTGAGCAAGTACCTACTAGCATCTTGTAGCGGTAGATATGTTCAAGACTAATCCATTGGATTGACTAGACTTTATACAAATAAAAATAAAAATAAAAATCGCCACCGCGCTTTATTGTTTCCAAAGGAATGGGAAAAGAGCGAATAACCCAAAAAAGGGGGAAAGATTCAACGTAAGGGGGTTGGTTATGCAAAGGGAAGGTATTAGCACCCTAAACATCTATGGTACTCCGCAGGAACCTCTTTGTAAAATCTGTGTATTTTGGCTATAAAGTGTGTTATATGTAAAATGGATGGTGGAGGTGAGAAAAGAAATATATTATTTTATGATTTTTGCACCCGACGCGGTTGCGAACCTTTAGTGCCTATGTACCACCTTTCGTGCAATAGGGGATCAGGGTACACGTAGTTCCTCTTTTAAAAATTTGAAATAAATGTGTTGGTTAATTTTAAGAGATAAGACATCATCGTCATTGTCCGTGTGGAAAACATACTTACTACCCACAATCATGAGAAAGGAGAATTTGCATCATCTCAAAGTGGAGGATATGGCTTGGATTTTAAAATCAACAATGTCTCACTCAACACCCAAGTGAAAAATATCTCTCTTCACTACTGTGATACGGTGGGAGAACTGACTTGAGGTTTTGCGTTTTGTTTTCGCAAATGTTTCGGTTGAGCAAGAGTCGCCACCGACTTTTTATTTTATCCTAAGGAAAGGTTTAAAAAGCACAGCAAAAACCTTTGAGATGTTTTCTTGGGTTCGGGGAGTAGATTATAGAAAGGGAAGGTATTAGCACCCTTTCTATCCATGGTTATCCATGGGCTCTTAGTTACTTGCTTAGATCAATTGCCTTTTTTCAATTGTTTGAAATGGTGCTTGTGTGTGTGGGTTTGAAAATGTTTTGAAAAGAGGCCAATGTGGTGGCAACCTTTGTAATGATCCATGTTGGGATGTATACAAAGGTGTATGTCTTTTGAAAAGGTTTTCATTTTATTTTTTTTGAAAGTTGTTGTGATGTGTGAAAAAACAGGCAAGTGTTTTCATTTTTGCAAGTTGGCAAGTACTTAAGAGCGATCTACCCTAAAGTTCTCAAAGATTTTTGCTATATCTTTAACCCTTTTTAACAATTTTGTTCCACCATTGTATTTGGTGGACAATCTTGTGTTAGGATGTGAAAGGGACAGGCGCGGGTCATCGTTTAGACCATAATTGCAATGGTGCCAAGTATCTTTGGGCATTTTCCTTAAGGGACTTGATCATTTTGTTTTGAAAAATATTATCGAGGGACCATGATCATTCAATTCGTTTGTCTTGCCCAAAGAGACCTAACATGCAATATGGCCCAATTTTGAAAGGCAACAAGTGGATGTAACCCTAGGGGTGCTAGTGTGCAAGTGTGTTTTATTGCATACAAGAGTTTTTCTTTGAATTAGGTTTTTCTATTTCATTGATTTTATCTTGTCATACACGTCCTAATTACTAGCAATAAGAAGCGGAAATGTAAAATCCTACGCTATTACAACAATTAGGGGAGAGGGATACACATTTGTACATGGGGGGTTCAACGAGAAAAATAGACAAAAAAGAAAATAGCAAAAAACAAGATATATAGAGAGAGAGAGAGAGGGAGCCCGCGCGCTGTTGGTAGGCCATCAGAAGTTCTGACCCAGACCCGCTGTCATATGATCAACCTGTTAGTGAAACTGGATGAGTCAGAACTTCTGACTCTAGAACCTGCAAAACAGAACCCTGTTAGTGGGGAAACCAGAAGTTCTGATTTCCCTGCGCTGCAAGGCAGAAGTTTGTTAGTGGAGAGCCCAGAAGTTCAGATTCTGCTGAAAAGGCAATGACTCTCAGAGGTTCTGATGTCATTGACAGCAAAACAGGCTTCAGATGGGCTAACGTCAAAGTCAGCACTGGGCTTTTTCCTGCACTAATCAGAACATCTGCAATCCTGTTGTTACTCCACAAAACAGAAAACATATTTGGAACAGATCCAGCAAAATAGCAAAATGTCTCAGAGGTCAGAATCACCAAGGTCACAGGCAAGTCCTAAACTGGCTCAGAACGTTCTGAGGTATGAGAGTCCTCAGAACATAAACAGCAATAACATGAATATTTACATTATGTTACTTGAATATGCACAGCTGATGATGTTTAACAGTGTGGTGAGGGTCAGCAGGTGCTTACCTGACTTTCTGGAAAATGGTGGGTGAAAGTTAGCTTTTGGTTCTGGTGGTGTTCTGGACAGATTTGGAAAAGGGGAAGTGAAGGTGTATACGTGTATAGGGTCAGAAGTTTGGAAAGAAGGTTTTTGGTTTACAGAAAAGAGCTGGATGTTTGATGAAGTTGAAGGTAAGAAACTTAAAGTTATGAAACAAAGCTGGAGATTTTTTGGCAGAGTTTCAGAACGCTGTGTTGCTTAGGAGTTTGGTTTCTCTCTTAGCAATTCTTTTGTTTCTCTTCTTGAACGTCTTTTGCAGTGGTGAAAGCTCTCTATTTATAGGCAAAGTTCTTGTGGATGCCTTGAGCATTTAAGGCGCCAACAGAGTTTGAGTCTTTGTTCTTTGACAGAAATTCCTAGGAAGTTGTGATAACAGCTATTTTTCAGCCTAGGTAGCAGCAGCAGGCGTAGATTAGGGGAAGTGACCTCTGAAATGGGCGGTGGCGTGAAGACCCATGCCAGAATCTGTGCAAAAGCATTTTCCAAGCCACACGTGAACGCTCATGAGTGGTTGGAAGCATTAATGGGTATTAAATGGTGACAAGACCTGTCAATACCAACATTCTGGTTGTTGAATCAGCAGCGTAAACCATGCTCTGGCCTTGGCTACCTGTTGTCTAGAGACTCTCCTGGTTTTCTGGTACGTTCCTTGGATCTACTTCTGGACAATCTAGACTTAGAGATTCTGTATCAATGTGGCACCTATCCCTCTGACCTTCCATCTTCTGATTTCAACCTGTTCTGAAGGAGCCTTTATACCTTCATGTTTCTCTTGCATTCCTTTAGCAAGTTCTGACTGGGCTTGTGTAACTGCTGAAGGGGCATGTTCTGTTTGAGGCTTACACTCTGAACCACGTTTACAACTTCTGATTGAACTGATGTAGCTGCTGAAGAGCCAACTTCTGACCATGCTGAGCCAAACTTGCAACTTCTGACCGTCTTCATCTGGAATGGGTCCAGAAGTTCTGAAGCGCTGACTTTTCTAAAAACACTTATTTTAAAGAAACATTCTAAGCATTTAGAATTTGATTTTCCTCGAGATGAAAGCGTTGTTTCTGGATCTTGTGAGATCATCTTGCTCTTGTAAGTGACTTGCTTGGGCAAAAGGATAACTCAGGACTCGGATTTGTTTCAGGGGATTTTGAAAAATCTAAGATGGTTTCCTGAAGAAAGGGAGGGCGAATTTTGGGGTACAACAGTTGCCCCTGTTCAATCTTCTTGAACCTGAAGAGTTGGATTGGCGAGTTTGCCTTTCGCGACTCGAAGGTAAAAGGAGATTGGACACCAGAGTGCCCGAAAATTTGCACTCGCTTAGTAGAGTATCAGCAATGTGACGGCGGGAATGGGCTTACAGATGCCATTTGGAGAGGCGGTAGATAGGGAGATGGGCTTATAGATGCCATCTGGAGACGTGACAGAACCTTGTCGGGAATGGGCTTATAGATGCCATTTGGAAGTGTCGATCGCATAAGAGATTCCTTAGCGAGAAATTTGTATATTTGAGAAAGACGGATGTTTTCCTGGCTTGTTACAGGTGTTTGATCTTCAATCTCCTTATGCAGATGTGCCCTGGCTAGATACAGGTATCGGATCCACAATCGGTTGCTCACAGATGTGCCCTGGCTGGATACAGGAGTCGAATCTGGAGATAGTCATTAATAGATGTGCCCTGGCTGGATACAGGAATCGAATCTTCGGACTCTTCAGACGTGCCCTGGCTAGATACAGGAATCGAGTCTGGAAACGTGACAGTTGATAGATGTGCCCTGGCTAGATACAGGAATCGAATCTCTGAACTCTTCAGACGTGCCCTGGCTAGATACAGGAATCGAGTCTGGAAACGTTGTAGTTGATAGATGTGCCCTGGCTAGTTACAGGAATCGAATCTTTGAACTCTTCAGACGTGCCCTGGCTAGATACAGGAATCGAGTCTGGAAACGTTGTAGTTGATAGATGTGCCCTGGCTAGTTACAGGAATCGAATCTTTGAACTCTTCAGACGTGCCCTGGCTAGATACAGGAATCGAGTCTGGAAAGTGATCACTCTCAGATATGCCCTGGCTAGATACAGGTATCGAATCCGGAATTTGTGACAGTTGAAGGTAGTTGTTTTTGGGATCGTCTTTTTCCCTGAAAAGGCAAAAACATAAGTTGTACGCCATGTCATGATGCATGATGTCATGATGTTCAACATGAGGTAGTGTTGTATGCACTTTATCATGTATGTAAGCAAGATGTATGAAAGTGTGAAATGTTTATGAATGTATCTTCGTCTTAGGAAAATAGATCTTTGACGATTGGCTGGGGAGTTGCCCTGTGGCCGAGATACTTTGCTGAAGTTTTGATGAGAGCTTCGCTGAGGGTTTCGATGATGGACTCCGCTGGGGATCACAAAGATAAAATCTGCTGGGGACTGAAAGATAAACTCCGCTGGGGATCGAAAGATAAAATCCGCTGGGGACGCTTGCTGACGAATGCCTATACTCCGCTGGGGAATGTGGTGCCTTTTTCAGGATTGATAGGGAACCAACTCTGCTTGGGGAAAGTATTGCCGAATCTTGTCTTACTCTGCGGGGAGTTGAGATGATTTAGTCGCATTCTTCAGTCGAATCTACCTTGGTACCTTGACGGACAAAGCAACCCGACTGCATCAGACAACTTTACATTGCCCTGTGTCTGATGTCACCTGTAATTGATCTTTTGTCTCATACGCGAATATTTATGAATCAGCAATTTTAATGTCAAATGCATATATCAAAAACGAACATTGGACGTTCTTCGCAAGACAAAACAGAAAGAAGAAAACAATGGTAATTTGTATGGACAAGTGAATTCGTATTGATTTGAACTTTGCCTGTGAATAGGCGTTTTTATACAAGAGGCTGACATCCTAGTAAGAGGACGCCGCCAAATAACATAGAATTTTGAAAAGGAAATAAAACAGCTATGTGAACGATCCCACTGAGTTCCAACTCTGCTATTGCCTTTATGTCTTCGAACGTCTCATCGCTTTGCTACCTAGTCGAAGATGAAGCTGATTGGTCGATGCCGAAGTCTGAGCCAGGTAATGGATGCTGAATTCTGGATGCGATGTGATCCAATGAGACATAGTGTTACGCTCCATCCCTAACTTTTGCCTGGACCGCCCTTTCAGGTTTTCAGTCCACCGGGATACCCATTTTTACCCAAGCCGCCTTTTTAGGTTTTCGACTTGCCGGGTGTACAGATTTTTTTCATTTCATCCCTTATTTTTGCCCGAACCCTTTTGGTTCGCCGGGAAGCCCTTATTTTTGCCTAGGTATGTCAACCTAGCGGGTCTTTTATTTATGCGTAGTATTTTTTCACTATGTCTGCATTGGCGTGGTGAGGAAGGTCGTCACCATCCATGGTGGTTAGGATCATGGCTCCTCCTGAGAACACACGCTTAACCACAAATGGCCCTTCGTAAGTAGGGGTCCATTTGCCCCGGGGATCACTTTGAGGAAGGATGATGCGTTTGATTATCAGGTCCCCAACTTGATACTCTTGCAGTCTGACTTTCTTGTTAAATGCCCTGATCATCCGTTTTTGATACGTTTGACCATGACAGATAGCAGTGAGCCTCTTTTCGTCAATCAGATTTAATTGATCAAGTCGAGTCTGGATCCAATCGTTTTCATTCAAGTCTGCATCCTTCATTATCCGGAGAGAGGGTATCTGGACTTCAATTGGCAAGACTGCCTCCATGCCATAGACTAAGGAGAAGGGAGTTGCCCCGGTTGACGTCCTTGCTGAGGTGCGGTACCCATGAAGAGCGAACGGTAACATCTCGTGCCAATCTTTATAGGTCACTGTCATCTTCTGCACAATTTTCTTGATATTTTTGTTGGCTGCCTCTACAGCCCCATTCATCTTCGGCCGGTAGGGAGAAGAATTGTGGTGCTGTATCTTGAATTGTTCACAGAGTTCAGTGATCATTTTGTTATTGAGATTGGTACCATTGTCCGTAATGATTCTTTCCGGGACACCGTACCGACAGATCAGATTATGCCGGATGAAACGTGCCACGACGCTCTTGGTTACTGTGGCATAGGATGCTGCCTCAACCCATTTCGTGAAGTAATCGATTGCCACCAAGATGAAGCGATGCCCATTGGATGCCGTCGGTCGGATCTCACCGATCATATCGATGCCCCACATTGCGAAAGGCCAAGGTGCCGTCAGGACATTCAAGGGAACCGGAGGGATATGCACATTGTCAGCATAGATCTGGCATTTATGACAAGTTCGGGAATGTTGGTAACAATCGGCTTCCATTGTGGACCAGAAATATCCTGCCCGAAGGATTTTCTTAGCCATGGCGTGTCCACTGGAATGTGTTCCAAACGCGCCTTCATGTAATTCCATCATAATTTTCTCTGCTTCGGCCTTATCCATACAACGTAGCAGAGTTGAATCATGATTCCGCTTGTAGAGAATGCCGTTGCTGAGGAAGAATTTCGCGGCAAACCTCCTCATGATCTTTTTATCATTGACAGATGCACCTTCCGGGTATTCCTGAGTTTCCAAGTACCTCTTCACCTCATGATACCAGGGTTTTTCAATAACCTTCTCAGCCTCGAGCTCACAGCAGTATGCCGGTTCATCCAACTTCCAAATGATGATTCGGGGAGCCTCATTGTCCCATTTAACTTTGAACATTGAAGACATCGTAGCTAGTGCGTCCGCTAGCTGATTCTCCTCTCTTGGGAAGTGCTCAAAAGTTATTTCTTCAAAGTGGGGAAGCAAGGTCAACACATACTCCTTGTAAGGAATAAGATTTGGGTGTTTCGTATCCCACTCGCCTTTGATCTGATTGATCACGAGAGCGGAATCTCCGAAGACACTTAGAAATTTTATCCTTAAGTCGATTGCAGCTTGTAAACCCATGATACATGCCTCATATTCTGCCATGTTGTTGGTGCAGTTGAAACATAATCGGGCGGTGAGTGGAGTATGAGTTCCTTTGGGAGATATGATTACAGCGCCGACGCCGTTACCCAAAGCATTGGAGGCTCCATCGAAGTGCATAGACCATCGGGATCCTTCCTCAGGTCCTTCATCCGGTCCAGGTACTTCACAGTCAATTGCCACCATGATGTCTTCGTCCGGAAAATCAAAGTTCAATGATTGGTAATCGTCCACAGGTTGGTGTGCCAAGTGATCCGCCAGTACACTTCCTTTAATCGCTTTCTGAGTTGTATACTGGATATCATATTCTGTTAAGATCATTCGCCATCTCGCTATTCTCCCAGACAGAGCGGGCTTTTCAAATATGTACTTGATGGGATCCATCTTTGAAATCAATAAAGTAGTGTGAGTCAGCATATACTGTCTCAGCCGGCGAGCAGCCCATACAAGAGCGCAGCAAGTTTTCTCAAGCAGTGAGTAACGAGACTCACAGTCGGTAAACTTTTTGCTCAAGTAATAAATAGCGTGCTCTTTTCGGCCAGACTCGTCATGCTGTCCCAGCACACACCCCATTGAATTGTCAAGTACTGTCAGGTATAGTATCAGAGGTCTTCCTTCCATCGGTGGCATAAGGATGGGTGGTGCTTGGAGATATTCCTTTATTCTTTCAAAGGCGGCCTGACATTCATCATTCCAACGTACTACTTGATCTTTCTTCAGCAGCTTGAAGATTGGCTCACAAGTAGCAGTCAGATGCGAGATGAATCGGGCAATGTAATTCAGTCGTCCTAGGAAGCCTCTGACTTCTTTCTCTGTTTTTGGAGTCGGCATCTCTTGTATGGCTTTTACCTTGGCAGGGTCCACCTGAATACCTTTATCACTTACAATGAAACCCAGTAATTTCCCGGATCTTACCCCAAAGGTGCATTTGTTGGGATTCAACCTCAGCTTGTACAACTTGAGTCGGTCAAACAACTTCCTCAGATGGTCAAGGTGCTCCTCCTCAGTTTGAGACCTTGCAATCATGTCATCAACGTATACCTCAATCTCATGATGGATCATATCATGAAATAAAGCAACCATGGCACGTTGATAGGTTGCCCCAGCATTTTTCAATCCGAATGGCATGACTTTATAACAGAAGGTGCCCCACTGAGTCACAAATGTAGTCTTCTCCATATCCTCTGGAGCCATCTTGATCTGATTATACCCTGAAAAACCATCCATGAAGGAGAACACCTTGTGTTGAGCTGTATTGTCAACAAGGACATCAATGTGAGGTAGGGGGAAGTCATCCTTGGGGCTGGCCCTATTCAGATCCCTGTAGTCAACACACATTCTGACTTTACCGTCCTTTTTCGGCACTGGCACCACATTGGCAACCCACTGAGGGTAAGAAGTCACTGCAAGGAACCCGGCATCCAGCTGCTTCATAACCTCGGCCTTGATCTTTTCAGACATCTCTGGACGCATCCGTCGGACTTTTTGCTTTACCGGAGGGCAATCTTCCTTGGTTGGAAGGTGGTGAACTACAATGTCGGCATCCAAACCAGGCATATCTTCATAGGACCAAGCAAAAATCTCCATGTAGTCTTGTAGCATCTGGATCAACCGTCGCTTCACGCTGAGCTCTAGATTGGCACCAATCTTGACCTCTTTCCTATCTGTCTCAGTACCCAAGTTAATTGTTTCCACAGGCTCTTCATGTGGTTGAATAGCTCTCTCTTCCTGGAGTAGCAGTCTTGCGAGTTCACCAGGCACTTCGCAATCATCTTCACCTTCATCTTCGGCCAAGTTGATCGGATTTTCGAAGTCATAACTGGCGGTAGCAGAGCTATTACCAGTGAGATCCAGAGTGGATTGAAACCTGTATAAGTGAGTGTGTGTAAATATAGCTGTTTTGCAATATATATAACACAAAGGAAAAGAGCACAAGATTTGCAATGCAACAAACGTCCAATGTTTTGATTGATGATATATGAAAATGTCATACAAAAAGCCCTCACAAATGGAGCTACGATGCCCCGGGTAGGACACCGAGCCAACAAAGTTTCATATTGTTTGTTACAAATTGGAAATCAAAAGAAATCAATTACTGCGTGACAAATGTGATAGGGGTAAAATCCTTTGCCGTCCAGTTGCTTGGTCCGTCGCTGGTGGTCGGGTAGATCCAACTGTCAAACTTTGCTTCTTCTACATCCTCCTCGATGGCATTCACCCTTGAGCTGGAGATAAACACCGAAGCCTTTCTGATCTTCTCTTTGCGCACAACCCTCTGAGCCTCTGCAGTAAAGCCCAGCCCAAACTTGTCGTTCTTTTGAGTGAAGTCGGGAAGCTGACCCCAGCTTGCACAATTGCCTTTCTGAACCACAGCCCGGGCATCCCTTAAGGAAGCCATCTTCAAGGAAACATTCTCTTCAACTGTTGCCTCTGCTGCTGCTGAGATTGGATGCACCTCCTCGAAATGCTGAAAGGGGGTTTCAATAAACTCCCCATCCATCTCAATGTATCTGAAGGAATTCAAATGGCTCACCATATACTCCTCTTCTCCTTACACAGTGACAATCTTTCCCCTGACGGGATACTTCAGCTTCTGGTGCAAGGTGGAGGTCACTGCCCCAGCTTTGTGGATCCAAGGTCGACCTAGTAGACAAGAGTACGATGGACGTATATCCATCACATAAAAAGCATAGTCGAACACCTGAGAGCCCACACGAATAGGGATGTCAACCTCTCCATGAACCATCCTTTTTGAACCGTCAAAGGCCCTGACGATGATATTGCTGGGCTTCAGTTCTAGGCCTTCATAATCCAAACGGTCTAAAGCCTTTTTCGGTAGAACATTCAAGGAAGAACCAGTATCCACCAATACATGCGCCAGAGTAGTGCCCCTGCATTCGATAGAGACATGCAGGGCATCGTTGTGGTCTCTTCCCTTCGCGGTCAGGTCGGCATCTGAAAACCCCAAGCCATTGTCTGCTGTCAGGTTTGCTACACAGTCAGCGAACTGGACCGCAGATGTTTCCTGTGGTACATGGGCCGTCTTGAGAAATGAAATCAAGGCTTTAGCATGGGCCTCGGAGCATAGCAATAAGGAGAGCATGGAGATCTTGGAGGGCGTATGCCCCAGCTGTTCGACAACATTGAAATCACTTTTCTTTATTATTTTCAGAATCTCCTCCATTTCTTGTTGGGAGGCCTCAGCATTTACGGGTATTGGTGCCTCCATCCGGGCAGGCTCTTCTTCAATCCCTTTGCCCCGAGCATTTGAGGACTCGGCAGCAGGGGAAACAACTTGATCAGCAGCAGGAACAGGTAAACTTGCAGGTTTTATAAGGAGGGGTCTTCGAATGGCGGGCGGTGCGATTTCAGGCGAGAAGAGCCTGCCACTGCGGGTGACCTTGGCTGGACCAGTGATATCGCAGATACTGGCGCCAGTGTCAAATTCCTGTTTGATTCCATTCACATATACGTCTGCCCCATAATGCCAAGGGACAGCTTTATCAGACACGTAGGGGAAAGGCCCCGGAACAGTAACAATTACAGGTGCGACAGTCAAGATTTGAACAGGCTTCTTCGGGAGAGCTTTGATTGGATTTTTGAAGATGGTAACCACAGAAACTTCTCTTATCGGAACTGCTTGAACAACAGACTTCTGAAACAAAATCTCCCTACTATCCATTAGGCTTTGGATACCTAACTTTAGCAAGGGACAACCAGATAGGGAAACCGTACAGAACAGGCAACCTTCACTGCAACCCGGAAATAAACCGGCCCGCAGTAGGTTCTTCTTGACAGTCTTCAGAGGGGTAACAACTTCCTCTACCGAAACAGCATACATTTCTTCCTCAATGGCATTTACTCTATGCTGGGGCATAGGAGCAGTTACAACATTTGGTCTCTCCGGCGCTTCAAACTGAATTTCCTTTGCGTCGATCAGATCTTGCACTTTGTTTCTCAAGGCCCAGCAATCATCAGTAGTGTGCCCGGGACCATCAGAATGATAAGCACACCGGGCATTTGGGTTATACTTAGGAGACGCAGTGTTGACGACCTTAGGAGCTTCTTTGAGGGTCACCAGGTTGGTGGATAACAGTTGGGGTAAAATTTGAGATAAGGTCATACTCAGTCGAGTATACTGCCTCTTGGGCCTTTCACTTCTTTGTTGATTGTACTGCTGAGGAGCAGCAACAGGTTTTGAGATGACCATAGCATTGACGGTTTGGCGACTTTCGGGCTTGACTTGTCTTCTAGGACCATAGACGGCACTTGCTTCTTTCTTAAATGGCCTCTTCTCAGCACTTGTGGAGGCAGTTTTTTGTATCTTGCCTGACCTGATGCCAGCTTCAATTCTTTCTCCTGTCAATATCAAATCTGTACACCCAGCGGAGGAGTTACCAACCAAATGATTGAAAAACGGACCAGACAACGTCCCTAGAAACATATCAACCAGCTCCCGATCAGTCAATGGAGGCTGCACCCTGCCAGCCAAATCTCTCCATTTCTGAGCGTACTCTTTGAACCCTTCACCTGTTCCTATAGACATACCCTGAAGTTGAGTACGCGTAGGAGCGAGATCAGAATTGTATTGGTATTGTCTGTAGAATGCGGTTGCCAAATCTTCCCAGTGTCGGATGCTAGCTCCATCCAATTGGTAGAACCATTCGAGTTGTGATCCCGAGAGGCTATCTTGGAAGAAGTGAATCCAGAGATTCTTGTCCGCCGTGTAAGGTTGGATTTTCCTTACGTACGACCTCAAATGCAGCTTTGGGCAGGAGACCCCATCATACTTGGCGAAGGCAGGCGCCTTAAACTTGTGAGGAATTACTACCCCAGAAGATAACCCCAGATCTCCGAAATCCAGTCCCGGCACATTCTGAATTTCCATGGCGCTCAAGCGGTCCTCCAATTGCTTGTACCTGTCAGCAGCAGGTGGGTATTGTTCATCGTTATAGTCCGTCTCGTTGTCGGAGACTGCGGGACTAGGAGCTCCTCCCCCTTGGGGACTGTTTTTCTCAGCAGAAGAAGTAGTTGGATCAGCTTCATTATGGAGGGTGTTCCCAAATCTGCGTCCGGTGTTGAACAACGCAGTCCTCTTTTTCTTTTTCTTCTTCATGAGTAGAGTCTTCAACTCTTGCTGACCCTGGGCTAGGCTTAGGACCATCTCTTGAAACTGTGCACTTTGGGCCTGAAGGGCCTTGATTGCTTGCTCACTGGATGAGTCTGGATTCATGATGACTGACTGTTCCAAATAAACAGCGAAGAAGATTAAGCAGCCTGTAGAAAAAAAGGGGTACCTGTTATGCATATGATGCATAAGATGCTATCTATGCAATGCATTCAAGGGTTTTGGAAATTCATAATTGTTGTAGACAAAAAGAACGCACGTCATTTTAATAAGAAAAGATTTGTCAGTACATAAATGACCCATGGGTCAAAAATTACAAAATAATTTCTCAGGGTAGAAAGACATTGCGCATCCTTTTTGGTGCGATGTAGGTGTTGAGGACCTCTTGCTCATGGAGTCGGCGGGTAAGCTCTAGAACCTTCTTCTCACTGGCGTAGAAGCTAGCCTCAAAAGTATTACGTTCCTCCTTGAGCTGAATCCAGCTTTTCTGCATCTCATCCCACGATGTAGGCATGTCTGGATGTAGGATGGTGTAGGAAACCTCTCCTTCATTGACGGGCTCTTTAATCACAGGGAGAACATGAGGATAAGGCATCATCAATCTTTGGGCTCGGGCTCGTACCCATTTGAGATAAGGTTCAAGAGGGATGGAGTTCTTGTGTCCCAAAGTCTTGCTATCAACCTTGTTGAGTTTTCCCCAAGCTCTGATGAATCTTTGGCGAAGTCCTTGCGCATCGTTGTCGAAGTCAAAAACTACGCTAGGAATCAGCATATCATGAGGGCCGTCCCTCCGGGCATATCCAAATTGCCTCAAAGCTAGGCAAGGATTGTAGGTGATACCCCCTCTAATTCCAAGTAAAGGAACATTAGGAAATTCTCCGCAACGGTCGATAATGATGATATTTTCTCTGGACCGAGAACACCAATGCACATCAGAATGAGTAAGAGTCATCAATCGTTGGGACCACCTTGTACCTTGATCATTCTTCAAGACAGATTGTGGAAGGTGCGAAATAAACCACCTTGCAAGGAGGGGAGTACAGCACATGAGAACACCCCTCTTTCTCATTGTTCGTGTGTAAAATGAGTGAAGGATGTCCCCAAGTAACGTTGGTATTGGGTTCCTGGATAAGAAGATTTTGACAGCATTGACATCCACCAATTGGTCAGGATTTGGGAACAAGACCAACCCATAGATAAGGAGTGCCAGAATCTCTTCAAAGGCTTGTAAGTCCAATGAGTTCCAACATTCTTGTGCCTTCTCAAACAAGAACTTGGCTAAGAATCCTTTGACGCCGCTTCTGGTTTCCCAATGCCCCTTGATGTCGGATGGTTGTAGATGTAATGCTCGAGCAACATCTTCCGGCTTTGGTTCCTTTTCCGTACCGTTGAAAGGTAGTTGATTAAGGATAGGAATTCTCAGGAGTTGAGAAAACTCCTCCAGAGTGGGTACCAACTGATAATCGGGGAAAGTGAAACAGTGGTGAAGAGGGTCAAAGAACTGGAATAGCACTTTCATCATGTCTTCTTCAATGTTGGCGTTGACTAGGCTGAGCAGTCTACCATGTCTTTCACTGAAGGATGAATTTTCCGGAATTCTTGAGGTGAGCTCCTTGAGTTGAGGAGAGATTCTCACAAGGTTGACTTGAATGGTATTTCTGCGAGGAATCTCCATGACCTACAAAACAAGAACAATGATGAAGATCCAAACCCTTGAAGTGGTTAGTGAATTCATATGATGCTTTATGATGTTTATGATGTATGCACAAGACATATGTACAAGCAAATCACACCAAACCCTAGTTTCAGGCTTGCATGGGGTTTCACAGGTAAGCACCCTCTTGAGTGTAGTTGGCTTAAAAACCTGTCCTATAAATAGTAACCGGGTTCTAAAGAGCTCAATATCATTGGATTGTTTTCAATGTTCATTGTTTTGGTTTAGCCACTTAACTGGCGACCAAAATATTCCAAGAAAACAACCCTCAATGAGTGTAGTATCGAGTATCTACCAACTTCGGACTGCACCAAAGCCGGTCATCTCACTACCCCTAATGAAAGGCCAAGATGGTCAAGTAAGGTTCTAGGTCATTAGTGCTTAGTGACATCACTCAGCGGCCCCGTACTCTCCTTGATTGAACTCAAGGGTTACCGGTACTCACAAATATGTCGCACTAATATAGCTATTGCTTAGACCGTGTCGGTATACCCCGCACAGTTTCCACAACGTATTGCTATCTATGAATGTTTCCCAAAATCCGGGTGGAGGATTGTAAACCCAAACAATAGAGCCAAAGTATAAAGCAAGCAAATCAAACAATTAGTCATGCAAGAGGGTGATCTAAGCCCTAAGGTTACTCCACTTTTAAAGTCAATCCCCAGCAGAGTCGCCAGTTCTGTGATACGGTGGGAGAACTGACTTGAGGTTTTGCGTTTTGTTTTCGCAAATGTTTCGGTTGAGCAAGAGTCGCCACCGACTTTTTATTTTATCCTAAGGAAAGGTTAAAAAAGCACAGCAAAAACCTTTGAGATGTTTTCTTGGGTTCGGGGAGTAGATTATAGAAAGGGAAGGTATTAGCACCCTTTCTATCCATGGTTATCCATGGGCTCTTAGTTACTTGCTTAGATCAATTGCCTTTTTTCAATTGTTTGAAATGGTGCTTGTGTGTGTGGGTTTGAAAATGTTTTGAAAAGAGGCCAATGTGGTGGCAACCTTTGTAATGATCCATGTTGGGATGTATACAAAGGTGTATGTCTTTTGAAAAGGTTTTCATTTTATTTTTTTTGAAAGTTGTTGTGATGTGTGAAAAAACAGGCAAGTGTTTTCATTTTTGCAAGTTGGCAAGTACTTAAGAGCGATCTACCCTAAAGTTCTCAAAGATTTTTGCTATATCTTTAACCCTTTTTAACAATTTTGTTCCACCATTGTATTTGGTGGACAATCTTGTGTTAGGATGTGAAAGGGACAGGCGCGGGTCATCGTTTAGACCATAATTGCAATGGTGCCAAGTATCTTTGGGCATTTTCCTTAAGGGACTTGATCATTTTGTTTTGAAAAATATTATCGAGGGACCATGATCATTCAATTCGTTTGTCTTGCCCAAAGAGACCTAACATGCAATATGGCCCAATTTTGAAAGGCAATAAATGGATGTAACCCTAGGGGTGCTAGTGTGCAAGTGTGTTTTATTGCATACAAGAGTTTTTCTTTGAATTAGGTTTTTCTATTTCATTGATTTTATCTTGTCATACACGTCCTAATTACTAGCAATAAGAAGCGGAAATGTAAAATCCTACGCTATTACAACAATTTGGGGAGAGGGATACACATTTGTACATGGGGGGTTCAACGAGAAAAATAGACAAAAAAGAAAATAGCAAAAAACAAGATATATAGAGAGAGAGAGGGAGCCCGCGCGCTGTTGGTAGGCCATCAGAAGTTCTGACCCAGACCCGCTGTCATATGATCAACCTGTTAGTGAAACTGGATGAGTCAGAACTTCTGACTCTAGAACCTGCAAAACAGAACCCTGTTAGTGGGGAAACCAGAAGTTCTGATTTCCCTGCGCTGCAAGGCAGAAGTTTGTTAGTGGAGAGCCCAGAAGTTCAGATTCTGCTGAAAAGGCAATGACTCTCAGAGGTTCTGATGTCATTGACAGCAAAACAGGCTTCAGATGGGCTAACGTCAAAGTCAGCACTGGGCTTTTTCCTGCACTAATCAGAACATCTGCAATCCTGTTGTTACTCCACAAAACAGAAAACATATTTGGAACAGATCCAGCAAAATAGCAAAATGTCTCAGAGGTCAGAATCACCAAGGTCACAGGCAAGTCCTAAACTGGCTCAGAACGTTCTGAGGTATGAGAGTCCTCAGAACATAAACAGCAATAACATGAATATTTACATTATGTTACTTGAATATGCACAGCTGATGATGTTTAACAGTGTGGTGAGGGTCAGCAGGTGCTTACCTGACTTTCTGGAAAATGGTGGGTGAAAGTTAGCTTTTGGTTCTGGTGGTGTTCTGGACAGATTTGGAAAAGGGGAAGTGAAGGTGTATACGTGTATAGGGTCAGAAGTTTGGAAAGAACTTTTTTGGTTTACAGAAAAGAGCTGGATGTTTGATGAAGTTGAAGGTAAGAAACTTAAAGTTATGAAACAAAGCTGGAGATTTTTTGGCAGAGTTTCAGAACGCTGTGTTGCTTAGGAGTTTGGTTTCTCTCTTAGCAATTCTTTTGTTTCTCTTCTTGAACGTCTTTTGCAGTGGTGAAAGCTCTCTATTTATAGGCAAAGTTCTTGTGGATGCCTTGAGCATTTAAGGCGCCAACAGAGTTTGAGTCTTTGTTCTTTGACAGAAATTCCTGGGAAGTTGTGATAACAGCTATTTTTCAGCCTAGGTAGCAGCAGCAGGCGTAGATTGGGGGAAGTGACCTCTGAAATGGGCGGTGGCGTGAAGACCCATGCCAGAATCTGTGCAAAAGCATTTTCCAAGCCACACGTGAACGCTCAGGAGTGGTTGGAAGCATTAATGGGTATTAAATGGTGACAAGACCTGTCAATACCAACATTCTGGTTGTTGAATCAGCAGCGTAAACCATGCTCTGGCCTTGGCTACCTGTTGTCTGGAGACTCTCCTGGTTTTCTGGTACGTTCCTTGGATCTACTTCTGGACAATCTGGACTTAGAGATTATGTATCAATGTGGCACCTATCCCTCTGACCTTCCATCTTCTGATTTCAACCTGTTCTGAAGGAGCCTTTATACCTTCATGTTTCTCTTGCATTCCTTTAGCAAGTTCTGACTGGGCTTGTGTAACTGCTGAAGGGGCATGTTCTGTTTGAGGCTTACACTCTGAACCACGTTTACAACTTCTGATTGAACTGATGTAGCTGCTGAAGAGCCAACTTCTGACCATGCTGAGCCAAACTTGCAACTTCTGACCGTCTTCATCTGGAATGGGTCCAGAAGTTCTTAAGCGCTGACTTTTCTAAAAACACTTATTTTAAAGAAACATTCTAAGCATTTAGAATTTGATTTTCCTCGAGATGAAAGCGTTGTTTCTGGATCTTGTGAGATCATCTTGCTCTTGTAAGTGACTTGCTTGGGCAAAAGGATAACTCAGGACTCGGATTTGTTTCAGGGGATTTTGAAAAATCTAAGATGGTTTCCTGAAGAAAGGGAGGGCGAATTTTGGGGTACAACAACTACATATTATAGAAGTATAGTTGTTTGCATCACTACAAGGATTGACAAGAGTCTAATCTTTTGAGAAAAGTTTAAAGATAAAAGCCAAAATGGCAAAAAAATGGTTTGGAATGAGATTGATTGACTTTTAGTCTTCTCACAAAAAATGTCAAGCTATTATTAAATTGATTGAAGTTTATTGATGAAAATGTTTTGAAAATGCATGGACATAAGTCCAAGTTTATTATGAAAGTGTTTCAAGTTTCCAAAACAAGAAGGGTTTTCAAAAGGAGGGAGAAGATTTTTGAAATTAAAAAAGATGGAAGGAGAAGAAGAGGCTATCCTAAAGCATAAGGTAAAAGCTAAGGATAAGGGCCATCTGACCAACAAGAAGCCACAACTTGACATTATGAGTCAAGGTAGAATTCCCATTCTTTGGATTGGAACCAAGCAAGCAAAGATACTAGACCTCTTCAAGTGTATTAAGTCTTCTCAAAAATTGGGCAGAGTAACGGCTGTATGCGGGTGAATTCCAGATTACAAACAAAGGATGCAATCACAGAAACCTGCACACAAAAACAAACAAGCAACCCAATGTCTTGAGGTAAACCTCAAGAGCTCCAGACAAAATAATCAGATAAGATCACAAGGTATCCAAGATAGGCCAAGGTTTCTAATCCTAAGTCCAAGAAAAAGTCCACTGCTCCATCATGCCAAGGATAGTAACCAAATAGTCTAAGTATCATTAAGAGTTTTTTAGGGTTTAAGTTGGTTATTAAGTATCTTAGGAAAAGGAAAAAGAAAAGCTCAAGTGAGCAAAGTGAAAATGATAAGAAAATAAATGCTCAAGTGAGCAAAGATGAAAATGACATGAAATGTAAATGCCAAAAGTAAATAATGCATAAAGCATAAAAGAATAAAAAAAAGCATAACAAAAAAAAATAAAGCAAGTTAATAATTAGTGGTTAGTTGGATGACCATCTTGAAACTTGCATTTGGAACTCATTATAGGATTGGTAGAACCAAAGCCTCCACACAACAAGTTGCATTTGCTTTTTGTCAAGTATATCATCCATTTGGAATTCTCATAAGTACCATTTAATGATCAACGATGTTTAAGTGATCCGCATTGACCAAAAGTGTTGTAGATCTATTAGAGGATTGGTAGAACCAAAGCCTCCACACAATGAATCTCAAGGTTATTCGATCAAAGAGATCAAATTAACATACTTGGGCTTGCAATCATAAGTTTGGGCCACGAATGATCATTTATTCGAATCGGGACAAAATTTAGCGCTATGTTAAGCAATCGTAAGTGGACTTATATAGAAGTCGTACCTATTTTGAGGCCGGTCAATAGCAATCAATTCACCATTTGTTTTGAGACATGATATAGAGATCATGCTCTAACAACATTTAGTGCAAGAAGAAGGGGATGAGATGAAGAGGGATTAGGGTAAAAAAAGAATAAACCACTTTTGAATTAATATGTAATCAAACTATTATTAAAATCATTCATCCATTTTGGTGGAGTTTAACTCAACACCCAAGATCCAATGATGTTAATAAAGTCATGATCAAAAAAATCAACTCAAGACAGCCAGAAAATAATCACAAAATAATAATATATTTAATATATACATTTAAAGGGTTAAAAAAAGTTTAAAAAAACAGAAAATAATGAGGAAAATATCAATTATGTTCAAATTAATCAAGAAATAAAAAATAAGGTCATAGAAAAATCAGAAATGGATCCAAATATTTTTATAAAAATTTTGGTAATTTTTAAAAGTCAGAAACTATTTTTAAAAATTAAAATAAATGGATAAAATAAACAAAAATAGTAAAAAATAATAAAGTCAGAAACAAAAATAAAATGAGGTCACCGATATTTGTCACAATGTCATTGGATCATTCCATAATTTTTTCAGAATTAAAAAATGTGCGAAAGTATTTTTAAACATTTTAAACAAATCAAATAAGTGTAAATTTCATAAAAAAATATCAAAACACAAAAATAAATTGTGAAAAAATAAAAATCAGAAAGAGATTAATCAAAAATATTTTTCATAATTTTTTTAGATTTTTTGGATTAAAAATGAATTTTCTATGATTTTTTGAAGTTTAAAACAATTAAAATATAAAAGTCAGAAAAATAAAATAATAGAAAAAGATGTGGACCATTGGATGAGAGTCAAAACACGTTAGTAATCAAATCCAAAGGATATGGCGCGTTGTGCATATCATGGTCTTTACTGAATAAAGCACTGAATCAAATATAAAATCAGAAATTCAAAAAAACAAATGGCACGCTTTCATTGGTTAGAAGGTGACACGTTGGTCATCTTCAACCTCCAGCCTCACGAATTGCAGGTCTCTCAAACTGTAAAATCAGAAGCTCAAACCTATGTCATTCGTTTCGTCTCTTCAAGACGAAGACAACCATACCCTCGCACCATTTTTATATAAACTGTAACTCAAGCAATTTGGAAGGAAAGTTTTGAAAGGGGATTTGAAAATACATGGTCCAAACGTGTTTCCAGAAGAAAGTAACTATTGCGACTAGAACCAGGGCAATGAGAGCAACACAATGATATCAAAGTTTTAAAGAATTGATGAAGGAATCTACCTATTGAAGTTGAGTTGCAGAGCTCTGAAATTGGACTTCTATGGAGCAATGTAGGGCACGATTATTGAATGTAAATGTATGGATATGTTCAGGGAAGAACAAGGAAGGTGAATTGATGGAGAAAATGGATTGAAAAAGGCTTGAGAATAGGATTCGAAGTAACTGAATTCTGAGTTGGGAAGCAAGTTTGGCAGGGTGATTCTGGCTATCTAAGCTTGGGAAATTGAATGGGGTAGTACATGTATTTATAGGAGAAGCAAATGGGATCAAAAGGAAGGGTGAATGATGCAATTTAGAGGGAATTCGTACAAACCTGATGCACGAGTGAAGTGTGATCCAAACTTCACCAAAACTCATCCAATTCTTGCATTTTGATGCACTAATCCACTTGGGAAAGTTGGCTAATCATGTTTAGACCCAAAGCGCGTGCTAATTTGAGGTTTAGAGGTTGTAACATGAAATTCAAATTCTGACTTGCAGGGAAACTTCAATTCCAAGTTACCACTTTTGAAACAATGGCATTTTCAACTCAGGGAGTCTTAAGGAATGATTCTTGATGCTTTGGAAAAATGAGGTAACAAAATTTGCAATGGAAAAAGAATGGAATCAATTGGAGGTTTGAGCTGAAAATTACATGGAGTCAAAGTCGGAGAAAAAGAGTTGACTTTCCATACTTAGAAATATTTCAAATTGTTCTTAAAAAAGACCTATAATCTCTTGCATCCAAACATGTCTTTGCGCTTAGAATTTGCTCTTAATCAAAAAAGATGGAATGAAGTAGATCTCTTGAATGACATTTTGCAATTTGAACCACTCAAAATCTCCAAAAATTGAGCAAGTTATGACTTGTTGAAGTTGGACAAAATCATGAAATGACCTATAATCTTTTGCATTCTTAAGGCAACTTCCATCCATTTTCTTACTTTTCACATGAAAGAAGGCATGAAGTACACATCTTTAAGATCGTCATGGAAAAATAATGGGCTCAAGGTGATAAAAATTGACCAAGTTATGACCATTTGAAGTCACATATAGAAAATTAGGGATTCAACTGGATGGCTTGTAATCTTTCTTCTTCACCAAGTTCCTTCCACATGAAAAATCTTTGGAACTTTTAAAGTGATTTGTTGGTAACTATTTGAAGAGAAGAATTTTTTTGGAATCACTCAAAAATACCAAAAGATGAGCAAGATATGCCTCTTTGAAGTCCAAAACCCTAGCCTCTAGATCAAGAGAATGCTTGGTGGAACTTTGCCAAATTTGAACAAACTTTTTGTGCCAATACTCATCCTTTTTGAATAGAAATTATTAAGGATGATGATGAGGACATATGGCCACCAACCAATTTCATACCAACTTCAAAACAATTTCAATGGTGAGGTTTAAATTTCTCAAGACTTTGACCAGCACATGGAAATAAACTCATGAACCCATGAAGCAACATGTTAAAAACCTCAATGCCTTGACCTACATTATAAACAAGTGAGACAAACCAATATTGCATTTTGTTAATTTAGAGAGAAAACCAAATAAAAATATCCATGATCATAAGAGAAAACAAGTTAAGGTGCTTGGTAACTCCTCATAGAGCAAAGCTAAAGATAAGTAGAAGAACAAAAAGCCCTAATGTGATTTTGTGGTGGTTGAAACAATATGGTATGATGAAGGGATCTTAAGGGAAAAAATTGGGGTACAACACATCTACCTACTCGAAAAAAGATCGTTTATATTCTTGTTTCCTTTAGACAGTGTTATCCCACTATTGAGAAATAGATAGCACCATTGTTGGATTTGTAAGGGTCAATTCGTAAGGGACGTACGATCATTAAAGCAATGTTAGGACACCTTAGTAATAACCCTAAAGTCTTAAGATCATATTTGAGGTAAAATTTCCGAGGCGACGTTTCCGAGGCAACATTTCTGAACGGGACTTTTGATCTTTGTTAGACAGGAGGGTAACCACTAAGACACTCTATACTTAATGATCGTTTACCGAAGGCAACCAAAGTGAGAGTATACCCTAGGAGTGCACATGTGCGAGTGATTTGATTTCAGTTATTATCTATGCACATTTAGGGTTTTCTAGCCGTTTTAAATTATCATGCAATCTTGTCATACAATCCTATCAACATATATCTAAACAGTTAATATTTGCGAGAATTAAAATGCGAGAAAATAAACCTACGCTATTACAAGGCTTCGGGTAGGGATTAATTACATAGCCAAAAACCTGCAAAAGACGATAAATAAAAAGAAAATCCTAGATTAAACTATTACATGCCGTGGATAGTTACATCAATATTGCAAAAAATAATAAACACGCACGATGAATCGAGAACAAGATAACTAGGGTTTTGACCCCAACTATACCTAATTGTAATTTAAAGGGAAAATCATGTATTGTCGTTTTTGTGTTATTTGAGAAAATAAAGCTCAATGGAAATAATAAAAACCTAATCACTAATTAATTTTAATTTAAGAAAAATAATTAAATTAACCTATTTTTTGTATTTATTTTTAAGAAAGAAATGAATATTAAATCAAGAGCCTAACCCTAATTTTTCTAATTGGTTTTAATTATATAAAAAAAAGTTAGAATTTCCCTAAATTAAATTAAACTAAATTAAATTAAATTTGATAAAAAAAAACTAACTAATTCTAATTTTTTGTAAACTCTTGATTTTATGATTTTTTGTGAAAAAGAAATTAATTTTGTTAAAAATAATTAAGCAAATTAAATTAAATAAAAGAAATAAATTAGACAAAAGAAAAAAGAATGGGCCTGAAAGCATTGGCAAAAGAGGGGGTGTTGCTTGGAATTTCTTGGCCCAACAAGCTCAGGCCTTGTTCACTTTACCCAATCCCATGTGCACGTTTGACTGGAGCGCATGGTGGTCCTTCATTGTGGGCATATTAGATCTGGCCAGGAGTACATCAGATGGATGATGTTGAGAGTGCATGGAACACGCTTGAGAATGGGAAGCACTGGATTGAACTGAAATTGTTGAGAAAATAAAATGCACACGCCTGGGATCGAACCCAAGACGTGTGCATCAAAAGCTAACATCCTCACCATCTGCGCTAACATGTCAATTGAGATAATAATGAAATAAATGGAATATAATACAAACAACGTGCCACGCCTCCCAAAACACGCGGAAATTCAAACGAGCCACTCACACACTGCCACGCCATTGTCTTCTTCATTGATTTTTTCGTTTTAGGTAAAAGGACTTTTACCTACGGACATCAAGCGCAGGTATAGCCCCTGTTCACTCCAAAATCATGTACGTGCGTGATAAATGAAAACCAATGGTACCAATCAACTCGTTTCAACCTCACGAGCATCATGGTACCATTATCAATGTCCAATTTTTCCTGTATGAGGAATCCCTAAAAACAAAGAACAAACCCTAGCCATGCCAGTTTTATGTACAGTCAATAAAAATGCAATTGAATATACTGATTAGCTTGCAAACTCAATAAGGAAGAAGAATCTGTAATCAAAATGTGCAAATGATGCATAAATCCATAAAAACGAAAACGAAATTCTAAGCTAACCGTGTGACTGCTACGATACGTTTCAGGGTGTGGGGAGGCTTGTTAACGATTGAAACACGATCCTGAAACGTCCAACAATTGATTGGTATGGTTAGAATGGTTTGAGATGGCCTGCAACTTGGAATTTGGTCTTCACTTTTTCTTTGAATTTTTGTAATTGGTTTTGCCTCCTTCATGATTTCTCCACCTCTCCTTTTGGTCTGCCTTTGTTCCTTATGTATAATAGAGTGCATTGGGGTTAATATTTGCATCCAATCTTTGCCATTTATGAAGATTGATCATTGATTTAATCCTTGCACCAAATCTTTCCAAATCAAGCATTTTCAATCTTTTTGTATCCATATGAAGCCTTGCATGATTTGATCTTGTCTCCAGTTGTATAATGAATTTAATCATGCACAAAATCTCAAGGTTTTATTGATTTTTGATATTTTCATTATTTTATATTGATTTTATTTGATTTAAATGAAATAAAATCAAAATAAATAATAAAAATAAAATAATTACAAGTGGAAAGGCTCATGGGTCATGGATCACATTACAAACTCAGTGCAAGCATAAAAAGTTGGGCCTATTTAGCAAAAAATGCAATTTTGGACACATTTGACTTTTGGCAATTTTGCAAAAAAGGTCAACTTGGCCAATGCATAACTCTCTCAATTTTGACCCTAGAGATGTGTTCTTAGAAATTTTAGAAAGCTTAATATGTCCTTTAAGCAAACATTTTGGTCTCATCTCAATTAATTCTTCCATGTTCATGTATGAAGCTTTGACCCAAAAGGTGTTTTTGTTGACTTTTCAAAATGACCTATAATGTCAAAATTCATATCTTTTTGTGAGTGCATATTTTGAACTTGGGAGATGAATATGAATTGTAGGGGATTGCATCCTCTTAAAAATGAGATTTGGATGGGTTATTTTTGATAAAGTATGAGAAAGTTATGCCTGGTCAAAGTTGAGTTGACTTTTCCTGCAAAACCCTAATTTAGCAACTTTTGGGTTTTGATAAATTGTGAGCAATCCTTGAGGAATCATGATCAAACTTTGGTAAAATGATGAATAATACTTCAAAATAAGGATGTTGACCAAAAATCTTGAGGTTTGACTGTATGTGGGCCACAATTGACTTTTGACCTAACACAATCGACTTCTAGGTATTTGAGCAATTGACTGAGCAAACTTTCTCTGCAAGGCTTGAAACTTGATATGGATGATCTTGAGAACATATTAGGAAAATGGTGAGAGTTTGGGATCCTTTGGACTCAAGCATCTTGGTGCAAAATGAAACCCTAATTTGGAATAGACTGCCTTAGGAGAGAGTTTGTCTGGTCAACTCTTGGGCTTCCTTGAGCAATTTGAGGACTTCACTTGACATGTATTGAGAAATATGGGAGGGAAAATTTTGGGGTACAACAGCTTCCCCTGTTCAATCTTCTTAAACCTGAGGATGTAGATTGGCTTGTCTGTCTTTCGTGATCTGAAGGTGGAAGATGATTGAACACTAGAGTCTCCAGAAATTTGCACTTGCATGAAGTGATACTTATCTTGCGATATCGGGAATGGGCTTACAAATTCCATTTGGAAGTCAATGATGAAAGATGGGCTTAAAGATTCCATCTGAAGAAGCGTCGATCGCATAAGAGATTCCTTTGCAAGAACCCGTCTACTTGTTGTTGAAGAGGACTTCGCTGGGGAATGTTGGTCTTTGTCTTGAGAATAATAGAGTTTTAGGAACTTTAGTTGTCCATTACCTTACTGGGGAAGGATTCCGGTTTGGGAAGCGGGAGTGATCTTGTGTTCGGTCGGGGTATATGTTGCACCGCAACTTACTGAGGAAATGTGAAATCAATTGTGTTTGATCGGGTCCCGGTCTTACAGCATTGTGGACTGCTGTCTGGGGATAATAGAGGAAGAAAGCCTGGATAGTAAGGTTATGAGAAGGAACCTGGATGGTAGGGTTTCTTCGATATGAGAGCCTGGATAGTAGGGCTGTGAGAAGGAACCTGGATAGTAAGGTTACTTTGATATGAAAGCCTGAGTAGTAGGGTTATGAGAAGGAACCTGGATAGTAGGGTTTCTTTGGTATGAGAGCCTGGGTAGTAGGTCTATGAGAAGGAACCTGGATAGTAGGGTTTCTTCGATATGAGAGCCTGGGTAGTAGGGCTGTGAGAAGGAACCTGGATAGTAAGGTTACTTCGATATGAAAGCATGGGTAGTAGGGTTGTGAGAAGGAACCTGGATAGTAGGGTTTCTTCGGTATGAGAGCATGGGTAGTAGGGTTATGAGAAGGAACCTGGATAGTATGGTTTCTTGGATATGAGAGCCTGAGCAGTAGGGCTATGAGAAGGAACCTGGATAGTAGGGTTTCTTCGGTATGAGATCCTGGGTAGTAGGGCTGTGAGAAGGAACCTGGATAGTAGGGTTTCTTCGATATGAGAGCCTGGGTAGTAGGGTTGTAAGAAGGAACCTGGATAGTAGTGTTTCTTCGATATGAGAGCCTGGGTAGTAGGGTTGTGAGAAGGAACCTGGATAGTAGGGTTTCTTCGATATGAGAGCCTGGATAGTAGGGATGTGATAAGGAACCTAGATAGTAGAGTTTCTTCGATATGAGAGCCTGGATAGTAGGGCTACTTTTGTTGCGCCGATGATTACTCTGTTTAGCTTCAAGTGTTGATGATGGACTTGCTGGAAATTGTTGATAATAACGTCTTTCCTGAAATAAATACAGGGTTAGTTATATGTGATGTATGAGATGCATTGTGTGTTGAAGTTCTCAAAATAAATGAGACCATGTTATGTGTGGTGTATGCATATGTCATGATGTATGAACATGAAATGCTGACGTGATAGTCGGAATCGGGGAACATACATCCCTGATTGCCATGAAAACCATAGTTTCTCCACCTCTGTTGGGGATGGTGAACAAAGATGACCGTGCTGGGGATTTGCCCCTTGGCTGGTAAAGATTTTGTCGAAAGAGACCCTGCCTGAGGATAACTCTACGGGAAAATAACTTTGTTGGAGAGAAGATACTCTGTTGATAGATCTGCTGATTTGGAGAAATAAACTCCACTGGGGATAAATTTTTGTTTGTTGTTGATAAATAAACTCTGCTTGGGGAAATTTTTATCGACTCATTCGCAATTATGAACCTCGGCTGGGGAGAGTTGTGCTCTGTTGGGAAAGTTAACACCACTGTCTTGGGATACTTCTTACTCTGTGGGGAGTGTATGTACCACTTCTCATGTTCTCCAGTTGGTTCTATCCATGTACCTGATGGGCAGAGTAACTGTAGGGTTTGGGCACTTCTTGTTTGTCCATGTTCCTGGAATTACGAGTAATCGTCTTTTGTTTCTTATGTAAATATTTATGAGCAGCAATTATTTTCAAACGCATATATCAAAAATGAATCATTGGACGTTCTTGCAAAACAAAACAGAAAAAGAAAAAAACAAGTTGAAATTTCTTGTAAAAATGAATTGTATTGATTTTTTGAAGTTGGCCTGTAATAGGCGTTTTGTACAAGAGGCTGGCGTCCTAGTAAGAGAATGCCGCCGAAAGAAATTACAATTTGTGTAAAATAAATAAAACAACTATGTGAAATAATCCCATTGGGTTCCAACTCTGCTATTGCCCTTATATCTTCAAGCGTCTCATCACTTTGCTGCTTGGCCGAAAGTGGATCAGATTGATTAGCATCGTCTGAACTTGATAATCGATACCGAAGCCTGGTTGCAAAATGATCCAATGAGACATATTGTTACGCTTTAATCCCTAATTCTTTCCTGGACCGCCCTTTCGAGTTTTCGGTCCACCAGGATACCCTTTTTTGCCCAAGTCGCCTTTTCAGGTTTTCGACTTGCCGGGTGTACAGTTTTTTTTCATTTTCATCCCTTACTTTTTCCCGAACCCTTTTGGCTCGCCGGGAAGCCCTTATTTTTGCTTAGGCCAGTCAACCTAGCGGGTCTTTGATTATGCGTAGTATCTTTTCACTATGTCTGCATTGACGGGGTGAGGAAGGTCGTCACCGTCCATGGTGGTTAGAATCATAGCTCCTCCCGAGAAAATGTTCTTAACCACAAATGGCCCTTCGTATGTGGGGGTCCATTTTCCCCTGGGATTACCTTGCGGAAGTATGATGCGTTTGATCACCAGATCCCCGACGTGATATTCTTGGCGTCTGACTTTCTTGTTAAATGCCTTAATCATTCGCTTTTGATACGTCTGACCATGACAAATAGCAGTCAGCCTCTTTTCATCAATTAGATTCAGCTGATCAAGTCGGGTCTAGATCCAGTTGTCTTCGCTCAAACCCGCATCCTTCATAATCCTGGGAGAGGGTATCTGGACTTCGATGGGTATGACTGCCTCCATACCATACACCAAGGAGTAGGGTGTTGCTCCTGTCGACGTCTGTGCTGAGGTACGGTATCCATGAAGAGCGAATGGTAACATCTCATGCTAGTCTTTATAGGTCACCGTCATCTTCTGCACAATCTTCTTGATGTTCTTGTTAGCTGCTTCAACAACCCCATTCATTTTCGGCCAGTAGGGAGAAGAGTTGTGATGATGTATCTTGAACTGTTTGCAGAGCTCGGTGATCATCGTATTGTTGAGATTTGTACCATTGTCCGTAATGATCCTTTCTGGTACACCATATCGACAGATCAGATTGTGTCGGATAAACCGTGCCACAACATTCTTGGTTACTGTAGAAAAAGAAGCTGCCTCGACCCACTTCGTAAAGTAATCAATAGCTACCAAAATGAAACGATGCCCGTTGGACGCAGTAGGTCTGATATCACTGATCATGTTGATGCCCCACATTGCGAAAGGCCAAGGAGCTGTCAAAATATTCAGAGGAACTAGAGGTATATGCACCTTATCAGCATAGACTTGGCACTTATGACAGGTCCGAGAATGTTGATAACAATCGGCTTCCATAGTGGACCAATAATATCCTTCCCGTAGGATTTTATTTGCCATGGTATGTCCACTGGAATAAGTTCTAAAGGTACCTTCATGTAACTCTGCCATGATCCTTTCTGCCTCGCTTTTGTCCACACATCACAGTAAGGTTGAATCATGGTTACGCTTAAAAAGGATATCATTACTGATGAAGAACTTCACAGCGAATCTTCTCAGAAACTTCTTATCATTAACAGATGCCCCCTCGGGGTATTCTTGAGCCTCAAGATACCTCTTTACCTCGTGAAACCAGGTTTTATCTACTACCTCTTCAGTCTCGATGTCACAATAATGTGCGGGTTTGTCCAACCTCTCAATGGTAATCTGGGGAGCTTCATTGTCCCACTTGACTTTGAATATAGAAGACATGGTAGCTAGCGCGTCCGCTAACTGGTTCTCCTCTCTCGGAAAGTGTTCAAAGGTTATCTCCTCAAAATGTGGGAGCAATGTCAGTACATATTCTTTGTAAGGAATAAGATTTGGGTGCTTCGTATCCTACTCGCCTTTGATCAGACTGATCACTAGGGCAGAATCTTTGAATAGACTCAAGAACTTAATCCTCAGGTCAATAGCAGGTCGAAGGCCCATGATACACGCTTCATACTCCTCCATATTGTTGGTGCAGTTAAAGCATAATCAAGCGGTGAACGGGGTATGACAACCCTCAGGAGACATAATTACAGCGCCAATGCCATTACCCAATGCGTTTGATTCTCCTTCAAAATACATAGACCATCAGGATCCTTCCTCAGGTCCTTCATCCGGTCGAGGTTCTTCACAGTTGGTAACTGTGATCGGTGGGAATGAGAACTGACTGTTTTGGAATGCTGGTTCGCGTTTGCGTTTGTTTTTGCAAAATGTCGCGGTAAGCAAGAGTCGCCACCATCTTTTATTTTATCCAACAAGGAAAGGACAAAAGCACAGAAAAATTCCTTTTTGAGATATTTCTCGGGTTCGGGAGGTAGATTATAGAAAGGGAAGGGGTTAGCACCCTTTCTATCCGTGGTTATCCACGGGCTCTTAGGTACTTGCTCATTGTGTTTTCAAAAGTTTGCTTTTCTTTGTGTTTGTGGGTTTGAAAAGAGTTTTTTTGTTTGAAAGGGATGTAAGTGCGAAAAGTTTTGTTTTGTTTTAAAAGGAGCAAGTACTTAAGAACCATCTACCTACTCAAAAAGGAATTAATCTATACAAGTGTCCTTTAGACAACGCTATCCCACTATTGATGAGTAGGTAGCATCATCGTTGGAGTTTCTGGGTCAATTCGATTAAGGGATATGTGGTCACTAAAGCAATGTTAGGATGCGTTAGGGTAACCCTAATATCCTAGATCATTTTTCCGAGCCAACCGTTTCGAGGCAACTATGATCTTTGGATAAGAGGGCGACCTCTAAAACTTCCTATACTCAATGACCACGTTCGAGGCAACCAAGTGAGGTGTACCCTAAGAGTGCGCATGTGCGAGTGTGTTATTTCGATTAATTTTATCTGTACATGTCAATGGTTATCTATGTTGATTTTAAGTTAAAAAATTGATCTTGTCATGCATTTCCTATTAACAAACATCTAACAGTTAATATATTGCGGAAATTAAATTGCGGGAAATTAAATCTAAGCTATTACAAGGCGTCGGGTATTTACATCGCCAAAGACAAACCCTTTAATTTAAATTGCGGAAAGTAAATAAAAGCGATAAATAAATAAAGTCCTAATTTAAAACTATTACATTCCCGAAGCAATTACATTATTGGATAATGGATCAAAAATAATACGCGTGCGAGAAAATTAAATCGAAATGTTTTTCAGGGTTTTGACCCTTTTTTAAGAAAGAAAGAGATTTTTTGTGATTTTTTTTAAATTAAATTAAATTAAATTAAATTAGTAATTGAATCAATTAATTAAATGAAAATATTTTTGGTTTTTTTTATAATTAAGGAAATAAAATAAAAATGGTTAAAAGTTTTTAAAAACCCTAATTCTAAATTGATTTTAATTTATTGCAAAAATGTTAAAATTAACCTAATTAATACTAAATTAATTAATTATTTATTTACACAAATAACGAAATGGTGAAATTAATAAAAATATTATTTTTTAGGTTTTTTGATTTTATGAGAAAAATTATTGGGTTAGTAATTAATTAAAATAATAATAATAAAACAATAAATAAAATAGGAAAATAATGAAAGAAAAATAAAAAAGGAGCAATCTCAGGGGGTATTGGGCCCAAAGAGGGGGTCTGAATGGCAATTTTCTAGGCCCAAACGTAGGCAGCCTTGTTGACTTTCAGAATCCGGCGCGTGTTTGTTGACCAGGACTCATGGTGAACCTTCAATCTTAGCCATTGGATTTGCCTTGTGGGCCACTTGGCGTTTGAGATCTGGAAGCATATGATAGTCCATGCTTGGAGTGCTGCATGTGAATACCTGGAGAAAAAATTCAACAAAGTTTTGGGGGACCTGGGATTCGAACCCAGGTCCCAATGCTCAATGACACGCCTCCCTTGCCAACTCAACGAGCTTGCACATCTGTTATTAGAATAAGCAATAAATAATATATGTAAAATAACGCACTAAGCCTGGAATAAAAAAAACAAGCGCCAATAATTTGAACTGGCCAATCACGCCTAGCCACGTTATCATCTTCTCCAAATATCCCTGGTTATTTACCCGCGGATTTTAATCTGCAGGAAAGTTCGTGGGATGTCTCAAAAATCCTTCCCAGGCCATGTAAACGCAATCTAAGGGTACCAATGTGATCGTCTCTCTTCCCTGAGCATGAATATGGCTATGGTTTGCCTTGATTGTACCTGTGCCAAGAATGCCTAAAAACAAAACAAGAAAACCCTAGATTCGGGTATCATGATACAGGCTCTGAAAATGAAATTGAATATTGCCAAAATGTTCTAAATCAAACAACAAACATAAATATGCAAAGATTTTAATGAAAGGATGCAAGAATTAGAGACTTGGATTTCATGTTCAGAGCTTGGTTTGTGGACACTTACAGCGAGTTTCAGGCGATGAGAAGGCTTGATTTTGATTGGTATCACTTCAGGGGATTGCCAGCAAGGGATTAGTGTCAAGCTTTTGCTTTGAATCGAGCTCTAATATTGATTTTGATCTCCCACTTTTCAAGGTTTTTTTAATTCTGAGTTTGCCGTTTTTGCAGTCCTTAGGGCGTGTGTTTGATCTCCCTCGCTTGTGTGTGTATAAGGAAATGTATTTAGGTTACAATTTGGGCTGGAATCCATAAGCATTGATGAATGGAGATTTGATTTGATCACCATTATCAAGTTTCCAAAAATATGCCAAATCTGATTTTTTTTATGCATGAAAAGGCTTGATACGAATTTGATTTGATGAATCATGATAATTGAAAGCTGCAATGATCAAAAAGATATCATTCCATTCATTTTTAGATTTTATTTAATTTAATATTGATTAAAAATGAATTAAATCAATAAAAATTAAATAAAATAGAAAAATAAATGATTGGTCATGAAATTAAGGATGGGACACGTGTGTGGTGTGATAAGACCAAATCAAGTGGAAACAAGTGGGCCCTTTTGTCAAAAATTGGAGTTTTGAGGATAGTTGACTTTTGGCAATTTTGGAAAAATGCCCAACTTCAACAATACATAACTTCTTCAATTTTGTAATTTTAGAGGTGTTCTTGGACTTTTTAGAAACCTTGAGATGTACTCTATCCAAACCTTTTGGTCTCATATCATTTTGATCTTCCATGCTCAAGTTATAAGCTTTGGAAAAAAGGTGTTTTTGTTGACCTTCAAAAATGACCTATAATGTCCACATTTGTAACTTTTTGTGAGAGCATTTATTGATCTTGGGATGTGAATATGGATTGTATGAAATTGCATCCTCTTCAAAATGAGCTTTGGATGGGTCATTTCTCATGAAGTATTAGAAAGTTATGCTTGGTCAAAGTTGAGTTGACTTTTCCTGCAAAACCCTAATTTAGCAACTTTTGAATCTTGATGAATCTTGAGCCATCCTTGATGAATCATGATCAAACTTTGATCAAATGATGAATTATCCTTCAAAATGATAATTTTGGCAAAAAATCTTGAGGTTTGACTGTTTGTAGGTCACAGTTGACTTTTGCCCTAACACAGTCGATTTTTGGACCTCTTGAGCAATTGACTGACCAAACTTTCTCTCCAAGGCTTGAAATTTGACATGGATGAACTTGAGAACATATTAGTACATTGGGGAGCATTTGAGGCCATTTGGATGTAAGGACCTTGATGCAACACAAAACCCTAATTTTGACTTGACTGCCTTAGGAGGTGATTTGATTGTCCAACTCTTGAGTTATCTTGAGCAACTTGGAGATGATTCTTGACCTATCTTGAGAAATATGGGAGGGCAAATTTGGGGTACAACAGTTGCCCCTGTTCAATCTTCTTAAACCTGAGGATATAGATTGGCGTTCAGGCCTTTCGTGATCCGAAGGTGGAAGATGATTGAACACTAGAGTGCCCAGAAATTTGCACTCGCATGAAGTAGTATTCGCCTTGTGATGCCGGGAATGGGCTTACAGATGCCATTTGGAGATTGATGATGGGAGATGGGCTTAAAGATGCCATCCGAAGGAGTTTCGATCGCGTAAGAGATTCCTTAGCGAGAGCTTGCATACCTGTTGTTGAGGGAGATTCCGTCGGAGAATGCTGTTCTTTGTCTTAGGAGAAATAGAACTTTAGGAGCTTCAGACGTCCGTTATTCTACTGGGGAATCATCTCTGTTAAATTTTAAGAGCTTCGGTCGTCCGTTATTCTATTGAGGAACCATCTATGTTGAAGAGGTGAGAGTGAACTACTATCTGGTCGTAACCCAGGCTTCATAGTGATGAGACTGACTGCTATCTAGTTGTAATCCAGGCTTTACAGTGACTTACTGGGGAGATGAGATTAAACTTGCTATCCGGTCGTAATCCAGGATTTGAAATTTCTCACTTCTTATCTGGTTGAAATCCAGGCTTCAGAACAAATCAAGTGGTTATCCGGTCGCCTCCGGGCTTCCACTTGAATTTAGGGCACACTAATATCCGGCCGATTTCGGGCTTCTTAGTAACTGTCCATGTAAACTATTTGGTCGAAATCTAAGCTTCACAGTGTCTTGTACCGCTATCTGGTCGTAATCCAGGCTTCACGATGTGTTATACCATTATCTGGTCGAATCCAGGCTTCATGGTTTCACGTACTGCTATCTGGTCGAATCCAATCTTCATAATACCTCACTTCTTATCTGGTCGAAATCCAGGCTTCAGAATAAATCAAGTGGTTATCCGGCCGCATCCAGGCTTCCCCTTGACTGTTGGGTTTACTAGTATCCGGTCGAATCCGGGCTTCATAGCTACTGGCTGGGTAAACTGTTATTTGGTCGTAATCCAAGTTTCACAATGTCCCTTAATGCTATCTGGTCGTAATTCAGGCTTCGCAACGTATCATACCACTATCTGGTTGAAATCCAGGCTTCGTAATACTCTTGGTTGTTATCTGGTCATAACCCAGTCTTCACAACATCTCCTAACATTATCTGGTCGTAATCCAGGCTTCATGGTCTTGTATTGCCTTCTGGTCGTAATCCAGACTTCACAATAACTTGCTGAGCTGTTATCCGGTCGTGATCTGGGCTTCACAGCTTGTGTTTATGATATACCATTATCTGGTCGAATCCAGGCTTCATGGTGCTTACTGAGTTGCTATCCGGTCGTAATCCGGGCTTCACGGCTCACTAGGGAGTAAACTATTATCCGGTTGTTCTCCGGGCTTCATAGCTTGCTTTTGAGAGATGTGACTATCTGGTCGTAATCCAGGCTTCGCGGTAGTCTGATATTATTATCCGGTCGTAATCTGGGCTTCACAATATGTTGTAGAAATCAAGATACTATCCGGTCGTACCGGGGCTTTATAACTTGAATTTTGATTGTATCTTTCCTGAAAGGTAAAGGTTAGCTGTATGTGATGCATGATATGTATTAGGCAATGATGTTCTCAAAATAAATGAGATTGTATGGTATGATGCGTATATGCATGTAGCATGATGTATGGACATGTAATGTTTTAGCTGGGGAAAATAAATCCCGGAGCTGCTGGAGAATAAAGTTGAATGCTTCGCTTCCGCCAGGGATGGTGAACGAAGATGATTGTGAGGATAAACCTGCAGGAGGAAAGAATTTTGTTGGGGAATAAACTGATGAAGAGATTACTCCGAGGGGAATTACTCTGTGGGGAAGAGATGCTCTGCTGAGGATTTTAACTGATAAACTCCGCTGGGAATTCCGCTGATAAACTCTGTTGGGGATTTCAATGATGAACTCCGCTGGGGATAAACTCCGCTGAGGATGAATTATTGTTGCTGGTGATACTGAACCTGTTGAGGATTGAATTTCTGTTCGGGGAAAGAAAGAACTTCACTGGGGATGATCTTTCAGTTGCGACTTGCTGAGGATAACCCAGTTAAACTCTTGTGGGGATAACCCTCTGAATTTGGCTGGGGAGATTTATTTGCACTCTGTAGGGGACAAGCTTCCAAAGTCTACTGGGGAAGATGATTCAACTCTGATTGGAAAACTTTTTTAGACTACGTTAGGGAAATGGCTCCACTGGGGGTATCTTGTATTCCGCTCGGGAACATTCTTACACTCCATTGAGGAATATTAAGACTGCCGGGGATACCAAACCTTTTTAGGGCTGATGGTAGACTAACTCTGCTTGGGGAAAGTATTGATGATTTGTATCCAACTGCAAGTCTCAGCTGGGAGAGCTACCATTACTGTTTTGCTCTGCGGGGAGTGAAAGTATCGTAGCCATATTCTTCAGTTGAATTTACCTTGGTACCTGGTGGATAGAGTAACTGCACAACTTTTGACATTTCTTATGCCCCTGTTTATGATATTACCAGTAATTCATCCTTTGTTTCATATGTGAATATTTATGAGCAGCAATTAATGTCAAATACATATATCAAAAATGAGACTTTGGACGTTCTTTGCAAAACAAAACTGATAAAGGAAAAACAGCTTGAAATTTGTCTGAAAATGAATTTGTATTGATTTTGAAGTTTGGCCTGTAAATAGGCATTTTTGTACAAGAGGCTGACGTCCTAGTAAGAGAACGCCGCCGAACAAATAGAATTTATACAATTTGTGAAAAGGAAACAAAACAGCTATGTGAATAATCCCACTGGGTTCCAACTCTGCTATTGCCTTTATCTCTTCAAGCATCTCATCACTTTGCTGCTTAGTTGAAGATGAATATGATTGATTAGTGTCGTCCGAGCTTGGTAGTCGGTACCGAAGTCTGGATGCGAGGTGATCCAATGAGACATAGTATTACGCTTTAATCCCTAACTTTTGCCTGAACCGCCCTTTCGGGTTTTCAGTCCACCGGGATACCCATTTTTGCCCAAGCCGCCTTTTCAGGTTTTCGACTTGCCGGATGTACAGATTTTTTTTATTTTCATCCCTTATTTTTGCCCGAACCCTTTTGGTTCGCCGGGAAGCCCTTATTTTTGCCTAGGCCAGTCAACCTAGCGGGTCTTTGATTATGCGTAGTATCTTTTTACTATGTCTGCATTGACGGGGTGAGGAAGGTCGTCACCATCCATGGTGGTTAGAATCATAGCTCCTCCTGAGAAAATGTTCTTAACCACAAATGGCCCTTCGTAAGTAGGGGTCCATTTGCCCCTGGGATCACCTTGAGTTAAGATGATGCGCTTGATTACCAGGTCCCCAACTTGATACTCTTGTCGTCTGACTTTCTTGTTAAACGCCTTTATCATCCATTTTTGATACGTCTGACCATGACAAATAGCAGTCAGTCTTTTTTCGTCAATTAGGTTCAGTTGATCAAGTCGGGTCTGAATCCAGTCATCTTCACTCAAACCTGCATCCTTCATGATCCGCAGAGAGTGTATCTGAACTTCAATGGGCAAGACTGCCTCCATGCCATAAACCAAGGAATAGGGTGTTGCCCCTGTTGACGCCCGTGCTGAGGTACGATACCCATGAAGAGCAAACGGTAACATCTTGTGTCAGTCTTTATAAGTCACTGTCATCTTCTGCATAATCTTCTTAATGTTTTTATTTTCCGCTTCGACAGCCCCATTCATCTTCGGCCGGTAGGGAGAAGAGTTGTGATGATGTATCTTGAATTGCTCGCAGAGCTCAGTGATCATCTTGTTGTTAAGGTTGGTACCATTATCCGTAATTATCCTCTCTGGTACACCATATCGATAGATCAGATTGTGCCGAATGAACCGTGCCACGACGTTCTTGGTTATGGTAGAAAAGGAAGTTGCTTTAACCCACTTCGTAAAGTAATCAATTGCTACCAGGATGAAATGATGCCCGTTGGATGCCGTAGGTCTGATCTCGCCGATCATATCAATGCCCCACATTGCAAATGGCCAAGGCGCTGTCAAAACATTCATAGGAACTGGAGGTATGTGCACCTTATCAGCATAGACCTGGCACTTGTGACATGTCCGAGAATGCTGATAACAGTCGGCTTCCATTGTGGACCAATAATATCCTGCCCGAAGGATCTTCTTTGCCATGGTGTGTCCACTGGAATGAGTCCCGAAAGTACCTTCATGTAGCTCTGCCATGATTCTTTCTGCTTCATTCTTATCCACACAGCGCGGTAAGGTCGAATCATGGTTACGCTTGTAAAGAATGCTATTGTTGATGAAGAACTTCGCTGCGAACCTCCTAAGAAACTTCTTGTCATTAATAGATGCACCCTCGGGGTATTCTTGAGCCTCAAGATACTTCTTCACCTCATGAAACCAGGGCTTTCCTGTTACTTCTTCAGTCTCCAGATCACAGCAATGTGCAGGTTCGTCCAATCTCTCAATAATGACCCGGGGAGCTTCGTTGTCCCAATTGACTTTAAACATAGAAGACATCATAGCCAGCGCGTCCGCTAACTGATTCTCCTCTCTAGGGAAGTGTTCAAAGGTTATCTCCTCAAAATGGGGAAGCAATGTCAACACATACTCCTTATAAGGAATAAGATTTGGGTGTTTCGTATCCCACTCGCCTTTGATCTGACTGATCATGAGAGCAGAATCTCCGAAGACACTCAAGAACTTAATCCTTAGGTCAATTTCTGCTCGAAGACCCATAATGCATGCTTCATACTCCGCCATGTTGTTGGTGCAGTTGAAACATAGTCGGGCAGTGAACGGAGTATGAGAGACTTTAGGAGATATGATCACAGCGCCAATGCCATTACCCAAAGTGTTCAAAGCTCCATCAAAGTACATAGACCATCGGGATCCTTCCTCAGGTCCTTCATCCGGTCCAGGTATCTCACAATCAGTTATTAACATGATATTCTCGTCCGGGAATTCAAAGTTCATAGACTGGTAATCATCCATTGCCTGGTGTGCCAAATGGTCTGCCAATACACTTCCCTTGATTGCTTTTTAAGTTGTGTACTGGATGTCATACTCAGTCAAGATCATCTGCCATCTTGCTATTCTTCTGGACAAGGCAGGCTTTTCGAAGATATACTTGATTGGATCCATCTTTGATATCAAGAGAGTAGTGTGATTCAGCATATACTGTCTCAGCCGGCGAGCAACCCATGCCAAAGCGCAACAAGTTTTCTCGAGCAGTGAGTATCGGGTCTCACAGTCGGTAAACCTTTTGCTAAGGTAATAAATAGCATGCTCTTTTCGGCCATACTCGTCATGTTGACCCAGCACACACCCCATTGAGTTATCAAGCACAGTCAAGTATAAGATCAGAGGTCTCCCTTCAACTGGTGGCATCAGGATGGGTGGCTCCTGGAGATACTCTTTGATTCTTTCAAAAGCAGTTTGGCATTCATCATTCCAACGTATCACTTGATCTTTCTTCAGTAGCTTGAAGATTGGCTTACAAGTAGCAGTTAGGTGTGAGATGAATCGGGCGATATATTTCAGTCGTCCCAAAAAGCCTCTGACTTCTTTCTCTGTTCTGGGAGCTGGCATCTCCTGTATAGCTTTCACTTTGGCAGGGTCCACTTGAATACCTTGGTCGCTTACAATAAAACATAGCAGCTTACCAGACCTCACCCTGAAGGTGCACTTGTTCGGGTTTAACCTCAGCTTGTACAACTTCAACCTGTCAAACAACTTCTGTAGATGGTCAAGGTGTTCTTCCTCAGTCTGGGACCTTGCAATCATATCGTCGACGTATACTTCAATCTCATGATGGATCATGTCATGAGACAAAGCAACCATGGCACGCTGATACGTTGCCCCAACATTTTTTAACCCAAAAGGCATGACCTTGTAGCAAAAGGTACCCCACTGAGTAACAAAAGTTGTTTTCTCCATGTCTTCGGGAGCCATTTTTATCTGATTATAACCGGAGAAGCCATCCATAAAGGAGAAGACCTTGTGCTGGGCGGTGTTGTCGACCAGAACGTCAATATGAGGTAGAGGGAAGTCATCCTTATGGCTCGCCCTGTTCAAATCCTTGTAGTCAACACACATTCGAACCTTACCATCTTTCTTCGGCACTGGAACCACATTGGCAACCCACTGTGGGTAAGAAGTAACTGCTAGAAAACCGGCGTCAAACTGTTTCATAACTTCAGCCTTGATTTTCTCAGACATCTCTGGGCGCATACGGCGAACCTTCTGTTTCACTGGAGGATAGTCTTCCTTGGTAGGCAGGCGATGAACCACAATATCAGTATCCAAACCAGGCATATCTTCGTAAGACCGGGAAAAGATCTCAACATAATCCTGCAGCATCTGAATCAACCGTTGTTTCACACTAAGCTCCAGGTTGGCACCGATCTTGACCTCTTTCTTGTTTGTCTCTGTACCCAGATTCACTGATTCCACCGGCTCTTCATGCGGATGAATGGCCCTCTCTTCTTGGAGAAACAGTCTTGCAAGTTCACCAGGCACTTCGCAATCATCTTCACCTTCGTCTTCGGCTAAGTTGATCGGATTTTCGAAGTCATAACTGGCAGTAGCAGAATCGTTACCAGTAGGATCCAGAGTGGATGTGGACCTGTATATGTGAGTGTGTGTAAAATAGTTGACTTGCAATATATAATAAAGAAAGACAAGGAGCTCAAGATTTGAAATGCAAGACGTCCAATGCTTTTATTAATGATATATGAAAATTACACACAAAAGCCCTCACAAATGAAGCCACGGTGCCCCGGGTAAGACACTGGGCCATAAAGTTTCAAAACATTGTCTATTACAAATTAAAAACAAAAGTTTCATTACTGGGTAACAAAAGTAATAGGGGTGAAGTCCTTTGCTGTCCAGTTTCTTGGTCCACCGTCGGTCGTAGGATAGATCCAGCTGTCGAATTCAGACTCTTCCATATCACCTTTTATGGCATTTACTCCCGAGTTGCTGATGAACACGGGAGGTCTTCCGATCCTTGCACTTTGAACAGCCCTTTGAGCTTCTGCAGTGAAACCCAAACCAAACTTGTTAGTCTTCTGTGTAAAATCATGGAGTCGGCCCCAATTTGCACACTCACCCTTCTCAATAACAACCCGGACATCTTTTAAGGAAGCCATCTTCATAGGAGAATCCTCTACCACAGTCTCAGCTGATGCCAATGTCTGGGGAACCTCTTCAAAGTGCTGAAATGGGGTCCCAATGAACTCCCCGTCCATCTCTACGTATCGGAATGAGTTGAGGTGGCCGACCATATACTCTTCCTCCCCTTGTACTGTCACAATCTTCCCTCTGACCGGGTACTTCAACTTCTGGTGGAGTGTTGAGGTTACGGCCCCAGCTTTATGGATCCATGGGCGACCCAGCAAACAAGAATAGGATGGCCGAATGTCCATCACATAGAACGTCGAATTGAAGACCTGTGAACCTACTTTAATTGGAATATCAACTTCACCGTACACCATCCTTTTAGACCCATCAAAGGCCCTGACAACGATGTTACTTGGTTTTAACTCCAACCCTTCGCAATCCAACCGGTCTAGAGCTTTCTTGGGCAAAAACTTTCAATGAGGAACCAGTATCAACCAATACATGTGCAAGAGTAGTGCCCCTGCATTCAATGGAGACATGCAGGGCATCGTTATGATTTTTCCCCTTGGCAGTCAAATCAGCGTCGGAGAAACCCAATCCATTATCAGCAGTCAAATTAGCCACACAATCTATAAACTGATCAGCCGATGTCTCTTGTGGCACGTGGGCAGTCTTCAGGAAGGTAATCAGAGCCTTGGCATAGGCCTCTGAGCACAGCAATAGTGACAACATAGAAATCTTGGATGCGGTTTGCCCCAGCTGCTCAACTACATTATAATCACTCTTCTTAATAATCTTCAGAATCTCTTCCATCTCTTGTTTGGAAGCTTCAACAGTAATTGTCTTTGGTGCCTCCGTATGGGCAGGCACATCAGTGGTGATCCCTTTGCCCCGAGCGTTAGATGACTCAGCGACAGGGGTAGGACTAGGAACTTGATCAGGAATGGTAGTAGGTACACTTGCAGATGTAATGACAACAGGTCTTCGGGCTGTTGGTAGAGCAATATCAGGTGAGAAAAGTCTACCGCTGCGGGTGACTTTAGCAGGTCCAGTAATGTTGCTGATGTCAGTATCAACATCCAACTCTTGCTTAACTCCATGAACATAAACATTTGCCCCATAGTGCCAGGGGACAGCTTTGTCAGAGGTGTAGGGGATGGGCCCCGGAACAGTGATGATTACAAGTGTGATCTTCAGAACAGATGTAATTCTAACAGGCTTCCTCGAGGGAGACTTGGAAGAATTGTCGAAAATGGTAATAATGGAAACTTCTTCAGAATGAACGGAAGGAACAGCAGTCTTTTCAAACAGGATCTCCTTACTATCCATCAGGTTTTGGATACCTGACTTCAGGAATGGGCAACCGGTAGGTAAAACAGAACAAATATGGCAACCTTCGTCACAGCCCGGAAATAAACCGGCTAGCAACAAGTTCTTCTTGACAGTCATCAGAGGGGTAACAATGTCATCCACAGAAACTACAAACAAATCTTCCTCTACAGCATTTACTCCATGTTTGGGCATGGGAGCAGTCACAACATTAGGCCTCTCGGGCGCCTCGAACTCAATCTCTTTTGCATCAATTAAGTCTTGTATCTTGTTCTTCAAAGCCCAACAATCATTTGTATTATGCCCCAGGCTATCAGAGTGATAAGCGCATCGGGTGTTAGGGTTATACCTTGGTGATGTTGTATTTGAATTCTTTGGGGGTTCCCTTTGAGTCACCAGATTGGTCTTCAGCAACTGTGGCAGAATCTGAGATAAGGTCATGCTGAGACGAGTGAATTGCCTCTTGGGTCTCTCGTCCTTTTGTTGATTGTTGTCTTGAGGAGCACCAGCAGGTTTTGAAATAACCACTGCATTGACAGCTTGGCGGTGTTCAGGTCTATTCTGTCTTCTTGCACTGTAGACAACACTTGACTCTTTCTTAAACGGCTTCTTCTCGGTGCTCGATGAGGCACCCTTCTGTATCTTCCCATCCTTAATACTAGCTTCAATCCTCTCACCAGTCAAAATAAGATCTGTAAACCCAGATGAAGAGCTTCCAATCAGATGGTTAAAGAATGGACCAGACAGGGTCCCCAGAAACATGTCAACAAGCTCCCGATCAGCTAAGGGTGGTTGCACCCTTCCGGCAAGGTGTCTCCACTTCTGAGCTTACTCTTTAAATCCTTCACCCGTTCCTATTGACATACCCTGGAGTTGGGTACGCGTAGGAGCGAGGTCGGAGTTGTACTGATACTGCCTATAGAATGCAGTAGCCAAATCTTCCCAGCTGCAGATACTGGCTCTGTCCAACTGATAGAACCACTCAAGCTGAGTCCCTGAGAGACTGTCTTGAAAGAAATGGATCCATAAGTTCTTATCAGCAGTGTAAGGCTGGATCTTTCTCACATATGACCGGAGGTGCAGCTTCGGACAGGAAACTCCGTCATACTTGGCAAAGGTTGGTGCCTTGAATTTATGGGGAATCGTCACACCAGATGATAAACCTAGATCTCTGAAGTCCAGATCGGGCACCTTCTGAATTTCCATAGCGCTCAAACGGTCTTCCAGTTGTTTGTACTTATCCTCAGCATGAGGATATTGTTCTTCATCGTAGTCTGTCTCGTTGTCGGAGATCACAGGGCTAAGAGCCCTCCTTTCTTGTGAACTATCTTTCCCTCCAGATGAGGTGGTCAGATCAACTTCATTCTGCAGCCTGTTCCCAAACTTGTGCCATGTGCTAAATAGGACTGTCCTCTTCTTCTTCTTCTTCTCTTTCAGAATCAAGGTCTTCAGGTCCTGCTGACCTTTGGCTAGTTCATGAACAACTCTTGAAATTGGGCATTCTGGGCCTGGAGGGCCTTGATAGCTTGCTCAGTTGAAGGTTCAGCAGACATGATGATTGCTGAAATAAACAGCGAAGAAGATAAGAGACCTGTAATGGGTACCTGTTTATGGAGTGCATGGGATGAAATGCATACGATTTATGATTTCAAAGACAATCTAGATTCAAATTTGTAAACAAGAAAGGAAATAAACTTTATTAGTTTTAAATTTCAAAATTCAAATTGTTCAACAAATTGCCCTTAAGGCGTTACAAGAATGGAAATACTGAAAAGTAAACAAAAACTGTAAAGGAAATCATCCAAGGTCCATCAATGCTCCCATGGTCTCTTCTTATCAGTGCGAACATAATCGTTGAGAATCCGCTCGTTCTCTAACTGCCTAGTCAGCTTCTGGATCTTTTGCTCTTGCTCGTTGAACTTCTCCCAATAAGAATCTCGTTCATCCCTCAACTGCATCCAAGACCTCTTCAGTGCCCCAATATCAGTGGGCATGTAAGGATGGAGAATGGTTGGAAGAACCCCTTCTTCATTAGTAACTTCAAGAGTGACAGGCCGGACAACTTCATATGGCATACCTAGCTTCTGGGCACGGATGCAGACCCATCTGAGATAAGGCTCCATTGGTAGAGAAGTCTTCGGACCCAACTCATGTGGATCTGATTGGTGAACTTTGTCCCAAGCCCTAATGAATCTACAACGTAGCTCATCTCTATCTCCCTAAAAATCAAAGATGATATGAGGCATCAACATCTCATGAGGCCCTTCTCTTCTGGCTCTTCCAAACTGACGGAGAGCTAAGCATGGGTTGTAAGAAATTCCTCCATGGGTTCCTAGCAGGGGAACATTAGGATACTCTCCACAACGATCAATGATAGTCACCTCATCCATACCTTTAAGAGTCTAGATAATGTCATTATGAGAAAGAGACACCACCCTATAAGCCCATCCCATTCCTTCTTTGTTCTTCAGCACTGACTTAGGGAGGTGCAAAATAAACCACCTCGACAATAAAGGAGCACAACACATCAAAGTTCCCCACTTTCGGGAAGTACGAGCATAGAGCTGATGAAGGATGTCACCCAAGAGAGTGGGTACAGGGTTCTGAGAGATGAAGATCTTTATGGCATTAACATCAACAAAAGTATCAGGATTCGGGAACAATACCAAGCCATATATCAGAAGAGCCAAAATGTCCTCAAAGGCTTTAAAGTCTAAGTTGTCCCAGAAGTAGTTAGCCTTGCCAACCAATAACTTAGTCAGAAAACCCTTAGCTCCACTTCTAGTCTCCCAGTTAGCCATTACTTCCTCTTTGGTCAAATGAAGGACTGCAGCAATCTCTTCGGGCCTAAGAGTCTTCTCCCAACCAGTAAACGGAGTCTTCTCCAAAATATAGATACCGAGCAACTCAGAGAACTCTTCTAGGGTGGGAACCAGCTGATAATCTTGAAAAGTGAAGCAATGGTACAACAGATCATAAAACTGGACCAAGACACTCATCATTTGTTCGTCCAATTTAGAGGTGACCAAACTGAGAAGAGAACCATGCCTCCTGATGAAGGAAGTAGTGTCTGGCATCCTGAAAACCAACTCTTTAAGCAAGGTAGGGACTTGGACAAAGTTGATCCTGATGGTATTCTTACGCATAGGCATCATGATGACCTACAAAACAGAGCAAAGATGAAACCCTCTTGTCTTTGAAATAGGTTAGTCCTTATGCAAGATGTATGCAATGTTATGATGTCATGATGTCATGATAAAGGCACACCACAAGTATCCACAAAAAGCAAACATGGTAAAGGCACACAAGTCACACTGAGAGCCCTTAGATTTCAAGATGGCATGAAGCTTAGGTATTACCCTCTTTCAATTCAGTTGGTTTAAACCTGTCCTAAAAATAGTAACCGGGTTCTAGAGGATCTCAATATCACTGACTACCCTCAATCGATCATAATTCCAGTTTAGCAACCTTTTCTTGCGGCCGGAATCATCACGAGAGTTTAGTCTCAATGAGTGTAGCATACTGCTACTGTTCTATGGCCAAGTTGGTCAATTTAAGGTTCTAAGGTCAGTTGGTGCTTAATGACCCCTTAGAAGACCCATATTCTCCTCGTTCCAACACAAGGGATATCGGTACAGACTAAAGTGCCACACTAATGTAGCTACTGCTTCAACCGTGTCGGTCTACGCCGGACAGTTCCCTCACAGTTTATTGCTACTTACCTAAAGGGTATCCCCAGATCTGGGTTAGGATCTATAGAACTCCGATACAAGCCTACAAAGATAAATCATACAAAGCATACAATTGAAAACACAATGATCTAATCCTAAGGTACACCTCACTTATTATAATTCCCCAGCAGAGTCGCCAGTTCTGTGATCGGTGGGAATGAGAACTGACTGTTTTGGAATGCTGGTTCGCGTTTGCATTTGTTTTTGCAAAATTTCGCGGTAAGCAAGAGTCGCCACCATCTTTTATTTTATCCAACAAGGAAAGGACAAAAGCACAGAAAAATTCCTTTTTGAGATATTTCTCGGGTTCGGGAGGTAGATTATAAAAAGGGAAGGGGTTAGCACCCTTTCTATCCGTGGTTATCCACGGGCTCTTAGGTACTTGCTCATTGTGTTTTCAAAAGTTTTCTTTTCTTTGTGTTTGTGGGTTTGAAAAGAGTTTTTTTGTTTGAAAAGGGTGTAAGTGCGAAAAGTTTTGTTTTGTTTTAAAAGGAGCAAGTACTTAAGAACCATCTACCTACTCAAAAAGGAATTAATCTATACAAGTGTCCTTTAGATAATGTTATTCCACTATTGATGAGTAGGTAGCATCATCGTTGGAGTTTCCGGGTCAATTCGATTAAGGGACATGTGGTCACTAAAGCAATGTTAGGATGCGTTAGCGATAACCCTAATATCCTAGATCATTTTTCCGAGGCAACCGTTTTGAGGAAACTATGATCTTTGGACAAGAGGGCGACCTCTAAAACTTCCTATACTCAATGACCATGTTCGAGGCAACCAAGTGAGGTGTACCCTAAGAGTGTGCATGTGCGAGTGTGTTATTTAGATTAATTTTATCTGTACATGTCAATGGTTATCTATGTTGATTTTAAGTTAAAAAATTGATCTTATCATGCATTGCCTATTAACAAATATCTAACAGTTAATATATTGCGGAAATTAAATTGTGGGAAATTAAATCTAAGCTATTACAAGGCGTCGGGTATTTACATCGCCAAAGACAAACCCTTTAATTTAAATTGCGGAAAGTAAATAAAAGCGATAAATAAATAAAGTCCTAATTTAAAACTATTACATTCCCGAAGCAATTACATTATTGGATAATAGATCAAAAATAATACGCGTGCGAGAAAATTAAATCGAAATGTTTTTCAGGGTTTTGACCCTTTTTTAAGAAAGAAAAAGATTTTTTGTGATTTTTTTTGAATTAAATTAAATTAAATTAAATTAGTAATTGAATCAATTAATTAAATGAAAATATTTTTGGTTTTTTTTATAATTAAGGAAATAAAATAATAATGGTTTAAAGTTATTAAAAACCCTAATTCTAAATTGATTTTAATTTATTACAAAAATGTTAAAATTAACCTAATTAATACTAAATTAATTAATTATTTATTTACACAAATAATGAAATGGTGAAATTAATAAAAATATTATTTTTTAGGTTTTCTGATTTTATGAGAAAAATTATTTCGTTAGTAATTAATTAAAATAATAATAATAAAACAATAAATAAAATAGGAAAATAATGAAAGAAAAATAAAAAAGGAGCAAACTCAGGGGGTATTGGGCCCAAAGGGGGGGTCTGAATGGCAATTGTCTGGGCCCAAACATAGGCAGCCTTGTTGACTTTCAGAATCCAGCGCGTGTTTGTTGACCAGGGCTCATGGTGAACATTCAATCTTAGCCATTGGATTTGCCTTGTGGGCCACTTGGCATTTGAGATCTGGAAGCATATGATAGTCCACGCTTGGAGTGCTGCATGTGAATACCTGGAGAAAAAATTCAACAAAGTTTTGGGGGACCTGGGATTCGAACCCAGGTCCCAATGCTTAATGACACGCCTCCATTGCCAACTCAATTGGCTTGCACATCTGTTATTAGAATAAGCAATAAATAATATATGTAAAACAACGCACTAAGCCTGGAATAAAAAAAAACAAGCGCCAATAATTTAAACTGGCCAATCACGCCTAGCCACGTTATCATCTTCTCCAAATATCCCTGGTTATTTACCTGTGGATTTTAATCCGCAGGAAAGTTTGTGGGATGTCTCAAAAATCCTTCCCAGACCATGTAAACGCAATCTAAGGGTACCAATGTGATCGTCTCTCTTCCCTGAGCACGAATATGGCCATGGTTTGCCTTGATTGTACCTGTGCCAAGAATGCCTAAAAACAAAACAAGAAAACCCTAGATTCGGGTATCATGATACAGGCTCTGAAAATGAAATTGAATATTGCCAAAATGTTCTAAATCAAACAACAAACATAAATATGCAAAGATTTTAATGAAAGGATGCAATAATTAGAGACTTGGATTTCATGTTCAGAGCTTGGTTCGTGGACACTTGCAGCGAGTTTCGGGCGATGAGAAGGCTTGATTTTGATTGGTATCGCTTCAGGGGATTTCCAGCAAGGGATTAGTGTCAAGCTTTTGCGTTGAATCGAGCTCTAATATTGATTTTGATCTCCCACTTTTCAAGGTTTTTTTTTAATTCTGAGTTTGCCATTTTTGCAGTCCTTAGGGCGTGTGTTTGATCTCCCTCGCTTGTGTGTGTATAAGGCAATGTATTTAGGTTACAATTTGCGCTGGAATCCATAAGCATTGATGAATGGAGATTTGATTTGATCACCATTATCAAGTTTCCAAAAATATGCCAAATCTGATTTTTTATGCATGAAAAGGCTTGATACAAATTTTATTTGATGAATCATGATAATTGAAAGCTGCAATGATCAAAAAGATATCATTCCATTCATTTTTAGATTTTATTTAATTTAATATTTATTAAAAATGAATTAAATCAATAAAAATTAAATAAAATAGAAAAATAAATGATTGGTCATGAAATTAAGTATGGGACACGTGTGTGGTGTGATAAGACCAAATCAAGTGGAAAAAAGTGGGCCCTTTTGTCAAAAATTGGAGTTTTGAGGATAGTTGACTTTTGGCAATTTTGGAAAAATGCCCAACTTCAACAATGCATAACTTCTTCAATTTTGAACTTTTGGATGTGTTCTTGGACTTTTTAGAAACCTTGAGATGTCCTCTATCAAAACCTTTTGGTCTCATCTCATTTTTATCTTCCATTCTCAAGTTATAAGCTTTGGAAAAAAAGGTGTTTTTGTGACCTTCAAAAATGACATATAATGTCCAAATTTGTAACTTTTTGTGAGAGCATTTCTTGATCTTGGGATGTGAAGATGGATTGTAGGAAATTTCATCCTTTTCAAAATGAGCTTTGGATGGGTCATTTCTCATGAAGTATGAGAAGGTTATGCTTGGTCAAAGTTGAGTTGACTTTTCCTACAAAACCCTAATTTAGCAACTTTTGAATCTTGAGCCATCCTTGATGAATCATGATCAACCTTTGATAAAATGATGAATTATCCTTCAAAATGAGAATTTTGGCAAAAAATCTTCAGGTTTGACTATTTGTAGGTCACAGTTGACTTTTGCCCTAGCACAGTCGATTTTTGGACCTCTTGAGCAATTGACTGACCAAACTTTCTCTGCAAGGCTTGAAATTTGACATGGATTAACTTGAGAACATATTAGGATATTGGGGAGAATTTGAGGCCATTTGGATTTAAGGACCTTGATGCAACACAAAACCCTAATTTTGACTTGACTGCCTTAGGAGGTGATTTGATTGTCCAACTCTTGAGTTATCTTGAGCAACTTGGAGATGATTCTTGACCTATCTTGAGAAATATGGGAGAGCAAATTTTGGGGTACAACAGTCACCAACATGATGTTGTCATCCGGGAACTCGAAATTCATGGATTGGTAGTTATCCACGGCCTGATGCGCCAAATGATCCTCCAATACACTCCCCTTTATTGCTTTTTGTGTTGTGTATTGGATGTCGTACTCTGTTAGGATCATCTGCCATCTTGCTATCCTTCCGAAGAGAGCAGGCTTCTCGAAGATATACTTGATTGGATCCATTTTTGATATCAACAAAGTGGTGTGAGTCAGCATATACTGTCTCAAGGCGCATACGGCAAACCTTCTGCTTTACCGGTGGACAGTCTTCTTTAGTTGGAAGGCGGTGTACCACAATATCAGTGTCCAAACGAAGCATGTCTTCATAGGACCAGGCGAAGATCTCAACATAGTCGCGTAGCATCTGTATCAACCGTTGTTTGACACTAGGCTCCAGATTTGCACCTATCTTAACCTCTTTCATGTCTTCCTCTGTACCCAAATTCATTGAATCAACTGGCTCTTCATGAGGCTGTATGGCCTTTTCTTCCTGCAGTAACAGTCTAGCAAGTTCTCCAGGCACCTCACAATCATCCTCACATTCGTCCTCGCCTTGGTTGATCGAATTTTCTAGGTCATAACTGGCATTAGCAGAGTTGTTATCAATGGGATCCATAGTGGATATGGATCTGCATTATGATACGTGAGTGTGTGTAAGAGAATAGTTGTTTTTGATAAAGCGAGAGACAGAAAAACAAAAACAAGGAGCGCAAAATTTGTAATGCAAGAAACGTCCAATGTTTTATTAATGATATATGAAATGACAAATAATAAGCCCTCACAAGCAAAGCCAAGGTGCCTTGGGCAAGGCACCGGGCCGTAAAGTTTCAAACTGTTTATTATAAATCTTAAAACAAAAAGTCAATTACTGCGGAATAAAAGAAACAGGTACGAAGTCCTTCGTCGTCTAGTTGTTTAGTCCACCATTGGTTGTAGGGTAGATCCAGTTGTCGATGTATGAATCCTCTTCACCGTCCTCGATTGCATTAACTCCTCGATTGCTGATGTACAGAGGAGGTCTTCTGATCCGTGCACGCCTAACAGCCTTTTGAGCCCCTGTAGTAAAGCCCAAACCAAAATTGTCAGTTTTTTGAGTGAAATCAGCGAGCTGACCTCAATTGGTACACCCACCTTCTTCAATAACATCCCTGGCGTCCTTGAGAGAAGCCATCTTCAATGGATGTTTGTTGGTAGCAACTTCAGTTGACGCCAAAGTCTGAGGGACCTCTTTAAAATTTTGATAAGGGGTTTCGATGAATTCCCCATCCATCTCCATGTAGCGGAAAGAATTGAGATGACTCATCATATACTCCTCCTCACCTTGTACCGTGACAATCTTTCCTTTCACTGGGTATTTCAGCATTTGATGGAGTGTGTAAGTAACCGCCCCGGCCCTATGGATCCAAGGACGACCCAGCAAACAAGAATATGATGGTAGGATATCCATCACATAGAAGGTGGATGCAAAAGTCTGAGAGCCAACTTTAACAGGGATGTCCACCTCCCCGTGCACCATTCTCTTTGACCCGTCGAAAGCCCTGACTACAATATTGCTCGACTTTAGAATCAAACCTTCACAGTCTAGACGGTCTAACGCTTTCTTTGGTAAGACATTCAATGAGGACCCGGTATCCACCAGTACATGGGCCATAGTAGTGCCCCTGCACTCGATCGAGACGTGTAGAGTATCATTATGATTTCTCCCCTTAGCGGTCAGATCTGCATCTGAGAAACCCAACCCATTGTCGACAGTTAGGCTAGCTACGCAATCTTTGAATTGATCGGCTGAAGTTTCTTGCGGCACATGCGCAATTTTAAGGAATGCAATTAGAGCCTTTGCATGGGCTTCAAAACACAACAACAAGGACAACATGGAGATTTTTGATGGGGTCTGCCCCAGTTGCTCGACTACGTTGTAGTCTCTCTTCTTGATAATCTTCAAAATTTCTTCTATCTCTTATTTCGAGGTTTCTACAATGATCTTCTTAGATGCCTCCATCCGGGCAGGCTCGCCTATGATTTCTTTGCCCCGAGTCCCAGATGGCTCGGTGACAGGGGTGATAACTGGAGTAGAAACTGGGACAGTAGTTGATGTAATAGCAGACAGAATGATAACAGGTTTGTGAACAGTCAGAGGGGAGATCTCGGGAGAAAATAGTCTTCCACTTCTGGTGACCTTGCTTGTCCCAACAATATTACTGATGTCCATATCAGCTTCTTCAGCCCTCAAATCTTGTTTAACACCATGGTAATATACATCAGCACCGTAATGCCATGGGATAGCCTTATCCAAGGTATATGGGATGGGACCCAAAGCGGTGATTATTAATGGAGCAATTCTTGGAACGGGTGTAACCCTAACAGGTTTTCTCGAGGAAAACTTGGAAGGGTTGGCGGAAATGGTGATAATGGCAACATCTTCAAACGTAATCATAGTCTTCTCAAACAAAATTTCCTTATTATCCATCAGGCGCTGAACACCTGACTTCAATAAACAGCAACCGGAAGGCAGAATTGAACACATGTGGCAACCTTCACCATAACCCGAAAATAAACCGGCCAACAACAAATTCTTCTTAACCGTTATCAAAGGAGTAGAGATCTCTTCCACTGAGGTTACAAACTAACCGGTGTCCACAGCATTGACTCCACGACCATGCTTGGGCATAAGAGCAGTTATAACATTGGGATTTTCAGAGGCATCAAACTCAATCACTTTAGCTTCCAACAAATCTTGCACTTTATTCCTAAGAGCCCGGCAATTGTTTGTATCATGACTTGGACTTTCAGAGTGATAGGCGCAACGGGCATTAGGATTGTATCTGGGAGAAGCAGTGTTGGGATTCTTGGGAGCCTCTTTCAAGGTTGCCAAGTTGGACTTTAACAGATGAGGCAGAACTTCAGCCAAAGTCATATTGATGCGGGTAAACTGCCGTTGTGGTCTTTCTGCCCTTTGTTGATCGTTGCATTGTGGAGCAACTACGGGTCTTGATATCACTACAGCATTTACCGTTTGACGGTGTTCAGGTCTGCTTGGGCCCCTCGGGCCGTAGACTGCACTAGCTTCCTTCTTACCGGTGAAAGGCTTCTTTACTGCACTTGATGAAGCATCATTATGTATCTTACCACTTCGAATGCCAGCTTCCACTCTCTCTCCAGTCAAAATTAACTCAGTAAACCCAGATGACGAATTACCGATCAGATGATTGAAAAATGGACCAGATAGCGTCCCTAGAAACATGTCAACCAACTCCCTATCAGACAAAGGGGGTTGGACTCTTCCAGCCAAGTCTCTCCACTTTTGAGCATAGTCCTTAAAACCTTCACTTGCACCCATAGACATACCCTGGAGCTGAGTACGAGTGGGAGCAAGGTCGGTATTATATTGATACTTCCTGTAAAAGGCAGCAGCAAGGTCTTCCCAGTTTCGGACACTGGCTCCTTCCAACTGATAAAACCATTCAAGTTGAGTCCTTGACAGACTATCTTGAAAGAAGTGTACCCACAAATTTCTATCAGCAGTGTGGGGTTGGATTTTCCTGACATACGAGCGGAGATGGAGTTTTGGATAGGATACTCCATCGTACTTGGCAAAAACTAGAGCTTTGAACTTATGAGGGATCACCACTCCCGATACCAGTCCCAGCTCTCCGAAATCCAAACTAGGGATCTTCTGAATCTCCATAGCACTCAGACGGTCTTCTAGCTGCTTGTACCTATCCTCAGCAGGAGGATATTGTTCATCATTGTAATCCGTATCATTATCAGAAACTGCTGGACTAAGGTCCTTTGTCCTTTCTTGGTTCTCCCCGTCTTTGGATGAGGAGGTCAGATCAGCTGATTGTCTTATCCTTTCTCTGAATCTTTTACCCATGTTCAGAATACCAACCTTCTTCTTCTTCTTTTCTTTCAGAATCAGGGTCTTCAAATCCTCTTGCCCTTTAGCCAAGCTTAAGAACATCTGTTGGAATTGGGCGTTTTGTGCCTGAAGATCTTTGATGGCTTGATCTGAAGACATTTCTGCTGAAATAAACAGCAAGGAAGATGAGAAACATGTAATGGCACCTATAATGGTGTGCATGATAATGGGATGCGCATGTAATGATTTCAAAGACTTTGGGAAATTTAAATTTGCAAACCAAAAAATAAACAAACTTTATTAGATTAACTTGTAAAAGGTTCAACAATGCCTTTAAGGCGTTACAAAGAAGTAAAATAGATAACAAATCTAAAACTAGAAAAGCCAAGATCAAAAGTCCCATGGAAGCTTCCTCTTTGTGCTGATGCAGTCATTTATCACTCTTTCTTCCTCGAGCTTCCTAGTGAACTTCAAAATCTTCCTTTCCTGCTCATGGTACTTTTCCCGGTAAGTATCCCTCTCCTCTTTCAGCTGAATCCAAGACCTCTGCAACTCCCTAGGATCAGTGGGCATGTAAGGATAAAGAACTGTGTAAGGAATTCCCTCTTCATTGGTGGGGTCCACAATTACTGGCAATACGACTTCATAAGGAATCCCAAGCTTCTGTGCACGAGCTCGGACCCATTGGAGGTAAGGTTGCATAGGAAGGGAAGTCTTTGGTCCCAACTCTTGGGGGTCAGATCTGTTCACCATGCCCCAAGCTCGTATAAACCTCCGGCGGTGCTCCTCAACGTCCTCCTTGTAGTCAAATGCAATATCCTCAAGAAGTAGCTCATGGGGACCATCTCTCCGAGCATGACCAAATTTTCACAAAGCTAGACAAGGATTGTAAGTTATACCCCCCTCTGATTCCAAGCAATGGGACATTAGGATACCCCCCACAACGGTCAATAACAACAGTGTCTTCCATAGCCCGGGAACACCAAAGAATGTATGTATGGGCAAGTGACATTATTCTGTAGGACCATCCCAAACCTTCTTCGTTCTTCAGCATAGACTTAGGGAGGTGCGAAATAAACCACCTCGACAGCAACGGCATGCAACACATTAGAGTCCCTCTTCTTCGCACAGTACGAGTGTAGAGGGCATGCAAGATATCACCCAGTAGAGTAGGCACGGGATTGCGAGAAAGGAAAATCTTGACAGCATTCACATCTATAAAGGAATCTGGATTCGGGAAGAGGACCAACCCATAGATAAGGAGAGCCAAGATATCTTCAAAGCCTGAAAATCCAAATTATCCCAGAATAGCTGAGCCCGGTCTATCAAAAATTTGGCTAGGAAACCTTCGACCCCGCTTCATGTTTCCCAATTGGATATTACATTAGGCCGTTTCAGATGCAGAGCTGAGGCAATGTCTTCTGGTCTAGGAATCTCTTCCATACCTATGAAGGGTACCTGTTCAAGGATGGATATTCCCAATAAGTGAGAGAACTCTTCCAAAGTGGGAACCAGCTGGTAATCTGGAAAGGTGAAGCAATGATGCACCGGATCGAAGAATTGGAAAAGTACACTCATCATTTGCTCATCAAGATTTGAGGTGACTAGGCTAAGAAGCTGACTATGTCTCTTAATGAACATAGAATTCTCAGAAACTCTTGAGGCTAACTCTTTAAGTTGAGCAAGTATTTGCACAAAGTTAACTCGGATGGTATTTCTGTGCACGGAAGACATAATCTACAAAACAGAACAAAGATAAATTCCCTTGGTCTTTGAAATGGTTAGTATAATGAAGTATGAATGTCGTGTTATGATGCATGATGTCATGATAAAAAAAACAACAGGTATAGCAGATAACAGGCATGGCAAAGGCAAATAAGTCACACAAAGCCCTTAAGTTTAAGGCTTACATGAGGCCAAAGGTATTACCCTCTTGAAGTTTAGTTGGTTTCAATATGTCCTAGCAAAAGTAATCGGGTTCTAGAGTTTCTCAATATCATTGACCATCCTCCATCGATCATGGTTTCAGCTCACGCAATCTTTTCTTGCGGTAGGAACTATCTCGAGAGTATGGTCTCAATGAGTGTAGCATCGAGTATCAACTAGTTCTCAGCTTTACACCGAGGCCGGCTATCTCATTACTTCCTAATGGCCAAGTTGGTCGATTAAGGGTTCTAAGGTCAGTTGATGCTTAACGACACCATGCAGCGGCCTTGTATTCTCCTCGTTTCTCCACAAGGTATACCGGTACCAACCAATGTGCCACATCAACGTAGCTACTGCTTCAACCGTATCGGTATATGCTGTACAGTTCCCTCACAGTCTATTGCTACTTACCTAAAAGGTGTCCCCAGATCCGGGTTAGGATCTATAGTAACTCCCAAACAAATCCATCAAAAGTAAAGCAATGAAAACAATCAAGAGAAGCAATTATGATGAACTAGATCCTAAGGTATACCCCACTTATTATTATCCCCAGTAGAGTCTCCAGTTCTATGATACGGTGGCAGAACCGACTGTTTTTGAAATGCTGGCTTGCGTTTTGCGTTTTGCGTTTCGCAAAATGTCGCAGTAAGCAAGATTCGCCACCGACTTTTATTTCATCCAATCGGAAAGGAAAAAAGTACAGAAAAAATCCTTTTTCAAGATATTCTGAGTACGGGGGGTAGATTATAGAAAGGGAAGGTATTAGCATCCTTTCTATCCATGGTTTTCCATGGGCTCTTAGGTACTTGCTCATCTTTTAAAATTGCTTGTGTATGTGCTTTGTTTTGAAAAGTTTTGACTTCATGATAACCGTTGTATCAGTCCTCAAAGGTGTGACAAAGTTGTTTTGAAAATTGTTTTGAAGAGTGTAAGTGTGAAAAGTTTGATTTGAGCAAGTACCTACTAGCATTTACCTACTCGAAAAAAGATCGTTTCTATTCTTGTTTCCTTTAGACAGCGCTATCCCACTATTGAGAAATAGGTAGCACCATCGTTGGATTTGTAAGGGTCAATTTGTAAGGGACGTACGATCATTAAAGCAATGTTAGGACACCTTAGTAATAACCCTAAAGTCTTATGATCATATTCGAGGCAACATTTCCGAGGCGACGTTTCCGAGGCAACATTTCTGAACGGGACTTTTGATCTTTGTTAGACAGGAGGGCAACCACTAAGACACCCTATACTTAATAATCATTTACCGAAGGCAACCGAAGTGAGAGTATACCCTAGGAGTGCACATGTGCGAGTGATTTGATTTCAGTTATTATCTTTGCATATTTAGGGTTTTCTAGCCGTTTTAAATTATCATGCAATCTTGTCATACAATCCTATCAACATACATCTAAACAGTTAATATTTGCAAGAATTAAAATGCGAGAAAATAAACCTACGCTATTACAAGGCTTCGAGGTAGGGATTAATTATATAGCCAAAAACCCGCAAAAGACGATAAATAAAAAGAAAATCCTAGATTAAACTATTACATACCGTGGACAGTTACATCAATATTGCAAAAAATAATAAACACGCGCGATGAATCGAGAATAAGATAACTAGGGTTTTGACCCCAACTTCACCTAATTGTAATTTAAAGGGAAATCGTTTTTTGTCGTTTTTTTGTTATTTGAGAAAATAAAGCTCAATGGAAATAATAAAAACATAATCACTAATTAATTTTAATTTAAGAAAAATAATTAAATTAACCTATTTTTTGTATTTATTTTTAAGAAAGAAATGAATATTAAATCAAGAGCCTAACCCTAATTTTTCTAATTGGTTTTAATTATATAAAAAAAGTTAGAATTTCTCCAAATTAAATTAAACTAAATTAAATTAAATTTAATTAAAAAGCTAACTAATTCTAATTTTTTGTAAACTCTTGATTTTATGATTTTTTGTGAAAAAGAAATTAATTTTGTTAAAAATAATTAATCAAATTAAATTAAATAAAAGAAATAAATTAGAGAAAAGAAAAAAAGAATTGGCCTGATAGCATTAGCAAAAGATTGGGTGTTGCTTAGAATTTCTTGGCCCAACAAGCTCAGGCCTTGTTGACTTTACCCAATCCCATGTGCACGTTTGACTGGGGCGCATGGTGGTCCTTCATTGTGGGCATATTGGATCTGGCCAGGAGTACATCAGATGGCTGATGTTGAGAGTGCATGGAACACGCTTGAGAATGGGAAGCACTGGTTAATGAATCTAATCATGCACAAAATCTCAAGGGTTTTATTGATTTTTGATATTTTCATTATTTTATATTGATTTTATTTGATTTAAGTGAAATAATATCAAAATAAATAACAAAAATAAAATAATTACAAGTGGAAAGGCTCATGGGTCATGGATCACATTACAAACTCAGTGCAAGCATAAAAAGTTGGGCCCATTTAGCAAAAAAAATGCAATTTTGGACACATTTGACTTTTGGCAATTTTACAAAAAAGGTCAACTTGGCCAATGCATAACTCTCTCAATTTTGACCCTAGAGATGTGTTCTTGGACTTTTTAGAAAGCTTAATATGTCCTATAAGCAACCCTTTTGGTCTCATATCAATTGAGTCTTCCATGTTCATGTATGAAGCTTTGACACAAAAGGTGTTTTTGTTGACTTTTCAAAATGACATATAATGTCAAAATGCATATCTTTTTGTGAGTGCATATTTTGAACTTGGGAGATGAATATGAATTGTAGGTGATTTCATCCTCTTCAAAGTTAGCTTTGGATGGGTTATTTTTGATAAAGTATGAGAAAGTTATGCCTGGTCAAATTTTAGTTGACTTTTCCTGCAAAACCCTAATTTAGCAACTTTTGGGTTTTGATGAATTGTGAGAAATCCTTGAGGAATCATGATCAACCCTTGGTCAAATGATGAATGATACTTCAAAATGAGGATGTTTACCAAAAATCTTGAGGTTTGACTGTATGTGGGTCACAGTTGACTTTTGACCTAACATAGTCGACTTCTAGGTATTTGAGCAATTGACTGAGCAAACTTTCTCTGCAAGGCTTGATGCAAAATTGTGAGCATTTGGGATCCTTTGGACTCAAGCATCTTGATGCAAAATGAAACCCTAATTTGGAATAGACTGCCTTAAGAGAAAGTTTATTTGGTCAACTCTTGGGCTTCCTTGAGCAATTTGAGGACCTCACTTGACATGTATTGAGAAAAATGGGAGGGCAAATTTTGGGGTACAACACCTGCTGCCGAGGTCTTCCAAATAATTAATTATCATGATCAACCAGGAGAATCTACTACCAAGATTCAATTTGAGTTACCAGCTTCCGAGGTCTTCCAGATAATCAACTGGCGTGATCAACCAGAAGAATCTATTGTTGAGATTCAATTTAAAATACCTTATGTCGAGGTCTTCCAGATAATCAACTGACGTGATCAACCAGGAGAATCTACTATCGAGATTCAATTTGAGTTACCTTCTGCCGAGGTCTTCGGATAATCAACTGTCGTGACGAACCATGAGAATCTACTGTCAAGATTCAATTTGGGTTACCTTATGCTGAGGTCTTCCGGATAATCAACTTCCATGATCAACTAGGAGAATCTACTGCCAAGATTCAATTTGGGTTACCTTCTACCGAGGTCTTCTGGATAATCAACTGTTGTGATCAACCAGGAGAATCTACTGCTCAATTTGGGTTACCTTCTACCGAGGTATTTCGGATAATCAAATGTCGTGATCAACCAGGAGAATCTACTACCGAGATTCAATTTGGGTTACCTTATGTCGAGCTCTTCCAGATAATCAACCGTCGTGATCAACCAGGAGAATCTACTGTCGAGATTTAATTTGGGTTACCTTCTGCTGAGATCTTCTGGATAATCAACTGTCGTGATCAACCATGGGAATCTATTGTCGAGATTCAATTTGGGTTACCTTCTTCTGAGGTCTTCTGGATAATCAACTGCCATGATCAACCAGGAGAATCTATTGCTGAGATTCAATTTGGGTTACCTTCTGCCGAGGTCTTCCGGATAATCAACTATCGTGATCAACCAGGGGAATCTACTGCTGAGATTCAACGTAGAATACCTTTTGTCGAGGTATTCCATATGATCAACTGTCGTGATCAACCAGGGGAATCTACTTCTGAGATTCAACGTAGAATTTATAGCTTGATTTGACAATGATGATTGTCTTCACATGCAAAGTTTTATGCTATGCGTGCAAATTTTATTAATATATGAAATATAATGATTGATTGATGCATTAAATGTGATGATTGATTGATGTATGTGATGAATGACTTGGATATGTGTAAATGGATGTTGGATTTTGAAGTGTGAATGCGTAATTGGGCTTTGAAATGTGAATTCGTAGTTGGGATCTCTTTTTTTTAGATGCGCTCGACCCATGCTATTGGAATGCGTAGATGGATGAGATGATAGTATGGCTTAGTTTTAGATCGAACAGCCCTAATGCATGATTTATGCAACCTTATACTTTATGATTATAACTTGTATGCTTTTTTGAATGGTGCCCCTGTGATGGGTCATGGATGATTAAAGTATGGAGGCTTGTTTATGCAAAAAGGTTGCTTGTCACACGATGGTTGAGCATTGTGCTTGCATGATTCCCTGATACTTGTTTCGAACACGAAGATTTCTGACGTAGAAGAGAGATCCCCTGGAGGTTGTGAAAGTAAGCGGAGAGCTTGCCCCTGTGTGGACTGTCTTTTCTTAATTTGTTGGTAGGGTCTTGGATGATATTCCCTTTGATATGTATTTAGACATAGTTTGATCATAATATGAATGACCCTACTATTTTTCACTATGCCCCCTATTAAAATAATCTTGAAAATGTTTGGCTTTGATGGACCATTTTGAATCAACTCCTTTTGCTCGAGCCTCGTAGTAGTTTTCCCCAAAATTCAAATTTCGAAAGACATGCCCCTCAATCTCCAGGATCTGGGGGAAGCACCTTCAGAAGGAACTTAGGCCTCATCATGAACTTGACATATGTTGCCCCAAGTATTTGAAGCTTGAAACATTTATACTTGAAGTTGCTTGAAGGATTCAGGCCCTACGTGAGGTAGGATGAACCTTGTACGTATTGCCCCAACATTTGAATCTTGGAAGGATGCCCCTAATCATCAATGCCTTGAGAATCTTGTTAACATAAGGAAACTGAGTCATACTCTGTTGTGATATGAGTTGATTAAGGAATGATCTTCCAAAAGGTATGCCCCTGATTGAACAGTGCTTTAAAATTTGATCCAAGTTGATTGAATCTTGGAATGCTCACCCCTTGTTGATAGTACCTTCGTGTGATATACCCCTATGATCATTAGTCTTTGCCCTTGTTTATAGGGATCCCCTTAGATTCTTTGCCCCTACTTAGGAGCTTCCTGGGAAGGATTGCTTTGATCAGACCTTTTTGAAATCTCCTTGATGCTAAGTGTTGATTCGCAGGTGAAATTGTACATTTTGAAAAAGTAATTCCGCTTGATGCGCATGCAAGTTCTTGAAATCAAAATTGATTATTTGAAAATAAAATGGAAGATTAGAATATGAATATTTGAAGAAGAGAAGTAGTTAGAAATGATTTTAACAAACATAGGAGTCAGTTTAACACAAATCTTACTGTGTATGCTTTCATAGTGAACCTAGCTTCAATTAGGACTTTTAAAGGTTATAACATGGCCATGGTTCGTGATTTAAGAAACAAAAGATATAAGGCTCAAAATTTATTCAACCCACCCCATTCTCTTTGATGTTCTTCAATCCTAAGTTCAATTAATCCAACAGATGCGTTTAATCCCCAAGAGAAATTTTATAGTCATGCAGATGATGAGAAGCGTTGGTAAAGATCCAAGCGCTGATGAAAAGTATTGATAAGATCCAACGCTTGCATGGACCGATTTTTTTGAATTTTTTTTTAATTTGATCCATCGGGATGCTCTAACTTTTTCCTAAGTCAAGTTTTGATTTGCTTTGACTTAGTGGGCTTTCTCTATATTTCTTTTTTTTATTTCTTATTTTTTTTCTTTTAATTTTGACAATTTGTGTCTGCCATGCTGATTGTTATAAGCTTCGTCTTTATCGCTTCCTCGATCTTGATTGATGTACTAAGGAGAAAGATGTTGTGAACTTTGTCTTAGTGGATTCCTCAATCCTGGACGATGAACGTGAGGAAAAGGATACACCCGAATATTTTCTTAGATTGTTTTCTCAATGATGTATCAAGGAAAGAGATATGCTTGAACCTTTGCTTAGATCGTTCCCTCGATGATGTATCGAGGAAAGAGATATGCTTGAACCTTTGCTTAGATAGTTTCAATTCTCCTGGGATTTGAATACATCGTTGAATTAATTGAAATCTACCCTGCCCCTGATTAAGATTATGAGTTTTTTAGAGAATTGAAAGAACTCTGACTTCTGGATCGAGGGGGTTAACTACGGATTAACACCTTATAAATTCCTTAATCATTAGCTAAGCCTTACTATTAAAAGCATACGTCAGCAAAATTTGATTCTTTTGTATTTTCATCATTCTCCATCAAAGTTTGGTAATTTGAAAATGGAAAAGAAGAGCGAGAATGGAAAGTCATTGATTCTTCATGGAATGAATCGATTTCAAAAACATGCATGCTTATTTTATTAGAATTACGTTACCAAAGAGTACAAAGTTTATAACAAATAAAACTTAGCAAGAACTAAATTACAGTTTGAAATGATAAAGGCCTAATGATCTAGAGATAAGTCTTCTCGTTGATCTATTGACTTCAGGAGATACTTCGTAGTTTTTGGACTTCTCAGAGCATGGGGGTGACCCTTGACTTTTCTTGGGCATACCAAATTCATTAATAGGGTAGTTGCTCTTGATGTAAAGGAATCATCAATGGTAGTGGCATTTGAGGCACTGTGTAAGCCTATATTTTTCATGGTGAAGGGATGCCTTCTCTCTCCAATAAGATTTGTAGGACCAAGCTCCTTTGAATCTTCAATGTTTGACCTTTCCTTCACCAATCTAATATTTTCTTGAAAATCTTGGACTTTGCTCTTGAGCTTCGGGAAATTTGTTAGCTGGATTGATAGCGACCAAGGGCAAAGGTGGAAATGCATGACATGCAAATGTATGGATGTATGTAAATGCATGGGTATGCAAAAATATGTTTTTAGATTTCGGGTACGCAAAAAAGTTTCATGGATATGCAATGCGATGTAGACATAATATGAGGGTAGACGTAGGGGTAACCTATACAATTTTAATGATAGACATGGTGATACCCTACACTGACTCAGAAATTGAGATATGCAGAAACTCTTAAAAATAGATATGGATTTGATGATATTCTACATTGTCTCATGGACTAAGAAAAGCAGGAGTTCCTTAAGGTTTATGGAGAATGAAAGACGACGAAGAGTACCTACAGGATAGGGATGATGATATAGATGGAAGGCCTACGAGCTAGATATAGTAGTGGATGAAGGGATAAACCTTGCGAGTTTGCATATTATAGTGGAATTTGTGAAAGGTATTCTTAGAAGGTAGGTTCTTAGTATTGACCTACGAATATTCTACCCTCCCCATAAGATGGTTTACTTAAGGGTATCATGAATAATGCTAGAGGGAAAGGCATAAGGATCTCCCTTAAGCGGAGTCTCTTTACAGACCGAAACTTTTGTTTCTAGGTCATGAAAAGGTCTCCTCACGAGTTTTTGGTTTAAAGGTCATACAAAGAGTCATAGGTGTTGTTCCAAAGTCCTACTTCTCAAGAGTATATCTCTCGAGAGGTATTCCTTTTGCAGAATTTCACCGACTCTAGGCGAAGTCGTCACATAAACTCATAGGGTTGATGTAACCCCTTGGCTAATAGACGAACCTTCTTTCTAAGGTTTTTTTGAGAATAATTTTGCAAAATTATAAATCTCACCACAGATATGTAAACATAATGAATAATAAAAAAAAGCAAGAAAATAAATAAATAATTAAACAAGAAATAATAAAATCCAAAAGAAAAAGAAAAAAACCATAAAAACCCTAAAATCGAAAGATAAGACTTCTAAACTTAGGGTTAAGTCCCCAGCAGAATCGCCGGTTGTTGCAACTGGTTTTTAAATTCAGAGTTGTCACCCTTAATTTTTATCCTAAAGGAAGGGAGTATAAGGAATAACCCTAACAAATTTCAGAGATTCTAGATTTGGACTCGATTCTAGACGAGGGAAAGGTGTTAGGCACCCCTCGTCTACCTTGTTCACAAGGATACTAGGTTTAGAAGCGCATTTTTAGGAAATAGGGTTTTAACTAATTATTTGAGAAAAGGGTTTGAATTTTAGTTAGCGGAACTCGCCGTGATTTTGGTCGTATGCCTATGTATCCTCTTAGGAGGAATCAGAGTCCCATTTCGTAGTTCGCGGTGTTGTTTGTATTTTTTATAGATTATGAAATATATTTTGAATTTTCTGCATACGTAGCCTAAGAGTGTGATTAAGCGAAGTTTGTTAGACCAAGTACGCAATTAGTTTAAATATATCCGTATTCCTTTTTGAAAATTAATGTTGAATTAATTTGTTACTAAAAATAGCTTGGTGATTGTTTGAGTATTTTTAAACGTATAATGGAGGAGTCTGATATAGCCTCCTTATCACGTGGCCAAATATTGGCCACGTATCATTCGTGGATGGTGAATTTGGTGAGTTGCATGGATTTTAATTATTGGATTTTTGAATAATAAATCGATAGACGATGTGTCGACCGATTTAATCACTCGAAAATGGACATTCTGTTAAAAAGTGTTGAAATTTATTTATTTTTTCCTAAATAAATATTAAACAACCTAATGAAACCAAAACTATGTTTAAATAAATTAAACTAAATGTTAAATATAATTAACCTAAATAAATTAATAAATAAAACCTAAAGTAGAGTGTAATAGAAATATGAGAGTGTTAGATTTAGTAAAAGTGTCTAATTTAGACCAAGCCCACGCCAATTTACTAACCTTAATTCTAAACAATATAAAATAAAATAAAAACTGTATATGAGCAGCGCCTCATTTTTATTCGGCAGACAGGAGAACACATTGAAAAACAAAAAAAAAAACAAATGGATTGAATTTTCAACTAATTCCAATGGCCATTCATTAAAGGACACGTGGCATGCTAAAATAAAAAATGCAGCACAAAACCATTATCATATATGTTTCGTAAGAAAAAAGGAAAAAACATTATGTTAGGCATTTTGCTCACTCATGCTAAAAGGGATTTACTTGCACTGAAGATATTTCTTATGTGTTGAGTTAATTTAACAGTTTTTAGTTATTTTCTCAAAGGTCAAGTTCAGTGTTGTTTAACCAAACAGTGGTTAACAATCAGGAAAGGTGATTATTGCCTTATCTCTTATACCTTTCTTAAGTCTCCAACTAATATGATTGGTATTTTGACACTAATTGTTCATGACACTTAACTACAGTAAAAGTGTTCCTGGTGGTTTGTTTAAGTCTCATTCTAATCAAATGTTTCTTTATGGATGATGCTAAAAAGTAAGTTTAAGGACATTGGATAACTAAAGAATTCATGATGGATTCTCTAAGTTTTGGTAATTGGTTTTTCTTCTTACTTAAGAATTGTTGACTGTGTGATTAAAGTCTGAAGGTATATGTCGTCAAGGAAGAATATTCTGTCACTAATGGGGTGTATAAAGTTCCTATGAGGATTTAAGAACTATGGCTATTTATGGAATCTCACAAGTATTTAGTTTTTTTATCCTTTTACTTGGTGTTCAAGAAAGAAGAAGTCAAGGTGTCACACCTAAAGGTGCAACATCAGACAATTGCAAAAGTTCTAGAACCTGTTATGTAGATCTGATTGGTTCAATGCAAGGTGAAGGTCCTCGTGGATAGAAGGATATATATGGTTTTCTTTTGTGAATATATTATTTGTAAAGTCTTCAAAGGGTCTTATCTACTCCTTTTATGAGAATGAGGTATGTTTCTGAGTTACTTTATTGAGAGAAGTACTTTTATGATGAGTAACTTCAAGATCAAGACCAGTGATGTGTTCATTGAGAAAGGTACTAATATTCAACCAGATGAGTGGAACATCATCACAGCAGTTTGTTACTCTAGTGTGTGAAAGATTCTAAAGGGCTAGAAGGCACTAAATGAGGAAGCTCTCAAGAAAGAATTTAAGGGGAGTTCATTATTTGGAGGTTATTTTGGTCTATGATCATCAGATGTTTCAGAGATGGAATATTAAATGATTGTGAGTCTTGGGGTGAAAATCTACTTTCCAAGTATGAAGAAGATCATATCATTGGAGGATATTCTGATCTCTGAGATTAGAATTAATTAAGTCCTAGTATGTCTTGAAGATTAGGTACATTGCTGAAGATATATCAGGTGTTGTCATCTTAAATTTTTATTTGAGCATGGACTTAGACCTTTCAATAATGATATAAATGTAGTAAAATCAAACCTTTCTATAGTACGAGGGTTGGTAAATATATCAGCCCATTGATGATCAGTATCAATGAACTGTATATCTATTACACCCTTCTAAGCATTATCTCTAATAAAATAATGTTTTATTTCTATGTGTTTGGTTCTTGAATGTTGAATATGATTCTTTGTAAAACATATAGAAACTGTATTATCATAAAATATTGGAATATTGGGTCCACAAATCTAATAATCTTCCAACTGATATTTCCTCCAGAAAAGTTATGTGCAACAACTAGTAGCTGAGATGTATTTTGCTTTTGTTGTAGACAAAGCAATAGTTATTTATCTCTTACTAGCCCGGGATATAAGGTTTTTACCTATGAATTGACCGTTTCCACTAGTGTATTTTCTCTCAGTTATATACTCAGTGTTGTACCCCAATTTTTCCCCTAAGATCCATTCATCATACCATATTGATTCAATTACAACAAGATCACATTAGGGTTTTTGGTTCTCCTCCCTATCTTTAGCTTTTCTCTTTGAGGAATCATCAAGCACCTTGACTTGTTTTATTTTGTGATCATGAATATTTTGTCTTGATTTTCCTTTTAATTAATAAAATGCAATGTTGGTTTGTCTTACTTGTTATTAATGTAGGTGAAGGCAATGAGGCTTAGCAACTTACTCCATGGGTTCATGAGTTTATTTCCATGCCCTAGGCAATAAAGCTTGAGAAGTACAAACCTCACCATTGAAGTTGTTTTGTAAGGGATGGAATGGCAAGGTTATTTTGGTTCACTACATTTCCAAGATATCAATATTGATTCGAAAGTTCCAGGGATTGATTGAAGAAGTTGTCATGGTTGGACAAAGTCTTGTTCTCATTGATCACAAGTGCATATTTCTCTCAATTATCAAGATATGGAAGTGTTTTTGGTGGCTATGAGTTATCATTTTCATACTCAACAACTTCTATTTACAAAGCTAGGGTGTTGGTACAAGAAGGTGATTCAAAATTGTCAAGGTTCCTCCAAGCATTTTCTTGATCTAGGAGCTAGGGTTTTGAACTTCAAAGAAGTATATCTTGCTCATATTTTGGTATTTTTGAGTGATTCTAAAGACATCCTTATATTCAAAGGGTTATTAACAAATCACTTCAAAAGTTTCAAGGATTTTTCATGTGGAAGAAACTTGATGATGAAGAAAGATTACAAGTCCTCTAGATGAACCCCCAATTTCTCATGTGTGACTTAAAATGATCATAACCTGGTCAATATTTATCAACTTGAGCCTACTCTTTTTCCATAATGATCTTGAGGATGTGAACTTTATTCCTTCTTTTGTATGCAAAGTGAGAAAATGGATGAAAGATTCCCTAAGGATACAAAAGATTATAGGTCATTTCATGATTTTTTTGCCAACTTCAACAATTCATAACTCTCTCATTTTTTGGAGATTTTGAATGGTTCAAGTTTCAAACTGTCATTCAAGAGGTCTATTTCATTCCATCCTTTTTGGTCAAGAGCAAATTCAAGTGGAAGGCCATGTTTGGATGCAAAACATTATAGGTCACTTTTGAAGAAAAATTTGAAATATTTCTAAGTATGGAAAGTCAACCCTTTTTCTCCAACTTTGACTCAATGCAACTTTCAGCTCAAACATCCATTTGACTTAATTCTTTTCCCATTTCAAATCTTGTAACCTCGTCTTTCTAAAGCATCAAGAATCATGCCCTAAAACCCCTTGAGCTGAGAATGTCATTGATTTCAACTTGGTAACTTGGAACTGAAGTTTCTTCAAAAGTCAAAATTTAAAATTATTGGTTTAGCTTCTAAACACTTTGTTTCTGCGTGTTTTTGCCTCTAAACATGTTTAGTGAACTTCCAGAAGTGATTAGCACAACAAAACACGCGTTTTGGATGAGTTTTGATCAAATTAGAGGTCACACTTTTCTTGTTTGCAACTTCACACGATTTCCCTCCAAACTTCATCATTTCACACGCTTGAACATTCCATTTGATTCCCTATAAATAGAGGGTCATCCCTCATTCATTTTCTTAAGCTTGGATAGCCAGAATCACCCCGCCAAACTTATTCCATAACTCAAATTTCTGCAACTTCAAAATCTGTGTTCAAGCCTTTTTCAATCCAATTTTTCAATCCATTTACCTACCTTGATCTTCCCTGAAGCTAACCATATAATTACCTTCAAGAATCGTGCCCTATATTGCTCCATAGAAGTCCAGTTTCAGAGCTCTGCAACTCAACTTTAATAGGTAGATTTCTTCATCAATTCTTCAAAACTTTGATATCATTGTGATGCTCTCATTTCCCTGGTTCTAGTCGCAACACTTAATTTTATATGGAAACATGTTTTGACCATGAAATTTCAAATCTCTTTTCAAAACTTCCCTTCCAAATTGCTTGAGCTACAGTTTATATAAATTTATCGCGAAGGTGTGGTTGTCTTTGTCTTGAAGAGACGAAGTGACTGGCATAGGTCTCATGCTCTAATTTTACAAATTGAGCAACCTGGTTTTGGGACTGGATGGAGGTTGAAGATGACCAACGTATCATCCTTCAACCAATGAAACAACGCCATTTTGATTTTTTGAATTTTCTGATTTACATTTGATTTAATGCTTTATTCACTAATGACCATGATATGTACATCGCGTCAGATCCCTTGGATTTGATTACTAACGCGTTTTGATTCTCATCCAATAGTCCACATATTTTTGACTTTATTTTTCTTTTTTGATTTTTATGTTTAATTGTTTTAAATTTCAAAAAATCATAGAAAAATCATTTTTAGTCAAAAAAATCTGGAAAAATTATGAAAAATATTTTTGATTTTTCTCTTTCTGATTTTTAATTTTTCACAATTTTATTTTGTGTTTTGATATTTTTTATAAATTTTCACTTTATTTGAATTGTTTTAAATGTTTAAAAATACTTTTATGTATTTTTAAATTCTGAAAAAAATTATGGAATGATCCAATGATATTGTGACAAATATTGGTGACCTCATTTATTTCTTATTTCTGACTTTGCTATTTTTTAAATCATTTTAGGTTTATTTTACTCATTTCTTTTAATTTTAAAAATAGTTTCTGACTTTAAAAAATTACCAAAAATTTTATAAAATTATTTTAGTTCATTTCTTATTTTTCTATGGTCTTACTTTTTACTTCTTGATTATTTTGAACATAGTTGATATTTTACTCTTTTATTTCTATTTTAAAACATTTTTAAAAAAAAACCTTTTTAATGTATATATTAAGTGTAATATTATTTTGTGATTATTTTCTGGATAATCTTGGGTTGAATTTTTGATCATGAACTTTATTAACATCATTGGATCCATGGTGTTGAATCTAACTCCACAAAATGGATGACTGATTTTAATAATAGTTTGATTAAATTTTAATTCAAATGTGGTTTGTATATTCTTCTCCACCCTTCTCCATCTTATCACTTTCTTATTGCACTAAATTTATTGGAGCATGATCCCTATATCATGTCTCAAAACAAATGGTGCATAGATTGCTATTGACCGACCTCAAAATAGGTGTGACTTCTACATAAGTCCACTTACGATTGCTTAATATAGCGCTAAATTTTGTCCTGATTCGAATAAATGATCATTCTGCCCCAAACCTATGTTTGCAAGCCCAAGTATGTTAATCTGATCTATTTGGTCCAATAACCTTGAGATTCATTGTGTGGAGGCTTTGGTTCTACCAATCCTCTAATGGATCTACAATACTTTTGGCCAACGCAGATCACTTAAACATCGTTGATCATTAAATGGTACTTTTGAGGATTCCAAATGGATGATATACTTGACAAAAAGCAAATGCAACTTGTTGTATGGAGGCTTTGGTTCTACTAATCCTCTAATGAGTTCTAAATGCAAGTTTCAAGATGGTCATCCAACTAACCACTAATTATTAAATTGTTTTTACTTTGTGCCATTTTATTTTTATGCTTTATGTACCATTTACTTTAAGCATTACATTTCATGTCATTTTTATTTTTCTAATTTGAGCTTTTCTTTTCTCTTCTAAGACACTTAATAATCAACATGAACCATAAAAATCTTTAATAATACTTGACCTATTTGGTTACTATCCTTGGCATTATGGAGCATTGGACTTCTTGGACATAGGATTAGAAACCTTGGCCTATTGTGGAGACCTTATGACCTTTATTGATATTTTTTCTGGAGTTCTTGAGGTTTAACTCAAGATATTGGGTTGTTTTATTTGTTTTGTGTGCAGGTTATTGTGATTACATACTTTGTTTGTAATCTGGAATTCACCTGTATACATCTGTTACTCTGCCCAATTTTTGTGAAGACTTAATACACTTGAAGTTTGGTTCTCTCAAGAGGTCTAGTATCTTTGCTTTCTTTGTTTCAATCCAAAGAATGTGAATTCTATCTTGGCTCATAATGTCAAGTATTGACTTCTTGTTGGTTAGATGGTCCTTATCCCTAGCTTTTATCTTATGCTTTATGATAGTCTCTTCTTCTCCTCCCATCTTCTTTAATTTCAAAAATATTCTCTCTCCTTTTGAAAACTCTTCTTATTTTTTTAAACTTGAACCACTTTCATAATAAACTTGGACTTAGGTCCATGCATTTTCAAAACCTTTTCATAAATAAACTCCAATCAACTTAATAATACCTTGAAATTTTTTGTGAGAAGACTAAAAGTCAATCAATCTCATTTCAAACCATTTTGCCACTTTGGCTTTTACTTTAAACTTTTCTCAAAATATTAGACTCTTGTCAATCCTTGTAGTGATGTAAACAACTATACTTCTACAATATGTAGTGAAGTGATATATTTTCCACTTGGGTGTTGAGTAAGGCATTGTTGATTTTAAAATCCAAGCCATATCCTCCATTTTGAGATAATGCAAATTCCCCTTCCTCATAATTGTGGGTAGTAAGTATGTTTTCCACACGGACAATGACGATGATGTCTTATCTCATAAAATCAACCAACACAGTTGTGTTTTAAATTTTTTTAAAAGAGGAACTACGTGTACCCTGATCCCCTATTGCACGAAAGGTGGTACGTGGGCACTAAAGATTCACAACCGCGGCGGGTGCAAAAACCATAAAAATATATTTCTTTTCTCACCTCCACCATCCATTTTTATACAATATTTTATATCCAAAATATATAGATTTTACAAAGAGGTTCATGTGGAGTACCGTAGATGTTTAGGGTGCTAATACCTTCCCTTTGCATAACCAACCCCCTTACCTTGAATCTTTCCCCCTCTTTTTTGGGTTACTCGCTCTTTTCCCATTCCTTTGGAAATAATAAAGCGCGGTGGCGATTTTTATTTTGATCTGTATAAGTCTAGTCAATCCAATGGCTTAGTCTTAAACATTTCTACCGCTACAGAAAAAATGGCGACTTCCCTGGGGAAAGATTGACCTCTTGCTGGTCTATCCCTAAGTGGGTTGAGCCTATATTTTTTTATATCTATATATGTTCTATCATTGTTTATGTGTTATATTTTGTATATATGTTTGTCTGGATTTTCCTGGTTTTCAAGGTGCTTAGTGATTACTCATAAGTCCTATACTCAGACTTGGGAAAATTTTAAGATAGGACGGGCGATATAGTCATGTTAAATTTGAGGGAGTAATCCCAAAAAAGGAGGCATGAGATCCCCCACTCAGTGGATGCCCCTTTGACTGTAGTGTCGTTTACCGAGTAATCAAGAAGACATGTTGCTTTCGACCTGGGAGCCTGATGAAGCTGAGGACCGTAGAATACCTAACCTATCTTGGCCTTTTAGGTGTAGTGTGGAAGCTATGAAGGAGTAATCCGGAAATATTTGTCATGCAATACTATGCTCGGATGAGTTTTTCTTGAGAATATTACTAATTACCGAGTTAATCGGGAAGTTGATAATATCCGAAGGAAGGATGTAGACTCTGGGAACCTCTAAAACCTTGTTCGGCAGGTGATAACTTTTAGACCAACACCTTATGGGTAGTACCTTCGACCTCATGCTCATGAACAAATTTCCCATCCAAGGCTCATTTTGAAGAGGATTCAATTCCCTACAATTCATCTTCAGCCCTCAAGTTCAAAAAATTCCCTCATGAAAAGATATGAATTCAGACATTATAGGTCATTTCAAAATGTCAACAAAAACACCTTTTAGGTCAAAGCTTCTTACATGAACATGTAAGATCCAATTGAGGTGAAACCAAAAGGGTTGTTTAGAGGACATCCTAGTATTTCTAAAAAGTCGAAGAACACCCTCTTAGGGTAAAAAATGAGAGAGACGTGCATTGTTAAATTTGGCCATTTTGGGAAATTTGCACAAAGTTAATCATGCCCAAAATGCATTTTTCTTCAAATGGGCCCAACTTTTTATGCTTGCATCTTGTTTCTAACATGGCCCACGATCCCTGAGCTTATTCATACTTTATTTTATTATTTTTATTATTTATTTTGATTTTTTATTTATTAAAAGTCAAAATTAAATAAAGAAATAATAGGAAATATGTAAGATATGATTTCCAAATCCTTTCTCATCAAATAATGGACAACAAAAGTTGGCATATCAAGATGTAATCGTAGAGGAAGGAAAAGATTGGATTGAGTCTCCAAAAATGAGCAAAAAATCAAATAATTGAATGCAAATATTTTCTCACTAAAAGCATGGATATTCTTCCTCTTTCGTTAACTTATTTGATTCACATACATATAACAGAGCACTCTGAACCCTAAGGACAAGATTATAGAGGCGCAGCATGCTCCAAAGAGTCAAACAAAGTTTCAAATTTCCAACGAAAATTGCATATTGGGTTTCATTCTACAGGCCAAGTCAAGGAATTTTGGAGCATCAGTGATCATCCACGAAGGTCCTTGAAGCTTTTCCAATCGCTATCCAAGCTTGTAGCCTTAGGAATCTCCAGATACAGATCACGGTTTGCACCCTTATAACTTAAATTCGTTTTCATGGTTTTACATGTTTTAAATCGAATTTGTTTGCATAAATGTGTTTATAATCATGCTTGGAATCTGTTTGAATGCCTAGATTTGAGTTTTAGCGCAGGAACGGGCTTACGTCATTGCTAGGGTTTGAAAGCTTCAAATTGGAGGTTCTCTATAGAGGCGAAATTAGGACAGATCAAGGGTACCAATGAACTCAGGGCATAATTTTTAATTGATCTATGCCCTTAGTTAGGATTGATTTGGCTTGTATTACGTTTTTAATTGTTGCAGGGTTATAGCTATGGATAAAAATTGTCACTATAGCCTCTAGTGACAGTTTTGTTCGTAGGTAAAAGGTTGGCATCAAAGACAACAGTCTGGGGAGAAGACGATGGTGTGGCTGATAACCATTGGGGAATTTGAATCACGCGCGCGTTTGGGAAAGACCACTTTATTTCCTTTATATATTATTTGTTTAATTATATATACAACTAACCATCCTAGCCCAGATGGCAAAGGCGCAGGCGGTGAAGCAAAGGGTTCTGGGTTCGATCCCAGAATCTCACGTTTTCATATTTTACAATTTCTTTGTCCCAGGTCCAGTGAGCCTCATGTTAAAAAGGGCCATCATGCATCCTCAAATCCATCCATTGGATCTATCTCCAGTCAGATCTAATGCTCAGCATAGGCGGACCATGGTGAGCCCCCAGAGGCCAGCCACACTGAATCCTCACGTGGGCGAATGGGCATATAATTCTGGGCTTAACAATTCCATTCCACACCCCCAAGTTGCTGCTCCTAACAGGCCCAAGTTATTTCTTTTTTTTTTAATTTCTTTTGTTTTATTTATTGATTTAATTATTTTTACAAAGAAACAAAAATCATTTTTTTTATTAAATCAAAAAAATCATAAAAAACATTAAAATCAGATTTTCTTTTATAAAATATTTTATTTCATTAAGTAATTAGATTAATTTAATTAGGGAAATTTAAATTCTTTTTTTAATTAAATTCGGTTAGAAAATTAGGTTTAATTTGCAAATATCTAATTTTCTCAATCAAAAAATAACAAGAAATATTTTCTTTTGATTTCCTTCAAATTTAGACTTTGATTCCCGTATTTAATTCGTCTCGCGCGCGTTTACTTATTTATAATTCCAATTATTGTAATTGTGTCGAGGTTTGTAATAGTTTTTAATTAAGGTTTATTTTACCGCTTTTTTTACTTACTGTTTAATCCTCAGTTTGGTTATGTAACCCCCTCCCCGAGGCCTTGTAATAGTTAGGACTTTAATTTCTCGCACTTTTAAATTTCCGCAACTATGAACTATCTAGATGTATGGATAATAGGCTTACATGCAAAAGACAAGTGAAATTAAAACAGTAGATCACCTTAAATTGTGCAAAGATAAATAAACTGAAAAATAACCACTTGCACATGCTCACTCCTAGGGTTTGCCTAACTTCGGTTGCATTCGGTAAACAGTCATGAAGTATAGGGAATTTTAGTGGTCGTTAAGATACGGTGGCCAGAACCGGGACTGTTTTTTAGGAATGCTGGTTTATGTCTTGCGTTTGTATTTGCAAAATGTCGCGGTAAGAAAGAGTCGCCACCGATTTTTATTTTATCCAACAAGGAAAGAAAAAAAGCACAGAAAAATTCCTTTTTCGAGATATTTCTGAGTACGGGGGGTAGATTATAGAAATGGAAGGTATTAGCACCCTTTCTATCTGTAGTTATCTACGGGCTCTTAGGTACTTGCTCATCATTTTCAAAATTGCTTCTTTGTGTTTATGTGATTTGAAAAGTTTTTGTTTTGACTTCGATTTAACCCTTGCTTCTGTCTTCAAGAGTGTAATGAAGTGTTTTTGAAAACTTTGTTTGTAAAGGAGTGTAAGTGTGAAAAGTTTATTTGGATTGAGCAAGTACTTAAGAACTAATCTACCTACTCTAAAAAAGAATCGTTTTATGTTTGTTTCCTTTAGACAATGCTATCCCACTATAGTGAGTAGGTAGCACCGTCGTTTGAGTTTTAAGGGTCAATTCGAAAGGGACGTACGGTCACTAAAGCAATGTTAGGACGTCTTAGTAATAACCCTAATGTCTTAGATCAATTATTCGAGTCAACAATTCTGAGGCAACCTTTCCGAGGCAATTTTGATCTTTGAGACAAAAGGACGACCACTAAAATATCCTATACTTAATGACCGTTTACCAAAGTCAACCGAAGTGGGAGTGTACCCTAGGAGTGCACATGTGCGAGTGATTCAATTTCAGATTATTATCTTTGCACATTTTAGGGTTATCTAACTGTTTTAAAGTTAATCATACATTCTTGTCATGCAACCCTAATCATACATCTAACAATTAATAGTTTGCGGAAATTAAAGTGCGGAAATTAAACTACACTATTACAAGGCTTCGGGTATTTACATAGCCAAAAACAAACCCTTAAAAATAAAGTGATAAATGAAAATAAAAGACCTAATTAAACTATTACACTTGTGAGCAATTACATTAATAGGATAAAAATAAATGATAAAGCGCGCGCGAGGAAATTTAGATCGGGAGAGAACTAGGATTTTGACCCCTTCTAACCTAATTTGAAAGAGAAAATTGTTTTTGTTGTTTTTAATTGTTTTTTAAAGAAAAGAAATTAAGTTTTTAAATTAAATACACAATTAATTAGCTAATTTAATTAATTAATAAAAATAAATAAATGGCCTATTTTTGTGTTTTTGGTTATTTTAAGAAAAAGAAAATATAATTAAGTTATAAATAAAACCCTAATTGTTCTAATTAATTTTAATTTATTTACAAAAAGAAATTAAAGTTACCTAAAATTAAAATCTAATTAAATTAATTAATTTATTGATAAAAAATAAACCTAAGTCTAATTGGGTGAAAAATATTATTTGTAATTTTTTGATAAAAGAAATAATTAGTTTGTTAGTAAAATAAATAAACTAAATTAAATAAAATATAAAAAAGAAAAGATGAAGACAAATTGGGCCTGGGAAGCAATCTGAAGGGGGTGTGGATAGCAAGTCTTGAGCCCAATAGGAATTGATCCACTTTGACTTTTTGGATCCCATGCGTTGCCTTGACTGGGGACTTTGGTGCTCCTTCATTTTATGGCCTTTGGATCTGGCCATCTGGCCACTTGGCAGGCTGGATGATGAGGTCACATGATAGACCTTGGCCTTGTACGTGCATGTAATCCCTGAAAGAAAAATAATGTGAAGAAATTGGGGGACCTGGGATTCAAACCCAGGCCCCAAGGCATTTTCCCATGACTGGCTACCAACTGCGCTAGTTGTTCTGTTTGTATATAAAATGAATAATAATGATAATATATAATAATGTGAACAAGGGCGCCAAAATTCAAATAGGCCAATCCTATGGTGCCAGCTAGTCATCTTCTTCCTTTCTCCGTTGGTAAAAGTCCCAGACTTTTACCTACGGGTGTTTGTCCGTCACTATAAACTGGGCTCGTTCCAAAATCCTCCATGAGCAATATAAATGACATCTAATGCCATGGATCGAACCGTCTTGTCATCCTGAACATCATGGTACCCTTTATGTGGGCTAATTTTGCCTGCACACAAAAGACCTAAAACGAAACCACAAACCCTAACAATGACAATTCTTGATTCAGTCCATAAAAATGCAATTGGATGATATGGATAGCTTGCAAATGTTCCAAGGATTAAGAATATATAATTATTTTGTGCTATAAGTGACAGAATGATGCAATTCGATTTCAAAAATAACTCAATATCGTGGATGACTTACAGTGGTATTCAGGTTCTGGGAGTGCTTGTTCTTGATTGGTTTTGCTTGTTGGGGATCCCAGGAAGCGATTGGGATGGTCAAGAGGCTTTGAAATTTCCTGGAACGATGAAATCGTGTCAGCACTTTGTTGTGATTTTTTTAAGTTTTGTTCTTGTTCTCACACCTCTTTCTAGCCTTCTTTTGAGTCTGCAAATACTCCTTATGTACTAAGGAATGAATTAGGGTTTCCAATATGATCACAATCTTCCTCCATCATTGCTTTTGATTTGGATTTGATACACTTGAAAATCTTGCTAAAAATAGAGCAAACTCAATATTTTTGTGCACACCAAGCCTTTACACGAATTCAATCTCATGTTAGCTGGATATTAAGACCTGAAACATGTACCAAATCTTGAGATTTCAATATTTTGGATTTTCTATGATTTGTTTTGATTTAAATTGATTTAATTCAAATAAAAATCAAAATCAAAATAAATAATAAAAATAAGATAATGACAAGTGGCAAAGTCTAGGGCTCTTGGACCATGTTGCCAACTCAAAACAAGTACAAAATATTGGGCCCATTTAGCAAAAAATTGCAATTTGACGCATAGTTGACTTTAGACAATTTTGCAAAAATGGTCAACTTCACCAATGCATAACTTCCTCAATTTTGACTCTTTGAAGGTGTTCTTGGACTTTTTAGAAAGCTTAAGATGTACTCTAAGTAACCCTTTTGGTCTAATATCAATTTTATATTCCATGCTTATGTATGAAGCTTTGACAAAAAAGGTGTTTTTGTTGACTTTTCAAAATGACCTATAATGTCCAAATTCATAACTTCTTGTGAGTGCATATTTTGAACTTGGGAACTGAATATGGATTGTAGATCATGGCATCTTCTTCAAAATGAGATTTGGATGGGTCATTTATCATAAAGTATGAGAAAGTTATGCTTGGTCAAAGTTGAGTTGACTTTTCCTACAAAACCCTAATTTAGCAACTTTTGGTTCTTGATGAATTATGAGCAATCATTGATGAATCATGATCAACCCTTGATAAAATGATGAAATATACTTCAAAATGATAATGTTGACCAAAAATCTTGAAGTTTGACTGCATGTGGGCCACAGTTGATTTTTGCCCTAACACGGTCGATTTTTAGGCTTTTGAGCAATTGACTGAGCAAACTTTCTCTGCAAGGCTTGAAACTTGACATGGATGATCTTGAGAACATATTAGGAAAATGGTGAGAATTTAGGATCCCTTGGACTCAAGTATCTTGAGGCAACATGAAACCCTAATTTGAGGTAGAGTGCCTTAGGAGGGAGCTTGTCTGGTCAACCCTTGGACTACCTTGGGCAACTTGAGGATCTTTCTTGAAATGTTTTGAGAAATATGGGAGGGCAAATTTTGGGGTACAACAGCTGCCCCTGTTCAATCTTCTTCAACCCTCAGAGTGCCCCTGTTCAATCTTCTTAAACCTTAGGATGTAGATTGGTTTTTCTGCCTTTCGTGATCCGAAGGTGGAAGATGATTGAACACTAGAGTGCCCAGAAATTTGCACTCGCATGAAGTGATAATTATCTTGTGATGTCGGGAACAGGCTTATAGATGCCATTTGGAGATTGATGATGGGAGATGGGCTTAAAGATTATGTCTGAAGGAGTGTCGATCGCATAAGAGATTCCTTAGCAAGAGCTTGTGTACCTGTTGTTGAGGAAAGATTCCGCTGGGGAATGCTGATCTTTGTTTAGAGAAATAGAATTTTAGGAGCTTCGGTCGTCCGTTATTCTACTGGGGGAATAGTCTTTGTCTCTTGAGAAAGGTTGAATTTTAGGAACTTCGGTCGTCCGTTATTCTACTGAGGAATCATCTCTTGGTCGAAGAGGTGAAAATGAACTACTATCTGGTCATGATCCAGGCTTCATAGTGATAAGACTGACTGCTATATGGTCGTAATCCAGGCTTTACAGTGACTTTACTGGGGAGATGAGATCAAACTTGCTATCCGGTCGTAATCCAGACTTCACAATTTCTCAATTCTTATTTGGTCGTGATCCAGGCTTCAGAAGGAAATGAATTGTTATCCGGTCGCATCCGGGCTTCAACTTGTATTTAGGGCATACTAATATCTGGTCGACTATGGGCTTCTTAGTAACTGTCCAGGTAAAACTGCTATTTGGTCAAAATCCAAGCTTCACAGTGTCTTCTACCGTTATCTGGTCGTAATCTAGGCTTCAGTCCTTTTATCATTATCTGGTCGTGACCTAGGTTTCACGATACTTTATACCATTATCTGGTCGAATCCAGGCTTCATGGTGTTCCGTACTGCTATCTGGTCATAGTCTAGGCTTCACAATACCTTACTTCTTATCTGGTCGCAGTCCAGGCTTCAGAAGGAATCAAGTGGTTATCTGGTCGCATCTGGGCTTCCCTTTGACTGTTGGGCCTACTAATATCCGATCGAATCCGGGCTTCATAGTAATTGGCTGGGTAAACTTCTATTTGGTGTTAATCCAAGCTTCACAGTGTCCCTCACTGTTATCTGGTCGTAATCCAGGCTTTGGTGTCTCTTACCACTCTCTGGTCGTAATCCAGGCTTCACGATGTCTCATACCACTATCTGGTCGAAATCCAGGCTTCATGGTGTTTGGAGAAATCAAGATACTATCCGGTCGAATCCGGGCTTCATAACTTGTATTAAAGATATACCACTATCTGGTCGAAATCCAGGCTCTGTAGTACTCTTAGCTGCTACCTGGTCGTAATCCAGGCTTCACAGAGACTTGTATTGCTATCTGGTTGTAATCCAGGCTTCACAACATCTTCTACCATTATCTGGTCGTAATCCAGGCTTCATGGTCTTGTATTGCTATCTGGTCGTAATCCAGGCTTCATGGTCTTGTATTGCTATCTAGTCGTAATCCAGGCTTCACAATAACTTGTCGAGCTGTTATCCAGTCGAATCCGGGCTTCACGGCTTACTGGGGATTAAACTATTATCTGGTCGAATTCGGGCTTCATAGCTTGCTTTTAAGAGATACCACTATCTGGGCGTAATCCAGGCTTCGTGGTAGTCTGATATTGTTATTCGGTCATAATCCGAGCTTCACAATATGCTGTAGAAATCAAGATACTATTTGGTCGGATTTGGGCTTCATAACTTGAACTTTGTGAGAATTTGATTGTATCCTTCCTGAAAGGTAAGGGTTAGCTATATGTAATGCATGATATGTATCAGGAAATGATGTTCTCAAAATAAATGAGATTGTGCTATATGATGCGTATGCGCGTGCAATGTTTTTATGATATTCTCTAGCTGGGGAAAATAAATCCCGGATTGCTGCTGGAGAGTATAAAGAATTTCGCTCGCTGGGGATAACGACCGAAGATGATTGGGAGAATAATCCTGTTGGAGAATACATTGGTGAGAGAATGACTCTATGGGGAAGAGATGCTCTGCTGAGGATTTGCTGATTTTGGAGAAATACCCTCGGCTGTGGATGAATTACCGTTGCTGGCGATGATAAACTCTGTTGGGGATGAATTTCCTGTTTGTGGAAGAAATAAACTCCACTGGGGATGGTCTTTTAGACTCCACTGGGGATAATCTTCCAGACTCCACTGGGGATAATCTTCCAGTGCTGGTGATAGATAAACTCTGCTTGAGGAGAATCTTACCGACTCATTCGCGGTTGCGAACCTCAGCTGGGGAGAGTTAATAATATTGTATTCGGGTACTTCCTACTCTGCGGGGAGTGTATGAATTTTTAGTCATATTCTTCAGCTAGGTCTATCCCTGTACCTGGTGAATAGAGCAACGGTAAGGTATGGACATTTCTTGTTTGCCCCTGTTTCTGAAATTACGAGTAATTGTTTTTTGTTTCGCATGTAAATATTTATGAGCAGCAATTATTGTCAAATGCATATATCAAAAAAATGAACCATTGCACGTTCTTTCAAAATAAAACAGAAAAGAGAAAAACAATTTGAAATTTCTTTGTGAAAATGAATTGTATTGATTTTGAAGTTGGCCTGTAAATAGGCGATTTTGTACAAGAGGCTGACGTCCTAGTAAGAGAACACCGCTGAAAGATAGAATTTATACAATTTGTGAAAAATAAAGAAAAACAGCTATGTGAATAATCCCACTGGGTTCCAACTCTGCTATTGCCCCTATGTCTTTGAGCGTCTCATCACTTTGCTACTTGGTTGAAGGTAGATCAGATTGTTTAGTGTCGTCCGAGCTTAACAGTCGATATCGAAGTATGGTTGCAAGATGATCCAATGAGACATAGCGTTACGCTTTGATCCCTAATTTTTACATGGACCGCCCTTTCGGGTTTTCAGTCCACCGGGATACCCTTTTTTGCCCAAGCCGCTTTTTCAGGTTTTCGACTTGCCGGGTGTACAGATTTTTTCATTTTCATCCCTTATTTTTGCCCGAACCCTTTTGGTTCGCCGGGAAGCCCTTATTTTTGCCTAGGCCAGTCAACCTAGCGGGTCTTTGATTAGGTGTAGTATTTTTTCACTATGTCTGCATTGACGGGGTGAGGAAGGTCGTCACCATCCATGGTGGTTAGAATCATAGCTCCTCCTGAGAAAATGTTCTTAACCACAAATGGCCCTTCGTACGTAGGGGTCCATTTTCCCCTGGGATCACCTTGTAGTAGTATGATGCGTTTGATCACCAGATCCCCAACTTGATACTCTTGTCGTCTAACTTTCTTGTTAAATGCCTTGATCATCCGTTTTTGATAAGTTTGACCATGACAAATAGCAGTAAGTCTTTTCTCGTCGATTAAGTTCAGCTGATCAAGCCGGGTCTGGATCCAGTCGTCCTCACTCAAACCTGCATCTTTCATAATCCGAAGAGAGGGTATCTGAACTTCAATGGGCAAGACTGCCTCCATACCATATACCAAGGAATAGGGTGTCGCCCATGTTGACGTTCGCGCTGAGGTATGGTACCCATGAAGAGAAAATGGTAACATCTCGTGCCAGTCTTTGTATGTCACCATCATCTTCTGCACAATCTTCTTGATGTTCTTATTAGCCGCTTCAACAGCCCCATTCATCTTTGGTTGGTAAGGAGAAGAGTTGTGATGTTGTATCTTGAACTGTTTGCAGAGCTCGGTGATCATTGTATTGTTGAGATTTGTACCATTGTCTGTAATGATCCTCTCTGGTACACCATATCGACATATTAGATTGTGTCAAATAAACCGCGCCATGACGTTCTTGGTTACAGTAGCAAAGGAAGCTGCCTCAACCCACTTCGTAAAGTAATCAATGGCTACCAGAATGAAACGATGTCCGTTGGAGGCAGTAGGTCTGATTTCGCCGATCATGTTGATGCCCCACATTGCAAAAGGCCAAGGTGCCGTCAAAACATTCAGAGGAACTGGAGGTACATGCACCTTATCAGCATAGACTTGGCACTTATGACAGGTCCGAGAATGCTGATAACAATCGGCTTCCATGGTAGACCAATAATATCCTGCCCGAAGGATTTTCTTTGCCATGGTGTGTCCACTAGAATGAGTCCCGAATGTACCTTCATGTAACTCTGCCATAATCCTTTCTGCCTCGCTCTTATCTACACATTGCAGTAAGGTTGAGTCATGGTTACGCTTGTAAAGGAGACCATTACTGATGAAGAACTTCACAGCGAACCTCCTCAGAAACTTCTTATCATTAACAGACGCCCCCTCGGGGTATTCTTGAGCCTCAAGATGCCTCTTTACCTCGTGAAACCAGGGTTTATCTGCTACCTCTTTAGTCTCATTGTGAAAGCAATGTGCGGGTTCATCCAACCTCTCGATGGTAATCCGGGGAGCCTCATTTTCCCACCTGACCTTGAACATAGAAGACATGGTAGCTAACGCGTCTGCTAACTGATTCTCCTCTCTAGGGAAGTGTTCAAAGGTTATCTCCTCAAAGTGTGGAAGCAACGTCAATACATACTCTTTGTAAGGAATAAGATTTGGGTGTTTCGTATCCCACTCTCCTTTGATCTGACTGATCACTAGAGCGGAATCTCCGAATACACTCAAGAACTTAATCCTCAGGTCAATAGCTGCTCGAAGGCCTATGATGCACGCTTCATACTCCGCCATATTGTTGGTGCAGTTAAAACATAGTCGGGCGATGAATGGAGTATGACAACCTTCAGGAGATATGATCACGGCACCAATGCCATTACCCAAAGCGTTTGAAGCTCCATCAAAGTACATAGGCCATCGGGATCCCTCCTCAGGTCCTTCATCCAGTCCAGGTATTTCACAGTCAGTCACCAACATGATGTTCTCATCCGAAAACTCAAAATTCATAGATTGGTAATCATCCACGGCTTGATGTGCCAAATGATCTGCCAACACACTCCCCTTGATTGCTTTTTGGGTCGTGTATTGGATGTCATATTCAGTCAAGATCATCTGCCACCTTGCTATTCTTCTGGACAAGGCAGGATTTTCAAATATATACTTGATTGGGTCCATCTTTGATATCAATAGGGTAGTGTGAGTCAACATATATTGTCTCAGCCGGCGAGCAGCCCATGCCAAAGCGCGGCAAGTTTTCTCAAGCAGTGAGTATCGGGTCTCACAGTCGGTAAACTTTTTTCTAAGGTAGTAAATAGCATGCTCTTTTCGGCCAGACTCGTCATGCTTCCCCAGCACGCACCCCATTGAATTGTCGAGTATTGTCAAGTATAAGATCAAAGGTCTTCCTTCAATGGGAGGCATCAGAATAGGTGGCTCTTGGAGATATTCTTTGATCCTTTCGAAAGTGGCTTGACATTCATCATTCCACCTTACCACTTGATCTTTCTTCAGTAGCTTGAAGATTGGCTCACAAGTAGCGGTCAGGTGTGAAATGAATCGGGAAATGTAGTTCAGACATCCCAAAAATCCTCTAACTTCTTTTTCTGTTCGGGGAGCTGGCATCTCCTGTATAGCCTTCACCTTTGCAGGATCCACTTGAATACCTTTATCACTAATGACGAAACCCAGCAGCTTACCAGACCTCACCCTGAAGGTGCACTTGTTCGGGTTTAACCTCAACTTATACAGCTACAACCTGTCAAATAGCTTTTGGAGATGGTCGAGATGTTCTTCCTCAGTCTGGGACCTTGCAATCATGTCATCAATGTATACCTCAATCTCATGATGAATCATGTCGTGGAACAAAGCGACCATGGCGCGCTGATATGTTGCCCCAGCATTCTTTAACCCGAAAGGCATTACCTTGTAACAGAAAGTGCCTCACTGCGTAACATAGGTTGTCTTCTCCATGTCTTCGGGAGCCATCTTGATCTGATTGTAACCAGAAAAACCATCCATAAAGGAGAAGACCTTATGCTATATGGTGTTGTCAACCAGAACATCGATATGAGGCAGAGGGAAATCATCTTTGGGACTCGCCCTGTTCAGATCCCTATAGTCCACACACATCCGAACCTTACCATCTTTCTTCGGAACCAGAACCACGTTGGCAACCCACTGCGGGTAAGAAGTAACTGCTAGAAAACCGGCATCAAACTTTTTCATGACCTCAGCTTTGGTTTTCTCAAACATCTCTGGGCGCATTCGGCAAACTTTCTGTTTTACTGGAGGACAGTCTTCTTTGGTTGGCAAGCGGTGTACCACAATGTCAGTATCCAACCCAGGCATATCTTTATAAGACCAGGCAAAGATCTCAACATAGTCGTGTAGCATCTGTATTAACCGTTGCTTGACACTAGGCTCCAGATTTGAACCTATCTTGACCTCTTTCTTGTCTTCCTCCGTACCCAAGTTTACTGTTTCCACTGGCTCTTCATGCGGTTGTATGGCCCTCTCTTCCTGAAGTAACAATCTAGCAAGTTCCCCAGGCACTTCACATTCATCCTCACCTTTGTCCTCGTCTTGTTTGATCGGATTTTTGAAGTCATAACTGGCAGTAGCAGAGTCGTTATCAGTGGGATCCAGAGTGGATGTGGACCTGTATTATTATATATGAGTGTGTGTAAGACAAATAGCTGTTTTGATAAAGTGCGAGATAGAAAAGAAAAACAAGGAGCGCAAAATTTGTAATGCAAGAAAAACGTCCAATGCTTTATTGATGATATATGGAAATGACACATAATAAGCCCTCACAAACAAAGCCACGGTGTCTCGGGCAAGGCATCGGGCCGTAAAAGTTTCAAATTGTCTGTTACAAGTCTCAAAACAAAAGTCTATTACTGTGTAATAAAAGAAATGGGTACGAAATCCTTTGTCGTCCAATTGTTCAATCCACCATCGGTAGTCGGGTAGATCCAACTGTGGAAATATGACTCTTCACCATCATCTTCAATTGCATTCACTCCCGAATTATTGATGCGCAGGGGAGGTCTTCCAATTTGCGCACGCCGAACCTCCCTTTGAGCTTCTTTTTCAATAACAACCATGGCATCCTTAAGGGAAGCCATCTTCATTAGAGGTTTGTCAGCAGCAACTTCAATCGACGCCAGAGTCTGGGGGACTTCTTCAAAGTTCTGGCACGGGGTTTCAATGAACTCCCCATCCATCTCCACATACCGAAAGGAATTAAGATGACTTACCATGTACTCCTCCTCACCCTGCACCGTAACAATCTCCCCCTTCACTGGATATTTCAACATTTGATGGAGCGTAGAAGTTACTGCCCCAGCCTTATGAATCCATGGGCGACCTAGCAAGCAAGAGTAAGATGGTTGAATGTTCATCACATAGAACGTAGATGCAAAAGTCTGAGAGCCGACTTTCACAGGGACATCCACCTCTCCATGTACCATCCTTTTGGACCCGTCAAAGGCCCTAACCACAATATTACTTGGCTTTAGAACCAACCCTTCACAATCCAGCCGATCTAATGCTTTCTTGGGTAAAACATTTAATAAGGACCTAGTGTCCACCAGCACGTGAGCCAAAGTAGTGCCTTTTCACTCGATCAAGACGTGCAGAGCATCATTATGATTCCTTCCTTTGGCAGACAGATCTGCATCGGAGAAACCCAACTCGTTGTCAGTGGTCAAACTAGCCACATAGTCTTTGAATTGATCAGCCGATGTTTCCTGCGGTACATGCGCAGTTTTAAGGAAAGCAATTAAAGCCTTAGCATGGGCTTCTGAGAACAACAATAAAGATAACATGGAGATCTTCGACGGGGTTTTCCCCAGTTGTTCGACTATGTTGCAGTCGCTTTTCTTGATAATCTTCAGAATTTCCTCTATCTCCTGCCTAGAGGTTTCAACAATGACTTTTTTAGGTGCCTCCATCCAGGCAGGCCCACCTGTAACTTCTTTGCCCCGAGTGTCAGATGACTCGGCGATAGGGGTGATAACTGGAGTGAGAATTGGAACAGCAGCTGATGTACTGGCGGATGGAATGACAACAGGCTTTCGAACAGTTGGAGGAGAAGTCTCAGGAGAGAAGAGTCTTCCGCTTCGGGTGACCTTGCTAGACCCGACAATATTGCTGACATCAGTATCAGCCTCTTCATCCTTCAAGTCTTGTTTGATCCCATGATAATACACATCGGCCCCATAGTGCCACGGGACAGCTTTATCTGAAGTGTATGGGATAGGACCAGGAATAGTAATGATCAATGGAGCAACTCTTGGAACAGATGTAATCCTAACAGGCTTTCTCGAGGAAGCCTTGGAAGGATTGGCGGAAATGGTTATTATAGAAACATCTTCAACAGGAATCAACGGAATCAAAGTTTTCTCGAACAAGATCTCTTTGTTATCCATCAGGCGCTGAACACCTGATTTTAATAAATGGCAACCAGCAGGTAGGATGGAACATAGGTGGCAACCTTCGCCACAGCCCGAAAATAAACCGGCCAACAATAGGTTCTTCTTAACGGTCATCAACGGAGTAGAAATGTCTTCCACAGAGGTCACGAACGAATCATCATCCACAACATTCACTCCATGCTTGGGCATAGGAGCAGTCATGACGTTAGGCTTTTCTGGTGCGTCAAACTCAATTTCTTTAGCTTCAATCAAATCTTGCACCTTATTCCTCAAGGCCCAGCAGTTGTTGGTATCATGCCCTGGGCTATCAGAGTGATAGGCACAACGGGCGTTCGGATTATACAGCGGAGAGGTGGTACTGGGATTCTTCGGAGCTTCCCTCAGAGTTACCAGGTTGGTTTTCAATAACTGTGGTAAAATTTGAGATAAAGTCATACTGAGCCGAGTATACTGTCTCTGCGGTCTCTCTACTCTTTGTTGATTGTTGCATTGTGGGGCAACAGTGGGTCTTGATATTACTACCGCATTAACTGCTTGGCGGCATTCAGGTCGGTTTTGGCTTCTTGAGTTGTAAACTGCACTAGCTTCTTTTCTAAAAGGCTTCTTTTCTGTACTCGATGAAGCACCTTTATGTATCTTGCCACTCTTGATACTGGCTTCAACTCTCTCCCCAGTCAAAATCAATTCAGTGAACCCAGACGATGAACTGCCGATCAAATGATTGAAATACGAACCAGACAAAGTCCCAAGAAACATATCCACCAACTCCCTATCAGACAGAGGGGGTTATACTCTTCCAGCCAGATCTCTCCACTTCTGAGCGTAGTCCTTAAAACCTTCGCTCGCACCCATAGACATACCCTGAAGTTGAGTACGCGTGGGAGCAAGGTCGACATTATACTGGTATTGCTTGTAAAAATCCGCAGCAAGGTCCTCCCAGTTGCGGACATTAGCTCCTTCCAATTGATAGAACCATTCAAACTGAGTCTCTAACAGACTATCTTGAAAGAAATGAACCCAAAGGTTTCTATCAGCAGTATAGGGTTGGATCTTTATGACGTATAAGCGGAGGTGTAGCTTCGGGCAGGATACCCCGTCATACTTAGCAAAGACAGGAGCTTTAAACTTATGAGGAATCACCACCCCGGATGCTAGCCCCAAATCTCCAAAATCTAAACCGGGAACCTTCTGAACCTCCATGGCACTCAGACGGTCTTCAAGTTGCTTGTACCTATCCTCAGCAGGAGGGTACTGGTCTTCATCAAAATCAGTGTCATTATCAGAGACCACAGGACTAGGCCCCTTTCTTTCCTCTTGATTCTCTCCTCCTCCAAATGAATGAGACAAATCAGTTTCCTGTCGCAAATTGTTCCCGAATCTGTGACCCATATTCAGCAGAACCACTCTCTTCTTCTTCTTCTTCTTCTTGTCCTTCAAGATGAGATTCTTCAAATCCTGTTGTCCTTTGGCCAAATTCAAGAACATCTCCTGGAACAGAGCATTCTGAGCTTGAAGAGCCTTAATAGCTTGATCAGTAGGTGTTTCAGAAGACATTTTGTGCTGAAATAAACAGCGAAGAAGATAAGAAACCTGTAATGGTACCTGTAATGAGGTGCATGGTAATGGAATGCGCATGGAATGATTTTAAAGACTTAGGGAGATTCAAATTTGTAAACCAAAATAAAACACACTTTATTAGATTAAACTTGTAATAATGTTTAACAAATGCCTTTAAGGCGTTACAAAAGAAATGAACTGAAAAGCAAATCTAAACTAGAAATAATAAAAAGACATCAGAAATCCCACGGTCGTTTTCCCTTCGTGCTGACATAATCGTTGATCGTCCTCTCATTCTCGAGCTGCCTTGTAAGCCTCAAGATCTTCTGTTCCTGCTCATGATACTTCTCCCTGTAGGTATCCCTTTCTTCCTTTAACTGGATCCAAGATCTCTTTAATGCCCCAAGATCAGTAGGCATATAGGGATGGAGGACTGTATAAGGGACACCTTCTTCATTAGTATGCTCTACAATCACCTACAAAACAGCTTCATACGGCATTCCCAGCTTTTGAGCACGGGCTCGAACCCACTGGAGATAAGGTTGCATCGGGAGAGAAGTCTTCAGTCCTAGCTCATGAGGGTCAGACCTGTTCACTATGCCCCAAGCTCGTATAAACCTGCGGCGATGCCCATCAACGTCCCCCTTGTAGTCAAAGACAATATCTGTAAGCAGCAGCTCATGAGGACCGTCTCTCCGAGCTAGTCCAAACTGTCATAAAGCCAAACGAGGATTGTAGGTTATACCCCCTCGAATTTCAAGCAACGGAACATTAGGGTATTCCCCACATCGATCATTGACATCTACTCTTTCCATATCCTTAGGACTCCAAAGGATGTCCGTATGAGCAAGGGACATGATTTTGTAAGCCAAACCTACATCTTCCTCATTCTTCAATACAGACTTGGGGAGGTGCAAAATAAACCACCTCGCCAGCAGCAGTGTACAACACATGATAGTTCCCCTTCTCCGCACAGTACGGGTATAGAGAGCATGTAAAATATCACCTAGAAGAGTAGGCACTGGGTTACGAGACATGAAGATCTTGACGGCATTCATATCTATGAAAGAATCTGGATTTGGGAAAAGAACCAAGCCGTAGATGAGGAGAGCCAATATGTCTTCGAATGCTTGAAAGTCCAAGTTATCTCAGAACAGATGAGCTTGATCGATCAAAAACTTAGCCAAGAAACCTTTAACCCCGCTCTGAGTCTCCCAGTGGGATACTACATCAACCCTTTTTAGATGTAAGGATGAAGCAATATCCTCAGGCTTTGGAACCTCCTCCAAACCTGTAAAGGGTGTCTGCTCTAGAATAGATATGCCTAGTAAATCAAAAAACTCCTCCAAAGTAGGCACCAGCTGATAATCCGAGAAGGTAAAACAATGATGCAACAGATCAAAGAATTGGAACAACACGCTCATCATTTGCTCATCCAACTTTAAAGTGACCAGGCTAAGGAGATGACCATGTCTTCTAACAAAGGAAGAAGTATCAGGAACCTTTGAGACCAACTCCCTAAGCTGAGCAGGGATTTGCACGAAGTTGACTCGAATGGTATTTCTGCACATAGAAGCCATAATCTACAAAACAGAACAAAGATGAATCCCCTCGGTCTTTGAAATGGTTAGTCTGATGAAATATGCATGCATGTCATGATGCATGATGTCATGATAAAACACACAACAGGTATAGCAGGTATCAAACATTGTAAAGGAAAACAAGTCACATAATAGCCCTTAAATTTCAGGCTTGCATGGAGTTTAGTTACTACCCTCTTGCAGTTTAGTTGGTCCAACCTGTCCTAATAATAGTAACCAGGTTCTAGAGGTTCTCAATATCACTGACCATCCTCCATCGGTCATAGTTTCAGCTCACGCAATCTTTTCTTGCAGCTGGAACCATCTCGAGAGTATGATCTCAATGAGTGTAGCATCGAGTATCAACCAGTTCCCAGCTCTACACCGAGACCGGCTATCTCACTACTTCCTATGGCCAAGTTGGTCAATTATAGGTTCGAAGGTCAGTTGATGCTTAACGACCCATATAGAAGACTCGTATTCTCCTTTTTCCTCCACAGGGGATACCAGTACCAACTAATGTGCCACATCAACATAGCTACTGCTTCAACCGTATCGGTCTACACTGTACAGTTCCTTCACTGTTTATTGCTACTTACCTAACAGGTGTTCCCCAGATCCGGGTTAGGATCTATAGTAACTCCGATACAAAGCCCACAAAAATAAAGCAATCAAATCAAACAATAGAAAACAATATGATGAACTAATCCTAAGGTATACCCCACTTATTTAGTCCCCAACAGAGTCTCCAGTTCTGTGGTACGGTGGCCAAAATCGGGACTGTTTTTTAGGAATATTGGGTTGCGTCTTGCGTTTGTGTTTGCAAAATGTCGCGGTAAGCAAGAGTCGCCATCGAATTTTATTTTATCCAATAAGGAAAGGAAAAAAGCACAGAAAAATTCATTTTTCGAGATATTTATGAGTACGGGGGGTAGATTATAGAAATGGAAGGTATTAGCACCCTTTCTATCTGTAGTTATCTACGAGCTCTTAGGTACTTGCTCATCATTTTCAAAATTGCTTCTTTGTGTTTATGTGATTTGAATAGTTTTTGTTTTGACTTCGATTTAACCATTGCTTCTGTTTTCAAGAGTGTAATGAAGTGTTTTTGAAAACTTTGTTTGTAAAGGAGTGTAAGTGTGAAAAGTTTGTTTGGATTGAGCAAGTAATTAAGAACTAATCTACCTACTCGAAAAAAGAATCGTTCTATGTTTGTTTCCTTTAGAAAATGATATCCCACTATTAGTGAGTAGGTAGCACCGTCGTTGGAGTTTTGAGGGTCAATTCGAAGGGGACGTACGGTCATTAAAGCAATGTTAGGACGTCTTAGTAATAACCCTAATGTCTTAGATCAATTATTCGAGGCAACAATTCCGAGGTAACCTTTCCGAGGCAATTTTGATCTTTGAGACAAAAGGACGACAACTAAAATATCCTATACTTAATGACTGTTTACCGAAGGCAACCGAAGTAGGAGTGTAACCTATGAGTGCGCATGTGCGAGTGATTCAATTTCAGATTATTATCTTTGCACATTTTAGGGTTATCTAACTGTTTTAAAGTTAATCATACATTTTGGTCATGCAACCCTAATCATACATCTAACAATTAATAGTTTGCGGAAATTAAAGTGCGGAAATTAAACTATGCTATTACAAGGTATTGTACCCCAAAATTTGCCCTCCCATATTTCTCAAAACATTGCAAGAAAGATCTCCAAGTTGCTCAAGGTGGCTCAAGAGTTGGTCAGACAAGCTATCTCCTAAGACAGTCTATCCCAAATTAGGGTTTTGTGTTGGATCAATATCCTTGAGTCCAAATGGCCTCAAGTTCTCCCCAATGTCCTAATATGTTCTCAAGATCATGCTTGTCGAATTTCAAGCCTTGCAGAAGAAGTTTGCTCAGTCAATTGCCCAAAGGTCCAAAAATCGACTGTGCTAGGGAAAAAGTCAACTGTGACCTATAAATAGTCAAACTTCAAGTTTTTTTTGTCAACATTCTCATTTTTAAGGATATTTCATCATTTGATTAAGGGCTGATCATGATTCATCAAGGATTGCTCAAAATTCAACAAGATTCAAAAGTTGCTAAATTAGGGTTTTGCAGGAAATGTCAACTCAACTTTGAACAGGAATAAATTTCTCATACTTCATGAGAAATGACCCATCCAAATCTCATTTTTAATAGGATGCAATTTCCTACAATCCATCTTCATACCCCAAGATCAAAAAATGCACTCACAAGAAGTTATGAATTTGGACATTATAGGTCATTTTTGAAAGTCAACAAAAATACCTTTTTTTACAAAGCTTATAACTTGAGCATGGAATATCAAAATTAGATGATACTAAAAAGTTTAATTATAGAACATCTCAAGCTTTCTAGAAAGTCCAAGAACATCTCCAAAAGTTTAAAATTGAAGAAGTTATGCATTATTGAAGTTCGACTTTTTTGCAAAATTGCCAAAAGTCAACTATCCCCAAAACTTCAAACTTTGCCAAATGGGCCCATTCTTTTCCACTTGATTTGAGTTTGCATAGTTTCCCACGTGACCTAGATTCATCCATGTGCCCATATTTCACTTTTATTATTTAATTTGATTTTTAATTGAATTTATTCATTTTAAATCAAATAAAATCATAGAAAATCCAAAAAAATTAATAACTCATGATTTTCTGATTGTTTTAGGCTTTGTTCATAGCTAGCATCACCATCAAATTCGTATCAAGCCAAATAATGTGCAAAAAGATCCAAATCAAATCAAATTTAGAAGGTTTTCAAAGGAGATCAAATCACATTCATGTGCATTGATATGGAGGGATTTGGTCCATGATTTTTACCCTAATACAAAGCACATTACATAAGCAAGCAAAGGCATACGAAATCAGGGTTGGAAATTGTTGGAGAGAGGTAGAACAAAAAGTGAAAAAATCACAAAAAAGTGAGAAGTCGAAATCCAGGTTAGAGGCATTTTCAGAGGTCAAGACTTGTTCCAATCGCTTCCTGGGCATTCGCACAAGCTACCTGGATCAAAAGCAAGAATTTCCAGGCCTCTACAAGCACTGTAAGTCTCACGAAACACAGCCCTGTTCTTGAAATCGATTTGACTTGTTCTTGCATCATTTGAGAAAACTAATGGCATATTTGTGATCACAAGAGCATTTCCAAGCTTTTCATATTATTCAATTGCATTTATCTGGCTTATATGAAGAACCACCATTGTTAGGGTTCGTTTCTTGTTTTCGGGCGTTTCTATTCCAGGTATAATTGAAGCACATAATGGACATGGTTGTGACCGGGAGGGTAAGACGAACACAACCATGCCCTTGGAATTCATTTTTGTGGCCTGAGAAGGATTTTTGAGATGAGCAACCTTGTAGCTACGGACTTTTGTCCGTTGGTATAGGTTTGTGACCTTTTAGCCACAGACGAGAGGTTGGGGATGATGCGTGGCGTCCCATCATGGGGCCATTCAAACCAAGCGCGCGTTTTTATTATTTTTCTGGAAATTATTTCGTTTTCATATAATTTTATTTGTTTATATTATAATAACAACTAAAGCAGTGTAGCATGGTGGCAAGCGTGTTAGTGCAATCTCCTTAAGGACCTGGGTTCGAATCCCAGGTCCCCCAATTTCTCAATGATTTTTGTTTACAGATAATCACATGCGTGCGTTAGCTTGCTATCCACCATGCATCCTCATCCATTCAGACGCCAGATGGCCAAAGGCCAGATCTGATGGTCCATGATTGGAGGTCCACCAAAGGCCAAGTCAACATGCCCACACTGGATCTCAGATGGTCAAACGGATCAGCTTTGTTGGGCCTTCAAATTGCTACCAACACCCCTAAAATCAGGCCCAATACTCCTCTCTTCTTATTTATTTTTGTTTATTTATTTTAATTGTTTTATTTTATTTTTACTAATTTCTAACCAATCATAAATTTCTCTTTTAAACAAAATCATAAAAAATATTTTTTTATTTCAATCAAATTTTGAATCTTTAGTTTTCTTAATAAACTTATTAATTAATTAGGTTTTTTTAGTTAGAAAACTTTAATTCATTTTTTGCAAATATTTAAAATTGATTAGACTTAATTAGGTATTAACCACTAATTTAATTAATTTTATTTTCTTTCCTAAATAATCAAAAACTCCAAAAATAATTTACTTTTCATTTAATTAATTTATTAACTTAATTTAGGAATTTAATTTAGGTTTAATTTCTTTTCCTTAAATAAAAATAATAAAAACAACAAAAAGATATCTTCTTTAACCAAAAGGGTCAAAACCTTAATCATGCGTCTGATTTAATTTTTGCGTCGCGATTTACGTTTTTTCATCCAATAATGTATCTGTTTCCAGATTGTAATAGTTAAATAGGACATTTAATTACTTTTATCGCTTTATTTTATTTTTCAAAGGGTTTGTCTTTGGCGATGTAAATACCCGACGCCTTGTAATTTAATTTCCGCACTTTTAATTCCGCAAATTATAACTGCTAGATGTTTGATAATAGGGTTTGCATGACAAGACTGAATGCTTAAACTAAAATCAAATTAGAACACCCTTAACATGTACAAAGATAAAAATAACTGAAAATGACACACTCGCACATGCGCACTCTTAGGGTACACCTCACTTGGTTGCCTTCGTACACGGTCATTTAGTATAGGTTGCTTTAGAGGTCGTCCTCTTGTCTAAAAGATCATAGTTTCCTCGAAACGGTTGCCTCGGATATTGTTGCCTCAAACAAATGATCTAGGACATTAGGGTTACCGCTAAAGTGTCCTAACATTGCTTTAGTGACCGTATGTCCCTCATTCGAATTGACCCTCAAACTCCAACGATGGTGCTACCCACTCATTAATAGTGGGATAGCATTGTCTAAAGGAAATTAACATAGAACGATTCCTTTTTTCGAGTAGGTAGATGGTTCTTAGATACTTGCTCTTTCAAAAAACAAAATCTTTTTCACACTTACACTTTTCGAACAAAGTTTTCAAAACACTTCATACGCTCTTGAGGACAGAAGCAAGAGTTAAATCGAAGTTTTCAAATAAAAACTTTTTTTCAAACCCACAAGCACAAAGAAAACAATTTTGAAAACAATTGAGCAAGTACCTAAGAGCCCGTGGATAACCATGGATAGAAAGGGTGCTAATACCTTCCCTTTCTATAATCTACCCCCCGAACCCGAGAAATATCTCAAAAAAGGAATTTCTGTGCTTTTTTCCTTTCCTTGTTGGATAAAATAAAAGTCGGTGGTGACTCTTGCTTACCGCGACATTTTGCGAAAACAAACGCAAAACACAAACTAGCATTCCAAAAAACAGTCAGTTCTTCCCACCGTATCACAGAACTGGCGACTCTGCTGGGGAGTTAATAAGTGGGGTGTACCTTAGGATTAGTTCATATTGTTTTCAATTGCTTGACTTATATGCTTTATCTTTGTGGGCTTGAATCAGAGTTACTATAGATCCTAACCCGAATCTTGGGGATACCCTTTAGGTAAGTAGCAATAAACTGTGAGGGAACTGTACGGCGTAGACCGATACGGTTGAAGCAGTAGCTACGTTGGTGTGGCACTTTAGTTTGTACTGATATCCCTTGTGGCGCAACGAGGAGAATATGGGTCTTCTAAGGGGTCATTAAGCACCAACTGACCTTAAAACCTTAATTGACCAACTTGGCCATAGAACAGTAGCAGTATGCTACACTCATTGAGACCAAACTCTCGCGATGATTCCGGCTGCAAGAAAAGGTTGCTAAACTGGAATTATGACCGATCGAGAGTGGTCAGTGATATTGAAATCCTCTATAACCCAGTTACTATTTCTAGGACAGGGTTGAACCAACTGAACTGAAAGAGGGTAGTACCTAGACTCCTTTCCAGCCTGAAATCTAAGGGTTATCTATGTGACTTGTTTGCCCTTACCATGTTTTCTATTTGTGAATACCTGTGGTGTGTTTTCTATCATGACATCATGACATCATGACATTGCATGCATTTTTCATTGGACTAACCTATTTCAAAGACAGGAGGGATTCATCTTTGTTCTGTTTTGTAGGTCATGGCACCCATGCGTAGGAACACCATTCGGATCAATTTTGTCCAGATTCCCACTCAGCTTAAGGAATTGGTTGCAAGATTTCAGATACTTCCTCCTTTATCAGAAGACATAGGCACCTCCTTGGTTTGGTCACTTCTAAGATGGATGAACAGATGATGAGTGTCTTAGTCCAGTTCTTTGATCCACTATACCACTGCTTTACTTTTCCGGACTACCAGTTGCTCCCTACCTTGGAAGAGTTCTCTGATCTACTTGGTATCTCTGTTCTGGAGCAGACCCCGTTCACAGGTTGGGAGAAAATCCTTAGGCCGAAAGAGATTGCTTCAGCCCTCCATCTGACAAAGGCTGAGGTAATGTCTAATTAGGAAACTCGTAGTGGAACAAAGGGCTTCTTGACTAAATTCTTGGTTGGTAAGGCTAATCAGTTCTGGGACAGTCTAGACTTCCAAGCATTTGAAGATATTCTGGCTCTTCTCATATATGGTTTGGTATTGTTTCCTAACTCAGATGCGTTTATCGACATGAATGCAGTGAGGATTTTCATGTCCGGTAATCCTGTGCCCACTCTCTTGGGTGACATTTTGCACTCTCTTTATGCCCGTACTGCTCGGAAATGGGGAACCCTTATGTGCTGTGCGCCATTGCTGACAAGGTGGTTTATTTCTCACCTCCCCAAATCAGTTTTGAAGAACAAGGAAGGCATGGGCTGGGCCTACAGGATTATGTCTCTCTCTCACATGGACATCATTTGGACTATTAAGGGCATGGAAGATGTGGCTATTATTGATCGCTGTGGGGAATACCCCAATGTTTCACTGCTAGGAAACCATGGAGGAATCACTTATAACCCGTGCTTGGCCTTACGTCAGTTTGGGCGAGCTAGGAGGGAAGGACCTCATGAGTTGTTAATGCCAAGTATTGTCTTTGATTTCCAAGGGGATAGTGACGAGCAACGCCGCAGGTTCATACGAGCTTGGGATAGAGTTCACAGGTTTGATCCGCACGAGCTAGGTGCAAAGACTTCTCTTTCGATGGAGCCATATCTCTGATGGGTTCGAATCCGTGCCCAAAAGCTGGGAATGCCGTACGAAGCCGTCTTGCCTATAATTGTTGAGGTTGCTGATGAAGAAGGGGTTCCTCCTACCGTCCTCCATCTATACATGCCTACTGACATTGGGGCATTAAAAAGAACGTGGATGCAGCTGAGAGAAGAGCGGGATACTTACAGAGAAAAGTATCACGAGCAAGAGCAGAAGATTCAGAAGTTGACAAGGCAGCTGGAGAACGAGCGGATCCTCAACGACTATGTCCGCACCGACAGGAAACGACCATGGGAGCATTGATTCTCTTTTTGATTATTTCTATTTTTGCCTTACTTTTCAGTTTTTCTTTCTTGTAACGCCTTAAAGGCATTTGTTGAACAATTGAATTTCAAGTTTATCTAATAAAAGTGTGTTTCATTTTTTTGGTTTCAAATTTGAATCTCTAAAGTCTTTGAAATCATATCATACGCATTTCATTCCCATGCACCTCATAACAGGTACCCTTACAGGTTTTTCTCATCTTCTTCGCTGTTTATTTCAGCATATCATGTCTTCTGAAACATCAACTGAACAAGCAATCAAGGCTCTGCAGGCTCAAAATGCCCAGTTCCAAGAATTGTTCATGAGTTTGGCTAAGGGTCAGCAAGATCTGAAAACCCTTATCTTGAAAGAGAAGAAGAAGAAGAAGAAGAAGAAGAAGATGGTCCTACTGAACATGGGTCGCGGATTCATAAATAATTTGCGAGAAGAGGTTGATTTGACCCACTCATCTGGAGGGGGAGATAATCAGGAAGAAAGGAGGGCTCTTAGCCTTGTGGTTTCTGACAACGAGACGGACTTTGACGAAGACCAGTATCCTCCGGCTGAGGATAGATATAAGCAGCTCGAAGATCGTTTGAGCGCGATGGAAGTTCAGAAAGTGCCTGGTCTGGACTTTGGTGATTTGGGACTGTCATCTAGGGTGGTAATTCCCCACAAATTTAAAGCACCGATCTTTGCTAAATACGACGGGGTTTCTTGCCCAAAACTGCACCTCTGCTCGTATGTTAGAAAGATCCAGCCATACACCGCTGACAAGAATCTCTGGATCCACTTCTTTCAAGACAGTCTCTCAGGGAATCAACTTGAATGGTTTTACCAGCTGGAAGGGGCCAGTATCCATAATTGGGAAGATTTGGTCGTTGCTTTCTACAAGCAGTACCAATACAATGCCGACCTCGCTCCTACGCGTACCCAACTTCAGGGTATGTCTATGAGTGCAGGAGAAGGTTTCAAAGATTATGCTCAGAAGTGGAGGGACCTTGTTGGAAGAGTGTAGCCTCCCTTGGCCGATAGGGAGCTAGTGGGTATGTTTCTGGGGACCTTGTCTGGTCCATATTTCAACCATTTGATTGGGAGTTCTTCGTTCGGGTTTACAGAGCTGATTATGATCGGGGAAAGAATTGAGGCCGGTATCAAATCCGGTAAAATACAGAAGGGTGCTTCATCAAGCACCGAGAAGAAGCCTTTTAAGAAGGACTCCAGTGCCGTTTACAGTTCAAAAAGCCATTGTAGATCTGAACGCCGCCAAGTAGTTAATGCGGTGGTTATATCAAGACCTGTTGTTGCTCCTCAGTGCAACAATCAGCCAAGGGCCGAGAGGCCGTGAAGACAATTCACTCAGCTCAACATGACTTTATCCCTAATTCTGCCACAGTTATTGAAGACCAACTTGGTGATTCCGAAGGAGGCCCCGAAGACTCCCAATACAACATCACCCATGTACAATCCTAACGCCCGCTGTGCTTTTCACTCTGATAGCCCGAGGCATGATACGAATGATTGTTGGGCTTTGAAGAATAAGGAACATGACTTGATTGATGCTAAGGAGATTGAGTTCGAAGCACCTGGAAGACCTAATGTTGTGACTGCTCATATGCCCAAGCATGGAGTAAATGTTGTAGATGAAGACTCGTTTGTGGTTTTTGTGAAAGACATTGTTACTCCCTTGATGACTGTGAAGAAGAACCTTCTGTTAGTCGGTTTATTTCCGGGTTGTGATGAAGGTTTCCGTATGTGTTATGTCCTACCTACCGGTTGCCATCTTTTAAAGTCAGGTGTCCAACGCCTGATGGATAATAAAGAAATTATGTTTGAGAAGACTTTTGTTCCTTTAGTTCCTACTGAAGAAGTTGCTATAATCACCATTTTCGACAATTCTTCCAAGGCTTCCTCGAGAAAGCCTGTTAGAATTACATCTGTTCCAAGAATTGCACCACTGATCATCACCATTCCTGGGCCTATCCCCTATACATCAAATAAAGTTGTCCCTTGGTACTACAGAGCTGACGTATACTATCACGAAGTTAAACAAGATTTGGATGTTGATACCAACGTCAACAATATTGTTGGATCTAGTAAAGTCACCCGCAGCGGAAGACTTTTCTCCCCTGAGATCTCTGCACCAACTATCCGGAAGCCTGTTGTTATTACACCTGTCAGTACATCTGCTATTGTCCCTGTTCAAGTTCCAATTCTTACCCTTGTCGCCGAGTCGTCTGATGCTCAGGGCAAAGGGACCACCGGTGAGCCTGCCCAGACGGAGGCTCCGAAGACGATTACTGTTGAAGCCTCTAGACAAGAGATGGAGGAAATTTTGAAGATCATCAAAAAGAGGGACTACAATGTAGTTGAGCAGCTGGGGCAAACCCCATCCAAAATCTATATGTTATCTCTGTTGCTTTGCTCAGAAACCCATGCCAAGGATCTGATTTCTTTCCTGAAAACTGCACACGTACCGCAAGAAACATCAGCTGATCAGTTTAAAGATTGCGTGGCTAGTCTGACACTAGATAACGGGTTGGGTTTCTCTGACGCCGACTTGACTGCTAAGGGGAAGAATCGCAATGACGCCATGCATGTCTCCATTGAATGCAGGGGCACTACTCTTGCTCACGTATTAGTGGATACTGGGTCATCGCTGAATGTTCTACCTAAAAAGGCTCTAGACCGGTTAGACTGTGAAGGTTTGGAGTTGAAACCAAGCAACATTGTAGTCAGGGCTTTTGATGGGTCCAAGAGAATGGTACACAGAGAAGTGGATATTCCGATTAAGGTCGGTTCTCAGGTTTTCGCATCTACATTCTATGTGATGGACATTCGGCCATCTTATTCTTGTTTGTTGGGTCGCCCGTGGATCCACAAAGCTGGGGCAGTAACGTCTACACTTCACCAGATGCTGAAATACTCGGTCAAGGGGAAAATTGTGACAGTACAAGGAGAAGAGGAGTACATGGTGAGCCACCTCAACTCTTTCCGATATGTAGAGATGGATGGGAGTTCATTGAGACCCCGTTCCAACATTTTGAAGAAGTTCCCCAGATGCTGGCATCAACTGAAACTGTTGTCGAAGATCCTCCGATGAAGATGGCTTCCTCCAAGGATGCCCGGGTTGTTGTTGAGAAAGGTGGGTGTGCAAATTGGGGCCAACTCCCTAATTTTGCACATAAGACTAACAAGTTTGGTTTGGGTTTCACTGCAGAAGCTCAAAGGGCTGTTCGGAGTGCACGAATCGGAAGACCTCCCCTGTTCATCAGTAATTCAGGAGTGCATGCCATTGAAGACGATGTTGAAGAGTCTGAGTTTGACAGTTGGATCTACCCCACTGCCAATGGTGGATTAAGAAATTGGACGGCAAAGGACTTCGTCCCAATTTCTTTTATTACCCAGTAATGAGACTTTTGTTTTGAATTTGTAACAGACAATTTTTAAACTTTATGGCCTGGTGTTTACCCGAGGCACCGTGGTTTTGTTTGTGAGGGTTGGATATTTGTCATCTCCATATATCATTAATAAAAGCATTGGACGTTTCTTGCATTTCAAATTTTGCACTCCTTATTTTTCTTTTATTATATATTGCAAAACAGCTATTTTACACACACTCACATATACAGGTCTACATCCACTTTGGATCTCACTGGTAATGACTCTGCTACTGCCAGTTATAACTTCAAAAGTCCGATCAACTTAGCCAAAGACGAAGGTGAAGATGATTGCGAAGTGCCTGGTGAACTTGCTAGACTGCTACTTCAGGAAGAGAGGGCCATACAACTGCATGAAGAGCCAGTGGAAATAGTAAATCTGGGTACAAAGGTAGATAAGAAAGAGGTCAAGATCGGTGTAAATCTGGAGCCTAATGTTAAACAACGATTGATTCAGATGCTGCATGACTACGTTGATATCTTTTCCTGGTCTTACGAAGATATGCCTGGGTTGGATACCGATATTGTGGTTCACCGCCTGCCTACCAAGGAAGATTGTCCTCCAGTGAAACAGAAGGTCCGCTGAATGCGCTCAGAGATGTCTGAGAAGATCAAGGCTGAAGTGATGAAACAGTTTGATGCCAGTTTTCTAGCAGTTACTTCTTACCCGTAGTGGGTTGCCAACGTGGTTCCTGTGCCGAAGAAGGATGGTAAGGTTCTGACGTGTGTTGACTATAGGGATCTAAACAGGGCGAGTCCTAAGGATGATTTCCCTCGACCTCATATCGACGTTCTGGTTGACAACACTGAACAGCATAAGGTATTCTCCTTTATGGATGGTTTCTTCGACTATAATCAGATTAAAATGGCTCCCGAAGACATGGAGAAGACAACCTTTGTTACTCAATAGGGTACCTTTTGCTACAAGGTCATGCATTTTGGACTGAAAAATGTTGGGGCAACGTATCAGCGCGCCATGGTCACCTTGTTCCACGACATGATCCATCATGAGATTGAGGTATACGTCGACGATATGATTGCAAGATCTCAAACTGAAGAAGAACATTTGGACCACCTTCAGAAGTTATTTGACAGGTTGAAGTTGTACAAGCTGAGGTTAAACCCGAACAAGTGCACCTTCGGGGTGAGATCTGGTAAGCTGTTGGGTTTTGTCGTAAGTGACAAAGGTATTCAAGTGGATCCTGCAAAGGTGAAAGCTATACAAGAAATGCCCGCTCCCCGAACAGAAAAAGAAGTCAGAGGCTTTCTGGGACGTCTGAACTATATTGCCCGATTCATCTCGCACCTGACTGCTACTTGTGAGTCAATCTTCAAGCTACTAAAGAAATATCAAGTGGTAAGATGGAACGAAAAATGTCAGGCCGCTTTCGAAAGGATCAAAGAGTATCTCCAAGAGCCACCTATTCTGATGCCTCCAGTTGAAGGGAGACCTCTGATCTTATACTTGACAGTACTCGACAACTCAATGGGGTGTGTGTTGGGTTAGCATGACGAGTCTGGCCGAAAAGAGCATGTTATTTATTACCTTAGTAAAAAGTTTACTGACTGTGATACCCGATACTCACTGCTCGAGAAAACTTGCTGCACTTTGGCATGGGCTTCTCGCCAGCTGAGACAGTATATGTTGACTCACACTACGCTATTGATATCAAAAATGGATCCAATCAAGTATATCTTCGAGAAGCCTGCCTTGTCCGGAAGAATAGCAAGATGGCAGATGATCTTGACTGAGTATGACATCCAGTACACGACCCAAAAGGCAATCAAGGGAAGTGTGTTGGCAGATCATTTGGAACATCAGGCAATGGATGATTACCAGTCTATGAACTTTGAATTTCTGGATGAGAATATCATGTTGGTAACCGACTGTGAAGAACCTGGACCGGATGAAGGACCTGAGGAAGGATCTCGGTGGTCTATGTACTTTGATGGAGCTTCGAACACTTTGGGTAATGGCATTGGCGCCGTGATCATATCTCCTAAAGGCTCTCATACTTCATTCACCGCCCGACTATGTTTCAAACTGCACCAACAATATGGCAGAGTATGAAGCGTGCATCATGGGTCTTCGAGCAGCAATTGACCTAAGGATTAAGTTCTTGAGTGTGTTCGGAGATTTCGCTCTCGTGATCAGTCAGATCAAAGGCGAGTAGGATACGAAACACCCAAATCTTATTCCTTACAAGGAGTATGTATTGACGTTGCTTCCCCATTTTGAGAAGATAACCTTTGAACACTTCCCGAGAGAGGAGAATCAGTTAGCGGACGTGCTGGTTGCGATATCTTCTATGTTCAAAGTCAATTGGGACAACGAAGCTCCCCGGGTTATCATTGAAAGGTTGGACGAACCTGCACATTGCTGTGACGTTGAGACTGAAGAGGTAACAGAAAAGCCCTGGTTTCATGAGGTGAACAGATATCTTGAGGCTCAGGAGTACCCCGAGGGTGCATCTGTTAATGATAAGAAGTTTCTGAGGAGGTTCACGGCGAAGTTCTTCATCAGCAATGGTATTCTTTACAAGCGCAACCATGATTCAACCTTACTGCGATGTGTGGATAAGAACGGGGCAGAAAGGATCATGGCAGATTTATATGAAGGTACTTTCGGGACTCATTCCAGTGGACACACCATGGCAAAGAAGATCCTACGGGTAGGATATTATTGGTCCACCATGGAAGCCAACTTTATCAGCATTCTCGGACTTGTCACAAGTGCCAAGTCTATGCTGATAAAGTGCACATACCTCATGTTCCTCTAAATGTCTTGGCAGCTCCGTGGCCTTTTGCAATGTGGGGCATCAACATGATCGGCGAGATCATACCTACGACATCCAACGAGAATCGTTTCATCTTGGTAGCTATTGATTACTTTACAAAGTGGGTTGAAGCAGCTTCCTTTGCTACAATGACCAAGAACATTGTGGCACAGTTCATTCGGCACAATCTGATCTTTCGATACAGTGTACCGGAGAGGATCATTATGGACAATGGTACAAATCTCAACAATAAGATGATCATTAAGCTCTGCAAACAGTTCAAGATACATCATCACAACTCTTCTCCTTACCGGCCGAAGATGAATGGGGTTGTCGAAGCGGCTAATAAGAACATTAAGAAGATTATGCAGAAGATGACAATGACGTACAAAGACTGGCACGAGATATTACCATTTTCTCTTCATGGGTACCGTACCTCAGCGCGGACGTCAACCGGGGCAAAACCCTATTCCTTGGTATATGGCATGGAGGAGGTATTGCCCATTGAAGTTCAGATACCCTCTCTTTGGATTATGAAGGATGCAGGTTTGAGCGAAGATGAATGGATTCAGACCCGGCTTGATCAACTGAACCTAATCGACGAAAAGAGATTTACTGCTATTTGTCATGGTCAGACGTATCAAAAACGGATGATCAAGGCATTTAACAAGAAATTTAGAAGACAAGAGTATCAAGTTGGGGACCTGGTTATCAAGCGCATCATCCTACCTCAAGATGATCCCAGGGGAAAATGAACCCCTACTTACGAAGGGCCATTTGTGGTTAAGAACATTTTCTCCGGAGGAGCTATGATTCTAACCACCATGGATGGTGACGACCTTCCTCACCCCGTCAATGCAGACATAGTAAAAAGATACTACGCATAATCAAAGACCCGCTAGGTCGACTGGCCTAGGTAAAAATAAGGGCTTCACGGTGAACCAAAAGGGTTCGGGCAAAAATAAGGGATGAAAATGAAAAAATTTGTACACCCGGCAAGTCGAAAACCTGAAAAGGCGGCTCGGGCAAAAAAAGATATCCCGGTGGACTGAAAACCCGAAAGGGCGGTCCAGGCAAAAATTAGGGATCAAAGCGTAACGCTATGTCTCATTGGATCACCTTGCAACCGGACTTCGGTATCAACTATCGAGCTCAGACGGCACTAATCAATCTGACCTACCTTCAACCAAGTAGCAAAGTGATAAGATGCTCGAGGACATAAAGGCAGTAGCAGAGTTGGAACCCAGTGGGATTATTCACATAGCTGTTTTGTTTAGTTTTTCACAAATTGTGTAAATTCTATTATTCGGCGGTGTTCTCTTACTAGGACGTCAGCCTCTTGTACAAAAACGCCTATTTACAGGCCAAACTTCAAAATCAATACGATTCATTTTCAGAGAAATTTCAAACTGTTTTTCCTTTTTCTGTTTTGTTTTACAGAGAACGTCCAATGTTCATTTTTGATATATGCATTTGACATTAATTGCTGCTCATAAATATTTACATGCAAAACAAAAGACCATTACTTGTAATATCAGAAACAGGGGAAAATAAGATTTGTCCAAACTGTACAGTTGCTCTGTCCACCAGATACAAGGTAAATTCAGCTGAAGAACATGGTTGAGATGCATTCGCTCCCCGCGGAGTAAGACAGTAACGATAGGTCTCCCCAATTGAGACTTGCAATTGTAAATGAATCGGTAATATCCTCCCTAAGCAGAGTCTGTTTACCATCAGCACTAAAAGGTCTTAATATTCCCCGGCGGAGTATAAGAATATTCCCCGGCAGAATACAAAATATCCCCAGTGGAGTTTGAAGTTATTCCCAGCGCAGTCTGAAAAGGCTTCCCCAGTGGAGTTCGGAGAATCATCCCCAGTAGACTTTGGAAGATTGTCCCCAGCAAAGCGCAAAGGATTATCCCCATTAGAGTCTAAAAGGTTATCCTCAGTGAAGTCGTAACTGAAAGATCATCCCCAGCGGAGTTCTTTCCTTTCACAAGCAAGAACTCAATCCCCAACAGGATTCAGTATCACCAGCAACGGTAATTCATCCCCAGCTGAATTTATCGGTGGAATCCTCAACAGGGCATCTCTGCCCCATAGAGTAATCTCCTCGTCAGTTTATTCCCCAACAGAGTTATCCTTTCCTGCGGGTTTATTCTCACAATCATCTTCATTCGCTATCCCCAGCGGAAATGAAGAATTCAACCCTTTTCTCCAGCATCTATCCGAGACTTATTTTCCCCAGCTAAAAACATTACATTTCCATACATCATGACACATGCATATACGCATCATACAACACAATCTCATTTATTTTGAGAACACCATTGCCTGATACATATCATGCATTACATATAGCTAACCTTTACCTTTCAGGAAGGATGCAGTTAAGTGCTCAGCTATCAAGCTTTTATCTCAGTCGAAGTACTGACCGGTTCTTAAATCTCAACTAAATTATCCTCGGTTGAATTACAGATAAGGTTCTAAATCTCGGCAAAGCTCCTCCGTCGAATTACTGACAGTTCTTAAATCTCAACAAAATTATCCTCCATTGAATTACAGACAAGTCTTAAATCTCGATGAAGATGTTTCCCTCAGTCGAAGTACTGGCCGGTTCTTAAATCTCAACTGAATTATCCTCGGTTGAATTACAGATAAGGTTCTAAATCTCGACAATTTTCCTCCATCGAAGTATGGACGAGTTCTTAAATCTCAACAGAATTATCCTCAGTTGAATTACAGACAAGTCTTAAATCTCGGTGAAGATGTTTCTCTCAGTCGAAGTACTGATCGGTTCTTAAATCTCAACCGAATTATCCTCAGTTGAATTACAGATAAGGTTCTAAATCTCGACAATTTTCCTCCGTCGAAGTATGGACGAGTTCTTAAATCTCAACAGAATTATCCTCCGTTGAATTACAGACAAGTCCTAAATCTCGATGAATATGTTTCCCCTCAGTCGAAGTACTGGCCGGTTCTTAAATCTTAACTGAATTATCCTTGCTTGAATTACAGATAAGGTTCTAAATCTCGACAATTCTCCTCCGTCGAAGTACTGGCCGGTTCTTAAATCTCAACTGAATTATCCTCGGATGAATTACAGATAAGGTTCTAAATCTCGACAAAGTCCTCTGTCGAATTACTGATAGTTCTTAAATATCAACAGAATTATCCTCCTTTGAATTACAGACAAGTCCTAAATCTCGATGAAGATGTTCCCCTCAATCGAAGTACTGATCGGTTCTTAAATCTCAACAGAATTATCCTCAGTTGAATTACAGATAAGGTTCTAAATCTCGACCAAAAGTTCCTCAGTCGAACTACAGACAGGTTCCTAAATCTCAACAGAGTTTTCTTAGTTGAATTACGGGCAAGTTCTTAAATCTTGACGAAGATGTTTCCCCCCAGTTGAATTACGGACAAGTTCTTAAAACTCAGCGGAGATGTTCTCTCAGCTGAAGTACAGGCAAGTTCCTAAATCTCAATAAAGATCAGACTTCCCCAAGCGGAATCTTCCACAAAAACAGGTAAACAAGATCTCGCTAAGTAATCTCTTACGCGATCGACACTTCTCCAAATGGCATCTGTAAGCCCATTCCCGACATCACAAGGCTGATACCACTTCATGCGAGTGCAAATTTCTGGGCACTCTAGTGTTCAATCATCTTCCACCTACGGATCACGAAAGGCACAAAAGTCAATCTACATCCTCAGGTTTAAGAAGATTGAACAGGGGAAGCTGTTGTACCCAAAAATTTGCCCTCCCATATTTCTTAAAACATTGCAAGAAAGATCTCCAAGTTGCTCAAGGTGGCTCAAGAGTTGGTCAGACAAGCTATCTCCTAAGGCAGTCTATCCCAAATTAGGGTTTTGTGTTGCATCAAGATCATTGAGTTCAAATGGCCTCAAGTTCTCCCTAATGTCCTAATATGTTCTCAAGATCATCCTTGTCAAATTTCAAGCCTTGCAGAAGAAGTTTGCTCAGTCAATTGCCCAAAGGTCCAAAAATCGACTGTGCTAGGGCAAAAGTAAACTGTGACCTATAAACAGTCAAACTCCAAGTTTTTTTGTCAACATTCTCATTTTGAAGGATATTTCATCATTTTATCAAGGGTTGATCATTATTCATCAAGGATTGCTCAAAATTCATCAAGATTCAAAAGTTGCTAAATTAGGGTTTTGCAGGAAAAGTCAACTCAACTTTGACTAGGCATAACTTTCTCATACTTTATGAGAAATGACCCATCAAAAGCTCATTTTGAATAAGATGCCATGCTCTACAATCCATCTTCAGTTCCCAAGTTCAAAATATGCACTCACAAGAAGTTATGAATTTGGACATTATAGGTCATTTTTGAAAGTCAACAAATATACCTTTTTGGCCAAAGCTTATAACTTGAGCATGGAATATCAAAATGAGATGAGACCAAAAAGGTTGATTAGAGGACATCTTAAGCTTTCTATAAAGTCTAAGAACATCTCCAAAAGTTCAAAATTGAAGAAGTTATTCATTGTTGAAGTTGGACTTTTTTGCAAAATTGCCAAAAGTCAACTATCCCCAAAACTTCAAATTTTGCCAAATGGGCCCATTCTTTTCCACTTGATTTGAGTTTGCATAGTTTCCCACGTGCCCTAGCTTAAGCCATGTTCCCATATTTCACTTTTATTATTTAATTTGATTTTCAATTGAATTTATTCATTTTAAATCAAATAAAATCATAGAAAATCCAAAAAAAAATTAATAACTCATGATTTTCTGATTGTTTTAGGCTTTGTTCATAGCTAGCATCACCATCAAATTCGTATCAAGCCAAATCATGTGCAAAAAGATCCAAATCAAATCAAATTTGGAAGGTTTTCAATGGAGATCAAATCACATTCATGTGCATTGATATGGAGGGATTTGGTCCATGATTTTTACCCTAATACAAAGCACAATACATAAGAAAGCAAAGGCATACGAAATCAGGGTTGGAAATTGTTGGAGAGAGGTAGAACAAAAAGTGAAAAAATCACAAAAAAGTGAGAAGTCGAAATCCAGGTTAGAGGCATTTTCAGAGGTCGAGACTTGTCCCAATTGCTTCCTGGGCATTCACACAAGCTACCTGGATCAAAAGCAAGCATTTTCAGGCCTCTACAAGCACTGTAAGTCTCACGAAACACAGCCCTGTTCTTGAAATCGATTTGACTTGTTCTTGCATCATTTGAGAAAACTAATGGCATATTTGTGATCACAAGAGCATTTCCAAGCTTTTCATATTATTCAATTGTATTTATCTGGCTTATATGAAGAACTGCCATTGTTAGGGTTCGTTTCTTGTTTTTGGGCGTTTCTATTCCAGGTACAATTGAAGCACATAATGGACATGGTTGAGACCGGGAGGGTGAGACGAACACAACCATGCCCTTGGAATTCATTTTTGTGGCCTGAGAAGGATTTTTGAGATGAGAAACCTTGTAGCTACGGACTTCTGTCCGTTGGTATAGGTTTGTGACCTTTTAGCCACGGATGAGAGGTTGGGGATGATGCGTGGCATCCCATCATTGGGCCATTCAAACCAAGCACGCGTTTTTATTATTTTTCTGGCAATTATTTCGTTTTCATATAATTTTATTTGTTTAGATTATAATAACAACTAAAGGAGTGTAGCATGTTGGCAAGCGTGTTAGTGCAATCTCCTTCAGGACCTGGGTTCGAATCCCAGGTCCCCCAATTTCTCAATGATTTTTGTTTACAGATAATCACATGCGCGCGTTAGCTTGCAATCCACCATGCATCCTCATCCATTCAGACGCCAGATGGCCAAAGGCCAGATCTGATGGTCCATGATTGGAGGTCCACCAAAGGCCAAGTCAACATGCCCACACTGGATCCCAGATGGTCAAACGGATCAGCTTTGTTGGGCCTTCAAATTGCTACCAACACCCCTAAAATCAGGCCCAATACTCCTCTCTTCTTATTTATTTTTGTTTATTTATTTTAATTGTTTTATTTTATTTTTACTAATTTCTAACCAATCATAAATTTCTCTTTTAAACAAAATCACAAAAAATATTTTTTTATTTCAATCAAATTTTGAATCTTTAGTTTTCTTAATAAACTTATTAATTAATTAGGTTTTTTTAGTTAGAAAACTTTAATTCATTTTTTGCAAATATTTAAAATTGATTAGACTTAATTAGGTATTAACCACTAATTTAATTAATTTTATTTTCTTTCCTAAATAATCAAAAACTCCAAAAATAATTTATTTTTCATTTAATTAATTTATTAACTTAATTTAGGAATTTAACTTAGGTTTAATTTCTTTTCCTTAAATAAAAATAATAAAAACAACAAAAAGATATCTTATTTAACCAAAAGGGTCAAAACCCTAATCATGCATCTGATTTAATTTTTGCGTCGCGATTTACTTTTTTTCATCCAATAATGTATCTGTTTCCAGATTGTAATAGTTAAATAGGACATTTAATTACTTTTATCGCTTTATTTTATTTTTCAAAGGGTTTGTCTTTGGCGATGTAAATACCCGACGCCTTGTAATTTAATTTCCGCAGTTTTAATTCTACAAATTATAACTGCTAGATGTTTGATAATAGGGTTTGCATGACAAGACTGAATGCTTAAACCAAAATCAAATTAGAACACTCTTAACATGTACAAAGATAAAAATAACTGAAAACGACACACTCGCACATGCGCACTCTTAGGGTACACCTCACTTGGTTGCCTTCGTACACGGTCATTGAGTATAGGTCGCTTTAGAGGTCGTCCTATTGTCTAAAAGATCATAGTTGCCTCGAAACGGTTGCCTCGAATATTGTTGCCTCAAACAAATGATCTAGGACATTAGGGTTACCGCTAAAGTGTCCTAACATTGCTTTAGTGACCGTATGTCCCTCAATCGAATTGACACTCAAACTCCAACAACGGTGCTACCCACTCATTAATAGTGGGATAGCATTGTCTAAAGGAAATTAACATAGAACGATTCCTTTTTTCGAGTAGGCAGATGGTTCTTAGATACTTGCTCTTTCAAAAACAGAATCTTTTTCACACTTACACTTTTCGAACAAAGTTTTCAAAACACTTCATACGCTCTTGAGGACAGAAGTAAGAGTTAAATCGAAGTTTTCAAATAAAAACTTTTTTCAAACCCACAAGCACAAAGAAAACAATTTTGAAAACAATTGAGCAAGTACCTAAGAGCCCGTGGATAACCACGGATAGAAAGGGTGCTAATACCTTCCCTTTCTATAATCTACCCCTCGAACCCGAGAAATATCTCAAAAAAGGAATTTTTCTGTGCTTTTTTCCTTTCCTTGTTGGATAAAATAAAAGTCGGTGGCGACTCTTGCTTACCGCGACATTTTGCGAAAACAAACGCAAAACGCAAACCAGCATTCCAAAAAATAGTCAGTTCTCCCCACCGTATCACACAAGGCTTCGGGTATTTACATAGCCAAAAACAAACCCTTAAAAATAAAACGATAAATGAAAATAAAAAACCTAATTAAACTATTACAACTTGTGAGCAATTACATTAATAGGATAAAAATTAATGATAAAGCGCGCGCGAGGAAATTTAGATCGGGAGAGAACTAGGGTTTTGACCCCTTCTAACCTAATTTGAAAGAGAAAATTGTTTTTGTTGTTTTTAATTATTTTTTGAAGAAAAGAAATTAAGTTTTTAAATTAAATACACAATTAATTAGCTAATTAAATTAATTAATGAAAATAACTAAATGGCCTATTTTTGTGTTTTTGATTATTTTAAGAAAAAGAAAATATAATTAAGTTATAAACAAAACCCTAATTGTTCTAATTAATTTTAATTTATTTAAAAAAAGAAATTAAAGTTACCTAAAATTAAAATCTAATTAAATTAATTAATTTATTAATAAAAAATAAACCTAACACTAATTGGGTGAAAAATATTATTTTTGACTTTTTGATAAAAGAAATAATTAGTTTGTTAGTAAAATAAATAAACTAAATTAAATAAAATATAAAAAAGAAAAGATGAAGAGAAATTGGGCCTGGGAAGCAATCTTAAGGGGTGGTGGATAGAAAGTCTTGAGCCCAACAGAAATTTATCCACTTTGACTTTTTGGATGGATCTGGTCATCTGGCCACTTGGCAGGCTGGATGATGAGGTCACATGATAGACTTTGGCCTTGTACGTGCATGTAATCCCTGAAAGAAAAATAATGTGAAGAAATTGGGGGACCTGGGATTCGAACCCAGGCCCCAAGGCATTTTCCCATGACTGGCTACCAACTGCGCTAGTTGTTCTGTTTGTATATAAAATGAATAATAATGATAATATATAATAATGTGAACAAGGGCACCAAAATTCAAATAGGCCAATCCTATGGTGCCAGTTAGTCATCTTCTTCCTTTCTCCGTTGGTAAAAGTCCCTGACTTTTACCTACGGACGTTTGTCCGTCACTACAAACTGGGCTCGTTCCAAAATCCTCCATGAGCAATATAAATGACATCTAATGCCATGGATCGAACCGTCTTGTCATCCTGAACATCATGGTACCCTTTATGGGGGCTAATTTTGCCTGCACACAAAAGACCTAAAACGAAACCACAAACCCTAACAATGGCAATTCTTGATTCAGTCCATAAAAATGCAATTGGATGATATGGATAGCTTGCAAATGTTCCAAGGATTAAGAATATATAATTATTTTATGCTATAAGTGACAGAATGATGCAATTCGATTTCAAAAATAACCCAATATTGTGGATGACTTACAGTGGTATTCAGGGCTTGGGAGTGCTTGTTCTTGATTGGTTTTGCTTGCTGGGGATCCCAGGAAGCGATTGGGATGGTCAAGAGGCTTTGAAATTTCCTGGAATGATGAAATCGTGTCAGCACTTTGTTGTGATTTTTTTAATTTTTATTCTTGTTCTCACGCCTCTTTCTAGCCTTCTTTTGGGTCTGCAAATACTCCTTATGTACTGAGCAATGAATTAGGGTTGCCAATATGATCACAATCTTCCTCCATCATTGATTTTGATTTGGATTTGATACACTTGAAAATCTTGCTAAAAATAGAGAAAACTCAATACTTTTATGCACACCAAGCCTTTACACGAATTCAATCTCATGCTAGCTGGATATTAAGACCTGAAACATGTACCAAATCTTGAGATTTCAATATTTTGGATTTTCTATGATTTGTTTTGATTTAAATTGATTTAATTCAAATAAAAATTAAAATAAATAATAAAAACAAGATAATGACAAGTGGAAAAGTCTAGGGTTCGTGGACCATGTTGCCAACTTAAAACAAGTACAAAAGATTGGGCCCATTTAGCAAAAATTGCAATTTGAGGCATAGTTGACTTTTGACAATTTTGCAAAAAGGGTCAACTTCACCAATGCATAACTTCCTCAATTTTGACTCTTTGAAGGTGTTCTTGGAATTTTTAGAAAGCTTGAGATGTCCTATAAGCAACCCTTTTGGTATAATCTCAATTTGATATTCCATGCTCATGTATGAAGATTTGACAAAAAAGGTGTTTTTGTTGACTTTTCAAAATGACCTATAATGTCCAAATTCATAACTTCTTGTGAGTGCATATTTTGAACTTGGGAGCTGAAGATGGATTGTAGAGCATGGCATCATCTTCAAAATGAGCTTTGGATGGATCATTTCTCATAAAGTATGAGAAAGTTATGCTTGGTCAAATTTGAGTTGATTTTTCCTGTAAAACCCTAATTTAGCAGCTTTTGGTTATTGATGAGTTATGAGCAATCCTTGATGAATCATGATCAACCCTTGATCAAATGATGAAATATACTTCAAAATGAGAATGTTGACCAAAAATCTTGAAGTTTGACTGCATGTGGGCCACAGTTGATTTTTGCCCTAGCATAGTCGATTTTTAAGCTTTTGAGCAATTGACTGAGCAAACTTTCTCTGCAAGGCTTGAAACTTGACATGGATGATCTTGAGAACATATTAGGACAATGGTGATAATTTTGGATCCCTTGGACTCAAGTATCTTGAGGCAACATGAAACCCTAATTTGAGGTAGACTACCTTAGGAGGGAGCTTGTCTGGTCAACCCTTGGACTACCTTGAACAACTTGAGGATCTTTCTTGAAATGTATTGAGAAATATGGGATGGAAAATTTTGGGGTACAAAATCTGTCCTCCAGTCCCGAAAGATCAAAATGACTCATTCGAATGTTTCCTCAGAAAGATCTTTAGGACTTTAGGATACCTACTGTGATCGGTGGATCTGGAACTGACTGTTTAAAGCTGGTTCGCGAAATGTCGCGGAAGCAAGAGTCGCCACCGTCTTTTATTTTCTCCAAATGGAAAGGACAAAAGCACAGAAAAATTCCTTATAGAGATTGCTCTCGGTTCGGGAGGTAGGTTATAGAAAGGGAAGGTGTTAGCACCCTTTCTATCCATGGTTATCCATGGGCTCTTAGATACTTGCTCATTTGTGTTTTCAAAAATGGTTTGTTTGCTTTTCAACTGTGGGTTTTAAAAAGTTTCTTTGAAAATTCCAGTTCGAATCTTGTATCGGTCCTCAAGAGTGTTTGAAAAATTGCTTTCGAAAGCTTTTTGAAAAGGTGTCGGTGTGAAAAGTATTTTTTGATTTGTTTTTGAAATTAGAGCAAGTATCTTAGAGTTGTCTACCTACCCTAAGGAATTCGTCTGTGTAAATGTCCTTTAAAGTAGTGCCATCCCACCATTGAGAAGATCTCCGTTCATCGGATATTCGTTGCGCAAAGTTCTTTGCTGTTTAGACAAATAATCATATGCAAGCAATGTTATCTTAAGAATGCAAAGTTTATGTCTGTCTTGAAATTTTTTGAAAATGCATTTTTTTCAATAAAGGCAAGTGGATTTTGTAAAACGTGATGTCAACTCAAAATTTTTACAGCGAGCCTTAAGGAGTCAGGATACCTTTGTAACAGTACGCTTTCGAACTAACCGATGCTTCAGCTAGGACTTTTAAGGGTTATAACGTGGCCTGGTTCATGGTTTAAGAAACAAAGGATAAAGGCTCAAATTATTTGTACCCACCCGCTCTTCGTGATGTTCTCCAATCCTAAACTCAGTTGACCATACGTTAGACCTTGTTTGAGTCTTTGCTCTGATTTTCCGGTGATGGTTCGGATGTTGACAATTTATTTTGACTAGGAAGTCATCTCTTTTTGTTGAGGGTTTGTGTGACCTCTTTTTTTTGATTTAGTTATCCCTTTCTTTTTTTGCCTGAACTGTTACCTTTTTTGGAATTACAGTCAGCGGGATGCCCCGGTTTCATAAGTCCCTTTTATAGATTATGACTTCTTGGGCTTTTCATTTATGATTTTTTTTTATCACGACTGCCTGTCTTTATGATTGTTCTGAACCATCACTGTCTCTTGTTTATTTTGTAAAGACCGCTTTGGTGCCATTCGTTATGCATCTGGATCAACTGAGAGAACTACCCTGCCCCAGGTTATGATTAAGGGTTTTGATTTTCGAAAATAAAAACTTCTACTTCTTTGGCTCAGAGGGGTTGACGAGGGATTATCTTCCTTATAACTCCAGTGTTTAGGAATTGAAACAATGCCTGTACCTCATAAGTGGGGTTTGTTCAAAAGCATACTGTAATGATTGCGGTATCGTTTTCGTCATCCTCCCTCAAGAGGTTTAGAATTTTCAATTAAGAGTTGACCATCGCAAAAATATGAAAGCAGTTTTAAGCATAGTAAACATAATTAAATCAAGACAGACATGTGTAATGCATTCATGAAATAAAATAGTTTAACATGATAATTGTTTATCTGAACAAGAAAAGAAAAATACAACTTGAATTAAAATGAACAAAAATCTCTCGACTCTAGCCATGTTTTGGCAATGGAGTAGTGATCACGTTGGGAGTCTCGGCAGGCTCGAACTCGATCTCTTTGGCATCGATCATGTTCTGGATCTTGTATTTCAGCGCCCAACAATCCTCGGTATCGTGCCCCGGGCTATCAGAATGATAAGCACACCTTGCTGCTGGATTGTAGCTTGGAGAGGAAGTCTTAGGATTTGCAGGAGGGTTAATCACCGCAATCAGGTTCATCTTCAACATGTGTTGCAATGCTTGTGACCATGGCATGTTAATGTTGGTGAATTGTCTTTTGGGCTCATCCGGCCTTCGCTGATTTCCCTTTTGTGGTTGGCGGCGTGGTGCAGAACCAGAGATCATGACTGCCCCCGCATGTTGGTCACGATGACCCTTTTGGCTGTATGCAGCATTAGATTCTTTCTTTCCCGTGTAAGGCTTTTTGTGAGTATCAGAAGGTGTGGCCTCTTGAATTTTCCCACTCTTGATACCAGCTTCAATTCTTTCGCCAGTCAGGATGAGGTCGGTAAATCCAGCAGATGAATTACCAATGAGGTGATTGAAGAACGGCCCGGATAGGGTCCCCAAGAACATATCAACGAGCTCCCGGTCAGTTAAGGGAGGCTGCACCCTTCCAGCAAGGTCTCTCCATCTTTGTGCGTACTCCTTGAAACCTTCACTTGATCCCAACGACATACCCTGGAGTTGGGTACGTGTAGGAGCAAGGTCGGCATTATATTGATACTGCTTATAGAAAGCAGTTGCCAACTCCTCCCAGTTATGAACTTTGGTCCCATCCAGCTGATAGAACCATTCGAGGTGAGTCCCTGAAAGACTTTCCTGGAAGAAGTGGATCCACAAGTTCTTATCCGCTGAGTATGGTTGGATTTTCCGAACATAAGACCTGAGATGTAGCTTAGGACAAGACGCCCCGTCATATTTAGTGAAGGATGGTGCTTTGAACTTCCGAGGGATGATCACACCAGTAGACAAACCCAGATCTCCAAAATCCAGCCCAGGTACCTGTTGTATTTCCATAGCATTCAAACGGTCTTCCAACTGCTTGTACTTGTCGTCAGCAGGGGGGTATTGTTCGTCGTTGAAATCTGTCTCGTTGTCGGAGACCACTGGACTAGGCACCTCTCTCTCATGGTGACTGCTTTCCCTCACAGATGGGGTAGTCCTCTCAGTTTCAGTCTGCAGTGTGTTCCCAGATCTACGTCTAGGGCTGAACAACACAGTCCTCTTCTTCTTCTTTTCCTTCTTCAAGAGCAAAGCCTTCAGATCTTGTTGCCCCTGGGTCAAATTCATGATCAGCCCTTGGAACTGGGCATTCTGAGCCTGGAGGGCCTTGATAGTGTGCTCGGTTGAGGATTCAGGATTCATGACGAGACTGCTGAAATAAACAGCGAAGAAGGTAAGTAACCTGCAGAGAAAGGGTACTTGTTATGCAATGAGATGTATGATATGCATGCAATGATTTCAAGGACCTCGAGGGGTAAACAAATTGTTAGAGTTGGAAACTGGTAACTTGATTGAAGGTACTTCATGTTATCGAGAGTCCTTCTTCAAGGGTCAAAGGCTCACCATATCCAGTGGGTCATAGCCCCTGACAACCTTGGCTAGAGGAAAATAAATCCTCTTTGCCCCTTGCTAGATGTTTGATTCACCCTGACCTGCATCACAAACCCTTGAGATCCTTGAAATGGGTTAGGATGTATGCAATGGTATGATGTCATGGTATGCATGGGGTAATGTGAGTAAACCCTGTTATGAGTCCCTAATTAAGGACTATAGGCAAAACCTGCAAGAAACTCAGTACACCTTGTTATAAGTCCCAATTAAGGACCATAAACAAAACCTGCAAGTAGTTCATGTGTCAGATAAAGCATGCAAGTAGTCAAGTACGAAGGCATACAAGTCACACAAGACAAGCCCTTAGAGTTTAGGCCAGCATGGGGTCTGGGTATTACCCTCTTTCAGTTTGTTGGTTCATACCTGTCCTATCAGATGTAATCGGGTTCTAAGGGTCCCAATATCATTGGATTGCTTTCATTGTTCATCGTTTCGATTTAGCCACTGAACTGGCGACCGAAATATTCCAAGAAAACAACCCTCAATTGAGTGTAGTATCGAGTATCAACCAACCTCGGACTGCACCAAAGTCAGTTATCTCACTACCCTAAAGAAGCCAAGATAGTTCAATTAAGGTTCCTAAGGTCTGTTGATGCTTCACGACACCACGCGGAGGCCCCGTACTCTCCTTGACTGAACTCAAGGGTTACCGGTACACACCAAAGTGCCACATCAACGTAGCAGACTGTTTCAACCATGTCGGTATACCCCGCACAGTTCCCTCACAGCCTTGTTGCTACTTTCTAAGAAGGTATCCCCAGATCCGGGTTAGGATCTATAGAACTCCCAAGACAGTCCCACAATTTAAAGCAAACAAGGAAAGCAATTGAAAACACAGTTATGAACTAACCCTAAGGTACACCTCACTTTAAGTTAAGTCCCCAGCAGAGTCGCCAGTTCTGTGATCGGTGGATCTGGAACTGACTTTTTAAAGCTGGTTCGCGAAATGTCGCGGAAGCAAGAGTCGCCACCGTCTTTTATTTTCTCCAAATGGAAAGGACAAAAGCACAGAAAAATTCCTTATAGAGATTGCTCTCGGTTCGGGAGGTAGGTTATAGAAAGGGAAGGTGTTAGCACCCTTTCTATCCATGGTTATCCATGGGCTCTTAGATACTTGCTCATTTGTGTTTTCAAAAATGGTTTGTTTGCTTTTCAACTGTGGGTTTTAAAAAGTTTCTTTGAAAATTCCAGTTCGACTCTTGTATCGGTCCTCAAGAGTGTTTGAAAAATTGCTTTCGAAAGCTTTTTGAAAAGGTGTCGGTGTGAAAAGTATTTTTTGATTTGTTTTTGAAATTAGAGCAAGTATCTTAGAGTTGTCTACCTACCCTAAGGAATTCGTCTGTGTAAATGTCCTTTAAAGTAGTGCCATCCCACCATTGAGAGATAGGTAGCACCACCGTTGGAGGTGTTCGGGTCAATTCGAGGTTCGGGACATGGTGATCACCAGAGCAATGGGAAGACACCTTAGAAGCTACCCTCATGCCAGGTTCCCGGATCATGAGGACTTATTAAGACATCCTCTACTCGACGATCACCTTTCGAGGCAAGGCAACAGTGAGGCGTACCCTAGGGGTGGTGTGTGCGATTCGTGTGTCGTTTTCATTTGCATTTATCTTGTCATGTCATTGGTGTTCTACGCTTGATTTTATTTAAGGCCATTCATTCTTGCATGCTTTGTTTAACAGTTAAAGGTATTTGCGGAAAAGTAAATTCTAATCTATTACAAATGGCGCGGGTCCACATCGCCAAAATTAACCAGGACCCGATTTGACAGAAAATAAATAAATAAAGTAAATAAAAAAATTGAAAAGTGCGAGAAGTAATTTACATGGCTTCGGGAGAGGTACATAATTATTTAAGCGAAATAAAATAAATATGCGAACGAATAAGAAATTAAGAATACGGGCGTTGGACCCTTTTGCAACAATTAAATTAATAGTGAAGTTAATTAATTACAACTAAAAGAAAGAAAGGACTTGTTTTTGGTGTTTTTTAGTGTTTTAAGATTTAATAGAAAAAGAATTAATCAAAGTACGACGCAAACCCTAATTCTAGTTATTTTAATTTATTAAGAAATATGTTGAATTTTAACCTAATTTAAACCTAAGTTATTTTCATGCAAATTTAATTACAAAAATAAATAAAATAAATAAATATTATTATAAGAAAGAAGAATTAAAAAGGAATGAAAAAAAACATTAATTAAACCTAATTCTACTTCTTTTTAGATTTTTTATTAAAAGTATTAAAATTAAACCCTAATTTATACTAAATTCAATTGTATACAATTTGTTTATAAAAATAATTAAAATAAAATACTTATTATATTTTTTCTCTTTTTTCTGATTTTTGCATTTTTTGTATTTTGTAGAAATAATTAATTAAATCAAAACAATAAAGAAAATAAAATAATAATTGAAAATAAAACATAAAGAAAATATAGAGAATTTGCAAACCAGGGGGGGTTCAGGCCCCAATATGGAGGTATAGATCCAAGAATACTGGCCCAAAGACCTGGGTCCATTTGACTTTTCAGGTAGTGTGCTAGCGCTTTGACCAGGCTTATGATGTTCCTCCATTTTGCACCCTTGGATTGCCTTGGACATACGCGTGGCTGGCCTGATGAGGAGATGTATCATGGTCTCCAGTGGGCGAAGCTGCATGTGATGGTTAATAGAAAAATGATATTGAAATTATTGAAGACCTGGGGCTCGAACCCAGGTCATGGACATTGCAAGCGTGTGTACCTACCACTGAGCCAACTAACGCGTTATTAATATTAAACAACTAACAATCATTATAAAAACAAAACAAAGGGTTAGTGGATCCACGCGCGAAAATTCAAACCAGCGTATCACGTTTTGCCACGACTTTGTCTTCTCCATCATCCCTGAAACATAAAACATTGGGCAACGGTTTCCTATGCGTTCCTTTAGGCATGCTATTAGAAAATAGCGATTAGCTCTCAAGCACTCATAAATTGAGCGCGAGGGCTGTATCTTCTTCGTCCAGTCATGATGATTCTAATGGTGGTGGTCATAAGTCTCAATTTTTCCTCGTTTTAAAATTCCTAATTTGGAATCCTGTGAACCCTAGAAATCAAACATGGTGAAATCGTACACAACGCATAATAATACAATTCAATATAATGGTTAGCTTCAGAACTTCACAAGGAATGTAAATCAAGTATTAAAAATCACAAAGGATGCGTAAATCATGATGCACGATTATGAATTTTCCTCTGCACAGTTCATGTTCGTTTTACCAATTCTTGGCGTTGTGATGGGTGTTCTTGATTGGAATACGTTCAAGGAACCTTGAGCAAGCCAATGGAACAAGTTTCGTGCCTTGAATCCACCTAAAAAGTGTTTTTCAGATTTGAGTTTTTAGAGAATTTTTTCAAGCTTGTGAATGGCTTTCTTGCGCAGCTTCGTGTCTATTGGCATTAGGGTTGTGATCAGGCATTTGTATTGAGTGAATTAGGTTAAGAAAAGTAGCACAAATCCAATGCATTCATGGCTTTTGAAAATTTGATTCTTTAAGATCTTTTCATATCTTTTTCCATGCAATTTTGTGTCAATTAGGATCCAATTAAACCAAATCTTCCCATATTTGAATGAGCACGAATTATTGAGTCTAAAACATGTGCAAAAAGATTTGTTAGATTAAATTGAGTATTTTTCATATATTTAAATGATTTAAATGAATTAATATAAATAAAAATTCAAATAAATAAATAAAAAATGAGAAAATACTTCCCTTTGGGCCAAGTGGTCGTGCACATGCCATGGATGATGAATTATGGAATAAAAATGGGCCCATTAGCAATTTTAGGTCATTTGAACCAATGTTGACTTTTCAAAATATCCAAAAATTTCCCAACTTCCACAAGGCATAACTTGCTCAATTTTTAAGCTTTTCTCATGTTCTTGGACATTTTGGAAAGGTCTTTGAGTCCTCTAACCAATGTCTTTGGTCCCATGTCATTTTGATTTACCAATCTCAAGTTATAGCCTTTGACTTAAAGTCCCTTTTTGTTGACTTTTGAAAATGACCTATAATGTTGAAATTGATAACTTTTTGTGAGAGCATTTCTTGGACTTGAAGTATGAAGATTAGTTGTAGGAAATTCCTTTCTCTTCAAAATGAGCTTTGGATGGAATTTTTCTGATAATCCATGTGAAAGTTATGCCTTGGTCAATTTCAGTTGACTTTTTCAGCTGTCCAAATAAGGAAACTTTTTGTATCTTGATGATTTCTGAGCCAAATTTTGAGAATCATGATCAAGCATTGATCAAATGATGTTTGTGGCTTCAAAATGATATGTTGATCAAAAATTTGAACTTTTGACTGTCAAGTGACCATTTTGCCCCTATAGTTGACTGTAGTGCAATTTAGGGTTTTGACTGTGCAATTTTGAGCTGAATGTCTTGGAACTTGATATAAGGATGCTTGACCATGTTTATAGGCATGTGAGACTTGATTGGACCTTTGAAAACTTCATTTTCTTGATCAGAACACAAACCCTAGTTTTGACTGTATAGGAGATCTTTGCACTGTGCTACCCTTGGGGAATTTTGAAGCTTTGCTTGGCAATTTTCTTGGAAAATATGGGAGGGCAAATTTTGGGGTACAACAGTTGCCCCTGTTCAATCTTCTTAGACCTGAGGATGCAGATTGGCTGACGTGCCTTTCGTAATCCGATGGTGGAAGATGATTGAACACTAAAGTGCCCAGAAATTTGCGCTCACATAGTAGCAGTGATGGTGGAATGGGCTTATAGATGCCATTTAGAGGTTGCTGGATAGGATGATGGGCTTATAGATGCCATCTGGATGTGGATCGCGTAAGAGATTCCTTAGTGAGAACCTGCATACCTGCAAAAGAAACAAAGAGTACCTGACACGTTGCAGGAGCTGATTTCAGATGCTTGGCGTAGATATGTCCTGACTGGTTACAGGAGCTGAGTCTGGAGCTTCAAAAGATGATGACTGAACCAGGGATGGTTAGCATGAATGGTAAGAGAACCTTGGGTGACTTTAACTTCAACAACGCTCATTGAGAAAATCTTGGTGAGAATTACCATCTTCGTAGTATCGGGAAGAGAACCATAGGTCATTAAAATCTGGAAGGGAGTCACCTCACTCACCGTCGGAGAGGGAATCATCTGAAAAGGAATTATCACCTCACTCACTGTCGGAGAGGGGACCATAGGAGACTATCACCTCACTCACCGTCGGAGAGGGAAACATCTGAAAAGGACTTACCACCTCACTCACCGTCGGAGAGGGAACCGTAGGAGACTATCACCTCACTCACCGTTGGAGAGGGAAACATCTGAAAAGGACTTACCACCTCACTCACCGTCGGAGAGGGAACCGTAGGAGACTATCACCTCACTCACCGTCGGAGAGGGAAACATCTGAAAAGGACTTACCACCTCACTCACCGTCGGAGAGGGAACCGTAGGAGACTATCACCTCACTCACCGTCGGAGAGGGAAACATCTGAAAAGGACTTACCACCTCACTCACCGTCGGAGAGGGAATCGTAGGAGACTATCACCTCACTCACCGTTGGAGAGGGAAACATATTAAAAGGACTTACCACCTCACTCACCGTCGGAGAGGGAACCGTAGGAGACTATCACCTCACTCACTGTTGGAGAGGGAAACATCGGAGACTATCACCTCACTCACCGTCGGAGAGGGAAACATCTGAAAAGGACTTACCACCTCACTCACCGTCGGAGAGGGAACCGTAGGAGACTATCACCTCACTCACCGTCGGAGAGGGAAACATCTGAAAAGGACTTACCACCTCACTCACCATCGGAGAGGGAACCGTAGGAGACTATCACCTCACTCACCGTCAGAGAGGGAAACATCGGAGACTATCACCTCACTCACCGTCGGAGAGGGAAACATCTGAAAAGGAATTACCACCTCACTCACCATCGGAGAGGGAACCGTAGGAAAAGGAATGATCGCCTCACTCACCGTCGGAGAGGGAACCATCTGGGATAACTTATACTGAGTCTTCATCAGAAAAATCTGTTGGGAGTCGATTTAGCTGGACTAGAGAAGGCCTTGAAATATGTTTGAGAATTTTAACTGCATCTTTCCTGAAAGGTAAAGGTTAGTCATATGCAATGCATGATATGGATCAAGCAATGATGTTCTCAACACAAATGAGATTTGCATGATATGATGCGTTATGCATGCTATAATGATGTATGTGATGTTTTATGTATGTTTTTGTCTAGGAAGTTAAATCCTTGACGGGTGCCGGGAAGTCATATCCTGGGCTGATGTTGAAGAATAGATTTTGCTTCCACTGGGGATGATAACTGCAAGAATACCGGTAGGAGAAGATGACTCCGTTGCGGAATAAACTTGGCAAATGGAAGATTATGCGGGGAGAAAAGATACTCTAGCGACCATGCTGGGAAGCAATACTCTGTGGGGAGAGAGATGCTTCTGCCGAATGTTGATGATAATCTGCTGGGGATACCCTTGTCGTTGGAAGTGTTGAATAGACTTCGCTGGGGATAAGAAGACTTCGTCGAGGACGCTCTTTCTGTGGCTTTTGGCTGAGGATAACCCAGTTATATCCTGTTAAGGAAATAACTCTTAAAAACAAAGCCGGGTGACGCGTTCGTGCTCTGCGAGGGGATAAGCTTCCATAATCTACTGGGGATAAGCTTATTGCTTGGGGATATGAATTCCAAATTTCCTAGGGAATTAGATTGGGCTCTCCTGGGGAGATTTTGGACTGTAATTTTGTAAGTTGAAAGAGGGAACCTATGTAGGGTTTCCTGCTGATGAGCTCATGTAAAACCGCATCTGAAATGGAGAAGGAACCTGGGTAGGGTTACTTTGATGATGAGTTCGTGTAAAACTTCGTTTTTGGAAAGGGAGAACCTGTGTAGGGTTTCTGGGTGACGAGTCCATGTAAAAACTGCATCTTGAAGAGAGAGAACCGGTGTAGGGTTGCTTGGTGAGGTATGTAAAACTTCTTGATGAACCGAGGTTAGGTTGCCGGGATAAGTTCGTGTAAAAACTTCGTGATGAACCGGGGTTAGGTCATCTTGAGGTAGGTCCATGTGAGACTTCTGGAGGAACCGGGGTTAGGTTACTTGGATAAGTTCGTGTAAAAACTTCTTGATGAACCGGGGTTAGGTCATCTTGAGATAGGTCCATGTAAGACTTCAGGAGGAACCGGGGTTAGGTTACTTGGGTAAGTTCGTGTAAAACTTCTTGATGAACCGGGGTTAGGTCATCTTGAGATAGGTCCATGTAAGACTTCTGGAGGAACCGGGGTTAGGTTACTTGGATAAGTTCGTGTAAAACTTCTTGATGAACTGGGGTTAGGTCATCTTGAGATAGGTCCATGTAAGACTTCTGGAGGAACCAGGGTTAGGTTACTTGGATAAGTTCGTGTAAAAACTTCTTGATGAACTGGGGTTAGGTCATCTTGAGATAGGTCCATGTAAGACTTCTGGAGGAACCGGGGTTAGGTTACTTGGATAAGTTCGTGTAAAACTTCTTGATGAACCGGGGTTAGGTCATCTTGAGATAGGTCCATGTAAGACTTCTGGAGGAACCGGGGTTAGGTTACTTGATTTTTAATGTTGATCTAGGATTTGTAAAGGTAAATGGTAATCATCTTTATATTGACCTTAGTGTTTTGGTTGACAGAGCAATTGGATCGCCTGGATAACTCATTATTGCCCCTGCTTCGGAGATGAGGGAAGAGGATACCTGTGTGGGTGATTGACAAATCTTCGGGTAGACAAGTGACGAGATGCCGGGACATAGTCGTACGCTTTGATCCCTAACTTTTGCCTGGACCGCCCTTTCGGGTTTTCAGTCCACCGGGATACCCATTTTTGCCCAAGCCGCCTTTTCAGGTTTTCGACTTGCCGGGTGTAGAGATTTTTTCGTTTCATCCCTTATTTTTGCCCGAACCCTTTTGGTTCGCCGGGAAGCCCTCATTTTTTCCTAGGCGTGTCAACCTAGCGGGTCTTTGATTATGCGTAGTATTTTTTCGAATATGTCCACGCTCTCAGAATGTAGGGAGTTGCCCCTGTTGTTGGACATCTTGAGTGATTCTCCAGGTTGTGACTGGACTGCCCCAGATGGTAGCCTTTGATCATGCCATGCCCCTTGATTGAAAGTGCTCCTTCCACTAGAGGGACTCTTTTGTTGAGAAGATCTTCGTTCATCGGATATTCGTTGCGCAAAGTTCTTTGCTGTTTAGACAAATAATCATATGCAAGCAATGTTATCTTAAGAATGCAAAGTTTATGTCTGTCTTGAAATTTTTTTAAAATGCATTTTTTTCAATAAAGGCAAGTGGATTTTGTAAAACGTGATGTCAACTCAAAATTTTTACAGCGAGCCTTAAGGAGTCAGGATACCTTTGTAACAGTACGCTTTCGAACTAACCGATGCTTCAGCTAGGACTTTTAAGGGTTATAACGTGGCCTGGTTCATGGTTTAAGAAACAAAGGATAAAGGCTCAAATTATTTGTACCCACCCGCTCTTCGTGATGTTCTCCAATCCTAAACTCAGTTGACCATACGTTAGACCTTGTTTGAGTCTTTGCTCTGATTTTCCGGTGATGGTTCGGATGTTGACAATTTATTTTGACTAGGCAGTCATCTCTTTTTGTTGAGGGTTTGTGTGACCTCTTTTTTTTGATTTAGTTATCCCTTTCTTTTTTTGCCTGAACTGTTACCTTTTTTGGAATTACAGTCAGCGGGATGCCCCGGTTTCATAAGTCCCTTTTATAGATTATGACTTCTTGGGCTTTTCATTTATGATTTTTTTTGATCACGACTGCCTGTCTTTATGATTGTTCTGAACCATCACTGTCTCTTGTTTATTTTGTAAAGACCGTTTTGGTGCCATTCGTTATGCATCTGGATCAACTGAGAGAACTACCCTGCCCCAGGTTATGATTAAGGGTTTTGATTTTCGAAAATAAAAACTTCTACTTCTTTGGCTCAGAGGGGTTGACGAGGGATTATCTTCCTTATAACTCCAGTGTTTAGGAATTGAAACAATGCCTGTACCTCATAAGTGGGGTTTGTTCAAAAGCATACTGTAATGATTGCGGTATCGTTTTCGTCATCCTCCCTCAAGAGGTTTAGAATTTTCAATTAAGAGTTGACCATCGCAAAAATATGAAAGCAGTTTTAAGCATAGTAAACATAATTAAATCAAGACAGACATGTGTAATGCATTCATGAAATAAAATAGTTTAACATGATAATTGTTTATCTGAACAAGAAAAGAAAAATACAACTTGAATTCAAATGAACAAAAATCTCTCGACTCTAGCCATGTTTTGGCAATGGAGTAGTGATCACGTTGGGAGTCTCGGCAGGCTCGAACTCGATCTCTTTGGCATCGATCATGTTCTGGATCTTGTATTTCAGCGCCCAACAATCCTCGGTATCGTGCCCCGGGCTATCAGAATGATAAGCACACCTTGCTGCTGGATTGTAGCTTGGAGAGGAAGTCTTAGGATTTGCAGGAGGGTTAATCACCGCAATCAGGTTCATCTTCAACATGTGCTGCAATGCTTGTGACCATGGCATGTTAATGTTGGTGAATTGTCTTTTGGGCTCATCCGGCCTTCGCTGATTTCCCTTTTGTGGTTGGCGGCGTGGTGCAGAACCAGAGATCATGACTGCCCCCGCATGTTGGTCACGACGACCCTTTTGGCTGTATGCAGCATTAGATTCTTTCTTTCCCGTGTAAGGCTTTTTGTGAGTATCAGAAGGTGTGGCCTCTTGAATTTTCCCACTCTTGATACCAGCTTCAATTCTTTCGCCAGTCAGGATGAGGTCGGTAAATCCAGCAGATGAATTACCAATGAGGTGATTGAAGAACGGCCCGGATAGGGTCCCCAAGAACATATCAACGAGCTCCCGGTCAGTTAAGGGAGGCTGCACCCTTCCAGCAAGGTCTCTCCATCTTTGTGCGTACTCCTTGAAACCTTCACTTGATCCCAACGACATACCCTGGAGTTGGGTACGTGTAGGAGCAAGGTCGGCATTATATTGATACTGCTTATAGAAAGCAGTTGCCAACTCCTCCCAGTTACGAACTTTGGTCCCATCCAGCTGATAGAACCATTCGAGGTGAGTCCCTGAAAGACTTTCCTGGAAGAAGTGGATCCACAAGTTCTTATCCGCTGAGTATGGTTGGATTTTCCGAACATAAGACCTGAGATGTAGCTTAGGACAAGACGCCCCGTCATATTTAGTGAAGGATGGTGCTTTGAACTTCCGAGGGATGATCACACCAATAGACAAACCCAGATCTCCAAAATCCAGCCCAGGTACCTGTTGTATTTCCATAGCATTCAAACGGTCTTCCAACTGCTTGTACTTGTCGTCAGCAGGGGGGTATTGTTCGTCGTTGAAATCTATCTCGTTGTCGGAGACCACTGGACTAGGCACCTCTCTCTCATGGTGACTGCTTTCCCTCACAGATGGGGTAGTCCTCTCAGTTTCAGTCTGCAGTGTGTTCCCAGATCTACGTCTAGGGCTGAACAACACAGTCCTCTTCTTCTTCTTTTCCTTCTTCAAGAGCAAAGCCTTCAGATCTTGTTGCCCCTGGGTCAAATTCATGATCAGCCCTTGGAACTGGGCATTCTGAGCCTGGAGGGCCTTGATAGTGTGCTCGGTTGAGGATTCAGGATTCATGACGAGACTGCTGAAATAAACAGCGAAGAAGGTAAGTAACCTGCAGAGAAAGGGTACCTGTTATGCAATGAGATGTATGATATGCATGCAATGATTTCAAGGACCTCGAGGGGTAAACAAATTGTTAGAGTTGGAAACTGGTAACTTGATTGAAGGTACTTCATGTTATCGAGAGTCCTTCTTCAAGGGTCAAAGGCTCACCATATCCAGTGGGTCATAGCCCCTGACAACCTTGGCTAGAGGAAAATAAATCCTCTTTGCCCCTTGCTAGATGTTTGATTCATCCTGACCTGCATCGCAAACCCTTGAGATCCTTGAAATGGGTTAGGATGTATGCAATGGTATGATGTCATGGTATGCATGGGGTAATGTGAGTAAACCCTGTTATGAGTCCCTAATTAAGGACTATAGGCAAAACCTGCAAGAAACTCAGTACACCTTGTTATAAGTCCCAATTAAGGACCATAAACAAAACCTGCAAGTAGTTCATGTGTCAGATAAAGCATGCAAGTAGTCAAGTACGAAGGCACACCAGTCACACAAGACAAGCCCTTAGAGTTTAGGCCAGCATGGGGTCTGGGTATTACCCTCTTTCAGTTTGTTGGTTCATACCTGTCCTATCAGATGTAACCGGGTTCTAAGGGTCCCAATATCATTGGATTGCTTTCATTGTTCATCGTTTTGATTTAGCCACTGAACTGGCGACCGAAATATTCCAAGAAAACAACCCTCAATTGAGTGTAGTATCGAGTATCAACCAACCTCGGACTGCACCAAAGTCAGTTATCTCACTACCCTAAAGAGGCCAAGATAGTTCAATTAAGGTTCCTAAGGTCTGTTGATGCTTCACGACACCACGCGGAGGCCCCGTACTCTCCTTGACTGAACTCAAGGGTTACCGGTACACACCAAAGTGCCACATCAACGTAGCAGACTGTTTCAACCATGTCGGTATACCCCGCACAGTTCCCTCACAGCCTTGTTGCTACTTTCTAAGAAGGTATCCCCAGATCCGGGTTAGGATCTATAGAACTCCCAAGACAGTCCCACAATTTAAAGCAAACAAGGAAAGCAATTGAAAACACAGTTATGAACTAACCCTAAGGTACACCTCACTTTAAGTTAAGTCCCCAGCAGAGTCGCCAGTTCTGTGATCGGTGGATCTGGAACTGACTTTTTAAAGCTGGTTCGCGAAATGTTGCGGAAGCAAGAGTCGCCACCGTCTTTTATTTTCTCCAAATGGAAAGGACAAAAGCACAGAAAAATTCCTTATAGAGATTGCTCTCGGTTCGGGAGGTAGGTTATAGAAAGGGAAGGTGTTAGCACCCTTTCTATCCATGGTTATCCATGGGCTCTTAGATACTTGCTCATTTGTGTTTTCAAAAATGGTTTGTTTGCTTTTCAACTGTGGGTTTTAAAAAGTTTCTTTGAAAATTCCAGTTCGACTCTTGTATCGGTCCTCAAGAGTGTTTGAAAAATTGCTTTCGAAAGCTTTTTGAAAAGGTGTCGGTGTGAAAAGTATTTTTTGATTTGTTTTTGAAATTAGAGCAAGTATCTTAGAGTTGTCTACCTACCCTAAGGAATTCGTCTGTGTAAATGTCCTTTAAAGTAGTGCCATCCCACCATTGAGAAGATCTTCGTTCATCGGATATTCGTTGCGCAAAGTTCTTTGCTGTTTAGACAAATAATCATATGCAAGCAATGTTATCTTAAGAATGCAAAGTTTATGTCTGTCTTGAAATTTTTTGAAAATGCATTTTTTTCAATAAAGGCAAGTGGATTTTGTAAAACGTGATGTCAACTCAAAATTTTTACAGCGAGCCTTAAGGAGTCAGGATACCTTTGTAACAGTACGCTTTCGAACTAACCGATGCTTCAGCTAGGACTTTTAAGGGTTATAACGTGGCCTGGTTCATGGTTTAAGAAACAAAGGATAAAGGCTCAAATTATTTGTACCCACCCGCTCTTCGTGATGTTCTCCAATCCTAAACTCAGTTGACCATACGTTAGACCTTGTTTGAGTCTTTGCTCTGATTTTCCGGTGATGGTTCGGATGTTGACAATTTATTTTGACTAGGCAGTCATCTCTTTTTGTTGAGGGTTTGTGTGACCTCTTTTTTTTGATTTAGTTATCCCTTTCTTTTTTTGCCTGAACTGTTACCTTTTTTGGAATTACAGTCAGCGGGATGCCCCGGTTTCATAAGTCCCTTTTATAGATTATGACTTCTTGGGCTTTTCATTTATGATTTTTTTTATCACGACTGCCTGTCTTTATGATTGTTCTGAACCATCACTGTCTCTTGTTTATTTTGTAAAGACCGCTTTGGTGCCATTCGTTATGCATCTGGATCAACTGAGAGAACTACCCTGCCCCAGGTTATGATTAAGGGTTTTGATTTTCGAAAATAAAAACTTCTACTTCTTTGGCTCAGAGGGGTTGACGAGGGATTATCTTCCTTATAACTCCAGTGTTTAGGAATTGAAACAATGCCTGTACCTCATAAGTGGGGTTTGTTCAAAAGCATACTGTAATGATTGCGGTATCGTTTTCGTCATCCTCCCTCAAGAGGTTTAGAATTTTCAATTAAGAGTTGACCATCGCAAAAATATGAAAGCAGTTTTAAGCATAGTAAACATAATTAAATCAAGACAGACATGTGTAATGCATTCATGAAATAAAATAGTTTAACATGATAATTGTTTATCTGAACAAGAAAAGAAAAATACAACTTGAATTCAAATGAACAAAAATCTCTCGACTCTAGCCATGTTTTGGCAATGGAGTAGTGATCACGTTGGGAGTCTCGGCAGGCTCGAACTCGATCTCTTTGGCATCGATCATGTTCTGGATCTTGTATTTCAGCGCCCAACAATCCTCGGTATCGTGCCCCGGGCTATCAGAATGATAAGCACACCTTGCTGCTGGATTGTAGCTTGGAGAGGAAGTCTTAGGATTTGCAGGAGGGTTAATCACCGCAATCAGGTTCATCTTCAACATGTGCTGCAATGCTTGTGACCATGGCATGTTAATGTTGGTGAATTGTCTTTTGGGCTCATCCGGCCTTCGCTGATTTCCCTTTTGTGGTGGGCTCATGGCTCTGGAGATTTCTAATCAGACTCTCCAGACTTATCTTGTTTAAGTCTCTAGATTCTTATATGGCAGTTACCTTAGGTCTATACTTGACAGCAAGACTCATAAGAATCTTCTTGACATGACCATAAGTTATATTTCTCTTGTTCAACACTTGAAGTCCAGATACAAGAACTTGAAACCTTGGGAGCATGGTTTCAATATCTTCATCTTCCTTCATCTTGAACCGATCATATTGTTGGACCAAAAGGTTTTCCTTTTCCTATTTAACTTGTTGATTTCCTTCATAAGTAGCACAAAGAGTCTCATAAATGGTTTTAGCTGTAGATTTGTTGAGAATATTGATATACTCAGAAGGTGGTTTCTTACTTTATGATGTTTTTGATATATCTATTTCAGAGCAGGTGTGAGACTCTTTCTGTCAGCCATTATACCTACTTCATCTACTTTAATGTCAATGTCATCTTCAATAATATTCCATAACTCATCATAAAGACCTATGATGTGAGTGTACATTTTACTTTTCCACCATTCTAACTCAGTAAAATATCCACTGAAGGTTGGATATTTAGAAGTATAATTGTTCCTTTCATAAACATTATAATCAAAGGGCGCAACATTGTTTGTAGGAGTAGGAGTAGGACCACTAGTTTCAGGTATGTCAGGCATATTTTTCTCTCACGATCTTTTATGTACCAATGTTAAGTGTTGATGCACAAATCATGCTCTGATTCCAAATGAAGGTGGGAAAACACAAGAAGGGAGATTAATTGTCTTAACTTTTTCTTTTTTTGCTCTAAAAATCTCTTATCATATTTTGAACACAAGGTTAGAATCAGAGTCAGAGTATGAAGTATGCAGAGAAATGAAAGGTGTAGAGGTAAATAATAGAGAAAGAAAGACACGAGAAATTATCCTGGTCACTCCCTTAAAATAAGAGTAGTACATTCCCCTTTCACTTCCAAGGGATTTCCATTATAACCACTTCTAGTTACAAATGCTCAAACACATAAGCAAGATACTTTCAAATGCTTAAACACACATGTAAAAGAATTCAATGCTCACTCACACAGGAACGGTAAAGCGGCAAGTAAAAAGTAAAGTTTATTTTTACCGGGTGATATAGGTTATATTCTATCGTGTCCATAGAGATTGGTGTATTGAAATGTCGTTCGACAAATCTCTTGTTAATGAGTTTGGGGTTTGAATGGGTTGAAAGGAAAGGTATCAACAGAAAATAAATGTATAAAAAGGAATGACTAACTTATCCGGCTCGAATGTACTCTAATTGTCACAAACTTAAACCTATCGACCAGTTATACTCAACCTACAATATTCATCAATGTCATCACATGTCAAACACAACACCCATTGTATCACCTGGGCGGAGATCTCTCAACCAATCTTAACAACACAGAAGTCCACCGTGCTCGCTTGCATCGATGATCTCTCAGAGCGACACAAACAACATAGAGGCATCAATCACAGACACACTAAGTGAATGTCAGCTCTAAATCTATCTCTAAAATCCATAAACTAACAGATAATCATCCAAGATAAGAATCCAAGCAGTATATGTCTATAGCAACTCAAATCTCTAGCACAACAAAAATCACGGATAATAATCGACAAAGATTTGTAAAAACAAGTTTTATACAACGCCATGGGCGACGAGTATACATGAGTTCAAAGTAAAAATACATATAAAACCCAACAAAAGAGAAATACATAGAAAGTAGAAGAGATAAACCACAAATCTTCCAGTTTGTCAGCGTCGATCAATGAGAAATCCACCTCCAATTATCCATAAGCAAAGACCTAGTGTTGTTTTCTAAGCTAATCAATCAAAAATAAGATTGATGGAATTTGGGAACAAAAACACCCCAAAAACCATAACAAAAATTGAAATAAAAATGAAGTTATAAAATAAATCTCAATAGACCGCGCTTAATGGGCTCACTGCACTAAGCGGGCTGCACGATATTTACACATTAAACCGAACTAAATCACGCTATTCGCGCTAAGCGGGCTCCAAAACTAAGCTTCTTCCAAAATGTCAAAACGCAAGCAGCGCGCTACAAAATGCATTGAGCACACTCGCGCTTAATGGTCTTTTGCACCCTAAGCCGGCTCTCTTAGGCAAAACTTCTCAAAACTGGTCTTTTATTCTAAAAACACGCATCAGGAGCTGTGCCTTCGACACCTTATTCCTCGATGCTCCAAATTGCAACAACCACCTACAAAATTAAAGGAAAAACATCAAATGGTACACTATGTACACAAAAACACAAATAAACACAAAGTAAACGTATTTACACAAAAGTCGGGGTTATTCAACAATTATTAACAACAAAAAGTCGATAAGTGCAACAAAAAGTATATACAAAAATAGCTACAATTTGCACTTATCAACAAGAAAGATATTTCATATGCTCAAGAAACAAGTAATAAACTTATAACAACCTATCTTACAAATTAAGGATTGTTTAAGACTTACACATTATATACAATCAGAGGTGTAAAGAAAATGAAATACAAAAAGATTCTAAGACTTAAGAACTTTAAAGAATATACAATTGTTAATAAGCTCCATGTTTACGCTTGTGCAATGGTTTTGACATAGTAACAGCTCTTTGTTTATCAAGGCGTATTGTTATAGTTTCTCTAAGTTTTCAGCTCCTTTTATAAAGAAACACAATAGAGTCGTTGGAGAGTGATTCATGCATAAGGAGTCTTTGAGGAAAGCATTATCATAGATGTTGTAAAGCTTCCTGATATGGTTAATATTGTTGAAGGGCCATTTTAAACTCCTTTGCTACACGAGGAATTATCAGTTGCACTCCACCTGTCATCTACAATTTTTTGCTAAGTCTTCACATGATCAGAAGAAGACAAAATTTCTTCAAAGTCTGATAGTGACCTACCAAAGTTTCTTTATCCTTAAGCTTTGATTGTCTTCAGGTTATGAGTCTTCAAAAGATGATTCTTTAAAAGTTGAATTCATTCAGAATATGGGATCTTTAGCTTCTGATCCTTGACCAAGTTCAGAGTATGAGACTTCAGGTTCTGATCCTTTAGAAATTACCTTGCTTCAGAAGTTGACCTCCTTCAGAAGCTGAATCTTCAGAGGTTGGTGTGATACGGTGGGAGAACTGACTAGGTGTTTTACGTTTTGATCGCATTTGTGCGGATAGCAAGAGTCTCTACCGACTTTTCTTTTATCCAAAAGGAAAGGTAAAAAAGCACAAGAAAGACCTTTCGAGATTATTTCTCGGGTTCGGGGGGTAGATTATGAAAAGGGGAGGTATTAGAACCTTTTTCATCCATGGTTTTCCATGGGATCTTAGTTACTCGTTTAGATCATTTTCTTTTGTTTGACAGCGTGCTTGTGGTGTGGGCTTTTGAAAGTGTTTTGAAAAAATCTCTTTGTAATGGCTCTCGTTTCTATAAGAACACGTACAAAGTTTTATTTCGAAAGGTAGTTCAAAGATGTGTCTGTGGATTGTGTTTTGGAAAGTGATTTTTGAAAAGATGTTTTGCAATGGTTCTCGTCTCTATAAGAACGTATACAAAATGTTTTATCTTTTTGAACATGTTTTGAGATGAAAGTGTCGGTGTAAAAAAAAAGGTTTTTTTTTGTCGTGAGAAAGCGAGTAACTAGGAGGGAATCTACCTACTCGAAAGGTCTTAAATTTTCTTTTCTTTCTCCTTTAGATGTTGCTATCTTACCATTGATTTGGTAAGAAGCCCCATCGTCGGATGTGAAAGGGACAGGCGCGGGTCAATTTTACAGTTATCGAAAGCAACTTATAAGACGCTTTAGTAATTTTTCGTAAGGGACGAGATTGTTTTATCGAAGGAAACGTCGAGGGTCATCGAAGGACTACGATATTTTTATCGAAGGGTCATTGCTAAAGCGTCCCATATTCGAGGGACATGACTGTGTTTCCGAGGCAACAAGCGAGGTTACCATAGAGGTGCGCGTGTGAAAAGTGTGTTCGTTTCAAGTTAGTTTGTTGAACTTAGGTTATCTAGCGATTGATTTTATGTCTTGCCATGCACGCCTAATTACTATACAGTATAAGGAAAACAGTAAATTGCAGAAATTGAAATTCTACGCTATTACAGAGTTTTCGGGAATGAGGGGTACAAATTTATGAATGGGGATGAGTCAAATCGTCAATACGATTAAGAGTTAAAATAAACAATCAATACAACCCAGTCGAATTAAAAATAAACAGCTAATTAAACTAAAACAATCTATTTAATTAATTAGAAAAATAATTGATAGTATAAAAATAATATTTTTTTAGTTTAATTATTTAGTTAAAAATAAAGTGTTTATGTATATTTTTTAGTCAAGCACACAAAATATCTAAATATTCAGGCAAAAATAAAAATCGATTAAACAAATGAAATGAAATTATCTAACGAAATTAATAATTAAATTAATCAAGCTAAACAAAATCATTTAATAATATTAATCTTAAGCAAACAATACAATTAAAAGAAAGTTTCTAAAAATGATAAATAAATTAAATATATAAACTAAATAAAAATTGAAAGAAAATAAAACAAAAATAGGCCCAACCCGGTCCTGGTTTAGGAATGAAGGGGAATGGAAAGGGTTTTGAAACCCTAATTTTAGGGAAGGGTGGCACCGATTGACCTTGGAATTGGTCAAGAAAATTATTTTGTTTTAATTTCCCAATTAAATTTAGTTAATGACAGAAACAAAAAACACAAATCAAACCCTCTCTACCTGATTCAGGCTTACGAATCCTCTCAGCCTCTCCACTTCGTCCGACCGTAACAACAACACCATAACTCCAGGTGACCTATATTTCTCTCTCTCTCAATTCAATCGAAGAACAAGCACCAAAAATCCATGGAGTTTTCGACCCATACGGTTCTCACAGTAAAAAAAAAATAAACGACAACAAACAACACGGGATGCAAATAAAGAAAAAAATCAATTGATAATGCAGTTCAGTTAGTGAAATCGAAGGAATTGCCAATGGAGAGGAGATTTTATCCGGTCAATGTTAAGTTATGATATTGGGTACTTCTTCTTTCTTCTCAAATTTTTCCTTCTTCTAACGCATGAAATCCCGACTACGTGTGTGTTGCGGGTCTGCTTTGGCTTGTTGCGTTGATGTTGATGTTGAGTTTCTTTATGCAGAATCTGTTTTTTTTAGTTTATTACAGATTTGGAGTTGGTGTATTATTGAGAGGAAGGTTGTGTTTTTGAGCTATAGTGTTGTTGTGTTTTGTTGGTTACTGCAAGGAAACGGTTTCTGGTTTACAGTGAGGGTTCTTTTTGGTTTGGATATTTCTTTGCTGGTTTTCGTTGGTTCTAGTTTCTTGGTTTTTTTTATTTGTGATATTTTTGCTCTCCTATCCACACGTTCTCTTGCTGGATTTTATCATGAATAAGAATAGGTTTTTTGGGGGGAAATGTGAGAAATTTTGTGAATTTCGAACATTTGAGGTATGATGTTCCAGTGGTTTTCTAATGCAGTTTCTGTTTGATACATTTACGTGTAATGTTGATAAGTTTTGGAGCAGGTTTTGGTTCAGATTTTGGACTGTTATTGCAAGGCTTGCAGGTTTGTCAGTTTGGACAGCAAGAATGCAAGTGGACTGATATGGAGCTATTTTGTAGGCTAGGTGATTTCTTTCTGAAACTTGTCTCTTTCCCTCTTCATCTTTCCATGACAAAAAGTAGTCTTTGCTTATTTTTATTTTCTGAAGGGTTTGCTAACTTAGGAAAATGATGATATACTTTGTCATGGATATGAGCTAATGTTACCTTGCATATTGTTTGTTTTTACTTATTGCAGTTTTGTTTTATTGTGGCTTTTGTTTGGGCTGTTGTATGTATTTTCTTGCAACTATTGCTTGTTGTTGCTTGTTGCCTACTACTGGCTGTTATTTTGCTGCTGGTTTTTGTTTGGACATGTTTTACGGTTTTGGCAAGGCATTGGGCAGGTTTGCAGGTTTGGATATGGACAGAAACATGGCTGTTTTTTCTTGGCAGCAAAGTTTAGACAAATATTGGGTTGTTTTTGTGATGAAATCCTATTTTGAACCTCTTTGTTCTTGTTTATTGTGAACCAGATTTCTTTGTGATTTGCAATAGGAAAAGCTAAGACCAAAAATTCGGATTCCATAAGACAAACCCTAATGATGAACTTACAATACTTTCTTTTGTAAATTTTATGCTCATGTTTATGTTGCTAACAAAGTCTTTTTCCTTTTGTTTCATGTGATGAGAAAACCAAATGGGCAATAGGGAAAATTGATGAGGAGCAACTTGAAGTGTTTGATGAAGACTTTGAAGAAAAATTCTTTGTAGTTTACTTTTTAGAAAAAACTTGTATCCATTAAGAAATTTTGTTATATTGTAATTTTTCCAATTTGTACTTTGAACAAAACAATCCCTAATGATACCAAAAGTATGCAAAGTCTTTCTTAATTGAAATTCAAATTTGAATTCTCCAACATCCCATGAATGAGTTCCACAATACCTTGTGCCATGAAAATGAAATCGGATTGGAATTATTGAAAAACACTTTCCAAATCACTACTTGAATATCTAATGATCACAACTGACTTTATAACTGCATTTCAAACAAACCTGCACCTTGTACTCCAATTCCTAAACAAAATAAATTTTTAAGAATATAACTCAATTGGCCAACCTGAATCCACAATCATGATTGTTTTAAATGATAGCCTTAATCTTCATATCCTGTCCAAATAAACATGCTCTTGAGAACAATCGTCAGTCCTTCAGTAAACTGTGTTTAAGTATAAAAAAATTAAAAAAATCAACAAATGCCTTGCGACGATTCGATAATTTTAAAGTCTTCCAAACACAATTTCCTTCGAATCTTTGAAGATAAACCCATGAGCGACATCACATATGACCATGAGCAGAAACAAATGTCTTAAGGTCCTGTAATTAGAAGAAATCATAATTCTTAGCAATCAGATGACTGTTATTTGAAATTAGGTCAAAATTCATGATGTGACTTCCAACGCATTCGAATTTTTGGTGATTTTCTATGCATAATCAGTTCTTGATTTATGAAGAGAAATTTGAGATGGCATCAAGGAGAATCATACGCAAGAAAAACCATTCAAAAATATTTAATAATGAAGAAGTTACGATCGTTTTGAATTTGTTCTCGCAAAAGGGTGATTTTTTAAGTCAATGTAGTCGTTTTCAGTTATCTGGCCCATTGATTGAGAAAACTTGCAATGCGAGGTTTGAAGACTGACTTAAACAATCCTTGAGGAGACATGAATACCTATGAAGACCATTTGAAACCTTGAAGACTCAAATTTCTTTGAAAAAAAGCAAAACCCTAATTGCCGACTTATTGCTCAGGAAGAGAATTTGTCTGATCAACATCTGAACAAATTGTTGAGAGATTTATCTGAACCAGCAAGAATCTGGAAACGAATCAGAATAAATCGTTGAGGGATTTGTCTGAACCAGAGAATCTGGAGAAGAATCAGAATAAATCGTTGAGAGGTTTATCTAAACCAGTAGAAATCTGGAGAAGAAACAAAATAAATCATTGAGAGATTTATCTGAACCAGCAAAAATCTGGAAAAGAATCAGAATAAACCGTTGAGAGATTTATCTGAACCAGAGAATCTGGAGAAGAATAAGAATAAACCGTTGAGAGATTTATCTGAACCAGTAGAAATCTGGAGAAAAATCAGAATAAACCGTTGAGAGATTTATCTGAACCAGAGAATCTGGAGAAGAATCAGAATAAACCGTTGAGAGATTTATCTGAACCAGTAGAAATCTAGAGAAGAATCAGAATAAATCGTTGAGAGATTTATCTAAACCAACAAAAATCTGGAAACAAATCAGAATAAATCATTGAGGGATTTGTCTGAACCAGAGAATCTGGAGAAGAATCAGAATAAACCGTTGAGAGGTTTATCTGAACCAGTAGAAATTTGGAGAAGAATCAAAATAAATTGTTGAGAGATTTATCTGAACCAGCAAAAATCTGGAAAAGAATCAGAATAAACCGTTGAGAGATTTATCTGAACCAGAGAATCTGGAGAAGAATCAAAATAAATCGTTGAGAGATTTATCTGAACCAGCAAAAATCTGGAAAAGAATCAGAGTAAACCGTTGAGAGATTTATCTGAACCAGAGAATCTGGAGAAGAATCAGAATAAGCCGTTGAGAGATTTATCTGAACCAGTAGAAATCTGGAGAAGAATCAGAATAAATCATTGAGAGATTTATCTGAACCAGCAAAAATCTGGAAAAGAATCAAAATAAACCGTTGAGAGGTTTATCTGAACCAGAGAAGAATCAGCCTTTTCTCGAGAACTAATCTGTATTTTACTTGTTGAAAATATTTGCTTGTCGGAAATTTGTTGACGATAATTTACTATCGATTGATTCTTTCTCGAAAAGGTGAAGAGTTAATTGTATACAATGCTATGATGTATGCAATGCATGGTATGATGTTGTTTTCTCAAAATAAATGAGATTGCACTGTATGTACTTGTGTTGTCGATGCTATGACGTATGGATGCAAATGTATGGAATTAAAGATTGTTCGTGCCGTAGCATTGCTGGAAGCGGGGAAAATAAATCCCTTCTGAAGCACCAATGGGTGAATCCCCAAATATAAACTCTATTGTAGAAGGGAAATACCGGACATTGCTTGTAGACTTCGTGAAATCCTGTTGGGGAAATCTGAGAAGTTGGGCAACTTACTGGGGAACCTCTGGAGCGGTAGCTGGAAGCTTTGCTCTGTCAGGGGTATGAGAGCGCTTGATACCTACAGGTTGCGGGGATTTTATGGAATGGCCTATAGATATTATCCTATTTCTTAAAGTCCTTAGTAATTGTCTTTCTGTTTCCTGTTTATTTGTAACAGTAATCACGTTCAAATGCATATGTTCAAAACTAAATCATTAGATGTTTTTGTAAACAAGACACAGAAACAAAGAAAAAAGAAAACAAATGGTTTTGCACTTCCAAAGGGGACATATTTATATTAACTTGAATAAGTATTTTTGTACAATGAGACGAGCATTCTAGTAAGAGAATGTTGTCGTAAAAAAAACAATGAAAATTGATACAAAGAAAAGATATTTATGTGCAATAATCCCATAGGGTTCTCATTCTGCTATAGTCTTTGTGTCTCTGAGTGTCTTGTCTACTTGTCGCCTCGGCGAAGTTGATTGGATTGATTAGAACCGTTTGAGTTGATTGGTTAAATAAGGAAAATGTCGGCAAGATGATCCAATGGGACGTAGTCATACGCTTTAATCCCTAACTTTTGCCTGGACCGCTGTTGTACCCCAAAATTTGCCCTCTCCTTCTTCAGGAAATCATCTTGGATTTTCAAGGTCCCTCTGAAACGAATCCAAGTCCTGAGTTATCTTTTTGCCCAAGCGGACCATTTACAAGAGCAAGATGATCACACAAGCTCCAAAGACAACGCTTTTATCTTGAGAAATATTAAATTCTAAACACTTGAAATGTTTCTTTAAAAAAATGAGTGTTTAAGAAAAAATCAGCGCTTCAGAACTTCTGGACCAATTCCAGATAAAAACGGTCAGAAGTTGCAAGCTTGGCTCAGCGTAGTCAGAAGTTGGCTTTTCAGCAGCTACATCAGCTCAATCAGAAGTTGTAAATGTGGTTCAGTATGTAAGCCTCAGACAGAACATGCCCCTTTCAGCAGTTATACAAGCTCAGTCAGAATTTGCTAAAGGAATGCAAGAGAAGCAGGGAAGTCTGAAGGCTCTTTCAGAACATGCTGAAATCAGAAGATGAAAAGGTCAGAAGAGTGGGTGTTACACTGATACAGAATCTCTAAACCCAGAAGGTCCAGAAGTAAATCCAAGGAACGTATCAGAAAATCAGGAGAATCTCCTGAGCTTACTGAGACAACAGGAAGCCAAGGCCAGAGCATGGTTTACGCTGTTCTTTTTGAAATAGAACTGCTGATTCAACGTTGGTTTCCATTACCAGAATATTGATGTTGATAGGTCTTATCACCATTTAATGCTCATTAATGCTTCCAACCACTCCTGAACATTCACATGTGGCTTGGAAAACGCCTTTGTGCAGATTCTGGCATGGGTCTACGCGCCACCGCCCACTTAAGAGGTCACTTCTCCCCAATCCACGCCTGCTGCTGCAGCCTAGGCTGAAGGCTATCTGTTATCACAACTTCCCAGGAATTTCTATCAAAGAGCAATTCAAACTCTGTTGGCGCTTTAATGTTCAAGGCACCCACAAGAACTTTGCCTATAAATAGAGAGTCATTGTCCACTGCAAAGGGGCGTTCAAAAAAACAGAAAAATTGCTAAGAGAGAAACAGAAACCCTTAGCAAATTAGTGTTCTGAAACTCTGCCAAAATCTCCAGTTTGTTTCATAACTTTGAATTTCTCATCTTCAAACTTTATCCAATACCTAGTTTTCTGTGTGAACTAAAAAACCTCTTTCCAAACTTCTGACCCTATATACGCATACGCCTTCACCTGCCTTTTTCCAAAGAGAATTTGTCCAGAACACCACCAGAGCCAAAAGCTAGCTTTCACCCACAAACTTTTCCAACAGCCAGGTAAGCACCTGCTGACCTTCATCACGCTGCTAAGCATCATCAGCTGTGCATACTCAAATAAACATAATGTAAATATCATGTTGTTGCTGTTTATATTCTGAGGATTTTCATACCTCAGAACGTTCTGAGCCAGTATAGGACTTGCCTGTGACCTTGTTGGTTCTGACCTCTGAAACATTTTTTGCATTTGTTGGATCTGTTCCAAATATGTTTCCTGTTTTGTGGAATAACAACAAAATTGCAGATGTTCTGATTAGTACAGGGAAAAGCCAAGTGCTGACTTTGACGTTAGCACATCTGAAGCCTGTTTTGCTGTCAATGATATCAGAACCTCTGAGAGTTATTTCCTTTCCAGCAGAATCAGAACTTTTGGTTTCTCCACTAACAAACTTCTGTCTTGCAGCGCAGGGGAGTCAGAACTTCTAATTTCCCCACTAACAGGGTTCTGTTTTGCAGGTGCCAGAGTCAGAAGTTCTGACTCATACAGTTTAACCAAGAGGTTGATCATCTGTCAGCGGATCCGAGTCAAAACTTCTGATGACCTCTCAGCAGCGCGCTGGCTCCCTCTCTCTCTATATATATCTTGTTTTTTGCTATTTTCTTTTTTGTCTATTTTTCTCGTTGAACCCCCCATGTACAAATGTGTATCCCCATCCCCTAATTGTTGTAATAGCGTAGGATTTTATGTTTCCGCTTCTTATTGCTAGTAATTAGGACGTGTATGGCAAGATAAAACCAACGAAATAGAAAATCCTAATTCAAAGAAAAATTCTTGTATGCAATAAAACACACTTGCACACTAACACCCCTAGGGTTACCTCCACTTGTTGCCTTTCAAAATTGGGCCATATTACATGTTAGATATCTTTGGCAAAAACAAAACAATCAAATGATCATAGTCCCTCGATGACGCTTTCGAAAGTTGCCTAAAAAATGATCAAGTCCCTTAAAGAAAAATTGCCCAAAGATACTTGGCACCATTGCAATTATGGTCTAAACGATGACCCGCGCCCGTCCCTTTCACATCCTAACACAAGATTGTCCACCAAATGCAATGGTGGAACAAAATTGTTAAAAGGGTTAAAATATAGCAAAGATCTTTGAGAAATTTAGGGTAGATAGCTCTTGATTACTTGTCAACTTGCAAAACAAAACACTTGCCTATTTTTCAAACCACACATCACTACACTTTCAAAACAACTTTCAAAAAACATTGAAAACCTTTTCAAAATACATACACCTTTGTATACATCCCAACATGGATCATTACAAAGGTTGCCACCACATTGGCCTCTTTTCAAAACATTTTGAAACCCACACACAACAAAGCACCATTTCAAACAATTGAAAATTAAGGCAAGTTGATCTAAGCAAGTAACTAAGAGCCCATGGATAACCATGGATAGAAAGGGTGTTAATACCTTCCCTTTCTATAATCTACTTCCCGAACCCAAGAAAACATCTCAAAGGTTTTTGCTGTGCTTTTTAAACCTTTCCTTAGGATAAAATAAAAAGTCGGTGGCGACTCTTGCTCAACCGAAACATTTGCAAAAACAAACGCAAAAATATAGTCAGTTCTCTCACCGTATCACAGAACTGGCGACTCTGCTGGGGAATTTTTTTTTTTAAAAGTGGAGTAACCTTAGGGCTTAGATCACCCTCTTGTATGACTAATTGTTTGATTTGATTGCTTTATATCTTGGCTCTCTTGTTTGGGTTTGCAATCCTACACCCGGATTTTGGGAAACATTCATAGATAGCAATACATTGTGGAAACTATGCGGGGTATACCGACACGGTCGAAGCAATAGCTATATTAGTGCGACATATTTGTGAGTACCGGTAACCCTTGAGTTCAATCAAGGAGAGTACGGGGCCGCTGAGTGATGTCACTAAGCACTAATGACCTAGAACCTTACTTGACCATCTTGGCCTTTTATTAGGGGTAGTGAGATGACCGACTTTGGTGCAGTCCAAAGTTGGTAGATACTCGATACTACACTCATTGAGGGTTGTTTTCTTGGAATATTTTGGTTGCTAGTTAAGTGGCTAAACCAAAACAATGAACAATGAAAACAATCCAGTGATATTGAGCTCCTTAGAACCCGGTTACTATTTATAGGACAGGTTTTTAAGCCAACTACACTCAAGAGGGTACTTACCTATGAAACCTCATGCAAGCCTGAAACTAGGGTTTGGTGTGATTTGCTTATACATATGTTTGTGCATACATCATGAACATCATAAAGCATCATATGCATTTACTAACCACTTCAAGGGTTTAGATCTTCATCTTTGTTCTTGTTTTGTAGGTCATGGAAACTCCTCGCAGAAAAACCATCCAAGTCAACCTTGTGAGAATCTCTCCTCAACTCAAGGAGCTCACCTCAAGAATTCCGGAAAGCTCATCCTTCAGTGAAAGACATGGTAGACTGCTCAGCTTAGTCAACACCAACATTGAAGAAGACATGATGAAAGTGATATTCCAGTTCTTTGACCCTCTTCACCACTGTTTCACTTTCCCTGACTATCAGTTGGTGCCCACTTTGGAGGAATTTTCTCAACTCCTGAGAATTCCTATCCTTAATCAACTACCTTTCAACGGTACGAAAAAGGAACCAAAGCCTGAAGATGTTGCTCGAGCATTACATCTACAGCCTTCTGACATCAAGGGGCATTGGGAAACTAGAAGTGGTGTCAAAGGTTTCTTAGCAAAATTCTTGTTTGAGAAGGCACAAGAGTGTTGGAATTCATTGGACCTACAAGCCTTTGAAGAAATTGTGGCACTCCTTATCTATGGGTTGGTCCTATTCCCAAATTCTGACCAATTTGTAGATGTCAACGCCGTCAAAATCTTCCTGTCCAGAAATCCAATACCAACATTGCTTGGGGACATCCTTCACTCATTTTACACACGAACAATGAGGAAAAGAGGTGTTCTCATGTGTTGTACTCCTCTTCTAGCAAGGTGGTTTATTTCTCACCTTCCCCAGTTAGTCTTGAAGAATGATCAAGGCTCGAGGTGGTCCCAACGGTTGATGACTCTTACTCACTCTGATGTACATTGGTGTTCTCGGTCCAGAGAAAATGTCATCATTGTCGACCGTTGTGGAGAGTTTCCTAATGTTCCTTTACTTGGAATCAGAGGAGGTATCACCTACAACCCTTGCCTAGCTTTGAGGCAATTTGGATATGCACGAAGAGATGGCCCTCACGACATGTTGATTCCTGACCTAGTTTTTGACTTCGACAACGATGCGCAAGGACTTCGCCAAAGATTCATCAGAGCTTGGGGGAGGCCCAACAAGGTTGATAGCAAGACTCTGGGACACAAGAACTCCATCCCTCTTGAACCTTACCTCAAGTGGGTACGAGCCCGAGCCCAGAGTCTAATGATGCCTTATCCTCATGTTCTCCCTGTGATTAAAGAGCCCGTCAAGGAAGGAGAGGTTCCCTACACCATCCTACATCCTGACATGCCTACATCGTGGGAGGAAATGCAGAAGAGTTGGATCCAACTCAAGGAGGAACGGAACACTTTTGAAGCCAGCTTCTACGCCAGCGAGAAGAAGGTTTTAGAACTCACCCGCCGACTCCATGAGCAAGAGGCCCTCAACACCTACATTGCACCAAAGAGGATGCGCAACGTCTTTTTACCTTGAGAAGTTGTTTTTGTAATATTTGGCCCATGGGGAATTTATGTACTAACAAATCTTTTCTTATTAATATGACGTGTGTTCTTTTTGTCTACAACAATTGTGAATTTCCAAAACCCTTGAATGCATTGCATAGATAGCATCTCATGCATCATATGCATAACAGGTACTCCTTTTTCTACAGGTTGCTTAATCTTCTTCGCTCTTTATTTTCGCCAGTCATCATGAATCCAGACTCATCCAGTGAGCAAGCAATCAAGGCCCTTCAGGCCCAAAGTGCCCAATTTCAAGAAATGGTCCTAAGCCTGGCCCAAGGTCAACAAGAATTGAAGGCTCTGCTCCTCAAGAAGAAGAAGAAGAAGAGAACTGCGTTATTCAATACTGGACGCAGGTTTGGGAACATACTCCACAACGAGGCTGATCCTACTACTTCCTCTGCAGAGAAAGATAGTCCCCAAGGGGGAGGAGCTCCTAGTCCTGCAGTCTCTGACAACGAGACGGACTACAATGACGAACAATACCCACCTGCTGCTGACCGATACAAGCAATTAGAGGACCGCTTGAGCGCCATGGAGATTCAGAATGTGCCGGGGCTGGATTTCGAAGATCTGGGGTTATCTTCTGGGGTAGTAATCCCACACAAGTTTAAGGCGCCTGCCTTTGCCAAATACGACGGGGCTTCCTGTCCAAAGCTGCATCTAAGGTCGTACGTAAGGAAGATCCAACCTTACACGGCAGACAAAAACCTTTGGATCCACTTCTTCCAAGATAGCCTTTTGGGGTCACAGCTTGAGTGGTTCTATCAACTAGATGGAGCTAGTATTCGACATTGGGAAGATTTGGCAACCGTGTTTTACAGACAATATCAATACAATTCTGACCTCGCTCCTACGCGTACCCAACTTCAGGGTATGTCTCTAGGAACGGGCGAAGGGTTCAAAGAATATGCACAAAAATGGAGAGATTTGGCTGGCAGGGTGCAGCCTCCATTGACTGATCGTGAGCTGGTTGATATGTTTCTAGGGACCTTGTCTGGTCCATTTTTCAATCATTTGGTTGGTAACTCCTCAGCTGGGTTTACGGATTTGATCCTGACGGGTGAAAGGATAGAAGCTGGAATCAGGTCAGGAAAGATACAAAAAGCTGCCTCCGCAAGTACTGAGAAGAGGCCTTTCGAGAAAGAAGCAAGTGTCGTCTATGGTCCTAGAAGACAAGTCAAGCCAGAAAGCCGCCAAGCCGTCAATGCCTTGGTCATTTCAAAGCCTGTTGCTGCTTCTCAGCAGTACAATCAACAAAGAGGTGAAAGGCCCAAGAGGCAGTATACTCGGCTGAGTATGACTTTGTCACAAATCTTACCGCAACTGTTATCAACCAACTTGGTGACCATCAAAGAGGCTCCGAAGGTCGTGAATACTGCATCTCCTAAGTATAACCCGAATGCCCGTTGTGCTTATCATTCTGATAGCCCCGGGCATACTACTGATGATTGTTGGGCCCTGAGAAACAAAGTTCAAGACCTTATCGATGCGAAGGAAATTCAGTTTGAGGCGCCTGAGAGGCCAAATGTTGTAACTGCTCCTATGCCCCAGCATAGAGTAAATGCCATTGAGGAAGATTTGTATGTTGTTTCGGTGAATGATGTTGCTACCCCTCTATTGACTGTTAAGAGGAACTTACTACTAGCCGGTTTATTTCCGGGCTGTAGCAAGGGTTGCCTCCTGTGTGTTGTTATCCCTACCGGTTGTCCGCTGCTGAAATCAGGCATCTAAAGCCTGATGGATAGCAAAGAAATTATGTTCAAGAAAACTGTTGTTCTGTTTGTTTCCGCTGAAGAAGTATCTGTCGTCACAACTTTCAACAATCCTACCAAGGCTCCCCCGAGGAAGCTAGTCCAAATTATGTCTGTTTCACCCATTACTATTACTGTCCCGGGGCCTCTCCCCTATGAATCTAACAAGGTTGTCCCATGGCACTATGGGGCAGACGTGTATGTGCTTGGAGTGAAGCAGGAGTTCAACACCGGTACCAGTATCAATAACATCACTGGTCCCGCCAAGATTACTCGCAGTGGCAGGCTCTTCTCGCCTGACATTGCACCGCCAGTTATCCGAAAGCCTCTTATCATCACACCCGCAAGTGTGCATGTTCCAAATCAAGTTCCTGTGTCTACTACTGCCGCCGAGTCCTCTGATGCTCGGGGAAAAGAAGTTGTTACCGATTTGCCTGCCAGGACGGAGGCCCCAAAAAAGACTGTTGTTGAAGCCTCCCAACAAGAGATGGAGGAAATCCTTAAAATCATTAAAAAGAGTGACTTCAATGTTGTTGAACAGTTGGGGCATACCCCCTCCAAAATCTCTATGCTATCGTTGCTGCTGTGCTCAGAGGCCCACGCAAAGGCCCTGATTTCATTTCTGAAAACGGCCCATGTGCCGCAAGAGACCTCTGCAGATCAATTCACTGACTGTGTGGCTAATTTGACAGCTGACAACGGTTTGGGTTTCTCAGATGCAGACCTTACTGCCAAAGGGAAAAATCACAATGATGCCTTGCATGTCTCTATAGAGTGCAGGGGCACTACTCTCGCACACGTGTTGGTGGATACCGGTTCTTCCCTGAATGTTTTGCCCAAGAAGGCCTTGGATCGGTTGGATTGTGAGGGCCTAGAATTGAAACCTAGTAACATCATTGTTAGAGCCTTCGACGGTTCTAAGAGGATGGTGCACGGTGAGGTAGACATTCCTATTCGTGTGGGTTCCCAAGTCTTTGACTCGACATTTTATGTAATGGATATTCGTCCATCTTATTCCTGCTTGTTGGGTCGACCCTGGATTCACAAGGCTGGGGCAGTAACATCCATTCTACACCAAAAGCTCAAGTACCCTGTCAAAGGGAAGATTGTTACTGTGCAGGGCGAGGAGGAATACATGGTTAGTCACTTGAATTCATTCCGGTATATCGAGATGGACGGGGAGTTTATTGAAACCCCCTTTCAGCATTTTGAGGAGGTACCTCCAACGTTGGCATCAGCTGAAACAGTGGTTGAAGAAGACTTTCCTCTGAAGATGGCGTCCTTGAGGGATGCCCGGGCTGTAATCGAGAAAGGTAATTGTGCAAACTGGGGTCAGCTTCCTGACTTCACTCAAAAGACTGACAGGTTTGGGCTGGGCTTTACTGTAGAGGCTCAGAGGGCTGTGCGCAAGGAAAAGATCAGAAAGGCTCCAGTGTTCATAACCAATCCAAGGGTGAATGATATCGAGGAGGGCGTAGAGGAAGCAGAGTTTGACAGTTGGATCTATCCAACCACCAGCAACGGACCAAGCAACTGGATGGCAAAGGATTTTACACCTATCACATTTGTCACGCAGTAATTAACTCTTTTGATTTTCAATTTGTAACAAACAATATGTTGGAACTTTTATTGGCTCGGTGTCCTACCCGGGGCACCGCAGCTCAATTTTGTGAGGGCTTTTTGTATGACATTTCCATATATCATTAATCAAAGCATTGGACGTTTGTTGCATTTCAAATCTTGTGCTCTTTTTCTTTCTGTGTTATATATTGCAAAACAGCTATATTTACACACACTCACTTATACAGGTTTCAATCCACTCTGGATCTCACTGGTAACAGCTCTGCTACTGCCAGTTATGACTTCGAGAATCCGATCAACTTGGCCGAGGACGAAGGTGAAGATGATTGCGAAGTGCCTGGTGAACTCGCAAGACTGCTACTCCAGGAAGAGAGGGCCATTCAACCGCATGAAGAGCCGGTGGAAACAGTGAACCTGGGTACTGAGACAGATAGAAAAGAAGTCAAGATTGGTGCCAATCTAGAGCTCAGCGTGAAGCAACGATAGATCCAGATGCTACATGACTACATGGAAATCTTTGCATGGTCTTACGAAGACATGCCAGGTTTGGATGCCGACATTGTAGTTCATCACCTGCCTACCAAGGAAGACTGCCCTCGGTAAAGTAAAAAGTCTGCCGTATGCGTCCAGAGATGTCCGAAAAGATCAAAGCTGAGGTTATGAAGCAATTCGATGTCGGGTTTCTAGCAGTAACCTCTTACCCTCAGTGGGTTGCCAATGTGGTGCCAGTGCCGAAGAAGGACGGTAAAGTCAGAATGTGTGTCGACTACAGGGGTTTGAACAGGGCAAGCCCCAAGGATGATTTCCCTCTGCCTCACATCGACGTTCTTGTTGACAATACTGCTCAACACAAGGTGTTCTCCTTCATGGATGGTTTTTCAGGGTATAATCAGATCAAGATGGCCCCGGAAGATATGGAAAAGACTACCTTTGTGACTCAGTGGGGGACCTTCTGCTACAAGGTCATGCCATTCGGATTGAAAAATGATGGGGCAACCTACCAACGCGCCATGGTTGCTTTATTTCATGATATGATCCATCATGAGATTGAGGTATATGTTGATGACATGATTGCAAGGTCTCAAACTGAGGAGGAGCACCTTGACCATCTGCGGAAGCTGTTTGACCGATTGAAGTTATACAAGCTGAGGTTGAATCCCAACAAATGCACCTTTGGGGTGAGGTCCGGAAAATTGCTAGGTTTCATTGTAAGCAATAAAGGTATTCAGGTGGATCCTTCCAAGGTGAAATCCATACAAGAGATGCCGACTCCCAAGACAGAGAAAGAAGTCAGAGGCTTCCTGGGACGACTGAATTACATAGCCCGTTTCATCTCACATCTAACTGCTACCTGTGAGCCAATCTTCAAATTACTGAAGAAAGATCAAGTAGCACGTTGGAACAATGAATGTCAGGCCGCTTTTGAAAAGATAAAAGAGTATCTCCAAGAGCCACCCATTCTTATGCCACCAGTGGAAGGGAGACCTCTAATACTATACCTGACAGTACTTGACAATTCAATGGGGTGTGTGCTGGGGCAGCATGACGAGTCTGGCCGAAAAGAGCATGCTATTTATTACCTGAGCAAAAAGTTTACCGACTGTGAGTCTCGTTACTCACTGCTCGAGAAAAATTGCTGCGCTCTGGTATGGGCTGCTCGCCGGCAGAGACAGTATATGCTGACTCACACTACTCTGTTGATTTCAAAGATGGATCCCATCAAGTACATATTCGAAAAGCCCGCTCTGTCTGGAAGAATAGCAAGATGGCAAATGATCTTGACAGAATATGATATCCAGTACACAACTCAAAAAGCAATCAAGGGAAGTGTATTGGCCGATCATTTGGCACACCAACCTGTGGATGATTACCAATCGTTGAACTTTGAATTTCCGGACGAAGACATCATGGTGGTAACTGATTGTGAAGTGCCTGGACCGGATGAAGGACCTGAGGAAGGATCCCGATGGTCTTTGCATTTTGACGGAGCATCCAACGCTTTGGGTAACGGTATCGGCGCTGTGATCATATCCCCCAAAGGAACTCATACTCCACTCACTGCCCGACTGTGTTTCAACTGCACCAACAACATGGCAGAATATGAGGCGTGTATCATGGGTCTTCAAGCTGCGATCGACTTAAGGATCAGGTTTCTGAGTGTCTTCAGAGATTCCGCTCTTGTGATCAATCAGATCAAAGGCGAGTGGGATACGAAACACCCAAATCTTATTCCTTACAAGGAGTATGTGTTGAATTTGCTTCCCCACTTTGAAGAGATAACTTTTGAGCACTTCCCAAGAGAGGAGAATCAGTTAGCGGACGCACTAGCTACGTTGTCTTCAATGTTCAAAGTCAAATGGGATAATGAGGCTCCCCGAATCATCATCTGGAAATTGGACGAACCTGCATACTGCTGCGACCTTGAGGCCGAAAAGGTGACTGAAAAACCCTGGTATCATGAGGTGAAGAGATACTTGGAAACTCAGGAATACCCTGAAGGTGCATCTATCAATGATAAGAAGTTCATGAGAAGGTTTGCGGCAAAATTCTTCCTCAGCAATGGCATTCTCTACAAACGGAATCATGACTCAACTCTACTACATTGTGTGGATAAGGCTGAAGCAGAGAAGATCATGATAGAACTGCATGAAGGTACATTTGGAACACATTCCAGTGGACACACCATGGCAAGGAAAATCCTTCGGGCAGGATATTTCTGGTCCACAATGGAAGCCGACTGTTACCAACATTCTCGAACTTGTCACAAATGCCAGATCTATGCTGACAAGGTGCACATCCCTCTGGTTCCTCTGAACGTCCTGACGGCACCTTGGCCTTTTGCAATGTGGGGCATCGATATGATCGGTGAGATCCGACCAACGGCATCCAATGGGCATCGCTTCATCTTGGTAGCGATCGATTACTTCACGAAGTGGGTTGAGGCAGCTTCCTACGCCACGGTAACCAAGAGCGTCGTGGCACGTTTCATCCGGCATAACCTGATCTGTCGGTACGGCGTCCCGGAAAGAATCATTACGGACAATGGTACCAATCTTAATAATAAGATGATCACTGAGCTCTGCGAGCAATTCAAGATACAGCACCACAACTCTTCTCCTTACTGGCCGAAGATGAATGGGGCTGTAGAAGCAGCTAATAAGAATATCAAAAAGATTGTGCAGAAGATGACAGTGACCTACAAAGATTGGCACGAAATGTTACCGTTTGCTCTTCACGGGTACCGTACTTCAGCAAGGACGTCAACCGGGGCAACACCCTTTTCCTTGGTCTATGCATGGAGGCGGTCTTGCCAATTGAAGTCCAGATACCCTCTCTCCGGATAATGAAGGATGCAGACTTGAACGAAGATGACTGGATCCAGACTCGACTTGATCAATTAAACCTAATTGACGAAAAGAGACTCACCGCTATCTGTCATGGTCAGACGTATCAAAAACGGATGATCAGGGCATTTAACAAGAAAGTCAGACCACAAGAGTATCAAGTTGGGGACCTGGTAATCAAACGCATCATCCTTCCTCAAAGTGATCCCCGGAGCAAATGGACCCCTACGTACGAAGGGCCATTTGTGGTTAAACATGTGTTCTCGGGAAGAGCCATGATTCTAACCACCATGGATGGTGACGACCTTCCTCACCCTGCCAATGTAGACATAGTGAAAAGATACTACGCATGAATAAAAGACCTGCTAGGTTGACATACCTAGGCAAAAATAAGGGCTTCCCGGCGAACCAAAAGGGTTCGGGCAAAAATAAGGGATGAAAATGAAAAAAAATCTGTACACCCGGCAAGTTGAAAACCTGAAAAGGCGGCTTGGGCAAAAATGGGTATCCCGGTGGACTGAAAACCCGAAAGGGCGGTCCAGGCAAAAGTTAGGGATAAAGCGTAACACTATGTCTCATTGGATCACCTTGCATCCAGAATTCGGCATCAACTATCTGGCTCGGACTTCGGCATCGATCAATCAGCTTCATCTTCAACTAAGCAGCAAAGTGATGAGACGCTTGAAGACATAAAGGCGATAGCAGAGTTGGAACCCAGTGGGAATATTGTGCACATAGCTGTTTTGTTTCCTTTTTTCAAAATTGTATAAACTTTATGTTGTTCGGCGGCGTTCTCTTGCTAGGACGTCAGCCTCTTGTACAAAAAACGCCTATTTACAGGCAAATTTCAAAATCAATACAGATTCAGTTTTCCAAACAAATTGCCAATTGTGTTTTCCCTTTTTCTGTTTTGTCTTGCGAAGAACGTCCAATGTTCATTTTTGATATATGCATTTGACATTGAACTGTTAATTCATAAATACTTGCATACGAAACAAAAGACTAATTACAGGTGACGTCAAAGATAGGGGCAATGTAAAGTTGTCTGATGCAGTCTGGTTGCTTTGTCCGCCGAGGTACCAAGGTAGATTTAACTGAAGAATGTGATCAAGTTATCTCAACTCCCCACAGAGTAAGACAAGATAGCAACATTCCCCAGCGGAGTATAGACATTCATCAACAAGCATCCCCGGCAGTCTCGATCTAAGATTGTTCCCCGGCGGAATATCAACACCCCAGTGCAATTCCAAAATTTTCCCCAGGAAAGTGGAATTCTTATCCCCAGTAGGTCTTGAAGCTTATCCCCAGTAGATTCTGGAAGCTCATCCCCTGCAGAGTACGAACATCTCTCCCGAGTTTTATTCAAAGTTTTTCCTCACAAGGGCTTATAACTGGGTTATCCTCAGCTAATTGCCACGGAAGATCGCCCTCGTCGAAGTTCTTCCTATCCCCAGTAGAGTTCATCAAAGTTCCCCAACATAACTTATCAACGCAATCCCCAGAGGAGTTTATCATTGTTATCCCCAGCGGAATCCATCATTGAAATCCTCAGCGGGCCTCTCATCAAAACTTCAGCAAAGTATCTCTTCCACAGAATAATTCCCCTCAGAGTAATCTCTCCAACAAGTGTATTCCCCAACGGAGTCATCTTCTCCTACCAGTGTATTCTTGCAACCATCCTCCCCAGCGGAAGCGAAGAACTTTACTCTTCAATGTCAGCCCAGGATTTAAATTCCTCGGCCGGTCGTCAAGGATTTATTTTCCTAAACGAAGATACATTCATAAACAGTTCTCATTTCATGCATCTTGCTTACATACATGATAAAGTGCATACAACACTATCTCATGTTGAACATCATAACATCATGCATTTCATACATCATGACATTGCAAACAACTGATGTTTTGCATTTTCAGGAAAAAGACAACCCAAAAGACAACTATCCATCAACTATCACATTTCCAGACTCGATTCCTGTATCTAGCCAGGGCACGTCTAAAGAGTTCGAAGATTCAATTCCTGTATCCAGCCAGGGCATATCTGTTGACAACTATTTCCAGATTCGATTCATGTATCCAGCCAGGGCATATCTGTTGACGACTATTTCCAGACTCGATTCCTGTATCTAGCCAGGGCACGTCTGAAGTGTTCGAAGATTCGATTCCTGTATCCAGCCAGGGCATATCTGTTGACGACTATTTCCAGACTCGATTCCTGTATCTAGCCAGGGCATGTCTGAAGAGTTCGAAGATTCGATTCCTGTATCCAGCCAGGGCATATCTGTTGACAACTAATTCCAGATTCGATACCTGTATCCAGCCAGGGCACATCTGTGAGCAACCGATGGTAGATTCGATACCTGTATCTAGCCAGGGCGTGTCTGCATGAAGAGATTGAAGATCAACGCCTGTAACAAGCCAGGAAACCATCTTCCTTTCTCAAAGTACACAAGTTCTCGCTAAGGAATCTCTTACGCGATCGACACTTCCAAATGGCATCTATAAGCCCATTCCTGACAATGTTCTGTCACGTCCCCATATGGCATCTATAAGCCCATCTCTCTATCCACCATCTCTCCAAATGGCATCTATAAGCCCATTCCCGCCATCACATTGCTGATACTCTACTATGCGAGTGCAAATTTCCGGGCACTCTAGTGTCCAATCTCCTTTTACCTTCGAGTCGCGAAAGGCAAAATTGCCAATCTAACTCTTCAGGTTCAAGAAGATTGAACAGGGGCAACTGTTGTACCCCAAAATTTGCCCTCTCCTTCTTCAGGAAATCATCTTGGATTTTCAAGGTCCCTCTGAAACGAATCCAAGTCCTGAGTTATCTTTTTGCCCAAGCGGACCATTTACAAGAGCAAGATGATCACACAAGCTCCAAAGACAACGCTTTTATCTTGAGAAAAATTAAATTCTAAACACTTGAAATGTTTCTTTAAAAAAAATGAGTGTTTAAGAAAAAATCAGCGCTTCAGAACTTCTGGACCAATTCCAGATAAAAACGGTCAGAAGTTGCAAGCTTGGCTCAGCGTAGTCAGAAGTTGGCTTTTCAGCAGCTACATCAGCTCAATCAGAAGTTATAAATGTGGTTCAGTATGTAAGCCTCAGACAGAACATGCCCCTTTCAGCAGTTATACAAGCTCAGTTAGAATTTGCTAAAGGAATGCAAGAGAAGCAGGGAAGTCTGAAGGCTCTTTCAGAACATGCTGAAATCAGAAGATGAAAAGGTCAGAAGAGTGGGTGTTACACTGATACAGAATCTCTAAACCCAGAAGGTCCAGAAGTAAATCCAAGGAATGTATCAGAAAATCAGGAGAATCTCCAGAGCTTACTGAGACAACAGGAAGCCAAGGCCAGAGCATGGTTTACGCTGTTCTTTTTGAAACAGAACTGTTGATTCAATGTTGGTTTCCATTACCAGAATATTGATGTTGATAGGTCTTATCACCATTTAATGCTCATTAATGCTTCCAACCACTCCTGAACATTCACATGTGGCATGGAAAACGCCTTTGTGGAGATTCTGGCATTGGTCTACGCGCCACCGCCCACTTAAGAGGTCACTTTTCCCCAATCCACGCCTGCTGCTGCAGCCTAGGCTGAAGGCTATCTGTTATCACAACTTCCCAGGAATTTCTGTCAAAGAGCAATTCAAACTCTGTTGGCGCTTTAATGTTCAAGGCACCCACAAGAACTTTGCCTATAAATAGAGAGTCATTGTCCACTGCAAAGGGGCGTTCAAAAAAACAGAAAAATTGCTAAGAGAGAAACAGAAACCCTTAGCAAATTAGTGTTCTGAAACTCTGCCAAAATCTCCAGTTTGTTTCATAACTTTGAATTTCTCATCTTCAAACTTTATCCAATACCCAGTTTTCTGTGTCAACTAAAAAACCTCTTTCCAAACTTCTGACCCTATATACGCATACGCCTTCACCTGCCTTTTTCCAAAGAGAATCTGTCCAGAACACCACCAGAGCCAAAAGCTAGCTTTCACCCACAAACTTTTCCAACAGCCAGGTAAGCACCTGCTGACCTTCATCACGCTGCTAAGCATCATCAGCTGTGCATACTCAAATAAACATAATGTAAATATCATGTTGTTGCTGTTTATATTCTGAGGATTTTCATACCTCAGAACGTTCTGAGCCAGTATAGGACTTGCCTGTGACCTTGTTGGTTCTGACCTCTGAAACATTTTTTGCATTTGCTGGATCTGTTCCAAATATGTTTCCTGTTTTGTGGAATAACAACAAAATTGCAGATGTTCTGATTAGTACAGGGAAAAGCCAAGTGCTGACTTTGACGTTAGCACATCTGAAGCCTGTTTTGCTGTCAATGATATCAGAACCTCTGAGAGTTATTTCCTTTCCAGCAGAATCAGAACTTTTGGTTTCTCCACTAACAAACTTCTGTCTTGCAGCGCAGGGGAGTCAGAACTTCTGATTTCCCCACTAACAGGGTTCTGTTTTGCAGGTGCCAGAGTCAGAAGTTCTGACTCATACAGTTTAACCAAGAGGTTGATCATCTGGCAGCGGATCCGAGTCAGAACTTCTGATGACCTCTCAGCAGCGCGCTGGCTCCCTCTCTCTCTATATATCTTGTTTTTTGCTATTTTCTTTTTTGTCTATTTTTCTCGTTGAACCCCCCATGTACAAATGTGTATCCCCATCCCCTAATTGTTGTAATAGCGTAGGATTTTATGTTTCCGCTTCTTATTGCTAGTAATTAGGACGTGTATGGCAAGATAAAACCAACGAAATAGAAAATCCTAATTCAAAGAAAAATTCTTGTATGCAATAAAACACACTTGCACACTAACACCCCTAGGGTTACCTCCACTTGTTGCCTTTCAAAATTGGGCCATATTGCATGTTAGGTATCTTCGGCAAAAACAAAATAATCAAATGATCATAGTCCCTCGATGACGCTTTCGAAAGTTGCCTAAAAAATGATCAAGTCCCTTAAAGAAAAATTGCCCAAAGATACTTGGCACCATTGCAATTATGGTCTAAACGATGACCCGCGCCCGTCCCTTTCACATCCTAACACAAGATTGTCCACCAAATGCAATGGTGGAACAAAATTGTTAAAAGGGTTAAAACATAGCAAAGATCTTTGAGAAATTTAAGGTAGATAGCTCTTGATTACTTGTCAACTTGCAAAACAAAACACTTGCCTATTTTTCAAACCACACATCACTACACTTTCAAAACAACTTTCAAAAAACATTGAAAACCTTTTCAAAAGACATACACCTTTGTATACATCCCAACATGGATCATTACAAAGGTTGCCACCACATTGGCCTCTTTTCAAAACATTTTCAAACCCACACACAACAAAGCACCATTTCAAACAATTGAAAATTAAGGCAAGTTGATCTAAGCAAGTAACTAAGAGCCCATGGATAACCATGGATAGAAAGGGTGCTAATACCTTCCCTTTCTATAATCTACTCCCCAAACCCAAGAAAACATCTCAAAGGTTTTTGCTGTGCTTTTTAAACCTTTCCTTAGGATAAAATAAAAAGTCGGTGGAGACTCTTGCTCAACCGAAACATTTGCGAAAACAAACGCAAAAATATAGTCAGTTATCCCACCGTATCACAACCACCCTCTCGGCTTTTCAGTCCACCAGAATACCCTTTTTTGCCCAAGCCGCCCTTTAGGGTTTTCGACTTGCCGGGTGTACATATTTTTTTAATTTTCATCCCTTATTTTTTCCCGAACCCTTTTGGTTCGCCGGGAAGCCCGTATTTTTGCCTAGGCCAGTCAACCTAGCGGTTCTTTGATCATGCGTAGTATCTTTTAACTATGTATATATTTATAGGGTGCGGGAGGTCGTCGCCATCGATAGTGGTCAAGATCATTGCTCCACCAGAGAATATGCTTTTGATTACAAACGGACCTTCATATGTAGGAGTCCATTTGCCCCTGGGATCACCTTGTGGCAAAATGATACGCTTGATTACCAAGTCACTGACCCGATATACCTGACGTTTGACCTTTTTATTAAAAGCTTTGATCATGCGTTTTTGGTACATCTGACCATGACAGATAGCTGTAAACCTCTTCTCATAAATCAAGTTTAGTTGGTCAAACTGAGTCTGGATCCAATCTTCTTCATTCAAACCAGCACCCTTCATGATCCTCAAAGAGGGGATCTGGACCTCAATAGGCAAAACAGCCTCCATGCCGTATACCAGAGAATAGGGTGTTGCCCTAGTTGATGTGTGAGCTGTTGTACGATACCCGTGGAGAGCGAACGGTAGCATCTCATGCCAGTCTTTGTATGTGACTATCATTTTCTGTATGATTTTCTTAATGTTTTTATTTGCAGCTTCGATAGCACCATTCATCTTTGGCCGGTAAGGGGAAGAATTATGATGTTGGATCTTGAATTGCTCGCACAAGGAGATGATCATAGTGTTGTTTAGATTTGTACCATTATCAGTGAGGATTCTCTCTGGGATACCGTACCGATAGATGAGGTTCGGTTTGATGAACCGGGCGACCACATTCTTAGTAACAGAGGCAAAGGAAGCTGCCTCAACCCACTTTGTAAAATAGTCGATGGCCATTAAGATGAAGCGGTATCCATTGGAGGCCGTTGGCTTGATTTCCCCAATCATATCGATTCCCCACATAGCAAAGGGCCAAGGAGCCATCAAGATGTTCAGAGGAACCGGAGGTACGTGCACTTTATCCGCATAAATCTGACACTTATGGCAAGTCCGAGAATGTTGATAGCAATTTTTCTCCATGGTAGACCAATAATAGCCTGCCCATAGGATTTTCTTTGCCATCGTATGCCTGTTGGAATGGGTACCAAAAGTGCCTTCTTGCAATTCAACCATGATCCTTTCAGCTTCAACTTTGTCTACACACCGAAGTAATACATAGTCATGATTGCGTTTGTACAAAATGTTGTTACTAAGAAAGAATTTAGCCGAGAATCTTCTTAGGAACTTCTTGTCATTCACTGAAGCTCCTTCTGGGTATTCCTGAGACTCGAGATACCTTTTAACTTCATGGAACCAAGGTTGATCCGCTACTTCTTCAGTACCGATCTCATGACAGTAGGCCAGTTCATCCATCCGCTCAATGGTGATTTGAGGAGCCTCGTTATCCCAATTAAGTTTAAACATAGACGACATTGTAGCTAGTGCGTCTGCTAGCTGATTTTTTTCTCGCGGGAAATGCTCGAAGGTGATCTTCTCAAAATGCGGTAACAATGTCAACACATGTTCTTTGTAAGGGATACGGTTGGGGTGTTTGGTGTCTCATTCCCCTTTGATCTGACTGATGACCAAAGTTGAATCTCCAAATACATCCAAGGATTTGATCCCTAAGTATATAGCAGCTTTGAGACCGAAGATGCATGCTTCATATTCTGCCATGTTATTTGTACAGTTAAAGCAAAGTCTGGCAGTAAAGGGAGTATGAAATCCTTCCGGAGATATGAGTACATCACCGATACCGTTTCCAAGTACATTGGATGCTCCATCAAAGAATAGGGTCCATCGGGATCCTTGTTCAGGTCCGTCATATGGCCTGATTTCTTTACAGTTGTCTAATGTCATGATGTCTTCATTCGGGAATTCAAACTTCATGGACTGATAGTCTTCCACAGCTTGGTGAGCGAGGTGATCATCCAATACACTACCCTTTATAGCTTTCTGGGTAGTATACTGTATGTCCTATTCTATCAGGATCATCTGCCATCTTGCTATTCTCCCAGAAAGAACGGGCTTCTCAAAGATGTATTTTATCGGTTCCATTTTAGATATCAACAGAGTAGTATGGATCAGCATATACTGTCTCAGCCAGCGAGCATCCCATGCCAGAGCGCAACAAGTTTTCTCGAGCAGTGAATATCTTGTTTCACAGTCGGTAAACTTTTTGCTCAGGTGTTGTACCCCAAAATTTTCCCTCCCATATTCTTCAAAGTTTTGACAAGCATCATCTCAATTTGCTCAAGTCTTCTCAAGGGCTACACAGTCAACCACTCTCCTAAGCCAGTCAAACTAGGGTTTTGGTTCTTGCAAAGAAAGTTGAGGTTTTCAAGGGCTCAATCAAGTCCCACATGCTCATACACTTTGTCAAGCACCTACATGTCAAGTTTCAAGGCTCACAAAGTCAAGTTGCACAGTCAAAAACCCTAATTGCTCCACAGTCAACTGCAGGGGCAAAATGGTCATTTGGCAGTCAAAAGTCAAATTTTTTGGTCAACATCTTATTTTGAAGCCACAATCATCATTTGATCAATTCTTGATCATGATTCCTCAAGAATGGCTCAAAAATCATCAAGGTGTCAAAAGTTTCTATTTTTGGACAGTTGAAAAGTCAACTGTAACTTGACCAAGGCATAACTTTTTCATGGTTCATCAGAAAAATCTCATACAATGCTCATCTTGAAGGGGAAGACATTTCCTACAACTCATCTTCACATTCCAAGTCCAAGAAATTCTCTCACAAAAAGTTATCAATTTCAACATTATAGGTCATTTTCAAAAGTCAACAAAAAGGCACTTTAAGTCAAAGACCATAACTTGAGATTGGTAAATCAAAATGACATGGGACCAAAGACATTGGTTAGAGGACTTCAAGACCTTTCCAAAATGTCCAAGAACATGTTCATGGCTTCAAAATTGAGCAAGATATGCATTGGAGAAGTTGGGAAATTTTTGTGAAATGGCCAAAGTCAATTATCCTTGAAATTTCATTTTTGACAAAAGGGGCCCACTTTTTCCACTTGTTTCAGCTTGGCCATGCCTCCCACGTGTCCCACAATTTATTTCAAGATTAAAAATTAATTTTCCCATTTTTATTTAATTTTATTTGATTTAATGCATTTTAAATCTTTAAAATTCAAATAAAAATCAAAGAAATTAATGGAGGGATATTTTGTGGTTTGAATAGCTTTGATACACCATAAAACATATACCAAATTCGTTCAAGACCTATTATGGGCATAAAAATTCAAATTTTCACAAGAATGGCAAGTTGTTTAAATGGTGTTCATGGCATAATCTCAAACTTCATTGCAAGGGTTAATGGCTCACATTATTGCTTGATTCTCATTCAAAGACATATATGCAAGCCTCTCATACCATTTACAAGGGCTAAGCATCTCTAAAACGAAAAAAACCATATTCAAACCATATTCAAAAAAATCAAGCAAAAAGTCAAAGCTGAAATCCACCTTCCAAGGCAATTCAAAGCCTTTTCTCGTTTCTAACACTTTGCAGGAACTCTCAGGAGTCTTTTGGAATCAAAACCAAGCGCTCAGGCCTAAGGAATCTCCCCACACGAACTCACGGTTTGCACAATTTTCTTGGAATCGAATTTCATTTGTTCATGCATCATTAACATAATTTGTTGCTTGTTTTGTGTTGTATGAGTCCACAGGAAACTAATGGTATGGTTCAATTGCTTTGAGATGCCCCAAAACTCAATTTATTTTTTCTAAGGTATTCCTATGCAGGCTTCCAAACAGCGTCCATCATGCATCTCAAGTGATCATCCTGCCAAGTGGCCACTAACGCCAATCTGATGGCTATGAGGCGTGGACCATGGTGTTCCCAGTCAATGCTTGCACACTTGATTCCAGTTTCAACAACACACCCCCATTCCTGGCCCAATACCCCCTCCATTTGGGTTCATTTTTCTTTCTTTTCATTTTATTTCTTTAATTTAATTTCTAACCCCTTTTATTTTATTGGTTATTAGTAATTAATTTAATTAATCATTTTCATAAAAAACAAAAAATATAATTAACACTTTTATTATTATTTTTATTTTGTAAATAAATCATAATTGAACTAGTTTTTAATTAGGCCATTTGAACATTTTAATAATTAAAATAGATTTAGATTTAGGTTAATCTTTAACTTTGTTTCTTTTTATTTCTATTTTATTTCATAAAAAATATAAAAAAAATCAAAAAAATATTTTCTTGTAATTAAAATAATTAATTAGTTTTCAATTTCATTTAATTACCAAAAAAAGACAAAAAAAAAAAAGTTAATTCCCTTTTCTTTATTCATGCGTATTTAATTTGTCCGATTATTATGTAATTGCTTCGGATATGTAATAGTAAATAGGACCTTTTACTGTTTTTTTATTTTCCGCACTTATTTACTTAAAACGGGTCTTTGTAAAAATTTGGCGATGTATAGACCCGCGCCTTGTAATAGCGTAGGATTTACGTTTCCGCAATTTATTTTCCGCACCCCCTTTAACTGTTAACTTGTATGAAAGAATGCATGACAATTAAAAACAAAGCGTAGCTCACCAAATGCATGACAAGATATAACATAAACTGAAAATAACACAAGAATTCACACACCACTTCTAGGGTACGCCTCACTGTTGCCTTGCCCCTCGAAACGTGGTCGTCGAGTACAGGACGTTTTAGTAAGTCCTTATGTCCATGAACATGGCATAAGGGTAGCTTCTAAGGTGTCCTACTGTTGCTCTGGTGACCACACTGTCCCTACAAGCTCGAATTGTGGTCGTCAAGTATAGGACGTCTTAGCGGTCCTTATGTCCATGATCCAGTTGCCTCGAAACAGTTGCCTCGAAACAGTTGCCTCGAAACAGTTGCCTCGAAACGGTTGCCTCGGAATAAAAATATCAATGGCATAAGGGTAGCTTCTAAGGTGTCCTACTATTACTCTGGTGACCACACCGTCCCTAAACTCGAATTGACCCGAACACCTCCAACGGTGATGCTACCTACCTCTCAATGGTGGGATGGCACTACTTTAAGGACTTCTACACAGCTTAATTCCTTAGGGTAGGTAGATGACTCGTAGATACTTGCTCTAATTCAAAACAAATCAAAATTTCTTTTCACACCGACACTTTTCAAAAAGCTTTCAAAAAAACAATTTTTCAAACACTCTTGAGGACTGATACAAGAGTCGATCTGAAACTTTAAACGAAACTTTTTCAAACTCACTCACACTTTGAAAAGCAAACAAACATTTTGAAAACACAAATGAGCAAGTATCTAAGAGCCCATGGATAACCATGGATAGAAAGGGTGCTAACACCTTCCCTTTCTATAAATCTACCTCCCGAACCGAGAACAATCTCATAAGGAATTTTTCTGTGCTTTTGTCCTTTCCTTGTTGGAGAAAATAAAAGACGGTGGCGACTCTTGCTTCCGCGACATTTCGCGAACCAGCGTTAAACAGTCAGTTCCAGATCCACCGATCACAGAACTGGCGACTCTGCTGGGGAATAATTCTCTTATAAAGTGAGGTGTACCTTAGGATAGTTCATAACTGTGTTTTCAATTGTTGTGCTTTGTTTGCTTTATTATTGTGGGTTGCATCGGAGTTACATAGATCCTAACCCGGATCTGGGGATACCCTGTTAGGTAGCATAAGTTGTGAGGGACCTGTCCGGCGTAGACCGACATGGGTGAAACAGTGGCTACGTTGGTGTGGCACCTTGGTCTGTACCGATATCCCTTGTGTTGCAACGAGGAGAATATGGGTCTTCTGAGGAGTCATTAAGCACCAACCGACCTTAGAACCTTAAATGACCCAACTTGGCCAATAGAACGGTAGCAGTATGCTACGCCCATTGAGGCTAAACTCTTGTGATGGTTCTGGCCGCAAGAAAAGGTTGCGATGCTGGAGTTATGACCGATTGAGGGTAGTCAGTGATATTGGGATCCTCTAGAACCCGGTTACTTCTGATAGGACAGGTCCTAACCAACAAACTGAAAGAGGGTAATACCTAGACCCCATGCTGGCCTAAGCTCTAAGGGCTTCTCTTGTGTGACTTGTGTGCCTTCCAACTTGACTATTTGCATACTTGTTATCTGACACTTGAGTTTCTTGCAGGTTTTGTTTACAGTCCTTAATCTGGACTCATAACAGGGTTTATCCATATTACTCCATGCATAGCATACCATCATACCATTGCATACATCCTGCATAAGGACTAATCCATTTCAAGGATCTCAAGGGTTTGTGATGCAGGTCATGATGCCTAGCAAGGGGAAAAAGGGGATTTATTTTCCTCTAGCCAGGTTGATGACCCGAGTCAGGGGCTATGACCCACTTGATATGGTGAGCTTTGACTCTTGAAGAAGGTTCCCCTAGCCAAGGTTGTCTGGAAATCAAAACAAGGTTGATAACTCGAGTCAGGGGCTATGACCCACTGGATATGGTGAGCCTTGACTCTTGAAGAAGGACTCTCAACAACATGAAGTTCCCTCAATCAAGCTACCCAAGTTCTAACTATCTTCTTATTTATCCCGCGAGATCCTTGAAAACATCGCATGCATACATACATATCATTGCATTACAGGTACCCTTGGTACAGGTCACTTACCTTCTTCGCTGTTTATTTCAGCAGTCATCATGAATCCTGAATCATCCAATGGACAAGCTATCAAGACCCTCCAGGCCCAGAACGCCCAGTTCCAGGAGCTGGTCATGAGCTTAGCACAAGGACAACAGGAATTGAAGACTCTGCTCTTGAAAAAGAAGAAGAAGAAGAGGACTGTTTTGTTCAACCCTAGACGCAGATCTGGGAATACACTGCAGAATGAAGTTGAGCGGACTACTCCATCTGTTGGGGAAGGCAGTCACCAAGAGGGAAGGGTTCCTAGTCCATTGGTCTCCGACACCGAGACGGATTACAATGATGAGCAGTACCCTCCAGCTGAGGACAGGTATAAGCAACTAGAGGACCGTCTAAATGCCATGGAGATTCAACAGGTGCCCGGGTTGGACTTCGGAGACCTAGGCTTATCTTCTGGGGTGGTGATCCCTCACAAGTTCAAGGCACCTGCCTTTTCAAAATACGACGGGGCCTCTTGTCCTAAGTTGCACCTCCGTTCATACGCAAGGAAGATCCATCCCTACACGGCAGACAAGAATCTATGGATCCATTTCTTCCAGGAGAGTCTTTCAGGGACTCAGCTCGAATGGTTCTATCAGCTGGATGGAACCAGTATTTGTAATTGGGAGGACTTGGCAACTGCTTTTTATAAGCAGTATCAGTATAATGCCGACCTCGCTCCTACGCGTATCCAACTCCAGGGTATGTCACTGGGGACGGGTGAAGGTTTTAAGGAGTACGCCCAAAAATGGAGAGACCTTGCTGGAAGGGTACAACCACCTCTGACTGACCGTGAGCTCGTTGACCTGTTCTTGGGAACTTTGTCTGGTCCATTCTACAACCATCTGATTGGGAATTCTTCTGCTGGGCTCACAGATCTTATCTTGACTGGGGAGAGAATTGAAGCTGGTATCAAGTCGGGGAAGATTTAAGAAACTGCACCTGCTGATGCTCAAAAAAAGCCCCACAGTGGGAAGAAAGAGTCCAATGCTATACATGGTAAAAAGGGTCGTCATGATGTAGGGGCAATCCAGATCTCTGATCCCACGCCCGTTCAACTAAGAAAGAGCAATAGGTGTAGGATAAAGTATCAAGATAGGAAGTATACTGACATCAACATGTCTTTGTCTCAGGCATTACAACAATTGCTGAAGGCAAAACTGATCACACTAAAGGATCCTCCTCAAAATCCCGATACTTCCTCTTCCAAGTACAACCCGGGTGTGAGATGTGCCTACCATTCTGACAGTCCTGGACATGACACCGACGACTGTTGGACCTTGAAGAACAAGATCCAAGACTTGATTGATGCCAAGGAGGTCAAGTTTGAACACTGATCCTACACCAAATCATCGAGAATGTCTTTTGTTCATTAGAATTTTCAATTTGTAATTTTCTTTTGATTGTTCAAACATTTATTCATGTTAAACTTTATTATTTCATTAATGCATTAGACGTGTCTGTTTTGAAGTAATTGTGTTTACTATGCTTAAAATTGCTTTTATTGATGCTCAACTCTCAATTAATAATTCTACGCCTCTTGAGGGAGGATGACGAAAACGATACCACGATCTACAGTATGCTTTTGAACAGACCCCGCTGACGAGGTACAGGCATTGTTTCCATTCCTAAACACTGGAGTTATAAGGAAGATAATCCCTAGTCAACCCCTTTGAGCCAAAGAAGTAGGAGTTTCTCTTTTCAAAAAAAATTAAAACCCTTTAATCATAACCTGGGGCAGGGTAGTCCTCTCAGTTGATCCAAGTGCACAACGAATACCACCAACGGAGTTCTTACAAAACAAAAGACAGTGATGGTTCCGAATAATCATAAAGACAGGCAGTCATTATCTCTCAAAATAAAAAGCCCAATAAGTCAAAAAACCTATGAAGGAGACTTACGAAGCTGGGGCATCCCGCTGACTGTAATTCCAAAAAAGGAAACAGTTCAGGCAAAAAACAGGGATAACAAAATCAAAAAAGAAAGAGGTCCTACAAACCCTCGACAAAAAAAGGAAATGACTGCCTATTCCCAATAAACTGTCAATATCCGAACCATCACTGGAATATCAGAGCAAAGACTCAGACAAGGTCTAACGCACGATCGGCTGAGTTTAGGGTCGAAGAACATCACGAAGAGCGGGTGGGTACAAATAAATTTGAGCCTTTATCCTTTGTTTCTTAAACCGTGAACCAGGCCACATTATAACTCTTAAAAGTCCTAGCTGAAGCATGGGTTAGTTCGAAAGCAAACTGTTACGAAAGGTATCCTGACTCCTTAAGGCTTACTGTAAAATACTGAGTTGACATCATATCTTTACAAAACTCACTTACTATTACAAAAAATGCATTTTTCAAAATTTCAAGACAGACATAAGCTTTTGCATTCTTAAAATAACATTGTTTACATATGACTAGTTATTTGAACATCAGAGAAATTCGCACGACGAATATCCTATGAACAAAAATCTTCTCAACAAAAGAGTCACCTCCAGTGGAAGAAACACTTCCAATCAAGGGGAATGGCATGATCAGTGTCCATCATCTGGGGCAGTCCAGTCAAGATTCGGAGAATCTCTCAAAAGGCCAACCAGCTTGGGGCAAATCTCCATCTGGATCACCTGGGGCATTGGACATGAGTTCCAGCTACGAATCTTGCCTGATCAAACATCTTCTGGTCGCATGGCAACACAACAACAGTGACAACTCCCTGCACTCTGAGAGCATGGACATAGTCGAAAAATACTACGCATAATCAAAGACCCGCTAGGTTGACACACCTAGGCAAAAATAAGGGTTTCCCGGCGAACCAAAAGGGTTCGGGCAAAAGTAAGGGATGAAATGAAAAAATCTGTACACCCGGCAAGTCGAAAACCTGAAAAGGCAGCTTGGGCAAAAAGGGGTATCCCGGTGGACTGAAAACCCGAAAGGGCGGTCCAGGAAAAAATTAGGGATCAAAGCGTACGACTATGTCCCGTCATCTCGTCACTGGCCTACCAGAAGAAGATTTGTCAATCGGCAGTTATCAAACACCTCCACAGGTACCTTCTTCTCCCGCAGAAGCAGGGGCAATAAGAGTTGTCCAAACTGTACAAGTTACTCTGTCCTCCAGGTACCAAGATAGGTTCGGCTAAAGAATCTGACCAAGACATCTTCACTCCCCGCGGATTAAGACAAGATTCATCAACACTCTCCCTAAGCAGCGTTAATCTACTGTCAGCCTTAAGGAAGTTGGGTATCCCCAGAAAATCTCAACATTCCCCAGCGGAGTACAGATATTCCTCAGCAAGCATCCTCGGTAGTCTTAATATAAGATTGTTCCCCGGTGGAATACCAGACACCCCAGTGGAGCCATTCCCCAGTACAGTCTCAAAAGTCTCCCCAGGAGAGTTGAACCGTCTCCCCAGTAGATTCTTGAAGCTTATCCCCAGTAGATTCTGGAAGCTTATCCCCTGCCGAGCAAACGCGTCTCCCCGACTTTATTCAGAAGGTTACTCCTCACCAGAGCTTATAACTGGGTTATCCTCAGCTAATTACCACGGAAAGATCGTCCTCGGCGAAATTCTTCCTATCCCTAGCGGAGTTCATCAAAACTTCCAACAAAGCTTATCAACGGTATCCCTAGCGGAGTTATCCTCAACATCTCAGCAAAGTATCTCTTCCTACAGAGTAGATTCCCCGCAGAGTAATCTCTCCAACAAGTTTATTCCCCAACGGAGTCATCTTCTCCTACCGGTTTATTCTTGCAATCATCGTCCCCAGCGGAAACGAAGAACTCTCTTCAACATCAGCCCAGGATTCAATAAACTTCCCGGCATTCGTCAAAGGATTCATTTTCCCAGACGAAAATACATTCATAAACATCACATTGTCATACATCATAATACATGCATACACGCATCATATCACCCCAATCTCATCTATTTTTGAGAATGTCATGACATCATGCATGTCATACATTATGACATTGCATACAACTAACTCGTTACTTTTTCAGGAAATAACGATCAACAGATAAAAGTCTTTACCGTTTGAGGTAGAAGACGTCCAAGATTCCTTCATCATTCTGCTGAGGTAGTAATCGCCCAAGGTTCTCTCATCGTCCCGTTGAGGTAGTAATCGCCCAAGATTCTCTCATCGTACCGTTGAGGTAGTAATCGTCCAAGGTTCTCTCATCGTCCCGTTGAGGTAGTAATCGCCCAAGGTTCTCTCATCGTCCCGTTGAGGTAGTAATCGTCCAAGGTTCTCTCATCGTCTCGTTGAGGTAGTAATCGTCCAAGGTTCTCTCATCGTCCCGTTGAGGTAGAAATCGCCCAAAGGTTCTCTCATCGTCCCGTTGAGGTAGTAATCGCCCAAGGTTCTCTCATCGTCCCGTTGAGGTAGTAATCGCCCAAGGTTCTCTCATCGTCCCGTTGAGGTAGTAGTCGTCCAAGGTTCTCTCATCGTCCCGTTGAGGTAGTAACCGCCCAAAGGTTCTCTCATCGTCCCGTTGAGGTAGTAATCGCCCAAGGTTCTCTCATCGTCCCGTTGAGGTAGTAATCGCCCAAGGTTCTCTCATCGTCCCGTTGAGGTAGTAATCGCCCAAGGTTCTCTCATCGTCCCGTTGAGGTAGTAATCGCCCAAGGTTCTCTCATCGTCCCGTTGAGGTAGTAATCGTCCAAGGTTCTCTCATCGTCCCGTTGAGGTAGTAATCGTCCAAGGTTCTCTCATCGTCCCGTTGAGGTAGTAATCGTCCAAGGTTCTCTCATCGTCCCGTTGAGGTAGTAATCGTCCAAGGTTCTCTCATCGTCCCGTTGAGGTAGTAATCGCCCAAGGTTCTCTCATCGTCCCGTTGAGGTAGTAATCGCCCAAGGTTCTCTCATCGTCCCGTTGAGGTAGTAATCGCCCAAGGTTCTCTCATCGTCCCGTTGAGGTAGTAATCGCCCAAGGTTCTCTCATCGTCCCGTTGAGGTAGTAATTGCACAAGGTTCTCTCATCGTCCCGTTGAGGTAGTAATCGTCCAAGGTTCTCTCATCGTCCCGTTGAGGTAGTAATCGCCCAAGGTTCTCTCATCGTCCCGTTGAGGTAGTAATCGTCCAAGGTTCTCTCATCGTCCCGTTGAGGTAGTAATCGTTCAAGGTTCTCTCATCGTCCCGTTGAGGTAGTAATTGTCCAAGGTTCTCTCATCATCCCATTGAGGTAGTAATCGTCCAAGGTTCTCTCATCGTCCCGTTGAGGTAGTAATCGTCCAAGGTTCTCTCATCGTCCCATTGAGGGTGTATCTGTTGACAACTATTCTCCGGACTCGATTCCTGTATCTTGCCAGGGCACGTCTGAAGAGTTTAAAGATTCGATACCTGTATCTGGCCAGGGAACATCTACATAAAGAGTTTGAAGATCAACACCTGTAACGGGCCAGGTAATTATCTTTCTTTCTCAGGTACGCAAGTTCTCGCTAAGGAATCTCTTACGCGATCGACACCTAGATGGCATCTATAAGCCCATCCTCCCATTACAGTTCCAAATGGCATCTATAAGCCCATTCCCGACAAGGTTCTGTCACATCTCCAGATGGCATCTATAAGCCCATCCTCCTATCCACCATCCCTCTAAATGGCATCTGTAAGCCCATTCCCGACATCACACTGCTGATACTCTACTATGTGAGTGCAAATTTCTGGGCACTCTAGTGTTCAATCATCTTCCACCTTCAGATCACGAAAGGCACACATGCCAATCTACATCCTCAGGTCTAAGAAGATTGAACAGGGGCAACTGTTGTACCCCAAAATTTGCCTACCCATATTCTTCAAAGTTTTGACAAGCATCATCTCAATTTGCTCAAGTCTTCTCAAGGGCTACACAGTCAACCACTCTCCTAAGCCAGTCAAACTAGGGTTTTGGTTCTTGCAAAGAAAGTTGAGGTTTTAAAGGGCTCAATCAAGTCCCACATGCTCATACACTTTGTCAAGCACCTACATGTCAAGTTTCAAGGCTCACAAAGTCAAGTTGCACAGTCAAAAACCCTAATTGCTCCATAGTCAACTGCAGGGGCAAAATGGTCATTTGGCAGTCAAAAGTCAAATTTTTTGGTCAACATCTTATTTTGAAGCCACAATCATCATTTGATCAATTCTTGATCATGATTCCTCAAGAATGGCTCAAAAATCATCAAGGTGTCAAAAGTTTCTATTTTTGGACAGTTGAAAAGTCAACTGTAACTTGACCAAGGCATAACTTTTTCATGGTTCATCAGAAAAATCTCATACAATACTCATCTTGAAGGGGAAGACATTTCCTACAACTCATCTTCACATTCCAAGTCCAAGAAATTCTCTCACAAAAAGTTATCAATTTCAACATTATAGGTCATTTTCAAAAGTCAACAAAAAGGCACTTTAAGTCAAAGACCATAACTTGAGATTGGTAAATCAAAATGACATGGGACCAAAGACATTGGTTAGAGGACTTCAAGACCTTTCCAAAATGTCCAAGAACATGTTCATGGCTTCAAAATTGAGCAAGATATGCATTGGAGAAGTTGGGAAATTTTTGTGAAATGGCCAAAGTCAATTATCCTTGAAATTTCATTTTTGACAAAAGGGGCCCACTTTTTCCACTTGTTTCAGCTTGGCCATGCCTCCCACGTGTCCCACAATTTATTTCAAGATTAAAAATTAATTTTCCCATTTTTATTTAATTTTATTTGATTTAATGCATTTTAAATCTTTAAAATTCAAATAAAAATCAAAGAAATTAATGGAGGGATATTTTGTGGTTTGAATAGCTTTGATACACCATAAAACATATACCAAATTCGTTCAAGACCTATTATGGGCATAAAAATTCAAATTTTCACAAGAATGGCAAGTTGTTTAAATGGTGTTCATGGCATAATCTCAAACTTCATTGCAAGGGTTAATGGCTCACATTATTGCTTGATTCTCATTCAAAGACATATATGCAAGCCTCTCATACCATTTACAAGGGCTAAGCATCTCTAAAACGAAAAAAACCATATTCAAAAAAATCAAGCAAAAAGTCAAAGCTGAAATCCACCTTCCAAGGCAATTCAAAGCCTTTTCTCGTTTCTAACACTTTGCAGGAACTCTCAGGAGTCTTTTGGAATCAAAACCAAGCACTCAGGCCTAAGGAATCGCCCCACACGAACTCACGGTTTGCACAATTTTCTTGGAATCGAATTTCATTTGTTCATGCATCATTAACATAATTTGTTGCTTGTTTTGTGTTGTATGAGTCCACGGGAAACTAATGGTATGGTTCAATTGCTTTGAGATGCCCCAAAACTCAATATTATTTTTTCTAAGGTATTCCTATGCAGGCTTCCAAACAGCGTCCATCATGCATCTCAAGTGATCATCCTGCCAAGTGGCCACTAACACCAATCTGATGGCTATGAGGCGTGGACCATGGTGTTCCCAGTCAATGCTTGCACACTTGATTCCAGTTTCAACAACACACCCCCATTCCTGGCCCAATACCCCCTCCATTTGGGTTCATTTTTCTTTCTTTTCATTTTATTTCTTTAATTTAATTTCTAACCCCTTTTATTTTATTGGTTATTAGTAATTAATTTAATTAATCATTTTCATAAAAAACAAAAAATATAATTAACACTTTTATTATTATTTTTATTTTGTAAATAAATCATAATTAAACTAGTTTTTAATTAGGCCATTTGAACATTTTAATAATTAAAATGGATTTAGATTTAGGTTAATCTTTAACTTTGTTTCTTTTTATTTCTATTTTATTTCATAAAAAATATAAAAAAATCAAAAAAATATTTTCTTGTAATTAAAATAATTAATTAGTTTTCAATTTCATTTAATTACCAAAAAAAAGACAAAAAAAAAAGTTAATTCCCTTTTCTTTATTCATGCGTATTTAATTTGTCCGATTATTATGTAATTGCTTCGGATATGTAATAGTAAATAAGACCTTTTACTGTTTTTTTATTTTCCGCACTTATTTACTTAAAACGGGTCTTTGTAAAAATTTGGCGATGTATAGACCCGCGCCTTGTAATAGCGTAGGATTTACGTTTCCGCAATTTATTTTCCGCACCCCCTTTAACTGTTAACTTGTATGAAAGAATGCATGACAATTAAAAACAAAGTGTAGCTCACCAAATGCATGACAAGATATAACATAAACTGAAAATAACACAAGAATTCACACACCACTTCTAGGGTACGCCTCACTGTTGCCTTGCCCCTCGAAACGTGGTCGTCGAGTACAGGACGTTTTAGTAAGTCCTTATGTCCATGAACATGGCATAAGGGTAGCTTCTAAGGTGTCCTATTGTTGCTCTGGTGACCACATTGTCCCTACAAGCTCGAATTGTGGTCGTCAAGTATAGGACGTCTTAGCGGTCCTTATGTCCATGATCCAGTTGCCTCGAAACAGTTGCCTCGAAACAGTTGCCTCGAAACAGTTGCCTCGAAACAGTTGCCTCGAAACGGTTGCCTCGGAATAAAAATATCAATGGCATAAGGGTAGCTTCTAAGGTGTCCTACTATTACTCTGGTGACCACACCGTCCCTAAACTCGAATTGACCCGAACACCTCCAACGGTGATGCTACCTACCTCTCAATGGTGGGATGGCACTACTTTAAGGACTTCTACACAGCTTAATTCCTTAGGGTAGGTAGATGACTCGTAGATACTTGCTCTAATTCAAAACAAATCAAAATTTCTTTTCACACCGACACTTTTCAAAAAGCTTTCAAAAAACAATTTTTCAAACACTCTTGAGGACTGATACAAGAGTCGATCTGAAACTTTAAACGAAACTTTTTCAAACTCACTCACACTTTGAAAAGCAAACAAACATTTTGAAAACACAAATGAGCAAGTATCTAAGAGCCCATGGATAACCATGGATAGAAAGGGTGATAACACCTTCCCTTTCTATAAATCTACCACCCGAACCGAGAACAATCTCATAAGGAATTTTTCTGTGCTTTTGTCCTTTCCTTGTTGGAGAAAATAAAAGACGGTGGCGAATCTTGCTTTCGCGACATTTCGCAAACCAGCGTTAAACAGTCAGTTCCAGATCCACCGATCACATCAGGTAATAAATAACATGCTCTTTTCGGCCAGACTCGTCATGCTGCCCCAACACACACCCCATTGAGTTTTCTAAATTAGTCAAATACAGGATCAAAGGTCTTCCCTCGACGGGTGGTAACAACACGGGAGGCTCTTGTAAGTATTCCTTGATTTTTTCAAAAGCAACTTGGCATTCGTCATTCCATTTGACTACTTGATCTTTCTTCAAGAGCTTGAAGATTGGCTCACAAGTAGCTGTCAGGTGAGAAATGAACCTGGCGGTGTAATTTAAACATCCCAAGAATCCTCTGACTTCTTTCTCAGTACAAGGAGAAGGCCTCTCTTGTATCGCTTTAACCTTGTCAGGATCAACCTCGATACCTTTGTTGCTGACAACAAAACCTAGGAGCTTACCAGACCGGACTCCGAATGTGCACTTGTTTGGATTCAATATCAATTTGTACTTCTTCAGCCTCTCAAACAGCTTGTGTAAGTGGTCAAGATGCTCTTCTTCCATTTGCAATCTGGCTATCATATCGTCTACGTAGACCTCTATCTCATGATGTATCATGTCATGAAATAAAGCTACCACGGCGCGTTGATAAGTTGCCCCAGCATTCTTCAGTCTGAATGGCATGACCTTATAGCAGAATATGCCCCACTATGTAACAAAGGTTGTTTTCTCCATATCCTCAGGCGCCATTTTGATTTGGTTGTACCCTGAGAAACCGTCCATGAAGGAAAACACTTTGTGTTGTGCCATATTGTCAACTAGAATGTCGATGTGGGGGAGTGGGAAATCATCTTTGGGGACTGCCCTATTCAAATCTCTGTAGTCCACACACATTCGCACTTTACCGTCTTTCTTGGGCACATGAACAACATTGGCCACCCATTGGGGATAAGAGGTGACAGCCAAAAATCCAGCATTGAATTGCTTCAGGACTTCTGCCTTGATCTTTTGACATATCAGGCCTCATGCGGCGAACCTTTTGCTTTACTGGAGGACAATCTTCCCTTGTAGGCAGACGATGTACCACAATGTTTGTATCAAGTCCCAGCATGTCTTCGTACGACCAGGCAAATACTTCAACATAATCGTTCAACAACTAAATCAGACGCTTCTTGACATTAGGTTCCAAATTGGCACCCACCTTAACCTCCTTTTTGTCTTCCTCAGTTCCCAAGTTAATTGTTTCGACCGTCTCTTCGTGTGGCTGAATGGTCCTTTCTTCCTGTTGCAACAACCTGGCCAACTCTCCTGGAACCTCACAATCTTCCTCACTTTCATCGTCGGCTTGGTAGATCGGATTTTCAAAGTCACAATTTGCCATAGAAGAACTGTTACCCATGGGATCCTGAGTGGATGTAGATCTGCATTTTAATATGTGAGTGTGTGTAAGAGCATAGCTACTTTTGAAAGAAAATAAAATGTAAGAAAGAAAGACAAAGAACACAAAATTTGATGCAAAAACGTCCATGATTCATTAATGACATATGAGAATGAAGTGAAAACCCTCACAAATGGACCGTTGTGCCTCGGGAAAGACACAAGGTTTTAAAAGTCTGAATTGTTTAAATATTACAAGCCTGAAAATATTAAAAGACAATTACTCTTGAATAAAAGTAATAGGAATGAAATCTTTGGCCTCCCAATTGTTAAGCCCTCCGCCGATGGTTGGAAAAATCCATTCGTCCATGTCACAACTTCCATCACTCTCTTCTATTGCATTGACTCTTTGATTGTTGATATACAGAGGTGGTCCCCCAGCCCGAGAACGTCGAACAACTCTTTGGGCCTCTGAAGTGAACCCCAACCCAAATTTGTCGGACTTGTAGGGAATATCCGGAAGCTGACCCAGATGGTACACCCGCCTTCTTCAACTACTGCTTGAGCATCTTTCAAAGAGTCCATCTTCAGTGGAGGTCTGGTAACCTTTGGGACCTTTAGAGTAGACTTGGTTGTCGTGACCGTTGGTGGAACCTCCTCAAAGTTCTGACAGGGAGTCTCTATGAATTCATCATTCATTCCAACATACCTGAAAGAGTTCAAATGGATAACCATGTACTCCTCCTCTCCGTGAACTGTGACAATCTTTCCTTTAATCGGGTATTTTAGCATTTGGTGCAAAGTTGAAGTGACGGCACCCGCACCATGGATCCAGGGTCGACCCAATAGACAAGGTACGAAAGGCAGATGTCTATCACATAGAAAATTGAGTCAAAAGTCTGAGTCCCGATTTTTATGGGGATACTAACTTCTCCGTTACTGTCCTCTTGGAACCACCAAAGGCCCTTACTATGATGTTGCTCGGTTTCAAGATAAGCCCCTCGCAATCCAGTCGGTCGAGAGAATTTTTGGGCAAAACATTTAATGGCGAGCCGGTATCTACCAGAACATGGGCAAGTGTGGTGCCCCTGCATTCAATGGAAATATGTAAGGCATCATTGTGCTTCCTTCCCTTAGAGGTTAAATCAGCGTCGGAAAAGCCCAATTCGTTATCAGCAGCTAAACTGGCCACACAGTTTTCAAATTGGTCGATGGAGGTCTCTTGGGGCACGTGAGCGGTCTTAAGAAACTTTACCAAGGCTTTTTCATGGGCCTCAGAACACAAGAGTAAGGACAACAATGATATCTTCGAGGGGGTCTGCCCCAATTGTTCGACAATGTTGTAGTCACTTTTCTTGATTATCTTCAGTATTTCTTCTATTTATTTTCTAGAAGCTTTAAGGATGACCTCGGGATGTTCTCTTGCTTGGACAGGCTCATTCAAAGCCTCTTTGCCCCTTGTATCGGTAGCAGGGATAACAGTAGGAGTATCATTGGGAGTGTCGGTAGGAGTGACAGTAGGAATAATCACAGGAGTAGCAACGGTCTTTGGAGAAATCTCAAGTGAGAAGACTCTTCCACTTCTTATTATTTTGCCGGTCCCAGTGATGTTACTGATATCGGGATCAATATCTTTCGCAACTTCGTCTTTGACAGCCAACTGATCTTGCTTGACACCAAAGTAATAAACGTCAGCCCCATAACTCCAGGGAACAGCTTTATCCGAGGAGTATGATATTGGTCTTGGCATAGTGATGATTAAAGGTACAGATCTTGGAACAGATGTAATCCTGACGGGTCTTTTGGTGGAGACCCTGGGAGGATTGTCGGAAATGGTGATTATTGAAACATCTTGATAATAACTCTTGATAAGGGGTAGCTTTTCAAATAGGATTTCTTTGCTAGTCATCAGGTGTTGGACGCCTATCTTTAGTAACAACCAACCGTTCGGTAGAGACTTGCACAAGTGACAATCTTCATTGCAGCCGGGGAACAGGCCGGCTTGCAGTAGATTTTGTTTAATGGTCAATAGGGGAGTAATTAAGTCATTTACAGAGGAGACAAAACGATCATTATCAATGGCGTTGATACCTTGGCCATGTCTAGGCATTGGCGCCGTTATTACATTAGGCATTTCTGGGGATCAAATTCAATCTCTTTCGCATCGATGAGGTCTTGCACCTTATTCTTTAAGGCCCAACAGTCATTTGTATCGTGCCCCGGGCTTTCAGAATGATAGGCACATCGGGCGTTCGGGTTGTAGCGAGGAGAAGCAGTATTGGGGTTCTTCGGAGCTTCCTTTAAAGTTGCCAAATTGGTCTTTAGAAGGTGTGGCAAAAATTGAGACATGGTCAGGTTAATCCGGGTAAATAGTCTCATGGGCGCTTCTGGTTTGCGCTGATAATTTTGATGCTGATTTGGCGCAGGGTTAGAAATCATGACAGCCCCTACTACCGGGCGACGGTCAGTTTTGTTTTGATTTCTGAAGTCATATGCAGCATTGACCTCCTTCTTTCCAACAAAGGGCTTCTTCACCATACTTGAGGATGCATCTCTTTGAATTTTACCGCTTTTTATACCGGCCTCGACCCGCTCACCAGTCATGATTAATTCAGTAAACCCAGTTGAGGAACTCCCAATCAGGTGGTTGAAAAATGGTCCTGACAAGGTGCCTAGGAACATATCCACTAATTCTTTGTCGGATAGAGGGGGCTGGACCATGCCTGCGAGATCCCTCCATTTTTGAGCATAGGTTTTGAAACCTTCACTCGTTCCCATAGACATGCTTTGTAAATGCGTCCTAGTCAGAGCTAAATCAGAATTGTACTGATATTGTTTGTAGAAAGCGGCGGCCAACTCTTCCCAGTTGTGAACATTGGTCCCTTCCAATTGATAGAACTAATCCATTCGCGTCCCAGATAAGCTCTCTTGGAATAAATGCACCCACAGATTCTTGTCAGTCGTGTGGGGTTGAATCTTTCTGACGTATGACCTTAGATGTAGCTTCGGGCAAGAGACATCACCGTACTTGGCGAAAGTGGGGACCTTGAATTTTTATAGGATGACAACCCCTGAGATGAGTCCTAATTTTTTGAAGTCCAAACTGGGTACCCTTTGAATCTCCATAGCATTCAAACGATCCTCTAGTTGTTTGTATTTATCATCAGCAGGAGGATATTGTTCCTCAGAGTAATTAGGCTCTTCCTCTTCTTCGAATGTTAGGTCGTTGTTCAGTTCTTGGGTTTGATTATCTCCTTCACCCGATGATGTCGCAAAGTCCAAAGTCCGTCTGGCTTGTCCTTTAAACCTTCTTCCCATGATCACAACACCGGTTGATTTCTTCGCTTTCTTCTTCTTCTCTTTCGCCAGCAGAGTCTTCAAGTCCTCTTGTCCTTTTGTCAGGGCCAAGAGCATTTGTTGAAATTGGGCGTTCTGCGCCTGAAGATCTTTCACAATCTGTTCAACATCCATCTCACTGAAATAAACAGTAGAAGGATAAGGTGACCTGTTATGAGAAACCTGTATGATGTTATGATGAATGAAGATGCAATATGCAAATGATTTCAAGGAAAATTAGAGATTTAAATTTGTTCAAACCAAAAAAGGAACACACGTCATATTAAAATCCAAGTTTAAATACATCATGCCTCCTCGGGCTTACAATGAAAGAAACAAAAGACAACCAAACACTTAAGACAAAAATACTGAACGCATCCTCTTTGGAGCAATGTAGGCATTCAGGTTTTTCTCTTCATGAAGCAGTTTGGTGAGCTACAGAACCTTCTTCTCACTGGCGTAATACTGGGCTTCAAAGGTGTCTCTCTCTTCCTTCAACTGAACCCAAGCTTTCTGCAGGTCTTCAAGAGAGGTTGGCATGTCAGGATGAAGAACGGTGTATGGGACGTCTCCTTCAATAACAGGCTCAATGATGACAGGAAGGATGGAAGGGTAAGGCATCAAGATACTATGGGCACGAGCCCGTACCCACCTAAGGTAAGGCTCGAGAGGGATAGATTTTTTATGTCCCAAAGTCCTATTGTCCACCTTGTTCACCATTCCTCAAGCACGTGTAAACCTATGGTGGTAACCTTGGTCTTCTTTGTCGTAGTCGAATACCAGACCTTGGATGAGCATCTCATGAGGGCCGTCTCTTCGGGCATACCCAAACTGCCGAAGAGCTAAGTGTGATCGGTGGAAATAGAACTGACTGTTTTTTAGCTGGTTTTGCGAAATGTCGCAGTAAGCAAGAGTCGCCACCGTCTTTTATGTTCTCTAACATGGAAAGGACAAAAGCACAGCAAAATTCCTTCTTTGAGAATGTTTCTCGGTTCGGGAGGTAGATTTATAGAAAGGGAATGTGTTAGCACCCTTTCTATCCGTGGTTATCCACGGGCTCTTAGGTACTTGCTCTTATGTTTTAAAAAATTGTTTGCTTTTCAAATGTGTGTGGGTTTTGAAAAAAGTTCCGTTTGAAAAATTTCTAAGTAACTCTTGTATCTGTCCTCAAGAGTGTGTGAAAAATTTGTTTGAAAACTTTTTGAAAGTGTCAGTGCGAAAAGTTGTTTTGTTTGTTTGAGAGAGCAAGTACCCAGGAGAAATCTACCTACTCTAAGGAATTAGGTTGTGTAAGAGTCCTTTAGACAGCACTATCCCACTATTGAGAAGTAGGTAGCACCGCTGTTGGAGTTATTCGGGTCAATTCGATTAAGGGACATGTGTGGTCACCAAAGCAATGGTAGGCCATCTTAGAAGTAACCCTAATGTCCTAGATCCTTTTTATCTGAGGCAACCGTTTCGAGGCAACTGGATCTTTTGGACAGAAGGGCGACCTCTAAGACACCCTATACTTGATGACCACGTCGAGGCAACCAGTGAGGCGTACCCTAAGAGTGGCATGTGCTTTGTGTGTTGTTTTTCAGTTAATTGTCTTTGTACATGTTATTTGTGAGCTACGGATTAATTTTATTTACATACATTCTTGCAGGCATTATTAACAGTTAGGAGTGCGAAAAATAAATTGCGGAAATGTAAATCTAACTATTACAAGGCGCGGGTCTATACATCGCCAAAAACAAAAACCCGTTTTGAAAATAAAGTGCGAGAAAAGTAAATAAAGCGGTAAACCTAATTACTATTACATATCTGGAGACAGTTACATAAATAATCAAAATAAATAAATGCGCGCGAGCAGAAATTTAATCGGGAACGTCCTAAGGGTTTTGACCCTTTTAAGAAAAGAATTGAATTTTTGTCCCTTTTTGTAATTAATGAAATTAAAACTAATAACTAACTAATTAATTAATTAATTAAAAGAAAAAAAAAGTTTTTTTTTTGTGTTTTTTATGTTTTTAATGAAATAAAAACTAATAACTAACTAACTAATTAATTAATTAAGAAAAAAAATATTTTTGTGTTTTTATGTTTTTATTAAAATAAATAAAAAAATTAAAAGTTAATAAAAACCTAATTCTAAATTTATTTTAGTTATTAAGAAAAAAGGTTAAAGTTGCCTAATTAAAACTAATTCAATTTATTAGTATTTATTTACAAAATAATTACCTAAATGAAATTAATAAAGTATTTACATTTTTTTTGGTTTTTTTGAATTTTATGGGAAAAAATTAGTTTGTTAGGTTAATTAACAATAATGATAATAATTAAAAAAGGAAAATAAAAGAAAAGGAAAATAGAAAAAAAAAAGAAATAGAAACCAATGGGGGTGTTGATGGCCCAATGGAGGTGTGAAGCCTGGAAATTGCTGGCCCATTAACCAGCCTTGTTGACTTTTGGAGATTGCCTGGAGCACGTTGACTGGAGAATATAGTGTTCATCACTTTTTGGCCCTCGGATTGATGATCATGGCCACTTGGCATGTGGAACGCTGAAGGTTCATGGTGAAACGCACTGGGCATCCTGCACACAAACACATAAGAAAAAATGATATAGAATTTTGGGGGAACTGGGAAGAACTTACAGCGCGGTATGATGGATCTTAGGACGTGGCAAGGGTTGCTTTAGCTTCAGGGGATGGCAAAGAAGAGAGTCATGTTCTCCTTTTGGCCTGAAAATGCTTGCAATACTCCTTTTGATCTCACACTTTTTTTGACACTTTTTGGATTTTGCTCTGGCCGTTTGTGTAAATGTTCAGGTTGTGAATGAGGCTTGCAAGGTTTGCATATGTAGTAATGAGTGAGAATAAGTCACATTTAGGAGCCTTTAACCATTGCAATTAAGCTTTGGATTTTGTCTTAACCACCATTAAAGGCCTTTCAAAGCTTGTTCAAAATTTGAATTTTCATGCCTAAATGAGCTTAGCACGAAATTGGTAGGTTGCAAATGCTTCATGAAGGCTATTCAAACCATAAGATACCATTTAATTAATTTTTTTAGATTTACTTGAATTATTATGGATTAAAATGAATTAAATCCATAAAAATTAAATAAAAATAGAAAAATAATTATTTGGTCTTGAAATTGATCATGGGACACGTGGGTGGCATGACAAGGCTGAATCAAGTGGAAAAAAGTGGGCCCTTTTGTCAAAAATTGAAGTTTCAAGGATAGTTGACTTTTGCCATTTCACAAAAATTTTCCCAACTTCTCCAATGCATATCTTGCTCAATTTTGATCATATGAACATGTTCTTGGACATTTTGGAAAGGTATTGAAGTCCTCTAACCAATGCCTTTGGTTCCATGTCATTTCTAGTTACCAATATCAAGTTATGGTCTTTGACTTAAAATGCCTTTTTGTTGACTTTTGAAAATGACCTATAATGTTGAAATTGATAACTTTTAGTGAGAGCATTTCTTGGACTTGGAATGTGAAGATGAGTTGTAGGAAATGTCCTCCCCTTCAAGATGAGCATTGGATGGGATTTTTCTGATGAACCATGAAAAAGTTATGCCTTGGTCAAGTTACATTTGACTTTTTAGCTGTCCAAAAATGGAAACTTTTGTATCTTGATGATTTTTGAGCCATGCTTGTGGAATCATGATCAAGACTTGATCAAATGATGATTGTGGCTTCAAAATAAGATGTTGACCAAAAATTTTGACTTTTGACTGCCAAATGACCATTTTACCCCTACAGTTGATTGTAGAGCAAATAAGGTTTTTGATTGTGCAACTTGACCTTGTGAGCCTTGAAACTTGGCATATGGATGCTTGGCAATGTATATAGGCATATGGGACTTGATTGGACCCTTGAAAACCTCAACTTCCTTGCAAGAACCAAAACCCTAATTTGACTGGCTTAGGAGGGTGTTTGAACTGTGCAACCCTTGAGTAGACTTGAGCAAATTGAGATGATGCTTGTCAAAACTTTGAAGAATATGGGAGGGAAAATTTTGGGGTATAACACTAAGCATGGGTTGTAGGTGATACCTCCCCTAATACCAAGCAGAGGTACGTTAGGGAACTCCCCATAGCGGTCAATGATAGAGACATCTTCCAAGGATCTTGAACACCAACGGATATCAGAGTGGGTGAGGGACATCATCCTTTAAGACCAAGTCAGTCTTTGCTCGTTCTTCAATGCTGACTGAGGTAGGTGTGAAGTGAACCACTTAGCGAGTAGGGGGATACAACACAAAACAGTACCTATTTTCTTCATGGTGCGGGTATGAAGACAATGCAAGATGTCTCCTAGTAGAGTAGGTATAGGATTGCGAGAGAGAAAGACTTTGATGGCGTTAACATCTATGAATTGGTCCGAATTGGGAAACAGAACCAAACCATAAATGAGAAGAGCCAGGACGTCTTCGAAGGCTTGGAAATCCATGTCATCCCAGAATGAACGAGCTTTTTCCAATAGAAATTTAGCTAGAAATCCTTTAACCCCGCTTCTTGTTTCCCAATTAGCTATGATGTTGGCCCTCTTTACATGTAAAGCTTCAGCGATAACTTCAGGTTTTGGAATCCCTTCTAGACCGGTGAACAGTATTTGATCAAGCACGGGCACCCCTAAGAGTAGGGAGAACTCTTCCAATGTAGGTACCAACGGATAGTCCGGGAAAGTGAAACAATGATGTACGGGATCAAAGAATTGGAATAGTACACACATCATCTCTTCTTGGAAGTTGGATGAAGCCAAACTGAGGAGTCGACCATATTTCTTGGTAAAAGGAGAATCCCCGGGCACTCTTGAGGCTAGCTCTTGAAGTTGAGGATGTGCTTTTACAAAGCTGATTCGGATGGTGTTTCTTCGGAGAGAATTCATGTCCTACAAAACAAAAACAAAGATAAATTTCTAAATCCTTGAAATGGTTAGTGAGCATGCATATGATGTTCATGATGTTTATGATGTTTATGTACAAGTAAATATATACACACACAACAAACAAGTCCCTATGTTTTAGGCTTGCATGAGTTTTGTAGGTAAGTACCCTCTTGAAGTTTAGTTGGCTCAACCTGTCCTGATCGGGTTCTAAAGGATCTCAATATCACTGACCTTTCTCTTAGGCATTGTCGCAGCACAACAATCTTTTCTTGCGGCTGAGATATCCCAAAAGTCTAGCCTCGATGAGTGTAGTATTGAGTATCAACCAATTTTCAACACTACACCGAAACCGGCTATCTCACTACGTCCTAATGGCCAAGTTTGTTCAATTAGGGTTCTAAAGTCAATTAGTGCTTCATGACGCCACTCAGCGGCCCCGTATTCTCCTCGATTCACCACGAGGGATACCGGTACCCACAAATGCGTCACACTAACATAGCCATTGTTTCAACCGTATCGGTCGACGCCGTACAGTTTCCACAATCTATTGCTATTTACCTAAAAAGGTGTCCCAAATTCGGGTGGAGGATCAAAGCAAGCCCAATACAAAGAATTGAATATAAAACACACAAATCAAATAATGAAAGCGAGTAAAGGTGATCTAACCCTAAGGTAACCCCACTTTTCCAATATTTCCCCAGCAGAGTCGCCAGTTCTGTGATACGGTGGGAGAACTAACTTGGTGTTTTGCATTTTGATCGCATTTGTGCGGATAGCAAGAGTCACCACCGACTTTTCTTTTATCCAAAAGGAAAGGTAAAAAAGCACAGGAAAGATCTTTCGAGATTATTTCTCGGGTTCGGGGAGTAGATTATGAAAAGGGAAGGTATTAGCACCCTTTTCATCCATGGTTTTCCATGGGCTCTTAGTTACTCGTTTAGATCACTTGCTTTTGTTTGACAGTGTACTTGTGGTGTGGGCTTTTGAAAGTGTTTTGAAAAAATCTCTTTGTAATTGCTCTTGTTTCTATAAGAACACGTAAAAAGTTTTGCTTTGAAAGGTAGTTCAAAGATTTGTTTATGGATTGTGTTTTGGAAAGTGGTTTTTGAAATGTTTTGCAATGGTTCTCGTCTCTATAAGAACGTATACAAAATGTTTTATCTTTTTGAAAATGTTTTGAGATGAAAGTGTCGGTGTAAAAAAAAAGGTTTTTTTTTGTCGTGAGCAAGCGAGTAACTAGGAGCGAATCTACCTACTCGAAAGGTCTTAAATGTTCTTTTCTTCCTCCTTTATATGTTGCTATCTTACCATTGATTTGGTAAGAAGCCCCATCATCGGATGTGAAAGGGACAGGCGCGGGTCAATTTTACAGTCATCGAAAGCAACTTATAAGATGCTTTAGTAATTTTTCATAAGGGATGAGATCGTTTTATCGAAGGCAACATCGAGGGTCATCGAGGGACTACGATCTTTTTTATCGAAGGGTCATTGCTAAAGCGTCCCATATTCGAGGGACATGACTGTGTTTCCGAGGCAACAAGCGAGGTTACCCTAGAGGTGCGTGTGTGAAAAGTGTGTTTGTTTCAAGTTATTTTGTTGAACTTAGGTTATCTAGCGATTGATTTTATGTCTTGCCATGCACGCATAATTACTATATAGTATAAGGAAAACAGTAAATTGCAGAAATTGAAATTCTATGCTATTACAGATTTTTCGGGAATGGGGGGTACAAATTTATGAATGGGGATGAGTCAAATCGTCAATACGATTAAGAGTTAAAATAAATAATCAATACAACCCCGTCGAATTAAAAATAAATAGTTAATTAAACTAAAACAATCTATTTAATTAATTAGCAAAATAATTGATAGTATAAAAATAATATTTTTTAGTTTAATTATTTAGTTAAAAATAAATTGTTTATGTATATTTTTTAGTCAAGCACACAACATATCTAAATATTCAGGCAAAATAAAAATTGATTAAACAAATTAAATGAAATTATCTAACGAAATTAATAATTAAATTAATCAAGCTAAACAAAATCATTTAATAATATTAATCTTAAGCAAACAATATAATTAAAAGAAAGTTTCTAAAAATGATAAATAAATTAAATATATAAACTAAATAAAAATTGAAAGAAAATAAAATAAAAGGGAACGGGCCAAACAAAAACAGGCCCAACCCAGTCCTGGTTTAGGAATGAAGGGGAATGGAAAGGGTTTTGAAACCCTAATTTTAGGGAAGGGTGGCGCCGATTGGCCTTGGAATTGGTCAAGAAAATTATTTTATTTTAATTTTCCAATTAAATTTAGTTAATGACAGGAACAAAAAACACAAATCAAACCCTCTCTACCTGATTCAGGCTTACGAATCCTCTCAGCCTCTCCACTTCGTCCGACCGTAACAACAACACCATAACTTCAGGTGACCTCTACTTCTCTCTCTCTCTCAATTCAATCGAAGAACAAGCACCAAAAATCCATGGAGTTTTCGGTTCATACGGTTCTCACAGTAAAAAAAATAAACAGCAACAAACAACACGGGATACAAAGAAAGAAAAAAAATCAATTGATAATGCAGTGCAGTTAGTGAAATCGAAGGAATTACCAATGGAGAGGAGATTTTATCCGGTCAATGTTAAGGTATGATATTGGGTACTTCTTCTTTCTTCTTAAATTTTTCCTTCTTCTAACGCGTGAAATCCCGACTACGTGTGTGTTGCGGGTCTGCTTTGGCTTGTTGCGTCGATGTTGATGTTGAGTTTCTTTATGCATAATCTGTTTTTTTTTAGTTTATTACAGATTTGGAGTTGGTGTATTATTGAGAGGAAGGTTGTGTTTTTGAGCTATAGTGTTGTTGTGTTTTGTTGGTTACTGCAAGGAAACGGTTTCTCGTTTACAGTGAGGGTTCTTTTTGGTTTGGATATTTCTTTGCTGGTTTTCGTTGGTTCTAGTTTCTTGGATTTTTTTTTATTTGTGATATTTTTGCTCTCCTATCCACACGTTCTCTTGCTGGCTTTTATCATGAATAAGAATAGGTTTTTGGGGGGAAATGTGAGAAATTTTATGAATTTTAAACATTTGAGGTATGATGTTCCAGTGGTTTTCTAATGCAGTTTCTGTTTGATACATTTGCGTGCAATGTTGATAAGTTTTGGAGCAGGTTTTGGTTCAGATTTTGGACTGTTGTTGCAAGGCTTACAGGTTTGTCAGTTTGGACAGCAAGAATGCAAGTGGATTAATATGGAGTTGTTTTGTAGGCTAGGTGATTTCTTTCTGAAACTTGTCTCTTTCCCTCTTCATCTTTCCATGACATAAAGCAGTCTTTGCTTATTTTTATTTTCTGAAGAGTTTGCTAACTTAGGAAAATGATGATATACTTTGTCATGGATATGATCTAATGTTAGCTTGCATATTGTTTGTTTTTGCTTATTATAGTTTTGTTTTATTGTGGCTTTTGTTTGGGCTGTTGTATGTATTTTCTTGCAGCTATTGCTTGTTGTTGCTTGTTGCCTATTGTTGGCTGTTATTTTGCTACTGGTTTTTGTTTGGACATGTTTTACGGTTTTCGCAAGGCATTGGGCAGGTTTGCAGGTTTGGATATGGACAGAAACATGGCTGTTTTTTCTTGGCAGCAAAGTTTGGACAAATATTGGGTTGTTTTTATGATGAAATCTTGTTTTGAACCTCTTTGTCCTTGTTTATTGTGAACCAAATTTCTTTGTGATTTGCAATAGGCAAAGCTAAGACCAAAACCTCTGATTCCATAAGACAAACCCTAATGATGAACTTACAATACTTTCTTTTGTAAATTTTATGCTCATGTTTATGTTGCTAATAAAGTCTTTTTCCTTTTGTTTCATGTGATGAGAAAACCAAATGGGCAATAGGGAAAATTGATGAGGAGCAACTTGAAGTGTTTGATGAAGACTTTGAAGAAAACTTCTTTGTAGTTTACTTTTTAGAACAAACTTGTATCCATTAAGAAATTTTGTTATATTGTAATTTTTCCAATTTGTACTTTGAACAAAATAATCCCTAATGATACCAAAAGTATGCAAAGTCTTTCTTAATTGAAATTCAAATTTGAATTCTCCAACATCCCATGAATGAGTTCCACAATACCTTGTGCCATGAAAATGAAATTGGATTGGAATTATTGAAAAACACTTTCCAAATCACTACTTGAATTCCTGATGATCACAACTGACTTTATAACTGCATTTCAAACAAACCTGCACCTTGTACTCCAATTCCTAAACAAAATAAATGTTTAAGAATATAACTCAATTGGCCAACCTGAATCCACAATCATGATTGTTTTAAATGATAGCCTTAATCTTCATATCATGTCCAAATAAACATGCTCTTGAGAACAATCTTCAGTCTTTCAGTAAACTGTGGTTAAGAAGAAAAAAATTAAAAAAATCAACAAATACCTTGCGACGATTCGATAATTTTAAAGTCTTCCAAACACAATTTTCTTTCGATTCTTTGAAGATAAACCCATGAGCGACATCACATATGACCATGAGCAGAAACAAATGTCTCAAGGTCCTTTAATTATAAGAAATCATAATTCTTAGCAATCAGACGACTGTTATTTGAAATTAGGTCAAAATTCATGATACGACTTCCAACGCATTCGAATTTTTGGTGATCTTCTATGCGTAATCAGTTCTTGATTTGTGAAGAGAAATTTGAGATGGCATCAAGGAGAATCATACGCAAGAAAAACCATTCAAAAATATTGAATAATGAAGAAGTTACGATCGTTTTGAATTTGTTCTCGCAAAAGGGTGATTTTTTAAGTCAATGTAGTCGTTTTTAGTTATCTGGCCCATTAATTGAGCAAACTTGCAATGCGAGGTTTCAAAACTGACTTAAACAATCCTTGAGGAGACATGAATACCTATGAAGACCATTTGAAACCTTGAAGACTCAAATATCTTTGGAAAAAAAAAAGCAAAACCCTAATTGTTGACTTATTGCTCAGGAAGAGAATCTGTATGATCAACTTCTGAGCCAAATTAAGTATTCGAGTAACCCTAGGATAGTATCTTGAATTAAAAATGGAAGGGCAAATTTTGGGGTACAACAGCTGGTTTTTAGAATATGTGTCTTAAGACTTCTCTTTAGATGTTCAATGCAGTGTCGGAATCGACTTTAAATCAGAATTTTAATCTATGTTCTTGCACACTTGAATAGATGTTAGTATACCCAATTTTCTTTAAATACTTTGTTATCATCAAAACCTATTTCATTATTTGGATAAAAAATATGGAGAATTGTTAAAATGATGTAAATTTATGAAGTATTGTATTCAAATTAAACGTTAAGAAATTAAAATGACACCCAAAAGTAACAAATTTGAAATTGCTCCTTCACTCTATATAATGTGATGTTAAATTATTTATTATTTATTTTTCAAATTTTGTAAGATGGTACTCATATTTTATGAAAATTTCGAACTCACCCTCAAAATTTTCAAAAATTACAAATAAGTTCCTAATAATTTTCAAATTTTACAAATTGGTGCTTTTAAATTTTCAAAAATTGCAAATTGATCCCAAATTTTTCATATTTTAAATTTGGTTCTAAAATTTTATAACTTATGAAAATGACCAAAAAAAATTAACAATGAATCATTTTAGTATATCATCAAACAAAAGAATTTAAAAGTAAATAGATTTCAATCAAATCATTTAAACTACTTAGAATTTTGAATTCCTTAAAAATTCTCAATTACCTCATTCAAACACGCTCTAAGGGATATGGTACAAAACTATTTTGTTCCAACATGATTGTGTTTATATTTACATTGAGCATATAGATGAACCAATTGTTTTAACATGAGAGGGGTTAAGGGAGTAGGTTAAACCTGAACCAATACATATTGATTCACGTGAGGATGTGAAAGTTAAACATGTGCATGCTGAGAATAATGAAAATGTACAAGTTGAGCACACAGAAAATGTGCAAGCTGGGCAAATAGAAAATGTGTAGGAGAGTGAAAATTTTGAAGCCTAGTAGTTGCAAACAAAGAAAATTGAATATGTGAGTGAGGAAGATTGAGATTTTGTGGAGGTTGACAATTGTATCGTCGTCTAAATTTTTATTTGAGCATGGACTTAGACATTTCAATAATGATATAGATGTAGTAAAATTTGGGAAAGACCTCTTAAATGACTATGAGTGTGTTGATATTTATGTTGAGCATATAGATGAACCAATTGTTTTAGAATAAGAGGAATTAACATAGTAGGTTGAACCTAGACCAATACATATTGATTCATATTAAGATATGCAAGTTGAGCCTGTGTATGTTGAGAATAATGAAAATGTACAAGTTGAGAAGACAGAGAATGTGTAAGATAAGTAGACAGAAAATATGTAGGAGAGTGAAAATATTGAGGCTCAGCAAATGCAAATGAAGAAAAAATGAATATGTGAGTGAAGAAGATTAAGATTTTGTGGAGGTTGATAATGGTGAATTTACATAGATATTATTATGCATGTCGTAAGTCCACTTTGACTGAAATTACATGTGGCCATGCCCTACTATGTATTTGGCATGACAAGATTAAAGTGAATAAAGAAGTTTCGACTTATTCTATGTATGCAATGTTGTGCGGAGTGTGTTTATAGGTTATATGTTGTAATTTTGATATTATGCAGAGTGGTGTTTATAAGTCATGCATGTGTGTTGGTGTGTGCTTATATTATGTAGTGTCATTATATGTGTGATTATATTATGTAGATTTATTATGTGTGTGATTATATGTTATTTGATATAGTGTTATATGTTGTGTTATGCAAAGTCGTGTTTATAGGTTATATGTTGTAGTTATGGTGTTATGCAACATTGTGTTTATAGGTTATACAGGGTTATGCACAGTTATGTCTATAGGTTATGTATAGTTATTATATACATACATTCTTATGTAAATTTTTGTTTATAGGTTATATGATGGTTGCTTATATTATGTATTGTGTGTTTATGCGGAAAAAAAACAAGCTTTGTAACAAATTATTTATGCATTTTTCTACCATTCAATGGTTTAAAATTTTGGCCTAAATCTAATGAGAAACCAATTAATTTACTGGTCATGAGAAGAGCTCTGAGTAGACATTGAACCATCTTACCTTGGAATTTAACAATAGTGAAGTTAGGGGGGTAATCGGTTCGATTTCAACCAATTTTTGGTTAAAAAAAGGTCTGAACCAATGATATCTCTATCAGTTTAGTTTGGTTCAGTTTTTAACATTTTTTAAAAATGGAACTGAACCAAACTAACTGATTTGATTCGGTTCGGTTTGGTTCGGTTGATCGGTTTACAATTTTTTTAAATATTATATTCATCAGTGTATTCTTCACTATCGTATTTTTTGGTGTATTTTATGCTATTATTTTTTAAAATAGTACATTTGATGTAATTTATTGTATGCTCTATTTTTTCAAACAAATTACAAGTTGCTCTTAATTCATACGAAATATTGACATGATTTCTATTGCATCAGGAAATAAGTTCACAATCAAATATAAAAGTTGACATTTGACATTAGAAGATTGAGAAGGGATTTGAAAGTTTAACAAATAGAACAACGAAAAACACATCAATTAATATATTTTTTACCTCAAACTCACATCAAAACTATTTTGTAACAAGACAAGAAGGAATTTTGTTGAAGAAGAAGAAAAACAAAAAAGGTAAAAAAAAAAAATATGAAAATTAAAGAAGAGAACTTAAACACGAAGAAGGCGACCATAACATATCAGAACAACAGTAGAGAGAGCTAGAATTGTGATGGGCAGCGAGAGCAGCAGTTCACCGAAAGCAAATTTTTGTGACTTATGCTTTGTATTTTCTATGTTTTGGAGTTTGGTTCTAGATGTGTGTTTTGCTTAAAGGAATGAAGTGTAAACAAACATGGAGAGTTGTTGGACCGATACAAACTTTGGGTTTAATGATGGGTGGAATAAAAGATTTAGAGCGTAATTATATTCATTGGTTCGTTTTATGAGTTTGACGGTTCCTAAAAACAAAAATCGAGAACCGAATCAAACAACATCGGATTTCATTAGTTCGATTTGGTTTTAGAATTGAACCAGAAACAATCGATTTTATTTTGGTTTGATTTTGTTTGGATTATCGGTTTAATTAATTTTTTCTGCTCCGCTTAGACTCCTAAGTAAATTTTGGGTAGTTCATTCAAAATTTTCGAAAACATGCATTTCAAAAAAAATTGTAAAAAAATACAAAAGTTTTTATCGAAATTTTTGAAATTTTCGATAAAAAACGCACATATTTCAAAATTGTTGGCAAAATTTTCATGAGTTTTTACCGTTCGGTATAATTTTGAAATTTTCGGTAAAAACTCATGAAAATTTTGAAATTTCTAGTATTTTTTTCAAAATTTTCTATATAGATTTGAAATTTCCGATAAAAAAATCATAGAAATTTCAAAATTTTCGATATAGTTTTAAAATTTCTAATAAAAACACATCATTTTTTAAATTTAGTAACTTTAAACAAGAGTATAATAATAAAATCATGTAAAACGAGGAGATGTCAGATATAAATAAGGAGTTGGCAAATTAATTCCTCCATTGACTTCTTGACCTAAATTTTTAATTCACCGTTAAAGACTAAAAAATTTGTAACTGCAACTTCATGTTTAAGCAACTGAATTGTAAAACTGCACAATATGAACAAATAATTCTTATAAGTTGTGATTTGAAAATCAATACTCCGACAACTAGTTATGATATATTTATTTATCACACAAGAAATATCTTCTCTTGTGTATGGTGAGTCGTTATTGATGGAAAAATTAAGATGTCACCCCCATATTATACATGCTATCCCCTAAAATTTCATTATTCTCAAAATATCTCTTTCACTATTTACTCTAAATGTTTTACTTTTATCAAATAAAATTTACTATTGGTCAAAGCAGATAAAAATCGAAATTTCTGGTACTCTTAGCAAGTTTTCAGTACCGAGTTTTGCCGTATACCAGAAATTTTGTACATTCTACGAATTTCCGGTTGCCATTTACCACAAATTTTGAAATTTCTGGTTGCCATTTACCGGAAATTTTAAATTTCCCGTAAGTTTTTACAAAAGTCATTACACGTACCAGAAATTTGGCAAATTTTCGGTAGAAAATCTTTACCGGGAATATCGAATTTCTGGTGTACCAAAAATTTCAGTTATACTTGAAAATTCTTGTATGTCTTCAGATGAAGTTTTATATCTTTGCAGTCCTGAATCGGTAGTTTCAGCTTCTTCTACGAATTCATGTACTGATCTTATGCAGTTCTTCATCACAGATACCGTATGTTTTATATTTAATTTACACAATTTTTATTTTTTTTTATTTTTGTAAATTGATGAAGTTTACTAATTATATGTTATTGTAATTGTCGGATTTTCGAATCACGAGATAAAGTTCTAGAATGGACACAGCCTACTGGAAAAAATCATGGTATTGTTATTATTACAATTCGGTTCGATTCTGCTAATGGACTGTGAGGGAGGAAGGATAAATTGATTATGGATTGTGATAGAGGAGGAAATTATAAAAATAAAAATGAATCTGCGAAACCTTCTGATGGTAATTGATCTGACCTGATCAGAAATGGACCGTCACGGCTGGCTCCGAGCAGAAAGCTTTTTGAACGAAGTGGGGGGGTACCTGCAAGACACTCCGATGCTGAAGTAAGTAGGAGTACGAGCAGATAATAGCAAGTGTATGGTTAGAATGATGAATACCTGACCCTCTGGAAACAGAGGGTATTTATAGCCCCCAGCGCTGGGCCAAGGTTCCTTCATTGGGCCGGGCAGGTTTGGCCCAATGGAGGAACTGCCAGGTTCTACGTGCGTAGTGGGGACCCGCACGTGGTCCCCTTCCTGGATGTTCTGCGTGAAGTGCGGGTGGACAGAGACGCGGTCTTTTCGGGGTATCGTTGGGGGAACAGTGGACTGAGTCTGCCCTAGTTGGGGCGCTCGAGGTAATGTCGAGCTGGACATCAGGATGTGGAGCTGGACCGCAGTATGTCGAGCTGGAGGTGTAGCTGTCGAGCATGCAACTACCCGTCGGGCACGGTCGTGACTCTTTGGTCGGCGTGGTCCTTAGTAAGTCCATTTGGACTGGGCCTTAGCAATGCTTTTGGGCCTGTCGGGCCTAGTCCAGAACAGGAGCCCCCCAAGTCGTGGTTCCTTTGTGAGGAGCCATGGCTTGAACTCAGGTCGTTTCCTCATCGAGGTCTCGTGCCCGGGACAGAGGTGCAGACCCTCGAGGGCCTCTTCGTGCCGTGCTCGGGGACATCTTCCGCGGTGGATGCCTGAAGGATCCTCACCGGGGCGTGTCTGTCGAGCACACGAGGTATCTTTCGGGAACTGTGCCGCCACCCTATGGGGATAGGGTCATCATTGCGTTGAGAGCAGCGCGTCGGGGAGAGAGACTCCGTGGTTGCCCGAGGTGACGTTTGGTATTCCACGTCATCACTATAAATAGGAACCTTGGGCCCCATAACACGTTTCTATTCTTTGTGCTCTCTCTGCTGTTGCTCTTCCAGATTTTTCCCAGTCGCGATCTTCTGTCACAGATTCTTTTACTCCGTAGCTGAATCCTACTTTTTGATTCAAGTAAGTGGTTTATCTTCTTCATTTTCCTGTTATAATGCATGATTTTCAGCGTTTGTAGATGTTTTAGGGACTGTGCGCGTGGGACTAGCCCGGTAAACTCATACTTAGCTCGACATATTCATGTTTAGGATCGGCAAACGCATGTTTGTGGCCGGTATATTCATAGTTTTAGGTGATAAACTTCAGCGCTGCCTGGGGTCTTCATGATCTAGGGCGCCTGATTCATGATCGCGCCCGGTATGTTCATGGTCCTGGCCGTGGGTCTCATGGCGTTGCTCGCCATGTTCATACCTTGGGTCGACATGTTGGAGAGTAGCCGCGTAGTCGGTTTGAAGAAGAACACATCGAGTTTTCAGGATGTCGGGGAGGCGATCACTCGTGTAAACTGACTTTGTGGTCGTGCATGGGACGACGTGGTTTGTCGAGCGTATGGCTTCGTGCCCAATTGACTGGTTTCCCGTGCTCTGTAGGTAACCATGGCGGACGAGCCGTGCTCCTCTGGACGCCACGATCGTGAAGAACAAAGTGCCGATGAGTCAGTCAGCTTGATTGATACTGTCGACGACCCTTTGCTGGATTGGGTGGGCGCCGAGCCCCGAGGGATCGCGTCGATCTACAGCCGAGGCGACCGAAATCCATATGCTGTCCTCGAAGCGGGCCAGGGCCAGCCTGACTTCCAAAAGAATTTCGTTGTCATGCGCCCGTCCTCCCGTTCACGGATCTGCTTGGTGTATCCAGAGTATAGCTTCGCGATGTACGAGATCACGTTCAAAGATCTTGGGCTGCAGCTTCCCTTCAGTGATTTCCAGGTCGGGGTCTTCACTCATCTGGAGCTGGCCCCGTCCCAGCTACATCTGAACTCACTCGCCTTTATCCGGGCGTTTGAGCTGACGTGTCGCTTTCTGAGGATCGGGGCGACCATACCGCTCTTCTTCAGGATTTTTCATCTGCAGCGCCAGTCTCGAGGAGGGAAACACAGTTGGGTCTCCTTGAAGCAGTCGAGGAGACTCTTCAAAATGTATATGGACTCCGTAAGGGGTTTTAAAGACAAGTGGTACGTTGTGCAGCCAGTTACCACCTCTGCTTTAGGATCCCTGTACGAGGAGGAGGAGCCCCTAAGCGATGAGGATGGGGAGGCGGTTTTGGGCGACGATGGGAATCCTGTGATGGCCCGTACGGCTAAGTTCCCTGTGCACTGGATGTTCAGGCACTACGAGCACGGGACTGGTTACTACCATACTGCTGTCGGGGACATGTGCTCGGAGGACGAGGAGGCGTACGCCACACTTTGTCGGTTTGTCGATAGCTTCCACCCTGCCCGGTGGGCTACGAGGGAAGGGGACGATATCTTGGATGCAGAGGGTTATCCGACATTTGAGTCCCGGCCGATTGATACTAAGGCACTCGTGGAGTGCCAGACGTACAGGCAGGCTGCTCGTCTGCTAGGTTGTTTATTGCTTGAATTTCTTTGCTCGTCATTTATTTATGAGCTTGCTCGATACTAACCCGTCTTTTATTTTGTGCAGGCTCGATGGCTGGTCGACGGGAAAGGCTTTTGAAGTTGTCTTGCGACCAGAAGCGAGGCAGGAGGGTCGTGAAGGCTCCCCAGGTGACGAGGATGGGACCGCCACACAGTCCGAGTGCTCCTCAGCCGGTGAGGGTGGATTCGCCGCCCAGCTCGGGGGCCGCGTCGGATGGGACCCCAGAAGTTGAAGAGGTCGATCCTAGTGTCGTCCTGATACAAAGGAAGAGGACCCGGGTGGAAAGTGGTCCGACTGTCAGCGAGGACGCCAGTGCTGTCAGGTCTTTCGCGTTCCCCCCTTGTTTCAAAGAGGAGGGCTTCTTCGAGAGATTCCCTCTGACAGTGGTTGCCGACGAGGCTGAGGCTATCAAAGGGATGAGCAAAGAGGATCGGAAGATGCATCTGGCCGCCAACATGGATGGGCTGGTGAAAATGGCCGAGATGGCCCTGGTGTTATCCGAGGAAGGGGGGGATCATGTCCGTATCGAAGAACTCGAGCAGGAGAAAGTGGCTCTCACCTCGAGCTCGCAGAAGTTGAAGACTGCCCTGGAACGCTCCGAGGAGATGTTCTGCGAGCAGACGCCGATGCTGGATGCTGAGAGGGAGATGTTGGTCCTGGAGAAGGAAAGGTCGGGGAAGTTGGCCGAGGAGGGGGAGCTTCTCCGTGCAGACAGGGATCGTCTGGGGACCAAAGTCGGGCGCTTGGCCCAGCAGGTCGAGGAAATGAACGTTTCCATGCAACCTGCCGAGGATGAGCCGGAGGACATAGCGGCTTTGAAGAGTCGGTCGGAGCTGGTCGCCCATATCCGGCTACTCGAGGCAGATTGCGTCGGTGCTCTGGAGGAGGGGTTCGACTCCGTAGTCGGTCAGCTTTCCTTGTTAAACCCAGGTCTGGTCACTGAGGGTATAGGCCACACACATCAGATCGTGGATGGCGTGATCGTGCCCCCGCCCGACTCTCCAGGCGTCGACAACGATGGTTATGGGGAAACCTGACTAGGATAGCGGGCCTGCGTGCCTTTGACATTTGTATTCTTTGGGCCTGCGTGCCCGTCTGTTGTACGTTATGAACATCGCCGGCCTTCTTGGTCGGTTTATAATTGTTTTCTTTGTCGCCTTCGGGCATTTTTATCTGAATGCTGTTTTACATTTGAATGTTTTGCCCTTGCTTGAAATCTTATATATTTGCATAAAATTTTAGCCTAAGTCATGGGCCCGAGGCGTGCCCGTAAGTGGCTGTGATTTGGCGAGCGACTCTGCCCGCCTTCCGTTTGTATACATGCTCGGCCCTCTTTCGCTGGCCAGAGTCACCTAAGTGTTGTGCTCGAGGGGAGAGACTTCCCTTTGACCCTTTTAGATGGCCCGTCATTCTTGACGACTTGCCGGGCATTTGGAGCGAAGTTGCTCAGTCGGACGCGAAGCCCGGTAGGGACTATTCGTCCTTGGCGTGAACTGCCCATCGCGCGCTGGGTGTTCTGCCTTATGGGTACAACGACGGTGGTGCTCGGTGTAGCTGTCCATGTCAGGCATTATCGATCGTCCTCGTTTGTCGTGCGATGCTGTGCGATTTGGCCGTATGTCGGGCTTGTACCTTAGCCTTTATACGAAGTCGGACGTTTTTCCTCGTTGACCGAGCGCGGGTGCCGTTGGCCGAGGGTCCCAGGTGTTTGTAGTTTCTAAATGTAGTATTGCTTTAGCTTAGCAGCGTTCCAGGGTCGTGGTAGTGGCTCTCCGTCTAATTGCTCGAGGTAGTACGCCCCGGTACCCGTGGTGCCGTGGACGCGATAAGGTCCTTCCCAGTTCGCGGCCAGCTTCCCTTCGCGGGAATCTTTCTGGTTCCTGCGTAATACCAGGCTGCCAATTTCGAACTCGCGCTTGATGACCTTGTCGTTGTGGCGTAGAGCCACTCGTTGTTTTAGGGTGGCTTCGCGCAGGGCTGCACCCAATCGGATTTCCTCGACTAGGTCGAGTTCATCCCTTAGTGCCTCGTCGTTCATTTCTTCGTCGAGGGGGTTCTCCGTTCGTCGGGATGGTTCCATGATTTCGACCGGGATTACAGCCTCGGTGCCATATGTCAGTCGAAATGGTGTCTCACCCGTCGTTGAGTGGGGTGTGGTGTGGTATGCCCACAAGACGCTGTGGAGCTCCTCGACCCATCCTCTCTTGGCTTCGCCGAGCCGGCGTTTGAGCCCTCGGAGGATGACTCTGTTCGCGGCTTCGGCTTGCCCGTTGGTCTGAGGGTGCTCGACTGACGTGAAATGTTGTTTTGTCCCTAGTTTGGTGACGAAGTCCCGGAACCCGTGGTCGGTGAACTGGGTACCGTTGTCGGTCACCAGGGCCTGCGGAATTCCGAACCTAGCGAGGACGTTTCTTTTGTAGAAACGGAGGATATTGTGCGAGGTGATTTTTGCGAGTGCCTCGGCCTCGATCCATTTTGTGAAGTAATCCACGGCGACGATGAGAAATTTGTTCTGGTAGGTTCCTTGCACGAAGGGCCCGAGGATGTCCATGCCCACCAGGCGAACGGCCACGGGGACGACAATATGCTCAGCTCGTGCGGGGGGCGAGGTGCATATCCCCGTGCTTCTGGCACTTATCACATTTTTTTACGTGTTCCTTGGAGTCCTGTTGCATCGTCGGCCAGTAGTATCCTGCTCGAAGGGCTTTCCGTGCTAAGGATTTACCGCCCATGTGCTGGGCGTTGATCCCTTCGTGTATCTCCCGTAGTATGTCGGGGATGGTGGACTCGTCGATGCATTTCAGGAGGGGGATGGAGAATCCTCTTCGGTACAGTTTCTGCTCGAGAACCACGTAGGAACATGCTCGTCGCTTGATAATGGCAGCTTCGGCCTGGTTCGACGGGAGTTCTCCTTTTGTCAGGAAATTATAAATCGGGGTCATCCAGGACGTGGCATCCCCGATGGCATGGATCTCGACTGTAGTCGAGGGTGGTTCGATACTTGGACGTGCCAGAGATTCCTGGATGACGGATTATTTTCGCCCTTCTTTCGTGTGCTCGCAAGTTTGGACAATATGTCCGCTCTCGTGTTTTACTCGCGGGGAACATGAGAAATTTCTGCTCGTACGAACTTTGTCATGTGTTTTTTAACTAAGTTCAAATACTCGATGAGGTTGTCGTTTTTGGCCTGGTAGCTCCCCTGTACTTGAGAGGCGACGAGCTGGGAGTCGGTGTAAATCTGTACCTCGCGGGCTCCCAGGTCCTCGGCTAGTCTCAGTCCCGCGAGCAGGGCTTCGTATTCTGCCTGGTTGTTTGACGTCGGGAAGGAGAGAACTAAGGAGTGCTCGATTACTACGCCTTCTTCATTCTCCAGGAGGATTCCTGCGCCGCTTCCGGACGAGTTGGACGCTCCGTCGACGAAGATGGTCCACTTGTGTTCCTTCCCCGGGGGAAGGTCGTGAGTGGTCATTTCCGCGACAAAGTCGGCCAAGGCCTGGGCTTTCAGGGCTTTCCTGCTTTCGTACTGAATGTCGAATTCGGAGAGTTCCAAGGACCACTTCAGCATCCTGCCCGCCATATCTGACCGACCCAGGAGTTGCCTCACCGGCTGATCGGTTCGCACGATGATGGCGTGGGCTAGAAAGTAGTGTCTGAGCCTCCTCGCAGCGTTGACGAGGGCCAGAGCAACCTTTTCTATCTGTTGGTATCTGCTTTCGGGTCCCTGTAAGGCTTTGCTCGTGAAATAGACGGGTTTCTGCCCGTCGGGGGTCTCGCGGACAAGAGCTGCGCTGATGGCTTCGTTTGAAACGGCCAAGTATAAGTACAGCGGTTCCCCGTCATCGGATCAAGATAGCACTGGCGGCTGAGACAGGCTCTGCTTCAGATGGCGAAGTGCCTGCTCGCATTCCTCATTCCATTCGAAGGCTGCTTCCTTTCGAAGGAGTTTGAAGAAGGGGAGGGCGTGTTGAGCGGACTTCGCGACGAAGCGGGACAGTGATGTAAGCATGCCGTTCATGATTTGTATCGACTTCTTCGACGTCGGTGTTGGGAGGTCGGAGAATGCCCGACATTTGTCGGGGTTGGCTTTAATCCCTCGTTCTGTTAGATAGAATCCAAGGAATTTTCCTGCCTTAACCCCGAACGTGCATTTCTAGGGGTTGAACCTCATTTTGCACTGTCTTGCTTGGGCGAAGACTGTCTTGAGATGCGCTGCGTGATCGGTGCCTGCTCGGGATTTGACGATCATGTCGTCCATATATACCTCGAGCATGTCGCCGATCTGTTTGTTGAAAACTCTGTTCATCATGCGTTGGTAAGTTGCTCCGGCGTTTTTCAGTCCGAAGGGCATTACGTTGTAGTAATAGTTGCCCGAGCTGGTCATGAATGTCGTGCAGTGTTTGTCGCCCAGAGCCATTGGGATTTGGTTTATCCCGAGTAGGCGTCCATGAACGACAATGTTTTGTAGCCGGCCGAGTTGTCGACCAGCATGTCTATGTTTGGTAAGGGAAAAGCATCTTTCGGGCAAGCCCGGTTGAGATCGGTATAGTCAACACACATTCTCCATTTTCCATTATTCTTTTTCACAAGTACAACATTTGACAGCCAGGTGGAATACCGGGCTTCAGAAATAAAATTTGCCTCTAGGAGGTCTTTTACAGCTTTTTCAGCAGCCTCCGTTTTTTCTGGAGACTGCCTACGCCTACGCTGTACTACGGCCTTGGCGGCTGGATCAATGGCGAGGTGGTGACAGGCGACCTCAGGGTCGAGTCCGGGCATCTCCGCAGCGCTCCAAGCGAAGAGATCAGCATTCTCGCGCAGACAGGCCTTGATTTGCTTCCTGGCCAAGTCAGGGAGGTCTTTACCAATCTTCACTCCCTTGGTCGGGTCTGTGCCGAGGGGAATGAGTTCAAAATCCCCGTCCGGAATTGGTCGGAGTGGGATTTGCTCGCTGCTGGATGGCTCGTCCTGATCGAAGCGAGCGTCGAGGGCTATGGAGTCGACCTTTGGTGGAGCCTTCTGGACTTCTTCCTCGGGGGATGCTTTCCTGTCGGGCTCCTGTTTCGTCCTTTTGGCGGGTCTGGTCCCTATGTCGACGGTATCCCGTCCCTTAGAGGCAGCGTTGAAGCATCTACGGGCAGCGGCTAGGTCTCCTTGGATGGTGGCTACCCGTGCCCTTCTGGTGTAGAACTTCATCTTCAGATGGACGGTCGAGGGCACCGCCGTCAGCTCCGCCAGTGTCGGTCTCCCCAAGATGCAATTGTATAGAGACGGGCAGTCAATGACGAGGAAGTGGACCTTAACCTGTCTCGTAGTCGTTCCTTTGCCGAACGTAACCAGGAGCTCGACATAACCCCAAGGTTTGGAAGTCGAGCCGTTGAAGCCTTGTAGATCTGACCCCACATACGGAGAGAGATGTGAGTCGTCCAGTTGTAAGGTCCGGAACAGCTGGCTGTACATCACGTCGACGGAACTCCCTTCGTCGACCAGGATGCGATGCACGTCAAAATTGGCCATTCTTGCCCTTATCAGTAAGGGGATGACCGCGTTCGGGGCTCCGCCGGGGAGTTCTTCTAGGTAGAAGGTGATGGGCTCTGACCTGCCCTTCACCCTTTCGAACGTCACAGTTTGCGAGGGAGCCATGTCGACCAGCTCGTCCAACTTCCTCTTAGCTGAATTGATGGTGAGGTCGTTGAACCCGCCCCCGTTGATGACCATGGCGGAGGGAAAGTATTCCCACCTGCTGTGCGTTGTCAGTGGCTTCTGCAGGTGCTCCGGAATGTCAAAATCCTCGGGCCTGGTTACCGAGAAGGCGGTCTGGATAGGCACCGACTCGTCTGATGGTCGAGCGTCTTCTTCGGGCTCCTTGGTTTCATGGGCGTCACGACGAGGAGCGTCGTTTCGCCTGTACTGCGCGAGCCTCCCTCCTTTGATGAGGGTTTCAATGGCGTCCTTGAGGTGGACACAGTCCTCTGTCAAATGGCCATGACTCCTATGGTATTGACAGTATTTATTTTTATCTGCCACTGGCTTGGCGGGAGCAGGCCGGGGACGCTTGACGCCGCCGTCCTTGAAGTCTGTACTGGCACACTCCGCCAGGATACGCTCGCGGGAAGCTGTGAGCAGAGTGTACTCGGTGAAACGGCCCGAGGGGCCCCTTTGCTCCCGGACTTCCCGGGGTCGGTCTTCTTTCCTTTTCTCCCCCGTACGTCAAGGAGGAGCCTCTTGTCGTGAGCTGCTGCTGTTGTTGGGACCCCGAGCCCTCGAGTCTCGGGCCCTGTTGGCAGCTTCCCTCTCCTCGTAGTCCATATATGCTCGGGCCTTATCGAGGAGGGCATCAAAAGTCAGAGGTGGCTCAATACCCACAGCATTTCTGAATTCTGTGCCAGGGAGGAGACCCCTCTCCAGCAAGTATCTTTTTATATGGTCCGCGCAGGGGACCTGTATTGCTTCTCGGTTGAAGCGGTTGATGAACTCCCTCAAGGTTTCATCCTGTCTTTGGATGATGGCCTCGAGGGCCGCCTCGGTCTTCGGATGGCGCCGAGAAGCTGTGAAGGAACTGATGAACTGGTTCTTCAGGTTCCGCCACGACGTGATTGAGCCCGGGGGGAGTCCTTTATACCAGTCCATGGCCGCCTTCATGAGAGTCGTGGGGAAAAGACGGCACTTGATGGGCCCCCCGACATTATGATAGTGGAGCATGGCTTCGAACCCGTCAATGTGGTCGACCGGGTCCGCAACTCCGTCATACTCCTTCAGATGTGGGGGTTTCTCCATGCCCGGGGGGATGGGTGCATCCATGATGGCCTGCGACAGGGGACCGCGGGGGTCGACCTCTTCGCTCCTCTCCGGAGAAAGAGATGGGGACTTGTAGTATTATCTGGCACGGTGGTCGTGCTGAGTTTCCCTCGAGCGTGATGCTCGGTGGTTGAATGTCACACGCCCGTCCCCGCCGTGCCTCTTGTCGTGCCTTGACGGGTCGCGACTGGGTTCTCCGGCAGGGATGGCGGGCTGTCTCTCATAGTAGGTCCGCCTCTGCTTTGGCCGGGGAGAGGGGCTCCTGGAGTTCTCCCTGTAGTGTCTCCGCGGGGGAGAAGGGTGTCGAACTTCTGTGACGCGAGGAGGTGGAGAATGTGGCCTTCGATGCCTCCTCGGGGGTCGTCGGTCATCTTCAAGTGCCCTTAGTCTTTCTCCTTGGGCGAAGATGAGATAGTTTGTCTGATTGATGGCCGCGAACAGTGCCTGAGTCGTGGCATCTGCCCCGGCGGGAACTGGGACTTCGTGGAATTGGGCAGCTCTGTAATGAGCGAGAGCTACCGGGTCGTCCTCGAGTGGTGGTGGGATCGGGGAGGATGATGAGGTGGCTCCATCCCTGTGCGAGGAAGTTCCGAGGATGGTGGTTGCAGGAGCGGTGTTGACGGGATTGACGACGTTGTCGAGATGCCCGTTTTTGTCCGTCGTGCCGTTATTGGTGTCGGTGATACGGACGTTCTGCTCGTCGCGAGCTGGATCAGCCATGACAGGTAGTTGAATTGAGCTTTTGGTCTTTTGAGTTGTTCGTTAGACGGGGAAGCTAGTTTCCCACAGACGGCGCCACTGATCTGACCTGATCAGAAATGGACCGTCACGGCTGGCTCCGAGCAGAAAGCTTTTTGAACGAAGTAGGGGGGGTACCTGCAAGACACTCTGATGCTGAAGTAAGTAGGAGTACGAGCAGATAATAGAAAGTGTATGGTTAGAATGATGAATACCTGACCCTCTGGAAACAGAGGGTATTTATAGCCCCCAGCGCTGGGCCAAGGTTCCTTCATTGGGCCGGGCAGGTTTGGCCCAATGGAGGAACTGCCAGGTTCTACGTGCGTAGTGGGGACCCGCACGTGGTCCCCTTCCTGGATGTTCTACGTGAAGTGCGGGCGGACGGAGACGCGGTCTTTTTGGGGTATCATTGGGGGAACAGTGGACTGAGTCTGCCCTAGTTGGGGCGCTCGAGGTAATGTCGAGCTGGACATCAGGATGTGGAGCTGGACCGCAGTATGTCGAGCTGGAGGTGTAGCTGTCGAGCATGCGACTACCCGTCGGGCACGGTCGTGACTCTTTGGTCGGCGTGGTCCTTAGTAAGTCCATTTGGACTGGGCCTTAGCAATGCTTTTGGGCCTGTCGGGCCCAGTCCAGAACAGTAATTATACCATGAAGCTTAGATGCCCATTTAGGCTGATATTTGTTCCAAGTGGTATCGGTTGGAAAGTGATGGTTAGATGCGGGATGCACAATATAGACTAGATAAGAATTTGGAAGGTCATGACATATTGGGCCGTCTAAAAGATCATGAAATAAAGTTTGTGAATGACATGACGAAGTACAACATGACACCAAGGTACAACGTGTCTGCTTTGAAAAATAAAGACCCACAAAACCTCACGAGTATTACCCAAGTACACTGAGCTAGAGCAACATACAGATTGGGTGAGAGAGGTGCAATAACAGAAATGCAAATGTTATTGAGCCTTATTCACCAAGAGAAATACATGTGTTGGACTAGAAATAGGGAGAATTCGGATATTGTGGCTGATATCTTCTGGACACACCCTGACTCTGAAGTTGTTGAATATGTTTCCTCTAGTGTTAATTTTTTATTTCACATACAAGACAAATAGGTAAGAATTTTACTTCTCTCATCCTAAAATATGTTAAGTGAGTTGGTTGATGAATGTGCATTTTAATCGTGTTGGTACCGGCTACCATTGTTGGAGATTGTTGGTGTTACATCAACAAAATTGACGTTTTTAATTGCTTTTTCCTATTTGGAATATGAAATGGAGGAGAACTTCACATGGGCACTACAGAAGCTCAAAGAGTTATTCTATTCAAAGAAATTTCTACCAAATATTAAGGTGATGGACCGGGAACTTTCATTAATGAATTCCATTGATTATGTGTATCCAAATGCAACTCATTTGTTGTGTACGTTTCATATTTCAAAAAACGTGAGTATGAAATGTAAAGAGTGTAAAATCAGAAAGACAAGAATATGCCATGGATCAACGGAACAACATCATGTATTCAAATACAGAAGACGAGTTTGATGTACATCTCAACCATTTTGAGAGTGTTTGTGGTGATATTCCATCATTTGTCAAGTATGTGAAAGAAACATAGTTAACACCATATAAATAATGATTTGTTGTTGCATGGACTAACAGAATCACTCATTAAGGAAACACAACAACAAATAGGTACACTAGACTAACAGAAAATATGTTTATGTTTAGATATTAATTTTAAAGTTGTTTAGATGATATGTTCATGATTCCTAGGGTGGAGTCTGCATATTGGAGACTAAAGAACTTGTTGACTACAAGTCGTGGTGATTTACGTCGAAGTATAGACATTGTGAACACAATGTTGAAGTTCCAGCTAGGTTCCATCAGAGTGTCGTTTCAAAAAAGTATCTCCAATATTGAGCATCGGTATAACACCCCATTTTATTCTAAATTGAACATTTTTGTCTCAAGATAATGTATACAACTCACTGGAAAGGAACTAGAAAGAGTAAAATTTGTTGGTGCAAGCAAGGAGAGGTGTGGTTGTTACATTAGAACAACACACGGGTTACCGTGTGCATGTCATCTTGCCGGTTTCCAAATTCTAGGCACCCATATACCTTTGGATTCAACTCATGTATTTTTGATGAAATTGCACATTTCAGAACATGGTGTGAGTTCTAATGAGAGTAAGTGGGATTTAGATGAATAGTGTGAAGAGTTGAAGAGATATTTCAGTATTTTGGATCTTGTGGGTCAGAAGGTGTTGAATAAAAAAGTTTGTGATCTAACCTATCCATCCATAATTTCAATGTGTCCACCGTCGATGAAGTACAAGCCAAAGAGGAAAGTTAAGAAGAGTAGAAAGGGTGAGGAGAATGATGTGCATCGTGATCCTAGTAAGTGGGAATATGTTGATGCTTCGCAGGGGAGTCAGACTACAAAGAGATCATGCACAAAACCAAGTGGAAGTCAATCATCAACCATGTCGATTGGTAAGCAACGTTCTACCAAATCTGCAAGAGCCAAGTACTTGTCACAGTTTCCTGATTTCTTTCATCCATACATTGATGATATTATTGATGTTGATATTCATGGAAGTTATGGTTTCCGTTGTGTTTCATCTTCATTAGGATGGGCGGAGATGCATGTTATTCGGTTCGGAAGTAGTTGGATACTCAAGTCCATCAACACGCTTACTTTTTCCAAATTGTTCTATGACGTCTCTGTTGTTAGGACTTCGTTACAAGTAAAACACTTGGGTGTCCAGGGTAGGGAGAAATGGATGTCGATTCCTGATATGGGTTATCGTATTGCTTTTAGATATAGTGTCGTATTTGTTTCCCTGTCCATGAGACTTAACATAACATTTTTCCCACTTCTCATAGCTCCACCCCCGTACACGAGTCGGCATACAATCATTATTGTTGGTTTTGTCAATAAAAATTATTGGATTCAAGTAAAGTTGAAACCTGATTGTCCACTACCTCCCGTCATTAAACGTTGCACGGAGAATTGTTTTAATGATGCAAAAGCATGGGAATCAGCATATGCGGGTCGCTTCAGGCATTGAGAAGAATTGTTTAGGTCGTGATTGTAGTTTTTTTATGTAAATATTTATGATATTTATTCTATTTATATATTAAGTCAGCTCGCTATTTCATGGTGTATTTTATTCAAGTAATAGTTAAAAAAACCAACAAAAAAAATTAAGTCCCAGTATTACCAAAAATTTGAAATTTCCAGTATTTTTCACACATCGAAAATTTCAAATTTCCGGTTTTTTTTTGTAATGATGAAAAACAACAGAAATTTGAAATATCTGGTACCGAAAATTTCAAATTTCCAGTTACGTTCATATGACACGGTAAAAACTTGGAAATTTAACGAAATTTTTTGTATTTGCATGAAATTTCCTGTACGGAATCGGAAAATTCAAAAATTCTGGTATATTTCAAGGACAGTTTCGTAAATGTGTCATGTATGGGGGTGGCATGTATAATATGGGGGTGACAAATTAATTTCTCGTTGTTGATGGTATTGGAGCTTTCAAAAGGAAGATTTAATTTGTCAGCTCCACACTTATATTTGGCACCCCTAATAACGGTACTATTACTCTTATGTCCCTGAAAAAATTGAAATTCCTTTTTGTGTTTATCAGAAATTTAAAGAAAATACCATATTTTTTCGAAGTTTTCAAAAAAAATTATCGAAATTTTCAAAAAATTACGGAATTTTTTTAAATATACAATGGTTCATTTTCAAAGAAAAAATTTTTACACTACCGAAATTTTCAATATATTTCAAAATTTCCGATAGTATAATGTTTTTTTCAAATGATTATACCGAAAATTTTGTTCTTTGTCATCCCATATTTGTGTTCATTTGCATTTCTGAAATAATAAAAAATGGGGATGTCAAGTAAAACTTGAAGAGTGGCAGGTAAAATGCTCTTTCAAAAGAGCTCAGAGAGAAATTAACATTTTTATTCCAATTTTTTCCATAATGAGATACAAAGAAATTTTCGGACGAAATTTCTGATAGAAGGATTGAAATTTTGGATATACATGAAATTTCTGGTAATTCCTATTAAATTTTCGGTAAGAGTAAATTTCCGGTAGTGCATTTGAAATTTTCGGTAAACCAGGAATTTCAAAATTTCCGATATCCTGTAAAGTTTCAGGAATTTTGAAATTTCTTGTACAAAAGGAAAATGTTTACACCGAAAATTTCAAAAATCCGGTAGGAATATTTCGGTACAAAATACCGGATATTTCGCAAATATACTGAAAATTCCTTACTGTTTCACTAAATTTCTGGTGTCGCCTTGAAATTTTCGATATCACCATTTGGAGGAATTCATTACGAAAATTTTAAATTTCTAAAAAATATTTGAGTCTGAATAATTTGATTTTTTTTTCATACTATTTGAGAGTGCCGTGTATAAGAGAGGAGTGATATCTCTAATTTTGATCACTACAAAGTTCTTCTTTCATTAAACTTATTATCTTCTATTTTGAACTTAACAACGATGGTCTTTTCTTGGTGGAACTTCATAACATAAAATAACAAGTATGATCCAGGATTTCATCTTGTCTGCCTTTTATTCTGCTTTTTTCAGCTGGGGACCAAAACCAACACTAAATAAATTAATAAGTAGCTGGCTATCCATTCTGTTAAGGCTTTTTGTTTGGCTTAAAATGTTACATCCAACTTCTTTTGTGTGCATACATTAATTCATAGTTCCAAACTTCCAATATACAACACTACTTTAATTAAGCATGAAAAATATATAGCATGACAATGCTGCTTCGTTTCGTTTTTCTTACCGATTTTTAGCTGGGTTGAAAAAGATATTTGCATATCGAACTTCGTGTAAAGGTGTTTAAAACTAAACCAATTTAATAGAAAATCGAAATCAAACTAAATCAAATTGAAACTGCGAAAAATCATATTTCGTTCAGATTTGTTTGGATGTTTTTTAACAAAATTATACAGTTCGATTCGGTTTGTGATTTATATTTTACAAACCGAATCAAACCGCATTATATTACAATCTAAATTTTACTTAACTAGGCATTCAACCCAAACTTAAATCTATTATACGTTAACATTATTATTATGAACAATTTTCTCATCTTTACACTTATGATTTCAGTTTTAGTCTTCTTAAATCTTTCTTAGCATTACCGCGTCATCTTTGCCACATGCATTTTGCCTCTTCTTATCTAATCTCTACTCTCTTATATTCTTTCTTTTTCACCTTCTCGTTTTTATACAAATGTTCTCTCTTTCAATTTCGTATTTATAACATATCTTCTTCTCTAATCTCCTCTTTTTTTTACCAAATAATCTCTTCCCTCTCATATTCTTTCTTTTTCATCTTCACTAATCTCTCATCTCTTCTATTTTTTTGTCTCATTATAATATTTTTGATATTGTTTTATGCTATTATTTTATGTTTATTATTTTACTTTTGTATTATTGGAAAGTAATTCATATTCAAAAGATGTTATTATTCAGAAGCAGTAGAGTTGTTGAAGTCGTTAATCAGAAGCTGTAAGTTTCTGAGAATGCTTAATATTTCCTAGTTTATACATTTTAACCTAGTCATTAATTTACTTTGTGTATAAATAAACTAATAGTAGTTGTCATTTGTAATAACAATCATTGTTCAATCATTCATTTATAAACTTTATAGTCGTCATTACAGTAAATATATTTTCTCTTACATTTCCTTCATTTATTAATCTTGTACACCAACATATATAATCTAACTTTTACATATTAAATGAAAAGTTGTTGTCCAAATATGATGCATTCTATTGTTATTTAGTAGTATATGAATAATTAAATATAAAGTTATATTGTCATTTATATATGTATGTATAGATTAATAAAATATTTATAAAAAACTGAACCAAACCGCATTAATTTAGTTTGATTTGATTTAGTTCGATTTTTTTTTTTAAAATCAACCAAACCAAACTACACTTTTTTTTTCTTGCGGTTCAGATGACTTTTAGTGTCAAAACCACACCTCATGATATCCATCGTCAAATAATAATAAATAGCATTTACAAAATCTTGTGGAGATATATTAGCAACTCAATCAAAACCAATGATCAAATACACAATTTATGTAAAATAAGTTATTTTTACTAAATACAACGGCAGTTATCTTTTATTGTTTAAGCAAATTCCATTATACTTTTAAGTGTTGTAACAAAATCAAAACCGGTGACTAAATACAATCTCTGCTGTAAATTTCTTGATAATTACGACCAGTCAAAAATTCTATATCTCATAATTCGAAACAATTTTCAACAAAGGAAATCATGTGATTGGTTTTCAAGAAATTTTCATTTTAAGTTGCCAAACACCATATTAAATATACTCATCCAAATATTCTACTTATAAAGCCGCCCTTTGCTCTTTTGTCCTTCTTCATCCTGTGTTCAATATCTGGGAACTCGATAGTGTTATACGCCAGGTCCAGCACAATAGGGTTGCGGGCAATTGCCTGGAAAGCTGGGGGGAAGGGTGCAATGCGGGGTGTAGATTTCACATTTGAATCACCCACAGCAGACTCATAAACATCAAGTTTCTCTAATAGGAACTTCTCCAACTGAAACAGATAGGAGTACATGTCAGAATATTATCGATTGATGTTCGTACAAATGGTACTATTGTCTACATAGATAAGACAAATTCAACAGAGTCAAAAGTCACAACTTCCCATACGCTAAAACAAAGGATCACATAAGTAGAAATTTATGTACCCGCTCAGCTCCGGTCAATGATATATTTGAGATTCCTTCGGAGATTTTCTCTTGAGTCCTCTTCTCCTCCATGATCCCCAATGCATGTTCTATACAACTGTTGGAGCGGGCTTCATTGCACAAGATCTCTAATTCTTTCATCACAGTCTACCAAGCCGAAAAGGAAAAGAAATATGAATCAGAAGAAAATACAAAAGTGATCAAATCAGACGTGAGGTTTGATGTACGAATTAATAAATACAAGTCTAAAACAACTATCATTTACCCAACAAAAATTTCAAGCATATTCTCAATCAAGATTATAAGAAATAAAGCAAAGGAATTAACTCCATTGCGAGAAAACACTATGCAGACCCTAAAGTTCTTAGTGTGAAGTTAGAATCAGGATAATTGTATAATGATCTCCTTTGATCTGTCTGGCCCGATAAATTACCATCTTTGGATCTATGCCTGGTTGAAGCAGAGCATAATATAAAAGGCCTTTGTTTAGTTCATTCCAGTCAACAACAATTTATTTCAACTCAACTTCAGGGTCTAACAAGTGTTTCCAAGTTATGGAAAGCTAAAATGGACTACGAAACAAAGCAAATTTCAGTGTGCAAACTAGACCAAAATCACCATTTGAAAAGTTATCACAACAGATAGTAGTGCTAGTAGTATCTGATCTTAAAAAATAATTAAATTACCTTATTAATACCATCTAATGTTTGAAGCTTTTTTAAGGCATCTTCAGCTAAATTGCGAGCACGGCAGTACAAAGCATATGCTTCAGCCCTCTTTCCAGCCACACTGTATGACTTTGCAACATAAAAGCACCTGCACATAAGTCATAAACATGAATATGTATCGTTAGTTCAGGTGGCAACATCTCTTTAAAGACCAGATACAGATTTGGTTGTGCTGCCAGCAGCACAGTAATCACCACCTACTATTCAATTGCCCCTTCCTGGGGGCCCTATGAGAGGGGACAAAAACTTAATCTTGCTTTCGCAAACATCAAGGCATTAACCAAACAATAATGATAATATTTGCATATGCTGCAGCAAACTGAAAAACAACCCACTTTAACATTTATTCCCAGTTCTATTCATCTGATAAGAGATGACACACTGGGTTTGACCTTTCTCTAAACTCTATCGCGATGGGGGCTTTACATACTAGGATTTCCCTGTAATCATTTGTTAAAAGATGAAAATAAATAACTAACAATGGGGGATTCGAACTGTCTGTAAATATCTATAACATGTTGTGATTAAACTTCTTTAGTGCCTATATGTATATGTATTTTAGTTTTACAGAAGAAAGTTTAAAAAAAATTGGTTTCCAACAAAAGCTGAAAATAACATGGTCTGTGCATGTGTGCGCCAGTGCATTTAGGAAGCAAATAACTTGAGGGATATCTCTAAGGTCAAAGAAAGCATACCTTTCTGCTCGAAAAGCCAAACTTTTGAATGAACACTCTTCAGCAAAGCTAACTTCTTCTGACTTTTGGTCCCTTCCAGAACTGACTAAATCAGATAGATCAGATGTATTCTGCCAAACACATTATCCATGTAAATTGTCATTCCATTTGAGAAGCTAACATTAAAGAAAAGAAAAAAGGAAACAACTTTGAGAATCTTTACACAGAAATGTGTTCAATTAGCAAGTTCACAAACAAAACATGGATATCAACCTGTAGCAAGAGATCATATAAGCGAACAAGCTCTTCAGGTTTGGTGACTTTTTCATTTTTATCATCAATACGCTTTGCAAGTTTACTTTTTGCAATCTTGACCAACAAGAGGTTGCGCTCAATTGTTCTTTCTCCTAAGACAGCGCTGACAGCCTTATCAAGACCATTCAAATCATCTTTCACACTTTCTGCACTTCCTGCGGTGGCCTAAAATGCACAATAATAAAAATGGATAAAAAACTGGTATACAAAATTTCAACAGCAAAAAGCATAAAAATCTCAGCTTAAGTAAATATATTTTGTTATTGATTCACAATTAATAGTGAGAAGTCAAGTAATTTCCAATACCAAATCAGCCCGAATATAGCCTCTAGCATCATGGTATGCCGAAAAGATTTTGTCAAAAATAACAAGTCTTTTGTCTGCGGAAATATTTTCTGCCAAAGGACCATGTATATCTTTCTCCAGCTCCTGGGCTGATAAAATTATTCAGATAGAAACATTAATACATAGTTAAGCAAAGTCAAACAATATTAAAAAGAAAAATCAGCGTGTTAAATATGCTAAATCACAACCAAATGGCAAATACAATTTTAAGAAAAAAAATACCAAAAAGAAAAATAAATGCAGTGTGTGATTCCATGAATCACAAGCAACATAAGAGATTGTGTTATGCGTGTACAAATAAAAGTGTTTGAACTCCAGTAACAATGCCCCTTTTGATACAACATAGCATGTTTGAATTCATGAAACAAACAAAAAAACATATATCTGTATGCAACTGTTGCCAAAAATTCCACTTCCAATAAATTTTCAACAATATAAATCGAAGCCAGGGATAATCAATTGCAACAAGTTCAAGAGGTAGGTTCTAAAAGAGTGTCAGTTTCCTTTGGCTCTGACATCTACGTGAGTTAACATATGAAGCACGGCCTCCTTTATAGTTAGACGTGCCGCGGTGTCTGACACTTGTACACGTGTCGAGTAACTCACACAAGTGTCTAAAAAAAAAACTTTGCTTCGACACTCCTTAAATTGGTGTCCGACACCCATATGCCGCGGTGTCTAACATCCGTGTGTGTCGGGTAACTCACACGGAGATTAGAATGTTGCGCTGGATGTGTGCCAAAACCAAACAGGATAAGATTAAGATTGACAATATTAGAGAGTGTTGGGGTATATTAGATTGTAGAGTAGAGTAGAGTTTTCATTTTCTATTGTAACAGAATTTCTGATTATGAAAAGTTGGTTACAAAACAGTTACTTGATGCTTTACATATAGCATCAAGGGAAACCTGCTATTGTAGGTTACACAGATCTTATACTGACAGGTGTCAGTCTTAGAGATATATTAGATGCTTATTCAAACTTTAAGAATCAAGGAAGCCAGCAGACCCAGTTTTGGTCAGTGTACATGTAGACTGCATAGGTGTATAGACAGGACAAGCTTCCAACATGTTAGTTTTCTGCAGCAAGTCCCTGAGGTATTTGGTTTGTGTTAGAAGAATAGAGCCATTAGAGGCTTGTTTTGACTCAATCCCAAGAAAGTAACCAAGATCCCCAAGGTGTTTGAGAGAGAAAGCTGAATTGAGCTTGTGAATCACCTCATTGAGAAGAGTGGGGGAGCTGCCAGTTAGAATTATATCATCTACATAAACAAGTAGTTTGAGAGATTGCCCTTTGGAGAAGTATGTGAAAAGAGAAGGATCACATTTACTGGCTTTGAAGTTGAGCTTGAGTAAGGCTTCTTGTAGTCTCTCAAACCACTGCCTAGGGGCCTGTTTTAGCTCATACAGAGCTTTGTTCAGTTTGCTTACCAGGGAGGAATCTGAGTGAACAAAGCCTTGAGGTTGCTCCATGTAAACTTCCTCACCAAGTAACTCATTTAGAAAGGCATTATTGACATCCAACTGTTGAAATGACCATTTGTGGGTGATAGCATTAGTGAGAATAATTCTAATAGTGATAAGCTTCACAACTGGGGAGAATGTTTCAGTAAAGTCCAGACCATGTCTCAGATGAAATCCTTTGGCAACCAATCTGGCCTTATATCTGTTGATGGTGCCATCAGGATTCTCCTTGATCCTAAAAACCCACTTACAACCAATAACATTCTTGTGGGGAGGTAGGGGAACTAGGGACTATGTATTGTTCTTTTGTAAGGCATCAAATTCATTCTGCATAACAGCTTTCCAATGCAAGTCAGCAAGAGCGTGCTTGAGGGACTTTGGCTCAGAGTGAGCAGTTAGAACTCTAGGCTCCAGTCTAGGCTGAGAGAACCCAGATTTTGCAGTAGTCTTCATGGGATAAGAGTTCAGGGGAACATTAACCACAGGAATGGCCTTAGGAGGAATGTATGGCTCAGATTTATCTGAGGATCCAGAGATGTCTGAGTGAGAGGGAGAGGCAGAAATAGCCTGACCGGTTGATGCACCTGAGGACTGTCTGACAGCAGCAGAAGAGGATGTTGAAGGAGAAACAGCAGTAGGAGTGACAGCAGGGATAGATGGTTCAGGAGTGGGAGCATTAGATTGTGGTGTGGATGCATTTGAAGTACTAGGAGGATGAACTGAGAGGAACTGATATGTGGAGTGAGAGGGCTTAAAAGAGGGCTAGAGCATAATGGTGCTAAGGAGGTGTTGTGACTAGTAGAAGGAACAGTTTTAGGGGAAGGAAATAAGTCAGGATAAGGGAACCTGGATTCATTAAACAGTACATCTTTGGAGATGTAAAGTTTGCCACTAGGAGCTAAGCACTTGTAGCCCTTTTGGGAAGTGGAGTAACCAAGAAAAAGACATTCTTGTGACCTGAAATCCAGTTTATGAGCAGTGTAAGGCCTCAAGAGAGGGAAGCACGCACAGCCAAAAACCTTGAGAAATTTATAATCAGGTTGTTGATGGAAAAGAAGAGTGTAGGGAACCTCAAAGTTCACAGAAGAAGAAGGTAACCTATTGATGAGATATACAGTTGTAGAAAAAGCATAATCCCAATAGGTAAGGGGAAGAGAAGCTTGACTGAGCAAGGTAAGACCAAGATCAACTATCTGCCTATGTTTTCTTTCAACAACACCATTTTGATGGTGTATGAGGACAAATGAGGTGATGGATAATGCCTAATTATGTGAGATACTTGGTGAAGGGTCTAAATTCACCACCCCAGTCAGATTGGACAGCTTCTATAGGCAAGTCATGTTGTAATTCTACCATGGCTTTAAACTTTTGAAAAACAGAAATGGCTTCAGATTTGGCCTTAAGTAGATATATCCAAGTAAACTTGGAATAAGCATCAACAAAGGACATATAATATAGATATCCTGAGGCAAAATTATTAGGTGAGGGTCCCATAGGTCAGTATAGATTAGCTCTAAAGTTTTGGTGTAAACTGTGTGTGAAGTGGGTGCATGTAATCGTGAGATTTCCCAATACAGCAAGCAGAACGAAACACATCACAAGTTTTATTATTGAAATGAATATTACAATGTTGTAGAACAATCTTTAAGGCATGAGCATTTGGATGCCCTAACCTAAGATGCCATACATAAGGTAAGTTGGATGATACAGAAACAGTATTAGCACTAGGTGCAACATTATTAGAAGGAAACCTAGAGGAAAGCAACAAAGACTTAGCAGAGTTGGAAACATCAATAGAAGGGAACTCATAAAGTCCATCAGCTCCTACATGACCTTCAAGAAGAGTGGCATCAGACACCTTACATTTAACAAGGCACTTATTAGCTGAGAATAAAAAGTACACGTTGTTATCCTTAGAGAACACTGACACTAAGGAGATTCTTAGTTATAGAGGGAACATGCAGTAAGTTCTTAAGGGTGAGGTGTGTGGTAGGGTGAAAAGGAGAAGGAAATGAGCTAGAACTAGCAGATTTAATAGCCACCTTATCCATTACCAATGTAAATCTGGTCATGACCTTCAAAGGGAGTCACTTGCTGCAAATTCTTCGCACAGCGGTAACATGATAGGAAGCACCTGAGTCTGGGAACCAAGAGCCTGATGTGGATGGTAAGGCATTAGCCACAAATGTGCTTGGAGGCTGTGTGATGGCTGGAGTATAAGCTGCTGGAGCAGGAGGTCTGGACCACACATAAGGAGATGCTTGAGGAGGAGCTTGAGGATAATAGGCATTGGCACCATGCCACTGAGGTTACATATAATGTCCTCCACAAGGTTGAAACTGATAGTTGAATTTGTGCCAGCAATTGAGTGCAGAGTGGCCAGTTTTGGAGCACACTTGGCATTGAATGTTGGAATTAGAGGATCTACCACCTTGTCCTCTACCAAATCTGCCACCACAGTGACCTTTACCACCTCTAAATTGTTGATAATCCTGCAATGGATTGGGAGCACCAGATGGAGAAGAGGAAGTAGGAGACTGAGATTCATCAGAAGCAGGTGGCTGAGGCACAGCATGAGTAAGGTTGAGAGAGACCAAATCAGGTATTGGCTGTTTCTTAAACTTATTCAAGCGCAGTTCATGAGCTAGCAGAAGAATTTCAACCTCATTAATGTCCATAACACCGAATTTGCTTTCAACAACAGAAACTACAGGAGCAAATTCAGCAGGTAAATCTTCAAGGATGACATCTATGTGGTGAGAGATAGGAATAGGATCACCAATAGATGCCAATGCATCAACAATGGTGTGAATTTTCAACAGATAATCTTGAACTGAAAGAGTATCAAGAGTTTTAGCACGCAATTCAACACGCGAGTGGCGTGCCCTAGCACGAGTTTGTTTCTGAAAATAACTGAAGAGGCGATCCCACAGTTCATGAGAGTGAGAACAATCGAGCACGCGTGAGAGGATTTCGCTGGTTAACGTGGTTTGAAGCCACGATAACAGCATTTGATCCTTCTGAATCCAAACGGAGTAAGCAGGATTTACCGAACCAGTGCGACGAGCTTCATCATTCAAGAATTTTGACAGAACGCGAGCACAAACAACCAGATTGGTGAGATCATGAGCGTTGGCATACGGTTCCACCTGCTGGCGCCAGAGATGAAAGTTCTTTTTATCTAACTTTTGCGCGATTTTGAGCAAAAAGTGAAATCGGCGTGAATCTTCGATAGCCGGCGATGCTATCGAAGTCGCAGCAGTGGAAATGCGAGCGGAGGAAGTAGGCGATAGCAGCGGAGAAGTTTCTGCCATGGATCATCGACTCAGCAATTTGACACCATAATATTGTAGAGTAGAGTTTTCATTTTCTGTTGTAACAGAATTTCTGATTATGAAAAGTTGATTACAAAACAGTTACTTGATGCTTTATATATAGCATCAAGGAAACCTGCCATTGCAGGTTACACAGATCTTATACTGACAGATCTTATACTGACAGGTGTCAGTCTTAGAGATACATTAGATGTCTATTCTAACTTTACATTCAATAAGGTAGTACCTATAGTAGAGAGGGTGGAAAATAGACTTAGTTGGTTTGGACATGTAGAGAGAAGACCTGTAAATTTTGGGGTAAGAAAAGTATATCAGATGGACAGGAGTCAAGCAGCTAGAAGTTAAAAAAGACCTAGAAAAACTATAAGAGAAGTTATTAGGAAAGATCTCGAAATAAACAATTTGGATAGAAAAATGGTCATAGATAAAACATTATGGCAGGAGTTGATCCATGTAGCCGACCCCACTTATAGTGGGACAAGGTTTGGTTGTTGTTGTTGCTTCGACACTCCTTAGATCTAAAGTAATTGTGACAGAGATGAAGATGTTGTGTTGAATGTGCGGTGAGACTAGAGATATCATATTAGAAATGATAACATTAATAGAGAATGTACTGGGGTAGCACATAGTAGAAAAGATGGTGGAAAATAGGCTTAGGTGATTTTGTTGTATAGAGAGAAGACATGTCGATTCTGTTGTAAGGAGAGTAGTTCGGATGGAAAGGAGTTAAACAACTAGAGATAAGACTAGAGAAGATTAGATTAGAAGTGATAATATTAATAGAGTGTGTTGGAGTTGCACTTATAGTAGAAAAGATGTTGGAAAATAGGCTTAGGAGATTTTGACGTGTAGAGAGAAGACCTTTAAATTTTGTTATAAAGAGAGTAGATCAAAAGGAAAAGAATTAAACAACTAGAGGTAGAGGAAGGTTTAGAAAAACTAAGAAACAATTAAAAAAGATCTCAAGATTAACAAATTGGATAGAAATATGATATTCGATAGAACATTATTGCGTAGTTTGATTCATGTAACCGGCCCCAATTAATGGGGTAAAGCTTTCTTGTTGTTGTTTCGGCACTTCCTTAGATCGGTGTCCGACATTTATATGACAAATGTTGGACAAATTAGACAAGTGTCCCCAAAAAATTTATTCCTTGGACACACCTTATATACACTCATTTGACACATCTGCAAGGGTTAATGATCAATGAAGTGTTAAAAGACATTAAATTTGATTTCAACATTTTTAGATTTTTTTACTGTAGATTGATAAATATTTTGATTCTCTATTTAAATATTTTATCAACAATATTTTATTTTATTGTAATAAATAAATTAATATATGAGTCGAGGTGTCAAAGTCCTAAGTTTTTTAAATTTACAATGTCGATGTGTCTTTGTCCGTGTAGATGTCAGGTGTCTGTGCTTCATAGGAGTTAACAACTTCACAACACATCAACAAATATACTATGTGTATGGATTTAGGCATTTTTACATTTACAAAGAAAAATTCAGTTCAACACCAAAAGGAGCATTATGGATGTAAACCAAGGTATACAAGTAATAAGTAAAATCTACTAGTGCAGGTATCAAATAAATTTTCATCGGCCAAACTATATCACCACAAGGAGTTGTGTTAAGCAGATCTACAATGAATATCAAGCATTATAATAAAAGTAATATTGACTCAGTGACGCATCAAGTTCTTCAAGCCAACATTTTCAGCATACATTCAATATCAGAAAAGACAGTCTATAATTTCCAACACCAACTTTAACAAAGGGAAAAGCAAAAATCTAAACTATCACAGCAAATGACATCTAGCTTAGGAACACTTGCAATCAATTTTATCACAGCATGCTCATAAAAGAAAACTCAGAAAGAAAAAGATTCCAATAAAGAAATGCCATTTTGCAATGTGGGCAAAAGAGACCACTAGGTGGTTACATGCATGTGAGGCAAAGGGAAAGTTAGGCATTTTTACATTTACAAAGAAAAATTCAGTTCAACGCCAAAAGGAGCATTATGGATGTAAACCAAGGTATACAAGTAATAAGTAAAATCTACTAGTACAGGTATCAAATAAATTTTCATCGGCCAAACTATATCACCACAAGGAGTTGTGTTAAGCAGATCTACAATGAATATCAAGCATAATAATAAAAGTAATATTGACTCAGTGACGCATCAAGTTCTTCAAGCCAACATTTTCAGCATACATTCAATATCAGAAAAGACAGTCTATAATTTCCAACACCAACTTTAACAAAGGGAAAAGCAAAAATCTAAACTATCACAGCAAATGACATCTAGCTTAGGAACACTTGCAATCAATTTTATCACAGCATGCTCATAAAAGAAAACTCAGAAAGAAAAAGATTCGAATAAAGAAATGCCATTTTGCAATGTGGGCAAAAGAGACCACTAGGTGGTTACATGCATGTGAGGCAAAGGGAAAGTTAAGTTCGTCTTTTTTTAAGTTTGATCAATAGATGATTTTAATTTCAGCTTACTAGGTGTCTAAATTTATGAGAAGGTACCAACCTTTCAAAATGGCAACCCTTGTTTTGGCATTTGATATTGGAAATCTATGGCCAAGCCAATGAAATTCTGTCATGGAAGCAGCTTGTTGAGATCTTGCCTCAGCCATGGCAGCCTGGTGCCAACAGTACGTTATCTCTCAAAATAACAAGCAATTGATTCAAGAAATAGAACTGATTAAGACTCTTGCTTGGAAAAATGTAAAACATAATATTTAAAAACATTAGCAAATGTGACTACTGCACATGATACTAATATGAGAAATTACACAATTTTTTACAAGGGCTCCAGTGCTGGGAAGCAGAATAATGCATTATGGGATTAACCATATTAGCAAAACAGAAGGAACCAAGCATCAACTTGAATTCGTTTTTCTTCATATTTTGAAACATTAGGAGTTCTTGAATATGAAAATAGGCTATTTAAGAGTTTATTAACATAAAAAATTGTATTATCTGTGCATGATTGTGTCCTCCCTATTGAATAAACATGAAAATGAAATTCCACCTATCACATTAGTCATTACCCGTTTTCCCTTTTTCTCAAATAATTTATAAAAATGAAATCTGTACCAACCTCTAGTTTAGCTTTAAATAGGTCTAATGCAGGACCTTCCATATCACCAATGTTTAATAGTTCAGAGGTTTGTAGATTTGACTGGCCAATTTTGTGAAGGCAGTATCTGATACTAGGTTCTAGTTCCTCAACCCGCTCCCGACACAAAACTTGGTTATCCAGATCTCCATATTTCCCTAATTCCTCGTATACAGCCCTATAAAACATGGTCATGATTAGAATTTAGAAACTCGACCGGGTGAGCAAAAATAACAGAAGCATCACAAAAGCTAATATTGCTAGATTATAAAATTAACACATGTTCGCTACAAAAAAGGCAGCGATTTGAATGCTTTTCAAAAAGTTCTCATTCGACCAAGCATAAGCTTGTTCCTTCACTTTTTTCTTTTTTCAAAGATAATTATTCCTTTCTTTTTGAAGGCGGTGAATGTAAATCAAAGAAAGATAGTATATGTACCTAGCACTTTTGAAGTGCTTTAAAGCCACATCCCAGTTCTGGTCTTGCTCAAACAACAAACTCCCCTTCATATAGGACTCATAAGCCTGAAAATCAGTGAACAAATATAAGAGAAGCATCTCCATTCGTCATTGGCAAAAGGAAAGAGTAAATTATCAACACATTTTCATTTTAAAAACTAAGAACTCCAAAAATTGATAAATAATTATTAAAAAAGCAGAACAGGATATACAGATAATTTTCGAACCAAGTACCAACCACTATAAAAAAACACTGAATCTTGATGGAAAAAAGAAATACATTAGAATTCCTAGAAATAGAATTTGTCTGAGGTTTTAATATGGTCTCCGGAATGCTTTGAAATTTTAAATTATTCCAAATCTTTCAATTATGCGAAAAAATTGTGGATAGTATGGCACACTTTGTGCGGTGAATAGTTTCTGTTATCATTTGGCTTTTTCAAAAAACAAAATCCTCAAAATAAGAGGCAAAGTTTTCAATTTGAAATCAATGTATTGAAGTAAAACCTATCAACTTCCTTATTTATTCTAAAATGATACAACATAATTTCAACGTTATTATATGTTACTTCATTACAAAAAAATTTAATGGTTTCATAACATGTGATGCTCTACGTCACATTATTCAGGAAGGAAACAAATTCAACAATAACTCTAAAAAGCTTTAAAAAGAACAATAAAGATTTTTTATTCTGTATATTAAAAGAGCTATAGACATTTGAAATGCTAATTGATCTTCTATGACTACCAAAAGAGAGGGGTGGGAAATAGAATGCCAAAAAAAAAAAAAAAACTTCATTAAGTCAACAATAAACCATTTGATGTAAATAATGGTTGCCACATGTCTTTGTTGCAATACAGATTAAAAGACTCACCTCAGCTTCCAAAGATGTTCTAGAATCTGCCTTCACTGCACACAATTGTGAAAACAGAGTAGCCCACTTTACTGCCTTCCGCAGCCTACCAATCAGATAGATACGTTGAGACGCATTTGGTCCGTTCGGAAGCTGCCTTTTCTCCATGGCATGACTCCAAGCTCTCTCTGCCGAATAGAGTATCACATGAAGAAACCTGAATTGAAAAGTAACCTCGATGTTAAACATGTATTGATAATTTGAAAATTTTCAAGAAAAATGAAAACAAAATTTAATTCACAAATATAGTAAAAATATTTTTTTAAACGGGGAAAGAAGACAAACCAGGGTCTAAAAGATGGTTTTCATATCAAGGCAGGAAATTTCAGGTTTAGATAATGACATGCATGATATGTGCATGATAGAAATGCTAAGAAAGACAGCTGTAAGTGGTTCAAGAGCAAGAACAGTCAAAATTATTACTAAACAAATAGAAGATGTAACAACCACCAATCGACTTAAACTCTTCACTGAAAACTTGGCCTACAAATGGTTATCACAAAAAGCAGTATTATGATGTTTGTTGGAAAATGGGTATTGAATGTGGAAGGCAGAGAAAGAAGAACCTTGGGGAGGGTGATAGATAGGAGTGGATCTACTTGTTTGTCTAAATAAGATTTTTATATTCGGCCTAACTCAAATCCTTGCAAAACCGACTTGTAAGGTGAGGACTGCCCAACACTTATAAATATGTCATTAGACTTTATCCCATCTACTGTTGTGGGACTCTTGACACACATCCCTCACGCTCAGGACTAGACATTTGGAGCATGACTCGGGTGGTCCACAGCGGTGACCTATAGCGCGGGTGGCTCAATGGATCTTGGATAGACTCTGAAACCACATTAGATTTTTAAATTGGGCATCACTCATCTTCTCAAAACCGGTTTATCCACCACTTATAAACATATTACCAGACCTTATCTCATCCAATGCGGGACTCGGGACTCTTTTTTTTTTGAAAATCTTGGAATCCGGCCTTGCGACCGACTAATCCAAGAGGGACCAATCCCCCCGTCCACTAGCGGGGAGCCCATTTAAAGCCAGAACAAAGTTCTGTATGGACTGGCAACACAAAGATTGTTAGCACCTAGTAGGATTTGAACTCAGGACCTTGAGAGGAGCACACAGGACTCTTAACAGGCTACACATTACAGGGGCAAGAGTCACCGCCACATTGGATTCCATTTTCTTAAGTACCGCTATTACATGACTTGTGATCGTAATACCATTGCCACCCATGCTTAAACCGTCTCGCCTCTAATGCTTCAATTTTTAGAGATTGAGATTGTAAAGCACACATTTGTGGAATCAGTAGCCCTAGCCTACTACTATATAGCTATAATCACTGTAACTCTTAAGTGAACCCAGAAGTTACTTATTTCAGAGACTGAACCCAGAAATAATTTGATAGTAACTAAGATAGTAAAGCCTAGCATCCAATTGAAACTAATAAAAAGTTCCAGAACTTGTAGCAGAGAAGAGGGATACAATAAACAAAGCATACCTTACTTCAGTGACATTAGCCTCAGTTAAGGTTCTTTTCGCATACTTGCCACGACCATGAGTGAACTTCAATGATTTATACAACCTCCTTAACCGAGCTGTGCAATACCTCCTACAGTGTTGAGGGAAAAAGCGCATACATTACCAATCTATGGATATTTGAACATATTATTAACTAAAGAAGCAGTTTAAATCAAAGATTTCCATAAGATGTAGTGATCAGAGAGAGTGGGTGATTAGTCCACGTCCACAATGCCATAAGACTGTTTACAAATGATAAAGGATAAACTGTTTCAGTTACTATAAAACCAGTACAATGAGTGTATCTCTCTATCCTCCCATGAACAATTTATTTGGGATGTAAAATTCTTGTACATACATCTATAAAATAAATCCAAATCCTATTAGCAGCAACGAAAATACATACCGATAGCGAGTGTAATCTCCATGGCGCAGACCATGCTGCATTTGTGCTGATTTCAAAAGCTGCAATACTGCAAATTCCAAAATCAAAACCTTAAATTACACCAACCATCAAAATCTAACTATTGAACAATGAATCCTTTTCTTATTAAAAAAGTAAGCTGCATTGTAGAATGAACAAAAACACAAACCATTAATAGAGAATTTAGGTACTATCTGATCAGAACTCGTTGACTTCGGATCATCGACTTCCATGGCAGATAATTGGTTATCTTTTCCCATCACGTCTTCATTAATTCAAAACAAAAATCATTCAGCCAAACAAAAATCAAATTAGAGCCAGCATTACGCATTTGATATGAGAGAAAACAAAATCGAAGCATCAATTGAAAGGTTAACCACTACAATGCAACAGATCTGGTAATAAATAATACAAGCATGGATGGTAACACGACAATGCTACAGATCTACGAATTTCACAAGTTTAGCGTGCAATTGTGGTGCAGATAAGAGCTCCGCTGCGACGCGATTCTTTATAGGTTGTAACGTTTTGCAGTGGGCGCTATTGCGGCCGTGAATTGCGTCGTCGTGCGGGATACGGGGGAGGGAGAGGAAAATCCGAAGGAAAAATAAAAACCTGGACGAGTCTCTCACTGTTTCTGCGGCCGGCGATCGACTCCGATGCTTTTTCCGGCGAAATGAGTTCAGTTCGACTCCAAGTCGTGTTCTGATGTCTGATACAAGGTGCTGGGTTTTTTTTAGTTTTAGGGTTTTAATTATTTAAAATGTGTTTGATTTTACCAATCTCTTTCTTTCTCTTTTTTTTATTTTAGGAAATTACTTTTATTTTTTTTTTCCACCACCAATATAGTCTAGTTCAGCTGCTGATCACAGTTGAGATTTTTTACTTCTCATATAATAGAAGAGACAAGGATATAAAAAATATTATTTTTATAATAACTTATTTTATTTTTGATAAGTCTTTTAAAATAATTTAGTACTTTTGTTTTTTTATAAGGAGTATTTTTTGTTTTAAAGAGGACGAAAAAAAGAGAAAATAAATACACATAAAAATATGGATTGTAACCAATTTAGTTTGGACTCGTTTTTGGTCTAAAAAAAAGTTAGATCAATGATATTTATTGTACATTAATTTGGTTTTGTTAGTTTCATGATTTTATTAGTGGTTAAATTTTGATAAAATATGATTCTATAATGATCTTGAGCAAGATATTGTAACATCTTCATCAATTGTCATAATATTGTTATTGTTGTGTGTTTCAACAAGATGTCAAAGATAAATTTCATGATATTTTGGTTTGTGTACAGTAGGCATTGTTGTTTTGTATCTCATGACAGATTTGATTTGATTTTTGAGAGATTCATTTTAGATATATCTCACATATTTTCTCAGGTCAAGAAGATTTAATCTGAAACAATTGATTTAATTTACAACTCCACAAGAGTTTCTAAAATTGGATGAAGAGACGATTTAGGAAACTTGGTTTTATTTGTTCCAAAATTTAAGGAGATTTTTTCTGCATAATAGATGCAACCCTCAGCTTATGGATCAAGGGATATTTGGGCAGAGAATTCAAAGCCCGTGGACAGTTGAAGCTTATAAAAGAAAGACTGAGACCTAGAGCAAAGTACTTCTTAATCTTTAGTTAAAAAAGAAAGGTTTAGGTTTTGAGAGTCCCTCGTGTTCTCTATGTTTGTAAGTCACCCGTGTATCTTTTGATACAGTAGGGTAGACTGATTGTTACTTGATTGTTTATCAAGTTATTATTCTTGGTTGAAGCTTTTAAGAAAGACTAAGTATTGTTCTCACTCATAAGTTTTTAAGCAAATAGTTGAGTATTATTGTATTTGAAGATTAATCTTCTAATTAGTTTTATTCTAGTCACAAAGTTTGTGGTTGTAGATATCACTACGATGATTGGATGTGAGAGAGTGATCTCATATCTAGATGGTGATTTCTAGGTAGAAGTTTCACAAAGTAGTGATTAGGCGAGAAGTTGTAAACTGGTACTGTTTAGGCTTTGAACTAGTATTATCATAGTGAATTTCCTTCTTGGCTTGGTAGCTTTCAGAGTAGGTGACTTACATTGAACTAGGTTAATAATTTATTGTGTTATTTATCATTCTGCAAATTATTTTATAGTTTGATATTATTTTCTATCAGGAATAGATGTCACAATATTTGTCTTGACATTATGTTCTGATGTTGGGTCATCAATATTAACATGTGTTGCAAGTGCTAGAATTTTAATTGACATTAGAGCGGGCACTCTGGTATGTTTATTGGGTGAGCTTCAAGGAGATATTTTTTTGTACTATTTGTATTTTGGAAAGCTAGAGTGTTAGCATTCTAGAAATCAATGGACAATGGAACTTTAAAGTTTATCAGGTTGGAAGAATCCAGGTGACATAAGGGAAGAGTATGAGTTGGCTCTCTGTAACTTTGAAGATGTCAATACCATAATCAATGGAATTGATAAGTTTTCCAGACTCGTTATCTCATGTGTTGTGACTAAAGATACTTGGGAAATTCTCAAGTCCACTCATAAAGGCACATCTTTTCATTTTTGGGATAAAAGAGTTCAGAAGAAAGGCTGATCAAGAAGAAGGTTCTCGAGTTTCTACCCAAGTAAATTGACATGGAAGTTACATCTATTAGAAAAAGAACAAGAGCATGCTCATGTCTCAAACTATGTAAGAGTTTGTGATCTGGCTTCCAATAAAGGGATATGCATTGCTTTTGTGTTCCTTGGAAGGCGATTCGACTAGGTTCTGATGCTTGTGGATAGAGTCAAGGACAAATGTCAAGAACATTAGTTCTAACATCAGTAAGACTATGTTCTCATATGAAAGTTGGAACAAATGTTAAGGTCAATCAATGTCAAGCATTCACCAGAAGCTGAGTGTGAAGGCTTTGGATTTGTTAGAGTATAATGTCTTACATGTCTCAAGAATCATCTTAAGGGGTTTTCTATTTCTCTGACTGATCTGGAAGGTGGATTGTTAATGAAGTTTCTTGTGAGAGAAATATATCTTGATGAGTTGGTTGCTTCTTTTAAAGAACTATGGATCACAAGTTAATAATTCTTTCAACAGGGAGGAAAACAAAAGGTAACTACTTCTCATCTACAAACTGATAATGAAGAATGTTGTCTACTATCTCTAATTTGTAGGATGAGGTGACTTTATTGACCTCCAAACTTGATATCAAGATCAAGCCTTTGAGGATGTTGAACAAATTATCCCTGTGTGTTTATGAGATTCTTCAAGATGGGATGATATCTAGAAACCAAAAAGGGGTAAGGTTTGATTTTCAAGGGTCTAACATGCAAGGAATATCTCGTGTGATAAAACCTTGGTTTCATAAAAAGGAAGGTTGAGTCAATGATGTCATTCAAAATGCCTCAACATCATATCAGACATCAGAATACTCAAGCTAAATGCAGGATCTTGCATTGATGTTGTTTCTTCTGTGGTAAAATTTGTTGTATCATGTCTCATTGGTTCAAGATGAATGGTTATTTTAAAGTCCAACTTATCCTAAGGTTGACTTTATAGTGGTCAAAACTAGCAAGATATGGAATCTTAAAGAAGTCGACCTTAGTGTCATTCCTCTCTTAAAGCATCAGCAAAAGAAGATTGGTACTCTGATAGTGGATGGCTTAGTCATATGTCTGGAGTATTAAAGGTTATTGGACTATTGGGTCTCATTCTACCAGCTTTGTTACTTTTGGTAATAGTACCAAAAGGTGGAATTAAGGGTGCCGGAAAAACTGAATGGATGAAAGACTGGTATTTAATTTGTGCAAGTATCTTTGTTATATTGCTCTTTCTCTTGGATATTCAAAGTTTAAAAGTTTGTCAGTGGTTGTTCAAGATACATGGTTATAGTAAAGATGTTTATGATGTACTTTATGTCTCATCCTATCATATATGCTACCTTGGTGGTAGTTCCAAAGGTGTATTTAAGGGTGTTGGAGAACTGAATTTATGATGGTCTATTTATTAAATGTTTGGCATCTAACATGATTATCATAAGACATTTATGCTCAAGTTCAGAAGGTAAATCCCTCTAAGAATGTATGGTTGATCACCAATGAGAATATTGAAGGTGTGATAAGAAAGTTTATTCTTATGGCTCATCCAAATGCTTAATGTCCAAGAAAGACAAAGTTAAGATGTCATACCTGTTGCACCCCAAAATTTGCCCTCCCATATTCTTCAAGAAATTGCCAAGTCAGGTCACAAAATTCCCCAAGGGTTGCACAGCTCAACAGTCTCCTATACAGTCAAAGCTAGGGTTTGGGTCCTGATCAAGAAAAGGAAGTTTTCAAAGGCCCAATCAAGTCTCATATGCCTACAAATGTGGTCAAGCATCCTCATATCAAGTTTCAAGGCATTCAGCTCAAAATTGCACAGTCAAAACCCTAGATTGCACTACAGTCGACTGTAGGGGCAAAATGGTCATTTGACAGTCAAAAGTTCAAATTTTTGGTCAACATATCATTTTGAAGCCACAAACATCATTTGATCAATGCTTGATCATGATTCTCAAAATTTGGCTCAGAAATCATCAAAGATGCAAAAGTTACTATATTTGGACAGCTGAAAAAGTCAACTGAAATTGACCAGGGCATAACTTTCACATGGATTATCAGAAAAATTCCATCCAAAGCTCATTTTGAAGAGAAAGACATTTCCTACAACTCATCTTCATATTTCAAGTCCAAGAAATGCTCTCACAAAAAGTTATCAATTTCAACATTATAGGTCATTTTCAAAAGTCAACAAAAAGGGACTTTAAGTCAAAGGCCATAACTTGAGATTGGTAAATCAAAATGACATGGGACCAAACGCATTGGTTAAAGGACTCAAAGACCTTTCCAAAATGTCCAAGAACATGTGAAAAGCTTAAAAATTGAGCAAGTTATGCCTTGTGGAAGTTGGGAAATCTTTGGGAATTTTGAAAAGTCAACAATGGTTCAAATGACCTAAAATTGCTAATGGGCCTATTTTTCTTCCATGATTCATCATTCCAAGCCTATGCACGACCACTTGGCCCAAAGGGAAGTATTTTCTCACTTTTTATTTATTTATTTGAATTTCTATTAATATTAATTCATTTAAATTATATAAATATGTGGAAAATATAAAACTTGGCCTAAAAAATCTTTTTGTACACATTCTAGACCCAATATCACGTGCACATCCTAATTAAGCAAGTTTTGGTTTGATTTGAGCATGATTGAACCAAATACACATGAAAAAGATTCAAAAAAGATCTTATAAAATCAAATATTGAAACCATTGAATTCATGAGATTTTGTTGAATTTTGTTGACCTAAAAGCTTCTATACATATTCAGAATCTCAACCCTAAGCCTTAGAGACTACAAGCTGCGCCCAAAAAGCCATTGCAACATTGAAATTTTCTCTAAAAACTCAAGAACTGAAAAGCATTCAAAAGGTGGATTCAAGCCTCCATTCCTTTTCCAAAAGCTCCCTTGGCAATTCCTGAACGTATTCCAATCACAAACAACAACTCAAACACAAAGAATCGGTAGATTAAACTCAAGCTGTGTCACGAAATTTTCAAAATCGTATATCATAATACACGCATCCTCATTGCATTTCAATTATATATTATTGTTCCTTGTGATGTTTCCAAGCTAATCATTATGTTCAATTTGATTTTTGTATTGTATATGGGATTTCACCATGATCGATTGCTAGGGTTACAGGTCTGTAAAATTTGGGTTTTTTACCCAAGGCAAAATTAGGATTCCAGACTATGGCCATTGGACTCAGCATATCTAGACGGAGAGATTCCAACCCTCGCGCTCAATTTATGAGCGTCGAGGGGCTATTCGTTATTTTCTGGTAGAGGCCCTAAGAAAACGCACACAAAACCGTTGCTCTATGATTTTGTTTCAGGGACAGTGGGGAAGACGACGCGTTGGCAGACGGTGATAGGCGGATTTGAAAATTCGCGCGTTTTTCCATCACTAAGCTTGTTTTTATTTTATATTATTTGTTCGTATATTACTAATCAAACGCGTTCAATGGCTCAGCTGGCTAAAGTTCATTGCTTCAACCTCCAAGACCTGGGTTCGAGTCCCAGGTCTGTGTAATATTTCATATTATTTTGCCATTCAAACTCCTATGCAGCTTCAGTATTGAGGATCACCATACACCACTATGATCCAAACGTCCACGCGTCCCACCAATTCAAATCAAAGGCGTGGATGCAAGGAACATGCTATGCCCAGGTCAACGCGTTTGCACACAAACTGGAAAGGTCAAACAAATTGCAAGCTTATTGGGCCAGAATGTTAGGCCTATACCTCCAATTGGGGTTTGAACCCCCCCTGGTTTGCCTTTACTATTTAATTTTTTTTATTTTATTTTTTATTCTTGTTTTAAATGTTATTTTTATTTTAATTACTTTTTATTTAATTAATTATTTTTTTAACAAAATACAAAAAACATCATAAAAAATTCAGAAAAGACAGAAATTTAATAATTATTTTATTTTAATTATTTTTTTTAAATAAATTAACATGTAAATATTTAGTTTTAATTAGGTTGCCATTTTAATTCTTTTTAATAACTAAATATAAAAAAGGTAGAATTAGGTTAATTGACAATTTCCATTCCTTTTAATTTTTCCTTTTTATCATAGTATTATTATTTATTTATTTTCATAATTAAATTGTATATAAATAATTTAGGTTTAAATTAGGTTAAAAATTCAATATTTTTCTTAATAACTTAAAAATAATTAGAATTAGGGTTTGACATTTCATTTTAATTTTAATTAATTATTTTTTTCCATTAAATCTTAAAAAATACAAAAACACCAAAACCTTCCTTTTTTCCTTAATTTTAATTCCTCATTAATTCTAATTAATTAATTCATTAACTTTAAATGTTTTTTGCAAAAGGGTCCAACGCCCGCATTCGTAATTTATTTAATGTCGCGTATTTATTTTATATCGTTTAAATAATTATGTACATGCCCCAAAGCCTTGTAACAATTTATACTTCTCGCACTTTTACTTTATTCGCTTTATTTATTTTCCGTTAAATCGGGTCCGGTTTAATTTTGGCGATGTGGACCCGCGCCATTTTAATAGCCTTAGATTTATTTTCCCGCAAACTTTATAACTGTTAATAAGCATGCAAGAATGAATGGCCCTAAATAAAATCAAGCGTAGATCACAACAAACATGACAAAAGACAAATATCAATGAAAACGACACACAATTCGCACACACCACCCCTAGGGTACGCTTCACTGTTGCCTTTCGAAAGGTGATCGTCGAGTAGAGGATGTCTTAGTAAGTCCTCATGATCCGGGAACCTGGCATGAGGGTAGCTTCTAAGGTGTCTTCCCATTGCTCCGGTGATCACCATGTCCCTACAAACTCGAATCGACCCGAAAAACCTCCAACGGTGGTGCTACCCACCTCTCAATGGTGGGATGGCATTACTTTAAAGGACATTTACACATACGAATTCCTTAGGGTAGGTAGGTTCTCGTAGATACTTGCTCTCTTCAAAAACAAAACAAAAATCAAAAATACTTTTCACACCAACACTTTTCAAAAGCTTTCAAAGCAAATTTTTCCAACACTCTGACGTACGAGTCGAACTGAAATTTTTCAAAGAAACTTTTTTAAACCCACATTGAAAAGCAAACAAACATTTTGAAAACACAACGAGCAAGTATCTAAGAGCCCATGGATAACCATGGATAGAAAGGGTGCTAACACCTTCCCTTTCTATAATCTACCTCCCGAACCGAGAGCAATCTCTATAAGGAATTTTTTTGTGCTTTTGTCCTTTCCATTTGGAGAAAATAAAAGACGGTGGCGACTCTTGCTTCCGCGACATTTCGCGAACCAGCGTTAAACAGTCAGTTCCAGATCCACCGATCACAATACCAAAAGCTGAAACATTTGGTTGTTGATATATTTTTAGAACTTCCTATTATGAATCTAATGAGGGCAATGCAAGGTGAGAAACTTTATGGATAAAGGCATGTCTATGTTGAAATGATTTGGATAATATTTAGCAAAAAACCATATATTTGTGAAGTCTTCAAAGGTATGTATCAGCTTCTTCAGGGGAAAAATGAATTCCAAATGTAATGAATGGATATGTCATGGTTCTATCTAGAGAGCAAGTCATCTAGAAGTGTTATCTCCAAAACCAAGGCCAATGCTTCTAGAATTAAGACATGGACTAATGTCGCAGCGAGGTGCTTCCTTCGACCTTCCTTGTCGAGCTGTCTGATTATGCCAGCCTCGTTGTCAGACACAGTCAAGGGAAACCCCTCAAAGAAGTCTTTTTCCATAAAACAGGGTGACAGACTGAAGGCCCGGGCACCCGCCCCTCCATTAGTCACATCAGCTTGTCCGCCTTCTGGTCGACTCTGTTTTTTGCTCAACAACGCATGTTGGCGCTCGACGTCGCGAGAACCCGAGGACCCACTGGATCCTTCCCTAGTCGGCTTGGGGGCTGGACCCATACGCGTAGCTTGCTGCGGTTTCACCATCCCTTTATTGCTCTTCTTATCTTGGGTCACCTTCAGCAATCTCTCTCGTTGTTCCGCCATGTGACCTGCAAAAACAAAGAAAATGTGCCTGGGTTAGCTACGTCGAAGAAATAAAAAAAGGCTATCAATATAGTAAAAGTAAGCAAGAAACCTAAGAGATCTACGACCTGCCTATAAGACTAACATTTGACGAGCGCCTTGGTATTGATCGGACGTGCCTCGAACGTTGGCTCTTCGTCCTCATCAAGGACGTCGTGTCCTTCCCTTGTAACCCACCAAGCGGGGAAGAAACCGTCGACGAACTTATTTAGGATGCTATATGCCTCCTCGTCCTCGACGCTCATACCGCCAGCGGGAGTGTGGTAATATCTAGGCATGGCAAAAAAACCCAGACCCGCTGGGCCCCGCCCGGACCCGCCCCGAAATTAACGGGGAAAACCCGGCTAAAACGGGTACGGGTGCGGGGGCGGGTAAAACTTGGTTTCTAACTACGGGTGCGGGGGCGGGGGCGGTAAGACACTGAGACCCGCCCGCACCCGCACCCGCCCCGCCCCAAATAATCCAATTACTATAATAACCTTGTTTTAATTATTTTTATGTTACTTTTATTTTCTCATATGTTGTTGGAATGGTTCTTTTGTTGATTGTATTGTTTTAATTTTGTATTTGTACTTTGCAAAAAAATTGTTGGTTGTTGGGAGTGATTTATACTTTGATATATTGAAAGATTACACTCTTTTAATAAATCACAAGTTCACAACCAATTATAGTTGATTGAAGGGTTATGATAGAAAAATATTTGGAATGGTGTTTGAATATTAAATCCTACAATTATTTACTCAAATCAATGGCGAATTTTGTATTTTTAATGTATTTGTTAATGCTGTCCAGGAAATTTGTGAAAAAAATAGATATTTTTTTATTTAAAAAAAACAGTTTTCACGGGTGGGGGCGGGTGCGGGTGCGGGTGACCCGTTCTCCATTGGGGGCGGGTCTGGGGGTGAATTTCCATCCCCCGACGGGTTTGGGGGCGGGTCTATTACTGGAGTTGCGGGTGCGGGTGCGGGGTTAGCTAAACCCACCCCCGACCTGCCCAGTTGCCATCCCTAGTAATATCCAGGTCCATGGTCGTAATGGGCCGAGCACCAGTGGATGGGAAACTTTGAGATTCTCCCCATCTCAGGATTACCCTCACTGTCAAACACGGCTCCCCATCCTTGTCCACCACGGTAGCCGGGTTGAACAGTGAATCCATGGCTGCTTGGGAAGATGGTTGCAAGATGTACCATTTGTCCTTGAAATCCCGAACAGAATCCATGTACATCCTAAACAGCCTTTTCAACTGCTTAAGGGACACCCAACTATGTTTCCCTCCTCAGGACTGTCGTTGCAAGTGAAAAACCCTGAAGAACAGGGGAATTGTCGCCCTGATCCTCGAGAACCGACACATGAGTTCGAATGCCCGGATAAAGGCAATCGTGTTGGGATGGAGCTGGGAGGGAGCCAAGTTCAAATGATTGAGCACCCCCATCTGGAAGTCATTGAAAGGAAGCCCGAGCCCGAGGTCTTTGAACACGATCTCATACATGAGGAAGGCATCCTGAGTGAACTCCGAGTAAATATGAGCGTCCTGTGTCAGCCTCATGATTTTGAAATTTCTTCGAAATCCCTCCTGGCCGCCGTCATACTCGACGATCGTATAAACTTTCCTACCGGTGTAACTATAGATCGAGGCTATCCCTCAGGGTTCTGCACCAACCCAATCCAGATTAGGATCGTCGACGGTGTCAACCAGATTAATGCTCTCCTCAGTTGTGCTAGTTCCCTCGGTGTCAATGTGCCCCGAGGACTCGGGAGTGTCGGCCATTTACCTGTAAAGTACATGAAACTGGTGAATTCGACAGCAAATCTGCTTTTCCGCGACACAGATGGGGAGGTTAAGCAACACTCAGACCAAGTCGACGCCCATTCGCACAAAAGAGGGGGAATATGTGGACCTCGATCAAGCACCGATCCTAACGACGAATGCCTATGTTTATCATAAATATACCGGGCAAAAGAAGAATATGGCGAGCAAAGAATGAATTTCACGATCAAGTTCATAAATTTGTTAGCCAGGTACAAGGAGGTCACGGGGAAACTAGCCTAGATACTGACGAAAGAATGAATTTCACGAAAAAATTCATAAATTTGTTAGCTAAACGCATAAACGTCACGAGGATAATCATAAATCATATGCCTAAACGCGTGAACGCCACGAGCATGGTCATAAATCGTATGCTTAAATGTATGAACGTCGCGGGCATGCTCATGAATTAGATGCCTAAAACGCTTGAATTCCCCGGGCGTAATCCCCAGACACGAAATCCTACTACTAAACACCATCAAAATCTATCTACAACACAAGATATCAAGGAAAAAGAACGCTTACTTGGAGAAAAGATGAAGAGCAATTGTTGTTAAGGTAGGTACGCGACGGACTGTACGGCGGTCTCAAAGATTATGGGAAGACGCAAGGTGTCGACGATAGAGAAAGTGTAGAAGCGCGGAAATGTGAAAGTAAATTATGAGCCCTGAAGCCCTATTTATAGAGCTGACGTGGAATGTGAAACATCGCGTCGGGCAGTCACAAGCCGCCTTTCTCCTCGACATCTACGTGTACAGGCAATGATGACCCCTACTCCCTAGGACATCATTACTATTCCCAAGAGCCACGCCACGTGTCTGACAAGTGTATCATCCTCTCCCCGCGAGTCCTCCTCGAACACGTTTCGACCGCTGCACGGAGCAAAATCATGAACCGACGATGTTCTCCATCCACGGTAGAAAAACTCCATGTCCGGCAGAGAACCTCGCGAAGGGGCAAACTTGAATCAAGTCATAACTCCTTCACCAGGAGCAACGACTTGAGGGACTCCTGTTCTGGACTGGGCCTGCCCTTGGCCCAACTCCTAGTGAGGCCCAATCCAAGTGTGTCAATCTGTACCGCTGACCGGTATTATCCTCGAACGTGGCGGGTAACTACTAACCTTTTCCCGTGAGGAGACAACCTCACCACACGGGGATAATGCTCGAACAGACTGAGGACGCCCACACCCGACCATAAAGGCCTTGTCGACCAAGACTGTCCCTTTTGTGCTTGCGTCTGGCGGGGACCATCCCTGACGAGCAGGTGCTCCTCCCGAGCATCTTCCTCGTAAGGCTGACTACTAATGTCTCCGGATATTGCGGAGTCTTCGTGGTCCCGGAAAGATCGCGTCCATATCCTCTTGACCTTGCGGAGGACGTCATCCAGGAAGGGGGCCACGTGCGGGTCCCTACTACTGACGTAGAACCTGACTGTCTCTACGTTGGGCCTATTTGATCCGCCCAATAAAGAGACTTTGGCCCAGCGCTGAGGGCTATAAATACCCTCTCTTCCGAGGGGGTCGGGTATTCAACATTTTCTCTGAACTCATACTTGCTTGCTCATTCCCAAACTCATTTTGACATCAGAGTGTCTTGCAGGTACCTCCCTCCCACAACTCATCTAATTTCTACCCGAGCTAACTGTAACAGTATATTCTAACCAGACACGATCACTATTATTCTTAAGTTTTTTTTCTTCTACTTCTTATTTTTATGAACATGTCTTTAGTCTTTTTTATTTACTGATATCTTTTTCTAACAACAACTACAAACATTTCTGTATCTTTCAATACAAAGGCTATGACATGATTTAACATGATGTCACCTCCATCTAGAGTAAGATGTCCATACATCACCTTATAGTTATAGATGATATTTCCACGATGTCAGCTGCTTTCATGTATATTGGATCTAAAATTATATTTTATTTATATTAATTAATTAATTAATTAATTTATCTATATATTAAATACATAATAAAAAATATTACGAGTGTATTAGTCATTAATATAAAATATTATTATTTTTAAAGTTATAACATTAAATGTTGTTTTTTAAACTAAAATGTTTTTTTATTATTGATATAAATATTTGTACACGGAAATTTTTTTATTATTAATCAAAATATTTTTATATACGAAAAATAATATTTAAGATCTAAATAATTTTTATTCAAAAATAATATAAGAGAAAAAATCTATTATTGATATGAATATTTTTATATATGAGAATTTACTATTTATTTAGATATTTTTGTAAAAGATACCTAAACAAAAATAATATTTATATATGAAAAAAAATATAGTATTCATCTAAATAGTTTTATATACGAAAAATGATATTTATAATTAAAAAATAGTATACAAAAATTTCTTTTATTATTAATCTAAATATTTTTATATACGAAAAAATCTATTATTGCTATACATATATTTTTTTTTCCTTTTTTAACCTTCTATTTAAAATAAATATATTATGTAAATAAATGTGCGTATCAGACCAGAACCTATGCGTACTCGCATTTTATGGGATTTTTTTCCCTTGATATGATCTAAATATTTTTATAATAAAAATGATATTTATGATTTAAATATTTTTTATTCAAAAATAGTATACGGAAAAAAATCTATTATTAATTTTAATATATAAAAATTTACTATTGATCCTAATATTTTTATAAATCATACCTAAACAAAAATAATAATTCTATACGGACAAAAAATCTATTATTTATCTACATATTTTTATATATGAAAAATGATATTTATGATCCAAATATTTTTTATTCAAAAATAATATACGGCAAAAAATATATTATTGATTTAAATATTTTTATATACGAAAATTTACTATTGATTCAAATATTTTTGTAATTCAATCTAAACAAAAATAATATTTATATACAGGAAAAAATCTATTATTGAGCTACGTATTTTTATATACAAATAATAGTATTTATGATCCAAAATTGGCATATGGAAAAAATCTATTATTGATTTATATAATTTTATATACGAAAAATTGTATTTATGATCCAAATATTTATCATCTAAAATTGGTATACGAAAAAATCTATTATTGATTTAAATGTTTTTATATACGAAAAAATTTATTATTAATCCAAAATTTTCTTTTTTAATCTTCTATTTAAAATAAATATATTATGAAAATAAATATACATACGAGATCAATATGTACACACGAATTTGTTACTAATTTAGCTTGTAAAAACATTCCTCAATAAACATGTGCGGTTGCAACAAAGATCGCTGCTACTTATCATTTATTTCTTTTACATTTCTTTTTTAACTAAAAATAATAATTAAAACTTAGATGCAACCTATTTGAAAACAACAATGTTGTTTTCTAATTAAATTAAATAGGTCAATTAATTAATGTGATGTTTAATAGGATATATTTTAAATTTTTTTATGAGTTGTATAGATATTTATAAAATATAGATAAATTGTTTATATAATAAAAATGTAATATAACATAAAAAATTGAGTAGATCCAATTCTAAAAACTCAAATGGCTATAATAGATATGTTTTCTCTGATACAATGTTTTTCTTTCATAGCAGTTAGAGATTATGGTGCGTAGAAATGTAAACGGATTTCTCCATATTCAATATTAAGTTTGTCTCAATCATGAAATGTTTTTTTTTAAAATATTAATAATAATATAATAGTAATAAATAGTTAAATTATAAACAAAAAAGTAAACAAAATAGCAGTTTGGCATGCATCACTTCAGTGTAAGAGTAGTGTTGCAGGCATTATCTGTTCACAACTGAACAAATTAATAATTGCAAAGCAGACAAAATCAAGGGGTGCAAAATTAAAAATAATAGAGAAATTAGTAGAAAATTTCCAAATTCAGAGGGGTTCGCCCCTGCATAAAATAAAATAAAGTTACATTAATACTGACCCGCTCCTTTAACACTTGGAGAGTACAATCTGTTTCTGCATTTAATTTTGATATGTCTTCTTCCCATCAAAGTGAATATACCAATTGAAAAAATTAATATTTATATTTTAACTTATTATTTATATAATAATTCCCATAATACGTATTATTCAGTAACTTATTTTCTTTTCAATTCCCATAATACGTATTACTTAGTAACTCATTTTCTTTCTATTTTTTTTATATATAATGGGAAATGTAAACGAGTATTGTAAATGACTATGTCAAGTCTTTAAGAAGTCTTGGTGTTATCTTTCCTATCATTAGACATAGTGAATTGACTGCTAATAGATTTCAAATGAATCAAACTATTCAAACCATTTCACCCTCTACAAGCATCACCTGATGGTTTATTGTGAACATATTTTTCTGCCTTTTATGACTTTCCAAAACAGAACCACTGAAACACCAAGAACTGTCATATATTTTTTAAGGTAATTTAGTTTCATCAGAAAACATTTCTACAAACATGAGAGGTGATTCAATAAACAACTAATAATTGAAAAACTTAATGGTCAATCATCATTGAAAATAATACTTTTTGATTGGATATACCGATAACTTTAGGCTTTACTTATTATTCTCGACTTCACTTAATGAAGGAGATATATATGTAAAGACATTCTAATACCAAAGTAAAGTGGACCCTAATTTATAGTGAAGCTCAAATTAAGTACTGTTCTATTTGATTTTTATTTCTATTAAAATGATCATGGGGATGACTACTAGATATACGTATATTTTGTGTCATAACTTAACATGATATTCATGTGGTAATTATTAAGTTTGAATATACTCATGAAGTTTGGAATGACGAAACTTCATTATGCATGAGTTTAAAGGGTGGTGTTAGAGGTAATTTCATGAAATGTGTCATTTTATTCTATTAAGGTGTTACATGTAATTTTACCTTAGACTTTTTATTCATTTAGACCTCATAATTGGACTTGTTTGTTCACTAAAAAGTATATTTCCTTTATGGATAGTTCATGATATCACTAGTGCATAAATGACTTTTTACATCGGGTGAAACTGACTTTTTACATCGGTTCTGGGTCCGATGTAAAGTCAGGCGATATAGTAAATCAGGGACTTTTTACATCGGTTCTGGGACCGATGTAAAAAGTCTCTTTTTTACATCGGTTATAATATATGAACCGATGTAAGAAACAGTTATTATGTTCACACGGAGGAAGGTCTGACGAACGGTGTGCCCGCGGCTGCGCTACTTCACGGAGATTCCGAGATTGCAAGTTGCGCTGCTTCGCGGAGAAAGAAAAATATAATCAAATTTCAATGGCAAGGTGATAACTATATTAAGATTTCAAGATTCAGTTGCTAATTTTCTATGGTTGGTTGTTGGTTGGTGTTATTGACACTATATTACTTGCATTTTTAAGAGACATAAAAAAGAACGTGACAATAATGGTGCCTAGCTAGTAGCCACAAATTCTTCAAGCCGTTCCTTATCTATCTCTATCTATACAATATTATATTTACATTATCAACAATATATATATATATATATATATATATATATATATATATATATATATATATATATATATATATATATATATATATATATATAACCAATTGCGGAAACTTTTTCTGAGATATCTATTCTAACACCTGATGTCAATGAATCATGTATTATATATATTGTTATAGATTATAAATTGTTTTTATAAATAATTTTGAAGAATTTCAAAAAATATTATAAATTGTTTTGATGAAATCAATTTAAATATCACGTGACAAAACTTATCTCGTTAAAAATATTATAAGTTAAAATGAATTCAAACAAAAAATTTGTACATAATGTACTGTAGCATTATCTCTTCTAGCATGTTAATCTTCCCTAAGAACAAGATTTCTCTATTCTCTAGGTATGTTTTCTAATATTTTCGATTATGGTTTCACAATGCATAACACCTTATCTTCTCTTAAAGATATTGTTGCTTTTTTAACTCAACAAATAAAGTTTCTCAAAGAAAATTGTTCAAGTTAAAGCGCTTGAAATGAATTTCTACCTAGTGTTAACATAAGGTATTGACTTAAATCAAGAGAACAAACATTGAATCAATAACATTATGGATCAAATAAGTGAAGAATGTGACTTACAGTTGAAACGGCGAGCGAGGAAGGCGTGAATCGGCCGGTGAAAAGTCGTGAACAGAGTGAACGACGTGAAACGGCGGCAAGGAGACGTAATCAAATTTCAACAAACCGCATCATCTATGTTCATCAAACAAATCTGCAAATTCACAACAAAAATCATCATCAATGGCGGTCGAAAACGATGAAACACGAACGAACAGAACAACCGCGACGACCAGAAATGGCGGAAACACGAACAGAAACCACCGCGGTCGAAGAGGACGACCGGAAACGGCGGTCGAAGAACCTTCGGAAACGGAAGTCGATGATGGTGGCTGGGAAACGGCGGTGGTTGGGTCGTGAGCGTGAGCGTAACGAAAACGGCGGTCGAAGAACCTTCGAAAACGGCGGTCGAAGAACCTTCGGAAACTGCGGTCGAAGAAGCTTCGGAAACGGCGGTCGATGATGGTGGCTGGGAAACGGCGGTGGTTGGGTCGTGAGCGTACATTGGAAAGGAGTGAAACGGCGGCCAAGGAATATTATACAGTGGAAATAATGAAATATTTTGAATTTGGGAAATAAGGGTTTGGAAGCTATTACCTCGGTGGAACTGAAAAACCGATGTAAGGGTTGGCTTAGTGGAGAACCTATTACATCGGTGGATCCTTATAATCGATGTAAAGGGTTTTGCACCTATTACATCGGTGGATCATAATACCCGATGCAAGCTTTTTTTCTGACTTTTTTACATCGGTTTAAACTTCCACCGATGTAATAAGTTGCGAAAAAATTAATTTATTCTTTAATTTATTTTTTATATTAATATTTGTTGTGAAGATATTACATCGGTTTTTAGTCAACCGATGTAATATGTTGCATGTTTTTTATTAATATTTCTACTACCTTGTTTCTTATTTACAAAAATGCCACCGTATTTTTTTCTGAAAACTTTTTACATCGGTGGATGCGTTTGCCCGATGTAATAGGTAGCGAAATATATATTTTTTCATATTTTTTATATCATTGCAAATAAATACCTGATGTAAAAAGTTTGTTAATTGTATTTTTTACATCATATATTTTGATACCCGATGTAAAAACATTTTCTCAAATGTCTTTTGTTTAGTAGTGTATATTTGGATTCGGCCTTTTAAACTCATATCATTACCATTCGAGATATACATGGTTCATAATGTATTTGTATCACATCTAAGTCAATTAGTTTGCTTGACTAAAAGTTATCGAGATGAAGCTTCACTCTTAAATTAGCATAAGGAAGGCTTCTAACACTATGGATTGGAAATTTTTTCTCAATGTTTTTTATATCTTTAGTTTCAATCAAGTTTTTTTGCATCTAGATGACACCATCCTCAATTTGACCAAAATATTCCTTATCATTAATGGCAAAGCAAAAAGATTTTATTAATTGCACCAAGGAATTTTATGATGGTAAAATTTTTGCTCATGTTTTATTTGCATGACACGGGAAGTTTTTAGTATACACATATCTTTTCTCGTTGATAGTACACATATAGATTGCATAAATGGTCCTAGAGACACGAGGATCCCTAGTCATGCTATGCTTTCTTTGTTGAATATATAATGATTTTTTTTTGTTTGCAAAGGAACTAAAAATGTTGAGTATATTAACTACATTTTAAACAACATGCAGTTAGTTCATATCAAATCATCAGTCATTCTAAACGTATGCTTTTCTCTAATGTTATTCATGTTTCTAGATTAATTCTTAGTTCTCAAATTCTGAACATTTTCAATGGCAGACTTTCATTCAATTATTTGGGACTATCAATTTTTAAAGGCAAACCAATAAGGACCCATTTGTAAAATAATGCAAATAAAATCAAAGTTAAATTTGCTTCTTGAAAGGGTCGTCTTTTGTCCATCATGGGAAAGAACCAATTTATTAGCGTGAGAATAAGATTGATTCTGCATCTGGCCTTATGTTTGATGATAATGTTACATGTTATCTTTAAGAATAATTGTGTACAATTGATAGTTTATGTCTAGTATGTAGTTTTTGCTAAACAGGTTTTGACTCTAGTAAGAAGGCGTGTGACGTCACCAGGCTCTGAACTCAACACTCTAGAAGAATACCTTTGGTGTGTTATAAGTTAAATCGAGATTAAGAAATACTTCTTATGCAACGATTCTAAGGAACGTTAGTAAAAGAACTTCTGATAGTAACTTATTCAAGGAAGCTTTGGAGGCCTTCTAAAGCTTTACTTTTGTTGTTCCAAGTTCTGAAGATGCTGAAGACAAGGTTCTGCTGAACGAGTTCTGAAGATCTGAAGATATTCTTCTGAAGACCAAGTGCTGAAGATTGAGAAGGCAAGGGTTCTTTGAACAATCCCAGTAAGATTCTAAAGACTTAAATTCTAAAGATACATATTTATGATCCTTCTATAACATGCTTCATCAACAAATATATCAAAAGCCTCTGAAGATATAGAAGACGAAGATCAAGATTAAGGGATTGTCTGTGATGGTGAGTATAAAAGTACAAAAGTAAATTGTGACCTCTACTCTTTAGAGTGGCGCAAAGACAACCTTTTTGTACTATTGTCTACCAGTCTCACCATGACCGCTGGAAACAAAATAACTGTATTTATGTTTCCTATTCTACCCTCTAACAAATCTCTTCTTTTCATCTATAAAAGAAGTACTTGGAAGAATTTGAAATCTACGAATCAGTTATACAAAACTACACCAATCCGCTACATAAACTCTGTAGAGTAAATTCCTTGTATAGTTTTGTAAATAAGCAAGGAGCTTTTGTTCGTATCTTGCTATCAACACTTTTATGTTGTTGTACTTAAACATTGTGTAATTTGCTTGTGCATAAGCATATTTGTATACACAATTTTGTAATCAACTGTGGTTTATAGGTTACTTGAGAGACTCTGTGTAGTATGGATTCTCAAGAAGACTTTGGTTACAGTCATAGTGGTTTGCAATAAGGATCAACAGACTTATTAGGGGTACTAGTAGGGTTGATCAAATTTATTGTAGTTGTCTGTAATTTGGTTGACTATAATGGATTACGTCCTTATGTATAAGGAAAATCACCTTTCGGGATGGACTGGAGTAACTTAGTTAACCGTGAACCAAGATAAAAATAATTGCGTTCATCTATTTTTATTCACTTGTTATCTTTGTGGTTGAGTTGTAAAAAGATTATATTTTGTGCAACCTAATTCCAACCCCCTTTATTGTTCTCACACCTTCAATTGGCATCAGAGCTTCGGTTATGGTAATGATTTATATAAAACACTTAACCGTGTCGGATAAAGATCCAGACGAGTTTTAGAAACACTATAGTTGATCCTATTCCACCAACGCCAAATACAGTTTCTGATAAAGATAACTACAAACTAAACCTCCTATTTTTTATGGTGAAAAATTTGAGTACTGGAAAGATAGACTAGAAAATTTCTTTCTAGATCATGATGTTGATCTTTGGGATATAGTAGCAGATGGCTATGAATATCCTACAGATGAGAATGGAAAGCAGCTTAAAAGGAAACCTATGACTGATCAACAAAAGAAGAGTTGTAAGAATAATCATAAATCCAAAATCATCTTGTTGAATGTTATTTCTTACACTAAGTATGAGAAGATCACAAATAAAGACTCAATTAAGTCTATATTTGACTCTCTCTCGGAATGACTCATGAAGGAAATGATCAGGTCAAGGAGACCAAGGCTATGGCCTTGATTCAAAAGTATGAAGCCTTAAATATGGAGGATGATGAAATAGTTGAGATTATGTTCTTGAGGTCTCAAACCTTAGTTGTAGGGCTGAGAGTTCTGAATAAAGGATATTCAACGTCAGATCATGTGAAGAATATTATTAGAAGTTTGTCATCCAAATGGAGGCCTATGGTAACTACACTCAAACTTGTAAAGGATCTGAACAATACTTCTATATAAGAACTGGTGAATTCTCTAAGAAGTCATGAGATTGAGTTAGATCAGGATGAACCTCTAAAGAGAGTAAAATACATTGAGCTCAAGTCTGTCAGAAGATATGAGAAGTTCAAAGCTCTTCAAGTTTAAGAGATTGGGGATTTAAAAGAAGATTCTAATGAAGATGTAGATGAAGATGAGTTGTCTCTACTTTCCAGAAGGGTTAACCGTCTCTGGAAGAAAAATCAAGGCAACAATTTCAGAAGTACTAGAAAGACTGGTGGTCACTTCGAGTCTACTTATGGTCAAAAGAAGTCTAGTGGCAAAGAAGTCTCTTGCTATGAGTGTAACGAGCCAGGACACAATATGAATGATTGTCCTGAACTTCAGAAGGACAAGTCCAAGAAGAAAGCTCTCGAGAGTAAGAAGAAAGGACTGATGGCAATCTGAGATTAGTCTGACTCTTTAGAAGATGACTCAGAAGAAGAACATGCTAACACGACATTGATGGCTCAAATTAGAACGTTTGTTAAAAGGATCCCTCTAGAAGATAAAGCAGAATCAGAATCAGACTCAGAAGAGGTATTCTCCAAATAAGTATTTTCCGACCTTACTCATTCTCACTTAACTTTTTATTTACTTGAAATTCTAAAAAAAACATGAGTTACTCAAGATTGAATTCAAGGATTTTAAAAAGTACCATGAATCCACATCTTCTAAAAACAACAAGCTTAAGGAAGATCTCTCCATTTTAAATGAAATTTATTTCTCAAAGACGAGAACTCTGCCCTTAAAGGCACGAGAACTCTTCCAAAATCTTTTGAGAGTACTGATGATGTCATCATGAAATATGACAAATCTTTTCAAAAGTTCTTAGCTAGAAGCATAGGGAGAAGCACGATGGATTATATAATCTATGGCGTGAGCAGAAATGGAACCAATGGTATTGGTTATAACTCCTATGACAAATCTAATTCTAATAAGGAAGACAAACCTAATACTCTTTATTCCTATTTTGTCTCTGTAGAGTTTGTGTATAAAGATAAGGGAAAAGAAAAAGAGGAATCTGCTTCTGAACCTAAGGCAAAACCTTTGGAAAAATCATATAGGTTTAATTCTTTCAAAAATGATTATTCTACTGCTAAACCCAAAGTTGTTAAAAACTCTGGGGGAACTAACAAGAGAGGACCCAAGAAATTATGGGTAACCAAGAATCAAATAATCTATGTTGTAGATATTCTGAGCAGCGCAGTTGAAACACCTATTATGGTACTTGGACTATGGCTGCTTGCGACACATGGTGGGAAGAAGGTATATGTTCCTAAACCTAGAACTTAAGCCTGGAAGCATTATGGAAACGAAGTTGATAAAATTAATAAAGTTACTCCATAAGGACAATAATTTAAAGTCTCAGAAGATGCAAAATCAAAAGTTGATGAAGCATAAAAAATGATGACGATTATGGAAAGGATTCACTCTCAGTGTACAATCATCTTGATTAACGTACTGTCTTTTAAGGTACGTATTATTCTTGTTGTGAAATTCTCGGATGTGATACTTAGATTCAATGAAGTTCTCATATATTAGAAGTATCCTGTTCAGAATATTCTCTTGAGAATATCTATGTTCGTTGGTTACTGAAGAAATTACTTCATTAAATATGTTGTCAGTAAAGTGAAAGGCTAGTGATTAAATTTAAGACAATTGTCTTTTCTCAACCATGCCTAACATTTAATGTGATGCATTGGGTAATGAGTTTATTTTGGGATTATAGTGATAAATCCTTACGTTTTCCCTTTGGCATATTGATTTCACTATTATGGGTTTAATAATCATTACTAAAATTACTTTTAAAAACTCTCACTTCACTTCACACAACTATTATCCTACGTTACATATTTTTGCTCCTCTCTGTTTCTTTTTCTTCAAAAACCCTAATTTATCAAAACCCTAAATCTCCTCGTTCGTCTCGGTTTTGTGTCTGTTTCTTCTTAATCAAATGGATTCTCAACAACACAAGTCTTCTTCTTCACAAAAAGTCAAGTGCGTAATGGATTTCTTAAACTACAATGCTTTATTTTCATATATCAGTTAGTGGTTCTTTCCAAGTTTATGGTGAACTTTGAAAATCTCAAAGAAAATGGTTTTGATTTGTCTAGCACTGTGAACTCTCAAGGATGGGGAACTTTCTTTAATATTCTTAAAGGTCCAACCTTTCCATATTTAGCTAAGAAATTTTGGATTATGGAGAAAGAATCAAGAAAAGGCATTACAACTAATGTGGTTGGAATGAATGTAAGTATCAGTGAAGAATCTATTACTCAACTACTTAATCATGATGGAACTGGTCTGAAATGTTGCAGCCTAAATAGCAAGACAACCAGTTTGAAGACACGAATATACGTTAACTCAAAAGTTTTCAAAAGTAAAAATATTTCCTCAGTGGTCAAGGATCTTCTGCCTTCTCTCATTATTTGGGCCATAATCATCCAAAAATGCATTTATCTCAAACCCTCTACCAATGTTTTGCCCCAAGTCAACTATGATGAAAATTAGATTATGTATAATATAGCTTATGAGAAAAAGGTTAATATTCCTTTTATACTCTTCAGGTATTTAAGAAACTCTCTCAAAATTTATAGACTTGATGAGAAATAACCTATCAGGTGGATACCTCTAGGAAGACTTATTACAACTTCCTTGATAAACTGTGGTTTGGTTGACTCTCTCAGAAGTGCAAATATGGCGAAATATTTGACTCCTTGTTCTAGAAAATTGTTTGATGGAATAAACTTGAAGAATATGATCTCCTCAATATTCCCTACTCAAGAATAATTCTTAACATGGTCTACACCCTATTATGCACCAAGAATTAAAGATGGATACTTGTTCACGGCCACATTGGTCCAATAGCTCTTCTCAACTATCTGGAAGAATGTCTCTTAAAGAAAGAATCTCCCAGTATGTCTCCTAAAACTGTGATATCAATTGTTCGTGATTGTTGTACCCCAAAATTTTCCCTCTCATTTATCAAATATTTTCTCACAAAAATCTCTCTTGGTTCAAGATTGCACTAGGGTTGATCAGCTCAAGACACCTCCTTAAGCACTGTTGACCAAAATTAGGGTTTGAGATTGCACAAGGATATTTGAACTTTCAGTGCTTCATATGACTTCCATGGATCATTATGGACCCCCAAGATTACTCATGTCAAGTTTCAAGCCTTGGATCACACTTTTGCTCAGTCAATTGAGCAGTTGACCTAAAAATCAACTGTAATGGGGAAAGAGTCAACTATGGCCAATTTACAGTCAAACTTCATAATTTTTTATCCACATAAACATTATAAACTCATATGTATCATTTGATCAAATCATCAAAAGGGCAAAATGGTCAAAATTAGGGTTTTGACTGAGAAAGGATAATTTCTGATTTTTGACCGAGAAAATGATAAATTGGTTTGAAGCATGATCTCAAGAGTTCAATTGCATCATTTTTACCTAATGACATGACCTAAAACATTGTTCAAGATGAATTGGATTGACAGTGAATTTTTAGTCAGCTGATCAAAAGTCAATTGTGCACTGAAAAGTCAAACTTTGACTTTTTGGTCAAAATTCAATGTCAAAGATCACAATTAATCAAAACATGTCAAAATATAAAACTTATTCATCAAGAAATCAAAAATTCAAGATTTCATTTTGAAAAGTCAAAGTTTTCTAACTTAGAAATTTTTCTAAGTGTTTAAAACTTCATGTTTTTTCATAACTTTAAGCCAACTTTTCACCATGATGCAAGAGGATTCAGAAGAAACCTTCAACATGAAAGTTGTAGATATCCATGATATCTATAAAATTCATTTACACAACTTCTCCTAAAAGTTTTTTGATCTCAAGTTATTAATTCCTACAGTCATGGTCTTGAAATTGAACACTTAGTGAAATTTTGCCCTAGTTTTGGTCAGGATTTTGACCTAACTTCATGGCACTTTTTCATATAGTTCCAAAGAGAATTTTCAAAAGTGATTCAAATAGGGGTTGTAGAGAACATTACAAGCTTTCCAAAATGTCCAAGAACTCCTTGATATCATTCTTGAGCAGTGAGAATCGAAGAGATGAAGTTAGGGTTTTCACACTTGAAATACAAGTCATTTTGTGATGAACAAGATTCAAATTTCAAACCTATGCTGCATAATCTCTACTTTACAGGCCTCAAAATTGTTAGGCACTCTATAATTAATTTCTTGCACAGTTGTTAGAGGTCTCAATTCAAGCATTCAATGTAAGGCCATGCTTTATATCCATTTTGGGAAGAAAGTGCACAATGCCATTTTGATAAAGTAGCTTTTTGCACAAAACTTGTTCTTGAGCCTTGCAATTGTTTTCTTCTGATCATACATGTCCTATAACTCAAGAGAAGTTTGTCTAAACACTTAAAATCACTCAGCCCATGCCTGTACTTCCTCTTGGAACCATACTTCCCACTTTTCTTCAAAATCAAGTAACATGGTAATCAGTCTAGAACTTGTACTTCTAACCCTCTCAAGCACTCAAGCCTTTTGCTTATACATACACAAGTAATTTGTCACAAAACACACGCATGATTGAGCCCTGAAAAGAGCAAGAACTCAAATTTTCATCTCACACCTCCATTGTTGCATATTCTGGCCAGAAATCCCAAAACCAAAAACTACTCGTGCGTTTCTTGGCTTCTTGCTTCCAAAAGCTTCCAAGCATCATACACAAATAATCCCATACCCTTTTAAAGTTCTGTAACACCATCTTCCTCCATTTCCAAGTTCAAAAACAGAGCACTGCAAGTGGACTTCTCCATACCATTTCAGCCACTCTCCAACCAAGCTAATCATTGCATTAGCTTCCTGGGACCTCAGTGGAGCTATTCTGATCATCACAACACCTTGAGGAGTGCTCAAACTCAGAATACGATTTCCAGTTTTGAGGTAAGTTTCCTTAAATTTGAACTTTTCATACAATCATCATTAATGGTTTATTTGTGAATGAAAAATGTAGATATCATTGCCCTAAAGCTAACCATGTCCATAATTTTCATTTATGTTGCTTGAGCTTAGAGAATTTTAAGATTGAAGTTTCTGAAATTTTTAGGGTTCAGATTAGGGCCATTAAAATTCATGCTTGTCTTTGATCTTTAATTTTATTGCTTGACATGTCTGAAATCGTGAGGGAATTTGCCACAAGATTCATGTTTACACTTTTGCAAATGGATGAAAAACGAACAAGATGCAGGTACTCTGGCTAGGCGTGAGGTTCAAGATGAAGTTCAGGCCATGGACTTGATTTCTAATATATATTTATTGTTTTGTTTATATGAAAGGATGTATAGTCACCCCAGTAATAAAGCGCGCGCCTGTTAACCTTTGGGACCTGGGTTCGAGCCCCAGTAGTACCCTTTTACTCATTTTCTCATTTTTTCTCATATTTTTGGTGTTTGTTTGCAGCGCTGGGGCCCCTGTGTTGGGCCTAGTATTTTTGCTCATCTCATACTCCATGCTCACTATTCACACCCCTGGCCCATTTTCTTTTCCTTTTTCTTTTCTTTATTTATTTGTTTTCTTTAATATTTTATTTAATATTAGAAAAATTAGAAAAAATATAAAAACATTAGATTTATATTTTGATATAGTTTATTTATTTTTACAATAAAAATTATTTTTATTTAATCATACTTTATCTATTTTACTAATTAATTTGTAAATTTAATTAGAAACTAGGATTTTAATTATTTCTTTTACAATTAAAAAATATTCTTTTAAAACCAAAAAGACCAAAAATATTTTACCATATATTATTTTCAAGACAAAAAGACATTAAAAATATTTTTTTTACAAACTTAATTTCTTTTTCTTTCTTAATCAATTAATATTTAGATTAGGGTTTTATTTAATTTTCTTTTCCTAATTAATTTAGGTTTACTTTTACTAATTTAACTAATTTAACTAAAACATTTTCAAAAGATCAACACTTTGTATACATTCTTACGAACGAGAATCATTACAAAATTTGCCTAAACGATGGCGCCTTTTTAAAATACTTTCAAAAACCACACAAAACACATTTCCAAACAAAAGCAAGTGACCTAGAAAGTAACTAAGAGCCCATGGAAAACCATGGATGAAAAGGATGCTAATACCTTCCCTTTTCATAATCTACCCCCCTAACTCAAGAAACAATCTCAAACTTCTTTCCTGTGATTTTTCACCTTCCTTTTGGATAAAAGAAAAGTCGGCGGCGACTCTTGCTAACCGCAACATTTGCGATAAAACGCAAAACACCAAGTCATTTCTCCCACCGTATCACAGTGATCCTCCAGAAATTATTTCTCATGAAGTTCTTAGAAGTATCTATCGTATTGTTGAGTTCTATGGGTATTCTAATAGACTCCCATGTATTTTTGAAGTTCATAAAAAAATCAGAAGAAAAAAAGCTATTGTTTATCAAAAGTTTAATAATGAAAAATCATCAAGCATGAAGTGTGACAGATCATCTGTTGTGCCCCAAAATTTTCCCTCTCATTTCTCAAGAATTTTCTCACAAGATCTCCCATGACTCAAGTTTGTAGCACTGATACATCAATTTAGGTTTGGAATTGGCACAAGGGCAAAATGGTCAAAATGCACACTGAAAAGTCAAACTTTGACTTTTTAATCAAAATCAAGTTATCAAGAATCACATTTCATCAAGACATGGTAGAATATGAGGTTGTTTCATCAAGAAAATCAAAAGTCAAAATTACTTTGGAAAAGTCAAAGTTCTAAACACTTAGAAATTTTTCTAAGTGTTAAGAAAATATGATAAGTTCAGAACTTTTGGCCAGACTTTTATCATGATGCAAGATGATTCAGGAAGAACTTATGACATGAAAGTTATAGATCTCAATGAGATCTAAAACATTGCTGAACAGAACTTCTCCTAGAAATGCTGGGATTTCAAGTTATAAATCCTTGAAGACACGTCCATGAAACTAAAACACTTAGTAGATTCTGAGTATTTCCAAGTCAGAATTTGGTTAGAACTTTTGGGCCAGTTTTCACGTAGGTACAATCAGAGTTTACAAAGATGATTCAAAGAGGGATTATAAAGCATGTTACAAGCTTTCTGAAAAGTCTGAGAACTCCTTCAGATCATGCTGGAGCGGGGAGATTCAAAGATCAAAAGTTGGACATTTGTTCTTAATCTAAGTTACGTTTATGCTGAACTTCTGATCCAGTTTCAAGCTAGGCTGCATAATCTCATGTTGCAGTTCTTCTTGCTTGTTAAATCTCATCATCATTTAATGCTCACACCAACTTTTGAGTCTTTATCCTAGTGTTTAAGCCTTTATCCAAAAGGTCTTCCCACATGTGGTATAAAAGTACCATTGCTGTCCTTGAAAAGTAAACTTTTGTACAAGGTTTATTTTGAGCCCATACTTTACTTTGTTTCTGAGTGTACTTCCCCACAAATCATGCCTACAAACTCAGAATGGGTGTGTTTAAATCTGCTAACCACCCTACCTTGCCTTGAAACATGCTTGTCTAAACTTGCTTCAAAAACAAGTCAACGACCCATAACACATGATGGTTGTACTCCTGATTTCTCCAAGATTCTAAATACCTTGCCTATAAATTAAACTTCATTTGCAAACTGAGGGAGGAGGATTGAAAAAAAGCCCCGAAACCTTGATGAAAATTCCTAAGAACCTGAAACTGCAACACAAACACAAAACCTGCTAGTTTTTTATTTTTGCATCCAAACTCTGATTTTCCTTGTGTGTTTCTTGGCCAAATCATCCACACAGTTTCTAGTATACACATAGAAGCCTTCCCAACTTATGTTTACAAACTGTAATACAGTCTTCACCACTCTTCATTTCAAAAATCAGAACTTTGCATCTTGACTGCTCTATAGCATTCCAACCAGCCATAACAAAAGTTAAGGATTGTTTTAGCTTTCTGGGAACTTGAGGAAGCTAACCAGAACATCACAGCAGTCTGAACCAGGCTCTAACTCACAGAACAATTTCTAGCTGCAAGGTAAGTTTCTTCTAATTTTCATCTCATTATTTAGGCATTGTTATACTTGCAATTCCAAAGACACAATGTAAATATCATGGCTCTGAATCTGTACATATTTATAGACTTCATTTATATGGCCTAAGTAGAGAGAATTTCAGATCAGAACTTCTTAAGGAAATTAGGGTTCAGAATTAGGATTAGCAAAATTCATGCTTGCTTTTGGTTTACAGTTTTGATGCTTTGTATTTCTGAAACCATGATGAAATTTGCCATAACTTCTATGTTTGCATTTTCCATTTTTGTTGAGAAATGACTAAGTTGCAGATACTCTGGCTGGCGCAAATAAGGAGATGAAGTTCATCATCAGAACTTTTAAAATATGTTTATGTTTTTGCTTCTAATACCGGATATATAGCCACCCCAGTGGTAGAGAGCGCGCGTATAAAGCATTAGTGTTAAGGGTCCAGGGTTCTAGTCCCAAAAGCACCTTTTACGTTTATTTCTTAACATTTTTACCACATTATTTATCAAACAATAATCCTGGACCAGAACTTCTAGATAAACCCCTTCATTTGTTTGTCAAAACAGTACTCCTGGACCAGAACTTCTACATATTCTCATCCAACAGCATTGACACCTCACTTACCCATTATCAGAACTTCTAACCTTCCAGTAACACTAGAACTTCTAGGTGTCCAGCTGCATCAGAACTTCTAGGATCTCTCAGCAATCATAACTTCTAGGCTTTCCTTTGTTCCCAGTAACCTCCAAACTTTAGTGCGTCTGGATCCATAACTTCTGACTTTCCCCATTTCTGCTAATATTTTCTTTCTAATTTGCAGCGCGCCTGAGTCATAACTTTCTCTCTCTCTTATTTCTATTCTTTCAGCAATGCGCTGACTCTAAATCTCATTCTCTTATTATTTTTATCATCACTTTCATTTTCATTAATCAAAAACACCAAAAATACCTTATATTCATATACTTTGCTTTATTTCTTTTAAAACAAAAAGACTAAAAACATTTCCTTAAGCAAATTTATTTCTTCTCTTAGCCAAAACAAAACAAATCTATTTTACATTTCAATTCTTGTATATCATTTCAATATGGTTGTAATAGATAATTAGGACTTTAATTTCTTGCAACCCCCATTTTTAAATTTGTACACCCCATTCCCCAAGTGATTTTAATAGCGTAGGATATTTACTTTCCGTAATTTATCTCTTTCATATAAATGCTAGTAATTAGGGTTTGTATGGAAAGATAAAATTAATCTTAGAAAACACTAAGCCAAGATAAACCAAGCATGAAATACAAACACTTGCACACTTACACCTCTAGGGTTAACTCCACTTGTTGCCTTATGAAAAAATGATCATGTTACGCATGTGAGGAGTCTTAGCAAAACAATCAAAAATACAATATCACAGTCCCTTGATGACGCTTTAAATGTTGCCTTACAAATGATCTTAGTCCCTCAAGAGAAATGCTAAGATATCTCACAATATTGCTATCATGACTATACGATGACCCATGCCCGTCCCTTCACATCCAAAGATAAGGCTTCTTACCAATCAATGGTAAGATAGCAACATCTAAAGGAGGAGGAAAAGAACAAATACTTTTAAGTAGGTAGGAACGTTCTTAGTTGCTTGCTCATCTTCAAACACAAACATCTTTCTAAATGCACCAACACTTTCCATGAAATATTTTCAAAAGTCCAATACTTTGTATACATTCTTATAGAGACGAGAATCATTACAAAGTTTGCCTAAACGAAGGCGCTTTTCAAAAAAACTTTCAAAATCCACCACAAAGCACACTTTCAAACAAAAGCAATGATCTAGCAAGCAACTAAGAGCCCATATATAACTATAGATGAAAAGGGTGCTAACACCTTTCCTTTTCATAATCTACCCCCCCCCCCCCCCCCCCCCGAACTCAAGAAAATAATCTCAAAGGTCTTTCCTGTTCTTTTCACCCTTTCCTTATAGGATAAAAGAAAAGTCGGTGGTGACTCTTGCTATCCGCAATAATTGCGATCAAACACAAAACACCCAATTCAGTTCTCCCACTGTATTACAGAACTGGTGACTCTGCTATGGAAAATATTAAATGTGGGGTTACCTTAGGGCTATATCACCTTTGCTTACTTTTCTTTGTTTGACTTGTTTGCTTTATATTATGGTTCCTTGTTTGGACTTGTTTTGACCCTCTACCCGGATCTGGGGACACCTTTTATGTAAGTAGCAATAAGTTGTGGAAACTGTGAGGGGTATACCGACATGGTATAAGCAATAGCTACGTTAGTGTGACACATTTTTTGGTACCAGTAGCCCTTGAGTAGTCAAGGAGAATACGGGGAAGCTGTGTGGTGTCATAAAGCACTAATTGACTTTAGAACCTTTACTAGAACAACTTGGCCTTTAGAAAGTAGTGAGGTAGCTGACTTTGGTGTAGTCTGAAGTTGGTTGTTAATCGATACTACGCTCATTGAGATTGCACTTTCGGGATATTTCGGTCGCTATTAAAGAGGATTGCGCTGAAACAATGCCCGATGAAGAAAGATCAGTGATATTGAGATCTCCTAGAACCCGATAACTTTCTAGGACAGGTTGAACCAACTAAACTTCAAGAGGGTACTTACCTTCGAACCTCATACAAGCCTAAACCTAAGGACTTGTTTGCTTTGTGTGTATATGCTTACATGTACATAACATCATAACATCATACCATTGCATTTGCACTAACCATTTCAAGGACTTTTTGGGATTTATCTTTGTTCTGTTTTGTAGGACATGGCTTCCACCCACGGGAATACTATCCAAGTCAATCTCGTAAGAATTACTTCTCAACTCAAAGTGTTAGCATCGAGTGTTACTGAGAGTTCTTCATTCACCGAAAGACATGGTATACTCCTAAACTTGTTACCTCAAGCATTGATGAAGACATGATGAAGGTGCTTTTCCAGTTCTTCGACCCTTTGCACAATTGCTTTACCTTCCCCGATTACCAGCTTGTACCTACTATGGAAGAATTCTCTCAAATCCTGGGACTTCCTATTCTCAATCAACTACCTTTCAACGGTATCGAAAAAGACCTAAGCCCTGGAGAGATTGCCCGAGCTCTTCACTTGCAACAATCCGACATCATGGCTAATTGGGAAACAAGAAGTGGTGTCAAAGGGTTCCTAGCCAAGTTCCTGTTGGAGAAAGCTCAAGATTGTTGGAACACTCTGGATTTACAAGCCTTTGAAGAAATCTTGGCCCTTCACATCTATGGGATGGTACTATTTCCAAATCCTGACCAACTTATAGATGTAAATGTTGTCAAAATCTTCATATCTCGCAATCTGGTGCCTACTTTGTTGGGAGATATCCTGCATTCTCTCCACTCTCGTACCATGAAGATAAAAGGATCCCTCATGTGTTGCACCCCTCTATTGGCTAGGTAGTTTATTTCGCACCTCTCGCGATCTATGGTGAAGAACGAACAAGGTCTCAGGTGGTCCAATAGGTTGATGTCACTCAGACATTCGGATATTCACTAGTGTTCTCGATCCTTGGAGAATATTACTATCATCGACCATTGTGAGGAATTCCCTAATGTCCATTTTCTTGGCATTATGGGAAGTATCACTTACAACCCTTGATTAGCTTTACGACAGTTTGGGTATGCCCGAAGAGATGGTCCTCATGATATGCTCATCCAAGGAGTGGTGTTCGACTACGAGAGCGACAATCAAGGCTACCGTCAAAGGTTTGTATGAGCTTGGAGGATGGTAAACAAAGTGGATATCAAGACACTAGGACACAATAATTCTATTCCCCTTGAGCCTTACCTTAGGTGGGTACGAGCTCATGCTTAAAAGCTCATAATGCCTTACCCCTCCATCCTACCTGTTATCGCGGAGCCTGTTGCTGAAGGAGATGTCCCATATACTGTCCTCTATCCCAACATACCTACTTCTCTTGAATACTTACAAAAAGGTTGGATTTAGCTAAAGGAAGAGCGAGACACCTTTGAATCTCAGTTCTATGCAAGTGAGAAAAGGGTTTTCGAGCTTACAAGGAAACTTCATGAAGAACAAAGCTTGAACGCCTACATTGCACCAAAGAGGATGCGTTCGACCTTTTTATCTTAGGAATTTATTTTGTAAGCCCAAGAGGCACGTTGTAACCATTTTGAACTGATTAATGCAATTTGACATTTGTTCATTCTTTGTCTAGAAAAATTTAAATCTTATAAATCCTTGAAATCATTTGCATGCACATTTTTCATGCATCATAACATAAACAGGTTTTCCACAACAAGTTTCCTTATATTTCTGCTATTTATTTCAGTAAGATGGTGTTGTACCCCAAAATTTTCCCTCCCATATTTCTCAACACATGGCAAGTGAGGTCCCTAAATTGCTCAAGGAAGTCTAAAGGGTTGGCCAGACAAACTCTCTCCTAAGGCAGTCTACCTCAAATTAGGGTTTCATTTTGCATCAAGATGCTTGAGTCCAAAGGATCCCAAATGCTCACCATTGTCCTAATATGTTCTCAAGATCATCCATGTCAAGTTTCAAGCCTTGCAGAGGAAGTTTGCTCAGTCAATTGCTCAAATGCTTGAAAATCGACTGTGCTAGGGCAAAAGTCAACTATGGCCCACATACAGTCAAACTTCAAGATTTTTGGTCAACATACTCATTTTGAAGTATTATTCATCATTTTATCAAGGTTTGATCACGATTCCTCAAGGATTGCTCACAATTCATCAAAACCCCAAAGTTGCTAAATTAGGGTTTTGTAGGAAAAGTCAACTCAACTTTGACCAAGCATAACTTTCTCATACTTTATCAAAAATGACCCATCCAAATCTCATTTTTAAGAGGATGCAATTCCCTACAATCCATCTTCAGCTCCTAAGTTCAAAATAGGCACTCACAAGAAGATATGAATTTGGACATTATAGGTTATTTTGAAAAAGTCAACAAAAACACCTTTTGGGTCAAAACTTCATACATAAACATGGAAGACTAAATTGAGATTAGACCAAAAGGGTTACTTAGAGGACACCCCAAGCTTTCTAAAAATTCCAAGAACACCTCTCTAGGATCAAAATTGAGAGAGTTATGCATTGGCTAAGTTGACCCTTTTTGCAAAATTGCCAAAAGTCAAATGTGTCCAAAATTGCATTTTTTGCTAAATGGGCCTAACTTTTTATGCTTGCATTGAGCTTGTGATGTGGTCCACGACCCATGAGCCCTTCCACTTGTCATTATTTTATTTTTATTATTTATTTTGATTTTATTTCATTTAAATCAAATAAAATCAATATAAAATAATGAAAATATCAAAAATCAATTAAACCTTGAGATTTTATGCATGATTAGAGTCATTATACAGCTGGTGGCAAGATCAAATCATGCAAGGCTTCATATGGACAGAAAAAGATTAAAAATGCTTGTTTTGGAAAGATTTGGTGCAAGGAATAAATCAATGGTCAATCTTCATAAATGGCAAAGATTTGATGCAAATTTTTACCCTAATGCATTCTCTAATATATATGGGACATTTCCAAGGCATGAGGAGGTTAGAAGCATCCGTGCAGAAGTGAAAGAAAAACTCAAAAAATTGCAAGAAAAGTGGTGATCCAATTCCTGTACTAAAGGCCAACTCGTGCCGTTCTCAGATTGCCAATTGATTGTTGGACATTGTGATACGGTGGGAGAACTGACTATGGTTTTGCATTTGTTTTCGCAAATGTTTCGGTTGAGCAAGAGTCGCCACCGACTTTTTATTTTATCCTAAGGAAAGGTTTAAAAAGCACAGCAAAAAACCTTTGAGATTTTTCTTGGGTTCGGGGAGTAGATTATAGAAAGGGAAGGTATTAACACCCTTTCTATCCATGGTTATCCATGGGCTTTTAGGTACTTGCTTAGATCAACTTGCCTTGGTTTTCAATTGTTTGAAATGGTGCTTTATGTGTGGTTTTTTTTTGAAAAGGTTTTGAAAAAGATGCCTTGTATAGGCTACCCTTGTAACAATTCTTTACTCGAATGTTTTACAAAAGGTGTTTGTCTTTTTGAAAAGATGTTTCAAGGTTTTTGAAAGTTTGTTTTGAAAGTGTTTGTGAAGCGTGGTTTGAAAATAGGCAAGTGTTTTCTTTGCAAGTGGACAAGTACTTAAGAGCGATCTACCCTAAAGTTCTCAAAGATTTTTGTTATGCTTTAACCCTTTTAACAATTTTGTTCCACCATTGTATTTGGTGGACAATCTTGTGTTAGGATATGAAAGGGACGGGCGCGGGTCATCGTTTAGACCATAATTGCAATAGTGCTAAGTATCCTTGGGCAATTTTTCCTTTGAAAGGGACTTTGATCATTTTAGGCAACTTTTCAAAAACGTCATCGAGGGACTATGATCATTTGATTTTTTGCTTTGCCCAAAGAGACCTAACATGCAATATGGCCTAATTTTGAAAGGCAACAAGTGGATGTAACCCTATGGGTGTTAGTGTGCAAGTGTGTTTTATTGCATACAAGAGTTTTTTTCTTTGAATTAGGTTTTTCTATTTCATTGATTTTATCTTGCCATACATGTCCTAATTACTAGCAATAAGAAGCGGAAATATAAAATCCTACGCTATTACAATAATTAGGGGAGGGGGATACACATTTGTACATGGGGGGTTCAACGAGAAAAATAGACAAAAAAGAAAATAGCAAAAAACAAGATATATATAGAGAGAGAGGGAGCCCGCGCGCTGCTGGGAGGTCATCAGAAGTTCTGACCCAGATCCGCTGCCAGATGATCAACCTCTTGGTTAAACTGTATGAGTCAGAACTTCTGACTCTGGCACCTGCAAAACAGAACCTTGTTAGTGGGGAAATCAGAAGTTCTGATTCCCCTGCGCTGCAAGACAGAAGTTTGTTAGTGGAGAAACCAGAAGTTCTGATTCTGCTGAAAAGGCAATAACTCTCAGAGGTTCTGATATCATTGACAGCAAAACAGGCTTCAGATGTGCTAACGTCAAAGTCAGCACTTGACTTTTCCCTGTACTAACCAGAACATCTGCAATCCTGTTGTTACTCCACAAAACAGGAAACATATTTGGAACAGATCCAGCAAATACAAAAATGTTTCAGAGGTCAGAACCACCAAGGTCCCAGGCAAATCCTATACTGGCTCAGAACGTTCTGAGGTATGAAAATCCTCAGAACATAAACAGCAACAACGTGATATTTACATTATGTTTATTTGAGTATGCACAACTGATGATGCTTAACAGCGTGATGAGGGTCAGCAGGTGCTTACCTGACTGTTGGAAAAGTTGGTGGGTGAAAGTTAGCTTTTGGCTCTGGTAGTGTTCTGGACAGATTTTCTTTGAAAGGGCTGGTAAAGGCGTATACGTATGTAGGGTCAGAAGTTTGGAAAGGGTGTTTTTTGGTTCACAGAGAAAACTGGATATTTGATGAAGTTTGAAGGTGAGAAACTCAAAGTTATGAAACAAAACTGGAGATTTTGACAGAGTTTCAGAATGCTATGTTGCTAAGAGTTCTGTTTCTCACTTAGCAATTTCTGTTTCTTTTCTTGAACGCCTTTTGCAGTGGTGAAGACTCTCTATTTATAGGCAAAGTTCTTGTGGATGCCTTGAACATTAAAGCGCCAACAGAGTTTGAATTTGTTCTTTGACAGAAATTCCTGGGAAGTTGTGATAACAGATAGCTTTCAGCCTAGGCTGCAGCAGCAGGCGTAGATTGAGGAGAAGTGACCTCTGAAGTGGGCGGTGGCGCGCAGACCCATGCCAGAATCTGCACAAAAGCGTTTTCCAAGCCACACGTGAATGTTCAGGAGTGTTTGGAAGCATTAATGGGCATTAAATGGTGATAAGACCTATCAACATAAATATTCTGGTAATGGAAACCAACGTTGCATCAGCAGCGTAGACCATGCTCTGGCCTTGGCTACCTGTTGTCTTAGTAAGCTCTGGAGATTCTCCTGGTTTTCTGGTATGTTCCTTGGATTTACTTCTGGACAATCCTGGGCTTAGAGATTCTGTATCAGTGTAACACCCATTCTTCTGACCTTTTCATCTTCTGAATTCGGCATGTTCTGAAGGAGCCTTCAGATTTCCCTGCTTCTCTTGCATTCCTTTAGCAAATTCTGACTGAGCTTGTGTAACTGCTGAAGGGGCATGTTCTGTTTGAGGCTTACATACTGAACCACGTTTACAACTTCTGATTGAACTGATGTAGCTGCTGAAAAGCCAACTTCTGACCACGCTCAGGCTTGCAACTTCTGACCGTTTTTATCTGGAATGGGTCCAGAAGTTCTGAAGCGCTGATTTTTTTCTTAAATACTCATTTTAGAGAAACGTTCTAAGTATTTAGAATTTGATTTTTCTTAAGATAAAAGCGTCATTTCGTAAGATCATCTTGCTCTTGTAAGCGGATTGCTTGGGCAAAAGGATAACTCAGGACTTGGATTTGTTTCAGAGGGACCTTGAAAATCCAAGATGGTTTCCTGAAGAAAGGGAGGGTAAATTTTGGGGTACAACAGTTGCCCCTGTTCAATCTTCTTGAACCTGAAGAGTTAGATTGGCAATCTTACCTTTCGTGACTCGAAGGTAAAAGGAGATTGGACACTAGAGTGCCCTTAAATTTGCACTCGTCAAAGCAATGAATGCGGAAATGGGCTTAAAGATGCCATTTGGAGATGGGCTTAAAGATGCCATCTGGAAATGGGCTTAAAGATGCCATCTGGAAGGGTGACCGAATCTCGTCGGGGATGGGCTTAAAGATGCCATCTGGAATGAAGATCAGAAAGGTGTCCATGGTTTGAACCATCTCTGGACTGGGGCTTGAATAAGCAATAGATTGACATCCACTGTTGGGAAGAATCCGTAAACTGTTCTCAAAAGTTGCATCTGAACAAGTTGGTAGATTAGCATCCGTTGTTGGGAAGAATCCATAAACTGTTTTCAGAAGTCTTGATGTTGAATAAGCAATAGAGCAGCATCCGTTGTTGGGAAGCGTCCGTAAACTGTTTTCAAAGGTTGCATCTGAACAAGCTGATAGATTATCATCCGTTGTTGGGAAGAATCCATAAACTGTTTTCAGAAGTCTTGAGAAGAATCTGAACAAGCGGTAGGTTAACATCCGTTACTTGGAGAACCCGTGAACTGTTTTCAGAAATCTTGAAGTTGAATAAGCGATAGAGCATCATCCGTTGTTGGGAAGCGTCCGTAAACTGTTTTCAAAGGTTGCATCTGAACAAGCTGATAGATTATCATCCGTTGTTGGGAAGAATCCATAAACTGTTTTCAGAAGTCTTGAGAAGAATCTGAACAAGCGATAGGTTAACATCCGTTACTTGGAGAACCCGTGAACTGTTTTCAGAAATCTTGAAGTTGAATAAGCAATAGAGCATCATCCGTTGTTGGGAAGCGTCCGTAAACTGTTTTCAAAGGTTGCATCTGAACAAGCTGATAGATTATCATCCGTTGTTGGGAAGAACCCATAAACTGTTTTCAGAAGTCTTGAATTTGGAAGAAGAACTGGTGTAGGGTTCCCTGATGATGAGCTCGCGTAGAACTGCATCTGGATAAATCTGGGATAAGCATTAGAATGTTGCCATGTCTGGGTCAGATCTGAAATATTCCTGGAAGGAATTTCGGGAGATAATGATTTTTGGTCTGTCGACTGATCTTACCTGAAAAGGTAAAGGGTTAGTTATATGCAATGTCATGATGCATGATGCAATGTATGTTATATGATATGAATGTAAATGGACGTGCATGTAAGCTGGAGGGCTGTCTTGCAAAGGATAGATGAATCCGAGATGGCTGAAGATAAAAGTATCTTGAATGCTGCCGGGAAGAATAATTCCTTGGCTGTTGCTGGGGAAGAGAGTTCCTGATGACTTCTACTGGGGAGCTTCGATCCAATAGACTCATGTTGGGGATGCAAGACTGAGAATCTTCAGCTTGGCGGGAAGCATTTCTGGCGACTTCACTGGGGAACTCAAAATTTGCCCTCCCAAAACTCTGTGGGGAGAAGGTTCATTAGTCTGGCTCCGCTGGGGATAATGAAACTTGACTCTGAGGGGAATTGAATTCCGGAGGATTCTCTGGCTGGGGATTGTATTGGTAAGTTATGCTGGGGAACTCTGATGAACTCCGCTGGGGATAGGAATAAATTTGGCGAGTGCGATCTTCCGTGGCGCTAAGCTGAGGATAACCCAGTTATAAGCCCTTGTGAGGAACAATTTTGAATAAAACTTGGGTGAGACGTCCGTACTCTACAGGGGATAAGCCTCCAGAATCTACTGGGGATAAGCTTCAAGCCTTGCTGGGGATATGGATTCCAAATCTCCTGGGGGCTTCCTTTGAAAGGGTATCAGGATATCCAACTGTATCTTCAACCTATCAGCAATCCTCTTTCTTGATAAGGAAATGATTATGTTCAAATGCATATGCCTATTTAACAAAACATCGGACGTTTCTCAAAATAAAACAAATAGTGCAAGAGAAAAAGTGGAAGGAAAAGACACAAATTTCTTGGGAAAAGTATTTGTATTGACTTTCTATGAGTATATTTGTACAAAGGAGACAATGATCCTAGTAAGAGGATTTTGTCGTAAAGATTTATAAAAAATAAAGATGGCTATGTGAAATAATTCCATGGGATTCCATTCCGCTGTAGCCTTCACAACTCTGAATATTTGTCCATTCAATGCTTCGTTTGCCGATGACTGGATTGATCAGAAGCCTGGAACTGGTTGATGAAGAGATTGTCTTTGAAGTGATCCGACGAGACATAGTCATACGCTTTAATTCCCTAACTTTTTCCTGAATCGCCCTCTCGGGTTTTCTATCCACCGGGAAACCCCTTTTTGCCCAAGCCGCCCTTTCGGGTTTTCAACTTGCCGGGTGTACAGATTTTTTTTGTTTTTTATCCCTAATTTTTGCCTGAACCGCCCTTTCGAGTTTTCGGTTCACCGGGATGCCCATTTTTGCCCAAGCCGCCCTTTCGGGTTTTCGACTTGTCGGGTTATTTTATGCGTAGTATCTTTTGACTATGTCTGCGTTCACAGGGTGCGGCAAATCGTCACCGTCCATGGTGGTCAGAATCATTGCACCACCAGAAAATATGCTTTTGATCACAAATGGTCCTTCATATGTAGGAGTCCATTTGCCCCTGGGATCACTTTGCGGCAAGATAATCCGCTTGATTACGAGATCTCCGACTTGATACACTTGACGTCTGACTTTCTTATTGAAGGCCTTGATCATCCGTTTTTGATACGCTTGACCATGGCATATAGCAGCGAGTCGCTTTTCGTCGATCAGATTGAGTTGATCAAGTCGGTTCTGCATCCAATCATCTTCATTCAAACCTGCATCCTTCATAATCCTTAGAGAAGGAATCTGGACTTCCATAGGCAAAACAACTTCCATGCCATAAACCAAGGAAAATGGGGTTGCCCCAGTTGAAGTACGTGTCGTCGTACGGTATCCATGCAGAGCAAATGGTAACATCTCATGCCAGTCTTTGTAAGTGACCGTCATTTTCTGAATGATCTTCTTAATGTTTTTGTTTGCAGCTTCAACAACACCGTTCATCTTCGGCCAATAGGGAGATGAATTGTGATGATAAATCTTGAACTGTTCGCACAATGCGGTGATCATCGTGTTATTTAGATTTGTACCGTTGTCTGTGATGATCCTGTCCGGAACACCATACCGACATATGAGATTCTGCTTGATAAAGCGGGCAACCACATTTTTAGTAACAGAGGCGAAGGAAGCTGCTTCGACCCATTTGGTGAAATAGTCAATGGCAACCAGGATGAAGCGATGTCCGTTGGAAGCCGTGGGCTTGATCTCTCCAATCATAACAATGCCCCACATTGCAAAGGGCCACGGAGCAGTCAGAACATTGAGGGGAACCGGAGGGATATGAACTTTATTAGCATAGACTTGGCATTTATGGCAAGTTCGGGAATGTTGATGGTAGTCAGCTTCTATGGTAGACCAGTAATAGCCTGCCCTTAGGATCTTCTTAGCCATTGTATGCCCGCTCAAGTGAGTGCCAAATGTGCCGCTGTGTATATCAGTCATGATCAACTCTGCTTCAGCTTTGTCTACGCATCGGAGTAACACACAATCATGGCTTCGTTTGTAAAGGATGCTGTTGCTCAGGAAGAATTTAGCAGCGAATTTCCTTAAGAACTTCTTGTCGTTTACGGAAGCTCCTTCGGGATAATCTCTAGTCTCGAGATACCTTTTGATTTCATGGAACCAGGGTTGTTCCACTACTTCTTCGGTATTAATCTCATGACAATGTGCAGGTTCGTCCATTCGCTTGATGGTGATTTGGGGAGCCTCGTTATCCCAGTTGAGTTTAAACATGGAGGACATTGTGGCCAGAGCATCCGCCAGCTGATTCTCTTCTCGCGGGAAATGCTCGAAGGTAATTTGCTCGAAATGAGGCAACAATGTTAGGACATGTTCTTTGTATGGGATAAGATTAGGATGCTTGGTATCCCACTCTCCTTTGATTTGACTGATAACCAAAGCCGAGTCCCCAAATACAATCAAAGATTTGATCCCTAAGTCTATAGCAGCCTTGAGACCAAAGATGCAAGCTTCATACTCAGCCATGTTGTTTGTGCAGCTAAAGCAAAGTCGGGCCGTAAAGGGAGTGTGACAAACTTCCGGGGAAATGAGTACCGTACCGATACCGTTTCCAAGTGCATTTGAAGCACCATCGAAGTACAGGGTCCATCGGGATCCCTTTTCGGGTCCGTCATACGGTCCGTCACCTTCAATGTTGTCCAAATTCATGATGTCCTCGTCTGGGAAGTCAAATCTCATGGGTTGATAGTCTTTGATAGCTTGATGAGCCAGATGGTCAGCTAGTACACTCCCTTTTATAGCTTTTTGGGTGGTGTACTGAATGTCATACTCAGTTAGGATCATTTGCCATCTGGCTATCCTTCCAGATAAAGCGGGCTTTTCGAAGATATACTTGATAGGGTCCATTTTGGAAATCAACAAGGTAGTATGAGTCAATATATACTGTCTTAGTCGGCGAGCAGCCCATACCAAAGCGCAGCAAGTTTTCTCGAGCAGTGAGTAGCGAGTCTCACAGTCGGTAAACTTTTTGCTAAGGTAATAAATGGCATGCTCTTTTCGACCAGACTCGACATGCTGGCCCAAAACACACCCCATTGAGTTATCCAAGACGGTCAAATACATGATCAATGGTCTTCCTTCGACGGGTGGCACCAGAATAGGAGGTTCTAGCAAATAATCCTTGATTCTATCAAAAGCAGCTTGGCAATCGTCGTTCCATTTGGCTACTTGATCTTTCTTCAAGAGTTTGAAAATGGGCTCGCAGGTAGAAGTCAGATGAGAGATGAATCTGGCAATATAATTCAAGCGCCCCAAGAATCCTCTAACCTCCTTTTCGGTACGGGGAACAGGCATCTCTTGTATTGCTTTTACTTTTGCTGGATCGACTTCAATGCCTTTGTTGCTTACAATGAATCCCAGAAGTTTACCAGACCTAATTCCAAAAGTGCACTTGCTTGGATTCAGCCTGAGTTTGTATTCTTTCAACCTGGCAAACAGCTTTTCTAGATGTTCAAGGTGCTCTTCCTCTGTTTGTGACCGAGCTATCATATCGTCTACGTAAACTTCGATCTCATGATGTATCATATCATGAAATAAAGCTACCATGGCGTGTTGATAAGTTGCCCCTGCGTTCTTCAGCCCGAACGACATTACCTTGTAACAGAAAGTGCCCCATTGTGTGATGAAAGTAGTTTTCTCCATGTCCTCGGGGGCCATTTTGATTTGATTGTAGCCCGAGAATCCATCCATGAAAGAAAATACTTTGTGCTGAGCTGTATTGTCGATCAAAATGTCGATGTGAGGTAGCGGAAAATCATCTTTGGGGCTGGCCCTATTCAAATCCCGGTAGTCCACACACATCCTGACTTTGCCATCTTTCTTAGGTACTGGCACGATGTTAGCGACCCATTGAGGATAGGACGTAACAGCCAGAAAGCCAGCATCAAATTGCTTCATTACTTCTGCTTTGATCTTTTCAGACATGTCAGGCCTTATTCGGCGGACTTTTTGCTTGATCGGTGGACAGTCCTCTCTTGTGGGGAGACGGTGAACCACGATGTCTGTGTCTAAACCCGACATGTCTTCATAAGACCAAGCAAAGATTTCAACATACTCATTCAACAACCGTATCAGGCGTTCCTTGACACTCGGTTCCAGATTGGCGCCCACTTGTACCTCCTTCCGGTCCTCCTCGGTTCCCAAGTTGACAGTTTCCAATGACTCTTCGTGAGGTAAGATGGCCCTTTCCTCTTGCTGTAGAAGTCTGGCTAGTTCCCCTGGTACTTCACAACCTTCGTCATCTTCATACTCAGCTTGATTGACCAGATCTTCAGAGTTATTGAAAGATACAGCAGAATAGTCACCCATGGAATCCGTAGTGGATGGGTACCTACATTGGTGAGTGTGGGTGTGTGTAAGGGATAGCCATCCTTAAAAATGCAAAAGGAAAGAAAATGAACACAAGCAGTTTGAGAAACGTCCAATGAATCATTAAACATGGCATATGGATATGAAAAATAATCAAAACCCTTACAAATGGATCTACATGCCCCGGGCAAGGCATGAGGTGAAAAGATAGTGTACGGATTATCTGAAAGTAAATATTACAGACCAAATAAGAAATGTTTAACAGATAAATTACTGATGAATAAAAGTGATGGGGACAAAGTCTTTTGCCTCCCAGTTGCTCAATCCTCCTTTGACAGTTGGATAAATCCACTCTTCAATGTTGCTCTCCTTGTCTTCATCCTCCAAGGCGTTGATTCCGTAGGGAGAAATTTTGACTGGCGCTCTTTCAATCTTCGAACGGCGCATAGCTTTCTGGCCAGCGGCCGTGAACCCTAATCCAAATTTGTCTGTCTTATGCGGAATGTCAGGTAACTGCCCCCATGCTGAGTTTTTCCCTTCCTTTATTGAGGCCCTTGCATCCTCCAGAGATGCCATCCTGGCCATCTGCCTCGGTGTCTCAGCTGCCAACTTTGCTACTGCTATTTCAGGAAGGACTTCTTCGAAATGTTGAAACGGTGTCTCAATGAACTCTCCTTCTACCTCCACGTACCGGAAAGAATTCAAGTGGCTAATCATGTACTCTTCTTCACCATGGACAATAATGATCTTTCCCTTGACAAGATACTTCAACATCTGATGTAAGGAGGAGGTGACTGCCCCAGCATGGTGTATCCAAGGCCTACCCAGCAAGCAAGAGTATGACAGACGGATGTCCATCACATAGAAAGTAGATTTAAACACCTCAGTGCCTATTTTGATGGGAATTTCAACCTCTCCATGGACCATTCTCTTCGAACCATCGAAAGCTCTGACAACAATATCACTCGGCTTCAACTCCAACCCTTCACAATCTAGTCGGTCCAAGGCCTTTTTAGGCAAAACATTCAGCGACGAACCAGTATCAACCAAAACATGTGCGAGAGTAGTTCCGCGACACTCGATTGAAATGTGCAAAGCATCATTGTGGTTTCTACCTTTAGGAGTTAGGTCGGCATCAGAAAAACCTAATCCATTGTCTGCAGTAAGGCTAGCCACGCAATTCTGAAATTGATCCGTAGAGGTTTCCTGGGGCACATGGGCTGCCTTCAGGAATTTTATCAGAGCTTTAGCGTGCGCTTCTGAGCAAAGTAGTAGTGCCAGCATAGAGATTTTGGAGGGGGTTTGCCCCAGCTGTTCTACTACATCGTAATCACTTCTTTTGATGATCCTCAAAATCTCATCCATTTCCTTCTTGGAGGTTTCCGGGATTACCAAGGGTTGAGCCCTCGTCCTGACGAGCTCATCTTGGATTCCCTTACCTTTGTCAGCAGCGGTAGGAGAGACAGTACTAGGAACAACAACGTCTTCAATCAAAGGAGTTCAAGCAGAAAGTTTTATTGGTGCAGGGACGACCTTGTCAGCTGATGAGGGTCCAAAGACTGCTCTTGGAGGGGCAATCTCTGGAGAAAATATTCTCCCGCTCCTGGTGATTTTGCTAGTGCCCGCAATGTTACTAATGCTGTCCTCTTCATCATCCGAACTTTCTTCAATTATTTCGATTTGCTTGATACCATGGTAGTAGACGTCACCACCATAGTTCCAAGGTATCGATTTCTCAGAAACATAGGGAACAGGCCCTGGCATTGTTATCTTCAAAGGAACAGATTTCGCAGCTGGTGTAATCTTAACAGGCTTTTTGACGGCCTTGGAAAGATTGGCGTGAATGGTTATGATTGAGACATCTTCAGTATGAACTGGAACAGCAGAAACTTTTTCAAACAAAATTTGTCGACTATCCATAAGGCCTTGGATGCCTTTCTTCAGTAACGGACAATCAAACGGCAGAGAGTAACAACAATAGCAGTCTTCCTTACATCCCGGGAAGATCCCGGCCCTTAACAAATTCAACTTAATGGTTAACAAAGGGGTTGTCAGATCATTGACATCAGCAACATACAAATCTTCTTCAATGGCATTGACATTTCGGCCGTGCTTTGGCATGGGTGAAGATATCACATTAGGCTTCTCCGGAGCGTCAAACTCCACCTCCTTCGCCTCTATCAGGTCTTGGATTTTATGCTTGAGTGCCCAACAATCATTGGTGTCATGTCCAACACTGTCTGAATGGTAGGCGCATTTAGCATTAGCATGATAATACGGAGAGGACGTATTCACATTCTTTGGCGCCTCCTTGATGGTGGCGAGATTCAACCTCAATAGATGGGGGAGCACTTGCGCTGGAGTCATATTAATGCGGGTGAACTGCCGTTGTGGTCGTTCCACCCGTTGTTGATTTGGTCTGGACTGGTTATAACGAGGTTGCTCACTTGAGGGATTTTGAATCATTACGGCCCCCACAGTTGGCCGACGCTCCGTCTTCCCTGCTCTCTTCTGAGAATATACCACATCCGTCTCCTTCTTAAAAGGCTTCTTCTCAACACTTGCAGCAACACCCTTTTGAATTTTCCCTGACTTGATGCCAGCTTCTATTCTTTCGCCTGTTAAGATCAAATCGGTAAACCCCGCGGAAGAGTTACCAATTAGATGATTGAAAAATGGCCCAAATAGGGTCCCTAGAAACATATCAACAAGTTCACGGTCGGTTAAAGGAGGCTGCACCCTGCCAGCCAAATCCCTCCATTTTTGCGCATATTCTTTGAATCCCTCGCTTGTTCCTAGTGACATACCCTGAAGTTGGGTACGAGTAGGAGCAAGATCAGAATTATACTGGTATTGTTTGTAGAAAGCGGTGGCCAAATCTTCCCAATTTATGACACTGGTTCCTTCTAGCTGATAAAACCACTCCAACTGAGCTCCCGAAAGGCTGTCTTGAAAGAAATGAATCTAGAGATTTTTATCTGCCGTATAGGGTTGAATCTTTCTCACGTAGGACCTGAGATGCATTTTGGGACAGGACAACCCATCATACCTCACAAACACTGGCACTTTGAATTTTGGGGGAATCACAATCCCGGCGACTAAACCCAAGTCTTCAAAATCCAAACCCGGTACTCTTTGTAATTCCATGGCGGCCAATCTGTCTTCTAGCCCTTTGTATTTGTCATCAGCTGGAGGATATTGCTGATCAGAGTAATCTTCATCCTCTTCGACCTCCTCTTCTTCCGCATCAGAATTGGAAGGTACCGCAACTCCACCTCCTTTGCTGGTTCCTTCATCAGAGATAGGAGGAAATTCCAGCACTCTCCGAGCTTCTCCGTCAAATCTTCTCCCCAAAGTAGCCACCCCGAGTCTCTTTTTCTTCTTTTTCACTGGGTCTTTGTTCCCCAATTGAGTCTTGATATCCTCCTGACCCTTAGCCAAGGTCATCAAGAGTTGCTGAAACTGTGCATTTTGAGCTTGTAGGTCTTTGACTGTTTGCTCGAGATCCATCTTACTGAAATAAACAACAGATAGATAAGGAAACCTGTTGAAGAGACCTGCTTATACACATGATGAATGGTATGCTTATGTATGCAATGCATTCAAGGATTTAGGAAATTCAAAATTGTTTCAGACAAAGAAGAACGCAAGTCATATTAATAAGAAGAAATTTGTTAGTACATAAATGCCCCATGGGCCAAATATTACCAAAACTTCTTAAGGTAAAAAGACATTGCGCATCCTCTTTGGTGCGATGTAGGTGTTGAGAGCCTCTTGCTCATGGAGTCGGCGGGTAAGCTCTAGAACCTTCTTCTCACTAGCATAAAAGCTGGCTTCGAAAGTATTCCGTTCCTCCTTGAGCTGAATCCAACTTTTCTGCATTTCCTCCCACGATGTAGGCATGTCAGGATGTAAGATGGTGTAGGGAACCTCTCCTTCACTGACGGGCTCTTTAATCACAGGGAGTACATGAGGATAAGGCATCATCAGACTTTAGGCTCGGGCTCGTACCCACTTGAGATAAGGCTCAAGGGGGATAGAGTTCTTGTGTCCCAGAGTCTTGCTATCAACCTTGTTGGGTCTTCCCCAAGCTCTGATGAATCTTTGGCGAAGTCCTTGCGCATCGTTGTCAAAGTCAAAAACTAGGTCAGGAATCAACATGTCATGAGGGCCATCCCTCCGTGCATATCCAAATTGCCTCAAAGCTAGGCAAGGGTTGTAGGTGATACCTCCTCTGATTCCAAGTAAAGGAACATTAGGAAATTCTCCGCAACGATCGACGATGATGACATTTTCTCTGGACCAAGAACACCAATGTACATCAGAGTGGGTAAGAGTCATCAACCGTTGGGACCACCTTGAGCCTTGGTCATTCTTCAGGACAGATTGTTGAAGGTGCGAAATAAACCACCTTGCAAGGATAGGAGTACAGCACATGAGAACACCCCTCTTTCTCATTGTTCGTGTGTAAAATGAGTGAAGAATGTCCCCAAGCAATGTTGGTATTGGGTTTCTGGACAAGAAGATTTTGACGGCGTTGACATCTATTAATTGGTCAGAGTTTGGGAACAAGACCAACCCATAGATAAGGAGTGCCACAATCTCTTCAAAGGCTTGTAGGTCCAATGAATTCCAACATTCTTGTGCCTTCTCAAACAAGAATTTTGCTAAGAATCCTTTGACGCCGCTTCTGGTTTCCCAATGCCCCTTGATGTCGGATGGTTGTAGATGTAATGCTCGAGCAACATCTTCCGGCTTTGGTTCCTTTTCCGTACCGTTGAATGGTAGTTGATTAAGGATAAGAATTCTCAGGAGTTGAGAAAACTCCTCCAAAGTGGGTACCAACTGATAATCAGGGAAAGTGAAACAGTGGTGAAGAGGGTCAAAGAACTGGAATAGCACTTTCATCATGTCTTCTTCAATGTTGGTGTTGACTAGGCTGAGTAGTCTGCCATGTCTTTCACTGAAGGATGAGTTTTCCGGGATTCTTGAGGTGAGCTCCTTGAGTTGAGGAGAGATTTTCACAAGGTTGACTTGGATGGTTTTTCTGCGAGGAATTTCCATGACCTACAAAACAAGAACAAAGATGAAGATCCAAACCCTTGAAATGGTTAGTGAATGCATATGATGTTTTATGATGTCCATGATGTATGCACAAAACATATGTACAAGCAAATCACACCAAACCCTAGTTTCAGGCTTGCATGGGGTTTCATAGGTAAGTACCCTCTTGAGTGTAGTTGGCTTAAAAACCTGTCCTATAAATAGTAACCGGGTTCTAAGGAGCTCAATATCATTGGATTGTTTTCATTGTTCATTGTTTTGGTTTAGCCACTTAACTAGCGACCAAAATATTCCAAGAAAACAACCCTCAATGAGTGTAGTATCGAGTATCTACCAACTTCGGACTGCACCAAAGTCGGTCATCTCACTACCCCTAATAAAAGGCCAAGATGGTCAAGTAAGGTTCTAGGTCATTAGTGCTTAGTGACATCACTCAGTGGCCCCGTACTCTCCTTGATTGAACTCAAGGGTTACCGGTACTCACAAATATGTCGCACTAATATAGCTATTGCTTCGACCGTGTCGGTATACCCCGCACAGTTTCCACAACGTATTGCTATCTATGAATGTTTCCCAAATCTGGGTGTAGGATTGCAAACCCAAACAATAGAACCAAGATATAAAGCAAACAAATCAAACAATTAGTCATGCAAGAGGGTGATCTAAGCCCTAAGGTTACTCCACTTTTAAATTTCTCCCCAGCAGAGTCGCCAGTTCTGTGATACGGTGGGAGAACTGACTATGGTTTTGCGTTTGTTTTCGCAAATGTTTCGGTTGAGCATGAGTCGCCACCGACTTTTTATTTTATCCTAAGGAAAGGTTTAAAAAGCACAGCAAAAAACCTTTGAGATTTTTCTTGGGTTCGGGGAGTAGATTATAGAAAGGGAAGGTATTAGCACCCTTTCTATCCATGGTTATCCATGGGCTCTTAGGTACTTGCTTAGATCAACTTGCCTTGGTTTTCAATTGTTTGAAATGGTGCTTTATGTGTGGTTTTTTTTGAAAAGGTTTTGAAAAAGATGCCTTGTATAGGCTACCCTTGTAACAATTCTTTACTCGAATGTTTTACAAAAGGTGTTTGTCTTTTTGAAAAGATGTTTCAAGGTTTTTGAAAGTTTGTTTTGAAAGTGTTTGTGAAGTGTGGTTTGAAAATAGGCAAGTGTTTTCTTTGCAAGTGGACAAGTACTTAAGAGCGATCTACCCTAAAGTTCTCAAAGATTTTTGTTATGCTTTAACCCTTTTAATAATTTTGTTCCACCATTGTATTTGGTGGACAATCTTGTGTTAGGATATGAAAGGGACGGGCGCGGGTCATCGTTTAGACCATAATTGCAATAGTGCTAAGTATCCTTGGGCAATTTTTCCTTTGAAAGGGACTTTGATCATTTTAGGCAACTTTTCGAAAGCGTCATCGAGGGACTATGATCATTTGATTTTTTGCTTTGCCCAAAGAGACCTAACATGCAATATGGCCTAATTTTGAAAGGCAACAAGTGGATGTAACCCTAGGGGTGTTAGTGTGCAAGTGTGTTTTATTGCATACAAGAGTTTTTTTCTTTGAATTAGGTTTTTCTATTTCATTGATTTTATCTTTCCATACATGTCCTAATTACTAGCAATAAGAAGCAGAAATATAAAATCCTATGCTATTACAATAATTAGGGGAGGGGGATACACATTTGTACATGGGGGGTTCAACGAGAAAAATAGACAAAAAAGAAAATAGCAAAAAACAAGATATAGAGAGAGAGAGAGGGAGCCCGCGCGCTGCTGGGAGGTCATCAGAAGTTCTGACCCAGATCCGCTGCCAGATGATCAACCTCTTGGTTAAATTGTATGAGTCAGAACTTCTGACTCTGGCACCTGCAAAACAGAACCTTGTTAGTGGGGAAATCAGAAGTTCTGATTCCCCTGCGCTGCAAGACATAAGTTTGTTAGTGGAGAAACCAGAAGTTCTGATTCTGCTGAAAAGGCAATAACTCTCAGAGGTTCTGATATCATTGACAGCAAAACAGGCTTCAGATGTGCTAACGCCAAAGTCAGCACTTGGCTTTTCCCTGTACTAACCAGAACATCTGCAATCCTGTTGTTACTCCACAAAACAGGAAACATATTTGGAACAGATCCAGCAAATACAAAAATGTTTCAGAGGTCAGAACCACCAAGGTCCCAGGCAAATCCTATACTGGCTCAGAACGTTCTGAGGTATGAAAATCCTCAGAACATAAACAGCAACAACGTGATATTTACATTATGTTTATTTGAGTATGCACAGCTGATGATGCTTAACAGCGTGATGAGGGTCAGCAGGTGCTTACCTGACTGTTGGCAAAGTTGGTGGGTGAAAGTTAGCTTTTGGCTCTGGTAGTGTTCTGGATAGATTTTCTTTGAAAGGGATGGTAAAGGCGTATACGTATGTAGGGTCAGAAGTTTGGAAAGGGTGTTTTTGGTTCACAGAGAAAACTGGATATTTGATGAAGTTTGAAGGTGAGAAACTCAAAGTTATGAAACAAAACTGGAGATTTTGACAGAGTTTCAGAACGCTATGTTGCTAAGAGTTCTGTTTCTCACTTAGCAATTTCTGTTTCTTTTCTTGAACGCCTTTTGTAGTGGTGAAGACTCTCTATTTATAGGCAAAGTTCTTGTGGATGCCTTGAACATTAAAGCGCCAACAGAGTTTGAATTTGTTCTTTGACAGAAATTCCTGGGAAGTTGTGATAACAAATAGCTTTCAGCCTAGGCTGCAGCAGCAGGCGTAGATTGAGGAGAAGTGACATCTGAAGTGGGCGGTGGCGCGCAGACCCATGCCAGAATCTGCACAAAAGCGTTTTCCAAGCCACACGTGAATGTTCAAGAGTGGTTGGAAGCATTAATGGGCATTAAATGGTGATAAGACCTATCAACATCAATATTCTGGTAATGGAAACCAACGTTGCATCAGCAGCGTAGACCATGCTCTGGCCTTGGCTACCTGTTGTCTTAGTAAGCTCTGGAGATTCTCCTGGTTTTCTGGTACGTTCCTTGGATTTACTTCTGGATAATCCTGGGCTTAGAGATTCTGTATCAGTGTAACACCCATTCTTCTGACCTTTTCATCTTCTGAATTCGGCATGTTCTGAAGGAGCCTTCAGATTTCCCTGCTTCTCTTGCATTCCTTTAGCAAATTCTGACTGAGCTTGTGTAACTGCTGAAGGGGCATGTTCTGTTTGAGGCTTACATACTGAACCACGTTTACAACTTCTGATTGAACTGATGTAGCTGCTGAAAAGCCAACTTCTGACCACGCTCAGGCTTGCAACTTCTGACCGTTTTTATCTGGAATGGGTCCAGAAGTTCTGAAGCGCTGATTTTTTCCTTAAATACTCATTTTAGAGAAACGTTCTAAGTATTTAGAATTTGATTTTTCTTAAGATAAAAGCGTCGTTTCGTAAGATCATCTTGCTCTTGTAAGCGACTTGCTTGGGAAAAAGGATAACTCAGGACTTGGATTTGTTTCAGAGGGACCTTGAAAATCCAAGATGGTTTCCTGAAGAAAGGGAGGGCAAATTTTGGGGTACAACAGACATCTCCAGAAGGAATCTCACCCATTTGCAAGCTCCCTCACGCCTGGAATTGCAAGATACATGTATCACAATATGCTTCCAATTTCGAATTCAGTTTCATTGATTCACTCATCCATTGCATATTCTAATGATATATTCATGTTTGTCTTTGAGTTTGCAAGCTTTTGATACCATTTAATTATATTTCTAACACTTGCATGAACATCTGCCATAACTAGGGTTTGTTTTGTTGTTTTGGGGCTTTTAAATGCAGGAACAATTGTCCCTAATGAAGGATACCATTGTGATCAGAGGGTCAAACCTAGTTGATCCATGGTCTTGAATCTTATTTATATTGCTTGTATGCAATTTTTGAAATGCACAGGTTTGTAGCTATAGTGACATGTCCGTAGGTAAAAGTGTTGCTATCTAAAACGATGGATGGGAGGAAGAAGATGAATGCGTGGCACCCCCTGGTTGGGTGATTTGAATTTCGCGCGTTTTAAAATTCAGCATTTTGTTTTCATTATATAATATTGTTTATTATTGTATATACAAATGAAGCGTGTAGCTCAGATGGTAGTGTGGGGGTTGGAAATATGCATAAGGACCTGGGTTCGATTCCCAGGTCCCAAACTTTGTTCTTAATATTTTTCCACATGCAATCATACACTTTGCAGGACAAGGTGCTCACCGTGCACCATCAAGATCTGGCCCTCTGATCCATCAAACGTCCCCAGATCAACATGCCACTTAAGAAGGACCACCATGCGCCCCAGTCAAGCGTGTACATGGGATTTGGAAAAATAAAAAAGGCCAGGATTTTGTTGGGCTCAGAATTTCAAATAACACCTCCCACAATTGCTAATCAACATCAGGCCTGTGATACGGTGGGAGAACTGACTTGAAGTTTTGCGTTTGTGTTCGCAAATGTTTCGGTTTAGCAAGAGTCGCCACCGACTTTTTATTTTATCCTAAGGAAAGGCCAAAAAGCACAGGAAAGACCTTTGAGATGGTTTCTTGGGTTCGGGGAGTAGATTATAGAAAGGGAAGGTATTAGCACCCTTTCTATCCATGGTTATCCATGGGCTCTTAGTTACTTGCTTAGATCACTTGCTTTGCATTTCTATTGTTTGAAATGGTGCTTTTCAATTGTTTGAAATGGTGTTTTGTGTGTGATTTTGAAAGATGTTTTGAAAAGAGGCCATCATTGTGTCAACCTTTGTAATGATTCTTGTTTGAATGTATACAAAGGTGTTTTTGTCTTTTGAAAAGTTTCCAAAGTTTGAAAGTGGGGGTTTTGAAATTGTGTTGTGAAGTGTGTTTTGAAAAATAGCAAGGATGTTTTTGCAAGCTTTTGATCAAGTAACTAAGAGCTATCTACCTTATTTTACTCAAAGATTTTTCTTGTGTTTTTAACCCTTTTAACAGTGTTGCTTCACCAATGTATTTGGTGAACAACCTTGTGTTAAGATGTTAAACGGGACAGACGCGGGTCATCGTATAGACCATGATAACAATTGTGTCAAGTATTTTTTGGCAATTTTCTTGAGGGACTTGATCATTTTATTTAGGCAACTCAGATAGCGTCATCGAGGGACTATGATCTTTTATTTTGTTTTTGTTTTGCCAAAGTACTTGACATGCAATCATGGCCCATTTTTGAAGGCAACAAGTGGATTGTAACCCTAGGGGTGAAAGTGTGCATTGTGTTTGTTTTTCATGCATTGTTATCTTGAATTAGGTCAAGCTAGTTGTTAATTTGATTTTTGCATATAAACCCTAGGTCTAACCATGGCATAATTGAAAGCATTTAAAGGTGCGAGAATTTAAAGCCTACACTATTACAACATGATATAGGGAGGGGGGTACAAATTTGAATTGGGGGTATTTGACAAGAAATTAAATTCTAAATTATTACAACCAAATCGAATGTATAAGATAATATTTAAATGTGCAATAATTAAATAAAATACAACAAATAAATGTTAAATAAAATGTATTATGCAAAAAGTTTTTATGTATGTAAAAAGTATTTTTTAATATGAAATGTAAATAATAAAAAAAGTCCATTTTAATTATTTTGTTATTTAGGGCAAAAACCCTAATTCTTAAATAAATAGTATTATTTATTAATTATATACAATAATATATTAATAAATACAAAAAATAAAAGTATATTGTAAAAGAAGATATTTTTAGTGTAAAATATTAATAAAAATGAAAATGTATATATATATTAAACATATTAAATATATAAAAATAAAATTAATTATTTACAAAAAAAAGTGTATATTCAAGAAAATGTTTTCAAATGTAAATAAAAAATGATAAATGAAAATAAACATATTTTACATTATTCTTTAGGTTTTTTGATAAAAAGAAAATAAATTATTTATGTATTTATACTAGTAAAAATGAAAATAAATATCAAATAAATATGAAAAAAATATAAAAATAAATTTTAAGTATTTTTTATGTTAGAAAATAAAATATCAAAATCAGAAATGAAACAAAAATGCAAAAATGACAAATGTACAAGAAATGGGCCAGGGGGGTGTAAAAAGAAAAGAGGGGGGGGGGGGGTGCCAGAAGCAAGCCTGTACAGGCCCAGCCCAAACCAAACTTCATCTTCTTCCTTTGAACAAAAATACGCGCGCTTCTGTACACAAATGCTATCTCCCGATTCTTTGATTTTTAGACAAAACTCTCAACATGAAACTTGTAGAGCATCAAACAACGAATTCAACCATATAAAAAACTTAAGCTAACTCTCAAAGACCAAAGAGAATTTATCTGGCCCTAATTTCTAACCTAGTTTTTTCAGAAAGTTCATGGATGAAATTCTCCTAGCACGATTAATATAAATGAAAACTAAGCATATGTATGGCTTCAGGGCTATGAATACAACATCTTTCATTCACAAACCTAAGTCTAACTATTCCTAAATAGAGAGATAGAATTTCATGAAATACCTGTTTCAGTTGACTTCGAGCTGGGCAATGCAGCAACTTTCAAGGGTGCTTGAGCTTCTTTTGAGCTTGCCTGAGGTCCAAGGAAGCTTTCCCAATGCTTACTTTGTTTTGAAATGGCTTGAATCGTGCTAGAGAACTCAACCTGCAAAGCTTTGAAACAAAAATGGCAATGTGTGTTAAGGGTGTTACAGCTAGCAATGGATGATCTGGATAGCTCAGGTAGATTGATTGGAATGTGTTTGCAGTGGTTTTGGACAAAACGCACGAGGGGATTTGATTATGGCTTGAAGTTTGCAGAACTGGCCCTGTTTTGCAAGAAAATAGAGATTTTGAGTATGAGGAGGTTTGAGTGATGAAGGGGTCGTGTTTCTGGCTTGTTAGAAGGTACAAAACTTGTTCGCAATGTTTGTGTAAGTTGTTTTTTACAGATGTGAGAGATGGCCTATGGTTTGCAACTTTTCTTCTTTTTGAAGCAAGAATGTCTATCTCCTCAATGCAGGCATGTACAAGTCCTATATCATGCTGCATATTTTACCCTTGGTTACTGGAATTGGTAGATTTGATCTTTCCTCAGAGATATGGCCCCATGCCTCAAGGATCTTGTTTTGACATAAAGTGAAGTTTAAGCAAAAATGGCATTGTTACTTTTTCCATTTAAGGCTTAATCTAGTGTACAATGCCCTAATGACCAAGACAATACCTTAGCTCAATGGATATGCATTAAATTATGGAGTACAAACTGTTTTTGAGGCCTGTAATTGTGAACCAAGCTAGCTAGATCAGATTTGCAAATTGGTATGAACATGTATTGGCCATGGATCAAAGTGAGTTTTTGCCAACTTCAAGCATTTGATTCTCTCTAACCACAAGGGTGTTTGAGGAGTTCTTGGACAATTTGGAAAGCTTGGAACATGTACTATAATCCATATTTGAAATGAAACTTGAAACTCCAAGTGGAACTATGTGAAAAATGGCCAAGAAGATGGGTCAAAATCCTGCCTAAATTAGGGCAAAATTTCTCTAAGTTAAAAGTTTTAGGTACCCTTGTTCCAAAAATCATAACTTGAGATACAAGCCTCTTTTGAGAAAACTTTGTGAATAAAAGTTGTAGACTTTGTGGTGGAATACAACTTTCATGTTGCAAGTTTTGTTTGAATCCATTTGCATCTTGGTGAAAAAATGGGACAAAGTTAGGAAAAAAATAAGAAAATTTCATAACTTAGAAAATTTCTAAGTTATGAAATTTTTTCCATTTTAAAACCCTAATTTGCATTTTTGGGTTTCTTGATGAATAAGTTTCATAATTTGACATGTCTTGATGAAAAATGACTCTTAGCACTTGATTTTGACCAAAAAGTCAAAGTTTGACTTTTTAGTGTACAATCAAATTTTGATCAGTTGACTGAAAAATTCATTTGTCAATCCTATGCATTTGAGATCTTTTGAACTTGTTGAATGGGTCAAGATAATGTCATTGAGTCCTTGAGTCCATGGTTGAGCTTGATTTGCCATTGGCTAGGTCAGACAGTCAAAAATTGCCTTTGTGCAGTCAAAACCCTAAAAATGACCATTTTGCCCTTTTGGTGATCTGATCAAATTTCTCGTGGAATTGTGATCCAAACTTGATCAAATGGTTCATATGAGTTCATAATGTTGATGTGGGTCAAATTTCATGAGGTTTGACTGTCAATGGCCACAGTTGACTTTTTCCCAATATAACTGATTTCTAGGTCAACTGTCCAATTGACTGGGCAAAAATTTGAATCAAGGCTTGAAACTTGGTATGGACAAACTTGTGAGTCCAACATGAAGTATGAAAGTCACTTTGGGCATTGTAGGTCAAAAAATCCCTGTGCAAACTCAAACCCTAATTTAGGTCAACAGTGCAAGGAGGTGTCTTGAGCAGAACAAACCCTAGCTTGATCTTGAGTTCCAAGAGTCTTGTGATTGAGAAAATGTTGATGAAATGAGAGGGCAAATTTTGGGGTACAACAGTTGCCCCTGTTCAATCTTCTTGAACCTGAAGAGTTAGATTGGCAAGTTTGCCTTTCGCGACTCGAAGGTAAAAGAGGATTGGACACTAGAGTGCCCGTAAATTTGCACTCGTCAAAATATTGTTGAGGGAATGGGCTTAAAGATGCCATTTGGAGATGGTAGAACCTTGCTGGAGATGGGCTTAAAGATTCCATCTATTGTACCCCAAAATTTGCCCTCCCATTTCTCATTGATTTCTCATCACAAAGCCCTTGGAACTCAAGATCCAGTTAGGGTTTCATCTGCTCAAGACTTCTCCTTGCACTGTTGACCCAAATTAGGGTTTGTGTTTGCACAAAGATGTTTTGACCTAAAATGCCTAAGATGACTTTCATGCTTCATATTCGACTCCCAAGTTTATCCACATCAAGTTTCAAGTCTTGATTCCAAATTTTGCCCAGTCAATTGGACAATTGACCTAGAAATCAACTATATTGGGGAAAAAGTCAACTGTGGCCAATTGACAGTCAAACCTCATGGAAATTGACCCACATCAACATTATGAACTCACATGGACCATTTGATCAAGTTTGGATCACAAGTCCACAAGAAATTTGATCAGATCACCAAAAGGGCAAAATGGTCATTTTTAGGGTTTTGACTGCACAAAGGCAATTTTTGACTGTTTGACCTAGCCAATGGCAAACCAAGCTCACATATGGACTCAAGGACCCCATGGAATTGTCTTGACATGTTCAACAAGTTCAAAAGATCCCAAATGCACAAGATTGACAATTGAATTTCCCAGTCAATTGATCAATTTTGACTGTATACTGAAAAGTCAAACTTTGACTTTTTGGTCAAAATCAAGTGTCAAGATTCATTTTTCATCAAAACATGCCAAATCATGAAACTTGTTCATCAAGAAATCAAGAATTTCAAATTAGGGTTTGAAATGAAGATTTTTCATAACTTAGAATTTTTCTAAGTTATGAAAAACCCTAATTTTTTCCTAACTTTGCCCCACTTTCTCACCAAGATTCATTTGGATTCAAGCAAAAGTCAAAACATGAAAGTTGTAGCCTATTGCAAAATCTACAACTTTGATTTACAAAGTTTTCCCAAAATAAGCTTGTATCTCAAGTTACAATTTTTGGAACAAGGGTACCAAACCATTCTTAACTTAGAGAAAATTTGACCTATTTTAGGCAGGATTTTTGCCTAACTTCAAGACCATTTTTCACATACTTCCACTTGGCATTTCAAATATGGATTGTAGTACACATTCCAAGCTTTCCAAAATGTCCAAGAACTCATCAAACAACCTCATGGTTAGGGAGAATCGAATTTGGCAAGTTGGGAAAAACTCACTTTTGATTTGGCCAATTTACATGTCCATAACTTGTGCAATTTTCAAATCAGCATGCTTTCCTTGATTACAGGCCTCTAAACCATCCAACACTCAATAATTTAATGCTAACTCATTGTTCCAAGGCCTTGTTTTATGAGTTTAAGTATTACATGTTGAACTAAGCCATTTATAGAAAAAGCAAATTAGCCATTCTTGAAAAGTTGCACTTTATGTCAATTGGTAAATCAAGAAGGTACAAAGAAAATCTATGAGGCACAAGTTTATGAACAAAACACACTGATCAAGGGGAGGGTTAGCAACATAGCTTGGGGGCCTGCATCAGTCTAGAACACCAAGTTGCCTTTTGTTGCTTAAAGTGTAAGAAACATAGCATATCATACAACAACTTTCATCTCAGCACAAAGAAGCTTAAGCAAAAACTTTGCACACTTTCTAAACACCATAACTGAGCTAGAACACGAGCCAACCCTCTCCAACACCCTCTCATTCACATAATCACCCTCAAACTTCCAAAATAGGGCATATTCTGCAACTTGAATCCCACAACTCATTTCCATCGTGTATTCTTGCTAAAACCAGTTCAAACACTTTCCTTACCATCAATCCAAACTATCCAAAGCATTAGAAGTGAACTGTAACTCCTCTAATCAGTTTGGCCATTTTCATTTCTTCCTCTTGCAGGTTGACTTCTGCAGCTTGGTACAGAAGGTTTCAAGGCATACCAAGTATTCAAATAGCATCCTCACACTTCAAGGAAGCTGTATAAATCATCATCTTGCCCTGAAAGCTCCCCCATTGCCAGACACGATTCCAGCTGAACAGGTATATTCTTGAACTTCTATCTCCCAATGTAGGCATCATTAGCTCTAAGTTTGTGAATAAGAAGTGTTCTACTCATGCCCCTGAAACTGTACATACCTTTACTTTTCATTTATTTTGCATATGCTGTGAGAATTTAAGGTCTGAATATTGATAAAAAATTAGGTTAAGATTTGTGAATGATGAAATTCTCTCTCATTTCTGAGAGTTAGGATGAGTTCTTTACATGTTCAGAATCATGGCTTGATGATTAACATTTCTTATGTTGTAAGTTTGTGCTAAAAGTCCAAGAATCCAGGTGTTTGAATCATTGTACAAGCGCGCGTTTTTTGTCAAAGTTCTGGCCAGAGGTTGAAGAAAGGTCCTATTGGGCTAGGCTTGTTCTATTTTTCTTATTTGCACCTCATTTTTGCTTTTACACCTCCCTGACCCATTTTGATTTTTACTTATCATTTTCCATTTTTTCCTTTTGATTTCATTTCTATATTTTTATTTAAGTATGAAAAAACATAAAAATCTTTTTTTCCACATTTTTTGCATTTATTTTGATACTTATTAGTCTTATTTAGCTTTTGTGCATAAATAATATAAATACTATTATTTAGAATAACTAGAAAAAATAATGCAAACACACTTATTTTCTAATTTTTATTTTATTTTATCCTCTGAAAATATTTTACATAAAACATACTTTTTTTGTAAATATTAAATATTATTATTTTTGCACATATTTAATATATTTGATAAATTATATAAATACATACATATTAATTAGCATATTTAGTAAATAATACAAAATATATACATTTTTTATTTTATTAATATTTGACATTAAAAATACCTTTTTTTATAAATATACTTCATTTTTTATTTTTGTACATAATTATTAAATAGTTGTATATATTAAATAATTAATATATTTTCTTAATAAAATTAGGGTTTTGCCCTAAACATAAAAAACTCCAAAAAATAATACTTTTTATTTTGATTATTTAACATATAAAAAACACCTTTTTTCCATACATATAAAAACCCTTTTTGCATCTTACATATTTATTTTATTTCCATTTAATTTGTGCAATTGAATATCTTGTAAATAATTCCAAATTGATGTAATAGCTAGGTTTAAATTCCTTGTCAAATACCCCCCATTTGAACATTTGTATCCCCCTTCCTATATTGTGTTGTAATAGCTTAGGAACTTTAATTTTTGCACTTTAAATTTTTTTTCTAAATATACCATGATAGAATTAGGGTTTGTATGCAAACAAAAACAACAAAATAGTTTGACTTAATTTCAAGATAATCAAGCATGAAAATGGACAAAACTCATCACACTTGCACCCCTAGGGTATTCCACTTGTTGCCTTCAATAAATGGGCCATATTGCATGTTAGGTCTCTTTGGGCAAAACAAAAATCAAATGATCATAGTCCCTCGATGACGCTTTCGAAAGTTGCCTAAAAATGATCAAGTCCCCTAAAGGAAAATTGCCCAAAGATACTTGGCACCATTGCAATTATGGTCTAAACGATGACCCGCGCCCGTCCCTTTCACATCCTAACACAAGATTGTCCACCAAATGCAATGGTGGAACAAAATTGTTAAAAGGGTTAAAACATAGCAATAATCTTTGAGAAATTTAGGAGTAGATAACCTCTTAAGTACTTGTCAACTTGCAAAACAAAAACACTTGCCTATTTTTCAAACCACACTTCACAAACACTTTCAAAACAAACTTTCAAAAACCTTGAAACATCTTTTCAAAAAGACAAACACATTTTGTAAAACATTCGAGTAAAGAATTGTTACAAGGGTAGCCTAGACAAGGCATCTTTTTCAAAACATTTTCAAAACCACACACAAAGCACCATTTCAAACAATTGAAAACCAAGGCAAGTTGATCTAAGCAAGTACCTAAGAGCCCATGGATAACCATGGATAGAAAGGGTGCTAATACCTTCCCTTTCTATAATCTACTCCCCGAACCCAAGAAAATATCTCAAAGGTTTTTGCTGTGCTTTTTAAACCTTTCCTTAGGATAAAATAAAAAGTCGGTGGCGACTCTTGCTCAACCGAAACATTTGCGAAAACAAACGCAAAACCAAGTCAGTTCTCCCACCGTATCACAGAACTGGCGACTCTGCTGGGGAAAATTTTAAAAGTGGAGTAACCTTAGGGCTTAGATCACCCTCTTGCATGACTAATTGTTTGATTTGATTGCTTTTATATTTTGGCTCTCTTGTTTGGGTTTGCAATCCTACACCCTGATTTTGGGAAACATTCATAGATAGCAATACGTTGTGGAAACTGTGCGGGGTATACCGACACGGTCGAAGCAATAGCTATATTAGTGCGACATATTTGTGAGTACCGGTAACCCTTGAGTTCAATCAAGGAGAGTACGGGGCCGCTGAGTGATGTCACTAAGCACTAATTACCTAGAACCTTACTTGACCATCTTGGCCTTTCATTAGGGGTAGTGAGATAATCGGCTTTGGTGCAGTCCGAAGTTGGTAGATACTCGATACTACACTCATTGAGGGTTGTTTTCTTGGAATATTTTGGTCGCTAGTTAAGTGGCTAAACCAAAACAATGAACATTGAAAATAATCCAATGATATTGAGCTCCTTAGAACCCGGTTACTATTTATAGGACAGGTTTTTAAGCCAACTACACTCAAGAGGGTACTTACCTATGAAACCCCATGCAAGCCTGAAACTAGGGTTTGGTGTGATTTGCTTGTACATATGTTTGTGCATACATCATAAACATCATAAAGCATCATATGCATTCACTAACCATTTCAAGGGTTTAGATCTTCATCTTTGTTCTTGTTTTGTAGGTCATGGAAATTCCTCGCAGAAAAACCATCCAAGTCAACCTTGTGAGAATCTCTCCTCAACTCAAGGAGCTCACCTCAAGAATTCCGGAAAGCTCATCCTTCAGTGAAAGACATGGTAGACTGCTCAGCTTAGTCAACACCAACATTGAAGAAGACATGATGAAAGTGCTATTCCAGTTCTTTGACCCTCTTCACCACTGTTTCACTTTCCCCAATTACCAGTTGGTGCCCACTTTGGAGGAGTTTTCTTAACTCCTGAGAATTCCTATCCTTAATCAACTACCCTTCAACGGTACGGAAAAGGAACCAAAGCCGGAAGATGTTGCTCGAGCATTACATCTACAACCATCCGACATCAAGGGGCATTGGGAAACCAGAAGCGGCGTCAAAGGATTCTTAGCAAAATTCTTGTTTGAGAAGGCACAAGAATGTTGGAATTCATTGGACCTACAAGCCTTTGAAGAAATTGTGGCACTCCTTATCTATGGATTGGTCTTGTTCCCAAATTCTGACCAATTGGTAGATGTCAACGCCGTCAAAATCTTCTTGTCCAGAAATCCAATACCAACATTGCTTGGGGACATCCTTCACTCATTTTACACACGAACAATGAGAAAGAGGGGTGTTCTCATGTGCTGTACTCCTCTCCTTGCAAGGTGGTTTATTTCGCACCTTCCACAATCTGTCTTGAAGAATGACCAAGGCTCAAGGTGGTCCCAACGATTGATGACTCTTACTCACTCTGATGTACATTGCTGTTCTCGGTCCAGAGAAAATGTCATCATCGTCGATCATTGCGGAGAGTTTCCTAATGTTCCTCTACTTGGAATCAGAGGAGGTATCACCTACAATCCTTGCCTAGCTTTGAGGCAATTTGGATATGCACGGAGGGATGGCCCTCATGACATGTTGATTCCTGACCTAGTTTTTGACTTCGACAACGATGCGCAAGGACTTCGCTAAAGATTCATTAGAGCTTGGGGGAGGCCCAACAAGGTTGATAGCAAGACACTGGGACACAAGAACTCCATCCCTCTTGAGCCTTATCTCAAGTGGGTACGAGCCCGAGCCCAGAGTCTAATGATGCCTTATCCTCATGTTCTCCCTGTGATTAAAGAGCCTGTCAAGGAAGGAGAGGTTACCTACACCATCCTACATCTTGATATGCCTACATCGTGGGAGGAGATGCAGAAGAGTTGGATTCAGCTCAAGGAGGAACGGAACACTTTTGAAGCCAGCTTCTACGCCAGTGAGAAGAAGGTTCTAGAGCTTACCCGCCGACTCCATGAGCAAGAGGCCCTCAACACCTACATCACACCAAAGAGGATGCGCAATGTCTTTTTACCTTGAGAAGTTGTTTTTGTAATATTTGGCCCATGGGGCATTTATGTACTAACAAATTTCTTCTTATTAATATGACGTGCGTTCCTTTTTTTGTATGAAACAAATTTGAATATTCTAAATCCTTGAATGCATTGCATACATAAGCATACCATTCATCATGTGCATAAGCAGGTCTCACGCCAGGTTTCCTTATCTGTCTGCTGTTTATTTCAGTAGGATGGATCTCGAGCAAACAGTCAAAGACCTGCAAGCTCAGAATGCACAGTTCCAGCAACTCCTGATGACCTTGGCTAAGGGTCAGGAGGATCTAAAGACCTTGCTGGGGAATAAAGACCCAGTGAAAAATAAGAAAAAAGAGACTCGGGGTAGCTACTCTAGGGAGAAGATTTGACGGAGAAGCTCGGAGAGTGCTTGAATTTCCTCTTACCTCTGATGAGGGGACCAGTAAAGGAGGTGGGGCTGCGGTACCTTCCGAGTCCGATGTGGAAGAAGAGGAGGTCGAAGAGGATGAAGACTACTCTGATCAACAATACCCTCCAGCTGATGATAAATACAAAGGTTTAGAAGACAGGTTGGCCGCCATGGAGCTACAAAGGGTGTCGGGTTTGGATTTCGAAGACTTGGGTTTGGTTGCCGGGATTGTGATTCCCCCAAAGTTCAAAGTGCCAGTTTTTGTGAGGTATGATGGGCTGTCCTGTCCAAAAATGCATCTAAGGTCCTACGTAAGAAAGATCCAACCCTATACGGAAGATAAAAACCTTTGGATCCATTTCTTTCAAGACAACCTTTCTGGGGCTCAATTGGAGTGGTTCTATCAGCTAAAGGGAACCAGCGTCCGAAACTGGGAAGACTTGGCCACCGCCTTTTACAAACAATATCAGTACAATTCTGACCTTGCTCCTACGTGTACCCAACTTCAGGGTATGTCACTGGGAACAGGCGAAGGATTCAAAGAGTATGCACAAAAATGGAGGGATTTGGCTGGCAGGGTGCAGCCTCCTTTAACCGACCGTGAACTTGTTGATATGTTTCTAGGGACCCTATCTGGGCCATTTTTCAATCATCTGATTGGTAACTCTTCCGCGGGGTTTATCGATTTGATCTTAACAGGCGAAAGAATAGAAGCAGGCATCAAGTCAGGAAAGATTCAGAAGGGTGCCGCTGCAAGTGTTGAGAAGAAGCCTTTCAAGAAGGAAACAACTGTTGTATACTCCCAAAGAAGAGCAGGGAAGACTGAGCGCCGACCAACTGTGGGGGCTGTAATGATTCAAAATCCTTCAAGTGAGCAGCCTCGCTATAACCAGTCCAGACCAAATCAACAACGGGTGGAACGGCCACAACGGCAGTTCACCCGCATTAATATGACGCCAGCGCAAGTACTTCCCCATCTGTTGAAGTTGAATCTCGCCACTATCAAAGAGGCACCAAAAAATGTGAATACGTCCTCTCTGCATTATCATCCTAATGCTAAATGCGCCTACCATTCTGACAGTGTCGGGCACGACACCAACGATTGTTGGGAACTCAAGCATAAAATCCAAGACCTGATAGAGGCAAAGGAAGTGGAGTTCGACGCTCCGGAGAAGCCTAATGTGATATCTGCTCCAATGCCGAAGCACGGCCGAAATGTCAATGCCATTGAAGAGGATTTGTATGTTGCTGATGTCAATGATCTGATAACTCCATTGTTAACCATCAAGTTGAATCTGTTAAGGGCCGGGATCTTCCCAGGATGTAAAGAAGATTGCTATTGTTGTTACTCTCTGCCGTTTGATTGTCCGTTACTGAAGAAAGGCATCCAAGGCCTAATGGATAGTCGACAAATTTTGTTTGAAAAAGTTTCTGCTATTCCAACCCATACTGAAGATGTCTCAATCATAACCATTCACGCCAATCTTTCTAAGGCCATCAGAAAGCCTGTTAAGATTACACCGGCTACAAAATCTGTTCCTTTGAAGATAACAATGCCAGGGCCTGTCCCCTATATTTCTGAGAAGTCAATACCATGGAACTATGGCGGTGACGTCTACTACCATGGTATTAAACAAATCGAAATAACTGAAGAAAGTTCGGATGATGAAGAAGCCAGCATTGGAAACATTGCAGGCACGAGCAAAATCACCCGGAGCGGGAGAATATTTTCTCCAGAGATTGCCCCTCCAAGAGCAATCTTTGGACCCTCATCTACTGACAAGGTTATCCATGCACCAATAAAACTCTCCGCTAGAACCCCATTGATTGAAGATGTTGTTGTTCCTAGTACTGTCCCTCCTACCGCTGCTGATAAAGGTAAGGGAATCCAAGATGAGCTCGTCAGGATGAGGGCTCAACCCTTGGTCATTCCGGAGACCTCCAAGAAAGAAATGGATGAGATCTTGAAGATAATCAAAAGGAGTGATTATGATGTGGTAGAACAACTGGGGCAAACCCTCTCAAAGATCTCCATGCTGGCACTACTACTTTGCTCGGAAGCACACGCTAAAGCTCTGATAAAATTCCTGAAGGCAGCCCATGTGCCCCAGGAAACCTCTGCAGATCAATTTCAAAATTGCATGGCCAGCCTTACTGCGGACAATGGATTAGGTTTCTCTGATGCCGACCTAACTCCTAAAGGTAGAAACCACAATGATGCTTTGCACATTTTAGTCGAGTGCCGAGGAACTACTCTCGCACATGTCTTGGTTTACACTGGTTCTTCACTGAATGTACTGCCTAAGAAGGCCTTGGACCGACTAGATTGTGAAGGGTTGGAGTTGAAACCGAGTGATATTGTTGTCAGAGCTTTCGATGGTTCGAAGAGAATGGTCCATGGGGAGGTTGATATTCCCATCAAGGTGGGCACCGAGGTGTTTAAATCTACTTTCTATGTGATGGACATCCGTCCGTCATACTCTTGCTTGTTGGGTAGGCCTTGGATACACCATGCCGGGGCAGTCACCTCCTCCTTACATAAGATGTTGAAGTATCCTGTCGAGGGAAAGATTATAACCGTCCATGGCGAAGAGGAGTACATGATCAACCACTTGAACTCCTTCCGGTATGTGGAGGTAGAGGGGGAGTTCATTGAGACGCCTTTCCAGCATTTCGAAGAAGTCCTTCCTGAAATAGCAGTAGCAAAGTTGGCAGTTGAGGTACCGAGGCAGATGGCCAGGATGGCATCTCTGGAGGATGCAAGGGCCGCAATAAAAGAGGGGAAGAATTCAGCATGAGGGCAGTTGCCTGATATTCCACATAAGACAGACAAATTTGGATTAGGGTTCACTACCGCGGGCCAGAAAGCTATGCGCCGTTCGAAGATTGAAAGAGCGCCAGTCAAAATTTATCCCTACGGAATCAACGCTTTGGAGGATGAAGACAAAGAGAGCAGCATCGAAGAGTGGATTTACCCGACTGTCAAAGGAGGATTGTGCAACTGGGAGGCAAAAGACTTTGTCCCCATCACTTTTATTCATCACTAATTTATCTGTCAAACATTTCCTATTTGGTCTGTAATATTTATTTTCGAACAATCCGTACACTATCTTTTTACCTCATGCCTTGCCCGGGGCATGTAGGTCCATTTGTAAGGGTTTTGATTACTTTCATATCCATATGCCATGTTTAATGATTCATTGGACGTTTTTCATTTGATAAACCGCTTGTGTTCATTTTCTTTCCTTTTGCATTTTTGTTTAAGGATGGCTATCCCTTACACACACCCACACTCACAAATGCAGGTACCCATCCACTCCGGATTCCATGGGTGACGATTCTGCTATATCCTTCAATAACTCTGAAGATCTGGTCAATCAAGCCGAGTATGAAGATGACGAAGGTTGTGAAGTACCAGGGGAACTAGCCAGACTCCTACAGCAAGAGGAAAGGGCCATCTTACCGCACGAAGAGTCATTGGAAAATGTCAACTTAGGGACCGAGGAAGACCGAAAGGAGGTGCAAGTGGGTGCCAATCTGGAACCAAGTGTCAAGGAACGCCTGATACAGTTGTTGAATGAGTATGTTGAAATCTTCGCTTGGTCTTATGAAGACATGCCGGGTTTAGACATAGACATCGTGGTTCACCGTCTCCCCACAAGAGAGGATTGTCCACCGATCAAGCAAAAAGTCCGCCGAATGAGACCTGACATGTCTGAAAAGATCAAAGCAGAAGTGATGAAGCAATTCGACGCTGGCTTTCTGGCTGTTACGTCCTATCCTCAATGGGTCGCTAACATCGTGCCAGTACCTAAGAAAGATGGCAAAGTCAGGATGTGTGTGGACTACCGGGATTTGAACAGGGCCATCCCCAAAGATGATTTTCCACTTCCACACATTGACATTTTAATCGATAATACAGCTCAGCACAAAGTGTTTTCCTTCATGGATGGATTCTCGGGCTACAATCAAATCAAAATGGCCCCTGAGGATATGGAGAAAACAACTTTTGTCACACAATGGGGCACTTTCTGTTACAAGGTGATGCCGTTCGGGCTGAAGAACGCAGGGGCAACTTATCAACGCGCCATGGTAGCTTTGTTTCATGATATGATACATCATGAGATTGAAGTTTACGTAGACGATATGATAGCTCGGTCACAAACAGAGGAAGAGCACCTTGAACATCTAGAAAAGCTGTTTGCCAGGTTGAAAGAATACAAACTCAGGCTGAATCCAAGTAAGTGCACTTTTGGAGTTAGGTCTGGTAAACTTCTAGGATTCATTGTAAGCAACAAAGGCATTGAAGTCGATCCAGCAAAAGTAAAAGCAATACAAGATATGCCTGCTCCCCGTACTGAAAAGGAGGTTAGAGGGTTCTTGGGGCGCTTGAACTATATTGCCAGATTCATCTCTCATCTGACTTCTACCTGTGAGCCAATTTTCAAACTCTTGAAGAAAGATCAGGTAGTCGAATGGAACGACGATTGCCAAGCTGATTTTGATAAAATCAAGGAGTATTTGCTAGAACCTCCTATTCTGATGCCACCCGTCGAAGGAAGACCATTGATCATGTATCTGACCGTCTTGGATAACTCAATGGGGTGTGTTTTGGGCCAGCATGACGAGTCTGGTCGAAAAGAGCATGCTATTTATTACCTTAGCAAAAAGTTTACCGACTGTGATACTCGCTACTCACTGCTCGAGAAAACTTGATGCGCTTTGGTATGGGCTGCTCGCCGACTAAGACAGTATATGTTGACTCATACTACCTTGTTGATTTCCAAAATGGATCCTATCAAGTATATCTTCGAAAGGCCCGCTTTATCTGGAAGAATAGCCAGATGGCAGATGATCCTGACTGAGTATGACATCCAGTACACCACTAAAAAAGCTATAAAAGGGAGTGTGCTAGCTGACCATCTGGCTCATAAAGCTATCGAAGATTACCAACCCATGAGATTTGACTTCCCAGACGAGGACATCATGAATTTGGACAACATTAAAAGTAACGGACCGTATGACGGACCCGAAAAGGGATCCCGATGGACCCTGTACTTTGATGGTGCTTCAAATGCATTTGGAAATGGTATCGGCGCAGTACTCATTTCTCCGGAAGGCTGTCACACACCTTTCACGGCCCGACTTTGTTTCAGTTGCACAAACAACATGGCTGAGTATGAAGCTTGCATCTTTGGTCTCAAGGCTGCTATAGACTTGGGGATCAAATCTTTGATCGTATTTGGGGACTCGGCTTTGGTTATCAGTCAAATAAAAGGAGAGTGGGATACCAAGCATCCTAATCTTATCCCATACAAAGAACATGTATTGACATTGTTGCCTCATTTCGAGCAAATTACCTTCGAGCATTTCCCGCGAGAAGAGAATCAGCTAGCAGATGCTCTGGCTACAATGTCCTCCATGTTTAAACTCAACTGGGATAACGAGGCTCCCCAAATCACCATTGAGCGAATGGATGAACCTGCACATTGTCACGAGATTAATGCCGAAGAAGTAGTGGAACAACCCTGGTTCCATGAAATCAAAAGGTATCTCGAGACTAGAGATTATCCCGAAGGAGCTTCCGTAAATGACAAGAAGTTCTTAAGGAAATTTGCTGCCAAATTCTTCCTGAGCAACGACATCCTTTACAAACGAAGCCATGATTGTGTATTAGTCCGATGCATAGACAAAGCTGAAGCAGAGTTGATTATGACTGAGATACACAGCGGCACATTTGGCACTCACTTGAGCGGGCATACAATGGCTAAGAAGATCCTAAGGGCAGGCTATTACTGGTCTACCATGGAAGCTGACTGCCATCAACATTCCCGTACTTGCCACAAATGTCAAGTCTACGCTGACAAAGTTCATATCCCTCCGGTTCCTCTCAACGTTCTGACTGCTCCTTGGCCATTTGCAATGTGGGGCATTGACATGATTGGAGAGATCAAGCCCACGGCTTCCAACGGACATCGCTTCATCTTGGTTGCCATTGACTATTTCACCAAATGGGTCGAAGCAGCTTCCTTCGCCTCTGTTACTAAAAATGTGGTTGCCCGCTTCATCAAGCAAAATCTCATATGTCGGTATGGTGTTCCAGACAGGATCATCACAGACAATGGTACAAATCTGAATAACATGATGATCACCGCATTGTGCGAACAGTTCAAGATTTATCATCACAATTCATCTCCCTATCGGCCGAAGATGAACGGTGCTGTTGAAGCTGCGAACAAAAACATTAAGAAGATCATTCAGAAAATGACAGTCACTTACAAAGACTGGCATGAGATGTTCTCGTTTGCTCTACATGGATACCGTACGACGACACGTACTTCAACCGGGGAAACCCCATTTTCGTTGGTATATGGCATGGAAGCTGTCCTGCCTATGGAAGTTCAGATTCCTTCTCTAAGGATTATGAAGGACACAGGTTTGAATGAAGATGATTGGATTCAGACCCGACTTGATCAACTCAATTTGATCGACGAGAAGCGACTCACTGCTATATGCCATGGTCAGACGTATCAAAAACGGATGATCAAGGCCTTCAATAAGAAAGTCAGACGTCAAGTGTATCAAGTCGGAGATCTCGTAATCAAGCGGATTATCTTGCCGCAAAGTGATCCCAGGGGCAAATAGACTCCTACATATGAAGGACCATTTGTGATCAAAAGCATATTTTCTGGTGGGGCGATGATTCTAACCACCATGGACGGCGACGATTTTCCGCACCCCGCGAACGCGGACATAGTCAAAAGATACTACGCATAAAAAAACCCGACAAGTCGAAAACCCGAGAGGGCGGCTTGGGCAAAAATGGGCATCCCGGTGAACCGAAAACCCGAAAGGGCGGTTCAGGCAAAAGTTAGGGATAAAAATAAAAAAATCTGTACACCCGGCAAGTTGAAAACCCGAAAGGGCGACTTGGACAAAAAGGGGTTTCCCGGTGGATCGAAAACCCGAAAGGGCGATTCAGGCAAAAGTTAGGGAATTAAAGCGTATGACTATGTCTCGTCAGATCACTTCAAAGACAATCTCTTCATCAACCAGTTCCAGGCTTCTGATCAATCCAGTCATCGGCAAACGAAGCATTGGATGGACAAATATTCAGAGGTGTGAAGGCTATAGCGGAATGGAATCCCATGGAATTATTTCACATAGCCATCTTTATTTTGTATAAATCTTTCAATATTTACGACGAAATCCTCTTACTAGGATGGTTGTCTCCTTTGTACAAATATACTCAGAGAAAGTTAATACAAATACTCTTCCCAGAAATTTGTGTCATTTCCTTTTTCTTTTTCTCTTGCACTAATTGTTTTATTTTGAGAAACGTCCAATGTTTTGTTAAATAGGCATATGCATTTGAACATAATCATTTCCTTATGAATCAAGAAAGAGGATTACTGATAGGTTGAAGGTGCAGTTGGATATCTTGATACCCTTTCAAAGGAAACCCCAGGAGATTTGGAATCCATATCCCCAGCAAGTCTTGAAGCTTATCCCCAGTAGATTCTGGAAGCTTATCCCCTGCAGAGTACGGACGTCTCTCCCGAGCTTTATTCAGAGTTATTCCTCACAAGGGCTTATAACTGGGTTATCCTCAGCTAATTGCCATGGAAGATCGCACTCGGTAAAATTTCTTCCTATCCCCAGCGAAGTTCATCAAAGTTCCCCAGTATAACTTATCAATACGATCCCCAGAGGAGTTTATCTTTGTTATCTCCAGCCAGAGAATCCTCCAGAACTCAATTCCCCTCAGAGTTTAAGTTTCAGTATCCCCAGCAGAGCTAAAACTTCAAACTATCAATCCCCAGCGGAGCCAGACTAGTGAACCTTTTCCCCACAGAAATGCTTCTCACTAGACTAGATATTCTCAGTCTTATCTCCCCAGCTTAAGTCTGCCAGGTTCTAAAATCCCCAGTAGACATCATCAGAAATTCTCTTACCCTGCAAGTCACCAAGGAAATTCCAAGTCCCCGCAAGTGGTTCTAAGGCCCCTCGACGATTGAAGGTCTGGTATTCCCCAAGCAAATCTGAAGACTCTCAGTTCTCAGTTCCTCATTGTATATTCAAAGATTCTCCAGTGAAGATCTCCTCAAGACAGGAATTCCTCAGAAGATTGGTATACAACCCAAGCTCCTTATTCCCCAGCAACAACCAGGAATTATTCTTCCCGGCAACAGTCAAGAGGCTTTTATCTTCAGCCATCTCGGATTCATCTATCCTTTGCAAGATAGCTCATCAGCTTACATGCATATTCATTTACATTCATATCATATAACATACGTTGCATCATGCATCATGACATTGCATACAACTAACTCTTTACCTTTTCAGGTAAGATCAGTCGACAGACTAAAATCATTATCTCCCGAGATTCTTTCCAGGAATAGTTCAGATGTGACCCAGACATGGCAACATTCTAATGCTTATTCCAGATTCATCCAGATGCAGTTTTTACACGAGCTCATCATCAGGAAACCCTACACCGGTTCCTCTTCAAGACTTCTGAAAACAGTTCACGGGTTCTCCAGTAACGGATGTTAACCTGTCACTTGTTCAGACTCTTCTCAACTTTTGAAAACAGTTTACGGACGCTTCCGAACAACGGATGCTGCTCTATTGCTTATTCAACTTCAAGATTTCTGAAAACAGTTCACGGGTTCTCCAAGTAACGGATGTTAACCTATCACTTGTTCAGTTTCTTCTCAAGACTTCTGAAAACGGTTTATGGATTATTCCCAACAACGGATGTTGATCTATCGCTTGTTCAGATGCAACTTTTGAAAACAGTTTACGGACGCTTCCCAACAACGGATGTTGATCTATTGCTTATTCAACTTCAAGATCTCTGAAAACAGTTCACGGGTTCTCCAAATAACGGATGTTAACCTATCGCTTATTCAGATTCTTCTCAAGACTTCTGAAAACATTTTATGGATTCTTCCCCATAACGAATGTTAATCTATCGCTTGTTCAGACTCTTCGCAACTTTTGAAAACAGTTTACGGATGCCTCCAGATACGGATGTCAATCTATTGCTTATTCAGACCCCCAGTTCGGAGATGGTCCTAAACACGAACACCTTTCTGATACTCATTCCAGATGGCATCTTTAAGCCAATCTCCGACAAGTTTCTATCACTCCTCCCGATGGCATCGTTAAGCCCATCTCCAAATGGCATCTCTAAGCCCATTCCCCCATCCATTGCTTTGACGAGTGCAAATTTAAGGGCACTCTAGTGTCCAATCTCCTTTTACCCTCGAGTCACGAAAGGCAAACTTGCCTATCTAACTCTTAGGATTCAAGAAGATTGAACAGGGGCAACTGTTGTACCCCAAAATTTACCCTCCAATTTCTCATTGATTTCTCATCACAAAGCCCTTGGAACTCAAGATCCAGTTAGGGTTTCATCTGCTCAAGACTTCTCCTTGCACTGTTGACCCAAATTAGGGTTTGTGTTTGCACAAAGATGTTTTGACCTAAAATGCCTAAGATGACTTTCATGCTTCATATTGGACTCCCAAGTTTATCCACATCAAGTTTCAAGTCTTGATTCCAAATTTTGCCCAGTCAATTGGACAGTTGACCTAGAAATCAATTGTATTGGGGAAAAAGTCAATTGTGGCCAATTGACAGTCAAACCTCATGGAAATTGACCCACATCAACATTATGAGCTCACATGGACCATTTGATCAAGTTTGGATCACAAGTCCACAAGAAATTTGATCAGATCACCAAAAGGGCAAAATGGTCATTTTTAGGGTTTTGACTGCACAAAGGCAATTTTTGACTGTTTGACCTAGCCAATGGCAAACCAAGCTCACATATGGACTCAAGGACCCCATGGAATTGTCTTGACATGTTCAACAAGTTCAAAAGATCCCAAATGCACAAGATTGACAGTTGAATTTCCCAGTCAATTGATCAATTTTGACTGTATACTGAAAAGTCAAACTTTGACTTTTTGGTCAAAATCAAGTGTCAAGATTCATTTTTCATCAAAACATGCCAAATCATGAAACTTGTTCATCAAGAAATCAAGAATTGCAAATTAGGGTTTGAAATGAAGATTTTTCATAACTTAGAATTTTTCTAAGTTATGAAAAACCCTAATTTTTTCCTAACTTTTCCCCACTTTCTCACCAAGATTCATTTGGATTCAAGCAAAAGTCAAAGCATGAAAGTTGTAGACTATTGAAAAATCTACAACTTTTATTCACAAAGTTTTCCCAAAAGAAGCTTGTATCTCAAGTTACAATTTTTGGAACAAGGGTACCAAACCATTCTTAACTTAGAGAAAATTTGACCTATTTTAGGCAGGATTTTTGCCTAACTTCAAGACCATTTTTCACATACTTACACTTGGCATTCCAATTTTCATTTCAAAGATGGATTGTAGTACACATTCCAAGCTTTCCAAAATGTCCAAGAACTCATCAAACAACCTCATGGTTAGGGAGAATCGAATTTGGCAAGTTGGGAAAAACTCACTTTTGATTTGGCCAATTTACATGTCCATAACTTGTGCAATTTTCAAATCAGCATGCTTTCCTTGATTACAGGCCTCTAAACCATCCAATACTCAATAATTTAATGCTAACTCATTGTGCCAAGACCTTGTTTTATGAGTTTAAGCATTACATGTTGAACTAAGCCATTTATAGAAAAAGCAAATTAGCCATTCTTGAAAAGTTGCACTTTATGTCAATTGGTAAATCAAGAAGGTACAAAGAAAATCTCTGAGGCACAAGTTTATGAACAAAACACACTGATCAAGGTGAGGGTTAGCAGCATAGCTTGGGGGCCTGCATCAGTCTAGAACACCAAGTTGCCTTTTGTTGCTTAAAGTGTAAGAAACATAGCATATCATACAACAACTTTCATCTCAGCACAAAGAAGCTTAAGCAAAAACTTTGCACACTTTCTAAACACCCTAACTAAGCTAGAACACGAGCCAACCCTATCCAACACCCTCTCATTCACAGAATCACCCTCAAACTGCCAAAACAGGGCATATTCTGCAACTTGAATCCCACAACTCATTTCCATCGTGCATTCTTGCTAAAACCAGTTCAAACACTTTCCTTACCATCAATCCAAACTATCCAAAGCATTAGAAGTGAACTATAACTCCTCTAATCAGTTTGGCCATTTTCATTTCTTCCTCTTGCAGGTTGACTTCTGCAGCTTGGTACAGAAGGTTTCAAGGCATACCAAGTATTGGAATAACATCCTCACACTTCAAGGAAGCTGTACAAATCATCATCTTGCCCTGAAAGCTCCCCCATTGCCAGACACGATTCCAGCTGAACAGGTATATTCTTAAACTTCTATCTCCCAATGTAGGCATCATTAGCTCTAAGTTTGTGAATAAGAAGTGTTCTACTCATGCCCCTGAAACTGTACATACCTTTACTTTTCATTCATTTTGCATATGCTGTGAGAATTTAAGGTCTGAATATTGATAAAAAATTAGGTTAAGATTTGTGAATGATGAAATTCTCTCTCATTTCTGAGAGTTAGGATGAGTTCTTTACATGTTCAGAATCGTGGCTTGATGATTAACATTTCTTATGTTGTAAGTTTGTGCTAAAAGTCCAAGAATCCAGGTGTTTGAATCATTGTACAAGCGCGCGTTTTTTGTCAAAGTTCTGGCCAGAGGTTGAAGAAAGGTCCTATTGGGCTGGGCTTGTTCTATTTTTCTTATTTGCACCCCATTTTTGCTTTTACACCTCCCCGACCCATTTTGATTTTTACTTATCATTTTCCATTTTTTCCTTTTGATTTCATTTCTATATTTTTATTTAAGTATGAAAAAACATAAAAATCTTTTTTTCCACATTTTTTGCATTTATTTTGATACTTATTAGTCTTATTTAGCTTTTGTGCATAAATAATATAAATACTATTATTTAGAATAACTAGAAAAAATAATGCAAACACACTTATTTTCTAATTTTTATTTTATTTTATCCTCTGAAAATATTTTACATAAAACATACTTTTTTTGTAAATATTAAATATTATTATTTTTGCACATATTTAATATATTTGATAAATTATATAAATACATACATATTAATTAGCATATTTAGTAAATAATACAAAATATATACATTTTTTATTTTATTAATATTTGACATTAAAAATACTTTTTTTATAAATATACTTCATTTTTTATTTTTGTACATACTTATTAAATATTTGTATATATTAAATAATTAATACATTTTCTTAATAAAATTAGGGTTTTGCCCTAAACATAAAAAACTCCAAAAAATAATACTTTTTATTTTGATTATTTGACATATAAAAAACACCTTTTTTCCATACATATAAAAACCCTTTTTGCATCTTACATATTTATTTTATTTCCATTTAATTTGTGCAATTGAATATCTTGTAAATAATTCCAAATTGATGTAATAGCTAGGTTTAAATTCCTTGTCAAATACCCCCCATTTGAACATTTGTACCCCCCCTTCCCATATTGTGTTGTAATAGCTTAGGAACTTTAATTTTCGCACTTTAAAGTTTTTTTCTAAATATACCATGATAGAATTAGGGTTTGTATGCAAATAAAAACAACAAAATAGTTTGACCTAATTTCAAGATAATCAAGCATGAAAATGGACAACACTCATCACACTTGCACCCCTAGGGTATTCCACTTGTTGCCTTCAATAAATGGGCCATATTGCATGTTAGGTCTCTTTGGGCAAAACAAAAACAATCAAATGATCATAGTCCCTCGATGACGCTTTCGAAAGTTGCCTAAAAATGATCAAGTCCCCTAAAGGAAAATTGCCCAAAGATACTTGGCACCATTGCAATTATGGTCTAAACGATGACCCGCGCCCGTCCCTTTCACATCCTAACACAAGATTGTCCACCAAATGCAATGGTGGAACAAAATTGTTAAAAGGGTTAAAACATAGCAATAATCTTTGAGAAATTTAGGAGTAGATAACCTCTTAAGTACTTGTCAACTTGCAAAACAAAAACACTTGCCTATTTTTCAAACCACACTTCACAAACACTTTCAAAACAAACTTTCAAAAACCTTGAAACATCTTTTCAAAAAGACAAACACCTTTTGTAAAACATTCGAGTAAAGAATTGTTACAAGGGTAGCCTAGACAAGGCATCTTTTTCAAAACATTTTCAAAACCACACACAAAGCACCATTTCAAACAATTGAAAACCAAGGCAAGTTGATCTAAGCAAGTACCTAAGAGCCCATGGATAACCATGGATAGAAAGGGTGCTAATACCTTCCCTTTCTATAATCTACTCCCCGAACCCAAGAAAATATCTCAAAGGTTTTTGCTGTGCTTTTTAAACCTTTCCTTAGGATAAAATAAAAAGTCGGTGGCGACTCTTGCTCAACCGAAACATTTGCGAAAACAAACGCAAAACCAAGTCAGTTCTCCCACCGTATCACACCATCCAAGAGTGTTTATTAAACTGCAATGTGGTAGGTCAGAAGAATAAGCATCAAAATGGTATCCGTGTCTGGAATGCATCTGAACTGTATCTGGAGACTGAGTCTGTATGAGCAAAGAAATGGCGTCCGTGTTTGGAGCGTATCTGAGCTGTAACTGTATTTTAACTTCGAATGAATATCAGAATGACTGCCGTGTCTGGAGTGTATCTGTATTGTATCTGAATTTGAGATCTGTATGAGTAGCATAATGACTTCCGTGTCTGGAGTATATCTGAGACTGTAACTGGGATATGAATAAGTGACAGAATGACTTCCGTGGAGATTGCACTGGGGAGAATCAAGCTGCTGGTGTAAGGGTCAGAATGGCATCCGTGTCTGGAGCATATCTGAACTTGAAGTTGATAGTTGAATCTGAATGAGAGATAGAATGGCCGCCGTGTCTGGAGCGTATCTAGTCTATATCGGATTGCTGAAGTCTGAATGAGTAGTAGAATGACCGCCGTGTCTGAGGTGTATCTGTACTGTATTTGACTTGAAATTCTGGATGAGTAATAGAATGACCGCCGTGTCTGGGGTGTATCTAGTCTGTATCGGATAATTGTTAACAATAGCCTTTTAATCTTATCCTGAAAAGGGTAAAATGTTATCTAAAACACAAAGTTATGTTGCATGATATGTATGGTGCAATGAATTGTGTTTCATCAATGTTTATGATATATGAATGTGATGGATGTGCACGTAAGCTGAATAGTTGTCTTGCTGAGGAAAATAAATCCTTGATAACTGGAGATAATGAAGTCTTTGATTGTTGTCAGGGAAAGTAAATCCTTGACCAATGCTGGGGATTCCAAAAAATCTTTGATTACTGAAGATGAGAAATCCTTGCTGACTGCTGACTGCTTGGGGATTAAAGATCTCTAATTGCTGAAAAGGGGAAATCCTGGGACCATTGTTGGAGATTGAAGAAATCCTCGGCAACTTGTGGGGATTAACAAGGCCTTCGACAGCACCTGCGGGGATGTGATAATCCCTCATGACTTTCCTGGGGAATGAGGAAAATTCTGATGATCTCTACTGGGGAATTGAAACCTAGGAGGCTTCTGCTCGGAGGCCTGAGACCGAGAATCTTCGATCTTGCTGGGAGATAACTCTGTGGGGGAAATGTTCACTATTCTGGCTCCCCTGGGGATAGGATTTTTCAGGGCTTTCGGGCTCCACTGGGGATCTCGAAGCTTAACTCTGATGGGAATTTTGAAACTTAACTCAGCCGGGGAATCAAGTTTTAGACTGCACTGGCTCCGCTGTGGATCTTGAAGCTTAACTTCGCTGGGGAAATATACTCCAAATTTTAGCTTTGTTGAGGATCTGAATGATGTATCGTAGGGGATTTTTTTTTCTAAAATGGCACAAAGATTTCTTCCTACACCTTCAACCTATCAGTAATTATCCTTTTTCAAATACATTTTATTTGTAAGCAATGATTATATTCAAATGCATATTCCTATTTTAACAAAACATTAGACGTTTTCAAATAAAACATAAGTGTAAAAAGAAAAGAAAGGTAAGCAAATTTCTGCACTTTGAAGTATCTTTGTATTTAACTTTCGTGAATATCTTTGTACAAAGGAGACAAACATCTTAGTAAGAGAATGTTGTCGTAAAAATTGAAAAAAATTTATACGAAAGAAAGATGGCTATGTGTAATAATTCCATGGGATTCCCATTCTGCTATAGCCTTCACAACTCTAAATATATTGTCCATTCGCTGCTTCATCCGCCGATGACTGGATTGATCAGAAGCTTGGAGCTGGTTGGTGAAGAGATTGTTCTTAAAGTGATCCAACAAGACATAATCATACGCTTTAATTCCCTAACTTTTTCCTGGACCGCCCTTTCGGGTTTTCGATCCACCAGGAAACCCCTTTTTGCCCAAGTCGCCCTTTCGGGTTTTCAACTTGCCGGGTGTACAGATTTTTTGTTTTATCCCTAATTTTTGCTTGAACCGCCCTTTCAGGTTTTCGATTCACCGGGATGCCCATTTTTTGCCCAAGTCGCCCTTTCGGGTTTTCAACTTGCCGGGTCATTTTACGCGTAATATCTTTTGACTATGTCTGTGTTCGCAGGGTGCGGCAGGTTGTCGCCGTCCATGATGGTCAGAATCATTGCCCCACCAGAAAAGATGCTCTTGATCACAAATGGTCCTTCGTAAGTAGGAGTCCACTTGCCCCTGTGATCACTTTGCGGTAAGATGATCCGCTTGATTACAAGATCTCCGACTTGATATACCTGACGCCTGACTTTCTTGTTGAAAGCCTTGATCATCCGTTTTTGATACGTTTGACCATGACAAATAGTAGTAAGTCGCTTCTCGTTGATCAAATTAAGTTGATCAAGTCGGGTCTGAATCCAATTGTCTTCATTCAAACCAGCATCATTCATAATCCTTAAGGAAGGAATCTGAACTTCCATAGGTAAAACAACTTCCATGCCATACACCAAAGAAAATGGGGTTGCCCCTGTTGAAGTACGTGCCATGGTACGATATCCATGCAGAGCAAACAGTAACATCTCATGCCAGTCCTTGTAGGTGACTGTCATCTTTTGAATGATTTTCTTAATATTTTTGTTCGCGGCTTCAACAACACCGTTCATCTTCGGCCGATAGGGAGATGAATTGTGATGATAAATCTTGAACTATTCGCATAGAGCGGTGATCATAGTGTTGTTCAAATTTGTACCGTTGTCTGTGATGATCCTGTCGGGGACACCATACCGGCATATGAGGTTCTGCTTGATGAAGCGGGCAACCACATTATTTGTAACTGAGGCATAGGAAGCTGCCTCGACCCACTTGGATAAGTAGTCAATAATGACCAAGATGAAGCGATGTCCATTGGATGCCGTGGGCTTGATCTCTCCAATCATGTCAATGCCCCACATTGCGAATGGCCAAGGAGCTGTCAGAATGTTGAGAGGAACCAGAGGAATATGTACCTTGTCGGCGTAGACTTGGCATTTGTGGCAAGTACGGGAATGTTGATGACAATCAGCTTCCATGGTAGACCAGTAGTAGCCTGCCCTTAGAATCTTCTTAGCCATCGTATGTCCGCTTAAGTGGGTGCCAAATGTGCCACTGTGTATCTCAGTCATGATCAACTCTGCTTCAGCTTTGTCCATACAACGAAGTAGAACACAATCATGGCTGCGCTTATAAAGGATGCCATTGCTTAGGAAGAACTTGGCAGCAAATCTCCTTAAGAACTTTTTGTCATTGACGGAAGCTCCTTCAGGGTATTCTCTAGTCTGGAGATACCTTTTGATTTCATGAAACCAGGGTTGTTCCACTACTTCTTCGGTATTAATCTCATGACAGTGCGCAGGTTCGTCCATTCGCTCGATGGTAATTTGGGGAGCCTCGTTATCCCAGTTGAGTTTAAACATGGAAGACATTGTAGCCAGAGCATCTGCTAGCTGATTTTCTTCTCGCGGGAAATGCTCGAAGGTGATCTGCTCGAAATGAGGCAACAATGTCAGGACATGTTCTTTGCATGGGATTAAATTAGGATGTTTAGTGTCCCACTCTCCTTTGACTTGACTGATAACCAAAGCCGAGTCCCCAAATACGACCAAAGATTTGATCCCCAAGTCTATAGCAGCCTTGAGACCAAAGATGCAAGCTTCATATTTAGCCATGTTGTTGGTACAACTGAAGCAAAGTCGGGCAGTGAAAGGTGTATGGCAACCTTCCGGAGAAATGAGTACCGCACCGATACCGTTGCCAAGTGCGTTTGAAGCACCATCAAAGTACATGGTCCATCGGGATCCTTGTTCAGGTCCGTCATACAGTTTGTTGCCTTCGATGTTGTCCAAAGTCATGATGTCCTTGTCTGGGAAGTCGAATCTCATAGATTGGTAATCTTCGACGGCTTGATGAGCTAGATGGTCAGCTAGTACACTCCCCTTTATAGCTTTTTGGGTAGTATACTGGATATCATACTCAGTCAGGATCATTTGCCATCTAGCGATTCTTCCAGATAAAGCAGGCTTCTCAAAGATATACTTAATCAGATCCATTTTGGAAATCAGCAGAGTGGTATGAGTCAACATATACTGCCTTAGCCGGCGAGCAACCCATACCAAAGCGCATCAAGTTTTCTCGAGCAGTGAGTAGCGAGTCTCACAGTCGGTAAACTTTTTGCTAAGGTAATAAATGGCATGCTCTTTTCGGCCAGACTCGTCATGTTGGCCCAACACGCACCCCATTGAGTTATCCAAAACAGTCAGATACATGATTAACGACCTTCCTTCGACGGGTGGCATCAGAATAGGAGGTTCTAGTAAATACTCCCTGATCTTATCAAAAGCAACTTGACAATCATTATTCTATTCAACCACCTGATCTTTCTTCAACAGCTTGAAGATTGGCTCACAGGTAGATGTCAGGTGAGAGATTAACCTGGCAATGTAGTTCAAGCCTCCCAAGAATCCTCTAACCTCCTTTTCAGTACGGGGGGGCAGGCATTTCTTGTATAGCCTTCACTTTAGCCGGATCAACCTCAATGCCTTTGTTGCTAACAATAAATCCCAAAAGTTTACCAGACCTAACTCCAAAAGTGCACTTGCTTGGGTTCAGTCTGAGCTTATACTCCTTCAACCTGGCAAACAACTTTTGTAGAGGATCAAGGTGTTCTTCTTCTGTCTGTGATCGAGCTATCATGTCGTCTATGTAAACTTCGATCTCATGATGTATCATATCATGAAACAAAGCTACCATGGCGTGTTGATAAGTTGCCCCTGCATTCTTCATTCCGAATGTTATCACTTTGTAGCAGAAGGTACCCCATTGCGTGACGAAAGTAGTTTTCTCCATGTCCTCGGGGGCCATTTTGATCTGGTTGTATCCCGATAATCCGTCCATGAAGGAAAATACCTTGTACTGAGTTGCGTTGTCAACCAAGATGTCGATATGCGGCAGTGGAAAATCGTCTTTAGGGCTAGCCCTGTTCAAATCCCGATAGTCCACGCACATTCTGACTTTGCCGTCCTTCTTAGGCACGGGCACAATGTTAGCAACCCATTGTGGATAGGAAGTAACAGCCAGAAAGCCAGTGTTGAATTGCTTCATTACCTCAGCCTTAATCTTCTCAGACATGTCAGGCCTCATTCGGCAAACCTTTTGCTTGATCGGTGGATAGTCTTCTCTTGTAGGGAGACGGTGAACCATGATATCTGTGTCTAACCCTGACATGTCTTTATAAGACCAGGCGAAGATTTCAACATATTCATTTAACAATTGCACTAAGCGCTCCTTGACATTTGGTTCCAGGTTGGCACCCACTTTTAATTCTTTCCTGTCTTCCTCTGTCCCCAAGTTGATGGTTTCTAGCAACTCTTCATGAGGCAGAATAGCCCTCTCTTCTTGTTGCAAAAGTCTGGCTAACTCTCCCGGCACTTCACAATCTTCGTCAACTTCGTACTCAGCATGATTGACCAAATCTTCAGAGTTATCGAAGGTTAAAGCAGAATAGTCACCCATGGAATCCGAAGTGGATGGGTACCTGCATTTGTGAGTGTGGGTGTGTGTAAGGGATAGCCATCCTTAAACAAACAAAAATGCAAAAGGAAAGAAAATGAACACAACAGTTTATAGATGAAAAACGTCCAATGATTCATTAAAACATGGCATATGATTATGAAGAAAATCAAGCCCTTACAAATGGACCTACATGCCTCGGGCAAGGCATGAGGTGAAAATAGTGTGTGAATTGTTTTCGTTATTACAGACCATAAAAATGGGAAATTGTTCAAAGATAAAATTACTGGTTGATAAATGTGATGGGAACAAAATCCTTTGCTTCCCAGTTGTTCAAACCCCCTTCGACGGTCGGAAAGATCCAATCTTCAAAGTGGCTCTCTTCATCTTCATCTTCTACAACATTGATTCCATGGTGAGAGATCTTGACGGGTGGCCCTCCAGCCTTGGAGCGACGCATAGCCTTTTGTCCTGCAGTAGTGAACCCTAACCCAAACTTGTCCTCCTTATGGGGAAAGTCAGGAAATTTCCCTCATACTGTACTCTTCCCTTCTTTAATCACAGCCTCTACGTCCTTAAGAGATGCCATCCTAGATACATGCTTGGAAATGACAGGCACCTCAACCATTGTCTTCGCAACTGCTATCTCGGGAGAAACTTTCTCAAAATGCTGGAAAGGCGTTTCAATGAACTCGCCATCCAACTCCACATAACGGAAGGAATTGAGATGACTTATCATGTATTCTTCCTCGCCGTGCACTATTATAATCTTACCCTTAACAGGATATTTCAGCATTTGGTGCAAAGAGGAGGTAACTGCCCCGACATAATGGATCCACGGTCTCCCCAACAAACACGAGTATGACAGACGGATGTCCATCACATAGAAGGTGGAGTTGAAAACTTCTGTACCAACTTTGATAGGAATATCGACCTCTCCATGAACCATTCTTTTGGACCCATCAAAGGCCCTAACAACGATGTTACTAGGTTTGAGGGTCAATCCTTCGCAATCCAAACGGTCTAAGGCTTTCTTCGGCAGCACATTCAAGGAAGAACCAGTATCAACTAAGACATGGGCGAGGGTGGTTCCCCTGCATTCAACTGAAACATGTAGTGCATCGTTGTGTTTCCTTCCTTTGGGAGTCAAGTCAGCATCGGAAAAGCCCAGGCCATTGTCAGCAGTAAGGCTGGCCACACATTCCTGAAACTGGTCAGCCGAAGTCTCATGGGGTACATGTGCCGCCTTCAAGAATTTTATTAGGGCCTTAGCATGGGCCTCAGAACATAGCAGAAGAGCCAACATTGAAATTTTAGAAGGGGTCTTCCCTAACTATTCCACAACGTCGTAGTCACTTTTTCTGATTATTTTCAAGATTTCATCCATTTCTTTCTGAGTGGTTTCGGGGATAACCACGGTATGAGCCTTCGTCCTGACAGGCACTTCCAGTATCCCCTTACCCTTGTCGGTAGTATCAACAGATGGTCTTACTTCAGGAGTATCCAATTCTTCAATCACTGGGTCTTGCACAGATGGTCCAACAGGTACAGAAGCTTTCAAGGTTCTGAAAACCGCTCGAGGGGGAGCAATCTCTGGAGAAAAGATCCGGCCGCTGTGGGTTATCTTGCTTGTACCCGCAATGTTCCCTATATCAGGGCTTTCTTCTTTAGAAATCTCTTGGACTGTTTCGATTTGTTTGATACCATGGTAGAAGACTTCTCCCCCATAGTTCCATGGTATCATTTTGCTTGATTGGTACGAGACAGGTCCCGACATGGTGATCTTTAATGGTACACATTCAGAGTTGGGTGTAATCCTGACAGGCCTTTTGCAAGCCTTGAGAGTATTGTCGGAAATGGTTATGATTGCAATATCGTTAGTTGAAGTAGCAAAAGTATCAGGAGTAACAGGATTGACGGTATCAACAGGGGTTTTCTGGAAAAGTATCTCTTGGGTATCCATCAGGCGTTGGACACCTGACTTCAACATTGGGCAATCACCTCGTATGTTCAAACAAAAATAACAGTCTTTACCACAACCAGGAAAGATCCTGGATCTCAACAAATTTCCTTTAATCACAAGTAACGGCGTCAGCAGGTCAACAACATCAGTAACATGAGTGTCCTCCATAACAGCATGAATATTGTGGCCGTGCTTGGGCATCGGAGCAGATATAACATTGGGCTTCTCAGGAGCATCAAATTCTACTTCCTTAACATCAATCAGATCCTGGATTTTGTTCTTAAGCGCCCAACAATTATTGGTATCGTGCCCAGCACTGTCGGAATGGTAAGCACACTTGTCATTGGAGTGGTAGTATGGAGAGGAGGTGTTAGGGTTCTTTGGCGCTTCCTTCAAACTGGTCAGATTCAGCTTCGACAAATGAGGAAGTACCTGAGCAGCGTCATGTTGATGCGGGTGAACTGCCGTTGTGGCCTTTCCACCCGTTGTTGATTAGGTCTCGACTGATTGTTACGAGGTTGATCATTTGACGAGTTTTGAATCATCACAACCCCTACAGTCGGCCGGCACTCAGTTCTTCCCTGTCCCTTCTGAGAATACACAGCAGATGCTTCCTTCTTGGCTGGGAAGGGTTTCTTAACAGCTGTGGATGCGGAAGCATCCTTTTGAATCTTTCCACTTTTAATTCTGGCCTCAACCCTTTCGCCGTTCAAAATTAATTCAGTAAATCCCGCGGAAGAACTCCCGATTAGATGATTTAAAAGGGCGCCAGACAGGGTCCCCAGAAACATGTCAACTAACTCCCTATCCGACAGCGGTGACTGCACCCTTCCAGCCAGATCACGCCACTTCTGAGCGTACTCTTTAAACCCTTCATTGGAAGCCATCCCCATACTTTGTAACTGAGTACGAGTGGGCGCCAAATCAGCATTGTATTGATACTGACGGTAAAAAGCAGCTGCTAAGTCTTCCCAATTGTGAACCTCTGATCTCTCGAGTTGATAAAACCAGTCTAACTGCGTGCCAGACAAACTGTCTTGGAAAAAGTGTACCCAGAGGTCTTTATTGGATGAGTGGGGTTGGATCTTTCTGACATACGACCTCAGGTGCATCTTAGGGCAAGACAGACCGTCGTACTTGGCAAATGTTGGCACCTTGAACTTGGGAGGGATAACAATCCCAGCTACCAACCCTAGTTCTTCAAAATCCAAACCGGGCACCCTCTGCAACTCCATAGCTTCCAGTCTATCTTCAAGATTCTTATATTTATCATCCGCTGGTGGATACTGTTGTTCGGAGTAGTCTTCGTCTTCTTCCTCTTCCTCCTCTTCAACCTCAGATTCAGAAGGTACAACAATCCCTTTCCCTTTGCCAGCCCCTTCGTCAGACATTGGGGGGAACTCAAGAACCTTCCTAGCATTTCTCTCAAACCTTCTTCCAAAAGTTGCCACCCCGGGTCTCTTTTTCTTTTTCTCTTTGTTCTTCTCCAACAAAACTTTGATGTCCTCTTGACCCTTTGCCAAGGTCATGAGGAGTTGCTGGAACTGTGAATTTTGTGCCTGCAGATCCTTTACCATTTGCTCCAAATCCATCTGGCTGAAATAAACAGCAGAAAGATAAGGAAACCTGGCGTGAAGACCTGTTTATGCATATGATGAATGATATGTTATTCATGTAATGCATTCAAGGATTCAGAAATTCAAATTCATTGCAAACAAAAAGAACGCACGTCATATTAAGAAGAAATTTGTTAGTACATAAGTGCCCCATGGGAAAAATATTACAAAATTCTTAATGTAAAAAGACATTGCGCATCCTCTTTGGTGCGATGTAAGTGTTGGGAGTTTCCTCCTCGTGAAGTCGGCGAGTAAGCTCCAAAACCTTATTCTCACTGGCATAGAAGTTGGCTTCAAAAGTATCCCGTTCTTCCTTGAGTTGGATCTAACTTTTTTGCATTTCTTCCCATGATGTTGGCATGTCAGGATGTAGGATGGTGTATGGAACCTCTCCTTCCGTAACAGGCTCTTTGATCAAGGGGAGAATTTAAGGATATGGCATCATAAGATTCTGGGAGCGGGTTCGTACCGACTTGAGGTAAGGCTCAAGGGGGATGGAATTCTTGTGCCCCAGTGTCTTACTATCCACTTTGTTGGGCATCCTCCAAGCTCTGATGAACCTTTGTCGAAGTCCTTGCACATTATTGTCAAATTCAAAACTAAGTCATGAATCAGCATGTCATGAGGGCCATCCCTCCGAGCATATCCAAATTGTCTCAAAGCTGGACAGGGGTTGTAGGTGATGCCTCCCCTAATGCCAAGTAGTGGGACATTAGGGAATTCCCCACAATGATCAATGATGATGACATTTTCTCTGGACCGAGAACACCAATGTACATCAGAATGTGTGAGGGTCATCAATCGTTATGACCACCTTAAACCTTGATCATTCTTCAAAACTGATTGTGGAAGGTGAGAAATAAATCACCTTGCTAGGAGAGGAGTACAACACATGAGAACGTCTCTTTTCCTCATTGTTCGTGTGTAAAATGAGTGTAGGATATCCCCAAGCAGTGTAGGTATATGATTCCTGGATATGAAAATCTTGACAGCATTCACATCTATAAGTTGGTCAGGATTTGGGATCAAGACCAACCCATAGATAAGGAGTGCCACAATCTCTTCAAAGGCTTGTAGATCAAGAGAATTCCAGCAGTCTTGTGCCTTCTCAAACAGAAACTTTGCTAAGAAGCCTTTGACACCACTTCTGGTTTCCCAATGCCCCTTGATGTCAGATGGTTGCAAGTGTAATGCTTGAGAAACATCCTCAGGCTTTGGTTCTTTTTCCGTACCGTTGTAGGGTAGTTGATGAAGAATAGGAATTCTCAGGAGTTGAGAAAATTCCTCCAAAGTAGGCACCAATTGGTAATCAGGGAATGTGAAACAGTGGTGTAGAGGGTCAAAGAACTGGAAGAGAACTTTCACCATGTCTTCTTCAATGTTGGTGTTGACCAAGTTGAGAAGCCTACCATGTCTTTCACTGAAGTGATAATTCTCTGGAATCCTGGAAGTAAGCTCCTTGAGTTGAGGAGGGATTCTCACAAGGTTGACTTGAATCGTTTTCCTGCGAAGAGATTCCATATCCTATAAAACAAGAACAAAGATGAAGATCCAAACCCTTGAAATGGTTAGTGGATGCATATGATGCTTTATGATGTTCATGATGTATGCACAAGCACATGTACAAGCAAGTCACACAAAACCCTAATTTCAGGCTTGCATGAGGTTTCATAGGTAAGTACCCTCTTGAGTTTAGTTGGCTCAAAACCTGTCCTATAAATAGTAATCGGGTTCTAAGGAGCTCAATATCACTGGATTGTTTTCTATGTTCATTGTTTTGGTTTAGCCACTTAACTAGGGACCAAAATATTCCAAGAAAATAACCCTCAATGAGTGTAGTATCGAGTATTTACCAACTTCGGACTGCACCAAAGCCGGTTATCTCACTACCCATAATAAAAGGCCAAGATGGTCAAGTAAGGTTCTAAGAGTTCATTAGTGCTTCATGACATCACTCAGCGGCCCCGTATTCTCTTTGATTGACTCAAAGGATACCGGTACTCACAAATATGTCGCACTAATATAGCTATTGCTTCAACCGTTTCGGTATACCCCGCACAGTTTCCACAATGTATTGCTATTTACCTATGAATGTTTCCCAAATCCAGGTAGAGGATTTCAAACCCAAACAAGAGAACCAAAATGTAAAGCAATCAAAGAAAACAATAATCATGCAAAGGGTGATCTTAGCCCTAAGGTTACTCCACTTTTGAAGTTATTTCCCCAGCAGAGTCGCCAGTTCTGTGATACGGTGGGAGAACTGACTTGAAGTTTTGCGTTTGTGTTCGCAAATGTTTCGGTTTAGCAAGAGTCGCCACCGACTTTTTATTTTATCCTAAGGAAAGGCCAAAAAGCACAGGAAAGACCTTTGAGATGGTTTCTTGGGTTCGGGGAGTAGATTATAGAAAGGGAATGTATTAGCACCCTTTCTATCCATGGTTATCCATGGGCTCTTAGTGACTTGCTTAAATCACTTGCTTTGCATTTCTATTGTTTGAAATGGTGCTTTTCAATTGTTTGAAATGGTGCTTTGTGTGTGATTTTTAAAGATGTTTTGAAAAGAGGCCATCGTTGTGGCAACCTTTGTAATGATTCTTGTTTGAATGTATACAAAGGCGTTTTTGTCTTTTGAAAAGTTTTCAAAGTTTGAAAGTGGGGGTTTTGAAATTGTGTTGTGAAGTGTGTTTTGAAAAATAGCAAGGATGTTTTTGCAAGCTTTTGATCAAGTAACTAAGAGCTATCTATCCTATTTTACTCAAATATTTTTCTTGTGTTTTTAACCCTTTTAACAGTGTTGCTTCACCATTGTATTTAGTGAACAACCTTGTGTTAGGATGTTAAACAGGACAGGCGCGGGTCATCGTATAAACCATGATAGCAATTGTGTCAAGTATTTTTGGCAATTTTCTTGAGGGACTTGATCATTTTATTTAGGAAACTCAGGTAGTGTCATCGAGGGACTATGATCTTTTGTTTTGTTTTTGTTTTGCCAAAGTACTTGACATGCGATCATGGCCCATTTTTGAAGGCAACAAGTGAATTGTAACCCTAGGGGTGCAAGTGTGTATTGTGTTTGTTTTTCATGCATTGTTATCTTGAATTAGGTCAAGCTAGTTGTTAATTTAATTTTTGCATATAAACCCTAGGTCTAACCATGGCATAATTGAAAGCATTTAAAGGTGCGAGAATTTAAAGCCTACACTATTACAACATGATATAGGGAGGGGGGTACAAATTTGAATTGGGGGTATTTGACAAGAAATTAAATTCTAAATTATTACAACCAAATTGAATGTATAAGACAATATTTAAATGTGCAATAATTAAATAAAATACAACAAATAAATGTTAAATAAAATGTATTATGCAAAAAGTTTTTATGTATGTAAAAAGTATTTTTTAATATGAAATGTAAATAATAAAAAAAGTCAATTTTAATTATTTTGTTATTTAGGGCAAAAACCCTAATTCTTAAATAAATAGTATTATTTATTAATTATATACAATAATATATTAATAAATACAAAAAATAAAAGTATATTGTAATAGGAGATATTTTTAGTGTAAAATATTAATAAAAATGTATTATTTTTGTATTTTTGACCTAATTATTTAACAAAATAAAGTATATAAGTATATATATATTAAACATATTAAATATATAAAAATAAAATTAATTATTTACAAAAAAAAGTGTATATTCAAGAAAATGTTTTCAAATGTAAATAAAAAATGATAAATGAAAATAAACATATTTTACATTATTCTTTAGGTTTTTTGATAAAAAGAAAATAAATTATTTATGTATTTATACTAGTAAAAATGAAAATAAATATCAAATAAATATGAAAAAAATATAAAAATAAATTTTAAGTATTTTTTATGTTAGAAAATAAAATATCAAAATCAGAAATGAAACAAAAATGCAAAAATGACAAATGTACAAGAAATGGGCCAGGGGGGTGTAAAAAGAAAAGAGGGGGGGGGGGGGGGGGGAGGGGAGGGGTGCCAGAAGCAAGCCTGTACAGGCCCAGCCCAAACCAAACTTCATCTTCTTCCTTTGAACAAAAATACACGCGCTTCTGTACACAAATGCTATCTCCCGATTCTTTGATTTTTAGACAAAACTCTCAACATGAAACTTGTAGAGCATCAAACAACGAATTCAACCATATAAAAAACTTAAGCTAACTCTCAAAGACCAGAGAGAATTTATCTGGCCCTAATTTCTAACCTAGTTTTTTCAAAAAGTTCATGGATGAAATTCTCCTAGCACGATTAATATAAATGAAAACTAAGCATATGTATGGCTTCAGGGCTATGATTACAACATCTTTCACTCACAAACCTAAGTCTAACTATTCCTAAATAGAGAGATAGAAGTTCATGAAATACCTGTTTCAGTTGACTTCGAGCTGGGCAATGCAGCAACTTTCAAGGGTGCTTGAGCTTCTTTTGAGCTTGCCTGAGGTCCAAGGAAGCTTTCCCAATGCTTACTTTGTTTTGAAATGGCTTGAATCGTGCTACAGAACTCAACCTGCAAAGCTTTGAAACAAAAATGGAAATGTGTGTTAAGGGTGTTACAGCTAGTAATGGATGATCTGGATAGCTCAGGTAGATTGATTGGAATGTGTTTGTAGTGGTTTTGGACAAAATGCACGAGGGGATTTGATTACGGCTTGAAGTTTGCAGAACTTGCCCTGTTTTGCAAGAAAATAGAGATTTTGAGTATGAGGAGGTTTGAGTGATGAAGGGGTCGTGTTTCTGGCTTGTTAGGAGGTACAAAACTTGTTTGCAATGTTTGTGTAAGTTTTTTTTTACAGATGTGAGAGATGGCCTATGGTTTGCAACTTTTCTTCTTTTTGAAGCAAGAGTGTCTATCTCCTCAATGCAGGCCTGTACAAGTCCTATATCATGCTGAATATTTTTCCCTTGGGTACTGGAATTGGTAGATTTGATCTTGCCTCAGAGATATGGCCCCATGCCTCAAGGATCTTGTTTTGATATAAAGTGAAGTTTAAGCAAAAATGGCATTGTTACTTTTTCCATTTAAGGCTTAATCTAGTGTACAATGCCCTAATGACCAAGACAATACCTTAGCTCAATGGATATGCATTAAATTATGGAGTAAAAACTGGTTTTGAGGCCTGTAATTGTGAAGCAAGCTAGCTAGATCAGATTTGCAAATTGGTATGAACATGTATTGGCCATGGATCAAAGTGAGTTTTTGCCAACTTCAAGCATTTGATTCTCTCTAACCACAAGGGTGTTTGAGGAGTTCTTGGACAATTTGGAAAGCTTGGAACATGTACTATAATCCACTTTGAAATGAAACTTGAAACTCCAAGTGGAAATATGTGAAAAATGGCCAAGAAGATGGGTCAAAATCCTGCCTAAATTAGGGCAAAATTTCTCTAAGTTAAAAGTTTTAGGTACCCTTGTTCCAAAAATAATAACTTGAGATACAAGCCTATTTTGAGAAAACTTTGTGAATCAAAGTTATAGACTTTGTGGTGGACTACAACTTTCATGTTGCAAGTTTTGTTTGAATCCATTTTCATCTTGGTGAAAAAATGGGACAAAGTTAGGAAAAATAAGAAAATTTCATAACTTAGAAAATTTCTAAGTTATGAAATTTTTTCCATTTTAAAACCCTAATTTGCATTTTTGGGTTTCTTGATGAATAAGTTTCATAATTTGACATGTCTTGATGAAAAATGACTCTTGGCACTTGATTTTGACCAAAAAGTCAAAGTTTGACTTTTCAATGTACAGTCAAATTTTGATCAGTTGACTGAAAAATTCATCTGTCAATCCTATGCATTTGAGATCTTTTGAACTTGTTGAATGGGTCAAGATAATGTAATTGAGTCCTTGAGTCCATGGTTGAGATTGATTTGCCATTGGCTAGGTCAGACAGTTAAAAATTGCCTTTGTGTAGTCAAAACCCTAAAAATGACCATTTTGCCCTTTTGGTGATATGATCAAATTTCTTGTGGAATTGTGATCCAAACTTGATCAAATGGTTCATATGAGTTCATAATGTTGATGTGGGTCAAATTTCATGAGGTTTGACTGTCAATTGGCCACAGTTGACTTTTTCCCAATACAGCTGATTTCTAGGTCAACTGTCCAATTGACTGGGCAAAAATTTGAATCAAGGCTTGAAACTTGGTATGGACAAACTTGTGAGTCCAACATGAAGTATGAAAGTCACTTTGGGCATTTTAGGTCAAAAAATCCCTGTGCAAACTCAAACCCTAATTTAGGTCAACAGTGCAAGGAGGTGTCTTGAGCAGAACAAACCCTAGCTTGATCTTGAGTTCCAAGAGTCTTGTGATTGAGAAAATGTTGATGAAATGAGATGGCAAATTTTGGGGTACAACAAGGCCCATTAATAATCTTTTTTTATATTTCTTTTCTTTATTTCTTTTTACTCTTTTAATTTTCTTTATTAATTTAATTCACAAACTAATTTTTCACCAAAAAAATATAAAATCAAGAATTCACAAAAAATTAGAATTAGTTTTTTTTTTCTTTTCAAATTTAATTTAATTAATTAAATTTAATTTAGGGCAACTTGAAGTTGTTTCTCACAATTAAAATCAACTAGAAAATTAGGTTTAATTCTTTGATTTAATTGTTTCCCTTTTGCAAATAAAATTAAAAAATACAAAAAATAGGTTAATTTAATTATTAAAATTAATTAGTAATTAGGTTATTTTTTAATTCAATTAAGCCTTATTTTCCCAAAGCAAAATAAAAAAGCTTTCTTCGATTAATCGCAATTAGGTTTAGTTAAGGGTCAAAACCCTAATCACCTCGCATTTAATTCGCCGCGCGCTTATTATTTATTTTTACCAATATTGTTGTAACTGCTCACTGGTTTGTAATGGTTTAATTTAGGACTTTTACTTATCGCTTATTTTTCCGGGTTTTTGGCTATGTAATTAATCCTCCTCCCTGAAGCCTTGTAATAGCTAGGTTTGTTTTCTCTCATTTTTAATTCTCGCAAATATTTAACTGCCTAGATGTATGTTAATAGGATTGTATGACAAGATTGCATGAAAATTTAATACAGTTAGAAAAATCCTAATGTGCAAAGATAAATAACTGAAACTAATCACTCGCACCTATCACTCTTAGGGTATACTCTCACTTCGGTTGCCTTCGGTAAACGATCACTAAGCATAGAGTGTCTTAGTGGTTGCCCTCCTGTCTAACAAAGATCAAATGTCCCGTTCGAAAATGTTGCCTCGGAAATGTTGCCTCGAATATGATCTTAAGACTTTAGGGTTATTACTAAGACGTACTAACATTGCTTTAGTGATCGTACGTCCCTTACGAATTGACCCTTACAACTCCAACGATGGTGCTACCTATTTCTCAATAGTAGGATAGCGCTGCCTAAAGGAAACAAGAATAGAAACGATCTTTTTTCGAGTAGGTAGATGCTAGTAGGTACTTGCTCAAATCAAAGCTTTTCACACTCAAACTTTTCAAACAAACTTTCAAAACAACTTTGTCACATCCTTGAGAACTGATACAAGGGCTATCACGAAGTAAAACATTTTTTCAAAACAAAGCACATACAAGTAATTTTAAAAGATGAGCAAGTACCTAAGATCCCATGGAAAACCATGGATAGAAAGGGTGCTAACACCTTCCCTTTCTATAATCTACCCCCCGTACTCAGAATATCTCGTAAAAGGATTTTTTCTGTACTTTTTTCCTTTCCGGTTGGATAAAATAAAAGTCGGTGGCGACTCTTGCTTACCGCGACATTTTGCAAACAAAAACACAAAACGCAAACCAGCATTTCAAAACAGTCGGTTCTGCCACCGTATTACAGAACTGGCGACTCTGCTTGGGATTTTATAAGTGGGGTATACCTTAGGATCTAGTTCATCTTAATTGCTTCTCTTGATTGCTTTGATTGCTTTACTTTTAAAGGTTTTGTTTGGGAGTTACTATAGATCTTAACTCGGATCTGGGGACACCTTTTAGGTAAGTAGCAATAAACTATGAGGGAACTGTACGACGTAGACCGATACGGTTGAAGCAGTAGCTACGTTGATGTGGTACATTGGTTGGTACCGGTATCCCTTATGGAGAAACGAGGAGAATACGGGGCCGTTGCATGGTGTCATTAAGCATCAACTAACCTTAGAACCTTTCATCGACCAACTTGGCCATTGGAAAGTAGTGAGATAGCCGGTCTCGGTGTAAAGCTGGGAACTGGTTGATACTCGATGCTACACTCATTGAGACCATACTCTCGAGATAGTTTCGGCTGCAAGAAAAGATTGCGTGAGCTGAAACCATGACCGATGGAGGATGGTCAGTGATATTGAGATCCTCTAGAACCCGGTTGCTTCTTTCTAGGACAGGTTGAAACCAACTTAACTTCAAGAGGGTATTACATTTGACCTCATGCAAGCCTTACACCTAAGGGCTTTGTGTGATTTGACTGTGTTTGCAATATCTGTGTTTGTTATACCTGTGGTTTACCATGACATCATGCATCATAACATGGCATTCATGCTTCATTATGCTAACCATTTCAAAGACCAAGGGAATTTATCTTTGTTCTGTTTTGCAGATTATGGCTTCCGTGCGTAGAAATACCATCCGGGTCAACTTTGTGCAAATACCTGCCCAACTCAAAGAGCTAGCCTCAAGGGTTTCTGAGACTTCTATGTTCATTAAGAGACACAAGCAACTTCTCAGCCTGGTCACTTCAAATCTTGATGAACAGATGATGAGTGTACTTTTCCAGTTCTTCGATCATGTGCATTATTGCCTCACCTTTCTAGATTACCAGCTGGTTCCCACCTTGGAAGAATTCTCTCACCTATTGGGCATATCCATTCTTGAACAGGTACCCTTCACAGGTATGGAAGAAGTTCCTAGACCAGAAGACATTGCTTCAGCTCTACATTTGAAACGGGCTGATGTAGTATCCAATTGGGAAACACGAAGCGGGGTCGAAGGTTTTCTAGCCAAATTTCTGATAGATCAGGCTCAGCTATTCTGGGATAATTTGGATTTTCAGGCTTTTGAAGATATCTTGGCCCTCCTTATCTATGGTTTAGTTCTCTTCCCGAATCCGGATTCTTTTGTAGATATGAATGCTGTCAAGATTTTTCTTTCTCACAACCCTGTGCCTACCTTGCTTGGGGATATCCTGAATTCCCTCTATATTCGTACCGTGAGAAGAAGAGGGACTCTTATGTGTTGCATGCCGCTGCTGACGAGGTGGTTTATTTTGCACCTCCCTAAGTCTGTGTTGAAGAACGAAGAAGGTTTAGGTTGGTCCTACAGAATAATGTCACTTTCCCATACAAATATTCTTTTGTGTTTCCGGGCTATGGAAGACACTGCTGTTATTTACTGTTGTGGGGGATACCCTAATGTCCCGTTGCTTGGAATCAGAGGGGGTATAACTTACAATCCTTGTCTAGATTTGCGACAATTTGGTCATGCTCGGAGAGATGGTCCCCATGAGCTACTTCTTGAGGACATTGTATTTGACTACAAGGAGGACGTTAAGGAGCACCGCCGGAGGTTTATACGAGCTTGGGGCATGGTGAACAGATCTGACCCCCAACAGTTGGGACCAAAGACTTCCCTTCCGGTGCAGCCTTACCTCCAATGGGTCCGAGCTCGTGCCCAGAAGCTTGAGATGCCCTATGAAGCCGTATTTCTAGTGATTGTAGAGCCCAACAATGAAGAAGGCGTTCCTTACACAGTTCTCTATCCTTACATGCCCACCGATCCTGGGGAGTTGCAGAGGTCTTGGATTCAGCTGAAGAATGAGAGGGATACTTACCGGGAAAAGTACCATGAGCAAGAAAGGAAGATTTTGAAGCTCACCAGGCAGCTCGAGGAGGAAAGAGTGATCAATGACTACATCGTCACAAAGAGGAAGCGTCCATGGGACTTTTGATTTTGCTTTTTCTAGTTTTTAGAGTTTGTTTTATTTACTTCTTTGTAACACCTTAAAGGCATTGTTGAACCTTTCAAAGTTTAAAGCTAATAAAGTTTGGTTTATTTTTTTTTGTTTACAAATTTAAATCTCCCAAAGTCTTTGAAATCATTACATGCACATCACATTATCATGCACACCATTACAGGTACCCTTACAGGTTTCTCATCTTCTTCGTTGTTTCTTTCAGCAGAAATGTCTTCTGATCAAGCCATCAAAGATCTTCAGGCATAAAATACCCAATCTCAACAGATGTTCTTAAGTCTGGCTAAAGGGCAGGAGGATCTGATGACCCTTATTCTGAAAGAGAAGAAGAAGAAGAACAAGAAGGCCGATGTTCTAAACATGGGTAGAATATTCGAAAGAAGGTTGAGACAACCAACTGATCTAACCTCATCATCCAAGGACGGGGAGAACCAAGAAAGGGTGAAGGACCATAGTCCTGTAGTTTCTGAAGACGGTACTGATTACAACGATGAATAATATCCTCCTGCTGAGGATAGGTACAAGCAGCTAGAAGACCGTCTGAGTGCTATGGAGATTCAGAAGATCCCTGGTTTGGATTTCAGAGAACTAGGACTGGTATCGGGAGTGGTGATGCCTCATAAGTTCAAAGCTCCGGGTTTTGCCAAGTACGCTGGAGTATCCTGTCCAAAACTCCATCTCCGCTCTTACGTAAGAAAAATCCAACCCCACACTGCTGATAAAAATTTATGGGTACACTTCTTTCAAGATAGTCTGCCAGGGACTCAACTTGAATGGTTTTATCAGTTGGAAGGAGCCAGTGTCCGAAACTGGGAAGACCTTGGTGCTGCTTTTTACAGGAAGTATCAGTATAACACCGACCTTGCTCCCACTCGTACTCAGCTCCAGGGTATGTCTATGGGTGCAGGCGAAGGTTTTAAGGACTATGCTCAAAAGTGGAGAGACTTAGCTGGAAGAGTCCAACCCCCATTTGTCTGATAGGGAGTTGGTTGACATGTTTCTAGGGACGCTATCAGGTCCATTTTTCAATCATCTGATCGGCAATTCGTCGTCTGGGTTTACTAAGTTGATTTTAATTGGAGAGAGAGTAGAAGCTGGCATTCGAAGTGGTAAGATATAGAAGGATGCTTCATTAAGTGCAGTAAAGAAGCCTTTCACCGGTAAGAAGGAAGCTAGTGCAGTCTATGGCCCGAGGGGCCAAAATAGATCTGGACAACGTCAAACAGTAAATGTTGTAGTAATATCAAGGCCAACAGTTGCTCCACAATGCAACAATCAACAAAGGGTGGAAAGACCACAGAGGCAGTTCACCCGGCTCAATATGACTTTGTCTCAAATTTTACCACAATTGTTGAAGACCAATCTGGTAACTCTGAGAGAAGCCCCGAAGAACCCCAACACCACATCTCCCCGCTATAACCCGAATTCCCGTTGCGCCTATCACTCCGAAAGTCCAAGTCATGATACAAATGACTGTTGAGCCCTGAAAAACAAAGTGCAAGACTTGGTTGAAGCTAAAGAGATTGAGTTTGACGCTCCGGAGAAGCCCAACGTCATAACTGCTCCCATGCCCAAACATGGTCATGGAGTGGATGCTGTTGACAATGATTTATTTGTGACCTCTGTGGAAGAAATTTCTACTCCTTTGATGATGGTTAAGAAGAATTTGCTGTTGGCCCGTTTATTTCCGGGTTGTGGTGAAGGTTGCCACATGTGTTCAATCACGCCTACTGGTTGCTGTTTATTGAAGTCAGGTGTTCAGCGCCTGATGGATAATAAGGAAATTTTGTTTGAGAAGACTATGATTCCATTAGTTCCAAATAAATATGTTGCCATCATAACCATTTCCGCCAATCCTTCCAAGGTTTCCTCGAGAAAACCTGTTAGGATTACACCTGATCCAAGAATTGCTCTGTTAATAATCACTGTTCCTGGTCCCATCCCATACATTTCGGATAAGGCTGTCCCTTGGCACTATGGTGCTGATGTGTATTACCATGTTATTAAACAAGACTTAAAAAATGAAGAAGCTGATATTGATGTCAGTAACATTGTCGGGGCTAGCAAGGTCACCAGAAGTGGAAGACTCTTTTCCCCCGAGATTTCCCCTCCAACTATCCACAAACCTGTTGTTATTCCATCTACCAATACACCAACTACTGTCCCATTTCCTATTCCAGTTATCACCCCTGTCGCCGAGTCATCTGGGACTCGGGGCAAAGAAATCATAGGTGTGCCTTCCCGGATGGAGGCACCTAAGAAGATCATTGTAGAAACCTCTAAGCAGGAGATAGAGGAAATACTGGAGATTATCAAGAAGAGTGACTACAACGTAGTCAAGCAGCTGGGGCAGACCCTGTCAAAGATCTCTATGTTGTCCTTGTTGTTGTGTTCTGAAGCCCATGCAAAGGCTTTAATTTCATTCCTCAAAACTACGCATGTGCCGCAGGAAACTTCAGCCGATCAGTTCAAAGATTATGTAGCTAGCCTGACTGCCGACAATGGGCTGGGTTTCTCAGATGCAGATCTAACTGCTAAGGGGAGAAATCATAATGATGCTCTGCACATCTCGATCGAGTGCAGGGGCACCACTATGGCCCATGTACTAGTAGATACCGGGTCCTCATTGAATGCTCTGCCAAAGAAAGCATTAGACCGTCTGGACTATGAAGGTTTGATTCTAAAGCCGAGCAATATTGTGGTCATGGATTTCGACGGGTCAAAGAGAATGGTGCACGGAGAGGTGGACATCCCTGTTAATGTTGGATCTCAGAATTTTGCATCCACCTTCTATGTGATGGATATCAGACCATCATATTCTTGCTTGCTGGGTCGTCCTTGGATTCATAAGGCTGGGGCAGTTACGTCCACACTCCATCAAATGTTGAAATATCCGGTAAAGGGGAAGATTGTCACGGTACGAGGCGAAGAGGAGTATATGGTGAGTCATCTCAATTCCTTCCGCTACGTGGAGATGGACGGGGAATTCATCGAAACCCCTTGTCAGAACTTTGAAGAGGTCCCTCAGACTTTAGCGTCAACCAAAGTTGCTACCAAAAAACCTCCGCTAAAGATGGCTTCTCTCAAGGATGCCAGGGCTGTAATTGAAGAATGTGGATGTACCAATTGGGGTCAGCTCCCTGATTTCATGCACAAAACTGACAAATTTGGTTTGGGCTTTACTACAGGGGCTCAAAGGGCTATTAGGCACGCACAAATTGGAAGACCTCCTCTACACATAAGCAATCAGGGAGTTAATGCAATTGAAGATGGTGAAGAAGATTCAGATATCGACAACTGGATCTACCCAACAACCAATGGTGGATTGAACAACTGGACGACGAAGGACTTCATACCTGTTTCTTTTATTCCACAGTAATTGACTTTTGTTTTAAGAGTTGTAATAGACAGTTTGAAACTTTATAGCCCGGTGCCTTGCCCGAGGCACCTTGGCTTTGCTTATGAGGGCTTATTATTTGGCATTTTCATATATCATTAATAAAACATTGGACGTTTCTTGCATTACAAATTTTGTGCTCTTTGTTTTTTTCTTTTCTGTCTCTCACTCTATCAAAATAAGCTATTCTCTTACACACACTCACGTATCATAATGCAGATCCATATCCATTTTGGATCCCATTGATAACAGCTATGCTACTGCCAGTTATGACTTCGAAAATCCGATCAACCAAGCCGAGGACGAAGGTGAGGATGATTGTGAGGTGCCTGGAGAACTTGCTAGACTGTTACAGTAGGAAGAGAGGACCATACAGCCTCATGAAGAGTCGGTTGAGTCAGTGAATTTAGGTACAGAGGAAGACATGAAAGAGGTCAAAATAGGTGCGAATCTGGAGCCTAATGTCAAACAACGGTTAATACAGATGCTACACGACTATTTTGAGATCTTCGCATGGTCCTATGAAGACATGCCTGGATTGGACACTGATATTGTGGTACACCGCCTTCCGACCAAAGAGAAATGTCCTCTGGTAAAGCAGAAGGTTCACCGTATGCGCCCTGAAATGTCAGAGAAAATCAAAGCAGAGGTCATGAAACAGTTTGATGCCGGATTTTTAGTTGTCACTTCTTATCCACATTGGGTTGCCAATGTCGTCCCGGTACCTAAGAAGGACGGTAAGGTACAGATGTGTGTGGATTATAGAGATCTAAACAAGGCAAGCCCCGAGGATGATTTCCCACTTCCTCATATCGATGTTCTGGTCGACAACACCGTGCAACATAAGATCTTCTCCTTCATGGATGGTTTTTCTGGCTACAACCAGATCAAGATGGCTCCTGAAGACATGGAGAAGACAACCTTCGTTACACAGTGGGGCACCTTTTGCTACAAGGTCATGCCGTTCAGATTGAAGAATGCTGGAGCAACTTATCAGCGCGCCATGGTCACTTTGTTCCACGACATGATTCACCATGAGATTGAGGTTTATGTTGATGACATGATAACCAGGTCTCAGACTGAGGAAGGGCACCTGGATCATCTCCAGAAACTGTTTGATCGATTGAAGACGTACAAGCTAAGTTGAATCTGAACAAGTGTACTTTCGGGGTAAGGTATGGTAAACTGCTGGGTTTCATCGTCAGTGATAAAGGTATTGAAGTAGATCCTGCCAAGGTGAAAGCGATACAAGAGATGCCGACACCCCGCACAGAAAAAGAAGTCAAAGGTTTCTTGGGACGTCTGAATTACATCGCCAGGTCCATTTCGCATCTGACTGCTACTTGTAAGCCAATCTTCAAGCTGCTGAAGAAAGATCAATTAGTAAAGTGGAATGATGAATGCTAGACCGCTTTCGAAAGAATCAAAGAATACCTTCAAGAGACACCAATTCTGATGCCTCCAGTTGAAGGAAGACCTTTGATATTATACTTGACAGTACTGGACAATTCAATGGGGTGCATGCTGGGGTAGCATGACGAGTCTGGCCGAAAAGAGCATGCCATTTATTACCTTAGCAAAAAGTTTACCGACTGTGAGACCCGATACTCATTGCTCGAGAAAACTTGCTGCACTTTGGCATGGGCTGCTCACCGGCTGAGACAATATATGCTAACTCACACTACCCTATTGATATCAAAGATGGATCCAATCAAGTATATTTTCGAAAAGCCCGCTCTCTCCAGAAGGATAGCAAGATGGCAGATGATCTTAACCGAGTACGACATCCAATACACAACCCAAAAAGTAATCAAGGGGAGTGTATTGGCTGATCATTTGGTGCATCAGGCCGTGGATGACTACCAGTCCATGAATTTCAAGTTCCCGGATGAGAATATCATGTTGGTAACCGACTGTGAAGAACCTGGACCGGAGGAAGGATCCCGATGGTCTATGTATTTTGATGGAGCATCGAACGCTTTGGGTAACAACATTGGCACTATAATTATATCTCCTGAAGGCTGTCATACTCCGTTCACCGCCCGATTATGTTTTAACTGCACCAACAATATGGCAGAGTATGAAGCTTGTATCATGGGTCTTCGAGCTGCTATTGACCTAAGGATTAAGTTCTTGAGTGTATTCAGATATTCTTCTCTGGTGATCAGTCAGATCAAAGGCGAGTGGGATACGAAGCACCCAAATCTTATTCCTTACAAGGAATATGTATTGACATTTCTCCCACACTTTGAGGAGATAACCTTTGAACATTTCCCGTGAGAAGAGAACCAGTTGGTGGACACGCTAGCTACTATGTCTTCTATGTTCAAAGTCAGGTGGGACAATGAAGCTCCCCAGATTACCATTGAGAGGTTGGACGAACCCGCACATTGCTGTGACATTGAGACTGAAGAGGTAGTAGATAAACCCTGGTTTCACGAGGTAAAGAGGTATCTTGAGGCTCAAGAATACCCCGAGGGGGCATTTGTTAATGATAAGAAGTTTCTGAGAAGATTCGCTATGAAGTTCTTCATCAGTAATGGAATCCTTTATAAGCGTAACCATGATTCAACCTTACTATGGTGCGTAGACAAGAGCGAGGCAGAAAGAATCATGGCAGACCTACATGAAGGCACCTTCGGAACTCATTCTAGTGAACATACCATGGAGAAGAAAATCCTACGGGCTGTATATTATTGGTTCACTATGGAAGCCGATTATTATCAACATTCTCGAACCTGTCACAAGTGTCAAGTCTATGTTGATAAGGTGAGTGTACCGCCGGTTCCCCTGAATGTTTTGACAGCTCTGTGGCCCTTTGCAATGTGGGGCATCGACATGATCGAAGATATTAGACCCACTGCGTCTAACGGGCATCGTTTCATTCTGGTAGCAATTGATTATTTCACGAAGTGGGTTGAGGCAGCTTCCTTTGCCACAATAACCAAGAACGTCATGGCACGGTTTATCCGACACAATCTGATTTACCGATATGGCGTACCAGAGAGGATTATTACTGACAATGGTACAAATCTCAACAATACAATGATCACCGAGCTCTGCAAACAATTCAAGATACAACATCATAACTCTTCTCCCTACCGGCCAAAGATGAATGGGGTTGTTGAAGCGGCTAACAAGAATATTAAGAAGATTGTACAGAAGATGACGGTTACATACAAAGACTGGCACGAGATGTTACCATTCGCTCTTCATGGGTACCGTACCTCAACACGAACGTCGACAGGGGAAACACCCTACTCTTTGGTGTATGGCATGGAGGCAGTCCTACCCAATGAAGTCCAGATACCCTCTCTCAGGATCATGAAGGATGCGAGTTTGAACGAGGACGACTGGATCTAGACCCGACTTGATCAGCTGAATCTAATCGACGAAAAGAGACTTACTGCTATCTGTAATGGTCAGACGTATCAAAAGTGAATGATCAAGGCCTTTAACAAGAAAGTCAGACGTCAAGAATATCAAGTCGGGGATCTAGTGATCAAACACATCATACTACCGCAAGGTGATCCCAGGGGCAAATTGAAGATGTGAAAAACACAAGAAGGGGGGTTGAATTGTAAAACTTGAAATCAAATGCAGACAACACGTTATTTTTATCCTGGTTCGTTTGATCTCAAACTACTCCAGTCCACCCGTCAAGGTGATTTCGCCTCTCTCCAACGAGGTCTTAATCCACTATATTCAACTGAATACACAACTGCTTTAACAACTGTTAAAGCCTTCTTGAGTCTAACCACAGACCGGTTTATCTCAAGGAATTTCTCTTACAGATAATTGAACAAAAGTGTGTTTGATGTTTTCTAGAAAAACTATATATCACAACTGTGATAATACACAATATTAAGCTTAGATGAAACTAGATTGCTAGAGCTATAGAGTAAGCGTGGTTGAAAGCTTTAGCAAAAATGAAAGCGTGCGCGAGGATGATTAGCTTAGGCGTGTATACGCGTGTAGAGTATTAGCCATTTCTTTTCTCACTGACTTGTTTAAGTAGCCTAGGAATGGATACATTGCTGTCCATAAATCCATTTCAATGCTCATAATGTTCTTTCCTTTTTGAGAAGATCTTTGTCTTGGAATAAAGCCGTTGGTAATTAATCTGTCTTGAATGCATAGTAACGTTGACACTTCAGAGTGTTCAGCTAATGATGATCAGAGTGTTCTTGGCTTTAGCTTATTCTAACGCTTCTGAGTGCTGATGACATGGTTAGGATCTTGATCAGAGTCATAGTATGTTATGCGCAGATTTTGTTCATCAGGCTTCAACGTATAGCACATGTTATTTGATCTTCTGATGCTGACATATCTTCTGATGCTGATGTTGATACTGATATTCTGATGCTGATTCCATCAGAGTTTCTGTAAATACACAACATAATTTTAAGTAGCATATATGTCTTATAAATCTTACAATTTATTTAATCTCGTATTTTGTTATCATCAAAACTCTAACTGAGGGTTGTAGAATCAAACTATGTTCTAACAATCTCCCCCTTTTTGATGATGACAAAAACCAGATTTTTTTCAATTAAAATAAAATGATGAAAGGTATCAGAGTTTAAGGATAGAGAGGAAGCAGTATCAGAGATAATCAAATAGCGAATAAAAGGTATCAGAGATAAGAAGTTAAGGAATAGAAAGTATCAGAGTAATGAAGAGAAAAACTCCCCCTGAGTTAATTACTTCCCTTTAATTCCATGAGACCTTGAGCATCAGAACTTTACTTTATCAGAATTCATCAGATTCTTGTACCTGTAAGCTTTTCAGAAAAAAAGATTCAAATAGATCAGAATGTTAGAATGTTTGAGACTTATGTCTCAATAATCCGTTATTGAAAAATATCATTCTTTCTCCCCCTTTTTATCAGTTATCAAAAAGCACAAATAATTAGAGTTAAAATGATCAGAGCAAAAATAACGTTTTATATAAGAACCAGAAGCAATGATTAAGTTCAAAACACGTAAAATATTACATACAAACATGTAAAGAAAACACAAGAAAATTCTAAGAAGAAGATGGAAGACGTGTGAACAGAGCTTCCAACATGCTCTTGATTTGATTGCTGGTTTCCTGTTGCTTAGATACCATGTTTGCTATAGAATCAATCTTGATATCCTGCTTATCCATCCTTTCATTCATCAGCATATCAGATCTTTTCAAATCCTCCAGAGTCTGCCTGTCAAGAGAGGAAGCTTGAGGATCTTCAGATACAGGCTGCTTCTCAGAGCTTTCTGCAATAACTTCTTCTTGACCCAAGTCTTCAGCTGGAATCGTCTGTTCTTCTGCAGGTTGAACTTTAGATGTTGGACGCTTTTCAGACCAAGGCGCAATGTCCATATGGAGAGCTTCTTCTTTAAGCAGCTTGCTCAGAACTGGACCTTCCATTTCCTTCAGCAGATTGCTGAAGTTCCGTTGAGCCTGTCCATAGCTCTGGTCTTGCAACTTAAAGGTTTCAGCGCATACCCATCTTCTGAATTGTGTCTAAAGGAGGTCTAATACAACATGATCCACCAGTTCCAGACTTGCTTGTTTCAAAGAAGTGATCCACTTCTGTATATCTGTTTCAAAGTTCAATATGCTGGAACCAACATCTGGTTGTTTTGGTTTAGGGATAATAGTTTTGTTGTTTATTGCAGCAAGGAGTTCAAAGACTGTTAGATCAATGACAGTCTTGCTGTGGTCATCTGAATTTTTCTTAGGTGAGGGAGTGGGAGAGTCAGAAATTACGATTCGACTTGATGGGGTATTTGGTGGAGTTATTTCTAGTGAAGAGGGGAGTTGAGGAATATTCACAGTGGTACCACAGGGAAATTGAATGGCCAAAGGTTGTGGTTCAGGGGATTCAGAGGTTTGATCCTCAAAGGTTTGAGTCTCAGGTTGTGGAGATTGTTCATGTTGAGGAGAGGGTGGATTAATATCTGGTTGAGGAGATGAAGGTTGTTGGATTTCTGGTTCTGGAGAGAGTGGAATTTCTGGTATTGGTGAGAAGGGAATACCAGGTTGTAGTGAGATGGGAATTTCTGTGTTTGGATTTGGATTTTCTGGTTGGGGAACGGAAGTGTGTTGGTCTATATCAGAAAGAACTTGTGTAAGTTCTGGTTCTGGTATGGTTGCAGTATTTGGATTTTGTGGTTGGGAGCGGGATCTTCTGAGGGTTAATGACTCAGAAGGGTCAAAGTCTAAGTCAAAATCATCGAAAGTTTGAGGAGTTGGGTTTTCAGATGGAGTTGGAATAGGGATAGATGTGGAAACAGCAGTTGAATCTAAAACAGTTACAGAAACAGGATTACCTCATTTCTTTGGAGTCTGTTGAGATGATCCTTCTGCAACAGCTTTTCTTTTCTTCGTCTTCTTCAGAACAACTTCTGGTGCCTTCTGCTGAAGATCTTGAATATTCAGATTTGGTGATGTACCGTCAGCCTTACAAGCATCCAAATATCTCAGAATGATTTGAGGCTTAGAGTCAATTTCTGTGAACATAGGGAAGTCGTCCAGAGGGACTCTTCTACTGGAGATTTCAGCAAAAGGAGTGATGCTGGGCTCCTTCTTAATGTTCTCTATCAGCTTCATTTTCTTCAGATTTTTGGCATTCAGCTGCTTGCCAACAAATGGTTCCAGAGTGCTGATTTCTTGTGCCTCTGTTAAATGTTCAATCAGCCTATTCTCTGTAAGAATATCTGATATCAGTCTTCCCAAGGGTATCCAATCCCTTTTTGTACGTCCCTCTTCCCTTGTTTCTTTGACACTTGTTCTGAGATGGTTGAATAGAAGATGAGCTAGATTTATCTTGACCTTCTGAGAGATGAAATAGAGCAGAAATTGCTGATCAATGTTTATGTAATCAGGAGAGCTGGTAGGCTTCCTGTTGTTGAAACAACCCAGAATGATCTTGGCCTAAATTTTGTACGTGTCCTTCAAATCCCTTATCTTGCTGGAGGGAAGCCCCAGCGTGAAAATTTCCCTTGCAATTAGGGAAACATCTTGACACCTTTCTGCCATATCAATGCAGCGAATACCACCTCCATTGTACCCTATCAGTCTTGCAATCAGGTCTTCAGTAATCACAATCTTCTTCCCCATGATGTAGGATGTAACTTGGTGATTTGAAGAAGAAGCGTGAATCCAAAATTCCTTTACCAGAATAGGAAATGTTGGACCCACCAGCCTGTCAAAGTACTTTTCCCAACCTTGAGCTTTAATCTCTTCAGATAAATCAAAACCATTCTCCTTGAGGTTGTTGAAACCCACTATTATTTCAGACAGAACTTCAAGGTTCTTGATTGGAGTGAGAAGCGTTCTGAGAGGTACTTCATATTGTTCAGAAGAAGCAGTTTTCTGGGAACCTGAAGAAGGATTGCTAGAAGAAGCCATGTTCACACGAGGTTTTTTGAAAAAGATTGAAAGGTTTTCTTGAGAAAGTAAGAACACAGAAAACAGAAATATTGAGAGAAAACGAAAGTAAGGGTAAAAAGTGTGAATGGTGTGAAGTGTTTAAATAGATTTCTAAAAAGTTTTTGAAAACATAAACGTTTAAGAGAGAGAAATAAATAATGATTATTAGCATTTAATGATAGCTGATTTTAGGGGATTCAGAAAGATACTTGAACGGTTACCCATGACATGTGTCTCAATGCATCCAATCAGCGCTTTGCCTTTTCAGAAACGTGAACGCGTGTTCAGCCTCAGAAAACAGCTGATGACTGGATGACACTTGTTTGCTTGAGTGAACAACACTTCTATCCTTGAACTGAAGCGCTCAGATCTTTATGGATAGATTATGATATAATCTGCATTTCTAAAATTCTGAAAGAGGATTGATCAGAAGTTCACAGAGAAATAAACACAATTCTGAAGGTTAATATATAAAATTAAAACAGTTTTATTCTGGACAGAGCTTCATGCTGAGATGTTTCAGAATGAAGTTGAACCTATCTTCAGAAAGTGGTTTTGTGAAAATATCAGCCCATTGATGGTCTGTGTCAATAAATTTTAAATTTAAAATCCCTTTCTGAATATAGTCCCTAATAAAATGATGTTTTATTTCTATATGCTTAGCCCTAGAATGCAAAATTGGATTTTTACTTAAGAAAATAGCAGAAGTGTTGTCACAGAGGATATGAATGTTACTCTCAAATATCTGGAAGTCCTCAAGTTGACTTTTCATCCAGAGCATTTGTGTGCTGCATCCAGCTGCTGCTATGTATTCAGCTTCTGCTGTTGATAGAGCAATTGTGGATTGTCTTTTGCTGGACCATGAGATCAGATTTTCTCCCAGAAACTGGCAGCTTCCAGAAGTGCTTTTACGCTCTACTCTGTCTCCAGCAAAGTCAGCATCACAGTATCCTACTAAGCTATAATCACTTGATTTTCTATAAAACGGACCCAGATTAGTAGTACCTTTCAGATACTTGAAAATTCGCTTAACAACTGTTAAGTGAGATTCTCTAGGATCTGATTGGAATCTTGCACAAATGCATACACTGAATAAAATATTAGGCCTTGAAGCTGTCAGATAAATAAGAGAACCAATTATGCGTCTGTAGACCTTCTATTCTACCTTTTTGCTTACCTCTTCTTTTTCCAGAATGCACGTGGGATGCATTGGAATCTTTGATGGCTTACATTCTGAGAGATCAAATTTCTTCAGAAGTTCTCTGAAATATTTGCTCTGATGAATGTAAGTTCCTTCTGGGGTTTGATTGATCTGAATGCCCATAAAGAATTTCAGTTCCCCCATTAGGCTCATCTCAAATTCTGCCTGCATACACTTAGAAAACTTTCTTCCCAGAGAGGGTTTAGTAGATCCAAAAATGATATCATCAACATAAATCTGGCATACCAAGATGTCATTCTTAACTGTCTTATAGAATAAGGTTGTGTCCACTTTCCCTCTGGTGAATTCCTTTTCTAACAGGAAGTTACTCAGTCTTTCATACCAAGCTCTGGGAGCTTATTTCAGACCATACAGTGACTTCTTTAGTTTGAAAACAAATTCTGGATTTTTTGAACTTTCAAAACCAGGGGGTTGGTGCACATATACCTCTTCTTCTATATAGCCATTTAAGAATGCACTTTTAACATCCATCTGATATAGAGTGATGCCTTTATTTACAGCAAATGAAATTAAAAGTCTGATAGATTCTAACCTGGCGACTGGAGCAAAGGTTTCTGTATAGTATATCCCCTCTTGTTCACTATAACCTTGTGCTACCAATCGTGCCTTGTTTCTGATGACTTCACCTTGTTCATTCAGTTTGTTTTTGAACACCCATTTTGTTCCAATGACGTTGAATCCTTTTGGTTTAGGAACTAGATCCCATACGTCATTCCTTGTGAATTGATTCAGCTCTTCTTGCATTGCTAGAATCCAGTCATTTTCCAAAAGTGCTTCATCAACTGAAGATGGTTCAATCAGAGAGACAAGTCCCATGAGGTATTCTTCAGAGTTTCTGAAGCTAGATCTTGTTCTGATTGGATCTTCCTTTCTTCCTAAGATTGTTTCTTCTGGGTGATCCATGCTGCTTCTGGATGGTCTTTTCTGAAGTTGATCAACAGAAGGTGCTGGATTGCTTGCAGTGCCTCTTTCTGATGTTGAGGGAGTGTCTTTGTTGAGAGCTTCTGATGACTTGTCTTCAGTACCTTTGAATTCAACTTCCATACCTGCAAGTAATTCATTATGCTTTGACTTTTGAGAGTCAAGCTTATCATCAAAACGAACACTGATTGATTCTTCAACAATCTGTGTTTCTGTATTGTATACTCTGTACCCTCTTGAGCGTTCAGAGTATCCTAACATAATACACTTTTGTGCTTTAGAGTCAAACTTGTTCAAATAATTTTTAGTATTCAAAATAAAACAAGTACATCCAAATGGATGAAAATATGAAATGTTGGGCTTTCTGTTCTTCCACAATTCATATGGAGTCTTTTCCAGAATAGGTCTTATAGAGATTCTATTCTGAATGTAGCATGCTGTGTTTATTGCCTCTGCCCAGAAGATCTTAGCAACGTTAGTCTCGTTGATCATGGTTCTGGCCATTTCTTGCAATGTTCTGTTCTTTCGTTCTACAACTCCATTTTGCTGGGAGTTCTAGGACAAGAGAAATCATGCAGAATGCATTTGTCATTAAAAAATGATTCAAAATCTTTGTTTTCAAACTCTGCACCATGATCACTTCTGACTTTGACGATTCTAAGATCCTTTTAATTCTGAACTTGGTTGCAGAAGGTGACAAACACAGAGGGTGACTCGTCCTTGTGTCTTAAGAACTTTACCCATGTCCATCTGCTATAGTCATCTACGATTACTAACCCATACTTCTTGCCACTGACTGAAGCAGTTTTAACTGGTCCAAATAATTCAATGTGCAGAAGTTCTAATGGCTTAGAGGTGGAAACAACGTTTTTAGATTTGAAAGCTGGTTTTGCAAACTTGCCTTTCTGACATGCTTCACACAGAGCATCTAAATTAAACTTCAGGTTAGGAAGTCCTCTGACCAGATTGAGTTTGTTAATATGAGATATTCTTCTCATACTAACATGCCCCAATCTTCTGTGCCAGATCCATTGCTCGTTGTTAACAGACAGAAGACACTTTACATTCTGACTTTTCAGTTCAGAAAGTTTGATTTTATAAATGTTGTTTCTCCTCTTTCCATTAAATAGGATAGTCCCATCTTTCTGACTAACATCTTTGCATGAATTTTGATTAAAGATTATATCATAACCGTTATCACTTAATTGACTTATGGATAACAGATTATGCATTAATCCATCTACTAATAAAACATTACTTATAGAGGGAATATTTCCATTACCTACTGTTCCAGAGCCAATGATCTTTCCCCTCTGATTGCCTCCAAAGCCTACGTGGCCTCCAGGCTTAAGTTCCAGGCTTTGGAACATATGCTTTCTTCTCGTCATGTGTCGTGAGCAGCCATAGTCCAGGTACCATGACTGGTGTTTCTGCTTTGATGCTAAATATATCTGCAACATGTATTATTTTATCCTTAGGTACCCATATTTTCTTGGGTCCTGATTTGTTAGTTTTACCAAAACTCTGGTTGAATTTTGGTTTGACAGAATAGTTACTACTAGTATATTTGATGTCGTGTGTGTGCCCATATACAAAGTGTGCATTAAGTGGAGTTCGTTTTATAACTAAATCCATGGCCTTCTTTGGTGTAGGTACCTTACCTTGGTATCCTATTCCTTTTCTGCCATTTCTGCTAACTCCATAGATCATTGAAGCCATTTTGCTTCTATCTATGTTTTTAGCTAGAAACTTCTGAAAGTTGTGATCATACTCCTTGATGATCTCATCAGCACTGCTGGGAGTTTCAGGAATTGTTTCATTCTGAGAGTTTTGCAATAGATTTTCTAATTTTGAAACTTTATCTTTCAACTCAGAATTCTCCAATTTGAGACTCTCAGTTTTATCAGAGTCGGAAGCAAGATTCCTTTTCAGGTTTCTGAATTTGACTCTAATCTGCTGATATCTTTCCAGAATTTCATTAAGGCTTTCAGCTAGTTCAGCCTTAGTAAAGTTAATAGCAAAGTCCATGAATACCTCTTCTGTGTCTGATTCAGAGTCTGATTCAGAAGCTTCACTGTCTTCTGTTATGTTTGCCATGAGAGCTATGTTTGCTCTCTCATCATCTGATTCTGAGTCAGCTTCAGATGTATCAGAGTCATCCCATGTAGCCATGAGACTTTTCTTCTTTTCCTTGCCAAACTTCTTTTTGGGATTTTCCCTCTGAAGCTTTAGGCAATCACTCTTGTAGTGTCCTTGCTCGTTACATTCATAGCAGATGATGTCTTTGTTGTTTGGATTTCTGCTTCCTGAAGAGCCTTCAGATCTTCTGTGTCCAGAGGAGGATTCTGACCTTCTGTATCTGGAGGAAGATTCATTCTGATTTTCTGATCTTCTGGGATTCCTGAACTTTCTTTGCCTCTGCTTCCATAGTTGGTTCACCCTTCTGGAGAGGAGAGATAGTTCATCTTCTTCTGATGAGGACCCATCAGAGGTTTCTTCAAAAGCCTGCAAAACTTTGGAGTCAGATTTTCTGTTAGATTTTAAAGCTAATGGCATACCTTGCTTTTGAGGTTCATCTGCTTCTAGCTCTATCTCATGACTTCTAAGGGAGCTTACAAGTTCCTCCAGAGAGATTTTGTTGAGATCCTTAGCTAGCTTCAGCGCTGTGACCATTGGCCTCCACTGTTTTGGCAAGCTTCTGATGATCTTCTTAACATGATCAGCAGTAGAATACCCTTTGTCCAGAACTTTGAGACCAGCCACCAAAATTTGAAATCTTGAGAACATCGTTTCAATTGATTCACTTTCTTCCATCTTGAATGCCTCATACTTCTGAATGAGCGCAAGAGCTTTAGTTTCTTTAACTTGAATGTTGCCTTCATGCGTCATTCTCAGAGAGTCAAACATATTCTTTGCAATGTCTCTGTTTGATATCTTTTCATATTCAGAGTAAGAGATGGCGCTGAGAAGAATTGTTCTGGCTTTGTGATGATTTCTGAAATCACGCTTTTGTTGATCAGACATTGCTTTCCTGTCAATCTTCTGACCACTTGAATTCACTGGGTGCGTGTATCCATCAGTCACCATATCCCACAGATCATCATCGTGGGCCAGAAAGAAGCTTTCAATTCTGTCTTTCCAGTAATCAAAGTTCTCTCCATCAAAGACTGAAGGTTTGCCACTGAATCTGTCTCTTTCTTCATTGTTGTCATTGCTGATGTTTTGATGTGGTCCTGCCATTGTGTTTTTCTAATGCTAGATCTTATACTGACACGGTTAAGTGTTATAAGCTCAGAACCAGGCGCTCTGATGCCAAGTGAAGATGTGAAAAACACAAAAAGGGGGGTTGAATTGTAAAACTTGAAATCAAATGCAGACAACACGTTATTTTTATCCTGGTTTGTTTGATCTCAAACTACTCCAGTCCACCCATCAAGGTGATTTCGCCTCTCTCCAACGAGGTCTTAATCCACTATATTCAACTGAATACACAACTTCTTTAACAACTGTTAAAGCCTTCTTGAGTCTAACCACATACCAGTTTATCTCAAGGAATTTCTCTTACAGATAATTGAACAAAAGTGTGTTTGATGTTTTCTAGAAAAACTATATATCACAACTGTGATAATACACAATATTAAGCTTAGATGAAACTAGATTGCTAGAGCTATAGAGTAAGCGTGGTTGAAAGCTTTAGCAAAAATGAAAGCATGCGTGAGGATGATTAGCTTAGGCGTGTATACGCGTGTAGAGTATTAGCCATTTCTTTTCTCACTGACTTGTTTAAGTAGCCTAGGAATATATAAGTTGCTGTCCATAAATCCATTTCAATGCTCATGACGTTCTTTCCTTTTTAAGAAGATCTTTGTCTTGGAATAAAGCCGTTGGTAATTAATCTGTCTTGAATGCATAGTAACATTGACACTTCAGAGTGTTCTGCTAATGATGATCAGAGTGTTCTTGGCTTTAGCTTATTCTGACGCTTCTGAGTGCTGATGACATGGTTAGGATCTTGATCAGAGTTAGAGTATGTTATGTGCAGATTTTGTTTATCAGGCTTCAGCGTATAGCACATGTTATTTGATCTTCTGATGCTGACATATCTTTTGATGCTGATGTTGATACTGATATTCCGATGCTGATTCCATCAGAGTTTCTGTAAATACACAACATAATTTTAAGTAGCATATATGTCTTATAAATCTTACAATTTATTTAATCTCGTATTTTGTTATCATCAAAACTCTAACTGAGGGTTGTAGAATCAAACTATGTTCTAACACAAATGGGCCCTCACATACGAAGGGCCATTGTGGTTAAGAACATTTTTTCGGGAGGAGCTATGATTCTAACCACCATGGATGGTGACGACCTTCCTCACCCTGTCAATGCAGACATAGTGAAAAGATACTACGCATAATCGAAGACCCGCTAGGTTAACTGGCCTAGGAAAAAATAAGGGCTTCCTGGCGAACCAAAAGGGTTCGGGAAAAAGTAAAGGATGAAAATAAAAAAAACTGTACACCCGACAAGTCGAAAACCTGAAAAGGCGACTTGGGCCAAAAAGGGTATCACGGTGGGCCGAAAACCCGAAAGGGCGGTCCAGGTAAAAATTAGGGATCGAAGCGTAACACTATGTCTCATTGGATCATCTTGCAACCGGACTTCAGTATCAACTATCAAGCTCGGACGGTGCCAATCAATCTGATCAACCTTCGGCCAAGTAGCAAAGTGATGAGACGCTTGAAGATATAAAGGCAATAACAGAGTTGGAACCCAATGGGATTGTTTCACATAGCCATTTTCCCTTTCTTTTACACAAATTGTATTCTCTATCTTTCGACGGCGTTCTCCTACTAGAGCTTCATCCTCTTTGTACAAAACGCCTATCGCAGGCCATTTTCAAAAATCAATACAATTCATTTTCGCAAGAAATTCCAAATTGTTTTTCTTTTTCTGTTTTATTTTACAAGAACATCCAATGGTTCATTTTTTATATATGCATTTAAAAATAATTGCTGCTCATAAATATTTACATAAAAAAACAAAAGACGATTACTCGTAATTCCAGGAACAGGGACAAACAAGAAATGCCCAAACCTTATAGTTACTCTGCCCATCCGATACCGGGATAGAGCCAACTTGAGAACATGAGTAGTGGTACATACATTCCCCACAAAGTAAAAATTATCCAAAGACAGTGATGTTAGCTTTCCCGAACAGGACATAACTCTCCCCAGCTAAGGTTCACAATCGCGGGTGAGTCGGAAAAATTTTCCCCAAGCAGAGTTTATTGCTCTCATAAGCAGAAATTCAATCTCCAACATAATTCTTTATCACCAGCAAAGGAAATTCATCCCCAACTGAGTTATTTCTCCAAGTCGACAGATCCGTCAAACGAGTATCTCCTCTCCAACAAAATTATTTCCCCGAAGAGTTATCCACAGACGGAATCTCGTCCGGCAGAATATTTATCAGCCAAGGGGAAAATCTCCAACACGGTCATCTTTGTTCACCATCCCCAACAGAGGTGGGGGAACTATGGTTCTCATAGCAATCAGGGATTTATTTTCTCAAATTCAGATTATCACGTCAGCATTTCATGTCCATACATCATGACATATGCATACATCACATATAACATAGTCTCATTTATTTTGAGAACGTCAGCATACAATGCATCTCATGCATCACATATAACTAACCGTAAATTTCTTTCAGGAAAGACAATTATCATCAACTATTCCCAACAGGTCCATGATCAACACTCGAAACTAAACAGAGTAATCATCGATGTGACAAGAACAACCTTACCCATGTTTCCTCTACAGTTTTACTCAAACTCATTTCGAAGCAACCCTACTATCCAGGTTCCTTCTCACAGCCCTACTACCCAGGCTTTCACATTGAAGTAACCCTACGACCCAAGTTCCTTCTCACAGCCCTACTACCCAGGCTTTTTCATATCGAAGTAACCCTACTATCCAGGTTCCTTCTTACAGCCCTACTATCCAGGCTTTCATATCGAAGTAACCCTACTATCCAGGTTCCTTCTCACAACCTTACTATCCCAGCTTTCATATCGAAGTAACCCTACTATCCCGACTTTCATATCGAAGTAACCCTACTATCCAGGTTCCTTCTCATAGCCCTACTATCCCGACTTTCATATCGAAGTAACCCTATTATCCAGGTTCCTTCTCACAACCCTACTATCCCGGATTTCATATCGAAGTAACCCTACCACCCAGGTTCCTTCTCATAGCCCTACTATCCAGGCTTTCATCTCAAAGTAACCTTACTATCCGAGTTTTTTCCTCTCTTACCCCCAGACAACATTCCACAACACTGTAAGACCTGGACCCGATCAAACACAATTGATTTCACATTTCCCTAGTAAGTCGCGGTGCAACATATACCCCGACCAAACACAAGATTACTCCCGCTTCCCAATCAGGAATTTATTCCCTAGTAGAGTAACGGACAACTGAAGCTCCTAAAACTCTATTTCTCTCAAGACAGAGACCAGCATTCCCCAGCAAAGTATCCCTCAACAACAGGTACTTGGTTTCTCGCAAAGGAATCTCTTATGCGACCGACATCTCATCGGATGGCATCTTTAAGCCCATCTCTGACAATTCTCTAGCAACTACCAAATGGCATCTATAAGCCCATTCCTGATATCACAAATCAAGTATTACTTCATGCGAGTGCAAATTTCTGGGCACTCTAGTGTTCAATCATCTTCCACCTTCAGATCACGAAAGGCAGACGAGCCAATCTACATCCTCAGGTTTAAGAAGATTGAACAGGGGCAGCTTTTGTACCCCAAAATTTCCCCTCCCATATTTCTCAACACATGGCAAGTGAGGTCCCTAAATTGCTCAAGGAAGTCTAAAGGGTTGGCCAGATAAACTCTCTCCTAAGGTAGTCTACCTCAAATTAGGGTTTCATTTTGCATCAAGATGATTGAGTCCAAAGGATCCCAAATTCTCACTATTGTCCTAATATATTCTCAAGATCATCCATGTCAAGTTTCAAGCCTTGCAGAAGAAGTTTGCTAAGTCAATTGCTCAAATGCCTAAAAATCGACTATGCTAGGGCAAAAGTCAATTGTGGCCCACATACAGTCAAACTTCAAGATTTTTGGTCAACATCCTCATTTTGAAGTATTATTCATCATTTTATCAAGGGTTTATCATGATTCCTCAAGGAATGCTCACAATTCATCAAAACCCCAAAGTTGCTAAATTAGGGTTTTGTAGGAAAAGTCAACTCAACTTTGACCAAGCATAACTTTCTCATACTTTATCAAAAATGACCCATCCAAACCTCATTTTGAAGAGGATGAAATTCCCTACAATCCATCTTCATCTCCCAAGTTCAATATAGGAACTCACAAGAAGATATGAATTTGGACATTATAGGTCATTTTGAAAAAGTCAACAAAAACACCTTTTGGGTCAAAACTTCATACATTAACATGGAAGACTCAATTGAGATGAGACCAAAAGGGTTGCTTAGAGGACATCCCAATATTTCTAAAAAGTCCAAGAACACCTCTCTAGGGTCAAAATTGAGAGAGTTATGCATTGGCTAAGTTGACCCTTTTTGCAAAATTGCCAAAAGTCAAATGTGCCCAAAATTGCATTTTTTGCTAAATGGGCCTAACTTTTTATGCTTGCACTAAGCTTGTGATGTGATCCACGACCCATGAAAATTCTTGTTTTGGAAAGATTTGGTGCAAGGAATAAATCAATGCTCAATCTTCATAAATGGCAAAGATTTGATGCAAATTTTTACCCTAATGCATTCTCTAATATATATGGGACATTTCCAAGGAATGAGGAGGTTAGAAGCAACCGTGCAGAGGTGAAAGAACAACTCAAAAAATTGCAAGAAAAATGGTGATCCAATTCTTGTACTATAGGCCAATTCGTGCCATTCTCAGATTGCCAATTGATTGATGGACATCTCCAGAAGGAATCTCACCCATTTGCAAGCTCCCTCACGCATAGAATTGCAAGATACAGGTATCACGATATGCTTCCAATTTCGAATTCAGTTTCATTGATCCACTCATCCATTGCATATTCTAATGATATATTCATGTTTGTCTTTGAGTTTTCAAGCTTTTGATACCATTTAATTGTATTTCTAACACTTGTATGAACATCTGCCATAACTAGGGTTTGTTTTGTTGTTTTGGGGCTTTTAATGCAGGAACAATTGGCCCTAATGAAGGATACCATTGTGATCAGAGGGTCAAACCCAGTAGATCCATGATCTTGAATATTATTTATATTGTTTGTATTCCATTTTTGAAATGCACAGGTAGCTACAGTGACATGTCCGTAGGTAAAAGTGTTGCTATCTAAAACGATGGATGGGAGGAAGAAGATGGATGCGTGGCACCCCTTGGTTGGGTGATTTGAATTTCGCGCATTTTAAAATTCAGCATTTTGTTTTCATTATATAATAATTGTTTATTATTGTATATATAAATGAAGCGTGTAGCTCAGATGGTAGCGTGGGGGTTGGAAATATGCATAAGGACCTGGGTTCAATTCCCAGGTCCCAAACTTTGTTTTTAATATTTTTCCACAGGAAATCAGACGCTTTGCAGGACAAGGTGCTCACTGTGCACCATCAAGATCTGGCCCTCTGATCCATCAAACGTCCCCAGATCAACATGCCACCTTGGAAGGACCACCATGCGCCCCAGTCAAGCGTGTACATGGGATTGGGCAAAGTAAAAAAGGCCAGGATTTTGTTGGGCTCAGAATTTCAAATAACACCCCCCACAATTGTTAATCAACATCAGGCCCATTACTAATCTTTTTTTATATATTTCTTTTCTTTATTTATTTTTACTCTTTTAATTTTCTTTATTAATTTAATTCACAAACTAATTTTTCACCAAAAAAAATATAAAATCAAGAATTCACAAAAAATTAGAATTAGTTTTTTTTCTTATCAAATTTAATTTAATTTAGGGCAACTTTAAGTTGTTTCTCACAATTAAAATCAACTAGAAAATTAGGTTTAATTCTTTGATTTAATTGTTTCCCTTTTGCAAATAAAATAAAAAAATACAAAAAATAGGTTAATTTAATTATTAAAATTAATTAGTAATTAGGTTCTTTTTTAATTCAATTAAGCCTTATTTCCCCAAAGCAAAATAAAAAAGCTTTCTTTGATTAATCGCAATTAGGTTTAGTCAAGGGTCAAAACCCTAATCACCTCGCATTTAATTCACCGCGCACTTATTATTTATTTTTGCCAATATTATTGTAACTGCTCACTGGTTTGTAATGGTTTAATTTAGGACTTTTACTTATCGCTTATTTTTCCGGGTGTTTGGCTATGTAATTAATCCTCCTCCCCGAAGCCTTGTAATAGCTAGGTTTGTTTTCTCGCATTTTTAATTCTCATAAATATTTAACTGCCTAGATGTATGTTAATAGGATTGTATGACAAGATTGCATGAAAATTTAATACAGTTAGAAAAACCCTAATGTGCAAATATAAATAACTGAAACTAATCACTCGCACCTATCACTCTTAGGGTATACTCTCACTTCGGTTGCCTTCGGTAAACGATCACTAAGCATAGAATGTCTTAGTGGTTGCCCTCCTGTCTAACAAAGATCAAATGTCCCGTTCGAAAATGTTGCCTCAGAAATGTTGCCTCGAATATGATCTTAAGACTTTAGGGTTATTACTAAGACGTCCTAACATTGCTTTAGTGATCGTACGTCCCTTACGAATTGACCCTTACAAATCCAACGACGGTGCTACCTATTTCTCAATAGTAGGATAGCGCTGCCTAACCGAAACAAGAATAGAAATGATTTTTTTCCGAGTAGGTAGATGCTAGTAGGTACTTGCTCAAATTAAATCTTTTCACACTCACACTTTTCAAACAAACTTTCAAAACAACTTCGTCACATCCTTGAGGACTGATACAAGGGCTATCACGAAGTAAAACATTTTTTCAAAACAAAGCACATACAAGTAATTTTAAAAGATGAGCAAGTACCTAAGAGCCATGGAAAACCATGGATAGAAAGGGTGCTAACACCTTCCCTTTCTATAATCTACCCCCCGTACTCAGAATATCTCGCAAAAGGATTTTTTCTGTACTTTTTTCCTTTCTGGTTGGATGAAATAAAAGTCGGTGGCGAATCTTGCTTACCGCAACATTTTGCAAACAAAAACGTAAAATGCAAACCAGCATTTCAAAACAGTCGGTTCTGCCACCGTATCACAGATGGATATCGAGAAAATAGTGAAGGACCTACAAGCACAAAATTCCCAGTTTTAAGAGACTCTGCTGACCCTGGCCAAGGGGCAACAAGAGTTGATGACGTTGCTGGCATCCAAAAAAAACCAAAAAGGAAAGCCCTAGTCAACATGGGCAAAAGATTCAGAGAGCTTATCCGCCAGATACCGGTTGTTGATAATTCGTCTGAGGAAGACGAAAATCAAGCTGAAGAAGCAAGAAGCACTTGGGCTAGGTGTGTCAATGATCAAATGTCCGATGATGAAGACTATTTTGACAAGCAGTATCCTCCTGTCGATGATAAGTACAAGCAGTTAGAGGATAGACTGAAGGCTGTTGAGATTCAAGCTATTCCTAGTTTGGATTTTGATGATTTGGGTTTAATATTTGGGGTCGTCATTCCCCATAAATTCAAGATACCAGTCTTTGTTAAATATGATGAGGTTTCCTGCGCAAAGCTTCATCTGAAGTCTTACGTGCGTAAAATATAACCACACAACACCGACAAGAAACTCTGGGTCCATTTCTTTCAAGAAAGCTTGGCTGGGACTCAACTAGAGTGGTTTTACCAATTGGAGGGTTCCTGTATCCCCACCTGGGAAGACTTGGCCACTGCTTTCTATCATGAATACCAATACAACGCCGACCTGGCGCCGACTAGAGTTCAACTACAAGACATGACGATGGGTAAAAATAAGGGGTTCAAAGAGTATGCCCAAAAGTGGAGGGATCTTGCCAGTAGGGTCCAACCACCATTAACAGACAGGGAACATATTGATATGTTTATGGGTACGTTATCTGGTCCATTTTTCAACTTATTGGTTGGGTGTTCTTCTTCCGGTTTCACCGAGCTGATCCTAACCGGTGAAAGGGTCGAAAGTGGTATCAAGAGCGGGAAAATCCCCATGGTGTCTGCTTCCACCTCCAACCCCATAAAGAAACCCTTCACTGGGAAGAAAGAAACAAATGTTATGTATGGGGTAAGGGCCCATACCAAGAAGGATAATCATCCGTCCGTCAATGCTGTTCTGATCTCTAACCCTACTCCTGTTCAAAGACAACCTTCCAATTATCAATGATTCGAGGCTCCACAAAGACAGTTCACAAGGATAGGCATGTCGCTACCCCAAGCCTTACAACACCTGTTAAAGGCCAACTTAGTGACACTGCGTGATCCTCTGTCCAATCCGAACACTTCCTCTCCTAAATATAATCCAAATACCAAGTGTGCATATCATTCAAATAGTCACGGGCATGAGACTGATCAATGCTGGGCACTGAAGAGCAAAATTCAAGATCTAATAGACAACAAGACAATCGAATTTGATCCCCCTACAATTCCCAATATGATAACGGCACCAATGCCAAACCATGGAAAAGGTGTCAATGCAATTGAAGACACTATTTTTGTTTCCTCCGTTGAAAACCTAACTACTCTATTAACTGTTGTCAAAAAGAATTTGCTGAAAGCCGGGGTTTTCCCTGGCTGTTTGAAAGATTGTGATTGCTGCGCCAAACAAATTAATGGATGCAAATGGCTGAAAGAAGGCGTTCAACGCTGGATAAATAGTCATGAGATCCTATTTGAGAGAACTTCGTCCATCAAAAGTTTGACCAATAAGATTGAAGACCTCTCCATCATAACAATTTCAAACAAGCCTCTTAGGATCTCCTCAAAGGGTCCTATCAGGATTTCGAATGAAACGAATGTTGTTCCATTAATAATCACTACCCTTGGGACAATTCCATACTCTTCCAACAAAGCAGTGTCGTGGAACTACGGTGATGAAGTGTATTACCATGGAATAAAGCAAGATACTTGGATTGAAGAAAGCAAGGATGATGACATTGGTAATATTACCAGCTCTAGTAAGGTAACCAGAACTGGGAGAATCTTTTTGCCCAACATTTCACCCCCAACTGCTACAACGACACCTGTCCGCATCACCACTGCTAAGCCCAATGCTCACATTATGGGTAAAGAGAAAGTAGTTGAGCCTGCTGAGATAGAGATGCCCGCAAAGGACATTGCTACTGAGGAACCTTCCACTCAAGAAATGGATGAAATCTTGAAAATTATAAAGAGGAGTGATTTCAAGATAGTGGAACAGCTGAGGCAAACCCCTTCCAAGATCTCCATGTTATCTTTGCTACTTTGTTCTGATGCTCATGCCCGAGCATTGATCAAATTCTTAAAGAAAGATCATGTCCCTCATGAGACCACAATTGACCAGTTCGAAAATTGTGTGGCGAGCTTGACGGTCGACAATGGATTGGGGTTCTCTGATGCTGATCTGACACCGCTTGGAAGGAACCATAATAAAGCTTTGCATGTTTCTGTTGAATGTAAGAGTATTACCCTAACACATGTTTTGGTTAACACTGGATCTTCTTTAAACGTGCAACCCAAAGGCGCTTTAGATCATTTGGCTTATGAAGGATTGGTGTTGAGGCTAAGTGATATTATCGTGAGGGCTTTCGATGGGTCCAAAAGGACGGCTCATGGAGAGGTGGATCTCCCAATCAAAGTTGGCTCACATATTTTCAACTCTACTTTCTACATCATGGACATCCGTCCCGCTTACTCCTGTTTGTTGGGCCGTCCTTGGATCCATGTAGAAGGGCCAATAACATCTACCCTTCACCAAAAGCTAAAACACCCAGTCAAGGGGAGGATCGTCACTGTTTGCGGTGAGGAGGAATTCATGGTAAGCCATCTCAATTATTTCAAATATGTGGAGATGGATGGCGAATTTATAGAAACCCCGTGCCAGGCTTTTGAAGTTGTTCCACTCATGGTTGCGACTGCCAAAATTTCTTCTGACATGCTCAAAGCTGATAAGGTCGTGCCAAGGATGGTTTCATTTAAGGATGCTCGTGCTGCAGTCGAAGATGGAAGTTGTGCTACCTGGAGGCAACTCCCCGAGATCCCGTTCAAAGCAGATAAATATGGGTTGGGTTTCACTATCAAGGCTCAGAAAGAAGTTAGGCGCACTCGTGCAGGAAAGCCCCCTCTCCGTATTGGAAATCATGAAGTAAACATTGTGGAGGATTATGGTGATGAATGTGCTTTCGAAGAATGGATATACCCTACTACGACAGAGCTCAACAATTGCCGCGCAAAGGACTTTGTTCCCATCTCCTTCATTGAGGAGTAATTACTTGTTTATTGCTTTCTATCAATTCAAGAGCCTTTTATCTGTAATATTAAACAATGACTTTTAAGCCATATGGCTGGCTCGAGGCACTATGGTTCATTTGTTAAGGGTTTCATTTATGTTCATTTTATCATATGACCATTCAATATAAATCATTGGACTTTTGCTTTCAAATTTTTTGCTCATTGTCTTTCTTTTTCTTCAATGCATTTTACAAAATATCCATGTATCTTACATGTACGCACACACACACACACTCTTGCAGGTCCTCGTCCACTCCGGATCTCATTGCCAATGACTCTACTATTGCCAGTTATGACTTTGAACATCCAATTAACCAAGCCAAAGACGGAAGCGAGGAAGATTGTGAAATACTGGGAGAACTAGCCAGACTTCTAATGCAAGAGGAAAAAGCTATCCAGCCGCATGAAGAGTCAGTTGAAGTCAACAACCAAGGTACTGAGATAGACAAGAAAGAGGTCAAGATCAGCGTCAACCTAGGAAGCAGTGTCAAAAGCAGATTGGTTCAGATGTTACATGACTACGTGGAAGTGTTTTCTTGGTCGTATGAAGATATGCCAGAGTTGGATACCGATATTGTAGTTCATCGTCTGCCAACAAAGGAAGATTGTCCTCCTGTCAAGCAAAAGGTTCGTCACATGCGGCCTGATATGTCTGAGAAAATAAAATTTGAAGTGATGAAACAATTTGATGCAGGATTCCTAGCTGTGACATCTTATCCTCAATGGGTTGCAAATGTGGTGCCGGTGCTGAAGAAAGATGGAAAAGTCCGTATGTGTGTAGATTACAGGGATCTGAATAGGGCAAGCCCCAAGGACGACTTCCCTCTACCTCATATTGATGTCTTGGTTGATAACACCACTCAACATAAAGTCTTCTCTTTCATGGATGGTTTCTTTGGCTATAATAAAATTAAGATGGCTCCCGAAGACATGGAGAAAACCACCTTTGTTACGTAATGGGGCACCTTTTGTTACAAGGTCATGCCATTCGGATTAAAGAATGCAAAGGAAACATATCAAAGGGCTATGATGGCTTTATTTCATGATATGATCCATCATGAAATAGAGGTATATGTGGATGATATGATTGCAAGGTTACAAACTGAAAAAGAGCATCTCAATCACCTATACAAGCTATTCGAGAGGCTAAAAAAGTACAAGTGTAGGTTGAACCCTAATAAGTGCACATTCGGAGTAAGATCTAGAAAACTTCTAGGTTTTGTTGTCAGTGGTAAAGGCATAGAAGTTGATCCTACAAAGGTAAAAGCCATTCAATAAGTTCCAGTTCCCCATTTTGAAAAGGAGGTTAGAGGATTCTTGGGTCGTCTTAATTACATGCTCGCTTCATATCTCACTTAACTCCTACTTGTGAACCAATCTTCAAACTCTTAAAGAAAGATCAAGTAGTCAGATGAAATGATGAATGCCAAGCTGCCTTCGACAAAATCAAGTAATATCTGCAAGGACCTCCTATCCTCATGCCTCCAGTTGAAGGAAGACCCTTGATCATGTATTTGACTGTGCTAGAGAATTCTATGGGGTGTGTGTTGGGCCAACATGACGAGTCCAACCAAAAAGAGCATGCAATATACTACCTGAGCAAAAAGTTTATCGACTGTGAAACCAGATATTCACTGCTCGAGAAAACTTATTGTGCTCTGGCATGGGATGCTCGCCGGCTAAGACAGTATATGTTGACTCATACCACTCTATTGATTTATAAGATGGACCCTATCAAGTACATCTTCGAGAAACCCGCTCTTTCGGACGGATAGCTAGATGACAAATGATTTTGACTGAGTACGATATTCAATACACAATACAAAAGGCCATCAAAGGAAGTGTATTGGCAGATCATTTGGCCCATCAAGCTGTTGATGATTATCAATCTATGAACTTTGAATTCTCGGATGAGAATATCATGTTAGTGACCCACTGTGCAAAACCCGGACCGTATGACGAACCTGATCAAGGATCCCGATGGACTATGGTTTTTGATGCGGCTTCCAACGCTTTGGGTAATGGAATTGGTGCTGTGATAGTTTCTCCTAAGGGTTGTGTTGTACCCCAAAATTTTCCCTCTCATTTCTCAAAGGATCATCCTGGATCCTCAAGTTTTCTTCTATCGAGTTTCAAGTCTTGAATTACAACTTTTCAAGAAAATCATTCACAAGGGCAAAATGGTTAAAAGCACACTGAAAAGTCAAACTTTTACTTTTAGATCAAAAATCAAGTTTCAACAATTATATTTCATCAAGACATGAAATTGGTTCATAAAAATCAGAAGTCAGAAATTACTTTGAAAAAATCAAATTTATAAACATTTAGAAAACTTTCTAAGTGTTAAGAGAATATGATACTTCAGAACTTCTGAGCCAACCTCCACGCAGGTGCAGTCAGAATTTGCAAACATGGTTCAAAACAAGATTCTTCAATCAGAACATGAGTCTTCAGCATATGCTTCGATCAGAGCATCACCCTTCAAGTTTCACTCTGGTCTTCTTCGATCAGAACATCACAAAGCCCTAAAACCTTGTTTGAGCAGCCTGCTGCACTGCTATAGCACAGTCCTGCAACCAGTTGCCACAACACTCCAAATTGTTGCTGATCTAGTCCACGCCTGCGTTTTTCCCAAACCCTATATTTGCACCAAATTAGCATACAAAAATTGTGATTAAAAAGCAATGGAACAGTATACCAAAAAGGTTTAAATCCCATTTGTTTTCCCCCCAAAACCACAGCAAACCCATCTATAAATAATTGGCTCCATCACACGTTCAATAGGCTGGATTTTGGAGAGAAAAAAATGTCAAAAGAGAGAAAATAAAACTGTGAAACCCTTCGTAAAAATCCATAAATCCAAAACAGAAAACCAAACCTTTGTTCTTCCCTTTGCATCAAAGAACTTAGCATTTTCTCTTCCGTTGTTCTTGTTTACTCCAGAACATCTGAAGGCAGCAGCTCAAGTTCCAAGCATACGCTTCAGATTCAAGGTAAGTCCTTCTGACTTTGCATCTTTTCATTCAGAACATCATTAAAATATGTAAATATCATAGTATTGATGTTTTCCATATTATTGCATAAGTAGAAACAACTGTGGATAAGAACTTCTTTATTAGGGCTAGGCTCAGATTTAGGATTAGAACTTCTATAAACTGTTGTGCTTTTATCCTTCTGATTTGCTGTTTGTTAAGAACTGAATAAATTGCTGATGTGCTGATTAATATGAAGAAAGAGTTGAAAGGTGGCACATAACCTCTGATTTCCACTCACTGTTTTAGCACAACACAAAACTTCTGAGTTCTCCTTACTGTTAAACACACTAAACTTCTGATGTTTTCTCACTGTTTAAACACACCGAACTTCTGATTTTCATATGCTGATAACACATTGAACTTCTAATGTTCACTTACTGTCATAGCATAATACATAACTTTTGAGTTCTTCCCAATGTTTTAACACGTACAGAGCTTATAAGATTTTCTCACTGCTCTCACATTCAGAACTTCATCACATACAACCCAGAACTTTTGTGTTTTCCCTTTAACGTTTCTTGCAGGACCTCAGAGTGTATCAACCCAGAACTTCTGATTTCCTCTGATGTTTCTTGCTGAACCACAGTGCGCCCGGCATCAGAACTTCCGCTCCCCTTTGCTTTGCTTTCAGCAACATGCTGATTCTTTTCTCTCGTTATTTTCCTTTTTATCATTTTTAGCATTAACATCCTTTTTATTAATATATAAAAAACAGACATAACAAATATTTTCTTTTTAGTTAATTTATTTCCTTTTTCTTATTCATTAAGACGAAAAACCATTTTCAAAAACAAATCCTTTTTCTTTCTTGCATTGTACATTTCAATATAGTTGTAATAGTTAAATAGGATTCAAATTCTTATAACCCCCCATTTGTAAATTTGTACCCCCATCCCTAAATATTGTAATAGCGTAGGACTTTATATTTCCGCAATTTATCACTTTTCAAATATAATGCTAGTAATTAGGGTGTGTATGGCAAGACACGAAATCAACAAATAAATCACCCTAATCAAGACAAAATGCATGCAATCAAACACACTTTGCACACACGCACCCTTAAGGTAATCTCACTTGTCGCCTATCGGAAATTAATCATGCCCCTCGAACATGGGCGTTTTTGGCAAAAGACCCTTGATAAAAGACCGTAGTCCCTCGATGACCCTCAATATTGCCTTCGGTAAATGATCTAGTCCCTAAAACGACATTGTTAAAACGTCCCATATGTTGCCTTCTATGACTATACAAACGTCCCACGCCCGTCCCTTCACATCCAACGATGGGGTTGCTTACCAAAACAATGGTAAGATAACAACATCTAAAGGAGGAGGAAAATAACGTTGTAGACCTTTTGAGTAGGTAAATTCACTCCTAGTTACTCGCTTGCTCACAACCAAACATTTTACACCAACACTTTCACATTAAAACCTTTTTCTCAAAAGACAAAATCTTTTTATATACGTTCTTATAGAGACGAGAACCATTACAAAAACAACTTTTCAAGAACACTTTCAAAAAACAAATTCCATAAACACCTCTTTGAACTATTTTCAAAACAACACTTTGTACGCGTTCTTATAGAAACAAGAACCATTACAAAGACATTTTCAAAAATATTTTCAAACCCATAACACAAAGCATATTTTTGAACAAAGCAAGTGATCCAGCAAGTAACTAAGAGCCTATGAAAAACCATGGATGAAAAGGGTGCTAATACCTTCCCTTTTCATAATCTATCCTCCGAACTCAAGAAAACATCCTTAAAGGTATTTCATGTTCTTTTCAGCCGTTCCTTACTGGATAAAAGAAAATTTAGTGGCGACTCTTGCTATCCGCATAATTGCGATCAAACGCAAAACAACCAAGTCAGTTCTCCCACTGTATCACAGAACTGGCGACTCTGCTGGGGAATAACTCTTAAAGTGGGGTTACCTTAGGGTTATATCATATTTACTTGCCTTCATTGTTTAACTTGTATGCTTTACATTTTGTTTCTTTGTTTGGGTTTGAATCCTCTACCCGGATTTGGGATACCTTATAGGTAAGTAACAATACATTGTGGAAACTGTGCGGGGTATACCAAGACGGTCTAAGCAATAGCTACGTTAGTGCGACATATTTGTGGGTAACGGTAGCCCTTGAGTAGTCAAGGAGAATACGAGGCCGCTGAGTGATGTCATGAAGCACTAATTGACTTTTAGAACCTTTACTTGACCAACTTGACCATTAGGACGTAGTGAGATGACCGGCTTTGGTACAGTCCGAAGTTGGTAGATACTTGATACTACACTCATTGAGGTTTGGTTTTTTGGGATATTTCGGTCGCCATTAAAGAGGCTTGCGCTAAAACAATGCCCGAGAAAACAAACCAGTGATATTGAGCTCCTCAGAACCCGGATAATATTACTAAGACAGGTTTGAGCCAACTAAACTTCAAGAGGGTACTTACCTATGAGACTCCATGCAAGCCTAAACCTAAGGACTTGTTTTCTTCATTTGTATGTATATACTGGTACATAACATCATAAACATCATAAATATCATAACATCATACTCATATTCACTAACCATTTCAAGGATCTTGGGATTTATCTTTGTTCTGTTTTGTAGGACATGGATTATATTCGTAGGAAAACCATTCAAGTCAATCTTGTAAGGATTCCTCCTCGACTTAAAGAGCTAGCATCAAGGATTCCTGAAAACTCTCCATTCACCGAAAGGCATGGTCGCCTACTAAACTTGGTTACCTCCAACACTGATGAAGACATGATGAAGGTGCTCTTCTAGTTCTTTGATCCTTTACACCACTGCTTCACATTTCCCGATTATCAACTTGTGCCAACTTTGGAAGAATTCTCCCAACTCTTGAGGATTCCCATTTACCTTTCAATGGTATGGAAAGAGATCCAAAGCCCGAAGAGATTTCTCAAGCTCTACACTTGCAACCATCTGATATCACAACTAATTAGGAGACAAGGAGTGGTGTCAAGGGTTTCCTAGCAAAGTTCTTGTTTGAGAAAGCCCAAAACTGTTTGAACTCTTTAGATTTGCAAGCTTTTGAGGAAATTGTGGCTCTCCTCATCTATGGGATGGTTTTGTTTCCAAATCCTGACTAACTCATAGATGTGAACGCCGTCAAAATCTTCATGTCTCGTAACCTGGTACGTACTTTGCTTGGAGACGTCCTACATTCCTTTCACACTCGCACTATAAGGAAAAGAGGTATCCTTATGAGTTGCACTCCTCTCTTGGCAAGATGGTTTATTTCGCATCTTCCCTAATATGTATTAAAGAACGAGCAAGGTTCAAGGTGGTCACAAAGATTAATGACGCTCAAACATTTAGACATTCATTGGTGTTCCTGATCTATAGAGAATGTTTTCTTCGTCGACCGTTATGGAGAATTCCCTAATGTCCCCTTACTTGGCATTAGGGGAGGTATCACCTATAACCCCTTCTTAGCTATAAGACAGTTTGGTTATGCCCGAAGGGATGGTCCACATGAGATGTTGATTCAAGGGTTAGTATTTGACTACGAGAGTGACAATCAAGGTCATCGCCAGAGGTTTATCTGAGCCCTGGAGGATGTTGAACAAGGTAGATAGCAAGACATTGGGGAACAAGAATTCCATCCCTCTTGAGCCTTACCTCAAATGGGTACGAGCTCGTGCTCAAAGTCTTATAATGCCTTACCCTTCCATTCTCCCGGTTATCACAGAGCCTGTTGTGGAAGGAGATGTTCCCTACACTATCCTACATCCTGATATGCCCACATCTCTTGAAGACTTACAAAGGGATTGGATACAGCTTAAGGGGAGCGAGACACTTTCGAGGCCCAATTCTACGCCAGCGAGAAGAAGAATATGGAGCTCACCAAACAACTTCATGAGGAGCGAATTCTAAACGCCTACATCACACCAAAGAGGATGTGTACAACCTTTTTATCTTAGAGTTTTTGTATTTATTTGTAAGCCCAAAGAGGCATGATGTACTCAAGCTTTGATTTATTAATATAACATGTGTTTCCTTTTTGTCTAAAGAAAATTTGAATCTCTAATATCCTTAAAATCATTGCATACGCATATCATCCATAACATTGCATAAGCAGGTACCATTACAGGTTTCTCATCTCCTTCGATGTCTATATCAGCAAAAATGTCTCCTGAACAAAGCGTCAAAGATCTTCAGGCACAAAATGCCCAATTTCAACAGATGTTCATAACTCTGGAAAAAGGGCAGGAGGATCTGAAGGCCCTCATCCTGAAAGAGAAGAAGAAGAAGAAAAAGAAGAAGAAGAAGCCCGCTGATGCCCTCAATATGGGCAAAAGATTTGGGGGGCCGCTAAGGTAACCAGTCGATTTGACCTCCTCTTCCAAAGAAGGGGAAAATTAAGAGAGAAAAACAATGGAGGAGAACCCTAGTCCTGAAGTCTCTGACAATGACACAAACTACAATAAGAACAATATCCTCCCACTAAGGATAGTGTGATACGGTGGTAGAACTGACTTGAAGTTTTGCGTTTGTGTTCGCGAATGTTGCGGTTTAGAAAGTGTCGCCACCGACTTTTCTTTTATCCAAAAGGAAAGGTGAAAAAACACAGGAACGACCTTTAGAGAATGTTTTCTTGAGTTCAGGGGGTAGATTATGAAAAGGGAAGGTGCTAGTACCCTTTTCATCCATGGTTTTCCATGGGCTCTTAGTTACTCGCTAGATCACTTGTTTTTGTTTGAATGTGCTTGTGGTGTGGGTTTTGAAAGTATTTTGAAAACGTCTTTGTAATAGTTCTCATCTCTATAAGAACACGTACAAAGTGTTTGTTTAGAAAATAGTTCAAAGATGTGTTTGTGAAATGTGTTTTTGAAAGTAATTTTGAGAAGGTGTCTTTATAATGGTTCTCGTCTCTATAAGAACGCGTACAAGTGTTGTCTTCAAAAATGCTTCAAAATGAGAGTGTTTGGTGTGTAAAATGTTTTTGTTATGAGCAAGCGAGCAACTAGGAGCAAATCTACCTACTCAAAAGGTCTTAGATGTTCTTTTCCTCCTCGTTTAGATGTTTCTATCTTACCATTGATTTGGCAAGAAGCCCCATCGTTGGATGTGAAGGGACGAGGGTGAGATGTTTGCATAGTCATAGAAGGCAACCTATGGGATGTTTTAGCAATGTCGTTTAGGGACTAGATCGTTTACCGAAGGCAACATCGAGGGTCATCGAGGGACTACGATCTTTTATCGCGCGTATTTTGCTAAACCGCCCATGTTCGAGGGACATGACTATTTTTTCGATAGGCCACAAAGGGGGATTACCCTAAGGATGTTAGTGTGCAAGTGTGTTTGTTTGCATGCATTTAGTCTTGATTAGGGTGATCTATTTGTTGATTTCATATCTTGCCATACACACCTTAGTTACTAATAATGTATGAAAGCAATAAAAGTGCGAAAAGTAAGGACTCTCCGCTATTACAATCATTAGGGGGATGGGGTGTACAAATTTACGAATGGGAGTTTTCCAGAAAATAAATCCTAATTATTTATTACAACCATATTGAAATAATAATGCAAGAAAGAAAAGGGACCTTGTTTAAAAAAAGATTTTTTTGTGTTGATGAAATAAAAAAGGGGAATGACTTAGCTTAGTAAAAAAAAAAGAAAATATTTTTATGCATTTTTATATTGATGAAAAGAGTTTTAATGTTGAAAGTGATAAAAAGGAAAATAAATGAGATATAAGACCAACGTGCTGCTAAAAGAAAAATAAACGAAACCAGAAGTTCTGAAGCCAAGAGTGCTGTGACTCAGCAGGAGACGTCAGTGGGTATCAGAATTTCTGAGTTGGTAAACTCTGAGGTCCTGCAAGGAACATTAGAGGGGAAACACAAAAGTTCTGGGTGGTATTCATACAGTGGACCACAAGTCAGAAGTTCTGTATTACACTAAAACAGTGAGTAAACCCCAGAAATTCAGTGTATTGTCAACATGTAAAAATCAGAAACTCTGAGTGTGTAAAAACAACGAATGGAAACATCAGAAGTTCAATATGTTTGACATGTAGGGAGAACTCAGAAGTTCTGTGCTGTGTTAGAACAGTGAGTGAATCATGGAAGTTCTATGTGTTAGAATGGTGAGTGAAAAACAAAAGTTCTGTGTTACATTTTAACTCTTTCCTTATATCAATCAGCATAATGATAACTTAATCAGTTTTCAGCAAACAGCAAATCAGAAGGATAAAAGCACAACAGTTTATGGAAGTTCTGATCCTGGTCTTGAGTCTAGCCTTAATCAGGAAGTTATGATCCACAGTTTTCCTACTTACGCAGTGATATGGACAACATCAATACTATGGCATTTACATGTTTGATGATGTTCTGAATGAAAAGATGCAGAGTCAGGGAGACTTACCTTGGACCTGGAGTGTGTGTTTGGAACTTGAGTTGTTGCCTTCAGATATTTTGGAGTCAGCAAGAACAACGGAGGAGAAAATACCAAATTCTTTTACTTCAAGGGAATAACAAAGGTTTTGGTTTTCTGTTTGGGAATTTTGGATTTTTTATGAAGGTTTTACAACTTCCTTTTCTCTCTTTTGGCCAACCTCTCTCCAAAAGCCAACAGGTTTTTGTAGTTTGTGTTTGCAGTTTTTTTTGGACTCTTGGAATTTTTGCAAGGATTCAAGGCTCTTCTTTCTCAAATTTCTTACCTCTTTACAGTTGCCAATGGAGTTCAATTTATAGGAAAAGATTTTGTATTTTTTAGAGGTCAAGTGGCACCAACATCATATGCTAGGCGCTGACTTGCTCTTGAAGTAAGTTTAAACAAGCATGGTTCAAGGCACCAAGCAGGATGGCTAGCAGGTTTAGCAGCGCCTAAGCTGGATTTGTCAGCCAAAATTAAGGAAAAGCAAAAGCAACAGATGGGCCTAGCACCCTTTCGCATAAAAGTTTTACTTTCCCAAAACAATAGAGGTACACGTGGGGGAAATCCTTTGGATAAAGGCTCAAAAGTGGTTGTGAGAATTAAATGAGCATTAAATGATGATGAGATTTATCAAATTAGAAATCCTTCCATGTGAAACTCTGCATCATTGCTTAATTCTGGATCAGAAGTTCAGCTTCAGCGTAGCTTAAAATAGACATCCAATCTTCTGATCCTTGTATCTCCTGGCTCCAGCATGTTCTGAAGGAGCTCTCAGATTTTCCAGGAAGCTTGCAGCATGCTTTGTAACCTTCTTTGACTTACCCTTGCAAACTCTAACTGATCCTTTGTGAAAATTAGCCCAGAAGTTCTGACCAAACTCTGTCTTGAAAGTGTCCAGAATTTGCTGAGTGCTTTAGTTTCATGGACGTGCCTTCAAGGATTTTATAACTTGAAATCCCAACATTTCTAGGAGAAGTTCTGTTCTGCAATGTTTTAGATCTCATTGAAATCTATAACTATTGAATCAGAAGTTCTTCCAGAATCAGCTTGCACCATGGTGATAATCTGACCATATGTTTTGAGCTTGTCCTATTTCTTAAACACTTAGAAAAATTCTAAGTATTTAGAAATTTGACTTTTCCAAAGTAACTTTTGACTTTTGAATTTCTAGATGAAACAAACTTCATATTTTAACATGTCTTGCTGAAATATGATTCTTGAAACTTGATTTTGATCCAAAAGTCAAAGTTTGACTTTTCAGTGTTTTTGACCTTGTGGATGATTTTCTTGGAAAATTTGTAATTCAAAGCTTGAAATTGGATGGGAACAAACCTGAGGGTTCAGGGAGATCCTTTTAGAATTGAGAGGGCAAATTTTGGGGTATAACAGTTGCCCCTGTTCAATCTTCTTAAGCCTGAGGATGTAGATTGACTGGTCAGCCTTTCGTGATCTGAAGGTGGAAGATGATTGGACATTAGAGTGCCCAGAAATTTGCACTCGGTGATGTGATGACTGAGGGTATAGGGAATGGGCTTAAAGATGCCATTTGTAAAGCAACGGGGAATCTTCGGAGATGGGCTTAAAGATGCCATCCGGAAAAGATTGGTTGCGTAAGAGATTCCTTGGCGAGAATTCCTGTACCTGCCGTTGAGGGGGACTTTACCGGGGAATGTTGATTTATGCACTGGGAAGTAAAGTCTAGGAGCTTCGATTATCCATTACTCTACTGGGAATTAAATCTTGATTGAAGAGATGAAAGTAGAATGTACACCTGGTCAGGGTCCAAGCTGCACAACGACTTACTGGGGAAATATGGAATTGACCGTATCTGGTCGGGTCCAGGCCTCACAATGTTGTAAACTGTTGTCTGTAGACAAGGGAGAAGGAACCTGGATAGTAGGGTTACTTCGAGATGAAAGCCTGGATAATAGGGCTTGTGGGAAGAAACCTGGGTAGTAGGGTTACTTCGAAATGAAAGCCTGGGTAGTAGGGCTTGTAGGAAGAAACATGGGTAGTAGGGTTACTTCGAAATGAAAACCTGGATAGTAGGGCTTGTGGGAAGAAACCTGGGTAGTATGGTTACTTTGAAATGAAATCCGGGGTAGTAGGGCTTGTGGGAAGAAACCTGGGTAGTAGGGTTACTTCGAAATGAAAGCCTGGATAGTAGGGCTTGTGGGGAGAAACCTGGGTAGTAGGGTTACTTCGAAATCAAAGCCTGGGTAGTAGGGCTTATGGGAAGAAACCTGGGTAGTAGGGTTACTTCGAAATGAAAGCCTGGGTAGTAGGGCTTGTGGGAAGAAACATGTGTAGTAGGGTTAATTCGAAATGAAAGTCTGGATAATAGGACTTGTGGGAAGAAACCTGGGTAGTAGGGTTACTTCGAAATGAAAGCCTGGGTAGTAGGGCTTGTGGGAAGAAACCTGGGTAGTAGGGTTACTTCAAAATGAAAGCCTGGATAGTAGGGCTTGTGGGAAGAAACCTGGGTAGTAGGGTTACTTCGAAATGAAAGCCTGGGTAGTAGGGCTTGTAGGAAGAAACCTGGGTAGTAGGGTTACTTCGAAATGAAAGCCTGGATAGTAGGGCTTGTGGGAAGAAACCTAGGTAGTAAGGTTACTTCGAAATGAAAGCCTGGGTAGTAGGGCTTGTGGGAAGAAACCTGGGTAGTAGGGTTACTTCGAAATGAAAGCCTGAATAGTAGGGCTTGTGGGAAGAAACCTGGGTAGTAGGGTTACTTCGAAATGAAATCCTGGATAGTAGGGCTTGTGGGAAGAAACCTGGGTAGTAGGGTTACTTCGAAATGAAAACTTGGATAGTAGGGCTTGTGGGAAGAAACTTGGGTAGTAGGGTTACTTCGAAATGAAAGCCTGGATAGTAGGGCTTGTTTGGTTTCGGGAACTGATTTTCCCTTGATTGCTTGCAGATACGACATGTATAACTGCTGGAATTGTTGGTGATTACTACCTTTCCTGAAAAGATAATAAGGTTAGTCAAATGCGATGCATGAAATTCATTGTGAGATGATGTTCTCAAAATAAATGAGATTATGCTGCGCGTGGTATGTATGCGTATGTCATGATGTATTTTCATGAAATGCTATCGGGGTATGCTCGCGTCTGGGAAAATAAATCCCTAACCGCTGCTGGAGAGTATAACATTCCTGATTGTTATAAAGAATCGTGGTTCTTCTACTTCTGTTGGGGATGATGGATGGAAGTGACTGTGCTGGAGATTTGTTCTTTGCCGTTTGTGCATATTCTACCAAGGAGAGGCTTGCTCGGGAATAGCTCTGCGGGGGAACAACTTGGAAGGTGAATTTCCATAGCTGAATTAATGGGCTCTGTCGGGGAATACATATGTCACAAGGTCACATGTATTGATGATTGTGCTCCAAAGTTGTCTTTGCCCTTGTACCTGCTGTATAGGGTAACTATCAGGTTTGATATTTTAGTTTTTCATCCCTGTTTCTTAAGTTATGAGAAATTGTCTTTCTTTTTCCTATACAAATATTTGTGAATAACAATCATATTCAAAAGCATATGTCAAGAATGAATCATCGGACGTTCTTGCAAAAAACAAAACAGAAAAAGAAAAACAAATAGTTTTTGTAAAGATGACTTGTATTAATTTTTGAAGTTGACCTATAACAAGTGTTTTTATACAAGGAAGCCGACACTCTAGTAAGAGAACGCCGCCGTAAAAATGAAAGATTTACAGATTATGTACAATGAAAAGAAAACAACTATGTGCGACAATCCCATTGGGTTTCAAATCAGCTATTGCCATTATGCCTTCGAGCGTCTCCTCACTTTGTTGTTTGTCCGAAGCTGATTAGATTGATTGATGCCGTTTGAGTTTGATAGTTGATACTGAGGTCAGATTGCAGGGTGATCCCATGGGACATAGTGATACGCTTTTCATCCCTAACTTTTTCCTGGACCTCCCTTTCGGGTTTTCAGTCCACCGGGATACCCTTTTTTGCCCAAGTCTCCTTTTTCAGGTTTTCAACTTACCGGGTGTACATATTTTTTTCATTTTCATCCCTTATTTTTGCCCGAACCCTTTTGGTTCACCGGGAAGCCCTTTTTTGCCTAAGCCAGTCAACCTAGCGGGTCTTTTATCATGCGTAGTATCTTTTCACTATGTCTGCATTGACAGGGTGAGGGAGGTCGTCACCGTCCATGGTGGTTAGAATCATGGCTCCACCTGAGGAAATGTTTTTTACCACAAATGGTCATTCGTATGTGGGAGTCCATTTGCCCCTGGGATCACCTTGCGGCAATATGATGCGTTTGATTATTAGATCTCCGACTTGATATTCTTGGCGTCTAACTTTCTTGTTAAAAGCCTTGATCATTCGCTTTTGATATGTCTGACCATGGCAGATAGCAGTAAGTCTCTTTTCATCGATCAAATTCAGTTGATCAAGTCGAGTTTGGACCTAGTCGTCTTTGTTTAAACCTGCATCTTTCATAATCCTTAAAGAAGGGATCTGGACCTCAATGGGTAGGACTTCCTCCATGCCATACACCAAAGAGTAGGGTGTTTCCCCTGTCGACGTTCGTGCTGAGGTACGGTACCCATGAAGAGCAAATTGTAACATCTCGTGCTAGTCTTTGTATTTCATTGTCATCTTCTGTATAATTCTCTTGATGTTCTTGTTAGCATCTTCAACAACCCCATTCATCTTCGGCCGGTAGGGAGAAGAGTTATGATGCTGTATCTTGAATTATTTACAGAGCTCGGTGATCATTGTGTTGTTGAGATTCGTACCATTGTCAGTAATAATTCTCTCTGGTACACCATATCGACAAATTAGATTGTGTCGGATAAACTGCGCTACGACGTTCTTGGTTACTATAGCAAAGGAAGCTGCCTCAACCCACTTCGTGAAATAATCAATAGCCACCAGAATGAAACGATGCCCGTTAGATGCAGTAGGCCTGATCTCTCCGATCATGTCGATGCCCCACATCGCAAAGGGCTAAGGAGCCGTCAGGACGTTCAGAGGAACCGGAGGTACGTGCACCTTATCATAATAGATTTGGCATTTATGACAAGTTCGAGAGTGCTGATAACAATCGGATTCCATGGTGGACCAATAGTATCCTGCCCGCAGGATCTTCTTAGCCATGGTATGTCCACTAGAATGGGTTTCGAAGGTGTCTTCATGTAGATCTATCATGATCCTCTCTGCTTCGCTCTTGTTTACACACCGTAATAGTGTGGAGTTATGGTTGCATTTATAGAGGATTTCATTACTAAGGAAGAACTTTGCAGCGAACCTTCTCAGAAACTTTTTATCATTGACAGATGCCCCTTCGGGATACTCTTGAGCCTCGAGATACCTTTTGACTTCGTGAAACCAAGGTTTGTCTGCTACCTCTTCAGTATCTATCTCGCAGTAGTGTGCTGGTTCATCCAACCTTTCAAGGGTGATTCGGGGAGCTTCGTTGTCCCATCGGATTTTGAACATAGAAGACATGGTGGCTAGCGCGTTCGCTAACTGATTCTCCTCTCGTGGGAAATGTTCGAAGGTTATTTCCTTAAAGTGTGGGTGCAATGTCAGTACGTGCTCTTTGTAAGGAATGAGATTCGGGTGCTTCGTATCCCACTCACCTTTGATTTAAATTATCACCAAGGTGGAATCCCCGAATACACTTAAGCACTTAGTCCTCAGGTCAATAGCAGCTCGAAGACCCATGATGCAGGCTTCATACTCTGCCATATTATTAGTGCAATTGAAACACAGTCGAGAAGTGAAAGGAGTATGACAGCCCCCAAGAGATATGATCACGACGCCAATGCCATTACCGAGTGCATTTGAGGCTCCATCGAAATACATAGACCATAGGGATCCTTCCTCGGGTCCCTCGTCCGGTCCAGGTTCTTTGTAGTCAGTCACCAGCATAATATTCTCATCCGGGAACTCAAAATTCATGGACTGGTAGTCATCCACGACCTGATGAGCCAAATGATCAGCCAATACACTCCCCTTTATTGCTTTTTGGGTTGTATATTGTATTTCGTATTCAGTTAAGATCATTTACCACCTTGCTATCCTTCCGGAGAGAGCGGGCTTCTCGAAAATGTACTTGATTGGATCCATCTTCGATATCAACAAGGTAGTGTGGGTCAGCATATACTGTTTCAGTCATCGAGCAGCTCATATCAAAGCGCAACAAGTTTTCTCGAGCAGTGAGTATCGTGTCTCACTGTCGGTAAACTTTTTGCTAAGGTAATAAATGGCGTGCTCTTTTAGACCAGACTCGTCATGCTTCCCCAGCACACACCCCATTGAATTATCTAGCACTGTCAGGTACAATATCAAAGGTCTTCCTTCAACTGGAGTCCTCAGAATTGGTGGTTCTTTAAGGTATTCCTTGATTCTTTCAAAAGCGGTCTGGCATTCATCATTCCACTTTACCACTTGATCTTTCTTCAGAAGCTTGAAGATTGGCTCACAAGTAGCAGTCAGATGTGAAATGAACCTGGCGATATAATTCAAGCGTCCCAAGAAACCTCTAACTTCCTTCTCCGTACGGGGAGCTTGCATTTCTTGTATAGCCTTTACCTTTGCGGGGTCTACCTGAATACCTTTGTCACTTACGATGAAACCCAGAAGTTTACCAGACCTTACCCCGAAGGTGCACTTGTTCGAATTCAACCTCAACTTGTATATTTCCAACCTGTCGAACAGCTTTTGGAGATGATCAAAGTGCTCTTCCTCAGTCTGAGACCTGGCTATCATGTCATCGACATAAACTTCAATCTCATGGTGAATCATGTCGTGGAACAAAGTGACCATGGCGCGCTGATAAGTTGCCCCAACATTATTCAATCCAAAAGGCATCACCTTGTAGAAGAAGGTGCCCCACTGTGTGATGAAGGTTGTCTTTTCCATATCTTTAGGAGCCATCTTGATCTGGTTGTAGCCAGAGAAACCATCCATGAAGGAGAAGATTTTGTGCTGTGCGGTGTTGTCAACCAGAACATCAATGTGAGGAAGTCATCCTTAGGGCTTGCCCTGTTCAGATCCCTGTAATCCACACACATCCATACTTTGCCATATTATTTAGGTACCGGAACAACGTTAGTGACCCACTGTGGATAAGAGGTGACAGCTAAGAACCCTGCGTCGAACTGCTTCATAACCTCTGCCTTGATCTTCTCTGACATTTCAGGATGCATACAGAGGTTCTTCTGTTTAACCGGAGGATAATTTTCTTTAGTTGGCAGACGGTGTACCACGATGTTACTGTCTAAACCAGGCATGTCTTCATATGACCAGGCGAAGATTTCAACGTAGTCGTGCAACATCTGTATCATCCTCTGTTTGACGCTAAGCTCCAGATTTGCACCTATTTTAACCTCTTTTCTGTCTATCTCTGTGCCCAAGTTTATTGTCTTAACTAGATCTTCATGAGGCTGTATAGCCCTCTCTTCCTGTTGTAGGAGTCTGGCAAGTTCTCCAGGTACCTCACAATCGTCCTCACCTTCGTCCTCGGCTTGGTTGATCGGATTTTCAAAGTCATAACTGGCAATAATAGGATTGTTATCAATGGGATCCAGAGTGGATATGGATCTACAGTTTGATACGTGAGTGTGTGTAAGAGCATAGCTGTATTGATAAAGTAAAGATAGAAAAGAAAAACAGAGAGCACAAAATTTGTATGCAAAGAACGTCTAATGCTTCATTGATGATATATGAGATGACATATAATAACCCTCACAGATAGAACCATTGTGCCTCGGGCAAGACACAAGGCCATAAAGTTCAAATTGTTCATTACAAACTTATAAAATAAGTAAGACAATTACTGTGGAACAAAAGAAACTGGTATGAAATCTCTGGTCGTCCAATTACTCGGTCCACCGTTGGTAGTCGGGTAGATCCAGCTGTTGATGTCAGGGTCTTCCTCACTGTCTTCAATAGCGTTGACCTCACGATTATTGATGCGTAGGGGAGGTCCTCCAGCCCGAGCGCGTCGAACATCACTTTGAGCCTCTGAAGTAAAGTCCAAACCCAATTTGTCAGTTTTGTGAGTGAAATCAGGGAGCTGACCCCAATTGGCACACCCACCTTCTTCAATCACGACCCTGGCGTCCTTGAGAGAAGCTATCTTCAGAGGAGGTTTGTTGCTGGTAGTGGTCTCAGTTGACGCCAAGGTCTAGGGAACCTCTTCAAAGTTTTGACAAGGAGTCTTTATAAATTCCTCGTCCATCTCTACGTACCTGAAGGAGTTAAGGTGGCTCACCATATACTCCTCTTCGCCATGTACAGTGACTACCTTCCCCTTTACCGGATACTTCAACATTTGGTGTAGGGTAGAAGTAACAGCCCCAACTTTGTGGATCCAAGGACGACCCAATAAACAAGAGTAAGATGGCCTGATGTCCATCACATAGAAAGTGGACTCGAAAGTCTGAGAGCCTACCTTGACAGGGATATTTACTTCCCCATGCACCATTATTTTCGATCCATCAAAATCCCTTACCACAATGTTACTGGGCTTTAAGGTCAAACCTTCACAATCTAGTCGATCGAGAGCCTTCTTAGGCAGAACATTCAGCGAAGACCCAGTATCCACCAACACATGAGCCATAGTGGTGCCCCTGCATTCAATCGAGACATGCAGAGCATCATTATGCTTTCTTCCCTTCGGTGTCAAGTCTGCATCTGAAAAACCCAGCCCATTGTCTGCAGTCAGGCTAGCCACACAATCTTTAAATTGATCAGCTGAAGTCTCTTGTGGAACGTGCACAGTTTTGAGGAATGCAATCAAAGCCTTCGCATGGGCCTCAAAGCACAACAACGGGGATAACATGGATATCTTTGAGGGGGTCTTCCCCAGCTGCTCGACCATATTGTAGTCGCTCTTCTTAATGATTTTCAGTATTTCCTCTATCTCTTGCTTAGAGGCTTCCAAAACAATTTTTCTAGGTGCCTCCGTCCGGGAAGGCTCACCTACAACTTCTTTACCTCAAGTCCCAGATGACTTATCGGCAGGGGTAACAGTCGGGGTAAGAACAAGAATAGTAACTGAAGTACTAGCGGGAGTAGAAGCTGAAATAACGATAGGCTTACTGACAATCTTTGGGGATATCTCAGGAGAGAAAACCCTTCCACTTCTAGTAATCTTTCTGGTCCCAACAATGTTACCGACATCAGGATCAGCTTCTCCGGTCTTCAAGTTTTGTTTAACGCCATGATAGTAAACATCGGTGCCATAATGCCAAGGGACAGCTTTGTCTGAGGTGTACGAGACAGGACCAGGACATGTGATTATCAACCGAGCGACTCTCGTAGTTGGTGTAATCCTAACAGGTTTTCTCGAGGAAACCTTGGAAGGACTGGCAGAAATGGTTATAAGCGATATCTTCACACGGAACAGTTGGAATCAAAGTCTTTTCGAACAAAATTTCTCTGCTGTCCATCAGGCGTTGGACACCTGTCTTCAACAAATAGCAACCAAAAGGCAGGGATGAACATATGTGGCAATCTTCATCACAACCTGGAAATAAACCAACCAACAAAAAATTCTTCTTAACAGTCATAAGAGGAGTAGAAACTTCATCAACTGAGGTCACAAACAGATTGGTGTGAACGGCGTTAACTCCATGGTTTTGCTTAGGCATGGGAGTAGTTATGACATTGGGCTTCTCCGGAGCGTCGAACTCAATCTCCTTAGATTCAATTAGATCTTGTACTCTACTTTTTAGAGCCCAACTGTCATTTGTATCATGACCAGGACTGAGAATGGTAGGCACACTGAGCGTTCTGATTGTAACGAGGAGAGAAGGTATTAGGATTCTTGGGAGCCTCTCTTAAAGTTGCCAAGTTAGATCTTAGCAGATGGGGTAGAACCTCTGTCAATGTCATGTTAATCCGAGTGAACTGCCTTTGTGGTCTTTCTATCCTTTGTTGATTGTTGCGTTGTGGAGCAACTGCAGGTCTAGGTATCATCACGACACTTACTGTCTGACGATGTTCAACCCTGTTTTGGCCCCTCGGGCTATAGATGGTACTGGCTTCCTTCTTAGCAGTGAAAGGCTTCTTTGCTGAACTTGACGAGGTATCTTTCTGTATTTTACCACTCCGAATCCCAGCTTCTACCCTCTCTCCAGTTAATATCAGCTCAGTAAAACCAGCTGATGAGCTACCAATCAAATGGTTGAAGAATGGACCAGACAGCGTCCCAAGAAACATGTCAACAACTCCCGGTCAGATAATGGGGGTTAAACTCTCCCAGCCAAGTCTCTCCAGTTCTGTGCATAGTCCTTAAATCCTTCACCTGCACCCATGGACATACTCTGGAGTTGAGTACGAGTAGGGGCCAAGTCGGAATTGTATTGATACGGTTTGTAAAAAGCAGTAGCCAAATCTTCCCAGTTTCGGTCATTGGTTCCCTCCAATTGGTAGAACCATTCGAGCTGAGACCCTGATAGGCTGTCTTGAAAGAAATGAACCCACAAGTTTTTATCAGCGGTGTGGGGTTGGATCTTCCTTACATAGGAACAAAGATGGAGTTTTGGGCAAGACACCCCATCATACTTTGCGAAGACTGGAGCCTTAAATTTCGTGGGATGACCACCCCGGACACCAAACCCAATTATTCAAAATCCAACCCTGGTATTCTCTGGACTTCCATAGCACTTAACCGATCCTCTAACTGTTTGTACCTATCCTCAGTGGGAGGATACTGCTCATCATTGTAGTCGGTATCATTGTCAGAGACTTCAGGACTGGGGTCCTCTTCCCTTGTCTGTCTCTCTTGATTTTCCCCCTCTTTAGATGAGGAAGTCACATCAACTGATTGCTTTAGTGGCCCCTCGAACCTTCTGCCCATATTGAGGGTAACGACTTCTTCTTCTTCTTCTTCTTCTCTTTCTCTTTCAGGATGAGGACCTTCAAATCCTCCTTCCCTTTTGCCAGAGTTACGAACATTTGTTGAAATTGGACATTCTGTGCCTGAAGATCTTTGATGCTTTGTTCAGAAGACATATCTGCTGAAATAAACAGCGGAGGAGATGAGAAACCTGTAATAGTACCTGCTTATGTAATGTCATGGATGGTATGCGTATGCAATGATTTCAAGGATTCTCAAAAACTCAAATTTTCTTAACCAAAAAGAAACACATGTTAATTGTATTTAATGAGTTCGAATTTTTACAAAAATGCCTTTTAGGCTTACAGCTTGAACAAAACAAAACTCAAAGAAAAAAGAAACCAGGTTTCCTAGTGTGATACGGTGGCCAGAACCGGGCTCGTGTTTCCCTATTTTGTTAAGGAAATTTTGCTGGTTTGCGTTTTGCGTTTGTTTTTGCAAAATGTCGCGGTAAGCAAGAGTCGCCACCGACTTTTATTTTATCCAATAAGGAAAGGAAAAAAGCACAGAAAAATTCCTTTTTCGAGATATTTCTGAGTACGGGGGGTAGATTATAGAAAGGGAATGTATTAGCACCCTTTCTATCCGTAGTTTTCTATGGGCTCTTAGGTACTTGCTCATCCGTTTGTTTTAACTTCGATTTAACTCTTGCTTCTGTCTTCAAGAGTGTAATGAAGTGTTTTTGAAAACTTTGTTTGTAAAGGAGTGTAAGTGTGAAAAAATTTGTTTTGATTGAGAAAGTACTTAAGAACTAATCTACCTACCCAAAAAAAGAATTGTTCTATGTTCGTTTCCTTTAGACAGTGCTATCCCACTATTAGGAGTAGGTAGCACCGTCGTTGGAGTTTGAGGGTCACTTCGAAAGGGACGTACGGTCACTAAAGCAATGTTAGGACATCTTAGTAATAACCCTAATGTCTTAGATCATTTATCCGAGGCAACAATATCCGAGGCAACCATTCCGAGGCAACTATGATCTTTGGACAAAAGGATGACCACTAAAATATCCTATACTCAATGATCGTTTACCGAAGGCAACCAAGTGGGAGTGTACCCTAGGAGTGCGCATGTGCAAGTGTTTTGGTTTCAGTTTATTTATCTTTGCACATTTAGGGTGATCTAACTGTTTTAAAGTTAACATACATTCTTGTCATGCAAACCCTAATTATTCATACATCTAACAGTTGATAATTTGTGGAATTTAAAGTGCGGAAATTAAAAATACGCTATTACAAGGCTTCAGGTATTTACATAGCCAAAAACAAACCCTTTGAAAATGAAAGCGGTAAATGTAAATAAACATCCTAATTTAAATTATTACAAACTGTGAGCAGATACAATAATCGGATAAAAATAAAAATAAAGTGCGCGATGACAAATTATATCGAATGCGAAATTAGGGTTTTGACCCTTCTAACCTATCTAAAATGAAAATTGTTTTTTTTGTTGTTTTTAAATATTTTTTAAGAAAAGAATTAAGTTTTTTCTAAATTAAATGCTAAATTAATTAGTTAATAAATTAATTAATGAAAAATAATTAAATGACATATTTTTGGATTTTTGTTATTTTAGGAAAGAAATAAAATAATTAATTTAGTAATAAAAACCTATTGATTCTAATTAATTTTAATTATTTGCAAAAATAAATTAAAGTTGTCTAATTTAAACAAACCTAATTAATTAATTAATGTATTGTTAAAAAAAATAATGTTCTAATTTTAATTGGACATAAAAATATTTTTGGTGATTTTTGATAAAAAGAAAATTATTTTTTGGTTAGTAAATAAATAAACAATTTAAATAACATAAATAAAAGAGATGAAGAGAGAAAATGGGCCTGAGAATGGGGGTGCCAATAGCAATTTCCTGGGCCCATTAGTGATGATCCATGCTGACTTTCTTGATCCTGTATGGCACGTTTGACTTGGCCTAGGGTGCTCTTTCCTGGATGGCCATCAGATTTGGCCATCCAGCCACTTGGTATGATTGATGATGAAGACCTATGGTGGTCTCCTGGCCTGCACGCGCATTGGATTTCCTGAAATAAAATGTGAAAATAACAAATGCTGGAGGCAGGGATCGAACCCCTGACCTCCAGCCTTCCAAAGCCTTAACACTCAGCTGGCTACCACTGGGCTATTTTACTTTGCTGTACATTAATGAAATAATAATAATAATATGCAAAAACAAATATTAGTGGAGAATTGTCAAAAAATGCACGCCAATGTTTAAACAAGCCAATGGTGGGGTGACATCTAATCGTCTCCTTCCTCTCTCCGTGGGTAAAAGTAAAATACTTTTACCTACAGACGTTTTGTCCGTCGCTATATGCATTGTTAATTCCAAAATCCTCCATGGGCAACATAAATGGAAACTAGTGCCATGGTTGAATTTGTCTTGTCCCCCTGAACATGATAGTACCATTCACAAGAGCCAATTTAACCTGCAAGCAAAATCCCTAAAACAGACTCTAAAACCCTAACAATGGCAATTCACGATTTAGTCCATTAAAATGCAATTGGCTATTGTAGAAAGTTTGCAAACATTATGGTGATCAAGAATGTACAATTATTTTATGCTATAAGTGCAAGAATAAGGCTAATCGAATTCAAGAGCATGGAAATACCGTGACGGACTTACAGTGCAATTTGGGGCTTGAAAACACTTGGTTTTGATGGCTTTCGCTTGCTGAGAGTCCCAGGAGTCGATTGGGATCGTTCAAAGGTCTTGAAGATGCTTCTAAGTGCAAATTCGATCTCACACTTTTCTTGCTTTTTTTCAAATCTGGTTCTTCTTCTCACACCTGTTTCTAACCACTTTTTAGGTCTGCCTCGCCTCCTTATGTATTAGTGAAGGGATTAGGGTTACAAAACTGGTCGAAATCTTTCTTCTTCAATGATTTTTGATTTGATTTGATACACTTTTAAGATCTTTCCAAACATGGATTGTTTCAATCTTTTTGTGTACACAAGCCTTTACACGAGTTTGAATGCTTTGCTAGCTGTAATTGGAACAAGAAACAATCACAAAATCTCTTGTTAGCAATGTTTTGGATTTTATTTGATTTATTTTGATTTAAATCAAATTAATTAAAATAAAATCAAAATAAATAATAAAAATAAGATATGGACAAGTGGAAAAGGCTAGAGATCGTGGGATATGTTGCCAACTCAAAACAAGTGAAAAAGATTGGGCCCATTTGGCAAAATTTGAAGTTTTAAGGATAGTTGACTTTTGGCAATTTTGCAAAAAAGGGTCAACTTCACCAATGCATAACTTCCTCAATTTTGAACCTTTGTAAGTGTTCTTAGACTTTTTAGAAAGCATGATATGTCCTATAATCAACCTTTTTGTTCTCATCTCATTTTGATATTCCATGCTCATGTATGAAGCTTTGACAAAAAATGTGTTTTTGTTGACTTTTCAAAATGACCTAAAATGTCCAAATTCATAACTTCTTGTGAGTGCATATTTTGAACTTGGCAGATGAAGATGAATTGTAGGTAATCTCATCCTCTTCCAAATGAGCTTTTGATGGGTCATTTCTCATAAAGTATGAGAAAGTTATGCTTGGTCAAAGTTGAGTTGACTTTTCCTACAAAATCCTAATTTAGCAACTTTTGAGTCTTGATGAATTATGAGCAATCCTTGATCAATCATGATCAACCCTTCATAAAATGATGAAATATACTTCAAAATGAGGATGTTGACCAAAAATCTTGAAGTTTGACTGTATGTGGGTCATAGTTGACTTTTGCCCTAACACAGTCGATTTTTGGACCTTTGAGCAATTGACTGAGCAAACTTCTTCTGCAAGGCTTGAAACTTGACATGGATGATCTTGAGAACATATTAGGACAATGTTGAGCATTTGGGACCACTTGGACTCAAGTATCTTAATGCAACATGAAACCCTAATTTGAGGTAGACTGCCTTAGGAAGGAGCTTGTCTAGCCAACCCTTGGACTACCTTGAGCAACTTGGAGATCTTTCTTGCAATGTTTTGAGAAATTTGAGAGGGAAAATTTTGGGGTACAACAACTTCCCCTGTTCAATCTTCTTAAACCTGAGGATGTAGATTGGCTTTCGTGCCTTTCGTAATCCGAAGGTGGAAGATTATTGAACACTAGAGTGCCCAGAAATTTGCACTCGCATGAAGTGGTATCCGTCTTGCGATGTCGGGAATGGGATTACAGATGCCATTTGGAAATTGCTGACGAGGGGATATGGGCTTAAAGATGCCATCCGAAGGATTGTCGATCGCTTAAGAGATTCCTTAGCGAGAGCTTGTATACCTGTCGTTGAGGAAGATTCCGTTGGGGAAGTCTGATCTCTGTTGAAAGAAGTAGAATTTTAGGAGCTACGGTTGTCCGTTATTCTGCTAGTGAGTCGTCTCTATTGATATTTAGGAACTTTGGTCATCCGTACTCAATTGAGGAATCATCTCTGTTGATATTTAGGAACTTCGGTCGTCCGTACTCAACTGAGGAGTCATCTCTGCTGATATTTAGGAACTTCGATCGTCCATACTCAACTGAGGAATCATCTCTGCTGATATTTAGGAACTTCGACCGTTCGTACTCAACTGAGGAAACATCTATGTCGAGATTTAGGAACTCGTCTGTAATTCAATTGAGGAAACATCTCTGCTGAGATTTAGGAACTCGTCCATAATTCAACTGAGGAAACATCTCTGTTAATATTTAGGGACTTGTCCGTAATTCAACTGAGGAAACATCTCTGTCGAGATTTAGGAACTCGTCCATAATTCAACTGAGGAAACATCTCTGTCGAGATTTAGGAACTCGTCCGTAATTCAACTGAGGAAATATCTCTGTCGAGATTTAGGAACTCGTCTGTAATTCAACTGAGGAAACATCTCTGTCGAGATTTAGGAACTCGTCCGTAATTCAATTGAGGAAACATCTCTGTCGAGATTTAGGAACTCGTCCGTAAGTCAACTGAGGAAACATCTCTGCTGAGATTTAGGAACTCGTCCGTAATTCAACTGAGGAAACATCTCTGTCGAGATTTAGGAACTCGTCCGTAATTCAACTAAGGAAACATCTCTGTCGAGATTTAGGAACTCGTCCGTAATTCAACTGAGGAAACATCTATGTCGAGATTTAGGAACTCGTTCGTAATTCAACTGAGGAAACATCTCTGCTGAGATTTAGGAACTCGTCCGTAATTCAACTGAGGAAACATCTCTGCTGAGATTTAGGAACTCGTCCATAATTCAACTGAGGAAACATCTCTGCTGAGATTTAGGAACTCGTCCGTTGTTCAACTGAGGTAAAAGCTTCATAGCTTGAATTTTGTGAGAATTTAACCGTATCCTTCCTGAAAGGTAAAGGTTAGTTGTATGTAATGTGATGTGTATCAAGCAAATGATGTTCTCAAAATAAATGAGATTGTGTTGTATGATGCGTATATGCATGTGTCATGTTGTATGGAAATGTAGTGTTTTGAGCTGGGGAAAATAAATCCCGGATTGCTGTTGGAGAAAAGAATTGAATTCTTCGTTTCTGCTGGGGATAGTGAATGAAGATGTTAGTGAGAATAAACCTGCAGGAGAGGATAAATCCGCTGGAGAATAAACTGACGAAAGAATGACTCTGCGGGGAAGAGATGCTCTGCTGAGGATTCCGCTGATAAATTCAGCTGGGGATGAATTATCGTTGCTGATGGTAATGAAACCTGTTGGGGATTGAATTTCTGTTTGTGAAAGGAATGAACTCCGCTGGGGATGATTTTCCAGTTGCGACTTCACGGGGAATAACCTTTTAGACTATACTGGGGACTATCTTCAAACTCCACTGGGGATAATTTTTCAAATTCCACTGGGGAAGATTTTCCAGACTCCATTGGGGATGATAAGACTTTTTAGTGCTGATGGTAGATAAATTCTGCTTTGGGGAGAATATCGTCAATTCATTCACAGTTGCGAGTCTCAACTGGGGAGATCCAACACCACTATCTTTTTCCTTACTCTGCGGGGAATGAATGTACTTTCAATCGTTTTCTCCAGCTAGGTCTATCCCTATACCTGGTGGACAGAGCAACTGTACGGTTTGGACATTTATCGTTTGGACCTTGTTCCTGATATTATGAGTAATCGTCTTTTGTTTCACATGTAAATATTCATGAGCAGCAATTAATGTCAAATGCATATATAAAAAATGAACATTGGACATTCTTGCAAAACAAAACAGAAAAAGAAAAATTTATTTGTGAAAACGAATTGTATTGACTTTGAAGTTTGGCCTGTAAATAGGCGTCTTTTGTACAGGAGGCTGACATCCTGGTAAGAGAATGCCGCCGAATCAATAAAGTTTATACAATTTTGTGAAAAATAAAGAAAAACAACTATGTGAATAATCCCACTGGGTTCCAACTCTGCTATTGCCTTTATGTCCTCGAGCATCTCATCACTTTTCTACTTGGTTGAAGGTAGATCAAATTGATTAGCGCCGTCCGAGCTTGATAGTTGATACTGAAGTTTGGTTGCAAGGTGATCCACTGAGACACAGTGTTACGCTTTAATCCCTAATTTTTTCCTGGACCGCCCTTTCGGGTTTTCAGTCCACCGGGATACCCTTTTTTGTCCAAGTCGCCTTTTCAGGTTTTCGACTTCCCGGGTGTACAGATTTTTTTTATAATTTTCATCCCTTATTTTTGCCCGAACCCTTTTGGTTCGCCGAGAAGCCCTTATTTTTGCCTAGGCCAGTCAACCTAGCGGGTCTTTGATTATGCGTAGTATTTTTTCACTATGTTTGCATTAACGGGGTGAGGAAGGTCGTCACCATCCATGGTGGTTAGAATCATAACTCCTCCTGAGAAAATGTTCTTAACCACAAATGGCCCTTCGTACGTAGGGGTCCATTTTCCCCTTGGATCACTTTGAGGTAGTATGATGCGCTTGATCACCAGATCCCCAACTTGATACTCTTGTCATCTAACTTTCTTGTTAAATGCCTTGATCATCCGCTTTTGATACGTCTGACCATAACAAATAGCGGTAAGTCTCTTTTTGTTGATTAAGTTCAGCTGATCAAGCCGGGTCTGAATCCAGCCATCTTCGCTCAAACCTGCATCCTTCATAATCTGAAGAGAGGGTATCTGAACTTCAATGGGCAAGACTGCCTCCATACCATATACCAAGGAATAGGGGGTTGCCCCTGTTGAGGTACGGTACCCATGAAGAGCAAATGGTAACATCTCATGCCAATCTTTGTACGTCACCGTCATCTTCTGCACAATCTTCTTGATGTTTTTATTAGCCGCTTCAACAGCCCCATTCATCTTCGTCCGGTAGGGAGAAGAGTTGTGATGCTGTATCTTGAACTGTTTGCAGAGCTCAGTGATCATCTTATTGTTGAGATTTGTACCATTATCCGTAATAATCCTCTCTGGTACACCATATCGACATATCAGATTATGCCGAATAAACTGTGCCACGACGTTCTTGGTTATCGTAGCAAAGGAAGCTGCTTCAACCCATTTTGTAAAGTAATCAATCGCTACCAGGATGAAACGATGCCCGTTAGACGCAGTAGGTATGATCTCACCAATCATGTCGATGCCCCACATTGTGAAAGGCCAAGGAGCTGTCAAGACGTTCAGAGGTACTGGATGTATGTGCACCTTATCAACATAGACTTGGCACTTATGACAGGTCTGAGAATGCTGATAACAATCGGCTTCCATGGTGGACCAATAATATCCTGCCCGAAGGATTTTCTTTGCCATGGTGTGTCCACTGGAATGAGTTCCGAAAGTACCTTCATGTAATTCTACCATAATCCTTTCTGCTTCGTTCTTATCCACACATCGCAGTAAGATTGAATCATGGTTACGCTTGTAAAGGATACCATTGCTGATGAAGAACTTCGCCACGAACCTCCTCAGAAACTTCTTATCATTAACAGATGCACCCTCGGGGTACTCTTGAGCCTCCAGATACCTCTTTACCTCGTGAAACCAGGGCTTATCTGCTACCTCCTCAGTCCCAATATCACAACAATGTATGTGTTCGTCCAACCTCTCAATGGTAATCTGGGGAGCCTCATTGTCCCACCTGACTTTGAACATAGAAGACATTGTAGCTAGCGCATCCGCCAACTGATTCTCCTCTCTAGGGAAGTGTTCAAAGGTTATCTCCTCGAAGTGTGGAAGCAACGTCAGTACATACTCCTTGTAAGGAATAAGATTTGGGTGTTTCGTATCCCACTCGCCTTTGATCTGACTGATCACGAGAGCGGAATCTCCGAATACACTTAAGAACTTAATCCTTAGGTCAATTGCTGCTCGAAGACCCATGATGCACGCTTCATACTCCGCCATGTTGTTGGTGCAGTTGAAACATAGTTGGGCGATGAACGGAGTATGAGAGCCTTCAGGAGATATGATCACGGCGCCAATGCCATTACCCAAAGCATTTGAAGCTCCATCAAAGTACATAGACCATCGGGATCCTTCCTCAGGTCCTTCATCTGGTCCAGGTGTCTCACAGTCAGTTACCAACATGATGTTCTCATCCGGGAACTCAAAGTTCATGTATTGGTAGTCGTCCACTGCCTGATGTGCCAAATGATCTGCCAACACACTTCCCTTGATTGCTTTTTGGGTCGTGTATTGGATGTCATACTCAATCAAGATCATCTGCCATCTTGCTATTCTTCCGAACAAGGCAGGCTTTTCGAAGATATACTTGATTGGATCCATATTTGATATCAATAGAGTAGTGTGAGTCAGCATATACTGTCTCAGCCGACGAGCAGCCCATGCCAAAGCGCAACAAGTTTTCTCAAGAAACGATTATCGGGTCTCGCAGTCGGTAAAGTTTTTGCTAAGCTAATAAATAGCATGCTCTTTTCGGCCAGACTCGTCATGCTGCCCCAACACGCACCCCATTGAATTGCCGAGTACTGTCAAGTATAAAATCAAAGGTCTCCCTTCAACTGGAGGCATCAGAATAGGTGGCTCTTGGAGATATTCTTTGATCCTTTCGAAAGCGACTTGACATTCATCGTTCCATCTTACCACTTGATCTTTCTTCAGTAGCTTGAAGATTGGCTCACAAGTAGCAGTCAAATGTGAAATGAATTGAGCAATATAATTCAGACGTCCCAAAAAGCCTCTGACTTCTTTTTCTATTCGGGGAGATGGAATTTCCTGTATAGCCTTCACTTTTTCAGGATTCACTTGAATACCTTTATCACTTACGACGAAACCCAACAGCTTACCAAACCTCACCCCGAAGGTGCACTTGTTCGGGTTTAACCTCAGCTTGTACAACTTCAACATGTCAAACAATTTCTGGAGATGGTCAAGATGTTCCTCTTCAGTCTGGGATCTTGCAATCATGTCATCGACGTATACCTCAATCTCATGATGGATCATGTCGTGGAACAAAGCGACCATGGCGCGCTGATACATTGCCCCATCATTCTTCAATCCGAAAGGCATGACTTTGTAGCAAAAGGTACCCCATTGAGTAACAAAGGTTGTCTTCTCCATATCCTCGGGAGCCATCTTAATCTGATTGTAACCAGAGAAACCATCCATAAAGGAGAAGACCTTATGTTGTGCGGTGTTGTCAACCAGCACGTCGATATGAGGCAGAGGGAAATCATCCTTGGGGCTTGCCTTGTTCAGATCCCTATAGTCAACAGACATGCGAGCCTTACCATCCTTCTTCGGCACCTGGACCACGTTGGCCACCAACTGTGGGTAAGAAGTAACTGCTAGAAAACCGGCATCAAACTGCTTCATAAACTCAACTTTGATTTTCTCATACATCTCTAGGCGCATTCGATGAACTTTCTGTTTAACTGGAGGACAATCTTCCTTGGTGGGCAAGCGGTGAACCACGATATCAATATCCAACCCAGGCATATCTTCATAAGACCAGGCAAAGATCTCAACGTAGTCACGCAACATCTGTACCAACTGTTGCTTAACACTAGGCTCCAGATTTGCACCGATCTTGACCTCTTTCTTATCTTCCTTCGTACCCAGATTTACTATTTCCACTGGCTCTTCATGCGGCTGTATGGCCCTCTCTTCCTGAAGTAACAGTCTAGCAAGTTCCCCAGGCACTTCATAATCATCCTTACCTTCGTCCTCGACTTGGTTGATCGGACTTTCGAAGTCATAACTGGCAGTAGCAGAGTCGTTATCAGTGGGATCCAGAGTGGATGTAGACCTGTATATGTGAGTGTGTGTAAAATAGCTGTTTTGTAAGATAGAAAAGAAAAAACAAGGAGCGCAAAATTTGTAATGCAAGAAAACATCCAATGCTTTTATTGATGATATATGGAGATGACACATAATAAGCCCTCAAACAAAGCCACGGTGTCTCGGGCAAGGCACCGAGCCATAAAGTTTAAAATTGTCTATTACAAATCCAAAACAAAAGTCTATTATTGTGTAATAAAATAAATTGGCACGAAGTCCTTTGCCATCTAATTGCTCAATCCACCATCGATAGTCGGGTAAATCCAGCTGTCAAACTCAGATTCTTCATCATCGTCTTCAATCGCATTCACTTCAGGATTTGTGATACGCAGGAGAGTTCTTCCAATCCGCGCACGCCGAACGACCCTTTGAGCTTCTGCAGTGAAACCCAAACCAAATTTGTCAGTCTTATATGCAAAGTCAGGGAGTTGGCCCCAATTTGCACACCCACCTTTCTCAATAACAGCCCGGGCATCTTTGAGGGAAGCCATCTTCATTGGAGGATCTTCAGCAACAGTTTCAGTCGACGCCAGCGTCTGGGGGACTTCTTCAAAATGTTGACACGGGGTTTCAATGAACTCCCCATCCATTTCCACATACCGAAAATAGTTAATGTGGCTCACCATGTACTCCTCTTCTCCTTGTACTGTAACGATTTTCCCTTTCACTGGGTATTTTAACATCTGATGGAGTGTATAAGTTACTGCCCCAGCTTTGTGGATCCACAGGCGACCCAGCAAACAAGAATAAGATGGCCGAATGTCCATCACATAGAATTTAGACGCGAAAGTCTGGGAACCAACCTTAACAGGAACATCCACCTCTCCATGTACCATCCTCTTGGACCCGTCAAAGGCCCTAACCACAATATTGCTCGGCTCTAACACCAACCCTTCATAGTCTAACCGGTCTAACTCTTTCTTGGGTAAAACATTCAACGAGGACCCAGTATCCACCAATACGTGAGCTAGGGTAGTGCCCCTACACTCGATGGAAACATGCAGAGCGTCATTGTGATTCTTTCCTTTGGCAGTCAAATCTGCGTCGGAGAAACCCAACCTGTTATCAGCAGTCAAACTAGCCACACAGTCTTTGAACTGGTCAGCAGATGTCTCCTGCGGCACGTGCGCAGTTTTCAAGAAAGCAATCAGAGCCTTAGCATGGGCTTCTGAACATAGCAATAAAGACAACATAGAGATCTTTGACGAGGTTTACCCCAGCTGTTCGACTACGTTGTAGTCGCTCTTTTTGATGATCTTTAAAATTTCCTCTATCTCCTGTCTAGAGGCTTCATCAGTAATCTTCTTCGGTGCCTCCGTCCGGGCAGGCTCTCCGGTGATCCCTTTGCCCCGAGCGTCAGATGAATCGGCAACAGGGGTAATGATTGGAACATGAACAGGAACAGTAGCAGATGTACTGGCAGGTGTAATAGTAACAGGCTTCCGAATGGTTGGTGGGGAGATCTCAAGGGAGAAAAGTCTTCCACTTCGGGTGACTTTACTAGATCCAACAATATTGCTGACATCAGTATCAGCCTCTTCGTCCTTCAAGTCTTGTTTAATCCCGTGATAATACACATCGGCCCCATAGTGCCACGGGACAGCCTTATCCGACGTGTAAGGGATAGGTCCAGGAACGGTAATGATCAATGAAGCAATTCTCTGAACAGATGTAATTCTAACAGGCTTTCTCGAGGAAGCTTTGGAAGAATTGGAGGAAATGGTGATTATGGAAACTTCTTTAACAGGAGTTAACAGAACCAAAGTTTTCTCGAACAATATTTCTTTATTATCCATCAGACTTTGGACACCTGACGTCAATAGATGGCAACTAGTAGGTAGGATGGAACACAGGTGGCAACCTTTGCCATAACCCAGAAATAAACCGGCCAATAATAAGTTCTTCTTTACGGTTAACAACAAAGTAGCAATGTCTTCTACGGAGGTCACAAATGAGTCATCATCCACATCATTCACCTCATGCTTGGGCATAGGAGAAGTCATGACATTTGGCTTTTCTGGCGCTTCAAACTCAATCTCCTTAGCATCAATCAGATCCTGCACTTTATTCTTCAAAGCCCAGCAGTTATTGGTATCATGCCCCGGGCTATCAGAGTGATAAGCATAGCGGGCGTTCGGATTATACAGCGGTGATGTGGTGTTGGGATTCTTTGGAGCCTCTTTCGGAATCACAAAGTTGGTCTTCAACAATTGCGGCAAAATTTGAGACAAGGTCATACTGAGCCGAGTAAACCGCCTTTGCAGTCTCTCTGCTCTTTGCTGATTGTTGCATTGTGGGGCAATAATTGGTCTTGATATAACTACCGCATTAACTGCTTGGCGATGCTCAGGTCGGCTTTGGCTCCTCGAGCTGTAAACTGCACTACACTCCTTCTTGAAAGGCTTCTTCTCTGTACTTGACGAAGCACCTTTATGTATCTTTCTGCTCTTGATACCGGCCTCAACTCTCTCCCCAGTCATAATCAACTCAGTGAACCCAGACGATGAACTACCGATCAAGTGATTGAAGTATGGACCAGATAAAGTCCCAAGAAACATATCCACCAACTCCCTGTCAGCTAGAGGGGGTTGTACTCTTCCTGCAAGATCTCTCTATTTCTGAGTGTAGTCCTTAAAACCTTCGCTCGCACCCATAGACATACCCTGAAGTTGAGTACATGTGGGAGCGAGGTCGGCATTATATTGGTACTGCTTGTAAAAAGCAGCAGCAAGGTCCTCCCAGTTACGGATGTTAGCTCCTTCCAGTTGATAGAACCATTCAAGTTGAGTCCCTAACAGACTAATGAAATAAATGAACCCAGAGGTTCCTATCAGCAGTATATGGTTGAATCTTTCTGACATACGAGCGAAGGTGTAGCTTTGGGCAGGAGACTCTGTCGTACTTAGCAAAGACGGGCGCTTTAAACTTGTGTGGGATCACCACCCCATATGCCAAACCCAAATCTTCGAAGTCCAACCCAGGTATCTTCTGGATCTCCATTGCGCTCAATCGGTCTTCGAGTTGCTTATACCTATCCTCAGCAGGAGGATACTGGTCTTCATCAAAGTCAATGTCATTTTCAGAAACCATAGGGATATGAGCCTGCCTTTCTTCTTGATTCTCTCCCCCTCCAGATGAGTGAGATAAATCAGCTTCCTCTCGTAACCTGTTCCCAAATCTGTGACCCATATTCAGGAGGACCGTCTTCTTCTTCTTCTTCTTCTTCTTCTTCTTCTTCTTCTTCTTGTCTTTCAAGATGAGAGTCTTCAGATCTTGTTGACCCTTGGCCAAGTTCACGAACATTTCCTGGAACTGAGAGTTCTGAGCTTGCAGAGCCTTGATAGCTTGATCAGTGGATGTTTCAGAAGACATGTTGCCGAAATAAACAGCGAAGAAGATAAGAGACCTGTAATGGTACCTGTAATGAGTTGCATGGGAATGGAATGCGTATGAAATGATTTCAAAGACTTTAAGGAGATTCAAATTTGTAAACCAAAATGAAACACACTTTATTAGATTAAAAACTTGAAACAATGTTTAAAAAATTCCTTTAAGGCGTTACAAAAAGAAATACTGAAAAGCAAATCTAAACTAGAAATAGCAAAAGACATCAGCGCTCCCATGGTCGTTTTCCTTTGGTGCTGACATAATCGTTGAGGACCCTCTCATTTTCCAGCTGCCTTGTAAGCTTTAGGATCTTCTGTTCCTGCTCATGATACTTCTCTCTGTAAGTATCCCTTTCTTCCCTTAGCTGGATCCAAGACCTCTTTAATGCCCCAATATCAGTAGGCATGTATGGATGGAGGACAATATTAGGAACACCTTCTTCGTCAGCATGCTCTACAATCACCGGTAAGACCACTTCGTATGGCATTCCCAGCTTTTGGGCCCGGGCTCGAACCCACCGGAGATACGGTTGCATCAGGAGAGACGTCTTCATTCCTAGCTCATGCGGATCAAACCTGTTTACCCTATCCCAAGCTCGTAGGAATCTACGACAATGCCCTTCAACATCTCCCTGGAAGTCAAAGACAATGCTCGGAAGTAGCAGCTCATGAGGGCCGTCCCTTCGAGCCCGTCCAAACTGTTGTAATGCTAGACAAGGATTATAGGTTATTCCTCCTCTAATTCTAAGCAATGGAACATTGGGATATTCCCCACAACGATCGATGACAGCTACCTCTTCCATATCCTTAGTACTCCAGATGATGTCCGTGTGAGCAAGGGACATAATCCTGTAGGCCCAACCCATACCTTCCTTATTCTTCAAAATAGATTTGGGGAGGTGAGAAATAAACCACCTCTCCAGCAGCGGTGCACAACACATAAGGGTTCCCCTTCTCCGAGCGGTACGGGCATAAAGAGCATGCAGAATATCACCCAAGAGTGTAGGTACTGGGTTACGGGACGAAGATCTTGATCGCATTCACGTCGACAAAAGAATCTGAGTTAGGGAACAAAACTAGGCCATAGATAAGAATATCCAGGATGTCTTCAAATGCTTGAAAGTCCAAACTGTCCCAGAACTGTTGAGCTTGGTCAATCAAGAACTTAGCCAGGAAGCCTTTAACCCCACTCCGAATGTCCCAGTTAGATACTACATCAGCCTTTATCAGATGGAGGGCTAAAGCAATATCCTCTGGCCTAGGAGCTATCTCCAAAACTATAAATGGTGTCTGCTCTAGAATAGATATGCCGAGTAAATCAGAGAACTCCTCCAAAGTAGGGACCAACTGATAGTCCGGGAAGGTGAAACAGTGATGCAATGGGTCAAAGAACTGGAACAAGACGCTCATCATTTGCTCATCCAGCTTGGAAGTGACAAAACCCAGGAGATGACCATGTCTTCTAACAAAGGAAGAAGTGTCAGGAACTTTTGAAACCAACTCTCTAAGCTGAGCAGGTATCTATACGAAGCTGATCCGAATAGTATTTCTGCGCATAGATGCCATGATCTACAAAACAGAACAAAGATGAATCCCCTCGGTCTTTGAAATGGTTAGTCTAATGAAATATGCATGCAATGTCATGATGCATGATGTCGTGATAAGAACACACCACAGGTATCACAGATAGCAAACATGGTAAGGGCAAACAAGTCACACAATAACCCTTAGATTTTAGGCTGGCATGGAGTTTAGGTATTACCCTCTTTCTGTTTAGTTGTTTCAACCTGTCCTAGTAACAGTAATCGGGTTCTAGAGGATCTCAATATCACTGACCATCCTTGATCAGTCATAATTCCAGTTTAGCAACCTTTTCTTGCAGCCGGAATCATCGCGAGAGTATGGTCTCAATGAGTGTAGCATACTGCTACTTTTTTATGGCCAAGTTGGTCAATTATAGGTTCTAAGGTCAGTTGATGTTTAATGACTCCTTAACAGCCCCATACTCTCCTTATTCCTCCACAAGGGATATCGGTACCAACTAAAGTGTCACACCAACGTAGCTACTGCTTCAACCGTATCGGTCTATGCCGTATAGTTTCCTCACAGTCTATTGCTACTTACCTAAAAGGTGTCCCCAGATCCGGGTTAGGACCTATAGTAACTCTGATACAAAACCCACAAAGATAAAGCATACATATCAAACAATTGAAAACAATATGATGAACTAGTCCTAAGGTACACCCCACTTATTTACTCCCCAGCAGAGTCGCCAGTTCTGTGATACGGAGGCCAGAACTGGGCTCGTGTTTCCCTATTTCGTTAAGGAAATTTTGCTGGTTTGCGTTTTGCGTTTGTTTTCGCAAAATGTTGCGGTAAGCAAGAGTCGTCACCGACTTTTATTTTATCCAACAAGGAAAAGAAAAAAGCACAAAAAAATTCCTTTTTCGAGATATTTCTGAGTACAGGGGGTAGATTATAGAAAGGGAAGGTATTAGCACCCTTTCTATCTGTAGTTTTCTATTGGCTCTTAGGTACTTGCTCATCATTTTCAAAATTGTTTTCTTTGTATTTGTGGGTTTTGAAAAGTTTTTTTTAACTTCGATTTAACTCTTGCTTCTGTCTTCAAGAGTGTAATGAAGTGTTTTTGAAAACTTTGTTTATAAAGGAGTGTAAGTGTGAAAAAATTTGTTTTGATTGAGCAAGTACTTAAGAACTAATCTACCTACCCGAAAAAAGAATCGTTCTATGTTCGTTTCCTTTAGACAGTGCTATCCCACTATTAGTGAGTAGGTAGCACCGTCGTTGGAGTTTGAGGGTCACTTCGAAAGGGACGTACGGTCACTAAAGCAATGTTAGGACGTCTTAGTAATAACCCTAATGTCTTAGATCATTTATCCGAGGCAACAATATCCGAGGCAACCATTCCGAGGCAACTATGATCTTTGGACAAAAGGACGACCACTAAAATATCCTATACTCAATGACCGTTTACCAAAGGCAACCAAGTGGGAGTGTACCCTAGGAGTGCGCATGTACGAGTGTTTTGGTTTCAGTTATTTATCTTTGCACATTTAGGGTGATCTAACTGTTTTAAAGTTAACATACATTCTTGTCATGCAAACCCTAATTATTCATACATCTAACAGTTGATAATTTGCGGAATTTAAAGTGCGGAAATTAAAACTACGCTATTACAAGGCTTCGGGTATTTACATAGCCAAAAACAAACCCTTTGAAAATAAAAGCGGTAAATGTAAATAAACGTCCTAATTTAAATTATTACAAACTATGAGCAGATACAATAATCGGATAAAAATAAAAATAAAGCGCGCGATGACAAATTAGATCGAATGCGAAATTAGGGTTTTGACCCTTCTAACCTATCTAAAATGAAAATTGTTTTTTTTGTTGTTTTTTAATACTTTTTAAGAAAAGAATTAAGTTTTTTCTAAATTAAATGCTAAATTAATTAGTTAATAAATTAATTAATGAAAAATAATTAAATGACATATTTTTGGATTTTTGTTATTTTAGGAAAGAAATAAAATAATTAAGTTAGTAATAAAAACCTATTGATTCTAATTAATTTTAATTATTTGCAAAAATAAATTAAAGTTGTCTAATTTAAACAAACCTAATTAATTAATTAATTAATTTATTGTTAAAAAAAATAATGTTCTAATTTTAATTGGACATAAAAATATTTTTGGTGATTTTTGATAAAAAGAAAATTATTTTTTGGTTAGTAAATAAATAAACAATTTAAATAAAATAAATAAAAGAGATGAAGAGAGAAAATGGGCCTGAGAATGGGGGTGCCAATAGCAATTTCCTGGGCCCATTAGTGATGATCCATTAGTGATGGCCATCAGATTTGACCATCCAGCCACTTGGCATGATTGATGATGAAGACCTATGGTGGTCTCCTGGCCTGCACGCGCATTGGCTCGCCTGAAATAAAATGTGAAAATAACAAATGCTGGAGGCAGGGATCGAACCCCTGACCTCCAGCCTTCCAAAGCCTTAACACTCAACTGGCTACCACTGGGCTATTTTGCTTTGCTGTACATTAATGAAATAATAATAATAATATGCAAAAACAAATATTAGTGGAGAATTGTCAAAAAATGCGCGCCAACGTTTAAACAAGCCAATGGTGGGGTGACAACTAATCGTCTCCTTCCTCTCTCTGTGGGTAAAAGTAAAATACTTTTACCTACGAACGTTTTGTCCGTCGCTATAGGCATTGTTCATTCCAAAATCCTCCATGGGCAACATAAATGGAAACTAGCGCCATGGTTGAATTCGTCTTGTCCCCCTAAACATGATAGTACCATTCACGAGAGCCAATTTCACCTGCAAGAAAAATCCCTAAAATAGACTCTAAAACCCTAACAATGGCAATTCACGATTCAGTCCATTAAAATGCAATTGGCTATTGTAGAAAGTTTGCAAACATTATGGTGATCAAGAATGTACAATTATTTTACTCTATAAGTGCAAGAATAAGGCTAATCGAATTCAAGAGCATGGCAATACCATGACTGACTTACAGTGCAATTTGGGGCTTGAAAACGCTTGGTTTTGATGGCTTTCGCTTGCTGAGAGTCCCAGGAGTCGATTGGGATTGTTCAAAGGTCTTGAAGATGCCTCAAAGTGCTAATTCGATCTCACACTTTTCTTGCTTTTTTTCAAATCTGGTTCTTCTTCTCACGCCTGTTTCTAACCACTTTTTAGGTCTGCCTCGCCTCCTTATGTATTAGTGAAGGGATTAGGTTTACAAAACTGGTCCAAATCTTTCTTCTTCAATGATTTTTGATTTGATTTGATACACTTTTAAGATCTTTCCAAACATGGCTTTTTTCAATCTTTTTGTGCACACAAGCCTTTACACGAGTTTGAATGCTTTGCTAGCTGTAATTGGAACAAGAAACAATCACAAAATCTCTTGTTATCAATGTTTTGGATTTTATTTGATTTATTTTGATTTAAATCAAATTAATTCAAATAAAAATAAAAATAAAAAATAAAAATAAGTGACAAAGGCTAGAGCTCGTGGGCTATGTTGCCAACTCAAAACAAGTGAAAAAGATTGGGCCCATTTGGCAAAATTTGAAGTTTTAAGGATAGTTGACTTTTGGCAATTTTGCAAAAAGGGTCAACTTCACCAATGCATAACTTCCTCAATTTTGAATCTTTGGAGGTGTTCTTGGACTTTTTAGAAAGCTTGAGATGTACTCTAATCAACCGCTTTTGTCTCATATCGTTTTGATATTCCATGCTCATGTATGAAGCTTTGACAAAAAAGGTGTTTTTGTTGACTTTTCAAAATGACCTAAAATATCCAAATTCATAACTTCTTGTGAGTGCATATTTTGAACTTGGGAGCTGAAGATGGATTGTAGGGAATTGCATCCTCTTCCAAATGAGATTTGGATGGGTCATTTCTCATAAAGTATGAGAAAGTTATGCTTGGTCAAAGTTGAGTTGACTTTTCCTACAAAACCCTAATTTAGCAACTTTTGAGTCTTGATAAATTATGAGCAATCCTTGATGAATCATGATCAACCCTTTATAAAACGATGAAATATACTTCTAAATGAGGATGTTGACCAAAAATCTTGAAGTTTGACTGTATGTGGGTCACAATTGACTTTTGCCCTATCATAGTCGATTTTTGGACCTTTGAGCAATTGACTGAGCAAACTTCCTCTGCAAGGCTTGAAACTTGACATGGATGATCTTGAGAACATATTAGGACAATGTTGAGCATTTGGGACCACTTTGAGTCAAGTATCTTGATGCAACATGAAACCCTAATTTGAGATAGACTGCCTTAGGAGGGAGCTTGTCTGGCCAACCCTTGGACTACCTTGAGCAACTTGTAAATCTTTCTTGCAATGTTTTGAGAAATATGAGAGGGCAAATTTTGGGGTACAACACCTAGGAGCACATCCTCTTTTGTGTAATGTAGGCGTTTATGTTCCTTTCTTCATGGAGTAGCCTAGTGAGCTCCAAGACCTTCTTCTCGCTGGCATAAAACTGAGCTTCAAACGTGTCCCGCTCCTCTTTAAGTTGAACCCAGGATTTCTGCAACTCCTCCTGATCGGTTGGCATGACAGGATGATGAATAAGGGAAGCCGTATCTCTCTCAGCAATTGGTTCCATAATTATTGGTAGGACAGCAGGGTAAGGCATCATAAGACTTTGAGCGTAAGCTCGTACCCATTGGAGATAGGGCTCGAGAGGGATGGAACTTTTGCGCCCCAACGTCTTGCTGTCAATTATATGTACCATGCCCCAAGCTTTTATGAACCTTTTTCGGTAACCCTGAGCATCATTCTCATAGTTGAAGGAGATTCCTTGGATAATCGTATCATGAGGACCATCTCTCCTTGCATAACCAAACTGACGCAAGGCCAAACAAGGGTTGCAAGTGATTCCTCCCCTAATGCCTAAGAGAGGGACATTAGGGAATTCACCATAGCGATTAATAATGGTGATATCCTCTGAGAACCGCGAACACCAATGAATGTCCGAATGCTTAAGGGACATCAGCCTACGAGACCATTTCAGACCCTGCTCGTTCTTCAAAACAGACCTGGGTAGGTGCGAAATAAACCACCTAGCCAAAAGAGGAGTGCAACACAGGAGGGTCCCTTTTTCTTTAGAGTGCGAGTATGCAAAGAGTGCAGAATATCCCCGAGTAATGTAGGTACTGGATTATGAGATAGGAAAACCTTGATAGTGCTCACATCTACGAGTTGATCAGCATTAGGGAAAAGTACCGTCCCATAAACGAGAAGTGCCAGCACGAGAAGGTATCCCAAAAAATGGTAAGCCTTTTCGAACAGAAACTTAATCGGAATCCCTTGGACGCTCCCTCTAGTCTCCCAATTTTCCACTATGTCGGACCGTTGTAAAGACAAAGCTCTAGAAATTTCTTCATGCTTTGGATGTTCTTCAGTAGTTGAACGATAGCTGGTCCAGAATAGGTACCCCTAACAACTGAGAAAATTCCTCCATAGTAGGTACTAGCTGGTAATCCGGGAAGGTGAAATAATGGTGCACATGATCGAAGAACTGGAATAACACTTTTAATAATTCTTCATCAGGTTTGGCAGTGACCAAGTTGAGCAATTGACCATGCTTTTTAGTGAAATGAGAGCTTTCAAGAACCCTTAATGCCAGATCCTTCAGTTGGAGGGACACTTTCACAAGGTTGATCTGTATAGTGTTCCTACAGGCAGATGCCATGTCCTACAAAACAAAGCAAAGATGAGCCCTAGAAACCCTTGAAATGGTTAGTCAATGATATGCCATGTCTATGATGTTTATGATGTCATGATAAATCACAGGTATAACAAACACAAACAAATCACACCAAGTCCTTAGGTTTAAGGCCTGCTTGAGTTTTAAGGTCATACCCTCTTGAAGTTGGATTGGTTCAACCTGTCCTATAAATAGCAAACGGGTTCTAAGGGATCTCAATATCACTGATATTTCTCCCAGTTTTGTTCAATAGGCAATTGACTTGCAACCAAACAAAACTCAAGAGTCATACCTCAATGAGTGTAGCATCGAGTATCTGTCGACCTTAGGAATACACCAAGGTCGGCCACCTCGCTACGTCCTAATGGCCAAGTTGTGCAATTAAAGGTTATAAGGTTAGTTGATGTTTTACGACACCACGCGGCAGCCCCGTACTCTCCCTGATTGACTCAAGGGTTACCGGTACCAACCAAAGTTCCACATCAACGTAGCTACTGCTTCAACCGTGTCGGTATACCCCGCACAGTTCCCTCACAGTTTATTGCTACTTACCTAAAAAGGTGTCCCCAAATCCGGGTGTAGGATTTTTAACATTTACCCAAATAAGGACCCAAAACGTAAAGCATACAAGTCAAACAATGAAAGCAAGTAGATGTGATCTAGACCTAAGGTAACCCCACTTTAGAATTATATCTTATCCCCAGCAGAGTCTCCAGTTCTGTGATACGGTGGGAGAACTGACTTGAAGTTTTGTGTTTGTGTTCGCGAATGTTGTGGTTTAGCAAGAGTCGCCACCGACTTTTCTTTTAACCAAAAGGAAAGGTGAAAAAGCACAGTAAATACCTTTAGAGAATGTTTTCTTGAGTTCGGGGGGTAGATTATGAAAAGGGAAGGTGCTAGCACCCTTTTCATCCATGGTTTTCAATGGGCTCTTAGTTACTCGCTAGATCACTTATTTTTGTTTGAATGTGCTTGTGGTGTGGGTTTTGAAAGTATTTTGAAAACGTCTTTGTAATGGTTCTCGTCTCTATAAGAACACGTACAAAGTGTTTGTTTGGAAAATAGTTCAAAGATGTGTTTGTGAAATGTGTTTTTGAAAGTAATTTTGAGAAGGTGTCTTTATAATGGTTCTCGTCTCTATAAGAACGCGTACAAAGTGTTGTCTTCAAAAATGCTTCAAAATGAGAGTGTTTGGTGTGTAAAATGTTTTTGTTATGAGCAAGCGAGCAACTAGGAGCAAATCTACCTACTCAAAAGGTCTTAGATGTTCTTTTCCTCCTCCTTTAGATGTTGCTATCTTATCATTGATTTGGCAATAAGCCCCATCGTTGGATGTGAAGGGACGAGGGTGAGATGTTTGCATAGTCATAGAAGGAAACCTATGGGACGTTTTAGCAATGTCATTTAGGGACTAGATCGTTTACCGAAGGCAACATCAAGGGTCATCGAGGGACTACTATCTTTTATCGCGAGTATTTTGCTAAACCGCCCATGTTCGAGGGACATGACTATTTTTTCGATAGGCCACAAAGTGGGATTACCCTAAGGATGTTAGTGTGCAAGTGTGTTTGTTTGCATGCATTTAGTCTTGATTAGGGTGATCTATTTGTTGATTTCATATCTTGCCATACACACCTTAGTTACTAATAATGTATGAAAGCAATAAAAGTGCGAAAAGTAAGGACTCTACGCTATTACAATCATTAGGGGGATGGGGTGTACAAATTTATGAATGGGAGTTTGCCAGAAAATAAATCCTAATTATTTATTACAACCATATTGAAATAATAATGCAAGAAAGAAAAGGGACCTTGTTTAAAAAAAGGTTTTTTTGTGTTGATGAAATAAAAAAGGGGAATGAATTAGCTTAGTAAAAAAAAAAGAAAATATTTTTATGCCTTTTTATATTGATGAAAATAGTTTTAATGTTGAAAGTTATAAAAAGTAAAATAAATTAGATAAAATACCAACGTGCTGCTACAAGCAAAACAAACGGAACCAGAAGTTCTGAAGCCAAGAGCGTTGTGACTCAGCAGGAGACGTAAGTGGGTATCAGAAGTTCTGAGTTGGTAAACTCTGAGGTCCTGCAAGGAACATTAGAGGGGAAACGCAAAAGTTCTGGGTTGTATTCAGATAGTGGACCACGATTCAGAATTTCTGTATTACACTAAAACAGTGAGTAAACCCCAGAAATTCAGTGTATTGTCAGCATGTAAAAATCAGAAACTCTGAGTGTGTAAAAACAACGAGTGGAAACATCAGAAGTTCAATATGTTTGACATGTAGGGAGAACTTAGAAGTTTTGTGCTGTGTTAGAACAGTGAGTGAATCATGGAAGTTCTATGTGTTAGAATAGTGAGTGAAAAACAGAAGTTCTGTGTTACATTTCAACTCTTTCCTTATATCAATCAGCACAACGATAACTTAATCAGTTTTCAGCAAACAACAAATCAGAAGGATAAAAGCACAACAGTTTATGAAAGTTATGATCCTGGTCTTGAGTCTAGCCTTAATCAGGAAGTTCTGATCCACAGTTTTCCTACTTACACAGTGATATGGACAACATCAATACTATGGCATTTACATGTTTGATGATGTTCTGAATGAAAAGATGCAGAGTCAGGGAGACTTACCTTGGACCTGGAGCGTGTGTTTGGAACTTGAGTTGCTGCCTTCAGATATTCTGGAGTCAGCAAGAACAGCAGAGGAGAAAATACCAAATTCTTTTACTTCAAGGGAAGAACAAAGGTTTTGGTTTTCTGTTTGGGAATTCTGGATTTTTTATGAAGGTTTTACAACTTCCATTTCTCTCTTTTGGCCAACCTCTCTCCAAAAGCCAGCAGGTTTTTGTAGTTTGTGTTTGCAGTTTTCTTTTGGACTCTTGGAATTTTTGCAGGGATTCAAGGCTCTTCTTTCTCAAATTTCCGACCTCTTTACAGTTTCCAATGGAGTTCAATTTATAGGCAAAGATTTTGTATTTTTTAGAGGTCAAGTGGCACCAACATCATATGCTAGGCGCTGAGTTGCTCTTGAAGTAAGTTTAAACAAGCATGGTTCAAGGCACCAAGCAGGATGGCTAGCAGGTTTAACAGTGCCTAAGCTGGATTTGTCAGCCAAAATTAAGGAAAAGCAAAAGCAACAGATGGGCCTAGCACCCTTTTGCATAAAAGATTACTTTTCCAAAATAGTAGAGGTACACGTGGGGGAAATCCTATGGATAAAGGATCAAAAGTGGTTGTGAGCATTAAATGAGCATTAAATGATGATGAGATTTATCAAATTAGAAATCCTGCCATGTGAAACTCTGCATCATTGCTTAATTCTGGATCAGAAGTTCAGCTTCAGCGTAGCTTAAAATAGACATCCAATCTTCCGATCCTTGTATCTCCTGGCTCCAGCATGTTCTGAAGGAGCTCTCAGATTTTCCAGGAAGCTTGCAGCATGCTTTGTAGCCTTCTTTGACTTACCCTTGCAAACTCTGACTGATTCTTTGTGAAAACTGGCCCAAAAGTTCTGACCAAACTCTGTCTTGAAAGTGTCCAAAATTTGCTGAGTGCTTTAGTTTCATGGACGTGTCTTCAAGGATTTTATAACTTGAAATCCCAGCATTTCTAGGAGAAGTTCTGTTCTACAATGTTTTAGATCTCATTGAAATTTATAACTATTGAATCAGAAGTTCTTCCAGAATCAGCTTGCACCATGGTGATAATCTGACCAGAAGTTCTGAGCTTGTCCTATTTCTTAAACACTTAGAAAAATTCTAAGTATTTAGAAATTTGACTTTTTCAAAGTAACTTTTGACTTTTGAATTTCTAGATGAAACAAACTTCATATTTTAACATGTCTTGCTGAAATATGATTCTTGAAACTTGATTTTGATCCAAAAGTCAAAGTTTGACTTTTCAGTGTGTAAATGACCATTTTGCCCTTGTGGATGATTTTCTTGGAAAATTTGTAATTCAAAGCTTGAAATTGGATGGGAACAAACCTGAGGGTTTAGGGTGATCCTTTGAGAAATGAGAGGGAAAATTTTGGGGTACAACAGATAGGTACAAGCAGTTAGAGGATCGATTAAGTGCTATGGAGATCCAGAGAATACCAAGGCTGGATTTTGAAGAGTTGGGATTGGTGTCTGGGGTAGTCATCCCACAAAAATTTAAAGCTCCGGTTTTTGCAAGGTATGACGGGGTGTCTTGTCCCAAGCTTCATCTCTGTTCCTATGTGAGGAAGATCCAGCCTCACACTACTGATATGAACTTGTGGGTTCACTTCTTCCAAGACAGTCTGTCAGGGACTCAACTTGAATGGTTCTACCAATTAGAGGGAACCAATGTCCGAAACTGGGAGGATTTGGCTGCTGCTTTTTATAAGCAGTATCAATACAACGCCGACCTTGCCCCTACTCGTACTCAACTACAGAGTATGTCCATGGGTGCAGGTGAAGGCTTTAAGGACTATACACAGAAGTGGAGAGATTTGGCTGGGAGAGTCCAACCCCCTTTGTCTGATAGAGAGTTGGTCGACATGTTTCTTGGGACGTTGTCTAGTCCATTCTTCAACCATTTGATCGGTAGCTCATCGGCTGGTTTTACTGAGCTGATATTAACTGAAGAGAGGGTAGAAGCTGGGATCCGGAGAAGTAAAATACAGAAAGATACCTCATCAAGTTCAGCAATGAAGCCCTTCACGGATAAGAAGGAGGTAAGTGCCATTTATAACCCAAGAGGTCAAAGCAAAGCTGAGCACCGTTCAACGGTAAGTGTTGTGATGATACCTAGGCCTGCGGCTAACCCACAACAAAACAATTAGCAAAGGGTAGAAAGACCACAAAGACAGTTTACCCAGATTAACATGACATTGACTGAAGTTCTACCCCATCTACTAAGATCCAACCTGGCAACCTTGAAAGAAGCTCCCAAGAACGCTAATACCACATCTCCTTGGTACAATTCAGACGCTCAGTGCGCCTATCATTCTGAGAGTCTTGGTCACGATACAAATGACTGCTGGGCTCTAAGAAATAAAGTACAAGATCTGATTGAAGCCAAGGAGATTGAGTTTGATGCCCCGACGAAGTCCAATGTCATAACTTCTCCCATGCCTAAGCACAACCCGGGAGTTAACACCATTAATCTCGATCTGTTTGTGACCTTAGTTGATGAAGTTTCTACTCCTCTTATGACTGTTAAGAAGAATTTGTTGTCGGCGGGTTTATTTTCGGGTTGTGGCGAAGGTTGCCACATGTGTTCATCTCTTCCTTCTGGTTGCTACCTGCTGAAAACAGGTGTCCAACACATGATAGACAACAGAGAAATTTTGTTCGATAAGACTTTGATTCCAACTGTTCCATGTGAAGATATTGCTATTATAACCATTTCCACTAATCCTTCCAAGGCCTCCTCGAGAAGACCTGTTAGGATTACACCCGCTCCAAGAGTTGCTCCATTAATAATCACCTTTCCTGGTCCTGTCTCGTACGCCTCAGACAAAGTTGTTCCTTGGCATTATGGTGCCGATGTTTACTATCATGGCGTTAAACAGGATTTAAAGAATGAAGAGGCTGATCCCGATGTCAGTAACATTGTCGGGACCAGTAAGATTACCAGAAGTGGAAGGGTTTTCTCTCCCTTGATTTCCCCGAAGACTGTCAATAAACCTGTTGTTATTCCATCTGTTGTTCCTGCTAGCACTTCAGCTACTACTCACGTTCTTACTCCAGTTGTTACCCCTGCCGATGAGTCGGCTGGGACTCGAGGCAAAGAAGCTGTAGGTGAGCCTGCCCGGACAAAGGCACCTAGAAAAGTTGTTGTGGAATCCTATAAGCAAGAGATAGAGGAAATCTTAAAAATAATCAAAAAGAGCGACTACAATGTGGTCGAGCAGTTGGGGAAGACCCCCTCGAAGATATCGATGTTGTCTCTTTTATTGTATTCCGAGGCCCATGCAAAGGCTTTGATTGCATTCCTCAAGACCACACATGTGCCGCAAGAAACCCCAATCGATCAATTCAAAGATTGTGTAGCCAGCTTGACTGTTGACAATGGGCTGGGTTTTTCAGATGCTGACTTAACTCCGAAAGGGAGAAAGCATAATGATGCTTTGCATGTCTCGATCGAATACAGGGGTACAACTATGGCTCATGTGCTGGTGGATACGGGGTCTTCACTGAATGTTATGCCTAAGAAGGCTCTTGATCGGCTGGATTGTGAAGGCTTGACCCTAAAGCCCAGTAACATTGTGGTAAGGGCTTTTGACGAGTTAAAGAGAATGGTGCATGGGGAGGTAGACATCCCTATCAAGGTAGGATCTCAGACCTTTGGGTCCACATTCTACGTAATGGACATCAGGCCATTATACTCTTGTTTGTTGGGTCGTCCTTGGATCCATGAAGCTGGGGTTGTTACTTCTAAACTGCACCAAATGCTGAAATATCCAGTGAAGGGGAAGATTGTCACTGTGCATGGCGAAGAGGAGTATATGGTGCCTGAACTCCTTCAGATATATGGAGATGGACGGGGAATTCATAGAGACTCCTTGTCAAAACTTTGAAAAGGTTCCCCAGATCTTGGCGTCAACCGAGACTACCACCAGTACCAAACCTCCTCTGAAGATGGCTTCTCTCAAGGACGCCAGAGCAGCGGTCAAAGAGGGTGGGTGTACCAATTGGGGACAGCTCCCTGATTTTACTCACAAAACTGACAAAATTGGTTTGGGCTTTACTTCAGGAGCTCAAAGGGTTGTTCGACGCGCTCGAGCTGGAGCACCTCCCCTACACATCGGCAATCATGGGATCAACGCTATTGAAGACAGTGAGGAAGACTCTGACATTGACAGCTGGATCTACCCGACTACCAACAGTGTATAGAGTAACTAGACGGCTAGAGATTTTATACCAGTTTCTTTTATTCTGCAGTAATTGTCTTACTTGTGTTCTGAATTTATAATGAACAATTTTTAACTTTTTAGCCTTGTGCCTTACCCGAGGCATAATGGTTCCATCTGCGAGGGTTATTATATGTCATTTCATATGTCATTGTGATACGATGGGAGAACTGACTTGATTGTTTTGCGTTTTATCGCAAATGTTACAGTTAGCAAGAGTTGCCACCGACTTTTCTTTTATCCAAAAGGAAAGGTGAAAAAGCACAAGAAAGACCTTTGAGATTGTTTCTTGAGTTCGGGGGGTAGATTATGAAAAGGGAAGGTATTAACACCCTTTTAATCCATAGTTTTCCATGGGCTCTTAGTTACTTTGCTAGATCACTTACTTTTGTTTGAAATTGTGCTTTGTGTGTTTTTTGAAAGTATTTTGTAAAAGAGGCCATTATTTTAGGCAATCTTTGTAATGATTCTCGTTTGTAAGAATGTATACAAAGATGTTGATCTTTTTTGAAAATGTTGTCAATGTTTGTAAGATGTTTGGAAATGTGTGTGTTTGTTTTGAAAATAGCAAGGATATTTGTTTGAAATGGAGCAAGTAACTAAAAGTAATCTACCTACTAAAATGTCTTTCTTGTTCATTTTTCTTTTCCTTTGATATTTTTGTCTTATCATTGATTTGGTAAGCAACCCTATCTTTGGATGTAAACAGGACGGGCGTGGGTCATCGTATAGCCATGATTAGTAATGTTGCAAGGTACCTTAGCATTTTTGAGGGACTAAGATCATTTTGTAAGGCAACTTTGAATAGCGTCATCGAGGGACTATGATCTTGTTTTTGTTTGTTTTGCTAAGATACCTTACATGCGTAATAAGGCCATTTTTGTATAAGGCAACCAAGTGGAGTAACCCTAAGGGTGCTTGTGTGCAAGTGTGTCATTTTCATGCTTAATTTTGTCTTGAATTAGGGTTTTCTATTTGATAGGTTTTATCTTACCATATAAACCCTAATTACTAACATGTTATGTAAAAGCGATAAATTGCTAAATTTAAAGATTACTACGCTATTACAACACTTTGTGGGAGGGGGGGTATACAATTTGTGAATGCGGATTTGCAAGAAAGTAAAAAACCTAATTATCTATTACAACCATATCGAATTTATCAAATGTACAAAGAAACGAATGTAAATATAATGTATAAGAAGTGAAATGAATATAATGTACAAGTATGAATGAACAAGGCTATGGATTTTATTTTGACTTTAATTAACTTAGAAGAAAAAGAAATAATTAATTAAAAAATAATATTTGAATTAAGTTAGCAAAAGAAACTAGTTTAAAGAAAGAAATTTCTAAATAAATAATAATCACAAACCTAATCTAATTATTTAATTAATTTAAAAAAAAAGAATTTTAACAAGAAAATATTTTAGTCTATTAAACAAACATGAATATATTTAATATATATATGCATAAATAATATTTTTGAGATTTTTATTTATAAAAATAAATATTGTTATAATATTAATAATAGTGATTAAAAAAAAGTAAAGAAAAATAAAATATTTAAAATAAGTAAAGGGGGTTAACCATTAAAAAAGGTGTTTTGAGAAAGAAATAATATAAAAAAACTGTTGGGCTTTCAGCCCACAAAACTAATGGCCAACAATCAGATTTTTTATGAAGAGGATGGGGGGTGTAGCGAAACAAAGGGGGGTTGGGCTCAATGTTTTTTGTCTTGGGCCTGATGTGAGAAGGCCTGGTTGTTTTAAACAAAACAACCAGGTTCATGGGATGTGGTTCATTTGGTTGTTTCGTTTCTCTCTCTTACTTCTGATTCTCTCACTCATTCTCTGAAGTTCCTCCACCGGAGAAGAAAAAGAGGCCGCGCTGGAAATCGCCTTGCAGCGGTGACGGCGGCAGCTGGGTTCAAAACCTCAACTTCTTTACATCAATCTCTTCCTCTCTTCTTCCTGATTACTAATTTAGCGTTTGATTTTGCAGAAAACATAAGATTCAGCCTAGATCTAAAAGGGGACGACCGGAACCCTAGGGGTTCCGATTTGCATCTTCTACATGATTTGGTGAGATCTTTCCTTTCTTATCTCTTCGCTAGTTTTGAGGGGTTAGTTTTTTTTTTGAAAATGATGATAAAAATTTGTTAGGGTTTGTGTCTTGCATGCGGTACTGTGCTTCTATCTTTGATGATGATGAATTTGAAAGAATGATTTTTTTGAGGGCTTGATGGTTTAAGGCATTATTGTGTTGCTATGGTTCTGTATATTAATTTTTGTTGGATAGAAATGGAAAGGGTTTGTTGGCTTGTTGTGACTTTGATTCTGTATATTTCTATATTTATGATGATGAGGAGAAAATGGGAAATGGTTTGGTTGTTTTTTGTTTAAGTAATTCGTATGTTTTTGATAAATGATTTTTCTGAAGGTTTTGGCTCTGTTTGTTGCGAATCTAGCTTTGTATATTTTGTAGATAAAGAACTTGAAATGATTTTGAGGGTTTTGACAGTTTGGGGTTTGGAATCTCTGTATGTTTTTTTTCTGTAAAAGGAAAATGATGATATTGCTGATTCTTTCTTGAGGTAAATGAATGATGGCTTTGTGTTTACTTCTGTTACAAGTTTTTCTGTCCCTTTGGCTTTTAATTGAACCTAGACTATATGTTTTGTAAGAGTTTTTTATATTTCTATGAAAATAAATTGAGAACAGTTTGAGAAATTACCTTTTTACTTTGTTGCTGTGTTTGGATATCCTGTGGCTTGTTGACTATGATCTTTGATGGTCTTGTGATGAAAATAGTGGCTTGACTTTTATCTTTTCTATATGTTCTTCTTGCTTGCAAAAAAAAAACTTTTTTATGTGCACAGTATGGCTGCCTTTTATATTGGTTGGTTTGTCCATTTTCTATGATAAAATAATGCTGGTTGTGCTGGTTTACTTTGCTTGTTTGCAGTTGGTACATTTCCTGCTGTACCGACTTTGCTTTTTTGCAGTTTTCTGTACTTGTTGTATATTTTCTGACTTTGGCTTCTCTTGTGATCCAAGACTTAAATGCTTGATATTTTGTACAGCTAGGCCCCCTCTTTTGAGTTTGCTCCTTTACTGATATGTCAAATGCTGACTTTATGATTTTCTGTATTGCTTCTTTTCAAACTTATATTTGCTGATGGATTTTGTATTTTGTCACTTGTGGACTTATGCTATGAACCAAGCAACTTTGCTTTGAGATTTGTGGTAAAGTACCCTAGGCCTATGACAGGACTTTACAAATTTTGAGGCTCTTTGATTGTTGATTGTACTGGTTTTCTTGTTTAGACTATTTTCTGATTTGAAACAACATGAGACTTTTGCTTGTTGATTTGATATTTTCTGATTTGAAGCAACATGAGGCTTTTGCTTGTTGATTTGGTATTTTCTGATGTATGATCCTGATTTTCTGTTGCTGGCTGTACTGGTTTTTTCTGAATTAAACCTGCACCTGTTGCTTGATGAATTCTGGTTTGCACCTTTTAGTTTATTGTGAACCAATTCTTTTGAGATTTGCAATATAATTTTAGCCTATGATGAAACTGAAATTATATGAGGCTTTTTGAGTTGTTTTAAATCATGTTGGGATGAAATCTGTTGGGCTTGTACTTGTGTTGGGCTTGAAACTCTATTTGCAATATTGTGAACCAATTCTTTTGAGATTTGCAATGTAATTTTAGCCTATGATAAAACTAAAGTGGTTTGAGGCCTTAGAACATAAAACCTTCTTTTTTTGAACTTCTGGTATTTTGTTACCTTTAGATTCTACACAGGTTTTGTTCTAGCAGCTTGCAGTGTGCCCTGTTGTTGGTTACAGTTTTCTTGCCTTGATATCTTGCTGCCTGTTATGCAGCTTGCCCTGCTGTTTGTTGCAGTTTGCTTGCATTGTTATCTTGTTGCCTGTTATGCAGCTTGCCGTGCTATTTGTTGCAGTTTGCTTACATTGTTTGTGAACCAAGTTTGCACCTTGTGATTTGCAAACCATAAACTCTTAGGCCAATGATTAAGCAAAGATTTCATGAGGCCTTAGCATACAAACCCTTCTTTTTTGATTCAGCCGAAACCACCCCAATGATGAATTTAGGATTACCTTGTATGTTTTGTTCATTTCTGACTATTTAAACTACTAACAAACTTCTCCTTTTCTCTTTTCATGAACATGAAGCATGAATGGCAAGCAAAGGCTGGAGAGATTGCTTGAGGATGAAGACTTAGGATTTCTCTCTTCCCCTTTTTTTTCATAAACAAATTTTGTAATTTATGGCATTGGTAGACATTTCTTTTGTAAAATTCAAATTTGTAGTGCAATGAATACAATACTTCTGAATAATATTGTACCAATTTCAACTTTGAATCTTCTTATTTGTATGTTTTGACTAAGAAACCTCATTCTAGGTAACTTGTATTTCAAGCAACCACCAAAGATGATCAAACAAAACAAAACTCTTTGCACTCCAATCAAACCTTTAAAACAAAAATGAAAGTTTGAGAATTCCATTTGATTAACTTAACCTCAAAGGCTTATGATAAAAAGTCTTAATCTTCAATTCTTGTTCAAAAGCTAAACTGGTAATCAAAATGAGTTCGCATGTCGTTCTTGATTCAAAAGGGATTTCATCATCTACTAAACATGTTTTAAGAACAATCGTCAGTCTTGTAGAATTAACAAACTTCAGCGAATTGTGTTTAAGAATATTTGAAATTTTGAAGACTCAATTATCCATGAGAAATCCCAAACCCTAATTATTGATTTGCCGTCTAGGAAGAGAATCTGTCAGGCCGACCCTCGAGCTAATTGAGTGTACAAGAAACCCTAGGATAGCATCTTGTATGAAAATTTAGAGGGCAAATTTTGGGGTACAACAATCATCAATAAAGCATTGGATGTTCCTTGCATACAAATTTTGTGTTTTTTGTTTTTTCTTTTCTATTTTTACTTTATCAATACAACTATGCTCTTACATACACTCACGTATCAAACTGCAGATCCATATCCACTCTGGATCCCATTGATAATAATTCCGCTACTTCTAGTTATGATTTCGAAAATCCGATCAACCAAGCCGAGAACGAAGGTGAGGACGATTGCGAAGTGCCTAGAGAACTGGCTAGACTGTTGCAATAGGAAGAGAGGGCTATACAACCTCATGAAGAGCCAGTTGAGACGATAAACTTGGGCACAAAGGTGGATAGAAAAGAAGTCAAGTTCGATGCAAATCTGGAAGCTAAGATAAAACAGCGGTTGATACAGATGTTGCACGACTACATTGAGATCTTCGTCTGTTCATATGAATAAATGCCCGGTTTAGACACTAACATCGTGGTACACCAACTTCCGACTAAAGAGGATTGTCCTCCGGTTAAACAGAAGGTCCGCCGTATGCATCCTGAAATGTCAGAGAAGATCAAAGCAGAGGTTATGAAACAGTTCAATGTTAGGTTCTTGGCTGTCACCTCCTATCCGCAGTGGGTTGCTAACGTAGTTCTGGTGCCAAGAAAGGACGGTAAGGTACGAATGTGTGTATAATACAGAGACCTGAACATGGCAAGCCCTAAGGATGACTTCTCGCTTTCTCACATTGATGTTCTGGTTGACAACACTGCACGACACAAAATTTTCTCCTTCATGGATGGTTTCTCTGGCTATAACCAGATCAAGATGGCTCCTGAAGACATGGAGAAGACAACCTTCGTCACACAGTGGGACACTTTCTGTTACAAGGTGATGCCTTTTGGGTTGAAGAATGCTAGGGAAACTTATCAGAGAGCCATGGTCGCTTTGTTCCATGATATGATTCACCATGAGATAGATGTTTATGTTGATGACATGATAGCCAGATCCAAAACCAAGGAAGAACACCTTGAGCATCTACAAAAGCTGTTTGACAGGTTGAAGACATACAAGCTGAGGCTAAATCCGAACAAGTGCACCTTCGGGGTGACGTCTGGTAAACTTCTGAAGTTCATCGTCAGTGACAAGGGTATTCAGGTAGACCCTGCAAAGGTAAAGGCCATACAAGAGATGCCGACTCCCAGCATAGAGGAGGAGGTTAGAGGTTTCTTGGGACGCCTAAATTATATCGCCAGGTTTATCTCACATCTAACTGCTAATTGTAAGCCCATCTTCAAGCTTCTAAAGAAAGATCAAGTGGTAAAGTGGAATGATAAATGCCAGACTAATTTCGAAAGAATCAAGGAATATCTCCATGAACCGCCAATTCTGATGCCTCCGGTTGAAGTAAGACCATTGATATTGTACTTAACAGTGCTAGACAATTCAATGGGGTGTGTGTTGGGGCAGCATGACGAGTCTAGTCGAAAATAGCACGCAATATACTACCTTAGCAAAAATTTTACCGACTGTGAGACAAGATACTCACTGCTTGAGAGAACTTGCTGCGCTTTGGCGTGCGCTGCTCACCGGCTAAGACAATATATGTTGACCCACACTACTTTGTTAATATCTAAGATGGATCTGATCAAATACATCTTCGAGAAGCCCGCTCTCTCCGGAAGAATAGCGAGATGGCAGATGATCTTAACTGAATACGATATACAATATACAACCCATAAAGCAATCAAGGGAAGTGTATTGGTTGATCATTTGGCTCATCAGGCCATGGATGACTACCAGTCCATGAATGTTGAGTTCCCGGACGAGAATATCATGGTAGTGACTGATTACGAAGAACCTGGATCGGATGAAGGACCCAATGAGGGATCCCAATGGACTATGGTTTTTGATGGAGCTTCGAACACACTCGGTAATTTCATTGGCGCCGTAATCATATCTCCTGAGGGCTATCACACTCCTTTCACTGCCCGACTATGTTTTAACTGCACTAACAATATGGTGGAGTATAAAGCCTGCATCATGGGTCTCAAAGCTGCCATCGACCTCAGGATCAAGTTTTTAAATGTCTTCTGGGATTCAGCTTTAGTGATAAGTCAGATCAAAGGCGAATGGGATACGAAACATCCAAATCTCATCCCATACAAAGAGCATGTACTAACATTACTCCCACAGTTTGAGAAGGTAACCTTTGAAAATTTCCCACGAGAGGAGAATCAGTTAGTGGACGCGCTAGCTACCATGTCTTCTATGTTCAAAGTCAGGTGGGACAACGAAGCTCCCCGGATCACTATTGAGAGGTTGTATGAGCCAGCGCACTGCTGCGAGATTGATACTGAAGAGGTAGAAGATAAGCCTTGGTTTCACGAAGTCAAAAGGTATCTCGAGACTCAAGAGTACCCCGAAGGGGCATCTATCAATGATAAGAAGTTTCTGAGAAGGTTTGCTGTGAAATTTTTCCTCAGTAATGGAATCCTCTACAAGCGCAACCCTGAATCTACCTTACTGCGGTGTGTAGACAAGAGCGAAGCAGAGAGGATTATGACCGATCTATATGAAGGTACCTTCGGAACCCATTCCAGTGGACATACCATGGCTAAAAAGATCCTACGGGCAGGATACTACTGGTCCACTATGGAAGCAGATTGTTATCAGCATTCCGGAACCTGTCATAAGTGCCAAATATATGCTGATAAGGTGCATGTGCCTCCGGTTCCTTTGAATGTCTTGACAGCTCTGTGGCCCTTTGCAATATGGGGCATTGACATGATCGGAGAAATCAGGCCTACCGCTTCCAATGGGCATCATTTCATCCTGGTAGCTATCGATTACTTTATAAAGTGGGTTGAAGCTGCCTCTTTTGCTACTTTGGCCAAGAACGTGGTGGCACGGTTTATCAGACATAACCTAATATGTCGGTACGGTATGCTAGAGAGAATTATCACGGACAATGGTACGAATCTCAATAATATGATGATCACCGAAATCTGTAAGCAATTCAAGATACAACATCATAACTCTTCTCCCTGCCGGCCGAAGATGAATGGCGTTGTTGAAGCGGTTAACAAGAACATTAAGAAGATTATACAAAAGATGACGGTGACCTACAGAGACTGGCATGAGATGCTATCATTCACTCTTCATGGGTACCGCACCTCAGCACGGACATCGACAGAGGAAACACCCCACTCTCTGGTATATGGCATGGAGAAGTCCTACCCATTGAGGTCCAGATCCCTTCTTTAAGGATTATGAAAGATGTGGTTTTGAATGAAGGCGACTGGATCCAGACTCGACTTGACCAACTGAATTTAATCGATGAAAAGAGACTTGCTGCTATCTGTCATGGTAAAACGTATCAAAAGCAGATGATCAAGGCTTTCAACAAAAAAGTTAGACGTCAAGAGTATCAAGTCGGGGATCTAGTAATCAAGCGCATCATACTGCCGCAAGGTGATCTCAGGGGAAAATGGACTTCCACCTACGAAGGGCCGTTTGTAATCAAAAACATTTTCTCGGGTGGAGCCATGATTCTAACCACCATGTACGGCGACGACCTTCCTCACCTTGTCAATGCAGATATAGTGAAAAGATACTATGCATAATAAAAGACCCGCTAGGTTGATTGGCCTAGGAAAAGTAAGGGCTTCCCGGCGAACCAAAAGGGTTCGGGCAAAAATAAGGGATGAAAATAAAAAAATTTATACACCCGGCAAGTTGAAAACTTGAAAAGGCGGCTTGGGCAAAAAAGGGTATCCCGGTGGACTGAAAACCCGAAAGGGCGGTCCAGGAAAAAGTTAGGGATGTAAAGTGTATCACTATGTCCCATTGGATCGCCTTGCAATCAGACTTCAGTATCGACTGTCAAACTCAAACGACACCAATCAATCTAATCAACTTCGGACAAGCAGCGAAGTGATGAGACGCTTGAAGACATAGCGGCAATAGCAGAATTGAAACCCAATGGAATTATTGTACATAGCTATCTTCTTTTTTACACAATATTGTATAACTTCTATTCTTACGACGACGTTCTCTTACTAGAGCGCCAACCTCCTTGTACAAAAACACCTATTATACGCCAACTTCGAAAATTAATACCAATCATTTTTACAAAAAAAAACTATGTGTTTTTCCTTTTCTGTTTTGTTTTGCAAGAACGTCCAATGTTTTATTCTTGACATATGCATTTGAACATGATTGCTACTCACAAATGTTTGTATAAGAAACGAAAAGATAATTGCTCGGAGCTTAAGAAACAAGGGCAAAAATGAGAAATGTCAAAGCCCGACAATTACTCTGTCCAACAGGTACCAAGGCATAGACAACTTTGAAACATAATCATCAGCGCATATAACCTCGTAGCATCTGCATTCCCCATAGAGTAAATCCGAATTTCATAATCGCGAGCGGATCATCATAATTTTTTATCTCCTCAAGCAGAGTTTATTTCTCTGGATACAGAAGCTCAATCCCCAATAGAGCTTATTACTTCAGCTATGGAAGTCCACCTTCCAACAGAGTCATTCCCCCGTAGAGCTATTCTCATACAGAGTCTCTCCCTGGCAGAATATTCACAAACAACAAAGAGCAAATCTCCGACACAGTCATTTCTGTTCACCATCCCCAACGGAAGTGGAAGAATCATAGTTCTCTACAACAGTCAGGAATGCTATACTCTCCAGCAGCAGTCATGGATTTATTTTCCCAGACTCTGACATGTCACAATGGCATTTCATGTTCATACATCATGACATGCGCATACATATTGCATACAACATAATCTCATTTATTTTAAGAACATCATCACACAATGAATTTAATGCATCGCATATATGAAATTCTGGCTGCAAATACTCAATGTCACGATCAATGTTATGACACCGTATCTGACTTTCTACAAGACAGTAAATACAAAAACAGTAAAGAACACAGTCAATTGTTTACCCAGTTCAGTGTGCAACAACACCTACTCTGGGGGCTACCAAGCCAGGGAGGAAATCCACTATAAGAGATATTAATTCAGGAATAAACCAACCAGTTTATCTCCTTCACTTAAGACCTACCCAATGCAACTTCAATCTAAGTATAACTTAAACCTGAGTTCCTACTCACCCCCCCTCAATCACAGCAGTGATACTTAAAATAATTGACTAATGATTTAATGAAGACACTCTTCAAAACATACACTTGATTATGCTTCACAGCTTTTTAATCAAGCAACACAAACACTCTTGCTTCACAGCTTTGAGTGATACATAAACCTAACTTGACTTTGCTTCAAAGCTTTAGTCAAGAGACACAAAACACTCTTGCTTCAAAGCTTTGAGTGATACAAAACCCTTACAATTAAAACCTATTCCAAGTCACTTATCACAATGATACTTGCTTGGATTACAATAGTTAAAACTATACAGCTTCTAAATGATCTTCTGTCAAAAGAGATAAATTCCAAACATCAGCCCTGTTGAATATATAGCAGCTGCTTCTTCAGTTAGGGTTTCCACAAAAAGCTAGGGTTAATTCCGTTTGACCTTAAGACTTGGTCACAGGACTTTATCAACCAGGTTAGGGTTGAGCTAGGTTAACCCCAAGTCCACGAGAGATTCTGTTCTGGAAAGACTGAGTCATTTTCCTGAAAAAACTCAGAATTAACCAAACTGCATAATTGTTAGTTCAGAACAGGATGTCTTAACATTTGTTATGACATCTGAATTCCTGTTTACTGATTTTGGTAAATGTGATCATTTTGCAAAATGCTCAGATACACACTCATAAACATCAGTACCTGTATACCACTATTTTTCTGCAAAGGTACCTAATAAACCAGTACCTAATAAATCAGAATGTTATGACATTAGTCATGACATTCACACACTTGGTTTTACCAAAAATGCATGCCAATACCTAAACAACTACAAACTCCCCCTTTGGCAGATTTTTGGCTAAAGCCCCTAAGCAATCAGAGAATAGATAGCAGCAGAATAAATATGATTGCAGAAAAATATAGTGTTTATCAAGTAATTAACCACAGAATATCTCCCCCTCTTTAGCCACAAATGGGCCAAAGATTACATGTACTTAAATGTTTATACAGTCATCCAGAAAAAGTAATGAAAACAACAACTAAAAACTGAACACACTTGCAAACTCCACCAGGAACCAGCATCAACTCCACCAACCTTTAGGCAGTGTCCCCTTCAGAGGAGCTACTTTCTTCAGTATTGAGTTGATCTTCAGCAGCACCCTCTTCCCTTCTGTTTCCTTCAGCCTCCTCCTGTTCTAACCTGGCAATTAGGTTTTCTAGAGTCTTTTTCCTAGTCTCCAGCTCTTTGCAGGTCTCTTTCAATACAGCTATAACATCAGATGTTTTGGACTGAGTCTTTACAGATGATGTCTCAGCTGATGTTATAACAATATCAGGAACATGAGATCCCTAAAAAAGCGTGTAGTGTAACCCAAGAGCAGGAGCTCTTTTGCAAGCAGTATCTCTTGCCACCAGGATATCAGGGTGTTGTGCAAGGATAATTCCATAAAGGAGGGAGGGAAAGGCAATAGGGCCTTTGACAGCATAACTACCAGCATGTTTTAAAGTTTGTTCAAAAATATACCTGCCATAGTCAAAATCAGTCTTGGTTCCCACAGCATAAATAAATCTCCCCAATCCTGTGGAGATAGTTGATTTATGGTTTGTAGGGACCCAGTTGGCTGCACCAATCTTGTGCAGGATGGCAAATTTCATGCTTAGTTTGCTGGCATTCAGCTTGCCTTTCAAGGGCCAGCACTTGACTTGTCTTGCTGTGATGGTTTGACATACTTCATTGTCAGTGACTTCCAGTTCAGGGCAATCCTCATTTGATCTTCCAAGAAATTTGTTAATTTCTGATAGAGAGAAATTAACCCTTCTTCCTCTAACATAAACACATTCAAAGTCAGCTGACCTTCCATCAGCATATTCATCAGACAAGTTCACTATAAATTCCTTGACCAGATTTTCATAGCACTTGGTAAATTTTACCACAGTCTTCATCAGTCCAGCAGTTTTAATCAGGTCCATGATTTCCTTGCAATCCATGGCACCATTGTTTAGCTCTCTTTCTAAAGCTATTCTCTTCAAGCAAACATACTTCCATCTGTTGGCATTGTCAGGATGGTGAAAAGAGATGTTGTCTGTTGGGACTTCAGGGACTCTAGCCATTTTGCTGGAAGGGAGTTTCCTTCTGATAGAAATTTCTTCAGCCTCAATTTCAAATTCTGATTCCTCATCAGAATCAAAAGACTCAGGTTCTTTTCTCTTCTTTGTAATTGGTTGTCTTCCAGTATGCACTTGGGCTTTCACCTTCCCTTTGGACAGACCAGTTTTCACAGATTCTACCCCAGTCTTGCCTTCAGCCTTGGATTTCTTATCAGCAGGTTTCTCTTTGGTCATACATTTTGCAGCATTCTGATTACCCTTTCTTTTCATCATTCTCCTAGCTATGGTAGGGTTTACATTGGCAATTAGTTCATTGTCTGAGTATTCCTTATCCACATCAATGATAGGTGGATCAACAGTCTTCTCTGAAGGGTTCTGAATATCATCAAGGATTTCAGATGATTTCTGAATGTTGTCATTTGGTGTCACAACATTCTCAGAGACATCTGCATTTGCTTCAACATTTGGGCTTGCTGATTCTTGATTTAATGGGACAGAAATCCCCAGTACATAGTGGTTTTCGCTTAGTATTCTTGTAACAAGCCTAGCAATTGCTTGATGTACTTAAGCTGATCCTTCCCTATTTGGTACAGAAGAAGAAGGATGAGAAGGATTACCGGAAGCAGTAGCTTGAGATCTTCCTGCATGCCTAGTTCTCATCTTTTTGACTTTGGAGGGGTCAGTTGCCATTTCTCTGAGAGGAGTGATCTCCAGGACTTCAGAATCTATGCATGTGGTGATTGCTCGAGAATCTTGATTAGATGATGAAGATGAAGTGGTCGCCTTGGTTGAAGATGATGTTTGAGACATTTTGATTGACTTAGAGCACCAGTAGCAATTTGAGAGAAAACTTTGATTGAGAGAAAGGAATAGGTTGCAAAGTCGAGAGAGGTAGGAGGCAAATGAGAGTCTATTCAACTTCTTAATAATTTTGAAAGAATTGGAAAAACATATGATTAACCCACTAAAAATAGACCTAACAAAAATAACTCCTTCAACCCTTGCTTTAAGCAAAATTAATTGCTATAATTTCTCATGTTGGCAAATACCCATCTTGCCCCTCAAGTTTTCAAGTTGATTTCCATCAAGAGCCTTGGTAAAAAAAATCAGCCAGCTGTAGCTTAATGACACCATGTTCCAGTTTAATTGTCTTCTTCTCTACAAGGTCAATGTGCTTGGTCCTGCTATGCTGAATAGGGTTCTTTGAAATATTGATTGTATTCAGATTGTCACAATACAATGTCACAACATCTTGTGAGACATTATACTCAGTGAGCATCTGTTTTGTCCAGATAATTTGAGAACAGCTACTACCAGCTGCAACTATTTCAGCACAGAGTTGAAAAGGCATTCTTTTGACATGAATCATAGCTCTGGCAGATTCCTGTATGATCCTATTTTTCCTTCTGTCAATTCCATTTTGATGAGGAGTTATAGGAGAAGAGAATTCATGATTCATTCCTTCTGAGAAACAGAATTTATTAAACTTGTTGTTTCCAAATTCCTTGTCATGATCACTTCTGATTCTTACAATACATCCTTCTTTTTGAGTTCGTTTGCACAGTTCTCTAAAAACTTCAAGGTTATTCACCACATCATAGACATATCTCTTTTTACCAAGCCTTTCAATTTGATGTTCACCATAAACCCTCCTTTTATCAATTTGCAGTCTTGGAATCCTTCTGACTGCTTCCATATAGATAGTTCTTTTCATTCTTCTTAGATGAAGATGGCCAAGTTTTTGGTGCCACAATTTCATCTCTTTTTCTTCTTTGGTAATAGAACACATAGTGGAGTTATTAGTGTTTTCAGGCTGCCACAAGTAACAGTTATCTTTAGATCTGATTCCTTTCATTACAACTTCTAGTTTTTCATTAATTACTAGACATTCAGATTTTGAGAAGTTGACCTTGAATCCTAGATCACACAATTGACTGATACTAATGAGATTAGCAGTCAGGCCTTTTACCAATAGTACTTCATTCAGATTTGGAACTTCAGGGCAGTCCAAATTACCAACTCCTTTGATTTCACCTTTAGCACCATCTCCAAAGGTCACATAACTAGTGGTGTGAGGTTTAACATGATTGAGAATGTTCTTTATTCCAGTCATGTGCTTAGAGCACCCACTGTCAAAGTACCAGCCTTCCTTTGCAGAGACTCTCAGGGAAGTGTGGGCTATCAGGGCAGTAGCCTTTTTCTTCCATTGAGGAGTATGTGGTACCCTTTTTGACTTAGGTTTAACACCTGGGCTCTGATTAGGGTATCCATACAATCTGAAGCAGAAAGGCTTAATGTGACCATACCTCCCACAATGATGACATCTCCATCTTTGGTACTTTTTCTTCCTATATCTCTGTTCCTGATGTTGAGAGTTGTGTTGAGACATCTGCTTTGACATTTGTTTAACATGTCTGATCTTCTTGTCTGTACTAGATTTCTTTGCTTCCACAAATCCTAGTCCAGATTTGTTTCCCACATTTTGTCCAACCTGAAGGATTTCTTCCAATTTGTCTGTTCCATTTGTCAGCATCTTGACAGATTTGGTCATTTGGTTCAGTTGTGAGTTCAACAATTGAACTTCCCCTTCTAGATGACTTATAGTTTCAAGGTCTGCCCTTTTTTCAGCCTCCAGCTTTATGATGAGTTTTGATTGTTTCTCATTCTGCACACAGACTTCAGCACTTCTGATACACAATTTCTTGTAAGTATCAGCCAGTTCTTCAAATGTCACTTCTTCATCACTAGTGTCACTTTCAGAGGTACAAACACCAGTTAGAGCAGTAACTAGTTTGGCAGATTCTTCTTCAGAATTACTTTCTGAATCACAGTCCGACCAAGTAACAGTCATTCCTTTCTTTTGTTTCTTAAGAAAGGTAGGACATTCAGCTCGAATATGCCCATATCCTTCACAACCATGGCATTGAATTCCTCTGCCTTGATTTCCCTTCTCTTCTGACCTTGGTCTTCTGTTGGAACTGTCAATGTCAGAGGGAATGTTATGAACATTAGACCTTGACTTTGGATCTATTCTTTTGATGAGTTTGTTAAATTGTCTTCCAAGCATGGCTATAGCTTCTGAAATATTTTCTTCTTCATCCTCCTTGTCTTCATCTTCAGTGTTGGATACAAGTGCTATGCTCTTGTTCTTCTTGTCAACATTTTCAGTGATCCCCATCTCAAAAGTCTGAAGAGACCCAATGAGTTCATCCACTTTCAAGTTGCTGATATCCTGGGCTTCCTCTATAGCAGTTACCTTCATTGCAAATCTTTTAGGCAAGGATCTGAGAATCTTTCTCACCAGTTTTTCTTCTGACATCTTTTCTCCCAATGCTCCTGAGGTGTTGGCAATCTCCAAGATGTTCATGTGAAACTCATGAATGGTTTCATCTTCCATCATTTTTAGATTCTCAAACTTGGTAGTCAGCATCTGAAGCCTTGACATTTTTACTTTGGAAGTGCCCTCATGGGTAGTTTTGAGAGTGTCCCAAACCTCCTTGGCCAGTTCATATTGATGTACTAGTCTGAATATGTTTCTATCAATTCCATTGAACAAGGCATTTAAAGCTTTGGAATTACCCAGGGCTAACTCATCTTCTTCTTTACTCCATTCTTCCTCAGGCTTCAGACTGATTGTCCCATCTTTCTCAGTTATGGTGGGATGGTTCCATCCTTTGTCAGCTGCTCTCCAAGCCTTTTTGTCCAGAGATTTTAAGAAGGCAATCATACGAGGTTTCCAGTAGTCATAATTTGTTCCATCCAGAATGGGTGGTCTATTTCCAAAAACTCCTTCTTTGTCCATAGTGCCAGAAAGTGATATCCCTAGATCTCACCCAGTAATACAGGCAGGGTGCCTGCTCTGATGCCAATTGAAATTCTGGCTGCAGATACTCAATGTCACGATCAATGTTATGACACCGTATCTGACTTTCTACAAGACAGTAAATACAAAAACAGTAAAGAACGCAGTCAATTGTTTACCCAGTTTAGTGTGCAACAACACCTACTCTGGGGGCTACCAAGCCAGGGAGGAAATCCACTATAAGAGATATTAATTCAGGAATAAACCAACCAGTTTATCTCCTTCACTTAAGACCTACCCAATGCAACTTCAATCTAAGTATAACTTAAACCTGAGTTCCTACTCACCCCCCCTCAATCACAGCAGTGATACTTAAAATAATTGACTAATGATTTAATGAAGACACTCTTCAAAACATACACTTGATTATGCTTCACAGCTTTTTAATCAAGCAACACAAACACTCTTGCTTCACAACTTTGAGTGATACATAAACCTAACTTGACTTTGCTTCAAAGCTTTAGTCAAGAGACACAAAACACTCTTGCTTCAAAGCTTTGAGTGATACAAAACCCTTACAATTAAAACCTATTCCAAGTCACTTATCACAATGATACTTGCTTGGATTACAATAGTTAAAACTATACAACTTCTAAATGATCTTCTGTCAAAAGAGATAAATTCCAAACAGCAGCCCTGTTGAATATATAGCAGCTGCTTCTTCAGTTAGGGTTTCCACAAAAAGCTAGGGTTAATTCTGTTTGACCTTAAGACTTGGTCACAAGACTTTATCAACCAGGTTAGGGTTGAGCTAGGTTAACCCCAAGTCCACGAGAGATTCTGTTCTGGAAAGACTGAGTCATTTTCCTGAAAAAACTCAGAATTAACCAAACTGCATAACTGTTAGTTCAGAACAGGATGTCTTAACATTTGTTATGACATCTGAATTCCTGTTTACTGATTTTGGTAAATGTGATCATTTTGCAAAATGCTCAGATACACACTCATAAACATCAGTACCTGTATACCACTATTTTTCTGCAAAGGTACCTAATAAACCAGTACCTAATAAATCAGAATGTTATGACATTAGTCATGACATTCACACACCTGGTTTTACCAAAAATGCATGCCAATACCTAAACAACTACAATATAATTAATCCTGTACGTTTTCAGGAAAAGATGGTTATTGTTGTACCCCAAAATTTTCCCTCCCATATTTCTCAATACATGTCAAGTGATGTCCTCAAATTGCTCAAGGAAGTCCAAGAGTTGACCAGACAAACTCTCTTCTCAGGCAGTCTAACTCAAATTAGGGTTTCATTTTGCATCAAGATGCTTGAGTCCAAAGGATACCAAATGCCCACCATTGTCCTAATATGTTCTCAATATCATCCATGACAAGCTTCAAGTCTTGCAGAAGAAGTTTTCTCAATCAACTGCTCCATTGCCTGGAAATCGACTGTGCTAGGTCAAAAGTCAACTGTGACCCACATACAATCAAACTTCAAGATTTTTGGTCAAAATCCTCATTTTGGAGTATTATCCATCATTTGATCAAGGGTTGATCATGATTCCTCAAGGATTGCTCACAATTCATCAAAACCCAAAAGTTGCTAAATTAGGATTTTGTAGGAAAAGTCAACTCAACTTTGACCAAGAATAACTTTCTCACACTTTATCAGAAATGACCCATCCAAATATCATTTTGAAGAAGATTCAATTCCCTATAATTCATATTCATCTCCCAAGTTCAAAATATGCACTCACAAAAAGATATGAATTTTGACATTATAGGTCATTTTGAAAAGTCAACAAAAACACCTTTTGGGTCAAAGCTTCATACATGAACATGGAAGGCTTAATTGAGATGAGACCAAAAGTGTTGCTTAGAGGACATCTTAAGCTTTCTAAAAAGTCCAAGAAAACCCTCCTAGGATCAAAATTAAGGGAGATATGAATTGTCAAAGTTGACCTTTTTTGCAAAATTGCCAAAAGTCAAATGTGCTCAAATTTGCATTTTTTGCTAAATAGGTCCAACTTTTTATGCTTGCACCTCAATTATAATGTGGTCCATGACTCAAATTCTGACCCATCATTTGTTTGCTTCATTTTTCAATTTATTTTGATTTTTCATTAATTAAAAATTGAATTAATTCAAATAAATGATGAAAATTATCAAAGATTTGATTTGATTGGTTTTTTTGACAGGTTAGCAACCAAGATTTTATGAGCTTGAAGGATCAAATCAAATCAATGGTAATTGGAACAAAAATAGCATGATTAGGCCAAATTTGGAAGGTTTACATATGCCATGAAAACAAAATCAAATCTTGAAAAACTTCCAAAGATGTGATCAGTTTTACAACCCTAATGCATTCTATAATATATATTGAACATTTCCAATGCAAGCATAGGGGTTAAGCAGTCGTGCAGAGCAAGAACAAAACTGAAAAAAACTCAAGAAAAGTGTTGATCCAATTTCCATACTAGATACCAAATCGTGCCATCTTTCCTTTGCCAATCGACTGCTGAAGGTCCCAGGAACATATCCCAATCAATTGCAAGCCGTTTCACGCTTGGAATTATAAGATATAGGTATCACAACTTGCTTCCAAATTCAAATTCGATTTCATTGATTTACTCATCCTATGCATATTTTGATTATATATTCGTGTTTATCATTAAGTTTGCAAATGATTGGTACCATTTAATTGCATTTCTAACGCCTGTACATGATGTTGCCATAGCTAGGGTTTTGTGTTCTTGATTAGGGCTTTGTAGGATAGGCAAAATTGGACGTTGATTCTAGTACCATGAGACTCGTGAGGATGAAACGAGTTGATTGGTACCAGCCATGGCCATTTATCTTGAGTGCACACGATTTTAGAGATGGACAGGGATATACCTACAACAAGTGTCTGTAGGTAAAAGTTTATTTACCTAAAACGACGGTTGGGAGGTAAACGATGATGCGTGTCATCCCCTGGTTGGGCCATTTGAATTTAGCGCATTTTTTCCCAGGAATCATTGTTTTCATTATATAATATTTGTTTTTTATTATATATACAAATGAATCATGCAACGCAGATGGCAAGCGTGCCTTGGAAAATGCCTAAGGACCTGGGTTCGATTCCCAGGTCCCAACCTTTATTCACGTTATTTTTCAACAGGCAATCCAACGCTTTGCAAATTAAGAGGCCCACCATGTACTATCAGGATCTGGCCATCCAATTCATCAACGCCCCAGACCAACATACCACCATTGAAGACCACCATGCGCCCCAGTCAAACGTGCACACTGGATCAGGCAAAGTTAAAAGGGCCAGGATCTTTTGGGCTCAAAATCTCAAACAACACCCCCCATAATTGCTAATACAGGCCCATATTTCTTTCTTTATCTTTTAGTTATTTTTCTTTTTAAATCTTTCAATATTTATTTTATTTACTATTAACTCACAAATTAATTTATTTTTTTTCAAAAAAAAAACATAAAATCAATAATTCACCAAAATTAGGATTAGTTTTTATTTTATCAAAATTAATTCAATTTAGTTTAAATTAGGAAAATTAATTTGTTTTCAAAAATAAAATCAAATAGAAATTAGGTTAAACTTTTGATTAAATTCAATTTTGATTTTTTTTTTCATAAGTAAAAATACAAAAAATAAGTTGTGGATTAAATTAATTCATTTTTTTCTCTTAAAATTAAAATTAATTAGACTTAGGATTTTCCTTTAATTTAGCAATTCCATTATTTTCTAAAAGACAAAACAAAAACATTTTTCAACTAATCGCAATTAGGTTTAGGCAAGGGTCAAAACCCTAGTTGTCTCGTTTTCGATTCAACGCGCGTGTATTTTTATTTTTACCAATATTTTTGTAAATGCTCATGGTTTGTAATAGTCTAATCTAGGTTTTTTATTTTATCGCTCTCTCCCGGGTTTTTGGCTATGTAATTAATCCCTCTCCCGAAGCCTTGTAATAGCGTAGATTTACTTTCTCGCATTTTAAATTCCCGCAAATATTAACTGTTTAGATGTATGTTAATAGGGTTATATGACAAGAATGCATGGCAAATTAATACAGTGAGAAAACCTTAATGTGCAAAGATAAATAACAGAAACTAATCACTCGCACATATCACTCTTAGGGTATACGCTCACTTCGGTTGCCTTCGGTAAACGATCATTAAGTATATGATGCTTTAGTGGTTGTCCTCCTGTCTAACAAAGATCAAATGTCCCATTCGGATGTTGCCTCAGAAATGTTGCCTCAGAAATGTTGCCTCGGATATGATCTTAAGACTCTAGGATTATTACTAAGATGTCCTAACATTGCTTTAGTGATCATACGTCCCTTTCGAATTGACCCTTACAACTCCAACCACAGTGCTACCTCTCTCTCAATAGTAGGGTAGCACTGTCTAAAGGAAACAAGAATAAAAACGATATTTCTTTGAGTAGATAGATGCTAGTAGGTACTTGCTCAAAATAAAACTCTTCACACTTACACACTTTGAAAACAATTTTCAAAAACAACTTCGTCACACCTTTGAGGACTGATATAAGGGTTATCACGAAGTAAAACTTTTCAAAAGCAAACATACACAAGCAATTTTAAAAGATGAGCAAGTACCTAAGAGCCCATGGAAAACCATGGATAAAAAGGGTGTTAACACATTCCCTTTCTATAATCTACCCCCCGTACTCAAAATCTCGAAAAAGGATTTTTTTCTGTACTTTTTTCCTTTTCGATTGGATGAAATAAAAGTCAGTGGCGACTCTTGCTTACCGCGACATTTTGCGAACAAAAAATGTAAAACGCAAACCAGCATTTTCAAAACAGTCGGTTCTGCCACCGTATTATAGAATTGGCGACTCTGCTGGGGACTAATAAGTGGGGTATACCTTAGGATCTAGTTCATCTTGTTTGCTTCTCTTGATTGTTTGATTGATTTACTTTTAAGGGTTTGGTTTGGGAGTTACTATAGATCCTAACCCGGATCAGGGGACACCTTTTAGGTAAGTAGCAATAGACTGTGAGGGAACTGTACGACGTAGACCGATATGGTTGAAGCAGTAGCTACATTGATGTGGCATATTGGTTGGTACCGGTATCCCTTGTGGAGAAACGAGGAGAATACGGGGCTGATGTATGGTGTCGTTAAGCATCAACTGACCTTAGAACCTTTAATCGACCAACTTGGCCATTAGAAAGTAGTGAGATAGCCGCCCTCGGTGTAAAGCTGGGAACTGGTTGATACTCGATGCTACGCTCATTGAGACCATACTCTCGAGATAGTTCTGTCCGCAAGAAAAGATTGTGTGAGCTGAAACCATGACCAATGGAGTATGGTCAGTGATATTGAGATCCTCTAGAACCCAGTTACTTTTTTTAGGACATGTTAAAACCAACTTAACTTCAGGAGGGTATTACCTTTGACCTCATGCAAGCCTTAAACCTAAGGGCTTTGTGTGATTTGACTGTGTTTGCAATATCTGTGTTTGCAATATCTGTGTTTGTTATACCTGTGGTTTATCATGGCATCATGCATCATAACATGGCATGCATGCTTTCATTACACTAACCATTTCAAAGACCAAGGGAATTTATCTTTGTTCTGTTTTGCAGATTATGGCTTCCGTACATAGAAATACCATCCAATTCAACTTTGTGCAAATACCTGCCCAACTTAAAGAACTAGCCTCAAGAGTTTCTGAGACTTCTATGTTCATTAAGAGACACAGTCAACTTCTCAGCCTGGTCACTTCAAATCTTGATGAGCAGATGATGAGTGTACTTTTCCAGTTCCTCGATCCTATGCATCATTGCTTCACCTTTCCAGATTACCAGCTGTTTCCCACCTTGGAAGAGTTCTCTCACCTATTGGGCATATCCATTCTTGAACAGGTACCCTTCATAGGTATGGAAGAAGTACCTAGTCCAGAAGACATTGCCTCAGCTCTGCATTTGAAACGGGATGATGTAGTATCCAATTGGGAAACACGAAGCGGGGTTGAAGGTTTTCTAGCCAAATTTCTGATAGATCAGGCTCAGCTATTCTGGGATAATTTAGATTTTCAGGCTTTTGAAGATGTCTTGGCTCTCCTTATCTATGGTTTGGTTCTCTTCCTGAATCCGGATTCCTTTGTAGATGTGAATGCTATCAAGATTTTCCTTTCTCGCGACCCAGTGCCTACCTTGCTGGGAGATATCTTGCATGCCCTCTATACTCGTACTGTGAGGAGAAGAGGGACTCTTATGTGTTGCATACCGCTGCTATCGAGGTGGTTTATTTATCACCTCCCTAAGTCTGTGATGAAGAACGAAGAAGGTTTGGGTTGGTCCTACAGAATAATGTCACTTGCCCATACATATATTCTTTGGTGTTCCCAGGCTATGGAAGACACTGCTATTATTGACCGCTGTGGGGGGTACCCTAATGTCCCATTGCTTAGAATCAGAGGGGGTATAACTTACAATCCTTGTTTAGCTTTGCGACAATTTGGTCGTGCTCGGAGAGATGGTCCCCATGAGTTACTTCTTGAGGACATTGTATTTGACTACAAGGAGGACGTTAAGGAGCACCACCAGAGGTTTATACGAGCTTAGGGCATGGTGAACAGAGCTGACCCCCAAGAGTTGGGACCAAGGACTTCCCTTCCTGTGCAGCCTTACCTCCAATGGGTCCGAGCTCATGCCCAGAAGCTTGGGATGCCATATGAGGCCGTGTTACCAGTGATTGTGGAGCCCACTAATGAAGAAGGCATTCCCTACACGGTTCTGTATCCTTACATGCCCACCGATTCTGGGGAGTTGCAGAGGTCTTGGATTCAGCTGAAGAATGAGCGGGATACTTACCAAGAGCAGTACCATGAGCAAGAAAGGAAGATTTTGAAGCTCACCAGGCAGCTCGAGGAAGAAAGAGTGATCAATGACTACATCAGCACAAGGAAGAAGCGTCCATGGGACTTTTGCTTTTGCTTTTTCTAGTTTTAGATCTTGTTTTATTTACTTCTTTGTAACGCCTTAAAGGAATTGTTAAACCTTTTAGAGTTAATATAATAAAGTTTGTTTATTTTTGGTTTGCAAATTTAAATCTCCCAAAGTCTTTGAAATCATTACATGCGCATCCCATTATCATGCACATCATTACAGGTACCCTTACAGGTTTCTCATCTTCTTCGCTGTTTATTTCAGCAGAAATGTCTTCCGATCAAGCCATCAAAGATCTTCAGGCACAGAACGGCCAATTCCAACAGATTTTCATAAGTATGGCTAAAGGGCAGGAGGATTTGAAGACCCTTATTCTGAAAGAGAAGAAGAAGAAGAAGAAGGTCGGTATTCTGAACATGGGTAGAAGATTCAGAGAAAGGTTGAGACAACCAGTTGATCTGACCTCCTCATCCAAGGATGGAGAGAACTAAGAAAGGGCAAAGGACCCTAGTCCTACAGTTTCTGATAACGATACAGACTACGACGATGAGCAACATCCTCCTGCTGAGGATAGGTACAAGCAGCTAGAAGACCGTCTGAGCGTTATGGAGATTCAGAAGATCCCTGGTTTGGATTTCAGAGAAATGGGACTGGTATCGGGAGTGGTGATCCCTCATAAGTTCAAAGCTCCAGTTTTTGCCAAGTACGATGGAGTATCCTGTCCAAAACTCCATCTCCGCTCGTATGTCAGGAAAATCCAACCACACACTGCTGATAGAAATTTGTGGGTGCATTTATTTCAAGATAGTCTGCCAGGGACTCAACTTGAATGGTTCTACCAGTTGGAAGGAGCCAATGTCCGAAACTGGGAAGATCTTGCTGCTGCTTTCTAAAAGCAGTACCAGTACAACGCCGACCTTGCTCCCACTCGTACTCAGCTCCAGGGTATGTCCATGGGTGCAGGTGAAGGTTTTAAGGATTATGCTCAAAAGTGGAGAGACTTAGCTGGAAGAGTCCAACCCCCTTTGTCTAAGAGGGAGCTAGTTGACATGTTTTTAGGGACGATATTTGGTCCATTTTTCAATCACTTGATCGGTAGCTCGTCATCTGGTTTTACTGAGTTGATTTTGACGGGAGAAAGAGTAGAGGCTGGCATTCGAAGTGGTAAAATATAGAAGGATGCTTCGTCAAGTGAATCAAAGAAGCCTTTCACCGGTAAGAAGGAAGCTAGTGCAGTCTATTGCCCGAGGGGCCAAAGCAGATCTGAACACTGTCAAACGGTAAATGTTGTAGTGATATCAAGACCAACAATTGCTCCGCAATGCAACAATCAACAAAGGGTGGAGAGACCACAGAGGCAGTTCACCCGGCTCAATATGACTCTGTCTCAAATTTTACCACAATTGTTAAAGACCAATCTGGTAACTCTGAGGGAAGCCCCGAAGAACCCCAACACCACATCTCCCCGCTATAACCCGAATGCACGCTGCGCCTATCACTCTGAAAGTATAGGTCATGATACAAACGACTGTTGGACCCTGAAAAATAAGGTGCAAGACTTGATCGAAGCCAAGGAGATAGAGTTTGATGCTCCTGAAAAGCCGAATGGCATAACTGCTCCTATGCCCAAACATGGTCATGGAGTGAATGTTGTTGACACCGATTTGTTTGTGACCTTTGTGGAAGAGATTTCTACTCCTCTTATGACCGTTAAGAAGAATCTGATGTTGGCCGTTTATTTCCGGGTTGTGGTGAAGGTTGCCACATGTGTTCAATTATACCTACTGGTTTCCGTTTATTGAAGTCAGGTGTTCAGCGCCTGATGGATAATAAAGAGATCTTGTTCGAGAAGACTATGATCCCGTTTGTTCCAAATGAAGACGTTGCCATTATAACCATTTCTGCCAATCCTTCCAAGGTTTCCTCGAGAAAAACTGTTAGGATTACACCTGTTTCAAGAATTGCTCCGCTAATAATCATCATTCCTGGTCCCATCCCATACACTTCAGACAAGGCTGTCCCATGGCACTATGGTGCTGATGTGTATTACCATGGTATTAAACAAGACTTGAAGAATGAAGAAGCTGATACTGATGTCAGTAATATTGTCGGGGCTAGCAAAGTCACCAGAAGTGGAAGACTCTTTTCTCCCGAGATTTCCCCTCCGACTATCAACAAACCTGTTGTCATTCCATCTACCAATACATCAACTACTGTCCCAGTTCCTTTTCCAGTTATCACCCCTATCGCCGAGCCATCTGGGACTCGGGGAAAAGAAATCATAGGTGAGCCTGCCCGGACGGAGGCACCTAAGAAGATCATTGTAGAAACCTTTAAACAAGAGATAGAGGAAATACTGAAGATTATCAAGAAGAGCGACTACAATATGGTCGAGCAACTGGGGCAGTCCCCATCAAAGATCTCCATGTTATCCCTGTTATTGTGTTCTGAAGCCCATGCGAAGGCTTTAATTGAATTTCTCAAGACTGCGCATGTGCCGAAGGAAACTTCTGCAGATCAGTTCAAAGATTGCGTAGCTAGCCTGACTGCCGACAATGGGCTGGGTTTCTCAGATGCAGACCTGACTTCTAAAGGGAGGAATCATAATGATGCTCTGCACGTCTCGATCGAGTGCAGGGGCACCACTATGGCCCATGTACTGGTAGATACCGGGTCCTCATTGAATGTTCTGCCAAAGAAAGCGTTAGACCGTCTGGATTGTGAAGGTTTGGTTCTAAAGCCGAGTAACATTGTGGTAAGGGCTTTTGATGGATAAAAAAGAATGGTGCACGGGGAGGCGGACATCCCTGTCAAAGTTGGCTCTCAGACTTTTGCATCCACCTTCTACGTGATGGATATCATGCCATCATATTCTTGCTTGCTGGGTCGTCCTTGGATTCATAAGGCTAGGGCAGTTACGTCCACACTCCATCAAATGTTGAAATATCCGGTAAAGGGGAAGATTGTCACAGTGCGGGGTGAAGAGGAGTATATGGTGAGTCATCTCAATTCCTTCCGCTACATGGAGATGGACGGGGAATTCATAAAAACCCCTTGTCAGAACTTCGAAGAGGTCTCTTAGACTTTGGCATCAACTGAAGTTACTACCAACAAACCTCCGCTGAAGACGGCTTCTCTCAAGGATGCCAGGGCTGTAATTGAAGAAGGTGGGTGTACCAATTGGGGTCAGCTCCCTGATTTCACCCACAAAACTGACAAATTTGGTTTGGGCTTTACTATAGGGGCTTAAAGGGCTGTTAGGTGCGCACGGATTGGAAGACCTCCTCTACACATCAGTAATCGAGGAGTTAATGCAATTGAGGATAGTGAAGAAGATTCAGACATCGACAGCTGGATCTACCCAACAACCAATGGTGGACTGAATAACTGGACGGCGAAAGACTTCATACCTGTTTCTTTTATTCCGCAGTAATTGACTTTTGTTTTAAATAAACAATTTGAAACTTTATGGCCCGGTGCCTTGCCCGAGGCATCTTGGCTTTGCTTGTGAGGGCTTACTATTTGTCATTTCATATATCATTAATAAAGCATTGGAAGTTTCTTGCATTATAAATTTTGCGCTCCTTGTTTTTCTTTTCTATCTCTCACTTTGTCAAAACAACTATTTTTTCTTACACACACTCACGTATCATACTACAGATCCATATCCACTCTGGATCCCATTGATAACGACTCTGCTACTGCCAGTTATGACTTTGAAAATCCGATCAACCAAGTCGAGGACGAAGGTGAGGACGATTGTGAGGTGCCTGGAGAACTTGCTAGACTATTACAGCAGGAAGAAAGGGCCATACAGCCTCATGAAGAGCCAGTTGAGTCAGTGAATTTGGGTACAGAGGAAGACAGGAAAGAGGTTAAGATAGGTGCGAATCTGGAGCCTAGTGTCAAACAACAGTTAATATAGATGCTACACGTCTATGTTGTGATCTTAGCCTGGTCCTATGAAGACATGCCTGGTTTGGACACTGATATTGTGGTACATCGCCTGCCGACCAAAGAAGACTGCCCTCCGGTAAAACAGAAGGTCCGCCGCATGCACCCTGAAATGTCAGAGAAAATAAAGGGAGAGGTCATGAAACAGTTCGACGCAGGGTTCTTAGTTATCACGTCTTATTTGCAGTGGGTTGCCAATGTCGTTCCGGTACCTAAGAAGGACGGTAAGGTACGGATGTGTGTGGACTATAGAGATATGAATAGGGCAAGCCCCAAGGATGACTTCCCACTTCCTCACATTGATGTTCTAGTCGACAACACTGTGCAACACAAAATCTTCTCCTTCATGGATGGTTTTTCTAGCTACAATCAGATCAAGATGGCTCCTGAGGACATGGAGAAGACAACCTTCATTACACAGTGGGGCACCTTCTATTACAAGGTAATGCCTTTTGGGTTGAAGAATGCCAGGGCAACCTATCAGCGTGCCATGGTCGCTTTGTTCAACGCCTGGAATTGTAAGATATAGGTATCACGACTTGCTTCCAAATTCAAATTCAATTTCATTGATTTACTCATCCTATGCATATTTTGATTGGATATTCGTGTTTATCATTAAGTTTGCAAACGATTGGTACCATTTAATTTCATTTCTAACGCCTGTACAGGATGTTGCCATAGCTAGGGTTTTGTGTTCTTGATTAGGGCTTTGCAGGATAGGCAAAATTGGGCGTTGATTCTGGTACCATGAGACTCGTGAGGATGAAACGAGTTGATTGGTACTAGCCATGGCCACTTATCTTGAGCGCACACGATTTTAGAGATGGACAGGGATACACCTACAACAAGTGTCTGTAGGTAAAAGTTTGTTTACCTAAAACGACGGTTGGGAGGTAGACGATAATGCGTGTTGTCCCCTGGTTGGGCCATTTGAATTTAGCGCGTTTTTCCCAGGAATCATTGTTTTCATTATATAATTTTTTTTATTATATATACAAATGAATCATGCAGCGCAGATGGCAAGCGTGCCTTGGAAAATGCCTAAGGACCTGGGTTCGATTCCCAGGTCCCAACCTTTATTCACGTTATTTTTCAACAGGCAATCCAACGCTTTGCAAATTAAGAGGCCCACCATGTACTATTAGGATATGGCTATCCAATTCATCAACGCCCCAGATCAACATACCACCATTGGAGGACCACCATGCGCCCCAGTCAAACGTGCACACTAGATCAGGCAAAGTCAAAAGGGCCAGGATCTTTTGGGCCTAAAATCTCAAACAGCCCCCCTATAATTGCTAATACAGGCCCATATTTCTTTCTTTTTCTTTTAGTTATTTTTCTTTTTAAATCTTTAAATATTTATTTTATTTACTATTAACTCACAAATTAATTTATTTATTTTTTACAAAAAAAACATAAAATCAATAATTGCCCAAAATTAGGATTAGTTTTTATTTTATCAAAATGAATTCAATTTAGTTTAAATTAGGAAAATTAATTTGTTTTCAAAAATAAAATCAAATAGAAATTAGGTTAAACTTTTGATTAAATTCATTTTGCTTTTTTTTTTCATAAGTAAAAATACAAAAAATAAGTTATAGATTAAATTAATTCATTTTTTTCTCTTAAAATTAAAATTAATTAGACTTAGGATTTTCCTTTAATTTAGCAATTCCATTATTTTCTCAAAGACAAAACAAAAACATTTTTCAACTAATCGCAATTAGGTTTAGGCAAAGGTCAAAACCCTAGTTGTCTCGTTTTCGATTCAACGCGCGTGTATTTTTATTTTTACTAATATTTCTGTAAATGCTCATGGTTTGTAATAGTTTAATCTAGGTTTATTATTTTATCGCTCTTTCCTGGGTTTTTGGCTATGTAATTAATCCCTCTCCCGAAGCCTTGTAATAGCGTAGATTTATTTTCTCGCGTTTTAAATTCCCGCAAATATTAACTGTTTAGATGTATGTTAATAGGGTTATATGACAAGAATGCATGGCAAATTAATACAGTTAGAAAACCTTAATGTGCAAAGATAAATAACTGAAACTAATCACTCACACATATCACTCTTAGGGTATACACTCACTTCGGTTGACTTCGGTAAACGATCATTAAGTATAAGATGCTTTAGTGGTTGCCCTCCTGTCTAACAAAGATCAAATGCCCCGTTCGGATGTTGCCTCGGAAATGTTGCCTCGAATATGATCTTAAGACTCTAGGGTTATTACTAAGATGTCCTAACATTGCTTTAATGATCGTACGTCCCTTTTGAATTGACCCTTACAACTCAAACGACGGTGCTACCTATCTCTCAATAGTAGGGTAGCACTGTCTAAAGGAAACAAGAATAAAAAATATCTTTTTTCGAGTAGATAGATGCTAGTAGGTACTTGCCCAAAACAAAACTCTTCACACTTACACAATTTCAAAACAATTTTCAAAAACAACTTCGTCACATCTTTGAGGACTAATACAAGGGTTATCACGAAGTAAAACTTTTCAAAAGCAAACATACACAAGCAATTTTAAAAGATGAGCAAGTACCTAAGAGCCCATGGAAAACCATGGATAGAAAGGGTGCTAACACCTTCCCTTTCTATAACCTACCCCCCGTACTCAATATCTAGAAAAAGGATTTTTTCTGTACTTTTTTCCTTTCCGGTTGGATGAAATAAAAGTCGTTGGTGACTCTTGCTTACCGCGATATTTTGTGAACAAAAAACGCAAAACGCAAACCAGCATTTTCAAAACAGTCGGTTCTGCCACCGTATCACAGTTATCATCAACAATTCCAACAGTGCAAGATTAAACCCATGAAGTTATACATGTCGTAAGCCCTACTATCCAGGCTTTCATCTCAAAGTAACCCTACTACCCAGGTTCCTTCTCATAGCCCTACTATCCAGGCTTTCATTTCGAAGTAACCCTACTACCCAGGTTCCTTCTCATAGTCCTACTATCCAGGATTTCATTTCAAAGTAAACCTACTACACAGGTTCCTTCTCATAGCCCTACTATCCAGAATTTCATTTCGAAGTAACTCTACTACCCAGGTTCCTTCTCATAGCCCTACTATCCAGGATTTCATCTCGAAGTAACCCTACTATCTAGGTTCATTCCCATAAGCCCTACTATCCAGGATTTCATTTCGAAGTAACCCTACTACCCAGGTTCCTTCTCATAGCCCTACTATCAAGGATTTCATTTCGAAGTAACCCAACTACCCAGGTTCCTTCTCATAGCCCTACTATCCAGGCTTTCATTTCAAAGTAACCCTACTACCTAGGTTCCTTCTCATTGCCCTACTATCCAGGCTTTCATCTCGAAGTAACCCTACTATCCAAGTTCTTTCCCATAAGCCCTACTATCCAGGCTTTCATCTCGAAGTAACCTTACTATCCAAGTTACTTCCCATAAGCCCTACTATCCAGGCTTTCATTTCGAAGTAACCCTACTACCCAGGTTCCTTCTCATTGTCCTACTATCCATGATTTCATCTCGAAGTAACCCTACTATCCAAGTTCCTTCCCATAAGCCCAACTATCCAGGCTTTCATTTCGAAGTAACCCAACTACCCAGGTTCCTTCTCATAGCCCTACTATCCAGGCTTTCATCTCGAAGTAACCCTACTATCCAAGTTCCTTCCCATAAGCCATACTATCCAGGCTTTCATTTTGAAGTAATCCTACTACCCAGGTTCCTTCTCATAGCCCTAATATCTAGGCTTTCATTTCGAAGTAACCCTACTACCCAGGTTCCTTCTCATAGCCCTACTATCCAGGCTTTCATTTCAAAGTAACCCTACTACCCAGGTTCCTTCTCATAGCCCTACTATCAAGGCTTTCATCTCGAAGTAACCCTACTATCCATGTTCTTTCCCATAAGCCCTACTATCCAGGCTTTCATCTCGAAGTAACCTTACTACCCAAGTTCCTTCCCATAAGCCCTACTATGCAGGCTTTCATTTTGAAGTAACCCTACTACCTAGGTTCCTTCTCATAGCCCTACTATCCAGGATTTCATCTCGAAGTAGCCCTACTATCCAAGTTCCTTCCCATAAACCCAACTATCCAGGATTTTATTTCAAAGTAACCCTACTACCCTGGTTCTTTCTCATAGTACTACTATCCAGGCTTTCATCTCGAAGTAACCCTACTATCCATGTTCCTTTCCATAAGCCATACTATCCAGGCTTTAATTTTGAAGTAACCCTAATACCCAGGTTCCTTCTCATAGCCCTAATATCTAGGCTTTCATTTCGAAGTAACCCTACTACCCATGTTCCTTCTCATAGCCCTACTATCCAGGCTTTCATTTCGAAGTAACCCTACTATCCAAGTTCCTTCCCACAAGCCTTACTATCCAGGTTTTCATTTCGAAGTAACCCTACTACCTAGGTTCCTTCTCATAGCCCTACTATCAAGGCTTTCATCTCGAAGTAACCCTACTATCCAGGTTCCTTCCCATAAGCCCAACTATCCAGTCTTTCATTTCGAAGTAACCCTACTATCCAGGTTCAATCCCATAAGCCCAACTATCCAGGCTTTCATTTCGAAGTAACGCAACTACCCAGGTTCCTTCTCATAGCCCTACTATCCAGGCTTTTATCTCGAAGTAACCCTACTATCCAAGTTCTTTCCCATAAGCCATACTATCCAGGCTTTCATTTGGAAGTAACCCTACTACCCAGGTTCCTTCTCATAGCCCTAATATCTAGGCTTTCATTTCGAAGTAACCCTACTACCCAGGTTCCTTCTCATAGCCCTACTATCAAGGCTTTCATTTCAAAGTAACCCTACTACCCAGGTTCCTTCTCATAGCCCTACTATCCAGGCTTTCATCTCGAAGTAACCCTACTATCCATGTTCTTTCCCATAAGCCCTACTATCCGGGCTTTCATCTCGAAGTAACCTTACTACCCAAGTTCCTTCCCATAAGCCCTATTATGCAGGCTTTCATTTCGAAGTAACCCTACTACCCAGGTTCCTTCTCATAGCCCTACTATCCAGGATTTCATCTCGAAGTAACCCTACTATCCAAGTTCCTTCCCATAAGCCCAACTATCGAGGATTTTATTTTGAAGTAACCCTACTACCCAGGTTCCTTCTTATAGCACTACTATCGAGGCTTTCATCTCGAAGTAACCCTACTATCAAGGTTCCTTTCCATAAGCCATACTATCCAGGCTTTCATTTTGAAGTAACCCTACTACCCAGGTTCCTTCTCATAGCCCTAATATCTAGGCTTTCATTTCGAAGTAACCCGACTACCCAGGTTCCTTCTCATAGCCCTACTATCCAGGCTTTCATTTCGAAGTAACCCTACTATCCAAGTTCCTTCCCACAAGCCTTACTATCCAGGTTTTCATTTTGAAGTAACCCTACTACCTAGGTTCCTTCTCATAGCCCTACTATACAGGCTTTCATCTCGAAGTAACCCTACTATCTAGGTCCCTTCCCATAAGCCCAACTATCCAGGCTTTCATTTCGAAGTAACCCCACTATCCAGGTTCCTTCCTATAAGCCCTACTATCAAGGCTTTCATCTCGAAGTAACCCTACTATCCAAGTTCCTTCCCATAAGCCCTACTCTCCAGGCTTTCATTTCGAAGTAACCCTACTACCCAGGTTCCTTCTCATAGCCCTACTATCTAGGTTTTTATCTCGAAGTAACCCTACTATCCATGTTCCTTCCCATACACCCTACTATCCAGGCTTTCATTTCAAAGTAACCTTACTACCCATGTTCCTTCTCATAGCCTTACTATCTAGTCTTTCAATTCGAAGTAACCCTACTACCCAGGTTCCTTCTCATAGCCCTACTATCCAGGCTTTCATCTCGAAGTAACCCTACTATCCATGTTCTTTCCCATAAGCCCTACTATCCGGGCTTTCATCTCGAAGTAACCTTACTACCCAAGTTCCTTCCCATAAGCCCTACTATGCAGGCTTTCATTTCGAAGTAACCCTACTACCCAGGTTCCTTCTCATAGCCCTACTATCCAGGATTTCATCTCGAAGTAACCCTACTATCCAAGTTCCTTCCCATAAGCCCAACTATCCAGGATTTTATTTCGAAGTAACCCTACTACCCAGGTTCCTTCTTATAGCACTACTATCGAGGCTTTCATCTCGAAGTAACCCTACTATCCAGGTTCCTTTCCATAAGCCATACTATCCAGGCTTTCATTTTGAAGTAACCCTACTACCCAGGTTCCTTCTCATAGCCCTAATATCTAGGCTTTCATTTCGAAGTAACCCGACTACCCAGGTTCCTTCTCATAGCCCTACTATCCAGGCTTTCATTTCGAAGTAACCCTACTATCCAAGTTCCTTCCCACAAGCCTTACTATCCAGGTTTTCATTTTGAAGTAACTCTACTACCTAGGTTCCTTCTCATAGCCCTACTATCCAGGCTTTCATCTCGAAGTAACCCTACTATCTAGGTTCCTTCCCATAAGCCCAACTATCCAGGCTTTCATTTCGAAGTAACCCCACTATCCAGGTTCCTTCCTATAAGCCCTACTATCAAGGCTTTCATCTCGAAGTAACCCTACTATCCAAGTTCCTTCCCATAAGCCCTACTCTCCAGGCTTTCATTTCGAAGTAACCCTACTACCCAGGTTCCTTCTCATAGCCCTACTATCTAGGTTTTTATCTCGAAGTAACCCTACTATCCATGTTCCTTCCCATACACCCTACTATCCAGGCTTTCATTTCAAAGTAACCTTACTACCCATGTTCCTTCTCATAGCCTTACTATCTAGTCTTTCAATTCGAAGTAACCCTACTACCCAGGTTCCTTCTCATAGCCCTACTATCCAGGCTTTCATCTCGAAGTAACCCTACTATCCATGTTCTTTCCCATAAGCCCTACTATCCGGGCTTTCATCTCGAAGTAACCTTACTACCCAAGTTCCTTCCCATAAGCCCTACTATGCAGGCTTTCATTTCGAAGTAACCCTACTACCCAGGTTCCTTCTCATAGCCCTACTATCCAGGATTTCATCTCGAAGTAACCCTACTATCCAAGTTCCTTCCCATAAGCCCAACTATCCAGGATTTTATTTCGAAGTAACCCTACTACCCAGGTTCCTTCTTATAGCACTACTATCGAGGCTTTCATCTCGAAGTAACCCTACTATCCAGGTTCCTTTCCATAAGCCATACTATCCAGGCTTTCATTTTGAAGTAACCCTACTACCCAGGTTCCTTCTCATAGCCCTAATATCTAGGCTTTCATTTCGAAGTAACCCGACTACCCAGGTTCCTTCTCATAGCCCTACTATCCAGGCTTTCATTTCGAAGTAACCCTACTATCCAAGTTCCTTCCCACAAGCCTTACTATCCAGGTTTTCATTTTGAAGTAACTCTACTACCTAGGTTCCTTCTCATAGCCCTACTATCCAGGCTTTCATCTCGAAGTAACCCTACTATCTAGGTTCCTTCCCATAAGCCCAACTATCCAGGCTTTCATTTCGAAGTAACCCCACTATCCAGGTTCCTTCCTATAAGCCCTACTATCCAGGCTTTCATCTCGAAGTAACCCTACTATCCAAGTTCCTTCCCATAAGCCCTACTCTTGAGGCTTTCATTTCGAAGTAACCCTACTACCCAGGTTCCTTCTCATAGCCCTACTATCCAGGTTTTTATCTCGAAGTAACCCTACTATCCATGTTCCTTCCCATACACCCTACTATCCAGGCTTTCATTTCAAAGTAACCTTACTACCCATGTTCCTTCTCATAGCCTTACTATCTAGGCTTTCAATTCGAAGTAACCCTACTACCCAGGTTCCTTCTCATAGCCATATTATCCAGGCTTTCATTTCGAAGAAACCCTACTACCCAGGTTCCTTCTCATAGCCCTACTATCCATGCTTTCATTTCGAAGTAACCCTACTATCCAGGTTCCTTCCCATAAGCCCTACTATCCAGGATTTCATTTCGAAGTAACCCTACTACCCAGGTTCCTTCTCATAGCCCTACTATCCAGGCTTTCATTTAGAAGTAACCTAACTACCCAGGTTCCTTCTCATAACCCTACTATCCATGCTTTCATTTCGAAGTAACCCTACTATCCAGTTTCCTTCTCATAGCCCTACTATCCAGGCTTTCATCTCGAAGTAACCCCACTATCCAAGTTCTTTCCCATAAGCCCTACTATCCTGGCTTTCATCTCGAAGTAACCTTATTATCCAAGTTCCTTCCCATAAGCCCTACTATCCAGGCTTTCATTTCGAAGTAACCCTACTACCCAGGTTCCTTCTCATAGCCCTACTATCCATGATTTCATCTCGAAGTAACCCTACTATCCAAGTTCCTTCTCATAAGCCCAACTATCCAGGCTTTCATTTCGAAGTAACCCTACTACCCAGGTTCCTTCTCATAGCCCTACTATCCATGCTTTCATCTCGAAGTAACCCTACTATCCAAGTTCCTTCCCATAAGCCATATTATCCAAGCTTTCATTTTGAAGTAACCCTACTACCCAGGTTCCTTCTCATAGCCCTAATATCTAGGCTTTCATTTCGAAGTAACCCTACTACCCAGGTTCCTTCTCATAGCCCTACTATCCAGGCTTTCATTTTAAAGTAACCCTACTAACCAGGTTCCTTCTCATAGCCCTACTATCCAGGCTTTCATCTCGAAGTAACCCTACTATCCAAGTTCTTTCCCATAAGCCCTACTATTCAGGCTTTCATCTCGAAGTAACCTTACTACCCAAGTTCCTTCCCATAAGCCCAACTATCCAGGCTTTCATTTCGAAGTAACCCTACTACCCAGGTTCCTTCTCATAGCTCTACTATCCAGGATTTCATCTCGAAGTAACCCTACTATCCAAGTTCCTTCCCATAAGCCCAACTATCCAGGATTTCATTTCGAAGTAACCCTACTACCAAGGTTCCTTCTCATAGCACTACTATCCAGGCTTTCATCTCAAAGTAACCCTACTATCCAGGTTCCTTCCCATAAGCCATACTATCCAGGCTTTCATCTTGAAGTAACCCTACTACCCAGGTTCCTTCTCATAGCCCTAATATCTAAGCTTTCATTTCGAAGTAACCCTACTACCCAGGTTCCTTCTCATAGCCCTACTATCCAGGATTTCATTTCCAAGTAACCCTACTATCCAAGTTCCTTCCCATAAGCCTTACTATCCAGGTTTTCATTTCGAAGTAACCCTACTACCTAGGTTCCTTCTCATATCCCTACTGTCCAAGCTTTCATCTCAAAGTAACCATACTATCCAGATTCCTTCCCATAAGCCCAACTATTCAGGCTTTCATTTCGAAGTAACCCCTACTATCCAGGTTCCTTCCTATAAGCCCTACTATCCAGGCTTTCATCTCGAAGTAACCCTACTACCCAAGTTCCTTCCCATAAGCCCTACTCTCCAGGCTTTCATTTCGAAGTAACCCTACTACCCAGGTTCCTTCTTATAGCCGTACTATCCAGGATTTTATCTCGAAGTAACCCTACTATCCATGTTCCTTCCCATAAGCCCTACTATCCAGGATTTCATTTCGAAGTAACCTTACTACCCATGTTCCTTCTCATAGCCCTACTATCCAGGCTTTCATTTCGAAGTAACCCTACTACCCAGGTTCCTTCTCATAGTCCTTTTATCCAGGCTTTCATTTCGAAGTAACCCTACTACCTAGGTTCCTTCTCATAGCCCTACTATACAGGCTTTCATTTCGAAGTAACCCTATTGTTGTACCCAAAAATTTTCCCTCCCATATTCCTCAAGATTTGTCAAGAATGATCCTCAAATTGCTCAAAATGGCTCAAGGGTTGTACAGTTAAATCACCTCCTTAGGCAGTCAATTCAAAATGAGGGTTTTGGTTCTTTCAAGGAATTTGAGGTTTTCAATGGTTCAATCAAGTCTCATGGGCCTATATACATTCTCAAGCACCTACATGCCAAGTTTCAAGACTCACAGTGCCAATTTGCACAGTCAAAAGCCCCATTTGATCCACAGTCAACTGCAAGGGCAAAATGGTCATTTTGCAGTCAAAAGTCAGAATTTTTGGTCAACATCTTATTTTGAGTTCACAATCATCATTTGATCAAGTCTTGATCATGATTCCACAAGAATAGCTCAAAAATCATCAAGATGCAAAAGTTACTATTTTTGGACAGTAGAAAAGTCAACTGTACTTTGACAAGGGCATAACTTTTTCATGGTTTATCAGAAAAATCCCATCCAATGCTCATTTTTAAGAGGATGCCATCTCCTACAATCCCTCTTCACACTCCAAGACCTAGAAATGCTCTCACAAAAAGTTACCAATTTTTACATTATAGGTCAATTTCAAAAGTCAACAAAAGTGCACTTTGAGTCAAAGGCCATAACTTGAGATTGGTAAATCCAAATGACATGGGACTAAAGGCATTGGTTAGAGGACTTCAAGATCTTTCCAAAATGTCCAAGAACATGGTCATATGATCAAAATTGAGCAAGTGGTGCATTGGAGAAGTTGGGAAATTTTCATGAATTTACAAAAGTCAACTTTGCTCAAAACACCTTCTTTTTGCTAATGGACCTCAAATCTCTTCTTGAAACTTCACCCCTAACTTATGCACGACCCACCAAGCTGAATGGGATTTATTTTCTTATTTTTATTGATTAATTGGATTTTTAATTAATATTAATTCACTTAATTAATTTAAATTATAAGAAAATAGAAGATTTGATTTTTTAAATCAATTTGTGAAGCAAATATGGTCAAAACATGCTGGCAAATTCGTGCACAAGTCAAAGATACAAAAAAATCCAAATTTGGCAACATTATTCAATCATGAAAAATCAAGAATATTTGATTTTCAATCAAAGATTTAAACATCAATGCACATGGATTGGATCCAAAACTTTGACCTAATTTGATTCTCCTATATGTATGCAAGCTAACCATACCCTAGCACACGATTGAAAGCTGCAGAAACAACCCTGTCATATTCAAGAAATTTCAAGAAAAGTGAAAACCTATTCTTGCAATCTAGGCCAATTCAAGGCGTTCTAATCATTCAAGCACATTGCAGGAGGTTCCAGGAACGTTTTGCAATCAAATTCAGGCATCAAAGCTTAAGGAATCACTGAACACAGTTTCGCGGAGTTAGTGGGGGGTTAAAAACCCCCGCTATTTGATATTATTTATGCAGGACAAACGAATAAGATGATGAGGTGTTGGCATCTGATTGGTTAATTTGAAAAAGCGCGCGTTTGTTTTTATTTTACAGCATATTGAGTTGTTTGCCCATATAATAACTGCCTATTATCCAAATAATAAAAAGGTGCAGGTGGTTGAGTGGTGAGCATATTGGCTTGTGAGCGCTGGGACCTGGGTTCGAATCCCAGGTCCCCCAAAACATTTGTGCTATTTTGTTTCATATATTCACATGTAGGTCTCAAAAGGAAGTCCACCATATGCTTCCATTCCCAAGCGCCAGATGTCTCCAGACATGAATCCAATGGTCATGGGTGAAAGATCATCATGCTCCCTAGTCAACGAGCATGCAGGGAGTCCAGAAAAGTCAAACAGGCTGGATGTAAATGGGCCTGAGAATTGCCAAAGACACCTCCAAAATTGGGCCAGCACCCCCCTGGGTTTATTTTCTTCTTTTCCTTTTATTTTTATTTAATTTGTTTTTATTAATTTTTAATTAACTACTAACTAAAACAATTAATATTTTTTTTAAATAAATTCAGAAAACATGAAAAATATAATATTTTTATTTATTAAATTTAATTAGTTATTTTTGTAAATAAATAATTAATTAATTAATTTAGTTTTAATTAGGTTAATTCTAACTTTTTTGCAATAATTTAAAATCAATGTAGAATTAGGGTTCTTAACTTTTAACCATCTTTTATTTTTTCCCTTAAAAAATATTCAAAACTCAAAAAATATCTTTCTTTTATTTAATTAATTAATTAGTCTAGGTTTAATTTAATTAAATACAAAAATTCATAAAAATCTCTTTCTTTCTCAAAAAAGGGTCAAAACCCTAAAAAACTCTCTGATTCAATTTTTCTCGCGCGTATGATTATTTTTTATTCCTATTATTTTTGTCCATATTATGTATTTGCTCCGAGGATGTAATAGCTTTAATTAGGACCCTTTTTTTTATCGCTTTCCTTTAATTTTCCGCAATTTACTTTTTCAAGGGTTTGTTTTTGGCGATGTAAATACTCGACGCCTTGTAATAGTTTAGTTTTATTTTCCGCAACTATTAACTGCTAGATGTATGTTAACTAGGCTATGCATGACAAGACTTCTCTTAAATTAAAATCAACCCGTAGCTCACCATAACATGTACAAAGATAACATAACTGAAACCTGAAACACCTGCACATGCCACTCCTAGGGTACGCCTCACTTGGTTGCCTCAACGTGGTAATTGAGTATAGGGTGTTTTAGAGGTTGCCCTCCTCTCTAAAGATCAAAGTTGCCTCGAAACGGTTACCTCGATAAAAAATGATCTAGGACATTAGGGTTACCGCTAAGGCGTCCTACCATTGCTTTAGTGACCACATGTCCATTAATCGAATTGACCCGAAAACTCCAACGACGGTGCTACCTACTTCTCAATAGTGGGATGGTACTGTCTAAAGGACATTTACAAAGCTTAATTTCTTTTGAGTAGGTAGAGGTTCTCAGGTACTTGCTCTTTCAAAACAAAAAATACTTTTCGCACTTACACTTTTCAAACAAAGTTTTCAAACAAACACTACATACACTCTTGAGGACAGATACAAGAGTTAAATCGAATTTTTCAAACAAAACTTTTTCAAAACCCACAAACACAAGAAAAGCAGAACATTTTGAAAACATAGTGAGCAAGTACCTAAGAGCCCATGGATAACCACGGATAGAAAGGGTGCTAACACCTTCCCTTTCTATAATCTACCTCTCGAATTCGAGAAACATCTCGAAAAGGAATTTTGTTGTGCTTTTGTCCTTTCCTTGTTGGAGAAAATAAAAGACGGTGGCGACTCTTGCTTACCGCGACATTTTGCAAAAACAAACGCAAACGCGAACCAGCATTCCAAAACAGTCAGTTCTCATTCCCACCGATCACACCTATTATCCAGGTTCCTTCCCATAAGCCCTACTATCCAGGCTTTCATTTCGAAGTAACCCTACTACCCAGGTTCCTTCTCATAGCCCTACTATCCAGGCTTTCATTTCGAAGTAACCCTACTACCCAGGTTCCTTCTCATAGCCCTACTATCCATGCTTTAATTTTGAAGTAACCCTACTACCCAATTTCCTTCTTATAGCCCTACTATCCAGGCTTTCATCTCGAAGTAACCCTACTATTCAAGTTCCTTCCTATAAGCCCTACTATCCAGGCTTTCATCTCGAAGTAACCCTACTATCCAAGTTCCTTCCCAAAAGCCCTATTATCCAGGTTTTCATTTCGAAGTAACCCTACTACCCAGGTTCCTTCTCATAGCCCTACTATCAAGGCTTTCATCTCAAAGTAACCCTACTATCCAAGTTCCTTCCCATAAGCCCTACTATCCAGGCTTTCATTTCGAAGTAACCCTACTACCCAGGTTCCTTTTCATAGCCCTACTATCCAGGCTTTCATCTCGAAGTAACCCTACTATCCAGGTTCCTTCCTATAATCCCTACTATCCAGGCTTTCTTTTTGAAGTAACCCTACTACCCAGGTTCCTTCTCATAGCCCTACTATCCAGGCATTCATTTTGAAGTAACCCTACTACCCAGGTTCCTTCTCATAGCCCTACTATCCAGGCTTTCATTTCGAAGTAACCTTACTATCCAAGTTCCTTCCCATACGCCCTACTATCCAGGCTTTCATTTTGAAGTAACCCTACTACCCACGTTCCTTCTCATAGCCCTCCTATCCAGGCTTTCATCTCAAAGTAACCCTATTATCCCGGTTCCTTCCCATAAGCCCTACTATCCAGGCTTTCATTTCGAAGTAACCCTACTATCCAGGTTCCTTCCCATAAGCCCTACTATCCAGGCTTTCATCTCGAATTAACACTACTATCCAAGTTCCTTCCCATAAGCCCTACTATCCAGGCTTTCATTTCGAAGTAACCCTACTACCCAGGTTCCTTCTCATAGCCCTACTATCCAGGATTTCATTTCGAAGTAAACCTACTACACAGGTTCCTTCTCATAGCCCTACTATCCAGGCTTTCATTTCGAAGTAACCCTACTACCCAGGTTCCTTCTCATAGCCCTACTATCCAGGATTTCATCTCGAAGTAACCCTACTATCTAGGTTCCTTCCCATAAGCCCTACTATCCAGGCTTTCATTTCGAAGTAACCCTACTACCCAGGTTCCTTCTCATAGCCCTACTATCCAGGCTTTCATTTCGAAGTAACCCAACTACCCAGGTTCCTTCTCATAGCCCTACTATCCAGGCTTTCATTTCAAAGTAACCCTACTACCTAGGTTCCTTCTCATAGCCCTACTATCCAGGATTTTATCTCGAAGTAACCCTACTATCCAAGTTCTTTCCCATAAGCCCTACTATCCAGGCTTTCATCTCGAAGTAACCTTACTATCTAAGTTCCTTCCCATAAGCCCTACTATCCAGGCTTTCATTTCGAAGTAACCCTACTACCCAGGTTCCTTCTCATAGCCCTACTATCCAGGCTTTCATCTCGAAGTAACCCTACTATTCAAGTTCCTTCCCATAAGCCATACTATCCAGGCTTTCATTTTGAAGTAACCCTACTACCCAGGTTCCTTCTCATAGCCCTAATATCTAGGCTTTCATTTCGAAGTAACCATACTACTCAGGTTCCTTCTCATAGCCCTACTATCCAGGCTTTTATTTCAAAGTAACCCTACTACCCAGGTTCCTTCTCATAGCCCTATTATCCAGGCTTTCATCTCGAAGTAACCTTACTACCCATGTTCCTTCCCATAAGCCCTACTATCCAGGCTTTCATTACGAAGTAACCCTACTACCCAGGTTCCTTCTCATAGCCCTACTATCCAGGATTTCATCTCATAGTAACCCTACTATCCAAGTTCCTTCCCATAAGCCCAACTATCCAGGATTTCATTTCGAAGTAACCCTACTACCCAGGTTCCTTCTCATAGCACTACTATCCAGGCTTTCATCTTGAAGTAACCCTACTATCCAGGTTCCTTCCCATAAGCCATATTATCCAGGCTTTCATTTTGAAGTAACCCTACTACCCAGGTTCCTTATCATAGCCCTAATATCTAGGCTTTTATTTCAAAATAACCCTACTACCCAGGTTCCTTCTCATAGCCCTACTATCCAGGCTTTCATTTCGAAGTAACCCTACTATCCAAGTTCCTTCCCATAAGCCTTACTATCCAGGTTTTCATTTCGAAGTAACCCTAATACCTAGGTTCCTTCTCATAGCCCTACTATCCAGGCTTTCATCTCGAAGTAACCCTACTATCCAGGTTCCTTCCCATAAGCCCAACTATCCAGGCTTTCATTTCGAAGTAACCCTACTATCTAGGTTCCTTCCTATAAGCCCTACTATCCAGGCTTTCATATCGAAGTAACCCTACTATCCAAGTTCCTTCCCATAAGCCCTACTCTCCAAGTTTTCATTTCGAAGTAACCCTACTACCCAGGTTCCTTCTCATAGCCCTACTATCAAGGATTTTATCTCGAAGTAACCATACTATCCATCTTCCTTCCCATACACCCTACTATCTAGGCTTTCATTTCGAAGTAACCTTACTACCCATGGCCCTTTTCATAGCCCTACTATCAAGGCTTTCATTTCGAAGTAACCCTGCTACCCAGGTTCCTTCTCATAGCCCTACTATCCAGGCTTTCATTTAGAAGTAACCCAACTACCCAGGTTCCTTCTCATAGCCCTACTATCCATGCTTTCATTTCGAAGTAACCATACTACCCAGTTTCCTTCTTATATCCCTACTATCCAGGCTTTCATCTCGAAGTAACCCTACTATCCAAGTTCCTTCCCATAAGCCCTACTATCCAGGCTTTCATCTCGAAGTAACCCTACTATCCAAGTTCCTTCCCAAAAGCACTATTATCCAGGCTTTCATTTCGAAGTAACCCTACTACCCAAGTTCCTTCTCATAGCCCTACTATCAAGGCTTTGATCTCAAAGTAACCCTACAATCCAAGTTCCTTCCCATAAGCCCTACTATCCAGGCTTTCATTTCGAAGTAACCCTACTACCCAGGTTCCTTCTCATAGCCCTACTATCCAGGCTTTCATCTCGAAGTAACCCTACTATCCAGGTTCCTTCCTATAAGCCCTACTATCCAGGCTTTCTTTTCGAAGTAACCCTACTACCCAGGTTCCTTGTCATAGCCCTACTATCCAGGCATTCATTTCGAAGTAACCCTACTACCCAGGTTCCTTCTCATAGCCCTACTATCCAGGCTTTCATTTCGAAGTAACCCTACTATCCAAGTTCCTTCCCATAAGCCCTACTATCCAGGCTTTCATTTTGAAGTAACCCTACTACCCATGTTCCTTCTCATAGCCCTAATATCCAGGCTTTCATCTCAAAGTAACCCTACTATCCAGGTTCCTTCCCATAAGCTCTACTATCCAGGCTTTCATTTTGAAGTAATCCTACTATCCAGGTTCCTTCCCATAAGCCATACTATCCAGGATTTCATCTCGAAGTAACCCTACTATCTAAGTTCCTTCCCATAAGCCCTACTATCCAGGCTTTCATTTCGAAGTAACCCTACTACCCATGTTCCTTCTCATAGCCCTACTATCCAGGCTTTCATATCGAAGTAACCCTACTATCCATGTTCCTTCCTATAAGCCCTACTATCCAGGATTTCATTTCGAAGTAACCCTACTACCCATGGTCCTTCTCATAGCCCTACTATCCAGGATTTTATTTCGAAGTAACCCTACTACCCAGGTTCCTTCTCATAACCCTATTATCCAGGCTTTCATTTCTAAGTAACCCTACTACACAGGTTCCTTCTTATAGCCCTACTATTCATGCTTTCATTTCGAAGTAACCCTACTATCCAGGTTCCTTCCCATAAGCCCTACGATCCAGGCTTTCATCTCGAAGTAACCCTACTATCCAGGATTTCATCTCGAAGTAACCTTAATATCCAGGCTTTTATCTCGAAGTAATCCTACTATCTAGGTTCCTTCTCCCTTACCTCCAGACAACAGTTTTCAACACTGTAAGGCCCGGATCCGACCAGATACGGTCGATTTCATATTTTCCCAGTAAGTCGTTGTATAGCCTGGACCCTGACCAGGTATACATTCTACTTTCACCTCCTCAATCAAGAGTTAATTCCCCAGTAGAGTAATGGACAACCGAAGCTCCTAGACTCTATTTCCCAGGACATAAATCAACCTTCCCCGGTGAAGTCCTCCTCAACAGCAGGTACAGGAATTATCGCCAAGGAATCTCTTATGCAACCGGTCTTTTCTGGATGGCATCTTTAAGCCCATCTCCGATGATTCTCGATCGCCTTCCAAATGGAATCTGTAAGCCTATTCCCGATATCACCAATCAGTATTACTTCATGCGAGTGCAAATTTCTGGGCACTCTAGTGTTCAATTATCTTCCACCTTCAGATCACGAAAGGCAGACCAGCCAATCTACATCCTCAGGCTTAAGAAGATTGAACATGGGCAGATGTTGTACCCCAAAATTTTCCCTCTCATTTCTCAAAGGATCATCATGGACCCTCGGGTTTGCTTCTATCGAGTTTAAAGTCTTGAATTACAACTTTTCAAGAAAATCATTCACAAGGGCAAAATGGTCAAAAGCACACTGAAAAGTCAAACTTTGAATTTTAGATCAAAAATCAAGTTTCAAAAATTAATCAAGAGATGAAATTGGTTCATCAAAAATCAGAAGTCAGAAATTACTTTGAAAAAATCAAATTTCTAAACATTTAGAAAATTTTCTAAGTGTTAAGAGAATATGATACTTCAGAACTTCTGAGCTAACCTCCACGCAGGTGCAGTCAGAATTTGCAAACATGGTTCAGAACATGATTCTTCAATCAGAACATGACTCTTCAGCATATGCTTTGATCAGAGCATCACCCTTTAAGTTTCACTCTGGTCTTCTTCGATCAGAACATCACAAAGCCCCAAAACCTTGTTTGAGCAGCATGCTGCACTACTATAGCACAGTCCTGCAACCAGCTTCCATAACACTCCAAATTGTTGCTGATCTAGTCCACGCCTGCGTTTTTCATAAACCCTATATTTGCACCAAATTAGCATACAAAAACTGTGATTAAAAAGCAATAGAACAATATACCAAAAAGGTTTAAATCCCATTTGTTTCCCCCCCCCCAAAACTACAGCAAACCCATCTATAAATAATTGGCTCTATCACACGTTAAAGGGGCTGGCTTTTGGAGAGAGAAAAATTGTCAAAAGAGAGAAAAGAAAACTGTGAAACCCTTTGTAAAAATCCAGAAATCCCAAACAGAAAACCAAACCTTTGTTCTTTCCTTTGCATCAAAGAACTTAGTATTTTCTCTTCCGTTATTCTTGTTGACTCTAGAACATCTGAAGGCAACAACTCAAGTTCCAAGCATACGCTTCAGATTCAAGGTAAGTCCTTCTGACTTTTCATCTTTTCATTCAGAACATCATTAAAATATGTAAATATCATAGTATTGATGTTGTCCATATCATTGCATAAGTAGAAAAGAATTATGGATCAGAACTTCTTGATTAGGGCTAGGCTCATATTTAGGATTAGAACTTCTATAAACTGTTGTGGTTTTATCCTTCTTATTTGTTGTTTGTTAAGAACTGAATAAATTGCTAATGTGATGATTAATATGAGGAAAGAGTTGAAAGGTGGCACAGAACGTCTAATTTCCACTCACTGTTTTAGCACAACACAGAACTTTTGAGTTCTCCTTACTGTTAAACACACTGAACTTCTGATGTTTTCTCACTGTTTAAACACACTGAACTTCTGATTTTCATACGCTGATAACACATTGAACTTCTGATGTTCACTCACTGTCTTAGCACAATACATAACTTCTGAGTTCTTACCACTGTTTTAACACGTACAAAGCTTATAAGATTTTCTCACTGCTCTCACATTCAGAACTTCAGCACATACAACACAGAACTTATATGTTTTCCCTTTAACGTTTCTTGCAGGACCTCAGAGTGTATCAACCCAGAACTTCTGATTTCTCTGATATTTCTTGCTGAACCACAACGCGCCCATCATCAGAACTTCTGATCCCCTTTGCTTTGCTTTCAGCAACATGCTGATTCTTTTCTCTCGTTATTTTCCTTTTTATCATTTTTAGCGTTAACATCCTTTTTATTAATATATAAAAAACAGACATAAAAAATATTTTATTTTTAGTTAATTTATTTCCTTTTTCTTATTCATTAAGACGAAAAACCATTTTCAAAAACAAATCCTTTTTCTTTCTTGCATTGTACATTTCAACATAGTTGTAATAGTTAAATAGGATTCAAATTCTTATAACCCCCCATTTGTAAATTTGTACCCCCATCCCTAAATATTGTAATAGCGTAGGACTTTATATTTGTGCAATTTATCGGTTTTCAAATATAATGCTAGTAATTAGGGTGTGTATAGCAAGACACGAAATCAACAAATAGATCACCCTAATCAAGACTAAATGCATGCAATCAAACACACTTTGCACACACACACACTTAGGGTAATCTCACTTGTCGCCTATCAGAAATTAGTCATGTCCCTCGAACATGGGCGTTTTTGGCAAAAGACCCTCGATAAAAGATCGTAGTCCCTCGATGACTCTCAATATTGCGTTCGGTAAATGATCTAGTCCCTAAAACGACATTGCTAAAACGTCCCATAGGTTGCCTTCTATGACTATACAAACGTCCAACGCCCGTCCCTTCACATCCAACGATGGGGTTGCTTACAAAAACAATGGTAAGATAACAACATCTAAAAGAGGAGGAAAAGAACGTTGTAGACCTTTTGAGTAGGTAGATTCACTCCTAGTTGCTCGCTTGCTCACAACCAAACATTTTACACCAACATTTTCACATTAAAACCTTTTTCTCAAAAGATAAAAGTTTTTTATATACGTTCTTATAGAGACGAGATCCATTACAAAAATAGCTTTTCAAGAACACTTTCAAAAAACACATTCCACAAACACCTCTTTGAACTATTTTCGAAACAACACTTTGTACGCGTTCTTATAGAAACAAGAACCATTACAAAGACATATTCAAAATATTTTCAAACCCATAACATAAAGCATACTTTCGAACAAAGCAAGTGATCTAGAAAGTAACTAAGAGCCCATGGAAAACCATGGATGAAAAGGATGCTAATACCTCCCCTTTTCATAATCTACCCCCCGAACTCAAGAAAACATCTCTAAAGGTCTTTCATGTTCTTTTCAGCCTTTCCTTACTGGATAAAAGAAAAGTCGGTGGCGACTCTCCCACCGTATCACAGGTTGCCACACTCCTTTCACTGCTAGACTGTGCTTCAATTGTATAAATAATATGGCTGAATATGAAGCATGCATTTTCGGTCTGAAGGCTGCCATTGATTTAAGGATCAAACATTTGAATTTATTCAGAGATTCTGCTCTAGTGATTAGCCAAGTAAAAGGATATTGGGACACTAAACATCCTAATCTCATTCCTTACAAGGAGCTTGTGCTATCTCCGATTCCATACTTCGAAAAAATCACCTTTAAACACTTCCCTAGAGAAGAAAATCAGTTAGCCGATGCTTTGGCCATAATGTCTTCTATGTTCAAGGTAAAATGGGACAACAAAGCTCCTATGATTACAATTGAGAGATTTAACGAACCTATACACTGCTATGAGCTTGACACTGACACAGAGAAGCCATGGTACCATGAGGTGAAGAGGTACCTTGAAGCGCAAGAGTATCCCGAAGGAGCTTCCATCAATGATAAAAAATTCTTACGAAGATTTTCAGCCAAATTCTTCCTAAGCAATGGAACCCTGTACAAACGCAACCATGATTCTACTCTACTCCGATGTGTGGACAAGAAGGAGGCAGATAAAATTATGGAAGACATGCATGATGGTCTCTTTGGGACTCATCTAGCGGACATACTATGGCCAAGAAAATCCTGAGAGCTGGTTACTATTGGTCAACCATGGAAACTGATTGCCATCATCACTCAAGGACATGCCACAAGTGCCAAATCTATGCTGACAAGGTCCATGTGCCTCCTTTTCCTCTAAATGTCATGACTGCTCCGTGGCCGTTTGCAATGTGGGGCATTGACATGATTGGAGAGATTAAACCTACTGCTTCCAATGGACATCACTTCATTCTTGTCGCTATTGATTATTTTACCAAATGGGTCGGAGCTACCTCATTTGCCTCAGTCACAAAGAACGTTGTAGCTAGATTCATCAAACATAACCTCATCTACCGCTATGGTATCCACGAAAGGATCATCACTGACAATGGAACCAATCTCAATAATGCTATGATTACAGAACTTTGCACTCAGTTCAAAATCAAGCATCACAATTCTTGTCCTTATAGACCTAAAATGAATGGAGCAATGGAAGCAGCCAACAAAAATATTAAGAAGATTGTGCAAAAGATGGTAGTAACCTACAAAGACTGGGATACCGTTTGCTCTTCATGGCTACCATACTTCAGCTCGGACATCTACTGGGGCAACTCCTTTTTCTTTGGTCTATGGAATGGAAGTTGTCCTTCCAGTGGAAGTTCAAATTCCCTCCCTAAGGATTATGAATGAAGCCGTCCTAGGCGAAGACGAATGGACTCAGACAAGATTGGATCAGTTGAACTTGATCGATGAAAAGCGAATGGATGTTGTCTGTCATGGTCAGATGTACCAGAAACGTATGAACAAGACTTTCAACAAAAATACCAGGCCTCGAGTATATCAAGCAGGTGACTTGGTAATAAAGCGCATCATTCTTCCACAAGGCGACCCCAGGGGCAAATGGACTCCTACTTATGAAGGGCCATTTGTTGTCAAGAAAGTTTTCTCAGGTGGTGCCATGATGCTGACTATTATGGACGGTGAAGATTTCCTACATCCTGTGAACGCAGACCTAGTAAAAAAGTACTACGCATAAGAGACCCTCTAGGTTGACACACATATGAAAGATAAGGGCATCCCGGCAAACCAAAGGTTTGGGCAAAAATTAGGGATATATGCAAAAGATTATACACCCGGAAAGTCGAAAACCCGAAAGGGCGATTTGGGAAAAATTGGGTATCCTGGTGGGCTGAAAACCCGAAAGGGCGGTCCAGGTAAAAGTTAAGGATTGAAAGCGTATAACTATGTCCCGTGGAATCACCACAGTCGACTTTATTACCAAGATCCGAGTTCAAACGGTCCAAGATCAATCCAATCAACTTCTATCAATGGCAAGGGACGTTCGAAGACATTGGGGGCAATAGTAGGGTTGGAACACAATTAGATCACTTTCACATGGCTATTATTTTTTGTTTTCACTATGTACACTTTTCGTTTCTTTTGGAATTTCCATATTATTAGGATCTCTGTCTCTTTGTACGAAAAAACCTATTCATGGGCAAAACATCAATACAAATATACTTTGAAGTACAAACTTTGTATTTTCTCTATTTTGAGTGTAAAGATGTCCAACGACTAAAATTGAATAAACATATGCATATGAACATGATTAAACTTTTAGCAAATATATGTTCCAAAACAGTGACAAGCATCTCCTTAATTACATTTGAGATATCCCCACATGTTTATTTCATTAGCATTATCCTTACAAATTTGGATTCATAAGCTCCCAGCCAGAGTTTCAATCTCTCAACAACCTTCTACCCAGTTGAGTTTGGTCTTAAAAGAAGAAGTCTTATGGAGTTCTTCTTAAAGAATTCACCTTGCCAACAGGTCATCAAATATTCCCTCCAACAGGGTTTATTCCCCAACAAAACAATACACTCCCCAACAGAATCATTCCTATTCAAACAATCTTCAGTTACTATGAAGCCTAGACCCGACCAGATAATAGTTTAATTTCTTGAAGTATTGTGAAGCCTGGACCCGACCAGACAAGGGTTTAACTTCTTTTCCCCAGTAGAGTTTTCCTCTACCCCCAGAAAGTTACCGTGAAGCCTAGACCCGACCAGATATCAGTTCAACTCCATCCTTTCAAACAAGTTACTGTAAAGCCTGGACCTGACCAGATATCAGTTCAACTTCATCCTTTAAAATAAGTTACTGTAAAGCCTGGACCCGACTAGATATCACTTCAACTTCATCCTTTCCAGCAAGTTACTGCAAAACCTGGACCCGACCAGATATCAGTTTAACTTCATCCTTTCAAACAAGTTGCTGTAAAGCCTGGACCCGACCAGATATCAGTTCAACTTCATCCTTTCAAGCAAGTTACTGCAAAACCTGGACCTGACCAGATATCAGTTCAACTTCATTCGTTCAAGCAAGTTACTGTAAAGCCTGTACCCGACCAAATATCAGTTGAACTTCATCCTTTCAAGCAAGTTACTGTAAAGCCTGGACCCGACCAGATATCAGTTTAACTTCCTCCTTTCAAGCAAGTTACTGCAAAGCCTGGACCCAACCATATATCAATTCAACTTCATCCTTTCGAGTAAGTTACTGTGAAGCCTAGACCCGACCAGATATCAGTTCAACTTCATCCTTTCAAGTAAGTTATTGTGAAGCCTGGAGACCGACCAGATAAGAATTAACTTCATCCACCTCAGAAATCTTCTTTGAAACCTGGAATTTGACCAGATAGTAATTTAATATTAGTAAGTTGTTGTGAAGCCTGGAATTCGACCAGATAATAGTTTAACTTCACTCTCCCAAGTAACTTCCTGCAAAGCCTGGAATCCGACCAGATAACAGTTAATTTTAATCTTCCTCGATAAGTCGCTGTGAAGCCTGAAATACGACCAGATAATAGTCAACTTCATTATTCCCAAAAAATTGTTGCCAAGCCTGGATTTCGACCAAATAACAGCTAACTTTCAATGCTCTCCAGTCAGGAATAATTCCCCAGTAGAGAAGTAGACAACTAAAATTCATGAACATTATTCCTCCAAGCAGAAATCAGCACTCCCCACAGATTTTCCTCATGTAAAGAGCCAAAGTTAATATTCCCCAGCAGATTTCTCCTCAAATAATAAAACAGGAATTCCCAGTGAAAACGTTCTAAACAAAGTTGAAGATACACCTACTTTCCAACAACAGTTTGGGATTTAGCCTCCCAAGGTTCCTCGACATGTTGTCAAGGACTTATTTTCCTAGACAAAGACACACTGCAATAAACGCATCACATTCATAAACCATAACGCATACAACATAATCCCCTTTATTTTGAGAACATCATTACACCATGCATACATCTGCATGCAACTAATCCTCTTCCTTGCAGAAAAAGTAAAAACAGGCAAAAGACATCTACTATTTCAGTATAAATCAACCAAAAGATTTATCCTGATACCCCCCCAGTCACTCTGGATGGCATCTATAAGCCCATCTCCGACAACTCTCCATCTTATCCCCAAATGGAATCATTAAGCCCATTTCCTACACAATCAACTAACACATCATCGAGTGTAAATTTTCGGGCACTTTAGTGTTCAATCATCTTCCATCTTCAAGTCAAGAATGACGGGCTCGCAAATATAACTCTTCAGGTTTAAGAAGATTGAATAGGGGCAGCTGTTGGACCCTAAAATTTTCCCTCTCATTTCTCAAGAATTTTCTCACAAGATCTCCCATGACTCAAGTTTGTAGCACTGATACATCAATTTAGGTTTGGAATTGGCACAAGGGAAAAATGGTCAAAATGCACACTGAAAAGACAAACTTTGACTTTTTAATCAAAATCAAGTTTTCAAGAATCAAATTTCATCAAGACATGGTAGAAAATGAGGTTGTTTCATCAAGAAAATAAAAACTCAAAATTACTTTGGGAAAGTCAAAGTTCTGAACACTTGGAATTTTTTCTAAGTGTTAAGAAAATATGATAAGTTCATAACTTTTGGCCAGATTTTCATCATGATGCAAGATGATTCAGGAAGAACTTCTGACATGGAAGTTATAGATGTCAATGAGATCTAAAACATTGCTGAACAGAAATTCTCCTAGAAATGCTGGGATTTCAAGTTATAAATCCTTGAAGACACGTCCATGAAACTAAAACAATTAGTAGATTCTGAGTATTTCCAAGTCAGAGTTTGCAAAGATGATTCAAAGAGGGATTACAAAGCATGTTACAAGCTTTCTGAAAAGTCTGAGAACTCCTTCAGATCATGTTGGAGCAGGGAGATTCAAATATTAGAAGTTGGACATTTGTTCTTAATCTAAGTTACGTTTATGCTGAACTTCTGATCCAGTTTCAAGCTAGGATGCATAATCTCATGTTGTAGGCCTTCTTGCTTGTTAAATCTCATAATGATTTAATGCTCACACCAACTTTTGAGTATTTATCCCAGTGTTTAAGCCTTTATCCAAAAGGTCTTCCCACGTGTGGTATAAAAGTACCACTGCTGTCCTTGAAAAGTAAACTTTTGTACAAAGTTTATTTTGAGCCCATACTTTACTTTGTTTCTGAGTGTTCTTCCCCACAAATCATGCCTACAAACTCGGATTAGGTGTGTTTAAAGCTGCTAACCACCCTACCTTGCCTTGAAATATGCTTGTCTAAACTTATTTCAAAAACAAGTCAACGATCCATAACACATGATGGTTGTACTCCTGATTTCTCCAAGCTTCTAAATCCCTTGCCTATAAATTAAACTTCATTTGCAAACTGAGGGAGGAGGATTGAAAAAAAGCCCTGAAACCTTGCTGAAAATTCCCAAGAACCTGAAACTGCAATACAAACACAAAACCTGCTAGTTTCTGATTTTTGCATCCAAACTCTGATTTTCCTTGTGCGTTTCTTGGCCGAATCATCCACACAGTTTCTAATATACACGTAGAAGCCTTCCCAACTTCTGTTTTCAAACTGTAATACAGTCTTCACCACTCTCCATTTCAAGAATTAGAGCTTTGCATTTTGACTGCTCCAGAGCATGCCAACCAACCATAATAAAAGTTAAGGGTTGTTTTAGCTTTCTGGGAACTTGAGGAAGCTGACCAGAACATCACAGCAGTCTGAACCAGGCTCTAACTCACAGAATAATTTCTGACTGCAAGGTAAGTTTCTTCTGATTTTCATCTCATTATTTAGGCATTGTTATACTTGCAATTTCAAAGACACAATGTAGATATCATGGCTCTGAATCTGTACATATTTATAGACTTCATTTATTTGGCCTAGGTAGAGAGAATTTCATATCAGAACTTTTTGAGGAAATTAGGGTTCAGAATTCGGCTTAGCAAAATTCATGCTTGCTTCTGGTTTACAGTTTTGATGCTTTGTATTTCTGAAACCATGATGAAATTTTCCATAACTTCTATGTTTGCATTTTCCATTTTTGTTGAGAAATGATTATGTTGCAGATACTCTAGCTGGCACAAAGAAGGAGATGAAGTTCATCATCAGAACTTACTTTGTAATATATGTTTATGTTTTTGCTTCTAATACCAGATGTATAGCCACCCCAATGGTAGAGAGCGCGCACATAAAGCATTAGTGTTAAGGGTCCAGAGTTCTAGTCCCAGAAGCACCTTTTACGTTTATTTCTACACAATTTTACCCCATTATTTGTCAAACAATAATCCTGGACCAGAACTTCTAGATAAACCCCTCTATTTGTTTGTCAAAACAGTACTCCTGGACAAGAACATCTACATATTCTCATCCAACAACATTGAAACCTCACTTACCCATTATCAGAACTTCTAGCCTTCCAGTAACACTAGAACTTCTAGATGTCCAGCTGCATCAGAACTTCTAGGCTCTCTCAGCAATCAGAACTTCTAGGCTTTCCTTTGTTCCCAACAACTCCATAACTTTAGTGCGTCTGGATCCAGAACTTATGGCTTTCCTTATTTCTGCTAATATTTTCTTTCTGATTTGCAGCGCGCCTGAGTCAGAAGTTCTACTCTCTCTTATTTCTATTCTTTCAGCAACGCGCTGACTCTAATTCTCATTCTCTTATAATTTTTATCATCACTTTCATTTTCATTAATCAAAAACACCAAAAATACCTTATATTCATATACTTTGCTTTATTCTTTTAAAACAAAAAGGCTAAAAACATTTCCTTAAGCAAATTTATTTATTCTCTTAACCAAAACAAAACAAATCTATTTTACATTTCAATTCTTGTATATTATTTCAATATGGTTGTAATAGATAATTAGGAATTTAATTTCTTGCAACCCCCATTTGTAAATTTGTACACCCCATTCCCCAAGTGATTGTAATAGCGTAGGATATTTACTTTCCGCAATTTATCGCTTTCATACAAATGCTAGTAATTAAGGTTTGTATGGAAAGATAAAATAAATCTTAGAAAACACTAACACAAGATAAACCAAGCCTGAAATACAAACACTTGCACACTTGTACCTCTAGGATTAACTCCACTTGTTGCCTTATGAAAAAATGGTCATGTTACGCATGTGAGGAGTCTTAGCAAAACAATCAAAAATACAAGATCACAGTCCCTCGATGACGCTTCGAATGTTGCCTTACAAATGATCTTAGTCCCTCAAGAGAAATGATAAGATATCTCACAACATTGCTATCATGACTATACGATGACCTGTGCTCGTCCCTTCACATCCAAAGATAAGGCTTCTTAACAATCAATGGTAAGATAAAAACATCTAAATGAGGAGTAAAAGAACAAAGACTTTTGAGTAGGTAGAAACATTCTTAGTTGCTTGCTCATCTTCAAACACAAACATCTTTCTAAATGCACCAAAACTTTCCATGAAATATTTTCAAAAGTTCAACACTTTGTATACATTCTTACAGAGACGAGAATCATTACAAAGTTTACCTAAACGAATGCGCTTTTCAAAAATACTTTCAAAACCCACCACAAAGCACACTTTCAAACAAAAGAAATGATATAGCAAGCAACTAAGAGCCCATAGATAACTATGGATGAAAATGGCGCTAACACCTTCCCTTTTCATAATCTACCCCCCCCCCCCCCCCGAACTCAAGAAAATAATCTCAAAGGTCCTTCCTGTTCTTTTCACCCTTTCCTTATAGGATAAAAGAAAAGTCAGTGGCGACTCTTGCTATCCGCAACAATTGCGATCAAACACAAAACACCCAAGTCAGTTCTCCCACCGTATTATAGAACTGGCGACTCTGCTGGGGAAAATCTTAAAAGTGGGGTTACCTTAGGGCTAGATCACCTTTACTTACTTTTCTTTGTTTGACTTGTTTGCTTTACATTATGGTTCCTTGTTTGGGCTTGTTTTAATCCTCTACCTGGATCTGGGGACACCTTTTAGGTAAGTAGCAATAAGTTATGGAAACTGTGCAGGGTATACCGACATAGTTTAAGCAATAGCTATATTAGTGTGACACATTTTGGTACTGGTAGCCCTTGAGTAGTCAAGGAGAATACGGGGCCGCTGTGTGGTGTCATAAAGCACTAACTGACTTTAGAACCTTTACTTGAACTACTTGGCCTTTAGGAAGTAGTGAGGTAGCCAGATTCGGTGCAGTCCGAAGTTGGTTGTTAATCTAAACTACGCTTATTGAGATCGGAATTTAGGGATATTTTGATTGCCATTAAAGAGGCTTGCGCTGAAACAATGCCCGATGAAGAAAGACCAGCGATATTGAGATCCCCTAGAACCTGATTACTTTCTAGGACAGGTTGAACCAACTAAACTTCAAGAGGGTACTTATCTACGAACCTCATACAAGCCTAAACCTAAGGACTTGTTTTCTTTTTGTGTATATGCTTACTTGTACATAACATCATACCATTGCATTTGCGCTAACCATTTCAAGGACTTTTTGGGATTTATCTTTGTTCTGTTTTGTAGGACATGGCTTTCACCCACAGGAATACTATCCAAGTCAATATCGTAAGAATTCCTTCTCAACTCAAAGAGTTAGCATCAAGGGTTTCTGAGAGTTCTTCATTCACCGAAATACATGGTCGACTCCTAAACTTGGTTACCTCGAGCATTGATAAAGACATGATGAAGGTGATTTTCCAGCTCTTCGACTATATAACCATTGCTTTACCTTCCCCGATTACCAGCTTGTACCTATTATGGAATAATTCTCTCAACTCTTGGGACTTCCTATTCTCAATCAACTACCTTTTAATGGTATTGAAAGATACCCAAGCCCTAGAGAGATTCCCCGAGCTCTTCACTTGCAACAATCTGATGTCACGGCTAATTGGGAAACAAGAAGTGGTGTCAAAGGGTTCCTAGCCAAGTTCTTGTTGGAGAAAGCTCAAGATTGTTGTAACACTCTAAATTTACAAGCCTTTGAAGAAATCTTGGCCCTTCTCATCTATGGGATGGTACTATTTCCAAATCCTGACCAACTTATAGATGTGAATGTTGTCAAAATCTTCATATCTTGCAATTTTGTGCCTACTTTATTGGGAGATATCCTGCATTCTCTCCACTCTCGTACCATGAAGAGAAGAGGAGCCCTCATGTGTTGCACCCCTCTATTGGCTAGGTGGTTTGTTTCGCACCTCCCCCGATCCGTGGTGAAGAACGAGCAAGGTTTGAGGTGGTCTAATAGGTTGATGTCACTCAGACATTCGGATATTCACTGGTGCTCTCGATCCTTGGAGAACATTACTATCATCGACCGTTGTTGGTAATTCCCTAATGTCCCTTTGCTTGGAATTAAGGGAGGTATCACTTACAACCCTTGCTTAGATTTACGACAGTTTGGGTTTGCTCGAAGAGATGGTCCTCATGATATGCTCATCCAAGGAGTGGTGTTCAACTACAAGAGCGACGATCAAGGCTACCGCCAAAGGTTTGTACGAGCTTGGAGGATGGTAAACAAAGTGGATAGCAAGACACTGGGACACAAGAATTCTATTCCCCTTGATCCTTAGCTTAGGTGGGTACGAGATCATGCTCAGAAGCTCGTAATGCCTTATCCCTCCATCCTACCTGTTATCGTGGAGCATGTTGCTGAAGGAGATGTCCCGTATACTGTCATCTATCCCAACATGCATACTTCTCTTGAAGATTTACAAAAAGGATGGATTCAACTAAAGAAAGAGCGAGACACCTTCGAAGCTCAGTTCTACATAAGCGAGAAAAAGGTTTTGGAGCTTACAACACAACTTCATGAAGAACAAAGCTTGAACGCCTACATTGCACCAAAGAGGATGCATTCGACCTTTTTGTCTTAGGAATTTATTTTGTAATCCCAAGAGGCACGTTGTAACCATTTTGAACTGATTAATGCAATTTGACATTTGTTCATTCTTTGTCTAAACAAATTTAAATCTTATAAATCCTTGAAATCATTTTGCATGCACATTTCTCATGCATCATAACATAAACAGGTTTCCTTATATTTATGGTGTTTATTTCAGTAAGATGGATATCGAGAAAACAGTGAAGGACCTACACGCACAAAATTCCAAGTTTCAAGAGACTCTGCTGACCCTGGCCAAGGGGCAACAAGAGTTGATGATGTTGCTTGCATCCAAAAAGAAACCAAAAAGGAAAGCCCTAGTCAACATGGGTAAAAGATTCAGAGAGCCTATCCTCCAGATGCCGGTAGTTGAAGATTCATCGGAGGAAGACGAAAATCAAGCTGAAGAAGCAAGAAGCACTCGGGCTGATGATCGAGTTTCCAATGATGAAGACTATTTTGATGAGCAGTATCCTCCTGCCGACGATAAGTACAAGCAGCTAGAGGATAGACTGAAGGCTGTTGAGATTCAAGCCATTCCTGGTTTGGATTTTGATGATATGGGTTTAATATCTGGGGTCGTCATTCCCCATAAATTCAAGATACTAGTCTTCATTAAATATGGCGGGGTTTCCGACCCAAAACTTCATCTGAAGTCTTACATGCGCAAAATACAACCGCACACCACCAACAAGAAACTCTGGATCCATTTCTTTCAAGAAATCTTGGCTGAGACTCAACTAGAGTGGTTTTACGAATTGGAGGGTTCCCGTATCCGCACCTGGGAAGACTTGACCACTGCTTTCTATCACCAATACCAATACAATGCCGACCTGGCGCCGACTAGAGTTCAACTGCAAGACATGACGATGGGTAAAAACTAGGGGTTCAAAGAGTACGCCCAAAAGTGGAGGGATCTTGCCAGTAGGGTCCAACCATCGTTAACAGACATGGAACATATTGATATGTTTATGGGTACGTTATCTGGTCCATTTTTCAACTTATTGGTTGGGTGTTCTTTGTCCGGTTCCATCGAGCTGATCCTAACCGGTGAAAGGGTCGAAAGTGGTATCAAGAGCGGGAAAATCCCCATGGCGTCTGCTTCCACCTCCAACCCCGTAAAGAAACGAATGTTGTGTATGGGGCAAGGGCCCGTACCAAGAAGGATAGCCGTTCATCCGTCAATGTTGTTCTGTTCTCCAACCCTACTCTTGTTTAAAGACAATCATCCAATCATCGATGATTCGAGGCTCCACGAAGACATTTCACAAGGATAGGCATGTCTCTATCCCAAGCCTTACAACACCTGTTAAAGGCCAACTTAGTGACACTGCGTGATCCTCCGTCCAATCCGAACACTTCCTCTCCTAAATACAATATGAATACCAAGTGTGAATATCATTCAAATAGTCCCGGGCATGAGACCGATCAATGTTGGGCGCTGAAGAGCAAAATTCAAGATCTAATAGACAACAAGACAATCGAATTTGATCCCCCTGCAATTCCCAATGTGATAAAGACACCAATGACAAACCATGTGTGATCAGTGGATCTGGAACTGACTGTTTAACGCTGGTTCGCGAAATGTCGCGGAAGCAAGAGTCGCCACCGTCTTTTATTTTCTCCAAATGGAAAGGACAAAAGCACAGAAAAATTCCTTAAAGAGATTGCTCTCGGTTCGGGAGGTAGATTTATAGAAAGGGAAGGTGTTAGCACCCTTTCTATCCATGGTTATCCATGGGCTCTTAGATACTTGCTCACTTATGTTTTCAAAAATGGTTTGTTTGCTTTTCAACTGTGGGTTTTAAAAAGTTTCTTTGAAAATTTCAGTTCGACTCTTGTATCGGTCCTCAAGAGTGTTTGAAAAATGCTTTCGAAAGCTTTTTGAAAATGTGTTGGTGTGAAAAGTATTTTTGATTTGTTTTGTTTTGAATTAGAGCAAGTATCCACGAGTCGTCTACCTACCCTAAGGAATTCGTCTGTGTAAATGTCCTTTAAAGTAGTGCCATCCCACCATTGAGAGGTGGGTAGCACCACCATTGGAGGTGTTCGGGTCAATTCGAGGTTTGGGACATGGTGATCACCAGAGCAATGGGAAGACACCTTAGAAGCTACCCTCATGCCAGGTTCCCGGATCATGAGGACTTACTAAGACATCCTCTACTCGACGATCCCCTTTCGAGGCAAGGCAACAGTGAGGCGTACCCTAGGGGTGGTGTGTGCGATTCGTGTGTCGTTTTCATTTGCATTTATCTTGTCATGTTATTGGTGTTCTACGCTTGTTTTTATTTTTGTCCATTCATTCTTTCATGCCATTTATTTAACAGTTAAAAATTGCGAAAAGTAAATTCTAAGCTATTACAAACGGCGCGGGTCCACATCGCCAAAAATTTCTCGAACCCGATTTGACAGAAAATAAAGAAATAAAAGAAAAATAAAGAATTAAAAGTGCGAGCAATTATTTACAAGGCTTTGGGAGAGATACATAAATATTTACGAAAGAAGAAATAAATATGCGAATTGAAATTTAAATCGAAACGAGGGCGTTGGACCCTTTTTGCAAAATTAAACTAATGAGGAATTAATTAAAATTAAAAGAAAGTATTTGTTTTTTGGTATTTTTTAGTATTTTAGGACTTAATGAAAAAATTAATTGAAAATAAGTGCTAACCCTAATTCTATTTTATTTTAATTTATTAAGAAAACATTAGAATTTTTTAACCTAAAATTAATCCTAATTTTTATATGCAAATTTAATTACGAAAATAAATATTTAATTATTTAATTATTTATGAAAGAAAAATAAAAGATGAAAATTAATCAAACCTAATTCTATGTTTTTTTTAAATTTATTATGAAAATATTAAATTAAACCCTAATTTACACTAAACTTAATTATATACATTTATTTATGAAAATACTAAAAATAAAATATTTATTGTTTTAATTCTTTTTTCTGATTTTTATGTGTATTTTTTATATTTATGAAAATATTAAATTAATTAAAAAGAATAATAATTAAAGGAAGATAAAAATAATGAAAAGATAAAGAATAATAAAATTTTTGCAAACCTTGGGGGGTTGTAGTCCCCAACATGGAGGTATAGTTTAAGAATTTTGGCCCATTTAGCATGGCCCTTTTGACTTTTGCAGGACACGTATGATGCATTGACTAAGGTGCATTGTGTTCCTTAGATCTGAGCCTTTGATTTGATCTCCCTGGCTTTATGAATGGCTTGATTTTGAGAGTGTACCGTGGATCACAACACTGAAGCTGCATGTGAATATGGGTTGAAAAAATATATTGAAAGTATGAAGACCTGGGGCTCGAACCCAGGTCATGTGTTTTGCCACCACTACGCCTTGCCAGCTGAACCAGTTTACGCATGTTAATATATAATAAACAACAAATATAATAAATAAAAACAAGCGTTAGTGGGGCCTTTGCGCGCGAAATTCAAAAGAGCCAACCAACGTACGCCACGAGGTCGTCTTCTTCGTTGTGTTTATTTTCCTGAAACATAAACAACATAAGCAACGGTTTTTGATGTGTCCTCTTAGGCCAGCTTTGGAAAAATAGCGACTAGCCCTAGGGGGTCCATAAATTAGGCGCGAGGGTATCCTTATAACCGTCTGAACGCCCTGAGTTGAATGGTGGTGGTCTTGAAGGCCAATTTTTCCTTAATTTAAAATCCCCAATTCCAAGCCCTGTAAACCCTAGAAAACAATCATGGCATAATCGCGTATAATGCATAGAAATTCAATCAAACACATGGGTTAGCTTTAGAATCATACCAGGAACATGAATCAAACATTAAAAAAGGCTAAATGCGCATGAATTGGAATGCACGATTATGAAAAAAAAGTGAGAAAAGTTAGCTTCTGTACAACGATTCAAGAGGTTATGTTTTATGTTTTTGATTGGGAAACGTTCAGTGGACCTTCAGCAAGCTAAAGAAACAGAAATCGTGCCTTGAATCAGCCTGCAAAAGGGTTTTCAGTTTTGTGTTTCTTAACAAAAATTTCAAGCTTGATAATGGTTTTTCTGAGCAGCTGCGTGTGTAAAAGCATTAGGGTTGTGTTCCTTGTTTATGTATGAATCAATTAGGTCAAGAAAAACCAAACAAATCAATTGCATTCATGGTTTTTGGATTTGATTTTCAATCATATTTTTTTTCAATCTTTTTCATGCAATTTTGTACCAATCATGATCCAATCAATCCAAATCTTTCCATATTAAATTATGCACGAATTATTGAGTAGATTACATGTGCAAAAAGATTTGTTAGGTTAAGTTAAATATTTTTCATATATTTAATTGATTTAAATGAATTATTATAAATAAAAATTCAAATAAATAAATAAAAAATGAAGAAATACTTCCCTTTGGGCCAAGTGGTCGTGCACATGCTTGGAATGATGAATTATGGAAGAAAAATGGGCCCATTAGCAATTTTAGGTCATTTGAACCAATGTTGACTTTTCAAAATATCCAAAATTTCCCAACTTCCACAAGGCATAACTTGCTCAATTTTTAGGATTTTCTCATTTTTTTGGACATTTTGGAAAGGTCTTTGAGTCCTCTAACCAATGCCTTTGGTCCCATGTCATTTTGATTTACCAATCTCAAGTTATGGCCTTTGACTTAAAGTCCCTTTTGTTGACTTTTGAAAATGACCTATAATGTTGAAATTGATAACTTTTTGTGAGAGCATTTCATGGACTTTAAGTTTGAATATGAGTTGTAGGAAATGTCTTTCTCTTCAACATGAGCTTTGGATGGAATTTTTCTGACAATCCATGTGAAAGTTATGCCCTGGTCAATTTACAGTTGACTTTTTTCAACTGTCCAAATAAGGAAACTTTTGCATCTTGATGATTTTTGAGCCAAGCTTTGAGAATCATGATCAAGCATTGATCAAATGATGTTTGTGGCTTCAAAATGATATGTTGACCAAAAATTTGAACTTTTGACTGCCAAATGACCATTTTGCCCCTACAGTTGATTGTAGTGCAATTAGGGTTTTTGACTGTGCAATTTTGTGCTGAATGTCTTGAAACTTGATATGAGGATGCTTGACCATATTTGTAGGCTTGTGAGACTTGATTGGGCCTTTGGAAACTTCATTTTCTTGATCAGAACACAAACCCTAATTTTGACTGCTTAGGAGACCTTTGCACTGCGCAACCCTTGGGGAACTTTTGAAGCTTGACTTTGCAAATCTTTGAAGAATATGGGAGGGAAAATTTTGGGGTACAACACAATGGCAAAGGTGTCAATGCAATTGAAGACACTATTTTTGTTTCCTCCGTCGAAGATCAAACTACTCCGTTAACTGTGGTCAAAAAGAATTTGTTGAAAGCCGAGGTTTTCCCTGGCTGTTTGAAAGATTATGATTGTTGCGCCAAATAAATTAATGGATGCAAATGGCTGAAAGAAGGCGTTCAACGCCTGATGAATAGTCATGAGATCCTATTTGAGAGAACTACGTCCATCAAAAGTTTGATCAATAATATTGAAGACCTCTCCATCATAACACTTTCAAACAAGCCTCTTTGGATCTCCTCAAAGGGTCCTATCAAGATTTCTAATGAACCGACTATTGCTCCGTTAATAATCACTACCCCTGGGCCAATTCCGTACACTTCCAACAAAGCAGTGTCGTGGAACTACGGTGCTGAAGTGTATTACCATGTGTTGTACCCCAAAATTTCCCCCCTCAATTATCAAGCATTTTCTCACAAGATCTCCTTTGGTTCAAGACTACACAAGGGTTGATCAGTTCAAGACACCTTCTTAAGCACTGATGCTTGAAATTAGGGTTTGAGATTGCACAAGGATAATTGAAATTATAATGCCTCATATTACTTTCATGGATAATGATGGACCTTAAAGATTACTCATGTCAAGTTTCATGTCTTGGATCACATCTTTGCCCAGTCAATTGAGCAGTTGACCAAAAAATCAGCTGTATTGGGGAAAAAGTCAATTGTGGCCAATTTACAGTCAAACTTCATAATTTTTTATCCATATCAATATTATAAACTCATATGTATCATTTTATCAAGTTTGGACCATAATTCCTCAAGAAATTTGATCAGATCATCAAAAGGGCAAAATGGTCAAAATTAGGGTTTTGGCTGAGAAAGGGCAATTTCTGATTTTTGACCTAGAAAATGGTTAATTGGTTTGAGGCATGATCTCAAGAGTTCAATTGCACCATTTTGACCTAATGACATGACTCAAAACATTTCTCAAGATCAATTGGATTTATAGTTGATTTTCAGTCAACTGATCAAAACTCAATTGTACACTGAAAAGTCAAACTTTGACTTTTTGGTCAAAATCAAGTGTCAAAGATCACAATTCATCAAAACATGTCAAAATATGAAACTTGTTTATCAAGAAATCAAAAAGTCAAGATTTCATTTTGAAAATTCAAAGTTTTCAAACTTAGAAATTTTTCTAAGTGTTGAAAACTTCATATTTTTTCACAACTTTGAGCTAAATTTTCACCATGATGCAAGATGATTAAAAAGAAACTTTCAACATGAAAGTTGTAGATCTCCATGAGATCTACAACATTTCTTTACACAACTTCTCCTATAAATGCTTGGATCTCAAGATATTAATCCATGAAGTCATGGTCATGAAACTAAACACTTAGTGAAAATTTTGCCCTATTTTAGATCAGGATTTTGACCTAACTTCTGACCCAAGTTTCACATAGTTCCATTTGGAGTTTACAAAAGTGATTCAAAGAGAGGTTGTAAAGCACATTACAAGCTTTCAAAAATGTCAAAGAACTCCTTAATATCATTTTTGAGCAAGGAGAATTGAAGGTCAGAAGTTGGGGTTTCAAGTTGTTTTGCAAGGCAATTTTTGTGATGAACAAAATTCAAATCTCAAACCTATGCTGCACAATCTTGCTTTGCAGGCCTCTAAACCTAAATATCTCTCCTTAATCATAATATTACACTTGCATTGAGCTTTGCACTTGTTCCTTTTGCACAAGCTTCCTCTACAAAGTCAGATAAGTATGTTTAAAGTTGGTAACCACTCTACATGCTTGTACTTTCTACCTTGAAACTACATTTCTCACTTTTCTTCAAAATCAAGCAACCTAGCCATAACCCTATAACTCATAAATCCTTTGTGCAAAACCTCTCCAACTTTTTGCTTATAGATACACAAGTCATTTGCAAGAAAAGACACATATGCTCAAGCCCTGAAACCCCCTAAAACACAGAACCACCAAAAACATCTCAATACTTGCCATTTCTGAGTCTTGAATCCAATCTCCAAATTTGCTCGTGCGTTTCTTGGCCTTTTACTTTCAAAAGCTTCTAAATAACATATACAAACAATTCCAACACATGCAATATGACTGTAACACCTCCATCACCATCCACCATTTTCAAAAACAGCACCTTGAACCTTGACTTCTCCAGAACTCCTCAGCCACTTTCATATCAAGCCAAGCATCACATTAGGTTCCTGGGAACTTGAGGAAGCTAACCCAATCACTGGAACTCATCAAAAGTTGCTCAAACTCAAAACACGATACCCTCTTGCAAGGTGAGTTTTCTGACTTTTGAACTCTTCATACAAGCATCATTAATGGTTTATTTGTGAATAAGAAATGTAGATATCATTGTCTTGAAGCTAACCATGTCCTTAGATTTCATTATTGTTGCTTGAGTAGTTAGAATTTTGAATCTGAACCTCTAAAAATTATTAGGTCAGAATTTGGTACTTTCAAAAATTCTCATTAATCTTTGATTTATAGCTTATGATATTTATATGGTTGGATTCTTATGGAAAATGGAGCAACTTTCATGTTTACATTTTCCATTTTTGTTGAGAAATGGTGAAGATACAGGTGGTCTAGCTGGAGGTTGAAGATGAAGTGTATTCAAGACTTGTTTTGTATTATATATTTATCATTTCAGTTATATTAACGGATATATAGCCACCCCATTGGTAAGGCAGCGCGCTGGTAATCAAGAGGTCATGGGTTCGAACCTCAGCGCGCTGCCTTTTGCTTTTTTTCTCACATTTCCTTACTTTTTTTTTACTCTTGCAGCGCTTGGGCCTTACCCTGCTGGGCTTTGCATTTTTACTCACTAATACCCCCCCACCTGTTTGCTCATACCACGCAGCCCATATATTTTTTATTTTCTGATTTCCAAACAAAAACATCAATTGGGCCAGATTCAAAAACTGTTTTTTCTAACAAACCTCCCAAATTCAATTTAACCTCCCTAACTTTATTATTTTTATTTTATTTTTATTTCATCATTTATTATTATTATTAATATTATTATTATTAATATTATTATTATTATTATTATTTTCATCAATAAAAATCCAAAAAAACATTTTTATTTTTATTATTTATATTTATTTAGTTTATTTTTTCTTCATAATACTAAAAGAACAATAAACATTTCCTTTAATAAATAAATTCCTTTCTTTTAATACTTAGATAATTAAATTTAATTATTATTATATTATTTTCTTGTAAATTAAAATCAATTTAGAATTTATGACTTTTATTTAATTATTTGTATTTACTAATTTAATTAAATTCACAAAAAACCTAAAAAAAACTTGTTTTCTTTAAATTAATTTATTTTACTAACTTAATCTTAATTTTCTTATTTTTAGTTAATTATTTTATTTTAATTAATTAAGTCAAAAACCCCTTTTTCATGAAAACCAAACAAAATCACATTTCTTTTTACATTTACATTCTTGCATTTTTACTTATTCAATTTTGTACATTTATTCAAATTCAATATGATTGTAATAATTATTTAGATTTAATTTCTTGAAATTCCCCATTTGTAATTTGTACACCCCTCCCCTAAATGATGTAATAGCGTAGTAATTTTAATTCCCGCAATTTATTGCTTTATATACAAATGCTAGTATTTAGAGTTTTGTATGGAAAGATTAAAACCAACAAATAGAAAATCCTAATCAAGACAAATCAAGCATGTAAACCAATACACTTGCACACATATACCCTTAGGATAAACCCACTTTGTTTCCTTACAAAATGGCCATATTATGCATGTGAGGTATCTTAGCAAAAACAAGCAAAAATACAAGATCATAGTCCCTCGATGATGCTATCCATGTTGCCTTTCAAAATGATCTTAGTCCCTAAAGAAAATGCTAATATATCTTACAACATTATTAATCATGGTTATACGATGACTCACACCCGTTCCTTTTACATCCATAGATTGGGTTACTTACCAAATCAATGGTAAGATAACAATGTCAAAGGAAAGAGGAAATGAACATGAAAGACTTTTGAGTAGGTAGAATGTTCCTAGTTACTTGCTCAATTTCAAAACAAAAACATCCTTGTTATTTTCAAAACAAACACCAACACTTTCAAAAACATCTATCAAACTTGAAAACATTTTCAAAATATCAAACACTTTGTATACATTCTTACGAACGAGAATCATTACAAAGTTTTCCTAAAACAATGGCACCTTTTTAAAATAATTTCAAAAACCACACAAATCACATTTTCAAACAAAAGCAAGTGATCTACCAAGTAACTAAGAGCCCATGGAAAACCATGGATGAAAAGAGTGCTAATACCTTCCCTTTTCATAATCTACCCCCCGAACTCAAGAAAACATCTCAAAGGTCTTTCCTGTTCTTTTCAGCCTTTCCTTTTGGATAAAAGAAATGTCGGTGGCGACTCTTGCTAACCGCAACATTTGCGATCAAACGCAAAACAACCAAGTCAGTTCTCCCACCGCGTTACACCATGGAATAAAGCAAGATGCTTGGATTGAAGAAAGCAAGGTTGATGACATTGGTAATATTACCAGATCTAGTAAGGTAACCAGAACTGGGAGAATCTTTTCGCCCAACATTTCACCCATAACTGCTACAACGACACCTGTCTGCATCACCGCTGCTAAGCCTCGTGCTGACATTAGGGGTAAAGAGAAAGTAGTTGAGTCTGTTGAGATAGAGATGCCTGCAAAGGACATTACTGCTGAGGAACCTTCCACTCAAGAAATAGATGAAATCTTGAAAATTATAAAGAGGAGTGATTTCAAGATAGTGGAACAGCTGGGGAAAACCCTTTCCAAGATCTCCATGTTATCTTTGCTACTTTGTTCTGATGCTCATGCCCAAGCATTGATCAAATTCTTAAAGAAATCTCATGCCCCTTATGAGACCACAACTGACCTGTTCGAAAATTGTGTGGCAAGCTTGACGGCTGACAACGGATTGGGGTTCTCTGATGCTTGTTGTACCCCAAAATTTTCCCTCTCATATTTCTCAAGACATTGCAAGAAAAATCTCCAAGTGGCTTAAGGTTGCTCAAGAGTTGGACAAACAAGCTATCTCCTAAGGCAGTCAACCCCAAGTTAGGGTTTTGTGTTGCATCAAGATCTTTGAATCCAAATGGCCTCAAGTGCTCCCCAATGTCCTAATATGTTCTCAAGATCATCCATGTCAAATTTCAAGCCTTGTAGAGGAAGTTTGCTCAGTCAATTGCTCAAAGGTCCAAAAACTGACTATGCTAGGGCAAAAGTCAACTGTGACCCAAATACAGTCAAACTTCAAGATTTTTTGTCAACATTATAATTTTGAATGATATTTCATCATTTTATCAAGGTTTGATCATGATTCATCAAGGATTGCTCAAAATTCATCAAGACTCAAAAGTTGCTAAATTAGGGTTTTGTAGGAAAAGTCAACTCAACTTTGACCAAGCATAACTTTCTCATAATTTATGATAAATGACCCATCCAAAGCTCATTTTGAAGAGGATGAAATTTCCTACAATCCATATTCATACCCCAAGATTAAAAAATGCATTCACAAGAAGTTATAAATTTGAACATTATAGGTCATTTTTGAAAGTCAACAAAAATACCTTTTTTTCCAAAGCTTATAACTTGAGCATGGAATATTAAAATGAGATAATACTAAAAGGGTTGGTTATAGGACATCTCAAGATTTCTAAAAAGTCCAAGAACACTTCCAAAAGTTCAAAATTGAAGAAGTTATGCATTGTTGAAGTTGGATATTTTTGTAAAATTGCCAAAAGTCAACTATCCCCAAAACTTCAAATTTTGTCAAATGGGCCCATTCTTTTCCACTTGATTTGAGCTTGCATAGTTGCCCACGTTTCCTAGCTTCAGCCTTGAGATCATATTTCATTTTTATTATTTTATTTGATTTTTTATTGAATTTATCCATTTTAAGTCAAATTAAATCATATAAAATTCCAAACTTTGATTACATGAGATCTTTTGGCTATTTCATGATTGGATCCTCATCATTAACATCATCAAATTCGTATCACACCAAACCATGTGCAAAAAGATTGAAAATTGGCAAATTTGGCAAGTTGTAAAGAGTGAATCAAATCAAATCCCAAAGCATTGATGGGAGAAGATTCAAGCCATAATTCTTACCCTAACACACTATGCAATACATAAGGAGGCCAAAGCAATCGAAACAAGGGTTGGAGGCTTCAGAAAGAGGCAATACAAAACTTGAAAAATATACAAAAAAGCTTGGAATCGAATTGATAGCTAGAGGTGTTTTTAGAAGCCAAGGCCTATTCCAATCGCTTCCTGGACGTTCACTAAAGCTTAACCAATCCAAAGCAAGCTTGTTCATACGCTCAAACGCACTGTAAGCCCCTCATTACCTAGCTCTATTCTTGGATTCGATTTGGTCCATTCTGGCATCATTTGAATGAAATAATTGCACATTCATAACTCTCATGTCATTTGCAAACGTTTGGCATTATCCAATTGCGTTTTTCTGGCTTGGACGAAGAACCTCCATAGCTAGGGTTCTTCGTTTGTTTTTTAGGGTTTTCTTTTTCAAGAAAAATTGGGACTAAAGAAGGGCATAATGTTGATCAGGAAGCCCAGACGAGTCCAACCATGTTCGTGGAATTTGTTTTCATGGTCTGGAATAGATTTTAGAGCAAGCTTGCGCATTTAGCTGTGGATCCAAATTCGCAGGTAATATTTACAGGATTGGGAGGTAGGAGACGATGAGCTGTCGTTCTCCTAATGGCCCATTCAAAACCAAGCGCGCTTTCTATTTTTTGCTGGCAATAATGTTTGTTTTCATATAATATATATTGTTTCTAACATATTAACAAATAAAGCAATTCAGCGTAGTGGCAAGGCAAGTAAGCAATCACTTTCAGGACCTGGGTTCGAATCCCAAGTCCTCCACTTTCTCAATATTTTTTTCTTCAGGTATTCCAATGCGCATGAGGACCTGCAATTCACGATACACCTTCACACATCCAATTGCCAGATGGCCCAAGGCCAAATCTGACGGTCAAGCGCTGAAGGTCTACATGAAGCCAAGTCAACTAATGCACACTGAATCAGGAAAAGGTCAACAAGGCCAGCATGTAATGGGCCTCAGAATTGCTTCTCAAACTCGCATAATCAGGCCCAAACCCCCTCTTCTCTTTATTTATTTTATTTAGTATTTGTTTATTATTTTTTATTTAATTACTAACCAATCAAAAAATTATTTTCTTTATAAAATAAAAACCACAAAAATATTTTATTTATCAAATCAAATTTTAATTTTAATTTTATTAATAAACACTAATTAAATTAATTTAGGTTTTAATTAGAATAACTCTAACATTTTTTTTGTAAATAATTGAAATTAAATTAGACTTAATTAGGTTTTACTAATTCAATTAATTTTTATTTCTTTCTTAAAATACCAAAAACCCAAAAATAATTTATTTTTATTAATTAATTATTTAATTTAATTTAGTAATTAATTTAGGTTAATTTCTTTCATAAAATAAAAAAACAAAAAAAAAATCTTTTCTTTAACAAAAAGGGTCAAAACCCTAAACTCGCATTCAATCTAATTTCCCGCGCGCGTTATTTATTTTATTATATTAATGTACTTGCCTCCGGTTTGTAATAGATTAATAGGACCTTTATTTATTTTTTATCGCTTTATTTATTTTTTAAGGGTTTGTCTTTGGCGATGTAAATACCGACGCCTTGTAATTTAATTTCCGCACTTTTATTTTCCGCAAATTATAATTGTTAGATATTTGATAATAGGATGGCATGACAAGACTGAATGTTTTAACCTAAAATCAACTTAGATCACCCTTAACATGTACAAAGATAAAATTAACTGAAAACGACACACTCGCACATGCGCACTCTTAGGGTACACCTCACTTGATTGCCTTCGTACACGGTCATTGAGTATAAGTCACTTTAGAGGTCGCCCTCTTGTCCAAAGATCATAGTTGCCTCGAAATGGTTGCCTCAGATATTGTTGCCTCAAACAAATGATCTAAGACATTAGGGTTACCGCTAAGGCGTCCTACTATTGCTTTGGTGACCGTAAGTCCCTAATTCGAATTGACCCTTTAAAACTCCAACGACGGCGCTACCTACTCATCAATAGTGGGATAGCATTGTCTAAAGGAAGATAGCATAGAATGATTCCTTTTTCGAGTAGGTAGATGGTTCTTAAGTACTTGCTCTTTCAAAAAACAAAATCTTTTTCACACTTACACTTTTTCGAACAAAGTTTTCAAAAACACTTCATACGCTCTTGAGGACAGAAACAAGAGTTAAATCGAAGATTTCAAACAAAAAACTTTTTCAAACCCACAAGCACAAAGAAAGCAATTTTGAAAACATTTGAGCAAGTACCTAAGAGCCTGTGGATAACCACGGATAGAAAGGGTGCTAACACCTCCCCTTTCTATAATCTACCCCCCAAACCCGAGAAATATCTCGAAAAAGGAATTTTTCTGTGCTTTTTTCCTTTCCTTGTTGGATGAAATAAAATACGGTGGCCACTCTTGCTTACCGCGAAATTTTGCGAACATAAACGCAAAACGCGAACCAGTATTCCAAAAAACAGTCAGTTCTTCCCACCGTATCACAGAACTGGCGACTCTGCTGGGGACATTTATAAGTGGGGTGTACCTTAGGAATAATTCATATTGTTTTCAATTGCTTGACTTGTATGCTTTATCTTTGTGGGTTGTATCGGAGTTACTATAGATCCTAACCCGGATCTGGGGGATACCCTTTAGGTAAGTAGCAATAAACTGTGAGGGAACTGTACGGCGTAGACCGGTACGGTTGAAGCAGTAGCTACGTTGGTGTGGCACTTTAGTATGTACCGATATCCCTTGTGGCGCAACGAGGAGAATATGGGTCTGCTAAGGGGCCATTAAGCACCAACTGACCTTAGAACCTTTAAATTGACTAACTTGGCCATAGAACAGTAGCAGTATGCTACACTCATTGAGACTAAACTCTCGCGATGATTCCGGCCGCAAGAAAAGGTTACTAAACTGGAATTATGGCCGATCGAGGGTAGTCAGTGATATTGAGATCCTCTAGAACCTGATTACTATTTTTAGGACAGGTTTGAACCAACTAAACTGAAAGAGGGTAGTACCTAGACTCCTTGCCAGCCTGAAATCTAAGGGCTCTCTGTGTGACTTGTGTGCCCTTACCATGTTTGCTATTTGTGTATACTTGTGGTGTGTTTTCTATCATGACATCATGACATCATAACATTGCATGCATCTTGCATTGGACTAACCTATTTCAAAGACATGAGGGATTCATCTTTGTTCTGTTTTGTAGGTCATGGCACCCATGCGTAGAAACACCATCCAGATCAACTTTGTCCAGGTTCCCACTATGCTTAAAGAATTGGTTACAAAGATGTCAGATACTACTTCCTTTATCAGAAGACATGGTCACCTCTTGGGTTTGGTCACTTCCAAATTGGACGAGCAGATGATGAGTGTCTTAGTCCAGTTCTTTGATCCACTGTACCATTGCTTTACTTTTCCGGACTACCAGCTGGTCCCTACCTTGGAAGAGTTCTCTGATCTAATAGGTATCTCTATTCTGGAGCAGACCCCGTTCACAGGTTGGGAGAATATCCTTAGGCCAAAAGAGATTGCTTCATCCCTTCATCTGACAAAGGCTGAGGTAATGTCTAATTGGGAAACTCGTAGTGGAGAAAAGGGATTTTTGGCTAAATTCTCGGTTGGTAAAGCTAATCAATTCTGGGACAGTCTATACTTCCAGGCATTTGAAGACATTCTGGCTCTTCTCATATATGGTTTGGTATTGTTTCCTAACTCAGATGCTTTCGTCGACGTGAATGCAGTGAATATTTTCATCTCCGGTAATCATGTGCCCACTCTCTTGGGTGATATACTTCATTCTCTGTATGCCCGTACTGCTCGGAAGCGAGGAACCCTTATGTGCTGTGATCCATTGTTGGCGAGGTGGTTTATTTCTCACCTCCCCAAATCAGTTTTGAAGAATAAAGAAGGCATGGGCTGGGCTTACCATATTATGTCTCTCTCTCATAATGACATCATTTGGACTATTAAGGATATGGACGAGGTGGCTATTATTGATCACTGTGGGGAATACCCCCATGTTCCACTAATAGGAACCAATGGAGGGATCACTTATAATTCGTGCTTAGCCTTACGTCAGTTTGAGCGAGCTAGGAGGGAAGGACCTCATGAGTTGCTAATACCGAGTATTGTCTTTGATTTCCAAGGGGATAGTGACGAGCAACGCCGCAGATTCATAAGAGCTTAGGATAAAGTACACAGGTCAGATCCGCACGAGCTGGGTGCAAAGACTTCTCTTCCAATGGAGCCATATCTCCGATGGGTCCGAATCCGTGCCTAAAAGTTGGGAATACCCTATGAAGTTGTCTTGCCTATCATTGTTGAAGTTGCTGATAAAGAGGGGGTTCCTCCTACCATCCTACATCCATACATGCCTACGGACATAGGGGCATTAAAGAGATCATGGATGTAGCTGAGAGAAGAGCGGGATACTTACCGGGAAAAGTATCACGAGCAAGAGCAGAAGATTCAGAAGTTGACAAGACAGCTGGAGAACGAGCAGATCCTCAATGATTATGTCTGCACCGACAAGAAACGACCATGGGAGCACTGATTGTCTTTTTATTATTGATAGTTTTTATTTACTTTTCAGTTTTTCTTTCTTGTAACGCCTTAAAGGCATCTGTTGAACAATTGGATTCAAAGTTTATCTAATAAAAGTGTGTTTCATTTTTTGTTTACGAATTTGAATCCCTAAAGTCTTTGAAATCATATCATACGCATATCATTCCCATGCACCTCATAACAGGTACCCTTACAGGTTTTCTCATCTTCTTCGCTGTTTATTTCAGCATCATGTCTTCTGAACCATCAACTGAACAAGCAATCAAGGCTCTACAGGCTCAAAAACGCCCAGTTCCAGGAATTGTTCATGAGTTTGGCTAAGGGTCAGCAAGATCTGAAGACCCTTATCTTGAAGGAGAAGAAGAAGAAGAAGAAGACGGTCCTATTTAATATGGGTCGCAGATTCGGAAACGATTTGCGAGAAGAGGTTGATTTGACCCACTCATCTGGAGGGGGGATAATCAGGAAGAAAGGAGGGCTCCTAGCCCTGTGGTTTCAGACAACGAGACCGACTTTGACGAAGACCAGTATCCTTCGGCTGAGGATAGATATAAGCAACTGGAAGACCGGTTGAGCGCGATGGAAGTTCAAAAAGTGCCCGGTCTGGATTTTGGAGATTTGGGTCTGTCATTTGGGGTGGTAATTCTCCACAAGTTTAAAGCACCAGCCTTTGCTAAGTACGACGGGGTTTCATGCCCAAAGCTGCACCTCCGTTCGTATGTTAGAAAAATTCAGCCATACACCGGTGACAAGAATCTCTGGATCCATTTCTTTCAAGACAGTCTCTCAGGGACTCAGCTTGAATGGTTTTACCAGCTAGAAGGAGCTAGTATCCGTAATTGGGAGGACTTGGCTGCTGCTTTCTACAAGCAGTACCAATACAATGCCGACCTCGCTCCCACGCGTACCCAACTCCAGGGTATGTCAATGGGTGCGGGCGAAGGTTTCAAAGATTATGCTCAGAAGTGGAGGGACCTTGCTTGAAGAGTGCAACCACCCTTGGCTGATAAGGAGCTAGTGGATATGTTTCTGGGGACCTTGTCTGGTCCGTATTTCAACCATCTGATTGGAAGTTCGTCGTCCGGGTTTACAGAGCTGATTATTACCGGGGAAAGAATTGAGGCTTGTATCAAATCCGGTAAAATACAGAAGGGTGCTTCATCAGGCACCGAGAAGAAGCCTTTTAACAAGGAGTCGAGTGCTGTTTACAGTTCAAAAAGTCAGAATAGACCTGAACACCGCCAAGCTGTTAATGTGGTGGTTATATCAAGACCTGCTGGTGCTCCTCAGTGCAACAACCAGCCAAGGGCCGAGAGGCCACGAAGACAATTCACTCAGCTCAACATGACTTTATCCCAAATTCTGCCGCAGCTATTGAAGACCAACCTGGTGATTCTAAAGGAGGCCCCAAAAACTCCCAACACTGCATCACCCATGTATGATCCGAATGCCCGCTGTGCTTTTCACTCTGATAGCCCGGGGCACGATACGGATAACTGTTGGGTTTTGAAGAATAAGGTACAGGACTTGATTGATGCTAAGGAGATCGAGTTCGAAGCACCAGAAAAGCCTAAACATGATGTGGGAGTGAATGTTATTGGGGATGATGATGATGAAGAGTTTGACATTGACAACTGGATTTACCCGACTACCGACGGCGAATTGAGCAACTGGATAGTGAAGGATTCTATGCCTGTTTCTGTTATCACCCAATAATGAGACTTTTTGTTTTGTATCTGTAACAAACAATGTTTTAAACTTTACGGCCCGGTGTCTTACCCGGGGCACCACGGCTTCATTTGTGAGGGATTTATGTGTGTCATCTACATATATCATTAATAAAAGCATTGAACATTTCTTGCATTTCAAATTTTGCGCTCCTTGTTTTTCTTTTATTATATATTGCAAAACAGCTATTTTATACACACTCACATATACAGGTCTACATCCACTCTGGATCCTACTGGTAACGACTCTGCTACTGCCGGTTATGACTTCGAAAGTCCGATCAACTTAGCCGAAGACGAAGGTGAAGATGATTGCGAAGTGCCTGGTGAACTTGCTAGACTGCTACTTCAGGAAGAGAGAGCCATACAACCGCATGAGGAGCCCGTGGAATCAGTAAATCTGGGTACGGAGATAGACAAGAAAGAGGTCAAGATCGGTGCAAATCTGGAGCTCAGTGTGAAGCAACGGCTGATTCAGATGTTGCATGACTATGTTGAGATCTTCGCTTGGTCTTATGAAGATATGCCTGGGTTGGATACCGATATTGTGGTTCACTGATTGCCTACCAAGGAAGGCAGTCCTCTAGTAAAACAGAAAGTCTGCCGAATACGCCCAGAGATGTCTGAGAAAATCAAGGCTGAAGTGATGAAACAGTTTGATGTCGTATTTCTAGCAGTTACTTCTTACCCTCAGTGGGTGGCCAATGTGGTTCCAGTGCCGAAGAAGGATGGTAAGGTTCAAATGTGTGTTGACTATAGGGATCTGAACAGGGCAAGTCCCAAGGATGATTTCCCTCTACCTCATATCGATGTCCTGGTTGACAACACCGCACAGCATAAAGTCTTCTCCTTTATGGATGGTTTCTCCGGTTATAATCAGATTAAAATGGCTCCCGAAGACATGGAGAAGACAACCTTTGTTACTCAATGGGGTACCTTTTGCTACAAGGTCATGCCTTTCGGATTGAAGAATGTTAGGGCAACGTATCAGCGTGCCATGGTCGCTTTGTTCCATGATATGATCCATCATGAGATTAAGGTATATGTCGACGACATGATTGCAAGATCCCAGACTGAGGAAGAACATCTGGACCACCTTCGGAAGTTATTTGACAGGTTGAAGTTGTACAAGCTGAGGTTAAACCCGAACAAGTGCACCTTCGGGGTGAGATCTGGTAAGCTGCTGGGTTTTGTCGTAAGCGATAAAGGTATTCAGGTGGATCCTGCAAAGGTGAAGGCTATACAGGAAATGCCAGTTCCCCGAATAGAAAAAGAAGTCAGAGGCTTTCTGGGACGTCTGAACTACATCGCCCGATTCATTTCACACCTGACTGCTACTTGTGAGCCAATCCTCAAGTTGCTGAAGAAAGATCAAGTAGTACGTCGGAACGATGAATGCCAAGCCGCTTTCGAAAGGATCAAAGAATATCTCCAAGAGCCACCCATTATGATGCCTCCAGTTGAAGGGAGACCCTTGATCTTATACTTGACAATACTCGACAATTCAATGGGGTGCGTGTTGGGGCAGCATGACGAGTCTGGCCGAAAAGAGCATGCTACTTATCACGTTAGCAAAAAGTTTACCGACTACGAGACCCGATACTCGTTGCTCAAGAAAACTTACTGCGCCTTGGCATGGGCTGCTCGCCAACTGAGACAGTATATGCTGACTCACACTACTCTATTAATATCAAAGATGGATCTAATCAAGTATATCTTCGAGAAGCCTGCCTTGTCCGAAAGAATAGCAAGATGGCAGATGATTTTGACTGAGTATGACATCCAGTACACGACCCAAAAGGCAATCAAGGGAAGTGTGTTGGCAGATCATTTGGCATATGAGGCAGTAGATGATTACCAGTCTATGAACTTTGAATTCCCGGATGAGAATATCATGTTGGTAACTGATTGTGAGACACCTGGACCGGATGAAGGACCTGAGGAGGGATCCCGATGGTCTATGTAATTTGATGGAGCATCGAACGCTTTGGGTAACGGCATTGGCGCCGTGATCATATCTCCTAAAGGCTCTCATACTCCGTTTACCGCCCGACTATGTTTCAACTGCACCAACAATATGGCGGAGTATGAAGCGTGCATCATGGATCTTCGAGCAGCAATTGACCTAAGGATTAAGTTTCTAAGTGTTCTCGAAGATTCCGCTCTCGTGATCAGTCAGATCAAAGGCGAGTGGGATACGAAACACCCAAATCTTATTCCTTACAAAGAGTATGTATTGACGTTGCTTCCACATTTCGAGGAGATAACTTTTGAACACTTCCCTAGATAGGAGAATCAGTTGGCAGACGTGCTGGCTACGATGTCTTCTATGTTCAAAGTCAATTGGGACAACGAGGCTCCCCGGATTATAATTGAAAGATTGGATGAACCAGCATATTGCTGTGATATTGAGACTGAAGAGGTAGCAGATAAATCGTAGTTTCATGAGGTAAAGAGGTATCTCGAGGCTCAGGAGTACCCCGAGGGTGCATCTGTTAATGACAAGAAGTTTCTGAGGAGGTTCGCGGTGAAGTTCTTCATCAGCAACGGTATTTTTTACAAGCGTAACCATGATTCAACCTTACTATGTTGTGTGGATAAGAACGAGGTAGAAAGGATCATGGCAGATTTACATGAAGGTACTTTCGGAACTCATTCCAGTGGACATACCATGGCAAAGAGGATCCTTCGGGCAGGATATTTTTGGTCTACAATGGAAGCCGACTGTTATCAGCATTCTCGGACCTGTCACAAGTGCCAAGTCTATGCTGATAAGGTGCACATACCTCCAGTTCCTATGAATGTCTTGACAGCTCCGTGGCCTTTTGCAATGTGGGGCATTGACATGATCAGCGAGATCAGACCTACAGCGTCCAACGGGCATCATTTCATCCTGGTAGCTATTGATTACTTCACGAAGTGGGTTAAAGCAGCTTCCTTTGCGATTGTAACCAAGAACTTCGTAGCACGGTTTATTCGACACAATCTGATTTGTCGATATGGTGTACCAGAGAGGATCATTATGGACAATGGTACGAATCTCAACAATAAGATGATCACCGAGCTCTGCAAGCAGTTCAAGATACAATATCACAACTCTTCTCCTTACCGGCCGAAGATGAATGGGGTTGTAGAAGCGGCTAATAAGAACATCAAGAAGATTGTGCAGAAGATGACGGTGACGTACAAAGATTGGCACGAGATACTACCGTTCGCTCTTCATGGGTACTGTACCTCAGCGCGAACGTCAACAGGGGCAACACCCTATTCCTTGGTATATGGCATGGAGGCAGTCTTGCCCATTGAAGTTCAGATACCCTCTCTTCGAATTATGAAGGATGCAGGTTTGAGTGAAGATGACTGGATCCAGACCCGGCTTGATCAGCTGAACTTAATCGACGAAAAAAGACTTACTGCTATTTGTCATGGTCAGACGTATCAAAAACGGATGATCAAGGCATTTAACAAGAAAGTTAAACGACAAGAGTATCAAGTTGGGGATCTGTTTATCAAACGCATCATTCTACCTCAAGGTGATCCCAGGGGCAAATAGTCCCCTACCTACGAAGGGCCATTTGTGGTTAAGAACATTTTCTCAGGAGGAGTTATGATTCTAACCACCATGGATGCTGACGACCTTCCCCACCCCGTCAATGCAGACATAGTGAAAAGATACTACGCATAATTAACGACCCACTAGGTCGACTGGCCTAGGCAAAAATAAGGGCTTCCTGACGAACCAAAAGGGTTCGGGCAAAAATAAGGGATGAAAATTAAAAATTTGTACACCCGGCAAGTCGAAAACCTGAAAAGGCGGCTTGGGCAAAAAAGGGTATCCCGGTGGACTGAAAACCCGAAAGGGCGGTCCAGGCAAAAATTAGGGATCAAAGCGTGACACTATGTCTCATTGGATCACCTTGCATCCAGACTTCGGTATCGACTATCAAGCTCGGACGGAACTAATCAATCTGATCTGATCTACCTTCAACCAAGTAGCAAAGTGATGAGATGCTCGAGGATATAAAGGCAATAGAAGAGTTGGAACCCAGTGGGATTATTCACATAGCTGTTTTGTTTAGTTTTTCACAAATTGTGTAAATTCTATTATTCGGCGGCGTTCTCTTACTAGGACGTCAGCCTCTTGTACAAAAACGCCTATTTACAGGCCAAACTTCAAAATCAATACAATTCATTTTCAGAGAAATTTCAAACTGTTTTTCCTTTTTCTGTTTTGTTTTGCAAAGAACGTCCAATGTTCATTTTTGATATATGAATTTGACATTAATTGTTGCTCATGAATATTTACATGCGAAACAAAAGACGATTACTGATAATATCAGAAACAGGGGAAATAAGAATTGTCCAAACTGTACAGTTGCTCTGTCCAACAGGTACAAGGTAAATTCAGCTGAAGAATATGGTTGAGATTCATTCACTCCTTGCAGAGTAAGATAGTAATGTTAACTCTCTCCAACTGAGACTTGCAACCATAAACGAATCGGTAATATTCTCCCCGAGCAGAGTTCATCAAAACCAAAAAGGCTTAATATCCTCAGCAGTCTTAATATTCCCCGATGGAGTATAAGAATATTCCCTGGCAGAATATAAAATATCCCCAGTGGAGTTTGAAATTTTTCCCAGCGCAGTCTGAAAAGCTTCCCCAGTGGAGTTTGGAGAATCATCCCCGGTAGACTTTGGAAGATTTTTCCAAGCAGAACTCAAAGGATTATCCCCATAAGAGTCTAAAAGGTTATCCCCAGTGAAGTCGCAACTGAAGGTTCATCCCTAGCGGAATTCTTTCCCTTCATAAACAAGAAGTCAATCCCCAACAGGATTCGGTACCACCAGCAACGGTAATTCATCCCCAGCAAAATTTATTGGTGGAATCCTCAGCAGAGTATCTCTTCCCCACAGAGTAATCTCCTCATCAGTTTATTCCCCAATGGAGTTTTCCTCTCCTGCAAGTTTATTCTCACAAACGTCTTCATTCGCTATCCTCAGCAGAAACGAAGAATTCAACTCTTTTCTCCAGCAGCTATCCGGGATTTATTTTCCCCAGCTAAAACATTATGTTTCCATACATCATGATACATGCATATACGCATCATACAACACAATCTCATTTATTTTGAGAACATCATTGCTTGATACATATCATGCATTGCATACGACTGGCCTTTACCTTTTAGGAAGGATGCAGTTAGGTTCTCAGCTATGTCGAAGTACTGACCGGTTCTTAAATCTCAACTAAATTATTCTCGATTGAATTACAGATAAGGTTCTAAATCTCGACAATTTCCTCCGTCGCAGTGTGGACGAGTTCTTAAATCTCAACAAAATTATCCTGTTAAAGTACAGACAGTTCCTAGATCTCTATGAAGATGTTTCACCCAGTCAAAGTATTGACCGGTTCTTAAATCTCAACTGAATTATTCTCGGTTGAATTACAGATAAGGTTCTAAATCTCGACAATTTCCTCCGTCGCAGTGTGGACGAGTTCTTAAATCTCAACATAATTATCCTTCGTTGAAGTACAGACAGTTCCTAGATCTCGATGAAGATGTTTCCCTCAGTTGAAGTACTGACCGGTTCTTAAATCTCAACTGAATTAGTCTCGGTTGAATTACATATAAGGTTCTAAATCTCGATAATTTTCCTCTGTCGAAGTGTGGACGAGTTCTTAAATCTCAACAGAATTATACTCCGTTGAAGTACAGACAGTTCCTAGATCTCGATGAAGATGTTTCCCTCAGTCGAAGTACTGACCGGTTCTTAAATATCAACTGAGTTAGTCTCGGTTGAATTACAGATAAGGTTCTAAATCTCGACAATTTTCCTCCGTCATAGTGTGGACGAGTTCTTAAATCTCAACAGAATTATCCTCCGTTGAAGTACAGACAGTTCCTAGATCTCGATGAAGATGTTTCCCTCAGTCGAAGTACTGACTGGTTCTTAAATCTCAACTGAATTAGTCTCGGTTGAATTACAGATAATGTTCTAAATCTCGACAATTTTCCTCCGTCGAAGTATGGACGAGTTCTTAAATCTCAACAGAATTATCCTCCGTTGAAGTACAGACAGTTCCTAGATCTCGATGAAGATGTTTCCCTCAGTCGAAGTACTGACCGGTTCTTAAATCTCAACTGAATTAGTCTCGGTTGAATTACAGATAAGGTTCTAAATCTCGACAATTTTCCTCCGTCGAAGTGTGGACGAGTTCTTAAATCTCAAAAGAATTATACTTCGTTGAAGTACAGACAGTTCCTAGATCTCGATGAAGATGTTTCCCTCAGTCGAAGTACTGACCGGTTCTTAAATCTCAACTGAATTAGTCTCGGTTGAATTACAGATAAGGTTCTAAATCTCGATAATTTTCCTCCGTCGAAGTGTGGACGAGTTCTTAAATCTCAACAGAATTATACTTCATTGAAGTACAGACAGTTCCTAGATCTCGATGAAGATGTTTCCCTCAGTCGAAGTACTGACCAGTTCTTAAATCTCAACTGAATTAGTCTCGGTTGAATTACAGATAAGGTTCTAAATCTCGACAATTTTTCTCCGTCGTAGTATGGACGAGTTCTTAAATCTCAACAGAATTATACTCCGTTGAAGTACAGACAGTTCCTAGATCTCGATGAAGATGTTTCCCTCAGTCGAAGTACTGACCGGTTCTTAAATCTCAACTAAATTATTCTCGGTTGAATTACAGATAAGGTTCTAAATCTCTACAATTTTCCTCCGTCGAAGTGTGGACGAGTTCTTAAATCTCAACAGAATTGTCCTCCGTTGAAGTACAGACAGTTCCTAGATCTCGATGAAGATGTTTCCCTCAGTCGAAGTACTGACCGGTTCTTAAATCTCAACTGAATTAGTCTCGGTTGAATTACAGATAAGGTTCTAAATCTCGACAATTTTCCTCCATCGAAGTGTGGACGAGTTCTTAAATCTCAACAGAATTATCCTCGGTTGAATTACAGACAATTCCTAGATCTCGATGAAGATGTTTCCCTCAATCGAAGTACCGACCGGTTCTTAAATCTAAACTGAATTATCCTTGGTTGAATTACAGATAAGGTTCTGAATCTCGACAGATTTCCCCCCAGTTGAATTATGGACAAGTTCTTAAAAATCAGCAGAGATTTTCTCTCAGTTGAAGTACAAGCAAGTTCCTAAATCTCAACAAAGATCAAGCTTCCCCAGCGAAATCTTCCACAACAACAGGTATGCAAGTTCTCGCTAAGGAATCTCTTATGCGATCGACACTCATGCATATGCCATCTTTAAGCCCATCCTCCCATCAGCAATCTCCAAATGGCATCTGTAAATCCATTCCCGTCATCGCAAGGCTGATACCACTTCATGCGAGTGCAAATTTATGGGCACTCTAGTGTTCAATCATCTTCCACCTTCGGATCACGAAAGGCACGAAAGCCAATCTACATCCTCAGGTTTAAGAAGATTGAACAGGGGCAGTTGTTGTACCCCAAAATTTTCCCTCTCATATTTCTCAAGACATTGCAAGAAAAATCTCCAAGTGGCTCAAGGTTGCTCAAGAGTTGGACAGACAAGCTATCTCCTAAGGCAGTAAACCCCAAGTTAGGGTTTTGTGTTGCATCAATATCTTTGAATCCAAATGGCCTCAATTTCTCCCCAATGTCCTAATATGTTCTCAAGATCATCCATGTCAAATTTCAAGCCTTGTAGAGGAAGTTTGCTCAGTCAATTGCTCAAAGGTCCAAAAATCGACTGTGCTAGGGCAAAAGTCAACTGTGACCCAAATACAGTCAAACTTCAATATTTTTTTGTCAAAATTCTAATTTTGAAGTATATTTCATCATTTTATCAAGGGTTGATCATGATTCATCTAGGATTGCTCAAAATTCATCAAGACTCAAAAGTTGCTAAATTAGGGTTTTGTAGGAAAAGTCAACTCAACTTTGACCAAGCATAACTTTCTCATAATTTATGAGAAATGACCCATCCAAAGCTCATTTTGAATAGGATGCAATTTAATACAATCCATATTCATACCCCAAGATCAAAAAATGCACTCACAAGAAGTTATAAATTTGGACATTATATGTCATTTTTGAAAGTCAACAAAAACACCTTTTTTGCCAAAGCTTATAACTTGAGAATGGAATATCAAAATGATATGATACCAAAAGAGTTTGTTAGATGACATCTCAATCTTTCTAAAAAGTTCAATAACACTTCTAAAAGTTCAAAATTGAAGAAGTTATGCATTGTTGAAGTTGGACATTTTTGCAAAATTGCCAAAAGTCAACTATCCCCAAAACATCAAATTTTGTCAAATGGGCCCATTCTTTTCCACTTGATTTGAGCTTGCATAGTTTCCCACGTGTCCTAGCTTCAGCCTTGAGATCATATTTAATTTTTATTATTTTATTTGATTTTTTATTTAATTTATCAATTTTAAATCAAATTAAATCATATAAAATCCCAAACTTTGATTACATGAGATCTTTTGGCTATTTCAGGATTGGATCCTCATCATTAACATCATCAAATTCGTATCACACCAAACCATGTGCAAAAAGATTTAAAATTGGCAAATTTGGCAAGTTGTAAAGAGTGAATCAAATCAAATCCCAAAGCATTGATGGGAGAAGATTCAAGCCATAATTCTTAACCTAACACACTATGCAATACATAAGGAGGCCAAGGCCTATTCAAATTGCAGAAAGAGGCAATACAAAACTTGAAAAATATACAAAAAAGCCTGGAATCAAATTGATAGCTATAGGTGTTTTCAGAAGCCAAGGCCTATTCCAATCGCTTCCTGGACGTTCAGTGAAGCTTAACCAATCCAAAGCAAGCTTGTTCATACGCTCAAACGCATTGTAAGTCCATGTTACCTAGCTTTGTTCTTGGATTCGATTTGGTCCATTCTGGCATCATTTGAATGAAATAATTGCACATTCATAACTCTCATGTCATTTGCAAACGTTTGGCATTATCCAATTGTGTTTTTTTGGCTTGGACGAAGAACCTCCATAGCTAGGGTTCTTCGTTTGTTTTTTAGGGTTTTCTTTTTCAGGAAAAATTGGGACTAAAGAAGGGCATATTGTTGATCAGGAAGCCCAGACGAGTCCAACCATGTTCGTGGAATTTGTTTTCATGGTCTGGAATGGATTTTAGAGCAAGCTTGCACATTTAGCTGCGGATCCAAATCCGCAGGTAATATTTATAGGATTGGGAGGTAGGAGACGATGAGTTGTCGTTCTCCTAATGGCCCATTCAAAACCAAGCACGCTTTTTATTTTTTGCTGGCAATAATGTTTGTTTTCATATAATATATATTGTTTCTAACATATTAACAAATAAAGCAAAGCAGCATAGTGGCAAGGCAAGCAAGCAATCACTTTCAGGACCTGGGTTCGAATCCCAGGTCCTCCACTTTCTCAATATGTTTTTTCTTCAGGTATTCCAATGCGCATGAGGACCTGTAGTTCACCATACACCTTCACACATCCAATTGCTTTCGAACTGGGAGCCTGCTGAAGCTAAGGACCGTAGATTACCTAACCCATCTTGGCCTTTTAGGTGTAGTGTGGAAGCTATGAAGGAGTAATCCAGAAATAGTTGTCACGCGATACTACACTTGGACGAGTCTTTCTTGAGAATATTACTAATTACCGAGTTAATCGGGAAGTTGGTAATATCCGAAGGAAGGATGTAGACTCTGAGAACCTCTTAGAACCATGTTCGGCAGGTGATAACTTTTAGACCAATACCTTATGGGTAGTACCTTCGACCTCATACTCGTGACGTTGAACCTATGAACCCTATATGTGTGATATTGTGTGTGATTGTTGCATCATGCATCCATGCACCCATAAGCATCTTTTGAAGAAAACAATATTTCAAGGGATTCAAAGGTTGACTATTTATGAATATCTCAGGTACTTTTAAACCATGGATTCTGGAAAGAGAAAGACCGGGAAATACAGTTTCAAGGATCCTAAGATATATGAGTTGATCAGTCTAATTCCCGAGATCGAGTGTTCTGCAGACTTTCGGAAGAAGTATGGATCCATTATTCCTCTCATGAAGCTGAAGATGAAGGAGGGTATTCTCTTAACTTTGGTCCAGTTCTATGATCCGGTGTATCACTGCTTTACTTTTCCCGATTATCAGTTGATGCCAACACTGGAAGAGTATTCCTATCTATTGGATTTACCTGTTACCGATCGTGTTCCTTTTACTGGTTTGGAGGGTGAGCCAAAACCACATGAGATTGCTGCTTTGATTCATCTGGGGAAGTCTGAGGTGGAAGCCCATATGACTACTGTTGTACCCCAAAATTTGCCCTCCCATTTTCATCAACATTTTCTTACCACAAGACTCTTGGAGCTCAAGATCAAGTTAGGGTTTGCTCTGCTCCAAACTCCTCCTTGCACTGTTGACCCAAATTAGGGTTTGTGTTTGCACAAAGATGTTTTGACCTAAAATGCCTGAAGTGACTTTCATGCTTCATGTTGGACTCACAAGTTTATCCATATCAAGTTTCAAGCCTTGATTCCAATCTTTGCCCAGTCAATTGGACAGTTGACCTAGAAATCAGCTGTATTGGGGAAAAAGTCAACTGTGGTCAATTGACAGTCAAACCTCATGATTTTTGACCCACATCAACATTATGAACTCATATGGGCCATTTGATCAAGTTTGTATCACAATTCCACAAGAAATTTGATCAGATCATCAAAAGGGCAAAATGGTCATTTTTAGGGTTTTGACTGCACAAAGGCAATTTTTGACTGTTTGACCTAGCCAATGGCAAACCAAGCTCATATATGGACTCAAGGACCCAATGAAATGGTCTTGACATGTTCAACAAATTCAAAAGATCCCAAATGCACAAGATTGACAGATGAATTTTCCATTCAATTGATCAATTTTTTACTGTATACTGAAAAGTCAAACTTTGACTTTTTGGTCAAAATCAAGTGTCAAGATTCATTTTTCATCAAAACATGTCAAAATATGAAACTTGTTCATCAAGAAATCAAAAATTGCAAATTAGGGTTTAAAATGAAGAATTTTCATAACTTAGAAATTTTCTAAGTTATGAAAATCCCTAATTTTTTCCTAACTTTGTCACACTTTCTTATCAAGATGCAAATGGATTCAAGGAAAACTCAAAACATGAAAGTTATAGTGCATTGCAAAATCTACACTTTGATTCACAAAGTTTCCTCAAAAGAAGCTTGTATCTCAAGTTATGATTTTTGGAATATGGGTGCAAAACATTCTTAACTTAGAAATTTTTTGACCTATTCTAGGCAGGATTTTTGCCTAACTTCATGGCCACTTTTCACATGCTTCCACTTGGAATCTCAACTTGCATTACAAAGATGTATTGTATTACACATTCCAAGCTTTCCAAAATATCCAAGAACTCATCAAACAACCTTGTGGTTAGGGAGAATCGAATTTGTCAATATGGGCAAAAGTCACTTTGTTCATGGCCAATTTACATGTTCATAACTTGGGCATTTTTGAAATCAGCATGCATAAGCTAGGTTACAGGCCTCTAATCCCTTTCTTACTCAAAAATTCAATGCTAAACCATTGTGCCAAGTTGTTATTTCATTCATTTGGGCAATACATGTTAGATTAAGCCTTAATTAGAAAAAGCATATTATCCATTCTTGTAAAGTGTTACTTTATGTCAATTTTGCAATCTATGAGGTACAATGCAGATCTTTGAGGCACAAAGGCATGGACATATCCCACTGATCAAGACTAAAATGTGCAGCATAGATTGAGGCATTGTACTGGCCTAGAAACCAAGTTGACATTTCCTTGCTTCACATAGAAGAAAGCTTGCATTTTGTAACACATCTCACATTGCTGCAAGCAAAAACCTAAGAAAACATTGTGAACATCTTCCAAACATCCAACCTGACCTGAAACACGATCTAACCACCTTCCAAACCTCACCATTCATCAAAACACCATCCTACTGCAAAAACAGAGTCTCTTCTGCAGTTGGACTTCTACAACTCAATCCATTCGTGCGCCTTGGCCAAAATCACTTCATACACACTCCATAACATCCATACAAACTATCCCAAGCCCAAGCTTCAGACTGTAACACCTCTAACCAAGTTCACCATTTTCATTTTTTCAGTTGTGCAGGTTGAGTTACATAGCTCGTTTCAGCAAGTTCAAAGCACACCAAGCATTGGAGAAGCACCCCTGAACTTCAAGCAAGCTATACAAGTCATCACATTGCCTTGAAAGTACCTCCATTGTCATACACGAATCAAGCTGAACAGGTAAGTTTTTGAACTTCTATCTCTCTATCCAGGCATAGTTAGGTCTAAGTTTGTGAAGAAAACATGTTCTAATCATAGCCCTGAAGCCATCCATATAGTTACTTTTCATTTATATTATGTGTGCTAAGAGTATTTTGAATCTGAACATTGACAAAAAACTAGGTCAGGAATTGGGGGAGAAGAAATTTTCTCTCATTTCTGAGAGTTAGAATGACTTTTTTATATATTTGGAATCGTGACAAGATGCTCTATAGCATTGTTGTTGTAAGTTTTTGCTGAATGTCAAAGAATCATGAGATAGCAGAAACGCGTGTTTTGTTGTTCAAGGATGCTGGAGGTTGAAGAAGACAAAGTCTTTGGGCTGGGCCTGAGATGTTTTCCTTTTTTGCACCACTGTATTTCACATGCACCCCCTGGCCCATTTTGAGTTTTATTTGTCATTTTTAACTTTTTCTTTTTGATTCTGATTTGTTATTTTTTATAAAAATATAAAAAATATTAAAAATATTTTTCTCACATTTTTTACATTTTATTTGATATTTATTTGGTTTCATTTAGTTTTATACATAAATAAACATAATATACTTTTTATGTAAAATACTAAAAATATTACTAATACATTTTATTTTCTGATTTTATTTTATTTCACCTTTTGAAAACATTTTATGAAAAATATACTTTTTTTGTAAATAATAAATATCTTATTTTTGTACCTATTTAATATATTTAGTAAATAATATAAATACTTATATATTTATTAGTATATTTAGGTTAAAAATACAAAAAATAATACATTTTCCATTTTATTAATATTTGACCTCAAAAATTACTTTTTACAATATACTTCCTTTTTATTTTATTTTTTGTACATAATTAATAAATATTGCACACATTATATAATAAATACTTTTATTTAGCAAATTAGGGTTTTGCCCTAAAACATCAAAAATACCAAAAATTAATCCTTTTTATTTTTGTTTATTTGTCACATGAAAAACACTTTTTACATACATACAAAAATCATTTTTGCATCTTGCATTATTTTATTTTATTTTGTTTAATTATTGTATATTAAATAATTTGTATTTTCCATTTGGATTGTAAGAGCTTAGATTTAAATTTCTTGCTAAATATCCCCATTTGAACATTTGTACCCCCCAACCCATAATTTGTGTTGTAATAAGTTAGGACCTTTAAATTCCGCATTTAAAAGCTTTCTAAATATGCCATGATAGAATTAGGGTTTTGTATGAAAAAAATCAATCAACAATAGCTTGACCTAATTCAAAGATAACAAAGCATGAAAATGGACAACACCAATCACACTTGCACCCCTAGGGTATTCCACTTGTTGCCTTCAATAATGGGCCATGTTGCATGTTAGGTATCTTTGGCAAAACAAAACAAATTCGAATGATCATAGTCCCTCGATGACGCTTTCAAAAGTTGCCTAAAAATGATCAAGTCCCTTAAAGGAAAAATTGCCCAAAGATACTTGGCACCATTGCAATCATGGTCTAAACGATGACCCGCGCCCGTCCCGTTCACATCCTAACACAATATTGTCCACCAAATACAATGGTGGAACAAAATTGTTAAAAGGGTTAAAACATAGCAATAATCTTTGAGAAATTTAGGGTAGATAGTTCTTGGTTACTTGCCAACTTGCAAAACAAAAACACTTGCCTATTTTTCAAAACCACACTTCACAAACACAAACTTTCAAAACAACTTTCAAAACCTTGAAACATCTTTTCAAAAAGACAAACACCTTTTGTAAAACATTCGAGTAAAGAATTGTTACAAGGGTCGCCTAGACAAGGCATCTTTTTCAAAACATTTTCAAAACCACACACACAAAGCACCATTTCAAACAATTGAAAATGCAAGGTAAATGATCTAAGAAAGTAACTAAGAGCCCATGGATAACCATGGATAGAAAGGGTGCTAATACCTTCCCTTTCTATAATCTACTCCCCGAACCCAAGAAAACATCTCAAAGGTTTTTGCTGTGCTTTTTAACCTTTCCTTAGGATAAAATAAAAAGTCGGTGGCGACTCTTGCTCAACCGAAACATTTGCGAAAACAAACGCAAAACCTCAAGTCAGTTCTCCCACCGTATCACAACTACCAAAGGAGGGATTAGAGGATTACCAGCTCAGTTCTTATTGGAGAAATTTCGTTACTTTTCCAAGATGAAGAGTACGGTTGCTTTTGAGGCCATCTTTGCTTTACTCGCCTATGGATTATTCTTATTTCCTAATATGGAGAAGTTTGTCGACATTAACGCTATCAGGATTTTCATGATTGGAAACCCGGTTCCTACACTGTTGCGTGATGCTTATTACTCTGTTCATCTTCGGAGTTCCTATCATGGGGGAATGATTATTTGTTGGACGCCATTGTTGTACCGGTGGTTTATCTCTCATATGCCTCAGTTTGATGCTTTTTGGGATGTCAAGAAGGAACCCCGTTGGGCTCCTAAGATCATGGCACTTACTCACTCGGATATTGATTGGTATCATCGAGCTTACCAGGATGTGGAGGTTATTGACAGTTGTGGTAGTTTCCCCAATGTGCCTCTTCTTGGTACAAAGGGAGGAATTAACTATAACCTTGTTCTTGCACGGCGACGGCTTGGTTACCCGATAAGGGATAAACCGAATAGTATTCATTTGAGTAGTTTCTTTCTGAAGGAAGGAGAAGACCACAGGGAAGCTAGGGAGTAGATTGTGAAGGCATGGCGTCACATTCATAAGAAGAGTGTGAAGGATTTGGGACCTAGAGGTGTTGTTTCTTTGGAGCCATATCTTCAGTGGGTCCGATCGAGAGCCATTCAGTTGAAGATGTCGTATACTCGGGAGACACCCATGCATGATTTGTTTGCGAAGACCACTTCTCCCTTTTTAGATGATCTAGAAGAGCTGCAACTTGCTTTGGTTAGGATGCAACAGGAAAGGGATGCTTGGAAGAACAAGTTTCATACTTTAGAGAGTTCCTACAGAGTAGACCTGAAGGAGAAAGATGATTTGATCGAGATCCTTGAGAGTCGAGCGGTGGAGTCTATGGAGAGGCAAGGGGATTTATTTTCTCCTAAGCCTCAAACAGGTGTTGATTACTTACTTCCTGCTTCAGATGATTGGAAAGAGGTTGCCATCAGACATGTGGAAGAAAACCAGAGGTTGAGGGCTCAGATTGTCAGGCTCACAGGGAAGCGCCAGCGTACAGATTGATCTCCATTAGTTCCTCTTCTCAGGATTTTAGATTGTATTTTCATCTTGTACTTGGGATCATTGAAACTTGTAATCCATTTTGAAGTTATTATAATAAAAAAAAATTAGTATTTCAAAAGCTTTATTACTTGGATGTTTGCAATATGTCTATAAACCATAAATCCATTGAAATATTAAATGATAAAGTAAAAATAATCATATGCATTGCATATCATGCATCATATTGCACATATTTCTTGCATTTGTTATGCATATCCAGGTGTCTTACCCAGCTTCTTTACTTCACACAGCAAGCTGACTCATCACTACAACACTCGGGCTAATTTTAAAAAGAAGATGGACAACTTAGAATAGGAGAATCGCGAGCTGCGCGAAGAAGTTTCCGCTTTGAAGGCTGGCTTGGCCAACTTGACTACTCTGATGGAAGCTCTGGTGGTTGCTCAGAATCAGCCACCGAGTGTTCAACCTCAACCAACAAGGGCAAATGCTGAAGTTCCTACTGTTCCTGTATCCGCTACTCCAACTGTTGTTCAAAACCGTATGCCTCAGGGTTATTCATGGGGAATGCCAGAGAATTTTGCACCTGAAGGTTTCAATCTTGGCCCTCAAGATGATCCAGTGGTTCAAAATGTTGTTACTCCTGCACCTTTTGTGGTGCATACTGTTCCGGCTGCACCTCCTTCGATGAATTTGGTTCCGTTTGTTAATGAAGATATGTGTCGTCCTTTCCCTCTGCCGAGTGAAGACTTGGGTCTTTATGACAGAATGGATGATTTCCAAGAACAGTTTGATAAAATGCAAAGAGAGATGAAGGCTCTTAGGGGAAAAGAGCTATTTGGGAAGAATGTGAATGAGTTGTGTTTGGTCCCGAATGTTAAAGTGCCTGCTAAGTTCAAGGTCCCAGAATTTGAGAAGTACAAGGGCAACACTTGCCCTCGTGCTCATTTGGTAATGTATGTAAGAAGAATATCTACCCACACCGATGATCAACGTCTGCTGATTCACTTTTTCCAAGATAGTCTGACCGGCGCAGCGTTGAAATGGTACATGAGTTTAGACAGCGCCAACATCCATACTTTTAATGATTTGGGAGAAGCATTCATTAAACAATACAAGTACAATGTGGACATGGCGCCTGACCGTGACCAGCTTAGGGCCATGGTTCAGAAGACAGAGAATCGTTCAAAGAGTATGCACAGAGATGGCGCGAAGTGGATGCACAAGTGATTCCTCCCATGGAAGATAAAGAAATGACTAAGATTTTTTTGAAGACGCTAGGCGCTTTCTACTACGAAAGAATGGTAGCAAGTGCCCCAAGTGATTTTATAGAGATGGTAGGAATGGGTGTCCGCCTAGAAGAGGCAGTAAGAGAAGGCCATTTGACAAATGGTGAAGGATCCGGAGGGGTGAAAAAGCCAGCTTATGGGTTTACAAAGAAGAAATAGGGGGATACAAATGTTGTTATGCAAGAGATAAGGGTAAACACTCCTAGAAAGAATTATCAGCGTCATCAGCAAGTCGCCTCAGTTACTCCTGTTATGAACGCCGCTCTGACTACCGTTGCTTATCAGAGACCGTCCCAGCAGGGGAATCAAGGGTATAATCAGAGAAGGGAGAACTATGATCATATTCCCATGAGCTATGCAGAGCTACTACCAGCATTGATTCAGAAGAAGTTGGTCCAGACACGACCACCTTCCTCCATACCGTCACCATTGCCTTAGTATTACAAAGCAGACTAGACACGTGCCTTTCATCAAGGAGCACTAGGGCATAGTGTTGAGAATTGTTATCCTTTGAGGACTGAAGTGCAAAGGTTGGTGAAGTCTGGAATTTTATCTTATAATGGTTGACCCTAAGGTTGAGGATACAGGAAAGTCCTATCCTATGTTAGCATACATGGATTCCTACCTTAATCAGCATGTCAAAGAAAGCTTAACAAAACTATCCTATAAGGGAACATGCAATGAGAGCGAATTCGTGATCTCAATTTCTAAATTGAGTGACTCGTCGATCAACAATTAAAGAAGAAAAGCAATAAACATCCTATAGGGAACATGCAATGAGAGCGAAGTTGTGATCTCAATGTCTAAATTGAGTGACTCATCGATCAACAATTAAAGAAGAAAGGCAATAAACATCCTATACGGAACATGCAATGAGAGCGAAGTCGTGATCTCAATTTCTAAATTGAGTGACTCATCGATCAACAATCACAACACATGCATCAGATAAAAAACCAGAGGGTCTCCTGACATATATCAGCAACAGAGATCCCATCATGCAATCAGAGAATTATGCAAAATGAAAGTGAGAGAAAGGATGTGATATAATACCAAACAGATAACTATTTGTAGTAGTCAAGCAAGAATAAAAGAAACCCATAGAAACTTTAAGCAAGCTGGCATCAGTAGATAAATTGAGTCAGCAATCGCACCATCAAGATGTAAGCAATTTATCAAATATAAACAAATCCCATGGGTAATGTATGACATTCACAATCATGTGTATGTATATCCTGCATAAATCATCAAACATGCCAAACACAAGAATAATGCCAGTATAGTGGATTGTGTTCCACAAATAAAGTGAAACACAAAAGCCTCAAGCCAGAAGTGGCAACTTTCTCAGAGTACCTCGCATATTCAACAACCAAGTTAGTATTCCAAAATGTGAAGAAGTGGGAATAACATGGTGGCAATTACCATATGTTAGACATTATAAGCAAGAGGAGACAAGCATATGCACATATTAGGTCAAAAGAACCAGAGGAATGTTGCTCTTTCCTATCACCATGTTGAATTGACAATTGAATGTCAATCAAGGATCATAAGAGCTTGAGAATAATATGAACAAGGACCATGAAAGTCAGTAGCAAACACATTTCAATCATGCATAATTGATTCAAACACAACTTCATGAATACAATAGGAGATGAAACCTACATAAGGCATTAAATGGTTCAAAATATTCAAACATGAGGCTTCTAAGTGAAATGGCTTGAGCTAGAAAGGACAAGTCAGAACCAACATGATTATTAGGTTCCCAATTATAGGCCTCACTCAAGTTCATTGGCCATCAAACAAATTGCAACAAAACATGCAAACATAATTGGGTACCTTCACTTCAAAATTATACCAAAAATAGAAACAAGGATCCATAATTCAAACCAAAAATATCTTAAAATATTGGAAGTGTTTTAGAAGTCATAATCCAAGCCTTAAGTTCATGAATGATTGAGGAAGAGGCCAAGTGAAGTTCAAAGTTTAAGACTAGTTGGCAAAACCACCAAACTAGACAAGTTTTCAAAATTATTTGTGGAAAAATGTCAAACCAAGTCAAATAATTCAAGAAAAATGGTTTTCAAATTCCCAATACATTCATGAACCATGATTAAGACTTGAATCCTATAGAAAATCCAGGGAAAAGTGGTTTTGAAAATAAAACTTGCACCATAAGCAACAAAACCCTAATTTTTGACTTTTTATCTCAAATATTGATTAAATGAGATCAAAATTCAAACAAATTAAGTCAAGGTCATACAAATCATCAAGGAACCCTAAATGTCAGAAAATCTATTTTTTTATATTTTTTTGAATTAGGAAAAGTCAAGAAAGAAATTATTATTCAAACAATTATATAATTAACAAAAATTCACATTTCAAAATGATATTTAAATCAAAAAGTCAGAAAAATGGCCAACCAAAATTATATTCAAATATTAGGGCTAAAAACACACATCCCTGAATTTTTGTGAATTTTTTGGATAAAAGGAAAATATTAAAAAAAAAACAATTAATAGTAAAATTATTATTTAAAGGCAAGAAAATGCAAACCATTACCAAAAATCACAAAAAAGGAAAAACAAAAATATTATCAGATTCTATGATTAAAAACAAGATTACATGATTTTTTTTGGAATTTTTGAATTAATAGAAGTATTGAAAATAAAAAGAACAAACAAATATTACAAATAACTTTTGAAATTAAATTTTAAATCAAAAATAGAGAAAATGATAAACCAAAGTCAGAATCAATTTTCACAATATTTTGTGGTTCTCAAATAGTTTTTGTGGATTTTTTAGGTCAATGGAACTATTAAAATAAAATTAAATTTGATCAATTAATTAATTAAACCTAACAATTTTCTAAACCAATCAAATTATTTTTAAAAAAAAATCCAAAAAAACGTGACAAATACTAGAAAATAATATTGACCTATGGTAATTTTTTTGGAATTTTTGAATGTGTTTTGATCAGAAAACAAAATTAAACAATATTCCAAATAAAACAAAAATTCAAATAAGCTAAAAAATTCAAACAGGCCAGTCATGATGTGCCACCACATCATCTTCAACCTCCAGATGATCCAAAAACGCGCACATCTTCTCAGGCTTAGGGCTCACTTTCAGATCAACATAACATGCTCAATTTTGCATCATTTTTCATGAAATCAAAGGCAAATCAAAGCTAGCATGGCAAGGAATCCATAGCAATTCGAATCAAATCAAATCATCCACCACATTGTCCATAATCAAGTCATGAATATGAACAAAAACATTCTGAATCACGAGTTTCAGAACATCCAAACATGCATAATTCATCAAATTAAATGCTACAAAGCTTCAGAATCATTCCATAGACTTCAAACAACATGATTATGAACTTAAATCACACGAGGCATGGCTAGAAATCAGAATTCAAAGTTGAGAATTCAAACCTTTGAGAAAAAATGGATCTACTGTCTCCTTCACTACAGTTGCAATCCAAGCCTCGATCTACAATCCTTATCACTTGAAGAAGAGAATGCAAGAAGAATTTGCCAAAACGCGCAAGAGAGATGGAAGAATCGAAGAAAAATGTAGAGCTACAAGCTATGGAGTTTCTGACTTTGATTGATGAAATGAGGCACGAACCCTTTGCACTGAGGCTTGCTTCACAATATATAGAGCATCAAGAAGGGGGTAGGATAGGCTTTTTGCGCTGAAAGCTCTTGGAATCAAAGAAATCTTCTTTTGGCCAAAATTAAGTATGCACATGCAACCTTGAAATCCCTCGTGCGTTGGCTTGATTTTTGCATGCATTTTAATCCATTTGTTCCCAGGAAGAGATTAGCAACAAGATTAGGACTTAAATCCTTGCATTAAGCTAGTGTTGGTGATTAGGCAACTTCATGCCATTTTTTGCAAAACCACGATTTCCCTTCTCATTTCCCCATGTGCAGCTCAAACTTTGGCATGATGTGCCTTGGTGCATTGCATGTTGGTCATGGACCAAGTTTGAAGTGAAACAAAAGGCCACAAATCAAGTTATCAACAAATTGGAATTTGCATGGCATGCATGATTTCAATGAAAAGTCTCAAAATTCCAAAGTCCACAAATTGCTCATACTTTTGAATTTTGGCACAAATGAACACAATTTGAAAAGGTATTGAAAATATCTTTAATCCCCTATTTTATAGTTTTTGCAAATTGATCCATTAAGGTTCTCAAAATTTGGCTTGAAATTCATTAATTTTGAAAAATGACCTATAATCTTGTGAGTTCAAAAGGCCATAACTCTTGATTCCTTATCTATATGGACATGAGACCAAAAGGAGGTGAAGGATCCTTCTCTCAGCTTTTCAAGCATACTTCATTTACATCTTCTTGATCAAGGATGAATAAAATATGAATTTTTGAATTTAAGTCCTCATTTTCCAAAATTAGTAACTTTTAGGGTTTCTTCAAGAATAAGTTTCAACCCAAACTTCAATCTCTTTGATCCAATGACCAAAATGGACTTGAAATATGGAAATTAAATCCTTTAATTGATGTTTGGCCAAAAATTCACTTGGTCAACCTTGACTTTGACTGATTTTGACCAAAATGACCATTTTGCCCCTCTGAATCAATTGATCCACTTCCCTTCAAAATTGATGATTAAAACTTTAAACATGTGATCTTCCAAGCATATAAAGGCCATGTGCAAAGTTTCACTTCAAAATTCTCAAGAAATCTTGATAAAAACCCAAACCCTAATTTTGCTCAACACATTAGGAGGCTGATGAATCATCCTCAAAACTTCAAATCCTCTGGGCATCTTGACCAATTTCTTGTACAAAGACCTTTCAAATATCAAAGAAATGTTGTAGATCTAAAAATAAAAACTTGTACATTGATCAATAGCCTTGCTCAACAAAACCCTAATTTGGCTGGTGAATCCAAAGAGTGATTCCCCTTGCAGTCAAACACAAACCTCAATCCTCTGATGATCCAAAAAGATGGATGAAGCATCTTGAGACATGTAATAGATTTTGAGCTTGAAAGATCCAAAGGTTTGGATGGTAAGATATTTCTTGGGCAACTTGTCAATGCAGTCAACCTTCAAAGCTTGAGGAAAACCTGATAACCAAAGCACTTTGATCCCATCACAATGTATGAATGCAGTGCAATATGATGTTCATGATGAAACATAAGCCGAAATCAAGAGGGTAAATTTTGGGGTGCAACATTATCCAATTTAATGGAAATAGGAAAAATAACATTTATAAAATAAAACTTTCTGAACTAAAAAGTCAGAATGTAAAATGCCTACTTTCTGTTAACAACGAGCTATGGGTCTGGCACAGAAGATTGGGGCATGTTAGTATGAGAAGAATATCTCAGATTAACAAAATTAATCTGGTCAGAGGACTTCCTAATTTGAAGTTCAGCTCAGATGCTCTGTGTAAAGCATATCATAAAGGAAAATTTGCAAAACCTGCTTTCAAATCCAAAAATGTTGTTTCCACCTCTAAGCCATTAGAACTTCTGCACATTGACTTATTTGGACAAGTAAAAACTGCTTCAGTCAGTGAGAAGAAGTATGGGTTAGTAATCGTAGATGACTATAGCAGTTGGACATGGGTAAAGTTCTTAAGACACGAGGACGAGTCACACTTTGTGTTTGTTACCTTCTGCAACCAAGTTCAGAATGAAAAGGATCTTAGAATTGTCAAAGTCAGAAGTGATCATGGTGGAGAATTTGAAAATAAAAATTTTGAATTATTTTTTAATGAAAAAGGAATCTTGCATGACTTCTCTTGTCCTAGAACTCCCCAACAAAATGGAGTTGTAGAACGAAAGAACAGAACATTGTAAGAAATGGCCAGAACCATGATCAATGAGACTAAGATTGCTAAGATCTTCTGGGCAGAGGCAATCAACACAGCGTGTTACATTTAGAATAGAATCTCCATAAGACCTATTCTGGAAAAGACTCCATATGAATTGTGGAAGAACAGAAAGCCCAACATTTCTTATTTTCATCCATTTGGATGCACTTGCTTTATTCTGAATACAAAAAATTATTTGAACAAGTTTGACTCTAAAGCACAAAAGTGTATTATGTTAGGATACTCTGAACGCTCAAGAGGGTACAGAGTATACAATACAGAAACACAGATTGTTGAAGAGTCAATCAGTGTTAGGTTTGATGATAAGCTTGACTCTCAAGAGTCAAAGCAGGTTGAATTCCTTGCAGGTATGGAAGTTGAACTCATAGGTTCTGAAGACAACTCGTCAGAAGTTCTCAATAGAGATGCTCCCTCAGCATCAGAAAGAGTTACTACAAGCAATCCAGCAAATTCTGTTGATCAACTTCAGAAAAGGCGATCCAAAAACAGCATTGATCACCCAGAAGATACAATACTGGGAAAGAAAGATGATCCAATCAGAACCAGATCAACATTCAGAAACTCTGAAGAATCCCTCATGGGACTGGTCTCTTTGATTGAACCAACAACTATTGATGAAGCACTTTTGGACAATGACTGGATTCAAGCAATGCAAGAGGAACTGAATCAATTCACCATAAATAACGTATGGGATCCGGTTCCCAAACCAAAAGGATTCAACGTCATTGGAACAAAGTGGGTGTTAAGAAACAAACTGAACGAGCAAGGAGAAGTTGTCAGAAACAAAGCACGACTGGTAGCACAAGGTTATAGTCAGCAAGATGGGATAGACTATACATAAACCTTTGCTCCAGTCGCCAGTTTAGAATCTATCAGACTTTTAATATCATTTGTTGTAAATAATGGCATCACTCTATATCAGATGAATGTCAAAAGTGCATTCTTAAATGGTTATATAGATGAAGAGGTATATATGCACCAACCCCTTGGGTTTGAGAATTCCAAAAATCCAGAATATGTTTTCAAACTAAAGAAGTCACTCTATGGTCTGAAATAAGCTCCCAGAGCTTGGTATGAATAACTAAGTAACTTCCTGTTAGAAAAGGAATTCACCAGAGGGAAAGTGGACACAACCTTGTTTTGTAATACAGTTAAGAATGACATGATAGTATGTCAGATTTATGTTGATGACATCATATTTGGATCTACTAAACCCTCTCTAGGAAGAGAGTTTGCTAAATGTATGCAGGCAGAGTTTGAGATGAGCTTGATGGGGGAACTCAAATTCTTTTTGGGCATTCAGATAAACCAAACACCAGAAGGAACTTACATTCATCAGAGCAAATATGTCAGAGAACTTCTGAAGAAATTTGATCTCTCAGAATGTAAGCCCTCAAAGATTCCAATGCATCCCACGTGCATTCTGGAAAAGGAAGAGGTAAGTAAAAAGGTAGAACATAAGGTATATAGAGGTATGATTGGTTCTTTTCTATATCTGACGGCTTCAAGGCCTGGCATTTTATTTAGTGTTTTCTTATGTGCTAGATTCCAATCAGATCCTAGAGAATCTCACTTAACAGCAGTTAAGCGAATTTTCAAGTATCTGAAAGGTACTACTAATATGGGTTTGTTTATAGAAAATCAAATGATTACAGCTTAGTAGGATATTATGATGTTGACTTCGCTGGAGACAGAGTAGAGCGTAAAAGCACTTTTGGAAGCTGCCAGTTTCTGGGAGAAAATCTGATCTCATGGACCAGCAAGAGACAGTCCACAATTGCACTATCAACAGCAGAAGTTGAATACATAGCAGCTGCTGGATGTAGCATGCAAATGCTCTGGATGAAAAGTCAACTTGAAGACTTCAACATATTTGAGAGTAACATTCCTATCCTCTGTGACAATACTTCTGCTATTTGTCTCAGTAAGAATCCAATTTTGCATTCTAGGGCTAAGCATATAGAAATAAAACATCATTTTATTAGGGACTATATTCAGAAAGGGGTTCTTAGCTTAAAATTCATTGACACGGACCATCAATGGGCTGATGTCTTTACAAAACCTCTTTCTGAAGATAGGTTTAACTTCATTATGAAACATCTCAGTATGAAACTATGTCCAGAATAAAATATTTTATTTGTATATCTTAACCTTCAGAATTTTGTTATCTTCTGTGAACTACTGATCAACCTGTCTTCAGAGTTTAGAAGTACAGATTGCATCAGAATCTATCCATGAAGATCTGAACGTTTCATTTCAAGGATAGAAGTATGTTGTTCACATAATTAAATAATTGTCATCCATTCATCAGCTACTTTCTGAGGCTGAACACGCGTTCACTTTTCTGAAAGGTCAAAAGCGCTGATTGGGTGCATTAAGACACATGTCATGGGTAACCGTTCCAGTATCTTTCTGAATCCCCCAAATTCAGCTGTCATTAATGCTTATAATCATAACTAATTATTTCTCTCTCTTACTGTTTACGCTTTCAAAGAAAACCATTTAAACTCAAATTTTACTCTTTACATTCCTTCACTTTTACTCTCATTAATATTTTCTATCGTTTCAAGCTCTTGTTTTTTTTAAAAAAACCTTTCATCTTCCTCAAAATCTTGTGTGAACAATGGCTTCTTCAAGTGTCAAAAATATCAGTGCTCATGAATCTGCTTCATTGGAACAGTATGAAGAACCTTACAGAACGCTCCTCACTCCTATTAATAATCTAGAAGTTCTCTCTGAACTGATTGTTGATTTTGGGAGTCTTCAGGAAATGGCTTCAATTTGTATGAAGACGTTACTGCTCAAGGATGGAACAGATACTTTGACCGTCTGGTTGGTCCAACTTTTCCCATTCTTGTCAAAGAATTCTGGATACATGCTTCTTCTTCAAATCATTAGGTTACTTCTTATGTCATGGGGAAGAAAATTGTTATTACATAAGACCTAATTTCAAAGCTTATTGGTTACAATGTTGGAGGTGTCAGATGCACTGACATGGCTGAGAGATGCCCTGACGTGAGTTCTATTGCAAATAAAATATTTACTCATGGACTACCCTCCAGCAAAATCAGAGATCTGAAGGATCACCACAGAATTTGGGTGTTGTACCCCAAAATTTTCCGTCTTTTCATACACGCATATTATTGGTTTTATGGTTATGGAATAAAGGTATATTTATCAAGCTTCTTCAGGTTACAAGTGACGTTTATTTCGCCAATGGATTTTCTTGGAGTATTTTTCATGCTGAAGATCAGTTCGCCGTTTTGCAATGATTCGGGGTTCAAAGATTCACAAGTCCAACCCGGCGTGTCATATTCAGGTGTTCTTTTGCCAAGATATCTCTGATAACGTGTTATCAAACAGGTTCGGCTCAAGAGTCAATTCTTTAAAGAATGTATCCGAATGTGTGAGTTTTCTCGAAGAAATATGGTGAAAAAGTGTGCTGAAAGTGCAGTTTTTACGCACTAAAAAATTCATAACTTGAAGATCGTTGCTTTTTTTGAACCCGTTCCGGTGGCCAAAATTCCATATTGACGTCATCTACGTTTTCATCTCTCACGGCTGGAAGCCAATTTCGACATGAAGGTCTTCAAAAATGCGGATTTATCAAGTATTTTTGTACAAAAAATTTGTGATAGAAGTTTATTTGTGTCATGTTCATAAAATTATAACTTGGTCGATTTTCATCGTATCGGGCTGGTTCCGGCACCAAATTTTTAAAAATTGAGTTGGTTAAGTTTTCACATAAGGTATTGAGTTCGAACGGTATCCAAAAGGCCTTCGTTTTTTGCTCAGAGTGCACGTGACGCGCCAAAAATCCTGAATGCTGAATATTATTTCATCTGGGTCGAAACTTCGAAAAATTAATAACTCGGTCAATTTTTATCAGATCGGACCCATCTTTTTACACAAGGTCACTGACTCAGAGATCTACAACTTTTCTTCCAAAGTTGAGACCGGATTATGCTCCGATCAATACCAGTTTTTTATTGAAGAACGTGTCAGAGTCGACACTGGTGCCCAAAATAAGTTTGTCTGAGCTGAAACTTCAAAAATTCATAACTAATTCATCGTTTATCCGATTGAGCCCATTTTTGGACAGGAGTTAGTTCTCGATGTCAGCTATATTTTGTTTTCACATTTCAACTTCAAAAATTGCACTTAAGCCCCTGCGATTTATCCTGGAACGTGACAGACTCAAATGAATATTGGAGGCCCAATTGCACATTCAAAGCCCATTTTTTTCTCTCTCTAATTTCTATTATATAATCATATTCTTTTCATTCAACGAAGAAAAAAGGGGGAGACGAAAAAAACTGTTACCACAACACTGTCAGAATATCAAATTCTTTCAAGAACCCTAAAACCTTTAAATCCTTATTACAAACCCCCATCTCACTACAAACAAGCCATCCTTATTACAAACCCACATCTCACTACTTCTCCAATAAGGGTAAGGCTGGTTTGATCTCCGTGATCAAAAGGGCATAGAAGCATTCATCTCACTACTTCTCCAGTAAGAGTAAGGCTGGTTTGATCTCCATGATTAAAAGGGTATAATCATTCATACATGCCATATCGGTTTTAACATTAATTTTTTTTCATATATTTGATTTATTTGTATTTTATGATATATAGTAATTTATTTAATGTGTTCATGAGATTCAACACTGCAGATTTAGACAGGGTCCCATGCAGGTTCATTACAGAATGTTGAGACCAAAATACTAATGGCCAAAATAGAACAACCACCAATGCATGACGAGGCAGACATCCTGAGAAGGATAAGTGAGTGGGTTCAACAACCACCCCTATTGGTATTGGTTTTCTTCCTTTCTATTTATCCTTTTATCTATTTTCATTATTTCTGTTGAAAACTTTTTTTTTCATAAAACCTAATATTTTTCACAAACCTTTAATTTTTCCTCCTAAACTCGAATAATTAATTTTAGGTTTTAATTTAATTTTAGGTTTTAATTTAATTTTAGGTTTTTAATTTCATTGTTTGTTTTTGGTTTCTAACCAATTTGTCTTTTTCAATCTTAAATTCACTTACCACAAAACTTTTTTCACAAACCTTTTTTTTTACAAAAAAAACCTAATTTAATTTTTAGGTTAATTAATTATATATTTTTTTAACTTTTTTTCAAAATTAACCTTTTTTTATTAATTAAAATTAATTATAATTTAGGTATTTTAATTAACTTTTTTTCAAAATTAACATTTTTTACTAATTAAAATTAATTAGGTTTTTTAGGTTTATTTAATTAATTATCATAAATCACTTTTTCATTAAAAAAATCACCAAAAACATTAACTTAGAATTTTCGGTTTTAATTTTTTCTTTAATTTCTTTTTATTTATTCTTTTACATTTTAATTTCTAGAAAAATTGTATAGGTCGCATTATCAATGTAATAGCATAGATTTATCTTTTCTCGCATTTTTTTTTAATTATGTAATTGCTTCCGGGATGTAATAGTTTTATGATTTGTTTTCCGTGCTCTTCATTATTATGTAATTGCCCCCAAAGCTCTGTAATAGCTTAGGTTTACATTTCCGCCTTTTTATTTTCAGTCCAGAATAATTATGTATCTGCAAAAGCTTTGTAATAGCTAGGACTTTAAACTTTCTGCATTTTATTTCCGCAAACTATAAACTGCTTAGATGTATGTTAATAGGATTGTATGGAAAGACAAACTGAAAATTAAAATAGTAGATCACCTTAATTGTGCAAAGATTAAATAACTGAAATCAAACACATGCACATGTTCACTCTTAGGGTATGCCTCACTTGGTTGCCTCAGAAAACAATGGTCATGTCCCTCGATCGTAGGGATACCCTTAGCAAAGACACTCGGTTAAAATCATCATAAAGATCATGGTCCCTCGATGTCCCTCGAAGTTGCCTACGGTATATGATCTTGTCCCTCGATGTTGCCTACGAATATATGATGACAGTCCCTTCGAAATGCTAAGGTATCCTTACATGTTGCCTTCAATGACCATTACGTCTCTTTCAAATTGACCCTTACAAACTCCAACGACGGTGCTACCTATTTCTCAAATAGTAGGATAGCGCTGTCTAAAGGAAACGAGAATAGAAATAATCTTTTTTCGAGTAGCTAGATGCTAGTAGGTACTTTCTCAAATCAAAACTTTTCACACTTACACTTTTCAAACAAATTTTCAAAACAACTTCGTCACACCTTTGAGGACTGATACAAGGGTTATCACAAAGTCAAACTATTTCAAAACAAAGCACATACACAAGCAATTTTTAAAAGATGAGAAAGTACCTAAGAGCCCATGGAAAACCATGGATAGAAAGGATGCTAACACCTTCCCTTTCTATAATCTATCCCCCGTACTCAGAAACATCTTGAAAAAGGATTTTTTTTCTGTACTTTTTTCCTTTCCGATTGGATGAAATAAAAGTCAGTGGCGACTCTTGCTTACCGCGACATTTTGCAAACAAAAAATGCAAAACGCAAACCAGCATTCAAACAGTCGGTTCTGCCACCGTATCACAGAACTGGCGACTCTGCTGGGGATTGGATAAGTGGGGTATACCTTAGGATCTAGTTCATCATAATTGCTTCTCTTGTTTGTTTTGTTTGCTTTACTTTTAAGGGTTTTGTTTGGGAGTTACTATAGATCCTAACTCGGATCTGAGGACACCTTTTAGGTAAGTAGCAATAGACTGTGAGGGAACTATACAGCGTAGACCGATACGGTTGAAGCAGTAGCTACGTTGATGTGGCACATTGGTTGGTATTGGTATCCCTTGTGGAGAAACGAGGAGAATACAGGGCCACTGTGTGGTGTCATTAAGCATCAACTGACCTTAGAACCTTTAATCGACCAACTTGGCCATTAGAAAGTAGTGAGATAGCCGGCCTCGGTGTAAAGCTGAGAACTGGTTGATACTCGATGCTACACTCATTGAGACCATACTCTCGAGATAGTTCCGGCTGCAAGAAAATATTGTGTGAGTTGAAACCATGACCGATGGAGGATGGTCAGTGATATTGATATCCTCTAGAACCCGGTTACTTTTCTAGGACAGGTTTGAGCCAACTAAACTTCAAGAGGGTACTACCTTAAAGCCCATGTAAGCCTAAACCTAAGGTTGTTTGTGTGACTTGTGTGCTTTCAACTTGAACTACTTGCACAGTTTTATTATCTGACAACATGAGTTCCTTGCAGGTTTTGTTTACAGTCCTTATCCAATAACTTGGATTTCTTGCCGGATTTACTTGCTTACATCACCTCACACTTTTGCTTAAACGCATAGCATTCACATCATAACATCATACCATAGCATTTCCTTAACCATTTCAAGGATCTCAAATGCCTGTGGTGCAGGTTATGATGAACCAAACGTCTAGCAAGGGGCAAGGGGATTTATTTTCATCTAGCCAGTGCCGTCTAGAGATCAAAACACAATAACTTGAGTCAGTGGCTATGACCCACTCGATATGGTGAGCTTGACTCTTGAAGAAGGACTCTCAACAACACGAAGTTTCTTCAATCAAGCTGCAATCAAATTCTAACAGTTTCTTATTTACCCTGCGAGATCCTTGAAAACATTGCATACATATATCATACATATCATTGCATAACAGGTCTTCCAGTACAGGTCTCTCATGTTCTCGCTGTTTATTTCAGCAATGGCTCTCAAACAAGACAACAAAGATCTTCAAACTCAAGAAGCTCAGTTCAGGGACATATTCCTAAACCTATTCAAGGGGCAGGAAGAGTTGAAAACACTCCTCGTTTGGGAACTTGGTCAAGAAAAGTCCTGAAGACAACAAGGATGAACGACTGGAACAAATGCAAGTTGAGGTAGGTGCAATGAGAACCCAGATGTTGGGGTAGATGGCTCTTATCCAAGGCCTATCCCGAAGACAAGAAGAGCTAAAAGCCATCATCAACAAACTTTATCAAGATGGATACAACAGTATGAAGCAAACAGTCGAGGTCGAGGACCAAGTCATTGATCAACCTCCAAGAAGACCAAAGGTTAGGTTGGTGAAGAGTGGACCTTTCTAAATTGCTACTGCATCACGGGTCCAACAACAACCTCGCCAAAAACAACGGGTTAATCAAAGTAAGTCGGATATTCCCAAAAGGAAGTTTACCAAACTCAACATGTTGTTGTCTCAAGCTTTGCAACACCTGTTAAGGATGAATCTGATTACGTTGATAGGACCTCATCCGAATCCCAAGACTTCTTCGCCTAACTACAATCCTGATGCAAGGTGTGCATACCATTCCAACAGCCCGGGGCATGATACTGATGACTGTTGGGCATTGAAAAATAAAATTCAGGACTTGATTGATGAAGGTGTGCTAGAATTCACACAAGACGGTCAGGTTGAGTTCTTCTGCCATCCCCCCAAGGCATACCATCTGAAGTGACAAGTTCTCACAAGAAGACTTTTTGTTCATTAGAATTTTCAATTTGTAATTTTCTTTTGATTGTTCGAACATTTAGTCATGTCAAAACTTTATTATTTCATTAATGCGTTGCATATGTCTATTTTGAATCAATCCATTCGTATTCATTATTTCAAAAATGAGTTCTTATTTCCTTTTGTGATATTCAACTCTCGATTAAAAACTCTAAGCCTTTAGAGGGAGGATGACGAAAATGATACCACAATCTCTACAGTATGCTTTTGAACAGACCCTATTGACGATGTACAGGTGTTGTTTCAAATCCTAAATAGTGGAGTTATAAGGAAGATAATCCCTAGTAAACCCCTTTGAGCCAAAGAAGTAGGAGTTTTTCTTTTCACACATATTAAAACCCTTAACCATAACCTGGGGCAGGGTAGTTTTCTCAGTTAATTCAGAGGCACATTCAGTCATAATCTGTCGCTTCGTACATAATGAATGGCATCAAAGACGTCCTTCCAAAACAAAAGACGGTGATGGTTCCCTATAATCGTCAAGACAGGCAGTCATTATCTCTCAAAATAAAAGCCCGTTAAGTCAAAACCTATGAAGGAGACTTAAGAAAAACTGGGGCATCCCACTGACTATAATCACAAAAAGAAACAATTCAGGCAAAAATGAGGGATAATAAAATCAAAAATAAAGAGGTCCTACAAACCCTCAACAAAAAAGAAATGACTTCCTATTCAAAATAAACTGTCAGTATCCGAACCATCACTGGAATATCAGAGCAAAGACTCAAACGGGATCTAAATGCACAATTAGCTGAGTATAGGATCGAAGAACATCACGTAGAACAGGTAGGTACAAATAAATTTTGAGCCTTTATCCTTTGTTTCTTGAACTGTGAACCAGGCCACGTTATAACCCTTAAAAGTCCTAGCTGAAGCATGGGTTAGTTCGAAAGCTTATTGTTACAAAAGGTATCCTGACTCCTGAAAGACTTGCTGTAAATCCTGAGTTGGCATCACATTTTACAAAATTTGCCTGTTTTACTGAAAAATGCATTTTAAAAAATTTCAAGACAGACGTAAGCTTTGCATTCTTAAAATAACATTGTTTGCATATGACTATTTGTTCAGCAGCAGAGAAATTCGCATGACGAATATCTAATGAACAAAAACCTTCTCAATAAAAAGGATCACCTCAAGTGGAAAAACACTTCCAACCAAGGGGCACGGCATGATCATTGTCCATCATCTAGGGCAGTCAAGTCAAGATTCAAGAAATCTCTCAAAGATGCCAAATAACCAGTGGCAGATCTCCATCTGAATCACTTGGGGCATTCGACATTAATTTCGATAATGAATCCTGTACGATAAAACAAACATCTTTTGGCAGTATGGAAACACTTACTACTATGGACAGTGACAACTCCCAACACGCTGAGAGCGTGGACATAGTCAGAAAATACTGCACATGAAAAAAGACCCTCTAGGTTGACACCTAGGCAAAAATAAGGGAATCCCGGCGAACCAAAATGGTTCGGGTAAAAGTTAGGGATATACATAAAAAAAATTGTACACCCGGCAAGTCGAAAACCTGAAAAGGCGGCTTGGGCAAAAAAGGGTATCCCGGTGGACTGAAAACCCGAAAGGGCGGTCCACGCAAAAGTTAGGGATTTAAAACGTACGACTGTATCCCGTCACCTATCTATCAGTGGAAGACTTATATCTTGATCAGCACTCATCAAGAGAACCAGAATTCAGATACATTTCAGATATGCTCCAGATACGGATGCCATTTTGATACTCATTCAGATTCATCTTTCAGATACAGTTCAGATACGCTCTAGATACAGATGCCATTCTGATACTCATTTAGACTCACCTTTCAGATACAGTTCAGATACCTTCAAGATACGGATTCCATTCTGATACTCATTCAGATTCAGCTTTCAGATACAGTTCAGATACGCTCCAGATACGAATGCCATTCTGATACTCATTCAGATTCAGCTTTCAGATACAGTTCAGATACGATCCAGATACGGATGCCATTCTGATACTCATTCAGATTCAGCTTTCAGATATAGTTCAGATACGCTCCAGATACAGATGCCATTCTGATACTCATTCAGACCCAGCTTTCAGATACAGTTCAGATACGCTCCAGATACGGATGCCATTCAGATACTCATTCAGATTCAGCTTTCAGATACAGTTCAGATACGCTCCAGATACGGATGCCATTCTGATACTCATTCAGATTCAGCTTTCAGATACAGTTCAGATACGATCTAGATATGGATGCCATTCTGATACTCATTCAGATTTAGCTTTCAGATACAGTTCAGATACGCTCCAGATATGGATGACATTTTGATACTCATTCAGATCCATCTTTCAGATATAGTTCAGATATGTTCCTATTACGAATGCCATTCTGATACTCATTCAGGTCCAGCTTTCCGATACAGTTCAGATACGCTCTAGATACGGATGCCATTTTGATACTCATTCAGATTCAGCTTTCAGATACAGTTCAGATACGCTCCAGATACGGATGCCATTCTGATACTCATCCAGATTCAACTTTCAGATACAATTTAGATACGATCCAGAGACGGATGTCATTCTAACACTCATTCAACACATGTTTCAAGTACAGTTCGGATATGATCCAGAGTCAGATGTCATCCAGACACTCATTAAATACATGTTTGTGATACGGTGGCCATAACCGGGACTGTTTCTTTTAGGAATTGTTGGTTTGCATTTTGCGTTTGTGTTTGCAAAATGTCGCGGTAAGCAAGAGTCGCCACCGACTTTTATTTTATCCAACAAGGAAAGGAAAAAAGCACAGAAAAATTCCTTTTTTCGAGATTTTCAGAGTACGGGGGGTAGATTATAGAAAGGGAAGGTATTAGCACCCTTTCTATCCGTGGTTATCTACGGGCTCTTAGGTACTTGCTCAACATTTTCAAAATTGCTTCCTTGTGTGTTTGTGTGATTTGAAAAGTTTTTTTTTACTTCGATTTAACTCTTGCTTCTGTCTTCAAGAGTGTTACGAAGTGTTTTTGAAAGCTTTGTTTGTAAAGGAGTGTAAGTGTGAAAAAGTTTGTTTGGATTGAGCAAGTACTTAAGAATTAATCTATCTACTCGAAAAAAAGAACTGTTCTATGTTCATTTCCTTTAGACAGTGCTATCACATTATTAGTGAGTAGGTAGCACCGTCGTTGGAGTTTTGAGGGTCAATTCGAAAGGGACGTACGGTCACTAAAGCAATGTCAGGACGTCTTAGTAGTAACCTTAATGTCTTAGATCATTTATTCGAGGCAACAATATCCGAGGCAACCATTTCCGAGGCAACTTTTCCGAACGAGACTTTGATCTTTTTTTAGACAAAAGAGCGACCACTAAAATATCCTATACTTAATGACCGTTTATCGAAGGCAACCAAGTGGGAGTGTACCCTAAGAGTGCGCATGTGCGAGTGATTCAATTTCAGATTTATTTATCTTTGCACATTTTAGGGTTATCTAACTGTTTTAAAGTTAATCATACATTCTTGTCCTGCAACCCTAATCATACATCTAACAGATAATATTTTGCGAAATTAAAAGTGCGGAAATTAAACTACGCTATTACAAGGCTTCGGGTATTTACATAGCCAAAAACAAACCCTTAAAAAATAAAGCGATAAATGAAAATGAAAGACCTAATTAACTATTACAACTTGTGAGCAATTACATTAATAAGATAAAACTAATAAACGCGCGCGAGGAAAATTAGATCGGGAGAGAACTAGGGTTTTGACCCTTTCTAACCTAACTAAAAGAAAAAATTGTTTTTGTTGTTTTTAATTATTTTTAAGAAAAGAATTAGGTTTTTTAAAATTAAATACACAATTAATTAGCTAATTAAATTAATTAATGAAAATAAATAAATGGCATATTTTGTGTTTTGTTATTTTAAGAAAAAAAGAAAATATAATTAAGTTATAAACAAAACCCTAATTATTCTAATTGTTTTTAATTTATTTACAAAATAATTAAAGTTATCTAAAAATTAGACCTAATTAATTTAATTAATTTTTTGGATAAAAAATCAAATCTAAACCTAATTTGGATGAAAAAATATTATTTGTGATTTTTTTATAAAAGAAAATAATTAATTTGTTAGTAAAATAAATTAATTAAATTAAATAAAACAAATATAAAAAGAATAGAGAAAGAGATAATGGGCCTGAAAAAAAGATTTTGGGGGTGCAAACAACAGCTACTGGGCCCAAAACAAAGTTGTCCACGTTGACTTCCTAGATCTAGTGCGTTGCCTTGACTGAGGCACACCATGGTCACCACATCATAGCCATCAGATTTGGCTTCTTGGATACCTGGATGGTTGGATCTTGAGGGAGCATGGTGTTCCTTGGCTTTGTATGCATGCTGAATCATGAAAAAACAAATTATATGCAATAAAGGGGGACCTGGGATTCGAACCCAGGCCCCAAGGCACTTTCCAACGCTCCACTTACCAACTGAGCTATACGCGTTTCTTGTATACAAAACAAATAACAATTATTATATTAAGAACAAATGCAATAAAATAAATCCGTACGGAAATTCAAATGGACAAATTAGATGAAGCCACACCATCATCCCTGGCCTCTCTCCGTGGCTAAAAGGTTTGAAAACCTTTACCTACGGACAATGTCCGTCGCTACAGCCCTGCAATTTCTCAAAATCAACTATAAACAAGATAAATCAAAACTAAAGCCATGGATAGCTTCGTCTGGACCTGCTGAGTTCAATGGTGTCCCTTTCATGGCCCAATTTTGCCTGTAAACAAAAATCCCAAATCGAAGCTACAAACCCTAAGAATGGTTAAATCTCATACAGTCCATATAAATGCAATTAAACATTACAGAAAGCTTGCAAGTGTTCTAAGGATTAAGAATCTACAAATATTTCATGCTATAGATGCCACAATTATGCAATTCGAATTCAAGAAAATAGCAAAGTCGTGGCTGACTTACAGCGAGTTACAGGGCCTGGGAATGCTTGCTTTGGATTTGTTTTGCTTGCTAGGGATCCCAGGAAGCGATTGGGATGGTCAAAGGATCCTGAAATTGCTTCAAAGTGTGAATTCGTGTTTGCACTTTTTCTTTTTTTTTTCAAGTTTTGTTCTGATTGTTGCGCCTCCCTCTAGCCTTGCTTTAGGTCTGCAAACGATCCTTATGTACTGAGGAATGAATTAGGGTTGAAAGAATGTGCCCAATCTTCCTCCATCATTGCATTTGATTTTGATTTGATTCCTTTGAATAACCTTCCAAAAATAGGCCTAGTCCAATGTTTTTGTGCACACCAAGCCTTTACACGAATTCAAACTCATGCTAGTTGTATGTAGGACCTGAAACAAGCACAAGATCTTTGAATTTCAATGTTTTGGATTTTCTATGATTTGTTTTGATTTAAAATGATTTAATTCAAATAAAAATCAAAATAAATAATAAAAACAAGATAATGACAAGTTGAAAATGCTAGGGCTCGTGGACCATGTTTCCAACTCAAAACAAGTGAAAACAATTGGGCCCATTTAGCAAAAATTGCATTTTTAGGCATAGTTGACTTTTGACAATTTTGCAAAAAAGGTCAACTTCAACAATGCACAACTTCCTCAATTTTGACTCTTAGAAGGTGTTTTTGGACTTTTTAGAAATATTGATATGTCCTCTAAGCAACCTTTTTAGTCTCATCTCAATTTGGTATTCCATGCTCATGTATGAAGCTTTGACAAAAAAGGTGTTTTTGTTGACTTTTCAAAATGACCTATAATGCCCAAATTCATAACTTCTTGTGAGTGCATATTTTGAACTTGGGATCTGAATATGGATTGTATATAATTGCATCCTCTTCAAAATGAGCTTTGGATGGGTAATTTCGCATAAAGTATGAGAAAGTTATGCTTGGTCAAAGTTGAGTTGACTTTTCCTACAAAACCCTAATTTAGCAACTTTTGGTTCTTGATGAATTATGAGCAATCCTTGATGAATCATGATCAACCTTTGATCAAATGATGAAATACACTTCAAAATGAGGATGTTGACCAAAAATCTTGAAGTTTTACTGTATGGAGGTCACAGTTGACTTTTGCCCTAGTACAGTCGATTTTCAGGCCTTTGAGCAATAGACTGGGCAAACTTTCTCTGTAGGGCTTGAAACTTGACATGGATGATCTTGAGAACACATTAGGACAATGGTGAGCATTTGGTATTCCTTCGACTCAAGTATCTTGATGCAACATGAGACCCTAATTTGAGATAGACTGCCTTAGAAGAGGGCTTGTTTGGTCAACCCTTGGACTTCCTTGAGTAACTTGGGGATCTTTCTTGAAATGTTTTGAGAAATATGGGAGGGAAAATTTTGGGGTACAACAGCTGCCCCTATTCAATCTTCTTAAACCTGAGGATGTAGATTGGCTTTCATGCCTTTCGTGATCCGAAGGTGAAAGATGATTGAACACTAGAGTGCCTAGAAATTTGCACTCGCATGAAGTGGTGTCCGTCTTGCGATGTCGGGAATGGGCTTACAGATGCCATTTGGAAATTGCTGACAGGGGATGGGCTTAAAGATGCCACCTAAAGGAGTGTCAATCGCATAAAAGATTCCTTAGCGAGAGCTTGTATACCTGTTGTTGAGGAAGATTCCGCTGGGGAAATGTTGATCTCTGTCTTGAGAGAAATAGAATTTTAGGAGCTTCGGTCGTCCGTTATTCTACTGGGGAGTTATCTCTGTTTTGAGAAAGGTTGAATTTTAGGAACTTCGGTCGTCTGTTATTCTGAAGAGGTGAAAATGAACCGCTATCTGGTCGTGATCTAGGCTTTACAGTGACTTACTAGGGAGATGAGATTAAACTTGCTATCCGGTCGTAATCCAGGCTTCACAATTTATCGATTCTTATCTGGTCGTAATCCAGGCTTCAGAAGGAATTAAGTTGTTATCCGGTCGCATCCGGGCTTCAACTTGAACTTAGGGCATACTAATATCCGGTCGACTCCGGGCTTCTTAGTAATTGTCCAGGTAAACTGCTATTTGGTCGAAATCCAAGCTTCGCAGGGTCTTGTACTGTTATCTGGTTGTAATCCAGGCTTCAGTCCTTTTATCGTTATCCGATTGTAATCTAGGCTTCACGATGCTTTGTACAATTATTTGGTCGAATCCAGACTTCATGGTGTTCTGTACTGCTATCTGGTCGTAACCCAGGCTTCACAATACCTTACGTCTTATCTGGTCGTAATCCAGGCTTCAGAAGATATCAAATGGTTATCCGGTCGTAATCCGGGCTTCCCTTTGGCTTTGGGCCTACTAATATCCGGTCGAATCCAGGCTTCATAGTAATCGGTCGGGTAAACTGCTATTTGGTCGTAATCCAAGCTTCACAGTGTCCCTCACTATTATCTGGTCGTAATCCAGGATTCAGTGTCTCATACCACTATCTGGTCGAAATCCAGGCTTCATGGTGTTCGGAGGAAATCAAGATACTATCCGGTTGTAATCCGGGCTTCATAACTTGTGTTAAAGATATACCGCTATCTGGTCGTAATCCAGGCTTTGCAGTGTCTTTGACTGCTATCTGGTCGTAACCTAGGCTTCACAGAAACTTGTATTTCTATCTAGTTGTAATCCAGGCTTCATAATAACTTGTTGAGCTGTCATCTGGTCGTAATCCGGGCTTCATGGCTTGTTTATGATATACCACTATCAGGTCGTAAACCAGGCTTCATGGTACCTTGCAATGCTATCTGGTCGTAATCCAGGCTTCACAGCAACTTGTTGAGTTGTTATCCGGTTGTAATCCAGGCTTCACGGCTTGCTGGGGATTAAACTATTATCCGGTCGAATTCGGGCTTCATAGCTTAGAGATAAACCACTATCTGGTCGGATCCAGGCTTCACGGTGTTTAATACTGCTATCCGATCATTCTCTGGGCTTCACAATATGATGTAAAAATCAAGATACTACCCGGTCGGATCCGGGCTTCATAGCTTGAACTTTGTGAGAATTTGATTGTATCTTTCCTGAAAGGTAAAGGTTAGTCGTATGTAATGCATTACATGTATCAAGCAATGATGTTCTCAAAATAAATGAGATTGTGTTGTATGATGCGTATGCGCATGTCAAGATGTATGGATATGCAATGTTTTTATGATAATCTCTAGCTGGGGAAAATAAATCCCAGATTTGCTGCTGGAGAAAAGAGTTGAATTCTTCGTTCTCGCTGGGGATAGTGAATGAAGATGATTGTGCGAATAATCTTGCAGGAGAGGATAACTCCGCTGGGGAATAGACTGGCGAGGAAATGACTCTGTGGGGAGGGCATACTCTGCTATAGGACCTATTGATTTGGAGGAACAACCTCGGCTGGGAACGAACTACCGTTGCTGGCGATGATAAACTCTGTTGGGAATTGAGTTTCTGTTTGTGAAAGGAATGAACTCCGCTGGGGATGATTTTCCAGTGGCGACTTCACTGGGGATAATCTTTTAGACTCTACTGGGGACAATCCTCCAGGCTCTACTGGGGATAATTCTCCAAACTCCACTGAGGATAATCTTCTAGTGCTGATGATAGATAAGCTCTGCTTGGGGAGAATCTTGCCGACTCATTCGCGGTTGCGGGCCTCAGTTGGGGAGAGTGGTGTCCTGTTCGGGACCGCTAATACCACTGTCTTTTCCTTACTTTGCAGGGAATGAATGTACTTTCAATCGTTTTCTCCAACTAGGTCTATCCATATACCTAGTGAATAGAGCAACTGTACGGTTTGGACATTTCTTATTTACCCCTGTTTCTGATATTACGAGTAATCGTCTTTTGTTTCGTATGTAAATATTTATGAGCAGCAATTATTGTCAAATGCATATATAAAAAATGAACATTGAACGTTCTTGCAAAACAAAACAGAAAAAGAAAACGATTCGAAATTTCTTTGTGAAAATGAATTATATTGATTTTGAAGTTAGCCTGTAAATAGGCGTTTTTGTACAAGAGGTTGACGTCCTAGTAAGAGAATTCCGCCGAACAATAGAATTTATATAGTTTGTGTAAAAGAAAGAAAAACAGCTATGTGAATAATCCCACTGGGTTCCAACTCTGCTATCGCCTTTATATCCTCGAGCATCTCATCAATTTGCTTCTTGGCCAAAGGTTGATCAGATTGGTTAGCGTCGTCCGAGCTTGATAGTCGATACCGAAGTCTGATTGCAAGATGATCTGATGAGACATAGTGTTACGCTTTAATCCCTAATTTTTTCCTGGACCGCCCTTTCGGGTTTTTAGTCCACCGGGATACCCTTTTTTTCCCAAGCCGCCTTTTCAGGTTTTCGACTTGCCGGGTGTACAGATTTTTTCATTTTCATCCCTTATTTTTGCCCGAACCCTTTTGGTTCGCCGGGAAGCCCTTATTTTTGCCTAGGCCAATCGACCTAGCAGGTCTTGGATTATGCGTAGTATTTTTTCACTATGTTTGCATTGACGGGGTGAGGAAGGTCGTCACCATCCATGGTGGTTAGAATCATGGTTCCTCCTGAGAAAATGTTCTTAACCACAAATGGCCCTTCGTACATAGGGGTCCATTTTCCCCTGGGATCACCTTCAGGTAATATGATGCGTTTGATCACCAGATCCCCAACTTGATACTCTTGTCGTCTAACTTTCTTGTTAAATGCCTTGATCATTCGCTTTTAATACGTCTGACCATGACAAATAACAATAAGTATCTTATCATCAATTAAGTTCAGCTTATCAAGTCGGGTCTAGATCCAATCGTCCTCACTCAAACCTGCATCCTTCATAATCCAAAGAGAGGGTATCTGAACCTCGATAGGTAAGACTGCTTTCATGCCGTATACCAAAGAGTAGGATGTTGCCCCTGTTGAAGTTTATGCCGAGGTTCGATATCCATGAAGAGAAAATGGTAACATCTCATGCCAATCTTTGTATGTCACCGTCATCTTCTGCACAATCTTCTTAATGTTCTTATTAGCCGCTTCAACAACCCCATTCATCTTCGGCCGGTAGGGAGAAGAGTTGTGATGCTGTATTTTGAACTTCTTGCAGAGCTCGGTGATCATTGTATTGTTGAGATTTATACTGTTGTCTGTAATGATCCTCTCTGATACACCGTATCGACAGATTAAATTTGTTAGAACAAAGTTTGAATCTACTACCCTAAGTTTAAGTTTTGATGATAACAAAATGAAAAGATATATTAATTATATGATTCTTGTAAAGAACTATTTGCTACCTAAAAATTACTTTCTGTTTTACAGAAACTCTGATGGGTATCAGCAAGAGTACATCATAATCAGCATCAAAATATTGGATATCAACATCAGCATCAGAAGATGCTATATCAGATACCAGAATCAGAAGATCAACTTGCGCTTATGCTGAAGCTTGATGAACAGATCTGCGCTCAACACTCTGAACTCTGATAAAGACAACAACAGTTCATCAGCACCTAAGCAGCGTCAGAATGAGCCAAAGCCAGAACACGCTTAAGTGGCAACGGTACTGTGCATTCAAGATGAGTTATTACCAACGGCATCATTCCAGACAAGATCTGTTTAATAAGGAAAGATTGTTATTGGCATTGAATCAGAATTATTGCTCCAACATTCACTAATTCCAATGCTATATAAACAAGTCAATGAAGATTGAATTGGCTAATGCTCTACATCAATCTACACGCCTAAAAGCTATTCATCATCTTCCTCACTCTCAGTTTGCTAAAAGCTCCAAAATTCCTTACTCAATTATTTTAGCAATCTAGTTTCAATAAGCTTAAGTTGTGTAGTATCACAGTTGTGATAAACAGTTTTGTAGAAAACATTCACACACCTAGATTTCAATTCTTTGTAAGAAAGTGATTCCTTGAGAAACCGGTTTGTGGTTTGCATCAAGAAGGCTTTAGCAGTTGTTAAAGCAGATTGTAATATTCAGTTGAATATAGTGGATTAAGACCTCGTTGGAGAGAGGCGAAATCACCTTGACGGGTGGACTGGAGTAGTTTGAGATCAAACGAACCAGGATAAAAATACTGTGTTCATTGCAATTGATTTCCAGTTTTTACAATTCAACCCCCCTTCTTGTGTTTTTCACTTCTTCAAAATTGTGCTGAATAAATCGTGCCACGACGTTCTTGGTCACTGTAGCAAAGGAAGCTGCCTCAACCCACTTCGTAAAGTAATCAATCGCTACCAGGATGAAACAATGCTCGTTGGACGCAGTAGGTCTGATCTCACCAATCATATCGATGCCCCACATCGCAAAAGGCCAAGGAGCCGTTAAGACGTTCAGAGGAACTGGAGGTATATGCACCTTATGAGCATAGACTTGGCACTTATGACAGGTCCGAGAATGCTGATAACAGTCGGCTTCCATAGTGGACCAATAATATCCTGCCCGTAGGATCTTCTTTGCCATGGTGTGTCCACTGGAATGAGTTTCGGAAGTATCTTCATGTAACTCTACCATAATCCTTTCTGCCTTGTTCTTATCCACACATCGCAGTAAGGTTGAGTCATGGTTACACTTGTAAAGGATGCCATTACTGATGGAGAACTTCATCACGAACCTCCTCAGAAACTTCTTATCATTAATAGATGCACCCTCGGGGGACTCTTGAGCCTCAAGATACCTATTTACCTCGTGAAACCAGGGTTTATCTGTTACCTCTTCAGTCTCAATATCACAACAATGTGCAGGTTCGTCTAACCTTTCAATGGTAATTTGGGGAGCCTCATTGTCCCACTTGACTTTGAACATAGAAGACATAGTAGCTAGCGCGTCCGCCAACTGATTCTCCTATCTGGGGAAATGTTTAAAGGTTATCTCCTCAAAATGTGGAAGCAACGTCAATACATACTCTTTGTAAGGAATAAGATTTGGGTGCTTCGTATCCCACTCGCCTTTGATCTGATTGATCACGAGAGCGGAATCTCCGAATACACTTAAGAACTTAATCCTTAGGTCAATAGCTGCTCGAAGGCCCATGATGCATGCTTCATACTCCGCTATATTGTTGGTGCAGTTAAAACATAATCGGGCGGTGAACGGAGTATGACAGCCCTCAGGGGATATGATCACGATGCCAATGCCATTACCCAATGCGTTTGAAGCTCCATCAAAATACATAGACCATCGGGATCCTTCCTCAGGTCCTTCATTCGGTCCAGGTGTTTCACAGTCGGTCACTAACATGATGTTCTCATCCGGAAACTCGAAGTTCATAGACTGGTAATCATCTACGGCCTGATGCGCCAAATGATCTGCCAACACACTCCCCTTGATTTCTTTTTGGGTTGTATATTGGATGTCATACTCAGTTAAGATCATCTGCCATCTTGCTATTCTTCCGGATAAGGCAGGCTTTTCGAAGATATACTTGATTGGATCCATCTTTGATATCAATAGAGTAGTGTGAGTCAGCATATACTATCTCAGCCGACGAGCAGCCCATGCCAAAGTGCAGCAAGTTTTATCAAGCAGTGAGTATCGGGTCTCATAGTCGGTAAACTTTTTGCTAAGGTAATAAATAGCATGCTCTTTTCGGCCAGACTCGTCATGCTGCCCCAACACACACCCCATCGAATTGTCGAGTACTGTCAATTATAAGATCAAAGGTCTCCCTTCAACTGGAGGCATCATAATAGGTGGCTCTTGGAGATACTCCTTGATCTTTTCGAAAGCGGCCTAACATTCATCATTCCATCTTACCACTTGATCTTTCTTCAGCAACTTGAAGATTGGTTTACAAGTAGCCGTCGGGTGCAAAATGAATCGGGAAATGTAGTTTAGACGTCCCAGAAAGCCTATGACTTCTTTTTCTATTCGGGGAGCAGGCATATCCTGTATAGCCTTCACCTTTACCGGGTCCACTTGAATACCTTTATCACTAACAACGAAGCCTAGTAGCTTGCCAGACCTCACCCCGAAGGTGCACTTGTTCGGATTTAACCTCAGCTTGTACAACTTCAACCTGTCAAATAGCTTCTGAAGATGGTCAAGATGTTCTTCCTTAGTCTGGGACCTTGCAATCATGTCGTCAACGTATACCTCAATCTCATGATGAATCATGTCGTGAAATAAAGCGACCATGGTGCGCTGATATGTTGCCCCAACATTCTTTAATCCGAACGGCATAACTTTATAGCAAAAGGTACCCCACTGCGTAACGAAGGTTGTCTTCTCCATGTCCTAGGGAGCCATCTTAATCTGATTGTAACCAGAAAAACCATCCATAAAGGAGAAGACCTTATGTTGTGTGGTGTTGTCGACTAGAACATCGATGTGAGGCAGAGGGAAATCATCCTTGGGGCTTGCCCTGTTCAGATCCCTATAGTCAACACACATTCGAACCTTATTGGTGTACCCCAAAATTTGCCCTCCCATGTTTCTTCAAGATTGCTCAAGGGGTTGCACAGTCAAACCACCTCCTAAGCCAGCTGGAATTAGGGTTTTGTTTCTTTCAAGGAATGGGAGGTTTTCAATGGTCCAATCAAGTCTCATAGGCCTATATACATTATCAAGCATCTACATGTCAAGTCTCAAGACTCACAGTGACAAATTGCACAGTCAATAGCTCCATTTGCTTCACAGTCAACTGCAGGGGTAAAATGGTCATTTTCCAGTCAAAAGTCAAAAAAATTGGTCAACATCTTATTTTGAGTCCACAATCATCATTTTATCAAGTCTTGATCATGATTCCACAAGCATGGCTCAAAAATCATCAAGGTGTAAAAGTTACTATTTTTGGACAGTAGAAAAGTCAACTGTATCTTGACCAAGGCATAACTTTTTCATGGTTCATCAGAAAAATCCCATCCAATGCTCATTTTGAAGGGGATGACATTTCCTACAACTCATATTCACATTACAAGTCCAAGAAATGCTCTCACAAAAAGTTATCAATTTCTACATTATAGGTCAATTTCAAAAGTCAACAAAAATGCACTTTAAGTCAAAGACCATAACTTGAGATTGGTAAATCCAAATGACATGGTACCAAAGGCATTGGTTAGAGGACTTCAAGACCTTTCCAAAATGTCCAAGGACATGTTCATATGATCAAAATTGAGCAAGATATGCATTGGAGAAGTTGGGAAATTTTTGTGAATTTGCAAAAGTCAACTTTGCTCAAAACACTTTGTTTTTGCTAATGGGCTTCAAATTCCTTCTTGAAACTTTATCCAAGGCCTATGAACGACCCATTGAGATTAAATTGAATTATTTTCTTATTTTTTATTAATTAATTGAATTTTTAATCAATATTAATTCATTTAATTCATTTAATTGTAGGAAAATATCAAGATATGGTTTTGCAATCTTTTCATGAAGCAAATATGACCTACATGTGCTGGAGATTTCGTGTACACATCAAGGGGACAAGGATCTCTCAATTTGGCAAGATTGTTCAATCAAAAAGATTGAAAAATATTTGATTGAAAATCAAATATTCCAACCATTATTCCATGGATTTCTTGGCCAAGATTTAACCTAAATCCATTCCATTATATATATAGAACCTAACCCTAATCAGGCACACGTGAGAATTGCTGCAGAAAAGCCATAAGAACATTGAAAAAAATCAAAGAAAACTCAAAACTGAATTCCATTTTCCAACGTGATTCAAAGCATTTTCTTGATTCTAATACATTGCTGAGGTCCCCAGGAAGGTGTAGGAACCAAAACCAAGCGTTTAACCTCAAGAAATCGCCGTTTACAGTTACACGGTTTGGTACTTTTTTTCACAATCGTAATTCATTATTCATGCATCATTAACGAGATTTTTTGTGTGCTTTGCATTGCTAGAACCTCTCTGAAGCTAATGGTACAGGTGAATTGCATTATGGGGTCCAGAATCAAGAAATACCATTAACGAATTCTAGGGTTCTTGAATCTCAAAATTGGGGTTTTCCACATCCATTAAAATTGAGACTTCTAGTGCCTATGGTTGCAATCGTTGCAACCAGACGAATCGAATGCCATACCCGCGCCATATTTATATTGCTTGTGAAGCTAATCGCTATTATTCCTCAGCATGTTTTGTGGGGGTTAAAAACCCCCACTATCCATTTATTTTTTGCAGGTACATGGCGAAGAAGATGAAGGCGTGTAAGCATAGCATGTAAGTCTCAGAGTGCCTAAGAGGGGGGGTGAATTAGGTCTTATAAAAATTTATTCGGTTTTATGAGAATGCTTGGTAGTAATTTTTGGTTAAGTGTTTGAAGGTTTTGATTATATCTTTGTCTTTTCCTGATTATGGTGATGAAAGCGATAAATGCCGAAAAGTAAAGAACACGGTGATATATCCGGGTTCCCCTCACAATCCGAGAGTACTCCAGTCCCCTTTCCAACACGAAAGAGATTTCACTATAGTTAGAATGATTGTACAGCCTATGCTTACTATCTAACCTATAGGGTGATCAAAGGTTCTTAACACCTTTAAGACCAAACAAACACTAATGTGAATGAAGAACAATCCTCTTCAAATCACAACACTTACTTCCAACAATCCTGGATAGTAAGGGAATAATTTCTTTAAGTAATACAATGATTTAGTTTGAAGTATATGGAGAGCTTTATCAATCTTCAATTTATCTTCTTCTTCAAGATAAAAACAATTCTCAACAATGTATATAAATGTTCACAATGTATGTATGAAACTTGTAATGATAATGAAAGTGTATATGGCAAGTTTCACAAAATTATGAACACATGAAAGTTTATGTTCAAAATGAATGAATGAGAAAATTGTTAATATGAAGAAGGTTTTTTGTTGTTTGAAAATGTTATATGTGTTCTCTTTTAAAAACTGAAAAAAAATCTGCATTTTATAAAGTCATAAGAACCTCTTCATTCATGCCAATTCATATGAAAAGTTGCAATGCATTCACGAAAAGATACCACTTGAAAAATGTTTAAAAAACAAAATAAAAGCTGCACTGGTTCGCTAGGAACCGGTTCCGACACTGACAGAACCCGGTTCTTAGTGAACGTTATAAGTTGAAATTCAAAAATATCACGCAGGAACCGGTTCCCCTGTTGGTACAACCCGGTTCCTGGTACAAAAACCAGGGACATGTTTTTTGAGAAATGCTGGAACCCGGTTCCCTGTTAGGGAGGAACTGGTTCCTAAAGGGTTATTTTCAAAAATACTTTTTGAAAGATATTTCAAACAAATTTTTCCTTGATGTTAAAGATGTGGAATATGTATATGTTGATGAATGCATATTATGAGCATCTATATTCAAGATTTTAAGAATTATTTATACCATTTGATATTTGATGATTCTTCAATAATTCTTCAATAATCTTCAATAATCTTCAAGACTTTTATATGATGTTGATAAGATTTTTGCACATCCTTTGAATGTTGATGTCCATGTTGTCTTCATCAAAACACATGCTTTAAATATGACTTGAGAAGCTTGCAATTACATTCTCCCCCTTTTTGATGATGACAACCAAGTCTTGAAAACGATTTCTTGAAATGTTTTATGTTGTTTTGTATAGCAAACATGTTGAGCAAATGCAAGGCTCCCCCTAAATTGTATGCCCCCCCTAAGTCCACGATTCTTTGAATTTTGGAGTGAGTTTGATATTTATTTGGGCCTGCAATTTCTTTGAAACAAAACAACACATATGCATATTCTTCTCCCCCTTTGTTAACATCAAAAAGGATGGGGAAAAAGAGTGAAATAGATACATATAAAAATTAAGACGTGCATCTTAAGAGAAACATTAGATATCACCTTCATCCAAAATACCAAGTTCTCTTCGAATTTTGAAGAAAGGTTCTCGAGCAAGCGGTTTAGTGAAGATATTTGCGAGTTGGTTATGAGTATCCACAAAAGTGACTTCGACATCTCCTTTAAGAACATGATCACGGAGAAAATGATGTCGAATATCTATATGTTTGGTTCTTGAATGCATGACCGGATTCTTTGTAATATTGATAGCACTTGTATTGTCGCATCGAAGAGGAATGCATCCGAGATCAAGTCCGTAATCACAGAGTTGTTGCTTGAGCCAAAGAATTTGTGCACAACAACTACCCGCTGCTATGTATTCTGCTTCGGCCATGCTAAGAGCAACACATGCTTGCTTTTTACAAGCCCATGATACTAATGCATTTCCAATAATGTGACAAGTACCACTTGTGCTTTTACGATCAGTTTTACAACCTGCATAATCCGCGTCAGAATAACCAATTAAAGTGCAAGTACTACCTTTTGGATACCATAGGCCGACATTGATTGTTCCTTTAAGATACTTCATGATCCTTTTAACTGCCATGAGGTGTGATTCCTTTGGATTTGCTTGAAAGCGAGCGCAAAGACAAACACTAAACATGATGTCAGGACGGCTTGCCGTCAAGTACAATAAAGAACCAATCATACCTCTGTACTTTGTAATATCAATTGGAGTACCGGATTCATCTTGATCAACATATGTACCGGAGCCCATTGGAATATTCATGGCTTTACAATTGTCCATATCAAACTTTTTCAATAATTCTTTGCAATACTTAGATTGGTTGATGAAGATTCCATCTTCTAGTTGCTTGATTTGTAGTCCAAGAAAGTAGTTCATCTTTCCCATCATAGACATCTCGAATTCTCCTTGCATCATCAATGATAATTCCTCACACATTTCTTTGTTAGTCGATCCAAAAATGATATCATCAACATAGACTTGAACCAATAAAGTGTTACTTTGGATTTTCTTAATGAACAAGGTTTTATCAACCTTACCCTTTTCGAAACCTTTTTCACACAAAAAATTGCTAAGTCTATCATACCATGCTCTTGGTGCTTGCTTTAAGCCATAAAGAGCCTTTCTCAACTTAAAGACATGTGTAGGATGTTTGAAGTCTTCAAATCCCGGAGGTTGTTTGACATAGACTTCTTCATTGATGTATCCATTCAATAATGCGCTTTTGACGTCCATTTGAAAAAGCTGAAAATTTAATGAACAAGCATAAGCAAGTAAAAGACGTATAGCTTCTAACCTTGCAACCAGAGCAAATGTTTCTTCAAAGTCGATTCCTTCCTCTTGATTGTAACCTTGGGCAACCAACCTTGCTTTGTTTCGAACAATTAGACCATTCTCATCAAGTTTGTTTTTAAACACCCATCGGGTACCTATGATGTGTTTACCACTTGGTCTAGGAACAAGTTCCCAAACTTGATTTCTCTCGAATTGATTTAATTCTTCTTGCATAGCAATAATCCATTGATCATATCCTAAGGCTTCATCAACTTTGGTAGGTTCAATTTGAGAAACAAACGCCATGTTTAAGCAAGCATCTTTTAGATTCAATCTTGTTGATACTCCTTGGCTAATGTCACCAATAATTTTATCAATAGGATGGTCTCTATGAGTTCTCCATTCTTTTGGTAGATCATTGGTGTTTGAATCTTGTTGTACAATGTTTTCTTGATTTTCTAGGAGAAGATCAATTGAAGGATCTTCCTGGGGTAAATCTATAGGATCATCATCATCACAAACAACTACTTCCTCCTTGGATGGGTTAGTTTCATCAAAAGATACATGCATAGATTCTTCAATAGTTAAAGTTCTTTTATTATAAATTCTATATGCTTTACTAGAAAGCGAATAACCAAGAAATATACCTTCGTCGGATTTCTCGTCAAACTTACCAAGATTATCTTTGTCATTATTAAGAACAAAGCACTTGTATCCAAAAATATGAAAGTGAGCAATATTTGACTTTCTTCCTTTGAAGAGTTCATATGGAGTCTTCTTTATTATAGGTCTAATGATAACTCGATTTCCAACATAACATGGCGTACTAACCGCATCCGCCCAAAAATATTTAGGAAGATTTGCATCACTAAGCATTGTTCTTGCAAGTTCCACTAGAAACCTATTCTTTCTTTCAACTACTCCATTTTGTTGTGGAGTTCTAGGTGCTGAAAAATTATGAGAGATACCATGTTCTTCACAAAATTCTTCAAATTGAGCATTTTGGAATTCTCCACCATGATCACTTCTTATGGATACAATCTTTAGTGATTTTTCATTTTGGATTTGCTTAGCATACTTCTTAAAGGCTTTAAAAGCATCACTTTTCTGCACAAGAAACAAAGTCCAAGAATATCTAGAAAAATCATCAATAATGACTAAAGTGTATACATTACCTCCGAAGCTTTTTGTTCTTGATGGACCAAAGAGATCCATGTGTAACAATTGTAGTGGCTTTGTAGTAGACACCACATTCTTAGATTTGAAAGTTGTTTTGGTCTGTTTGCCCTTTTGGCATGCATTACATAATTTGTCTTTGATGAACTTCATCTTTGGTAGACCAATAACTAAGTCATGCTTAACCAATTTGTTCAAGTGCTCCATGTGAATGTGAGCGATCCTCTTGTGCCATAACCAAGCGTCATTGTTGTTTACCATAAGACATTGTACCTTCAGAGACAAATCATCTAAAGTAATCAGAAAAATATTGTTAGTTCTTATACCTTTGAGTTTTACCTCATTGGTTGCCTCATCCATAATGAGACATTCATCTTTGTTGAATTTGATCTTGAACCCTCTATCGCAAAGTTGACTTATGCTAAGAAGATTATGCTTTAATCCTTCAACATAGAGAACATCCTCAATTTGAATGGATGGAGGTGTGCCAACTATTCCAACGCCAAGAATCTTTCCTTTGGTGTTGTCTCCATAGGTGACATACCCTTTGACTTTATGTACTAGATATGAAAATTGGTGTACATCTCCTGTCATATGCTTTGAACATCCACTATCAAGATACCAAACATTTGATGTGGATTTCAAGCATACCTACAAAAACAAATTATTCTTTGTTAGGTACCCAAGTTGCCTTGGGTCCTTCATAGTTAGTTCCCTTTTTCACCCACACATAATGCCCACTTGCTATACTAAAGTTTCTAACATAGCAAGCATTAGGTGTATGGCCTTTAATACCACAATAAAAACAAGTAGGTTCAAAGTTACTCCTATATCTAGAAGGATAATATTTCTTTATAGGAAATGTTTTCTTTTTCGATATATTAGCCTTTTTCTTTTGATGATTATGAACAACTTGCTTCTTTTCTACTTTCTTGGGTTTGGAACTATTACTAGCCTTTACAAAAACAGTGGGATTGTTACTTGGTTTCTTAGAATTCACATAACCAAGACCCCTTTTATCATTAGGATAACGTTGTTGGCTTAGTAATCCTTCCAATCCTATTTGTCCTTTTTCATATCGTTCAATGACTCTTTTCAATTGAACAATTTGAAAGACATTTGATTCACACTTGGAGCATGCAAAGTTTTCTTTTTCTTTAATAAAATTCTGTTTTTGAAGTTCAAAATCTTTAGTCATGGTGTCAATTTTTTCTAAACAACTTAGAAGTTCTTTTTCTTGATTTGACACCTTTTTGTATAAACTTTTGCATTCTTTCAAGAGTTCATCAGTAGCATCTTGAACATCATCATCAAAAAAATTAAATTCATTACTAACCTCTTCTTCATTGTCGGAGTGATGTGAAGCCATTAATGCTAGATTTGCACATTCGTCACTTTCCGAATCGGATGAAGAACTTATCTCATTATCTTCCCATGCAACATAAGCCTTTTTGTTCTTGAACTCCTTTTTGCCTTTGAATCCATTTTTCTTGGAGAGTTTTGGACAATCCGGCTTTATGTGACCTTGCTTTCCACATTCATAACATGTGACATCTTGTGTTGATGTGGAGGCTTCTTTATCTTTATGATTATAAAATTTCTTCCTCTTGACAAAGTTAGCATTATGAGGATTATTTTTATGACCAAAATATTTTCCTAACCTTTTTACAAGAAGCAAGAAGTTTTCATCTTCCTCCGATGCATCTTTATCTTGACTTTCTTTTGAATCAACTTTCAAAGCAATGCCTTTGGATTTCTTCTCTAAATTTTCATGTTTTTCAAATCTACCGAGTTCCGTTTCGTATTCTTGAAGTTTGCCAAATAATGTAGCGGAAGTCATTGCGGAGAGACTCTTCTTTTCCGAGATTGCCGTTACCTTTGGTTGCCATTCCCTAGTCAATGAATTAAGGATTTTCAAGTTGAGTTCATCATTTGTCAAGGTTTTACCAAGAGTATTTAAGTGATTTGTCAAATGCACAAATCTCTTTTGTAAGTCAAGAATGGATTCTCCGGGCTGCATTCGAAATAGTTCATATTCTTGACTCAAGGTATTTAGCCTTGATCTTTTTACTTCAGCCGTTCCTTTATGAGTTTGAACCAGGGTGTCCCATATTTCTTTTGCTGTCTTGCAGTTCGAGACACGGAAAAATTCGTCCATACTGAGTGCACCTTGAAGAAGGTTTATTGCCTTTTTGTCATAGAGAACTTTCTTTTTATCATCGTCGTCTCATGCAGTTTTGGGCTTTGCAGAACTAATGCCATTGATTACTGATATCGGGATAAATGGACCATTTTCAACAGCATCCCATACTTCCTCTCCTTGTGCTTCTAAATGCGCCTTCATGCGTATTTTCCAGAAGTCAAAATATTCACCACAGAATAGAGGAGGCTTGTTGTTACTACCACCATCTCTGAAAACTGGTTGATGATTTGCGGAAGCCATTCTGGATCTTTAGGAATAAGTTACCTATAACTTGCTCTGATGCCAATTGTAAGTCTCAGAGTGCCTAAGAGGGGGGGGGGTGAATTAGGTCTTATAAAAATTTATTCGGTCTTATGAGAATGCTTGGTAGTAATTTTTGGTTAAGTGTTTGAAGGTTTTGATTATATCTTTATCTTTTCCTGATTATGGTGATGAAAGCGATAAATGCAGAAAAGTAAAGAACACGGTGATATATCCTGGTTCCCCTCACAATCCGAGAGTACTCCAGTCCCCTTTCCAACACGAAAGAGATTTCACTATAGTTAGAATGATTGTACAGCCTATGCTTACTATCTAACCTATAGGGTGATCAAAGGTTCTTAACACCTTTAAGACCAAACAAACACTAATGTGAATGAAGAACAATCCTCTTCAAATCACAACACTTACTTCCAACAATCCTGGATAGTAAGGGAATAATTTCTTTAAGTAATACAATGATTTAGTTTGAAGTATATGGAGAGCTTTATCAATCTTCAATTGATCTTCTTCTTCAAGATAAAAATAATTCTCAACAATGTATATAAATGTTCACAATGTATGTATGAAACTTGTAATGATAATGAAAGTGTATATGGCAAGTTTCATAAAATTATGAACACATGAAAGTTTATGTTCAAAATGAATGAATGAGAAAATTGTTAATATGAAGAAGGTTTTTTGTTGTTTGAAAATGTTATATGTGTTCTCTTTTAAAAACTGAAAAATATGCATTTTATAAAGTCATAAGAACCTCTTCATTCATGCCAATTCATATGAAAAGTTGCAATGCATTCACGAAAAGATACCACTTGAAAAATGTTTAAAAAATAAAATAAAAGCTGCACTGGTTCGCTAGGAACCGGTTCCGACACTGACAGAACCCGGTTCTTAGTGAACGTTATAAGTTGAAATTCAAAAATATCACGCAGGAACCGGTTCCCCTATTGGTACAACCCGGTTCCTGGTACAAAAACCAGGGACATGTTTTTTGAGAAATGCTGGAACCCGGTTCCCTGTTAGGGAGGAACCGGTTCCTAAAGGGTTATTTTCAAAAATACTTTTTGAAAGATATTTCAAACAAATTTTTCCTTGATGTTAAAGATGTGGAATATGTATATGTTGATGAATGCATATTGTGAGCATCTATATTCAAGATTTTAAGAATTATTTATACCATTTGATATTTGATGATTCTTCAATAATTCTTCAATAATCTTCAATAATCTTCAAGACTTTTATTTGATGTTGATAAGCTTTTTGCACATCCTTTGAATGTTGATGTCCATGTTGTCTTCATCAAAACACATGCTTTAAATATGACTTGAGAAGCCTACAATTACATATCATTGGGCAGTTCAAATCATACGCGCGCGATTTTGTTTGTACAGCACATGTGATTATTTTTATATATTATTTTCACTTATTATCATACTAACAAATGCAGGCAAGTGGTTCAGTGGTATATGCGTTGGCTGTGTATCATTGGGACCTGGGTTCGATTCCCAGGTCCATCCAAAACGCATTATGTTATTTTTCTCCACATACTTGCATGCAGGCTACTGAGCGTTGTTCATCATACACCTTACTCATCCAGACGCCAAGTGTCTTCAAGCATCAATCCAGTGGCCAAAAGATGAGTGACCATCATACTCCTGGTCAATGCACGTGCATCCAATTACCAAAGTCAAAAAGGCTTGCTGATTAATGGGCCTCAGATTGCCAAGCACACCCCTAATGCTGGCCCAGCACCCCTGGTTTCTCTATTCCTTTTTCTTTTACATTTTAATTTTTATTCTTATTATTTAATTATCATTATTATCATTTAACTCACAAATTAATTAATTTTCATAATAAATTTAGACCATTAAAATGTAAATATTTTTTATATTATTAATTATTAATTTCAATTATTATTTTGTAAATAAATACTAACCAAATTGATTTAATTTAGTTAGGTTAATTTTGACTATTTTTCATAATAAATAAAATCAATCTAGAATTAGGTTTTTCTTTTGACTTTTAATTTCTTTTATTTTTATTTTCATTAAAAACATAAAAAACATAAAAAACACAAAAATACTTTTTTTTCTTTTAATTATTTAATTAATTAGTTTAGGTTTAATATTTAATTTAATTGCAAAAAAGGGACCAAATTGCATTCTTTTCTCAAAAAGGGTCAAAACCCCAAGGACGTCCCGATTAAATCTCTATTCGCGCTTTATTATTTTGGTTATATTTATGTAACTGTTTCCGGGAATGTAATAGCTCTTAATTAGGACTTTTATCGCTTTATTTATTTTCTCGCAATTTATTTTTCCAAAGGGTTTGTTTTTGGCGATGTATATACCCGCGCCTTGTAATAGCGTAGATTCACTTTCCGCAATTTATTTCCCGCACAATTATTAACTGCTAAAGATGCATGACAAGACTTGTATGAAAAATAAAATCAGCCCGTAGCTCACAATGATACATGTGCAAAGATAAATATAAACTGAATCCCGACGCACATGCACATGCCACTCCTAGGGTACGCCTCACTTGGTTGCCTCGAGGTGGTCATTGAGTATAGGGTGTTTTAGAGGTCGCCCTCCTATCTAAAGATCCAGTTACCTCGAAACGGTTGCCTCGGATAAAAAGGATCTAGGACATTAGGGTTACCGCTAAGGCGTCCTACTATTGCTTTGTTGACCACACATGTCCCTTAATCAAATTGACCCGAAACTCCAACGACGGTGCTACCTACTTCTCAATAGTGGGATAGTACTGTCTAAAGGACTCTTACACAGCCTAATTCCTTAGAGTAGGTAGATTTCTCCTGGGTACTTGCTCTTTCAAAACAAAAAAAAAACAACTTTTCGCACCTACACTTTCAAAAAAATTTCAAACAAATACTTCATACACTCTTGAGGACTGATACAAGAGTTACCTAGAAGTTTTTCAAACTAAACTTTTTCAGAACCCACAAACACTTGAAAAGCAAAACATTTTTGAAAACATAGTGAGCAAGTACCTAAGAGCCCGTGGATAACCACGGATAGAAAGGGTGCTAACACCTTCCCTTTCTATAAATCTACCTCCCGAACCGAGAAACATCTCGAAAAGGAATTTTGTTGTGCTTTTGTCCTTTCCATGTTGGAGAACATAAAAGACGGTGGCAACTCTTGCTTACCACGACATTTTGCGAACCAGCATTTCAAAACAGTCAGTTTTATTTCCACCGATCACAGAACTGGCGACTCTGCTGGGGAAACTTATAAGTGAGGTGTACCTTAGGATTAGATCACTCTTGTTTTCAATTGCTTGCTTTGTTTGCTTTAATATTTGTAGGCTTGTCTCGGAGTTTCATAGATCCTAACCCGGATCTGGGGAATACCCTTTAGGTAGCATAAGTTGTGAGGGACCTGTCCGGCGTAGACCGACACGGGTGAAGCAGTGGCTACATTAGTGTGACACCTTGGTCTGTACCGATATCCCTTGTGTTGCAACGAGGAGAATATGGGTCTTCTGAGGAGTCATTAAGCACCAACCGACCTTAGAACCCTAAATTGACCCAACTTGGCCATAGAACAGTAGAAGTATGCTACACTCATTGAGGCTAAACTCTCGCGATGGTTCCGGCCGCAAGAAAAGATTGCGAAGCTGGAGTTATGACCGATTGAGGGTAGTCAGTGATATTGAGATCCTCTAGAACCCGATTACTATTTTCTAGGACAGGTCTTAACCAACGAAACTGAAAGAGGGTAGTACCTAAACTTCCTGCTGGCCTAAACTCTAAGGGCTTTCTGGTGTGACTTGTGTGCCTTAAAACTTGAACTACTTGCATATTCTTATCTGACACATGAGTTTCTTGCAGGTTTTGTGTATAGTCCTTGATCGAGACTTATAACAGGGTTTACTTACATCACTCCCTGCATAGCATAACATCATACCATCATACCATTGCATACATCCTGCATAAGGACTAACCCTTTTCAAGGATCTCAAGGGTCTGTGATGCAGGTCATGATGAACCAATTGTCTAGCAAGGGGCAAAGGGGATTTATTTTTCTCTAGCCAAGGTTGATAACTTGATTCAGGGGCTATGACCCACTCGATATGGTGAGCTTTGACTCTTGAAGAAGGACTCTCAACAACATGAAGTTCCTTCAATCAAGCTACCGAATTCAAATTCTGACAATTTTCTTGTTTACCCCGTGAGATCCTTGAAAACATTGCATGCATACATGCACATCATTGCATAACAGGTACCCTTGTTACAGGTCACTTACCTTCTTCGCTGTTTATTTCAGCAATGGCTTTCCAACCAGACAACCAAGACCTTCAAGAGACTCAGTTCAGGGAGATCTTCCTAAGCCTATCTAAGGGACAGGAAGAGTTGAGAACACTCCTCATGGGGAATTTGGTCAAGAACAGTCCAAAAGACAGTAAGGATGAACGGCTGAAACATCTACAAGCTGAGGTAGAAGCAATGAGGACCCAGATGCTGGGGCAGACTTCCCTTATCCAAGGCTTAGCTCGGGAGCAAGAAGAGTTGAAAGCCATGATCAACCAGCTTCAGCAAGACAGTATGAAGCAAGTAGTCAGGGTTGGGGACCAAATCGGTAATCAGCCCCCAAGGAGTCAAAGGTTTGGTTCAATGAATAGACCTCTCCAAGCTGCTACTACTTCACAGGTCCAATAACGACCTCGCCAAGAACAACGGGTTGATCAGAGCAAGCCAGACAAGCCTAGGAGGCAATTCACCAAGCTCAACATGTCGCCGTCTCAAGCTTTACAACGTCTGTTGAGACTGAATCTGGTAATGTTAAGGGACCCTCCTAAGAATCCCAACACATCCTCTTCCAGGTATGACCCGAGTGTGAGATGTGCCTACCATTCTGACAGTCCTGGACACGACACCGACGACTGTTGGACTCTGAAGAACAAGATCCAGGACCTGATTGATGAAGGAGCAGTGGAATTCACCCAAGGTGGTCAGGCTGAGTTTTTCTACCATCCCTCCAAGGTTCACCATTTGAAGTGACAAGTCCTGAGACTAGAAGTTTTTTTTGTTCATTGGAATTTTCAAGTTATATTTTTCTTTGCTTATACAAACAATTATTGTCATAGCAAACTTTATTACTTTCATTAATGCATCGCATATGTCTGTTTTGAATTAATCCATTCGTATTCACTATATTCAAACTGATTTCATTTTTTGTGATGTTCAAACTCTCGATTAATAATTCTAAGCCTTTTGAGGGAGGATGACGAAAACGATACCACGATCTTTACAGTATGCTTTTGAACAGACCCCGCTGATGAGGTACAAGCATTGTTTCAAATCCTAAATAGTGGAGTAATAAGGAAGATAATCCCTCGTCAACCCCTTTGAGCCAAAGAAGTTGGAGTTTTTCTTTTCAAAAATTAAAACCCTTAATCATAACCTGGGGCAGGGTAGTTCTCTCAATTGATCCAGGTGTACAACGAATGGCACCAAAGGAGTCCTTCCAAAGCAAAAGACAGTGATGGTTCTGAATAATCATAAAGACAGGCAGTCATTATTTCTCAAAACAAAAGCCCAATAAGTCAAAACCTATGTAGGAGACTTACAAAAACGGGGGCATCCCGCTGACTGTAATCACAACAGAAACAGTTCAGGCAAAAAACAGGGATAATAAAATCAAAACAAAAGAGGTCCTACAAACCCTCAACAAAAAGAAATGACTGCCTATTCAAAATAAACTGTCAGCATCCGAACCATCACTGGAACATCAGAGCAAAGACTCAAACAAGGTATAATGCACGATTAACTGAGGTTAGGATCGAAGAACATCACGAAGAGCGGGTGGGTACAAATAAAATTCGAGCATTTATCCTTTGCTTCTTGAACCGTGAACCCGGCCACGTTACAACCCTAAAAAAGTCTTAGCTGAAGCACGGGTTAGTTCGAAAGCATATTGTTACGAAAGGTATCCTGACTCCTTAAGGCTTGCTGTAAAATACTGAGTTGACACCACATTTTACAAAAATTCGCTTGTTTTACAAAAAATGCATTTTCAAAATTTTCAAGACAGACATAAGCTTTGCATTCTTAAAATAACATTGTTTGCATATGACTATTTGTTCAAACAGCAGAGAAATTTGCACGATGAATATCCAGTGACAAGAATCTTCTCAACAAAAAGGTCATCTCAAATGGAAGAAACACTTCCAACCAAGGGGCAGACGTGATCATTGTCCATCATCTGGGGCAGTTAAGTCAAGATTCAGAGAATCTCTCAAAATGCCAAATGCCAGGGGCAAATCTCCGCCTGAAAACTTCCAATGCTTTATTGATGATATATGGAAATGACAAATATTAAGTTCGCACAAACAAGGCCACGGTGCCTCGGGTAAGGCACCGGGCCGTGAAGTTTTAAATTGTTTGTTACAAATCTCAAAACAAAATTCTTATTACTGTGTAATAAAAGAAATGGGCATGAAGTCCTTTGTCGTCTAATTGTCTAATCCACTGTCGGTAGTCGGGTAAATCCAGTTGTTAAACTCGGACTCTTCATCATCGTCTTCAATTGCATTCACTTCCGGATTACTGATACGCAGGGGATGTCTTCCAATCCGCGCACGCCGAACAGCCCTTTGAGCTTCTGCAGTAAAACCCAAACCAAACTTGTCAGTCTTGTGTGCAAAGTCAGGGAGTTGACCCCAATTTGCACACCCACCTTTTTCAATAACAGCTCGGGCATCCTTGAGGGAAGCCATCTTCATTGGAGGATCTTCAGCAATAGTTTCAGTCGACGCCAGAGTCTGGGGTACTTCTTCAAAGTTCTGACATGGGGTTTCGATGAACTCCCCATCCATCTCCACATACCGAAAAGAGTTAAGGTGGCTCACCATGTACTCCTCCTATCCTCGTATTGTAACAATCTTCCCCTTTACTGGATACTTTAACATCTGATGGAGCGTGGAAGTCAATGCCCCAGCTTTATTAATCCACGGGTGACCCAGCAAACAAGAATAGGATGGTCGGATGTCCATCACATAGAATGTAGATGCGAAAGTATGGGAACCAAATTTAACAGGGACATCTACCTCCCCGTGCACCATCCTTTTGGACCCGTCGAAGGCCCTAACCACAATATTACTTGGCTTCAGAACCAATCCTTCATAGTCCAACCGATCTAACGCTTTCTTGGGTAAAACATTTAACGAGGACCCAGTATCCACCAGCACATGGGCCAGAGTAGTGCCCATGCACTCGATCGAAACATGCAGAGCGTCATTGTGATTCTTTCCTTTGGCAGTCAGATTTGCGTCGGAGAAACCCAACCCGTTGTCAGCGGTCAAACTAGCCACACAATCTTTGAATTGATCAACAGATGTTTCCTGCGGCACATGCGCAGTTTTAAGGAAAGCAATTAAAGCCTTTGCATGGGCTTCTGAGCACAACAATAAAGATAACATGGAGATCTTCGACGGGGTTTACCCCATCTGTTCGACTACGTTGTAGTCGCTTTTCTTGATGATCTTCAAAATTTCCTCTATCTCCTACCTAGAGGTTTCAACAATAATCTTCTTAGGTGCCTCCATCCGGGTAGGCTCACCTGTAACTTCTTTGCCCCAAGCGTCAGATGACTCGGCGCCAGGGGTAATGATTGGAACATGAATAGGGACAGTAGCAGATGTACTGGCAGGTGGAATAACTACAGGCTTCCGAACAATTGGTGGGGAAATCTCAGGAGAGAAAAGTCTTCTGCTTTGGGTGACCTTGCTAGACCCGACAATATTGCTGACATCAGTATCAGCCTCTTCAACCTTCAAGTCTTGTTTGATCCCATGATAATACACATCGGCCCCATAGTGCCACGGGACAGCTTTATCTGAAGTGTAAGGGATAGGACCAGGAATAGTAATGATCAATGGAGCAACTCTCGGAACAGATGTAATCCTAACAGGCTTTCTCGAGGAAGCCTTGGAAGGATTGGCAGAAATGGTTATTATGGAAACATCTTCAACAGGAATCAATGGAACCAAAGTTTTCTTGAACAGGATTTCTTTGTTATCCATCAGGCGGTGAACACATGACTTCAATAAATGGCAACCAGTAGGTAGGATAGAACACAGGTGGCAACCTTCGCCACAGCCCGGAAATAAATCGGCTGATAATAGGTTCTTATTTACTGTCATCAACGGAGTAGAAATGTCTTCCACGGAGGTTACAAATGAATCATCATCTACAACATTTACTCCATGCTTGTGCATAGGAGCAGTCATGACATTAGGTTTTTCCGGCGCGTCAAATTCAATTTCCTTAGCTTCAATAAAATCTTGCACCTTATTCCTCAAGGCCCAGCAATTATTTGTATCATGCCCTGGGCTATCGGAATGATAAACACAGCAGGCGTTCGGATTATACAGCGGTGACATAGTACTGGGATTCTTTGGAGCCTCCCTCAGAGTTATCAAGTTAGTCTTCAATAATTGCGGTAAAATTTGAGATAGAGTCATACTGAGCCGAGTATATTATCTTTCTGGTCTCTCTACTCTTTGTTGATTTTTGCATTGTGGGCAACAGTTGGTCTTGATATTACCACCACATTAACTGCTTGGCGGCGTTCAGGTCGGTTTTGACTCCTCGAGCTGTAAACTGCACTAGCTTCTTTTTTGAAAGGCTTCTTTTATGTACTTGATGAAGCACCTTTCTGTATCTTGCCACTTTTAATACCAGCTTCAACTCTTTCCCCAGTCAAAATCAGTTCAGTGAACCCCAATGATGAACTATTGATCAAATGATTGAAATAGGGACCAGACAAAGTCCCAAGAAACATATCCACCAACTCCCTATTAGACAGAGGGGGTTAGACTCTTCCAGCAAGATCTCTCCACTTCTGAGCGTAGTCCTTAAAGCCTTCGCCTATACCCATAGACATACCCTGAAGTTGGGTATGCGTGGGAGCAAGGTCGGCGTTATACTGGTATTGCTTGTAAAAAGCAGCAGCAAGGTCCTCCCAGTTGCGGATGTTAGCTCCTTCCAGTTGATAGAACCATTCAAGTTGAGTCCCTGACAGACTATCTTGAAAGAAATGAACCCACAGGTTCCTATCAGCAGTATATGGTTGAATCTTTCTGACATACGAGCGGAGGTGTAGCTTCAGGCAGGATACCCCATCGTACTTAGCAAAGACAGGAGCTTTAAACTTGTGTGGGATCACCACCCCATATGCCAAACCCAAATCTCCGAAGTTCAACCCAGGTATCTTCTGGATCTCCATTACACTTAACCAGTCTTCGAGTTTCTTATACCTATCCTCAGCAAGAGGATACTGGTCTTCATCAAAATCAGTTTCATTATCGGAAACCACAGGACTAGGCCCCTTTCTTTCTTCTTGATTTTCTCCCCCCTCCAGATGAATGGGACAAATCAGTTTCCTGTCACAAATTGTTCCCGAATCTGCGACCCATATTCAGGAGGATCATCATCTTCTTCTTCTTCTTCTTCTTCTTCTTCTTCTCCTTCAAGATGAGAGACTTTAAATCTTGCTTCCCTTTGGCCAAATTCAAGAACATCTCCTGAAATTGAGCATTCTGAGCCTGAATAGCCTTGATGGCTTGATCAGTGGGTGTTTCGGAAGACATGTTGTGCTGAAATAAACAGCGAAGAAGATAAGAAACCTGTAATGGTACCTGTAATGAGGTGCATGGGAATGGAATGCATATGAAATGATTTCAAAAACTTTGGGAGATTTAAATTTGTAAACCAAAATAAAACACACTTTATTAGATAAAACTTGTAACAATGTTTAACAATGCCTTTAAGGCGTTACAAAAAGAAATAACTGAAAAGTAAATTTAAAACTAGAAATAATAAAAGACATCGGAAGTCCCATGGTCTCTTTCCCTTCGTGCTGACATAATCGTTGATCGTCCTCTCGTTCTCAAGCTGCCTTGTAAGCCTCAAGATCTTCCTCTCCTGCTCATGATACTTATCTCTGTAGGTATCCCTTTCTTCCTTTAGCTGTATCCAAGATCCCTTCAATGCCCCAAGATCAGTAGGCATGTATGGATGGAGGACCGTATAAGGAACACCTTCTTCATTAGTATGCTCTATGATCACCGGAAAAACAGCTTCATAAGGCATCCCCAGCTTTTGAGCACGGGCTCGAACCCACTGGAGATATGGTTACATCGGGAGAGAAGTCTTTAGTCCTAGCTCATGTGGGTTAGACCTGTTCACCATTCCCCAGGCTCGTATAAACCTGCGGCGATGTCCCTCAACATCCCCCTTGTAGTCAAAGACAATGTCTGTAAGCAGCAGCTCATGGGGACCATCTCTCTGAGCGCGTCCAAACTGTCGTAAAGCCAAACAAGGATTGTAGGTTATACCCCCTTGAATTCTAAGCAACGGAACATTAGGGTATTCCCCACATCGATTAATGACAGCTACTTTTTCCATATCTTTAGAACTCCAAAGGATGTCCGTATGAGCAAGGGACATGATTCTATAAGCCCAACCTACACCTTCCTCATTCTTCAATGCAGACTTGGGGAGGTGCGAAATAAACCACCTCTCTAGCAGCGGTGTGCAACACATGAGAGTTCCCCTTCTCCGCACAGTACAAGTATATAGAGCATGTAGAATATCACCTAGAATAGTAGGCACTGAGTTACGAGACATGAAGATCTTGACCGCATTCACATCTATGAAAGAATCTCGATTTGGGAAAAGAACCAAGCTGTAGATGAGGAGAGCCAAGATGTCTTCAAATGCTTGAAAATCCAAGTTATCCCAGAACAGTTGAGCTTGATCGATCAAAAATTTAGCCAAGAAACCTTTAACCCCACTCCGAGTCTCCCAGTTAGACATTATATCAGCCTTTGTCAAGTGTAAAGCTAAAGCAATGTCCTCGGGTCTAGGAACCTTCTCCAAACCTGTGAAGGGTGTTTGCTCGAGGATAGATATGCCTAGTAAATCAGAAAACTCCTCCAAAGTAGGGACTAACTGATAATCCGGGAAGGTGAAACAATGATGCAATGGATCAAAGAACTGGAATAATACACTCATCATTTGCTCATCCAACTTTGAAGTGACCAAGCTAAGGAGGTGACCATGTCTTCTAACAAATGAAGAAGTATCATGAACCTTTGAGACTAACTCTCTGAGCTAAGCAGGGATTTGCACGAAGTTGACTCGAATGGTATTTCTGCGCATATAAGCCATAATCTGCAAAACATAACAAAGATGAATCCCCTCGGTCTTTGAAATGGTTAGTCTAATGAAATATGCATGCGATGTCATGATGTGTGATGTCATGATAAAAACACACCACAGGTATGTTTATCGTTGTTTTTGGTAAACAACCGCTGATCTCCAAAAAGGTAAGTTTTTTGGTTTACTTATGGGATCGATCAAACTAATCCCATGACATATGCTAATTTTTATGTAAAATGGGTAAGAAGGAAGAACGCACGTTCGACCCAGAGAAAGGATGTTTGAGATTGTTGAAAAGTAAGCAGAAGTATAGAAATGCAAGTAAAAGAAGTAAAAAAGATAACTTTGCAGGATAATAGTAAAGAAATGTAAAAGACTTTCATTAAGGAAAAAACGTGTTTCCAACGTACATTACTCAGCTTTATCCTTTCTCATGCAGTAGTTACTTGGATAATGTTTGAGTGACTTAGTACAATAGGTTGAACACCCTTGAAAATTACACAAGTTTCTTAATTTATACTAAAAGTAGGTAACCGTCGAGGGAACATTCTGCGCTAGGATGAAGACAAGTGTCTTCTGCATGTCCCTCGACCTATAGCTTTTAGCCACGTTGCCTCTTCTTAAACGCTGGAGAAACTTCCTTTCCTTCCAATAATTCAAAATTCAAATAGTACTCGTATCATGTGCCAAAGCGAGAATACTTTCTCTTAGTCGAGTAACATAAGTCTTCTTCAGTCGAATGAGCCCTTGGTCGAAGATTCCTATCATAACTTAGATATTTTTTCTTAAGTTATTTCATGTGTCGAATCATACTTCCTGGCTTGGTTCTTTCCTGTTGTTTGGTATAAAAGACCAAATATAGTAAGTGTCGAATTTGGGAGCCAACAAATTGCCCCCCAATAATGTCTATTTTGACGCTCAAAGAAATAGCCATTCTTTGAACTTCCCATTCGACACCTGTCTTCCCAGTTGTCCACCAAGTCTTGATGTGTGCTTTTCGCCTTTCAACAGCTGCTGCACTCAAGAAAACCATCATTACTCTTTCTACAAGATATCCTTCAAACTGCTGTTACCACGCTTGCCATGATGACTGTGATCGGTGGAAATAGAACTGACTGTTTTGAAATGCTGGTTCGCGAAATGTCGCGGTAAGTAAGAGTCGCCACCGTCTTTTATTTTCTCCAACAAGGAAAGGACAAAAGCACAGCAAAATTCCTTTTCGAGATGTTTCTCGGGTTCGGGAGGTAGATTATAGAAAGGGAAGGTGTTAGCACCCTTTCTATCCATGGTTATCCATGGGCTCTTAGGTACTTTCTCTTATGTTTTCAAAATTTGTTTGCTTTTCAAGTGTTTGTGGGTTTGAAAAAGTTTCGTTTGAAAAATTTCTAAGTAACTCTTGTATCTGTCCTCAAGAGTGTATGAAAAATTTGTTTGAAAGCTTTTTGAAAGTGTCAGTGTGAAAAGTATTTTTGTTTGTTTTTGAGAGAGCAAGTACCCATGAGAATCTACCTACTCTAAGGAATTAGGCTGTGTAAGAGTCCTTAAGATAGTGCTATCCCACCATTGAGAGGTAGGTAGCACCATCGTTGGAGGTATTCGGGTCCATTCGATTAAGGGATGGTGTGGTCACCGAAGCAATAGTAGGACACCATAGTGGTAACCCTAATGTCCTAGATCCTTTTTATCCGAGGCAACCGTTTCGAGGCAACTTGGATCTTTAGACAGGAGGGCGACCTCTAAAACACCCTATACTCAATGACCACGTTCGAGGCAACGAGTGAGGCGTACCCTAGGAGTGGCATGTGCTTGTGTGTTGTTTTTCAGTTAAGGTTTATCTTTGATCAGGTATTTGTGAGCTACGGATTGATTTTATTTGTCATTCAGTCTTTCATGCATATTAACATTTAAGAGTGCGGAAAATAAAGCGCGGAAATATGAATCTACATTATTACAAGGCGCGGGTCTATACATCGCCAAAAACAAAAACCCGTTTTGGAAAATAAAGTGCGGAAAGTAAAGAAAGCGGTAAAGATCCTAATTACTATTACATCCTTTGGGCAGATACATAAATAATCAAAATAAGAATAATGCGCGAAAGAATTAAATTGGAACGTCCTAGGGCTTTTGGCCCTTTTGAGAAATAAAGAAAGAAAATTGTCCTTTTTGCAATTAAATTAAATACTAAACCTAATACTAGTTAATTAAAGAAAAATATTTTTTATGTTTTTTAATGTTTTGCTGAAAATAAAAAGAAAAGGAATTAAAATTCAAAGTTAGTGAAACCTAATTCTAAGTTTATTTTATTTATTGTAGAAAAGTTAAAGTTAACCTAATTTAACTAATTTAATTAATTTACATTTTATTTACAAAAATAATAATAATTAATAAATAATAATAATGAGAAAATATGATTGAAAATTGTCAAACCCTAATTTTACATGTTTTTATTTATTTATGAAAAAAAGATTAAAATTGACCTATTAAACTAATTAATTGGTTAGTATTTTATTTACAAAAATAATTATTAGTGAATTTAATAAATAATAAAAATATTTACAATTTTGGGATCTCTGAATTTATTATGAAAATTAATTTGTTAGTTAATAAATAATAATAATTAGTTATGAAATAATTAAAAGAAAACAAAATAAAAATAAGAAGAAAAGAAGTAATTAACCAGGGGGTATTCTGGGCCCATGGGAGGTTAATCTGGAATTGTTGGCCCATTAACACAAAGCCCTTGTTGACTTTCTGGATGGCCTAGAGCGTGGATTGACCAGGAGTATGGTGTTCTTTCATCCTGACCATTGGATGGAGCCTTGTGGCCACTTGGCAAGCTGATGCGTGGGGACATATGGTGGAATGCATTGAATGGCCTGTATAGAATTACATAAGAAAAAATAATATTGAGTTTTGGGGGGACCTGGGAATCGAACCCAGGTCCCAATGGTGCTTGGACAACGCATTTGCCACTAAGCCAGACGCCTGTAATTGTTATTATAATACTCAATAAAAATAATATATAAACAATAACGCGTGTATTGTAAAACAACCAAAAAGCGCGCGCCATTTGAATTCCCCATTAGCCAGCTGACACGTCCTTCGTCTTCATCCTGTAACCTGCAAAACAAAAGCAATTAGCGGGGGTTTTTAACCCCCACAAAACAGCATGGCCAAAAATAGCGATTAGGTGTACAACACATATAAAAAGGGCGCGATGGTTGGGATGTCTTCGTCTCGTCCAGACGGTTTCAACCATGTGCGTTTTGAGGTCTAATTTTGCTTATGCTGTAAAGCCCTAATCTGAGAGCTCTGAAACCCTAGAATCCTTCAATGGCAAGTCACGATTCAGTGTGTTATACTGCAATTAAACCATGCCAAAAGCTTCATGTGGATTCATACAGTACAAAACAAACAACAAATCGTGTTAATGATGCATGGAATATGGATTTCGATTCTGAAAAGATTACCAAACCGTGTGACTTGTTCTGGCGTGTTCTTGGAGTGTTAAAGCTCGTTCTCGATTGCAATGCGTTCCTGAATGTCCCAGCAATGTATTGGAATCCCTCTAAAGCTTTGAATTATGCTAGAACACTGAAAACAGTTTTGAGTTTTCTTGGTTTTTTTTCAATATGGCATATGGTTCTGTAGCAGCTTTTGCACGTCCAAGGCTTTAGGTTTAGCTTCAGCATATATAGTAGAATGATTTTAGGGTACAAACTAGGTCAAAGATCCATGGAATTATGTTTTCAATCTTTGATTTCCAATCAAATCCTTTTGCATATTTTTGATTGATAAAGCTTTCCAAACATGGAGTTTTTTGCCTCTTTGATGGATGCACGAAATTGCCAGCTTGCCCTGATCTTATTTACTTCACAAAAGATTTAAAAATCATATCTTTTGAATTTTCCTACAATTAAATCAATTAAATGAATTAATATTAATCAAAATTCAATTAATTAATTAAAAATAAGAAAATAAATCAATTTAAGCTTAATGGGTCGTGCATAGGCCTTGGGCAATGATTCAAGAAGAAATTTGAGGCCCATTAGCAAAAATGATGTGTTTTAGGCAAAGTTGACTTTTGCAAATTCCCAAAAATTTCCCAACTTCTCCAATGCATATCTTGCTCAATTTTGATCCTATGAACATGTTCTTGGACATTTTGGAAAGGTATTGAAGTCCTCTAACCAATGCCTTTGGTCCCATGTCATTTGGATTTACCAATCTCAAGTTATGGTCTTTGACTTAAAGTGCCTTTTGTTGACTTTTGAAATTGACCTATAATGTAGAAATTGATAACTTTTTTTGGGAGCATTTCTTGGACTTGGAATGTGAAGATGAGTTGTAGGAAATGTCATCCCCTTCAAAATGAGAATTGGATGGGATTTTTCTGATGAACCATGAAAAAGTTATGCCTTGGTCAAGTTACAATTGACTTTTCAGCTGTCCAAAAATAGCAACTTTTGTATCTTTGATGATTTTTGAGCCATGCTTGTAGAATCATGATCAAGACTTGATCAAATGATGATTGTGGCTTCAAAATAAGATGTTGACCAAAATTTTTGACTTTTGGTTGTAAAATGACCATTTTGCCCCTGCAGTTGATTGTGAAGCAAATGGAGCTTTTGACTGTGCAATTGGACCCTGTGAGTCTTGAGGCTTGATATGTAGATGCTTGACAATGTATATGGGCACATGAGACTTGATTGGACCACTGAAAACCTCAAATTCCTTGAGAGAACCAAAACCCTAGTTTTGAACTGGCTTAGGAGGCATCTGGACTGTGCAACCCTTGAGAAGTCTTGAGCCATTTGAAGATGACTCTTGATAAATCTTGAAGAATATGGGAGGGAAAATTTTGGGGTACAACAATGACCATATCCCTATAACCTAGGCAAGCATGTCTAAACGTTTCCCAATGCCTGCACGGTAACCGTTTCGCACTTCGCCATGTGTCCCACTACCTGGTGAAACATTAAATGGCCTTGACGAGACATATCCCTCTTCTGAAGGCTATAAATACTTCTAAGCCTTTCTATTTAGAAATTTTACCATTTCCAGCATTTCCAAATCTCTTGCTTTCTCACAACATTGTACTGTCAACTTCGTTTTTTCTCTCAAATCCTCAACAATGACTTTTCTCTCTAATGCACCAAACAATCCTCAACCCAAAAATGTTGATGATGTCCAGAAACCACCAGAGATCTTTTCCACCAATCCTCCTTCTTCCTCGATTGATAGGTATGTTGTTGAACCTATGACGAAAGAATGGCGAGAAGAGTATGATTCTCAACTCCTCATTCCCATTAGATACGGTGGAAACATGTATGCTATGTCCGGTCCGTTATCTTCATGCGTCGAAAATCCCTTGAAAAACCGCGCCTTCTTTCCTACTCACCCAAGGCTTAGACCCATAGGTTGCGCGAAGAAACCTAGGGAGGACCCTGAAGACGCTACTCCGGCTAACCAGCAGCATCCTCAGACTACAGAGGATATCAACCTCCAGTTCATGAACAAAGGGAACTGAATCTTTCGATCAAGCCCTAACCTCTCTTCTGAATATTCTGACTGGTTGAATAAAATGGAGAGGGCGCAAGCTTCTGTCTGGAAGGAGATGGGTATTTATGACCTGGTGATGTTGTCGAAGACAGGATTGCCTTACTGCCCCCTTATGCTGGCATCTTCATTGTACTTTTGGGATAGCGCACATTTCACTTTTCATCTTCCTTGTGGGATGATGAACCCCACTTTATTCGACATAGCTGCCATCACTGGTCTTCGACCCACTGGTGACTATTTCGACCCTGAAGACTTGTCTGAGGATGCTATTGGGTTTGCTGCTACAAAACCCACTTACACCACCTTCATTAACCACTTCTACGACAAAGCCTCTAGTACTGTGTCAGAGGTGGAGCATATATCCTTCTTGGCTATGTGGTTGTCTCGATTTGTTTTTTGTACTAAGTCACTGCAGGTGACAAAAAAGATGTTGACGCTCGCGACGCAACTTCACCATAAATACCCCCCTTTGCCTGGCTGATTTGATTTTGGCCAACTTATATGAGTCCATCAGTAATGGTGTGACTCAACTTAAGGTTATAGGGGACAGGGGGAGCCTGCTGCTATTTGGTCTCTTTTGTCTTCTCCAGTTGTGGCTCAATGCCACCTTTGAATCTTTCCTTCCCCAGAAGAACAAGATTAACGAAGAGGCTCCTGAAATCCTGAACAGGAGAGTCGAAGGCACCAGGCTTGCATTGCTAACTCCCACTGATGAAGGCAAACAGTTTCATAAGGCTTTCACAAGCTTCGTAATGATGTTTGAGGAGCAAAAGCGCTTTTTTTCGACCATGGCTCCCTTTGCCAGTCGAAAAGTTGGTCCGGAATGGTTCACCAGATCATATCCTTTGAATGAGGAGGATGACGTGACTGATGAGTTCGTGAGCATGTGGGAATCGTTTCACCATCCCAGGATCATGCCTTTGAGATTCAAGAGCTCAAAAAATCAATTGAGCTTAATTTCCTATCAACCAAATCTCGTCTCTCGACAATTTGGTATTGCTCAATCACTTCCTTCACCTATTTATCCTCGAGAGAAGCTGCTACTTTTTTACAATGCAGACTACTCAGAAGATGCATCTACCAAGCATATTGGTAGGTACTCTGGTCGAACTATACTGACCCTATTCGACTTTAACCTCAATTTCCTGAGTTCCATTCCCTTTGAGGAGTGGTGGAAACAATATTATAACGAAGAGTTCTTCGATGAGAAGGACTTCGCCCACCACCTACGTGAGGAGTTTAAGCTGGTTCTCGACAGGGTCAAGAAAGGTATTATTCTTTTCCATCTCTTTGCCTTAGATTTGTCTTTCGATGCTCAATTAACTATAGTTGTCTTGTCTTCTGTTTAGCTGTCAAGAGAACCAGCTCGAAGAAAACTGCTGAGAGTACAAAAGGGGGAGATTCCGCCGTCAACCCCTCTCCTAAGGTATTTACTTTCTTTCATACTCTTATTTTATTTTTTATCTGACATAGGTATTGATCCCTTCGACTTGGTTTTATGGATATTTAGAAACCAACCCCCAAAAAACGGAAGGTTCAGGAGATCCAAATCTCTAGCAATGAAGAAGAGGAGTCTCCTCCTGTTCCTTTGCAGAGACGAAGATTGAAGAAACCAATACCTGCCGTCGAACCCCGTCCAAAAATCAGGGTTAAGACTACAGCTGCGAGACCTCCTCCTGTGGTCATCAACGAGCCTACTGAACAGGAGGTAATCGCTAGGTTAAACAATCCCAGCGAAAGTGACAACTCTAGTCCTGGTGCTGAAATCCCAGTCCAGGTATTTTACTTCGACTGCTTATTATTTATTCCTCCACTCCCTTTTGCTTTATGAGGATTCTGAAAGAAACAAATTCTTTCTATTTTCCAGGACACTGCTGGCACTTCCACACGAATTCCTACTCATGTCGAGGATTCTGTCACTCTCTTGAATAGTGAAGGGGACCCTACCTATAGACCTTCTTCAGCGAAAGGTTCTTTCATGAGTTCAGCTGACGAAGTAAATCAGGCTTCTGAACCTCAGCATGAAACCATAGAAGAAGCCGATGAAGAAGAAGCTGCAGGAAACCAAGAGGAGACTAGGGTTCCGCTAGTTGAAGTGCGAGAGACTGAGGAGGAAGGTATCCCTGGCATTGAAACTGAAACAGATAGGGAGAATGTAGAGATCCCAGAGGCTGACGGAGAAGAAGGTTTTGCTGAAGGAAACCAAAATCCTCCAGGCACTGAAACAATTCCAAGTCAAGTGGCCAACGTGGTTATTACAGCCAACGAAAGTATCCCTTTGACGGGATCCAGAACCAATGAGGATTTGGCCTTATTGAAACAACAGAATCCGTTAGGTTATCTGACTGCAATTCTGGAAGGTCGAGAGAGTTCCTCTGATCACAGTGCCTCGACTGCATCTGGAAGATCTACTTCGACTTCTCCTCTCGAAGAGGCTCTTCAGAAAGTTAAAGCAAAAATATTTAAAAGAGATTTGATGTTAACTTTAGAGGGGGAACCAACAGCTCCTTCCATTCTGAAGACTATCCTGAAAGCTGTCGATCTCCTAGTTGCTCCTCCGGATGTGGCCAATGTAATCTTGGATTTACTCTCCATTGTCGACCAGGTATCATCGGATTATAACCGCCAGAGAACTGTCAATCGTGAGATTGAAGAAGCCAATGGTCAAGTGGCTGATGCTTGGCATGCTGCTACTGAATCTGCTTCTAGGGTAAAGGATTTGTCGAAGGCCCAGGAGGCTAGACAAAAAGTAGTCGAGGAGATAGATCGAGATAATGCTCAACTGAGGGTGCAGATTGCTGAGTTGGAAGCTAAAATTTCTGCCAACGACAAAAAGAAAGAGGAACTTCTTGCTATGAACAATGAATCAGAAAGCCAAGAAGAATTGGCTGAAGGGTTAAGACACGTCGATCGAGCTCAATCTCTGGATGCTAAGCTCGAAACCCTTCACCAATCGAAAGCTCTATGTGATCGACGGCTAGAATTGCAAAGAATCAAGTATCTCTAGATTAAAGCTAATCTTCCCTTTTGAATCTTGTTTCTCTCATTTATGTAATCACTTTCTGTAACGATTTCAGAGCCATTTTGGCACTTTTAATGAAATTTCTAAGTTTCCATTTTGGCATTCTCTGTTGACAGTGACTATATATTATTTATTTTTACCTCTTGAAGCATAGGTCTGTACATTTTCAGGTATTTACCATTTACCTTCAAGAGTCTTTGATCTTCGCTTAATTCTTCGATCTCATAGGCTCCGCCCGAGAATGCTTGCACAATCCTAAAAGGTCCTTCCCACTTAGGGGACCATTTTCCCAAGTTTCTGTCTCTTTGATCCATTGGGAGTATTACTTTCCAAACTAGATCTTCAGGCTGAAATGTCTTGGACTTCACCCTGCGATTGTAGGATTTCTCAACTCTCTTCTTCTGCAGTCTCAAAAGATCCAGAGCTTTCAACCTTTCTTCGTCTAAGTCCACTAGTTCATCCGACATCATACTCCAATAGACTTCAGAAGGGATTTCTTGATGTATCTGAATCCGTGTCGCCTGCAAGTGGATTTCCACTGGTAACACTGCATCATGACCATAGGTTAGGAGAAATGGTGTTGTCCCTGTGGCTTCTTTCGAACAAGTTCAACACGCCCACAGGACTTGATCTAGGGTCTTGTGCCAGTTTCTGGGTCTCTTTCCCACATGTTTCTTTATTAAATTGATCACTACTTTATTTGCTGCTTCGGCCTGGCCATTAGCTTGCGCATAATAAGGCGTAGACATTATAGTTTAAACCCCATTTCTGCAGTGAAATCTTGCATCTTTCAACCAGTAAAGACTGACCCTTGGTCTGTAGTTATTGTTTCAGGGATTCCAAATCTGTATATGATGTACCTTTGAATGAATTCAATGACATTCTCCTGGTCTATATTGACTAAAGGAATCGCTTCAATCCACTTAGTAAAATAATCAATGCTCACCAATATATACTTCTGACCTTTAGAAGATGTTGGTCGAATTTCTCCAATGAGATCCAAAGCCCATCCTCTAAAAGGCCAAGGTTTCACAATCGAGTGAAGTTCATTTGTTGGCACATGTTGAATGCATGTATGTTTTTGGAATTCCCGACATCCTTTTGCAAACTCAACACAATCCTTTAACATAGAGGGCCAATATAAGCCTTGTCGAAACAATAACCATTTCATCTTTTGGCCTACTTGGTGTGCTCCACATGCCCCAATGTGTGTAGTGGAAAGAGCTATATATGCTTCTATTTCACTTAAACATTTCAGAAGCACACCTTCCGGTGTTTTCTTAAATAATTCATTTCCCATCAACACATAACTCAGCGCTCTGTACTTTATCTTTCGTTCTGTCGAAGCCGCTGGATTTTGTAAATAGTCCACTACATGCTTTCTCCAATCTTGCTCTGTTAGATTGTCTATGAACGAAATTTCAAAATTTTCATGATCAGTGTATCCTAACGTTGTGGTCCTTAAATCCGATGGAGATAACTTAGTGGCAGTTACTCTCCCTCTAACTTCGATCGCTTGTTGTAGCCTATCTTTCGAAACTTTATACCCAGAAGCAATTTGTGCCAAGTCGTTGGCTGCTTGATTTTCCAATCTGGGTATGTGTCAAATGCTAACTGCCTCGAAGTTTTTCAACAACCGTCTGGCTATTAAGAAATACATGATAAGGTTTTCTTTTATGCATTTGTATTCTTTCGTAATTTGTTTTAGGACTAACTCTGAGTCTCCCATTATTTCGACTTGAGTTGCCCCCAATTCTAACAGGATTTCAAGGCCTACGATTAACGCTTCGTATTCAGCCTCATTATTGGAGCAATCCCCGTCTATTTTGTACTTAAATGTTGTTGGAATTTTATTTGGAGAAATAATAAGGACTCTGACTCCAACTCCATCTTTATAACTAGAACCATCAAAGTAAAGTTTCCACGGTTCGATCTCCAAATAATTTAGTGATCTTTCTTGTATAGAGTGGTCGACTATAAAGTTTGCAACCACTTGGCCTTTTATATCCTTGAGAGGCATAAAAGTTAATGAATACTTAGTTAATGCAAGTGCCCATTTGCCAATTCTACTATGCAAAATGAGTTTCGACAACATATATTTGAAAACGTCAAAATGAGACGAAACATAAACATTAACTGGCTTTATATATTGCTTAAGTTTTGTACATGAAAAATATAGACATAAACACAGTTTTTCAACTTCGTTATATCTAGTTTCTGCATCGTTTAAAACTCTACTGAGGTATTATATGGTCCTTTCGACACCATGTTCATCCTCCTGAGCCAGCATGCTCCCTAAAGTCTTATCAGACGCAGCTATGTACAGTCTCATACTTCTACTTCGACAAGGAGGCACCAAAATAGGTGGTTTAATGAGGTACTCTTTAATTTTGTCGAAGGCTTCTTGATGTTCCTCTCTTCATTCAAATCCTCCTTTGTTGAGTCGAAGTAATGGCGAAAAGGCTTGCGTTTTCCCACTAAGGTTGGATATAAATCTCCTTAGGAAATTTATCTTCCCAAGTAAGGATTGCAATTCCTTTTTGTTAGTTGGTGCTTTGGCTTGCAAGATAGCCTTGGTCTTGTTTTGGTTTATCTCAATGCCTTTTTTGTGGACCACAAAACCTAAAAAATCTCTTGCTTTTACACCAAAAGCACACTTCAGAGGATTCATCTTCAGGCCGTAGTGTCTCATACTCTCAAAGGATTGTCGAAGATGATCCATGTGAGCCTTCCCTGAAACAGATTTGACAACAATATCATCAATATAAATTTGCATTAAAGTGTCAATAAAGTCATGGAAGATTGAATTCATGGCTCTTTGGTACGTTGCCCCTGCATTCTTTAGGCCAAAAGGCATTACTACCCATTCATAGGTGCCTAAAGTCCCAGGGCAACGAAATGCCGTTTTCGACACATCTTCTTCAGCAATGAAGATTTGATTGTATCCAGAGTAGCCATCCAGCATACTCATGTACTTGAAACCAGCGGCAGAATCCACAAGCATTTCCGCCACTAGCATTGGATATTCATCTTTGGGTGTTGCAACATTTAGATCTCTGAAATCGATGCACACCCTCAAGGTACCGTTTTTCTTTATAACAGGTATAATATTTGCAATCCATTCGACGTACCTGGTCGTTCTTATGAACTTGCATCTCAGCAGCCTTTCGACCTCCGTTTTGATTTTTGATAAAATTTCTGGTGCAAACCGTCTTGGAGTCTGCTTAACGGGTTTCTTTCTAGGCTTTATTGGTAACTGCAGTTCTACCAATCCTCTGTCGAGACCAGGCATCTCGTCATAGTCCCACGCAAAGCAATCCTTGAACTCTTTCAGTAATTTGATCATTTCGACCCTGAGTCCTGGATCCATTTTTGTGCTTATGTATGTGGGCCTGTTCATAGGACCTTCGCCTAGATTTACCTCTTCTAGAGGATCTTGCACCAACATTCTGACATTGTTCGCCAGCGGGTCCTTTTCGAAACCTAGAGGTTCATCGTCATAGATGGCGTCTAACCTCTGGTCTCAAAAGTCTTTCGCTCCTAAGTCGGGAGGCTCTAGGTCGAAATCTTTCCCCGGCCCTGTCTTTGAAAGGACTTGTTCATTGGCTTCGAAAGCCACATATTTAACTTCAGCCTCTAAGGCTTCTATCATTCTGTTTTCGGCCACATATGTCAAAATCTTTTGGAGAGTTGATGACTCAGTCATCATCAAACTCGCTTCCCCAGCCTGTTGGCCGTATATCACTAACTCCTCCAAAGTCGATGTTGGATAAGTATTCTCTATCCCACTGAAAGCCGTAATCAGAGTGTAGGTATAGGGAGCAGGACGCATTAGGAGTTGGGGTCAAATCAAACTCTGGTGGGTTACATGGCCCTATGTGAGCCAAATTTTTGTCGAAATCGTTCTTTCGGACATTGTTGATTTCACCCATGTAATAACTCTGATCTGCTTCAATGTTCTCCACAATGCCTTCAGGGCGCCACATTGTGACTCTTTGGTGCATCGAAGATGGCACTGCTCCAATGCCATGTATCCACTCCCGACCAAGGAGTAGATTGTAGTTGGGTTTTGCTGAAATAACCATGAACATGGTGGGTCGAAGGATTGAGCCCACTTTGAGGTCTAGTTGAATGACACCCATTGTGGTGCCAATGCCCCCTTCATAGTTGGATAAGACCATGTTATGTGGCTTTATGTCAGCATCTCTTTTGCCTAACTTTTCCAGCATGAGTTGTGGTATGATATTGATGGTTGCCCTACAATCAACCAAAATTTTGTTTATGGTTACCTCCCCAACCTTTGATGTAATGAACAGGGGTTTCAGATGGCTCTTCATTGCCTCTGTTGGTGGTTCAAAAAATGAGTTTTGTTCTTCCATGCATCCATTGTTCATTATATAATAACATACTGGCTTGTGTCTAGCCAGTTCTTGTTCAACCATTAGGTCAGTTTCTTCGACTTCGACCTCACGATTGTATTCTTTGGGCAACACAGATATGACATTCACCATGATGTCTAAACTGTCACTAGAGTCGGAGTCGTCTTCATCATTCGACCCACACTCTTCCGCCCAGGGCACAGGATTTCTCTCCAGAGGCTTCCTTTGTTTTTTCTTCACATTAGTGCTAACTTCTGGATGAGGTCCAGTTGCCTCTTTCTCGGCCTTTCACCGTCTTTGGAACCTTCTCCACTGCGAATGAGACATAGGATTCTTTCCTTTGTAATTGCTCGATACATGAGTCATTTTGTTCGATGCAGAAGCATGGTACTCCTTTCTGTAATCTAGAGAAGAACCTCTTGGTACGTCGAATGCCTTCCATCTTTCTTCATTTGGCCGCTTCCTTCCCATGGTATTTAGCCAAGTATCTGTAGGCACATTAGTTGGAGGCCTAAAAGTTGGTGGCCTCCTTTCCTGATTCATGGGTCTTTGTTGATGCCCTCTTCTGGGGTCAAATCGGATTTCTGAACCCATTCTTTGTTGGGCATTGGTGCTCTATTTTGCTTTTACAACCCGCATAACTTGTATGTGTTCAGCGGCTTTCTTATCGAAAATAGAGCTACATCTAGGGCATAACATTACTTATGATTTCTTCTTTTGGCACCTATGCAGAAAATCTGCCAAATCTTCATCCTCCTTTGGGAATGCAGTTTTGTTTACTTCTTCTTGTCGAATGGCTTCCTCTGAAGCTTTGGCTCTAGAGACTTCAACCACGTTAACCTGCATGTTGCTTTTGGAAACCAGGTTCATCTTCTGCATTTTGGCCTCAAAGTCCTCTGTCGAACCCTTTGCAGCAGCCAAATAAGAACCTGTGGTGGTTCTTTTGCTGGAGTTTTCAGCAACTCCTTTGATTTTGTTTGGGTCTTCAGTAACCCGTTTGATCAGTTTCAGGCTTCCAGCAACCTTCTTGTTCGACCCTTGGCCAACTTCTTTTTTTAAATCCAGGCCTTCAGTGGCCTTTCTCACTCCTTCAATAGTTTTTCTGGAGATGTTCCCAGTGAAACTTCCAAAGATGGGTTTGGTGATGAAATCTTCAGACACTTCCACCATATGAATGCCAACTGGTTCGGCATAATGAGCCTCTGTCTGCAGTGGGTTTGTGTCGATTTCCATTGCTGGTTTATCAGCAAATTTTAGCCTTCCTTCCTTCAGCGCTTGTTGAACGAGATCCCTGAAAAGGAAACATTGTGAGGTTTTATGTCCCAAAAAATTATGGTATTTACAAAAACCTCTTTTCTTTCTCTGTTCTAAAGGAGGCAATTTAGCCCCTGGGGGTACTATCATCTGTCCATCTTTAACTAATAGATCAAATATTTCGTCACACTTGGATATGTCGAAGCTATAAGTTTTCTTAGGAAATTTATCACTGTTTTTCTCAGGTTCTACAGGATTTTTACCATTTGATGGCACTAGCAATTTACAAGAATATGGAGGTCCTTGTTTTAATTCAGCTAAATCAATTTCGCCTTCTTCGACATCTATAGGATCGCTGTATGTCTCCGGATCGTTATCATCCATTTCGACATAAGCTACCTGTGATACGGTGGGAGAAATGACTTGGTATTTTGCGTTTGTGTTTGCAAATGTTTCGGTTTAGCAAGAGTCGCCACCGACTTTTTATTTTATCCTAAGGGAAGGTCAAAAAGCACAGGAAAGACCTTTGAGATGTTTTCGTGGGTTCGGGGGGTAGATTATGAAAAGGGAAGGTGCTAGCACCCTTTTCATCCATGGTTCTCCATGGGCTCTTAGTTACTTGTTTTAGATCACTTGCCTTTGCTTTTCAATTGCTTTGAAATGGTGTTTTGCGTGTGTGGTTTTGAAAATGTTTTGAAAAGGATGCCTTGTCTAGGCAACCTTTGTAATGATTATTGTTTGAATATATACAAAGGTGTATGTCTTTTTGAAAAGATAATTCAATGTTTTGAAAGTTGTTTTGAAATTGTTTTTAAAGTTGTGTTATGAAGTGTGTTTGAAAAATGGCAAGGATGTTTTGCAAGATTTTTGATCAAGTAACTAAGAGTTGTCTACCCTATTTTACTCAAAGATTTTCTTGTGTTTTTGACCCTTTTAACATTGTTGTTTCACCATTGTGTTTGATGAACAACCTTGTGTTAGGATGTTTAACGGGACAGGCGCGGGTCATCGTATAGACCATGATAGCAATAACGTCAAGTATCTTTGGCAATTTTTCCTTAAGGGACTTGATCATTTTGTTTAGGCAACTCCGATAGCGTCATCGAGGGACTATGATCATTTTGATTGTTCTTGTTTTGCCAAAGTACTTGACATGCATAACATGGCCCATTTGTTTAGGCAACCAAGTGGAGATACCCTAAGGGGTGTTTGTGTGCAAAGTGTGTTTTATTGCATGCATTTGTCGTTGATTTTTAGGTTGTCTACTTGTTGATTTTATCTTGCCATACACGCCTAATTACTAGCATTTGTACAAAGTAAATAAAATGCAGAAAGATAAAATCTTACGCTATTACAACCATATCGAAAGGCATAAAAAATATGAAGGAAAAAAATAAGATAAAAAGAAGAAAAAATGAGCTCCTTCGATTTGGGCAGGAGCAGCCTTCGATTTTCATTTCTAGGCTTCCTTCGATTGGGAGTTCGCACCAGTGAGGTCATGTCCTTCGATTGGGCTTTGGCACCAGTCAGGTCATGTACTTTAATTGGAGGCTGTCACCAGCATGGGAGTGCCTTTCGTCTGAGCCTGGACTTAGTGCAAGTGTGCCTCTGGCTGGGCCATTCTGCCTTGTTGCCTTCTTAGATTGGGCCAGTGAAATCAGTGTGAGCGTGTCTCTGGCTGGGCCTGGAAGTCAGTGTGGAAACCAAAGGCTTTGTTTCATACTCCTGTCTCCTGTTTCTTTCATTTAAAGCATTAAATGGAAACATGGCCTGAGGCCATGCTAGTATTTGTTTAGTAAACAGTTTAATAGTTAAAGCAAGTTCAGGTAAACAGAAAGCAAAAATGAAAGGGTTAGCTCTGAAAAATATGTTAAAAGGGTGGAAACGAAAGGAACAATGGTATGTACATGTTTCAAACGAAAGGGAAAATTATTATGCCATGAAACGAAAAGTTAAAAGGTAAGAATAACTTACCTTGCTTCAGGCCTTGAATGGATGTGGGATTCGAACTTGAACTGCTACCTGGATGTTTCTGGAATTCGAAGAGTAGTCACAGGGGGTTTGCTTTTGGTTCGAAGAGTTGTCACAAAAGGTTGTCTTTGAGTTTAAACAAACTTCTATGTGTGGGGTGTTCTTCAGAATCGAAAGAGGTGAGTGTTTGGGATTCTGGGTTTTGATTTCTCAAGTGTTGATGAACTTGAGAGTTTTGTTGTGTTTGAGAAAATTTGGGAGATTCGTTCCTCTGGTCCAAAGATCCTCCCCTAGCTTTGTAAATGTTCCTCTATTTATAGAGAAAGAATGGACATGTTGTCCAAAGCCAGCCTTGCAAATAAATGATAAAATAATGTAACGTGAAAGTACATGTGGGGGGCCTCTTGGCAGTTGGGGTGCAGAAGATGTGACTTATGCTTCTGACGTTGCTTGTGCTCAGACCAAAATCAGGTTGAAAGTTGATTTTGTGACTAAAGTACTCTCTATGAAAGGAAAGAGCATGTAGCCTTTAACCAATAATAGTAGTATCTAAAAGACAAAGTTTAAAACCCCTGTACAAGCTTCTGACTATGTAAAGATTTGGACGCAACATACCCTGGCAAACGAGATTTGGTCTTGAGTCAAATGCAAGAATGAGATCGAAGCACACTTGTTCGAAGGAAGCCTTTGCCTCAGTCGAAGCTTGTGGTCGAAACAAGCCTACTCGAAGGAAGCTAATGCCCTGTCGAAGCTTGGATCGAAACAAACATAAAGGGAGTCATTGCCTTTTAGTGTGAGGGAAGTTCCTGGCTTCTAAATCGAATGGTGTTCCTTCAAGGGAAGCAAGAACTTAGTCGAATCTTGTATGAAAATATCTCTTGGCTCAAACGAAACTTGTGAGAGGAAAAGTCTTGCAAGAGGCCCTTGGTGCAAGTGAATTTGAAGGATGCATAGAGATGGTTACTTTGTCCCATCGAAACTTGTCCAAACGAAGCAAGCATGCAGGCAGCAAACTTGTCCAGTCGAAGCAGGCTTGTAGGTAGTAAACTTATCCAAATCGAATTAGGCTTTGCAGGCAGCACGCTTGGTGAATCGAAAAGGTTTCCTTACAGGGGGCATGTGTGGCCAACATGTCATGGCCTTTGATTGCAACCATGTAGGCAGCACACTTGTCCAATCAAAAGGCTGAATCGAAGGAGGTTTCAAATCCAAATGAAGGATGTACCTAAGTTGCATTCGAAGGAGGTTTCAAATCCAAACAAAGGATGTACCTAAATTGGCATTCGAAAGAGGCTTTCAGTTCAAAATGAAGGATGTAATCCAAGCTGCATTCGAAGGAGGTTTCAAATCCAAACGAAGGATGCACCTAAACTGGCATTCGAAGGAGGCTTAGAGTCAATCGAAGGGTGCTGGATTGAAGGAGACCTATTTTCCTTCAAATTTGTCAAAATGTTATTTTTATCTGTTTTCTCCCTTTTTGACAATTTCCTTTTAATTTTGGTACTGGAAAATTCCAAAGTACTTGTGCAAGCTTGAACCATGAGAATCCTTATGAGAAAGGCCTTGGTAATTGAGAGGGCAAATTTTGGGGTACAACAGTTGCCCCTGTTCAATTTTCTTAAACCTGAGGATATAGATTGGCTTTCGAGCCTTTCATGATCCGAAGGTGGAAGATAATTGAACACTAGAGTGCCCAAAAATTTGCACTCGTATGGTGTAGTATCAGCATTGTGATGTCGGGAATGGGCTTACCGATGCCATTTGGAGATTGTTGGTAGGAGGATGGGATTATAGATGCCATTTGTAGTAGTGTCGATCGCATAAGAGATTCCTTAGTGAGAACTTGCATACTTGTTGTTTGTAGAAGATTCCGCTGGGGAAGTCTAACTTTATTGAGATTTAGGAACTGTCTCGTGCCCACCGGGAGTATACCGCTGAGGTTATAGAACTCGTCCACACTAAGACGTAGGGAAACATCTTCATCAATATCTAGGAACTGTCTCGTGCTCAATGGAGTATACTGTTGATGTTATAGAACTTGTCCACACTATGACGGAGGAGAACATCAAGATCTAGGAACTGACTCGTGCTCAATGGAGTATACTGTTGAGGTTATAGTACTCGTCCATACTATGACGTAGGGAAACATCTTCATCAAGATCTAGGAACTGTCTCGCGCTCAATGGAGTATACCGTTGAGGTTATAGAACTTGTCCACACTATGACGGAGGAAAACATCAAGATCTAGGAACTGACTCGTGCTCAATGGAGTATACCGTTGAGGTTATAGTACTCGTCCACACTATGACGTAGGGAAGCATCTTCATCAAGATCTAGGAACTGTCTCGTGCTCACCGGGAGTATACCGTTGAGGTTATAGAACTCGTCCACACTATGACAGAGGGAAGCATCTTCATTAAGATCTAGGAACTGTCTCGTGCTCACTGGGAGTATACCGTTGAGGTTATAGTACTCGTCCACACTATGACATAGGGAAACATCTTCATCAAGATCTAGGAACTGACTCGTGCTCAATGGAGTATACCGTTGAGGTTATAGTACTCGTCCACACTATGACGTAGGGAAGCATATTCATCAAGATCTAGGAACTGTCTCGTGCTCACCGGGAGTATACCGTTGAGGTTATAGAACTCGTCCACACTATGACGGAGGAAAACATCAAGATCTAGGAACTGACTCGTGCTCACCGGGAGTATACCGTTGAGGTTATAGTACTCGTCCACACTATGACATGGGGAAGCATCTTCATCAAGATCTAGGAACTGTCTCGTGCTCACTGGGAGTATACCATTGAGGTTATAGAACTCGTCCACACTATGACGGAGGAAAACATCAAGATCTAGGAACTGACTCGTGCTCACCGGGAGTATACCGTTGAGGTTATAGTACTCGTCCACACTATGACGTAGAGAAACTGTTGAGATTGAGAACCTTATCTGAAATTCAACCGAGGATAATTCAATTGAGATTTAAGAACTGGTCAGATCTTCGACTAAGCTGAGAACTTAACTGCATTTTTCCTGAAAGGTAAAGGTCAGTCACATGCAATGCATGAGATGAATCAAGCAATGATGTTCTCAACATAAATGAGATTGTATGGTATGATGCGTACATGCATGTATCATGATGTATGGAAACGTGATGTTTTAGCTGGGGAAAATAAATCCCAGAACCGTTGGAGAATAGAGTTGAGTTCTTCGTTTCCGCTGGGGATGATGAACGAAGATGGTGGTGAGAATAAGCCTGCAGGAGAGAAGAACTCCGTTGGGGAATAAACTGATGAAGGAATTACTCTGCGGGGAATTACTCTGTGGGGAAGAGATGTTCTGCTGAGGATTTTAACGATAAACTCCGCTGGGGATTCTGTTGATAAGATCCGTTGGGGACTTTAAGGATGAACTCCGCTGGGGATAGAAAGAACTTCGCTGGGGATGATCTTTCAGTTGCAACTTGCTGAGGATAACCCAGTTAGACTCTTGTGAGGATAACCTCTGAATTTGGTTGAGGAGACTTATTTGTGCTTCGCAGGGGACAAGCTTCTAGAGTCTACTGGGGAAGAGGAGTTGTGGTCCTTTTATTTGTAGTAGTCGGAGAGGCAAACTCAAGCTGGGGAATCCTGGTGTTGTTGGGGAAATAAACCTTGTCGTCAGTCCTCTAGAGAGGTGACATCTTCGTTGGGGGAAGTCCTCGAGGATTCTTGAGGTTGATTCAGCTGGGGAAAGGGGGTCAGAGATTATACTCTTGCTGGGGAATCATCCTATGAGAAGGAATTTGGGGAGACTTGTCATTGCCCCTAGTAGCGAATGTTTGTGGCATTGCCAAAAAGTTTGATTGTATGTAACCCTTTGTCAGGGTTGACGTTCAATGCCCCAAGTGATGGAGATGGAGACTTGCCCCTGGTTACTCTGCACTTCTTCAGAGATTTCTTGAAATCTTGACTGGACTGCCCCAGGTGTGCTGGATAGTGACATGTTAAGTCCCCCTGTTGATAGGAGATTCGTCAATGGAAGTGTCATCCTACTTGAAGGGATTTTGTTCACTGGGAGAGCTTCCGTTCATCGGATATTCATTGTGTGAATTTCTCCGCTGTCAAACAAATAGCCAAATGCAAACAGTGATATTCAAGTAATGCAAAGTTTATGCTTGTCTCAAAGTTTTGAAAAATGCATTTTTTAGCAGAAAACTTTTTATAAGACAAATTCAACACAAGATTTAGGGCTAAGCCTTACAGGAGTCAGGATACCTTTTGTAACAATATGCTTTCGAACTAACCCATGCTTCAATTAGGACTTTTGAAGGGTTGTAACGTGGCTTGGTTCACGATTTAAGAAACAAAGGATAAAGGCTCAAAGTATATTTGTACCCACCCGCTCTTCGTGATGTTCTTCAATCCTAAACTCAGTTAATTGTGCGTCGAACTCTATTCGAATTTGGAACAACGTTTTGGTGATGGTTCACACAAGTTGGATTTTGGAAGGCAGTCATCATTTTTCATGTTGTTGAGGATTGGTAATGACCCTTTTTTTTATTTGTTATCCCTAACTTTTGCCTGACTGTTCCTGTTTTCGAGATCACAGTCAGCGGGATGCCCCAGCTTTCTTAAGCCTCCTTTGTAGGTTTTGGCTCAGTGGGCTTTTCTCTTTTGAGAGATAATGACTGCCTATGAGATAAAGAACCATCACTGTCTTTTGGTTCCAAAGGAAAGTTTTTTGATGTCATTCGTTGTATTACGAACTAAGAGTTTGCGACTTCAATACGCATCTCTTTTTTTTTTGAATTAACTGAGAGACTACCCTGCCCCAGGTTTAAATCAAAGGTTTCAATTTTTTTTAAAACAAAAAACTCCTACTTCTTTGGCTCGAAGGGGTTGACTAGGGATTATCTTCCTTATAACTCCAGTGTTTAGGATTTGAAAGAAATGCCTGTACATCGTCAGCAAGGTCTGTCCAAAAGCATACTGTATGAGATTATGGCATTGTTTCGTCATCCTCCCTCTAAAGGCTTGTAACTTTTAGCAAGAGTTGAATGTCATAGAGTGAGTAAAAAAACATAGTTTAAATGTAATGAAAATGAGTGGATCAAATCAAGACAAACATATGCAATGCATTAATGAAACAGAGTTTGACATCAACAGATAATTGTTTGAATAACAAAAGAAGTTACAACTTGAAAATTCAAAGAAACAAAGACGCTCTCAATGATTCGTCAAAGGAGCAGTGATTATGCTAGAGTCTCCGGAGGACCAAACTCAAACTCCTTGGCATCAATCAAATTCTGAATTTTGTACTTCAAAGCCCAACAATCGTTAGTATCATGCCCGGGACTGTCAGAATGATAAGCGCATGTCGCATTAGGATTGTAGTTAGGAGAAGAAGTCTTGGGGTTTGAATGAGGTCCTATCAATGTAATTAGATTCATCCTCAACAAGTGTTGCAACGCTTGAGACAACGGAATGTTGATGTTGGTGAACTGTCTTTTAGGCTCATCTGGCCTTCGTTGATTTCCCTTTTGCCGCTGACGAGGTTGTTGCTGGGCTTGTGACCCTGAAGCAAGTTGAGGAGCTTTTCCCTTGTCTTCTTGTCTCAAAGGGGGTTGAATGATGACTTGATCTTCAACCTTAGGTGTTTGCCCCACTTGGTTGTCCCAAAGCAGTTTGTTGACGAGAACCCTGAGATCTTCTTGTCTTTGAGCTAAGTTTTGAATGAGAGCCATCTGGCCCACCAGTTGTCCCATCATCTAGATCTTCATTGTTGCCAGCTCAATCTGCAGCTCTTCCAATTGATCATTCCTGACACTGCTTGAATTCCCCAAGACCATGCCCCTTGTGAGGAGAGCTTTCAGTTCTTCTTGCCCCTGGGACAGGTTCAAGAACATTTCTTGAAGTTGAGCATTTTGATCCTGGATATCTTTGACAATCCTCTCTAGAGCCATCTCTACTGAAATAAACAGTAGGAGAATAAGGAAACCTGAAAAGGAAAACCTATTATGATGCAATGCATGATATGTGGATGCATGCTTTCAAGAATCTCGCGGGGTAAACACAAGAAAATGTTAGAGGTTGAACTTCGATCAACATCTTTGATTGGATAACTTTGTATCGGTGGATGTCTTTCCACGAGAATCAAGCTCACCATGTCAAGTGGGTCATAGCCCCCGATTCAAGTTGTTGCACTTGATCTTTGACGGCGTTTGTTTAGAGAGGGACCCTCCTGCCCTTTGGTAGACGTCTGGTTCAATGTGCCCCTGTATCAAAAGACCCTCAAGATCCTTGAAATGGTTATTGAAAAAATGCTATGGTATGATGTTATGATGTTATGTACATGTATGTGAAAGTAAGCAAGTGTATATACAGACAGTCATATTTACACAAAGCAAACAAGTCCTTAGGTTTAGGCTTGCATGGGGTTTGTAGGTAAGTACCCTATTGAAGTTAGTTGGCTCAACCTGTCCTAAAATAGAAACCGGGTTCTAAGGAGCTCAATATCACTGGATTATTTTCTATGTTCATTGTTTTGGTTTAGCCACTTAACTGGCGACCAAAATATTCTAAGAAAACAATCCTCAATGAGTGTAGTATTGAGTATCTACCAACTTCGTATTGTACCAAAGTCGGTCATCTCACTACCCCTAAAAAGGCCAAGATGGTCAAGTAAGGTTCTAAGAGTTTGTTAGTGCTTCACGACATCACTCAGCGGCCCCGTATTCTCTTTGATTAACTCAAAGGCTACCGGTACCCACAAATATGTCACACTAACGTAGCTACTGCTTCAACCATGTCGGTATACCCCGCACTGTTCCCTCACAGTTTATTGCTACTTACCTAAAAGGTGCCCCCAAATCCGGGTGTAGGATTTAAAACAAACCCAAACAAGGAACCCAAAAAGTAAAGCAATCAAATCAAACAAGATAAGCATGTAAAGGTGATCTAAAAACCCTAAGGTAACTCCACTTTTTTCAATAACTCCCCAGCAGAGTCGCCAGTTATGTGATACGGTGGGAGAATTAACTTGTGATTTGCGTTTGTTTTCGCACTTGTTCGGTTTAGCAAGAGTCGCCACCGACTTTTTATTTTATCCTAAGGAAAGGTCAAAAAGCACAGGAAAGACCTTTGAGATGTTTTCGTGGGTTCGGGGGGTAGATTATGAAAAGGGAAGGTGCTAGCACCCTTTTCATCCATGGTTATCCATGGGCTCTTAGTTACTTGTTTTAGATCACTTGTCTTTGCTTTTCAATTATTTAAAATGGTGTTTTGCGTGTGTGGTTTTGAAAATGTTTTGAAAAAGATGCCTTGTCTAAGCAACCTTTGTAATGATTCTTGTTTGAATATATAAAATGTGTATGTCTTTTTGAAAAGATAATTCAATGTTTTGAAAGTTGTTTTGAAATTGTTTTTGAAGTTGTGTTGTGAAGTGTGTTTGAAAAATGGCAAGGATGTTTTGCAAGATTTTTGATCAAGTAACTAAGAGTTGTCTACCCTATTTTACTCAAAGATTTTCTTGTGTTTTTGACCCTTTTAACAGTGTTGTTTCACCATTGTGTTTGATGAACAACCTTGTGTTAGGATGTTTAATGGGACAGGCGCGGGTCATCGTATAGACCATGATAGCAATAACGTCAAGTATCTTTGGCAATTTTTCCTTAAGGGACTTGATCATTTTGTTTAGGCAACTCCGATAGTGTCATCGAGGGACTATGATCATTTTGATTGTTCTTGTTTTGCCAAAGTACTTGACATGCATAACATGGCCCATTTGTTTAGGCAACCAAGTGGAGATACCCTAAGGGGTGTTTGTGTGCAAAGTGTGTTTTATTGCATGCATTTGTCTTTGATTTTTAGGTTGTCTACTTGTTGATTTTATCTTGCCATACACGCCTAATTACTAGCATTTGTACAAAGTAAATAAAATGCAGAAAGATAAAATCCTACGCTATTACAACAATATCGAAAGGCATAAAAAATATGAAGGAAAAAAATAAGATAAAAAGAAGAAAAAATGAGCTCCTTCGATTTGGGCAGGAGCAGCCTTCGATTTTCATTTCTAGGATTCCTTCGATTGGGAGTTCTCACCAGTGAGGTCATGTCCTTCGATTGGGCTTTGGCACCAGTCAGGTCTTGTACTTCAATTGGAGGCTGTCACCAGCATGGGAGTGCCTTTCGTCTGAGCCTGGACTTAGTGCAAGTGTGCCTCTGGCTGGGCCTTTCTGCCTTGTTGCCTTCTTCGATTGGGCCAGTGAAATCAGTGTGAGCGTGTCTCTGGCTGGGCCTGGAAGTCAGTGTGGAAACCAAAGGCTTCGTTTCATACTCTTGTCTCCTGTTTCTTTCATTTAAAGCATTAAATGGCAACATGGCCTGAGGCCATGCTAGTATTTGTTTGGTAAACAGTTTAACAGTTAAAGCAAGTTCAGGTAAATAGAAAGCAAAAACGAAAGGGTTAGCTCTGAAAAATATGTTAAAAGGGTGGAAACAAAAGGAACAATGGTATGTACATGTTTCAAACGAAAGGGAAAATTATTATGCCATGAAACGAAAAGTTCAAAGGTAAGAATAGCTTACCTTGCTTCAGGCCTTGAATGGATGTGGGATTCGAACTTGAACTGCTACCTGGACGTTTCTGGAATTTGAAGAGTAGTCACAGGGGGTTTGCTTTTGGTTTGAAGAGTTGTCACAGAAGGTTGTCTTTTGTAATTGCAAGCTTCTCAAGTCATATTTAAAGCACGTGTTTTCATGAAGACAACATGGACATCAACATTCAAAGGATGTGCAAAAAGCTTATCAACATAATATAAGATTATTGAAGAATTATTGAAGAATCATCAAATGTCAAATGGTATAAATAATTCTTAATCTTGAATATAGATGTTCACAAAAAAATATGCATTCATAATCATATACATATCCAACATGTTTTCACTTAAGAAAAACTTTGTTTAAAATCTTTTTCAAAAAGAATTTTTGAAAATTAACTTTCAGGAACCGGTTCCTCCCTAACAGGGAACCGGGTTTCAAACCTTGTTCAAAAACATGTCCCTGGAATTTGTACCAGGAACCGGGTTGTACCAATAGGGGAACCGGTTCCTGCGTGATATTTTTTGAAATCTGACTTATAACGTTCACTAAGAACCGGGTTCTGTCAGTGTCGAAACCGGTTCCTAGCGAACCAGTGCTGCTTTTCTTTTGTTTTTTAAACATTTTTCAAGTGGTATCTGTTCATGAATGCATTGCAACTTTTCATATGAATTGGCATGAATGAAGAGGTTCTTATGACTTTATAAAATGCTGCAGATTTTCTTATTTCAAAAACAATGCTTCAATTTTCAAATTAACAATTATACTTCTTCAATAAACAATTTTTCATCATTCACATTTGAATTCATGTTTTCATGTGTTCATAATTTTGTGAAACTTGCCATATACACTTTCATTATCATTACAAGTTTCATACATACATTGTGAACATTTATATACATTGTTTGAAAATTGTTTATATCTTGAAGAAGAAGATCAATTGAAGATTGATAAAGCTCTCCATATACTTCAAATAAATCATTGTATTACTTAAATAAATTATTCCCTTACTATCCAGGATTGTTGGAAGTAAGTGTTGTGATTTGAAGAGGATTGTTCTTCATTCACATTAGTGTTCGTTTGGTCTTAAAGGTGTTAAGAACCTTTGATCACCCTATAGGTTAGATAGTAAGCATAGGCTGTACAATCATTCTAACTATAGTGAAATCTCTTTCGTGTTGGAAAGGGGACTGGAGTACTCTCGGATTGTGAGGGGAACCAGGATATATCACCGTGTTCTTTACTTTTCCGCATTTATCGCTTTCATCACCATAATCAGGAAAAGATGAAGATATAATCAAAACCTTCAAACACTTAACCAAAAATTACTACCAAGCATTCTCATAAAACCGAATAAATTTTTATAAGACCTAATTCACCCTCCCCCCTCTTAGGCACTCTGAGACTTACAATTGGTATCAGAGCAAGTTATAGGTAACTTGTTCCTAAAGATCCAGAATGGCTTCCGCAAATCATCAACCAGTTTTCAGAGATGGTGGTAGTAACAACAAGCCTCCTCTATTCTGTGGTGAATATTTTGACTTCTGGAAAATACGCATGAAGGCGCATTTAGAAGCGCAAGGAGAGGAAGTATGGGATGCTCTTGAAAATGGTCCATTTATCCCAATATCACTAATCAATGGCATTGGTTCTGCAAAGCCCAAAACTGCATGGGACGACGATGATAAAAAGAAAGTTCTCTATGACAAAAAGGCAATAAACCTTCTTCAAGGTGCACTCAGTATGGACGAATTTTTCTGTGTCTCGAACTGCAAAACAGCAAAAGAAATATGGGATACCCTGGTTCAAACTCATGAAGGAACGGCTGAAGTAAAAAGATCAAGGCTAAATACCTTGAGTCAAGAATATGAACTATTTCGAATGCAGCCCGGAGAATCCATTCTTGACTTACAAAAGAGATTTGTGCATTTGACAAATCACTTAAATGCTCTTGGTAAAACCTTGACAAATGATGAACTCAACTTGAAAATCCTTAGATCATTGACTAGGGAATGGCAACCAAAGGTAACGGCAATCTCGGAAAAGAAGAGTCTCTCCGCAATGACTTCCGCTACATTATTTGGCAAACTTCAAGAATACGAAACAGAACTCGGTAGACTTGAAAAACATGAAAATTTAGAGAAGAAATCCAAAGGCATTGCTTTGAAAGTTGATTCAAAAGAAAGTCAAGATAAAGATGCATCGGAGGAAGATGAAAACTTCTTGCTTCTTGTAAAAAGGTTAGGAAAATATTTTGGTCATAAAAATAATCTTCATAATGCTAACTTTGTCAAAAGGAAGAAATTTTATAATCATAAAGATAAAGAAGCCTCCACATCAACACAAGATGTCACATGTTATGGATGTGGAAAGCAAGGTCACATAAAGCCGGATTGTCCAAAACTCTCCAAGAAAAATGGATTCAAAGGCAAAAAGGAGTTCAAGAACAAAAAGGCTTATGTTGCATGGGAAGATAATGAGATAAGTTCTTCATCCGATTCGGAAAGCGACGAATGTGCAAATCTAGCATTAATGGCTTCACATCACTCCGACGATGAAGAAGAGGTTAGTAATGAATTTAATCTTTTTGATGATGATGTTCAAGATGCTATTGATGAACTCTTGAAAGAATGCAAAAGTTTATACAAAAAGGTGTCAAATCAAGAAAAAGAACTTCTAATGTGTTTAGAAAAAATTGACACCATGACTAAAGATTTTGATCTTCAAAAACAGAATCTTATTAAAGAAAAAGAAAACTTTGCATGCTCCAAGTGTGAATCAAATGTCTTTTAAATTGTTCAATTGAAAAGAGTCATTGAACGATATGAAAAAGGACAAATAGGATTGGAAGGATTACTAAGCCAACAACGTTATCCAAATGATAAAAGGGGTCTTGGTTATGTGAATTCTAAGAAACCAAGTAACAATCCCACTATTTTTGTAAAGGCTAGTAATAGTTCCAATCCCAAGAAAGTAGAAAAGAAGCAAGTTGTTCATAATCATCAAAAGAAAAAGGCTAATGTATCGAAAAAGAAAACATTTCCTGAGAAGAAATCTTATCCTTCTAGATATAGAAGTAACTTTGATCCTACTTGTTTTTATTGTGGTATTAAAGGCCATACACCTAATGCTTGCTATGTTAGAAACTTTAGTATAGCAAGTGGGCATTATGTGTGGGTGAAAAAGGGAACTAACTATGAAGGACCCAAGGCAACTTGGGTACCTAACAAAGAATAATTTGTTTGTGTAGGTATGCTTGAAATCCACATCAAATGTTTGGTATCTTGATAGTGGATGTTCAAAGCATATGACAGGAGATGTACACCAATTTTCATATCTAGTACATAAAGCCAAAGGGTATGTCACCTATGGAGACAACACCAAAGGAAAGATTCTTGGCGTTGGAATAGTTGGCACATCTCCATCCATTCAAATTGAGGATGTTCTCTATGTTGAAGGATTAAAGCACAACCTTCTTAGCATAAGTCAACTTTGTGATAGAGGGTTCAAGATTAAATTCAACAAAGAAGAATGTCTTATTATGGATGAGGCAACCAATGAGGTAAAACTCAAAGGTATAAGAACCTAACAATATTTTTATGATTACTTTAGATGATTTGTCTCTGAAGGTACAATGTCTTATGGTAAACAACAATGACGCTTGGTTATGGCACAAGAGGATTGCTCACATTCACATGGAGCACTTGAACAAATTGATTAAGCATGACTTAGTTATTGGTCTACCAAGGATGAAGTTCATCAAAGACAAATTATGTAATGCATGCCAAAAGGGTAAACAGACCAAAACAACTTTCAAATCTAAGAATGTGGTGTCTACTACAAGGCCACTACAATTGTTTCACATGGATCTCTTTGGTCCATAAAGAACAAAAAGCTTCGAAAAGAACTTGGTATTTTGGATGAAGGTGATCACTAAATGTTTCTCATAAGGTGCACTCCTTCTTTTATATATGTTTTTTTTATATATATGAAATATGTGTGTATATATTGTTTGTACAAAACTTTTCCTTTCATAACAAATTTTTCAAGTTTTTGGCAATATTTGCATGTGGAACCCGGTTCCCATAATGGTAGGAACCGGTTCCTGGTTCATTTTCCAGAAACGTTATTTTTTTTTTAAAAGCCAGGAACCGGGTTCACTATAGTGCAGAACTGGTTCCCAGCATACAGACCGGCCACACGCCCCTTTTTGTGCTTAAGTGCTTTTTAATGTGTTTTATGTCATAGTCAACATTCATCTCTCATTCCAACTTCATATTCCTCCTCTCAAACCCTTCCACCTCCATTGACACACCTCATAAAAGCTCCAACATCTCTTTTTCTTCACCAACTTTTTAATACCCACTACTCCAAATCACTATATAATCACTTCTCCTTCCATATTTCATACTCAAATATTCCAATCTCTCACCTATTCCGAAAATCCCAAATCAAAACCCCAACTTTCATATTTCTCACAAATCTCCATGGGTCCTAAGAGAGCTACCAGATCCAGCAAGGGAAAGGCTCAGGTTGAAGAAGAGACTTCCAACATTCATCCTCAGACCATCAAATCCAGAAGGCTCACCTTCAAATCTCGTAATCGGAAGGTTCTTAAAGCTAAGTTTTGTAGGCTTCATACCTTTCCTGCTCAGTTGGCCTCTGTTGGAATTGCCAGGTTTGTAGGTAACAATGGTAAAGTGTTTCCTGACCTTGTTAGAGAATTTTATCACAACTTAAAACTTATCCCTGATGAATTTGGTGATATTACTCTAACCTCTCATGTTCTGTCAAAGAGTATCTGTTTAACTGTTGAGGAATTTGGTGAATTGTTGGGTGTTCCGCATGAAGGTTTGGTTCTTGTTAATGGTGTTATTCCACATGATTGGCTACCATACAATAAGGTAGAAATTTTTATTAACATGTGTAGGCCAAATCAGCAAAATACCGCTCGTCAACAACTTCTCTCGTCATCAAATTTGTTTGGCTCAAATCTCTCTGTAAGTGACAGAATGCTCCACCTTATTATTGCATATATCCTCTTTCCAAAGAATTCTAACCACTCACGTATCAATGAGTTTGAATTAATGGTCCTTAATGCATTGAGACGCCGTTGTTCGGTTAACTGGGCGCTTTCTATTATGTACCATATGCAACTTATGGAATCTCTTGATTGTGGTTTACCATATGCTCGAGCCATTTCTCACATTTTGGAAAATGCAAATGTTAACCTTCAACGGGAAGTTACAAGAATTCAAGGAGATAAGGAGGCAATTACAGATGCAACAGCCCTTAAGAACACTAGAATCATTCTAGATGCAAGAGGTCACTTTCACTACAAAGAGGACTTCGAACCAACTTTCCAATATGTTGCTCAGCCTCCCGAAGGCGGCTACACCTTAGACATGTTGTTTAATTAGATGACAATCCTCCAAAGACATGTGGATGATCGCTTTGATATGCTCCAACAAGAAAATGCTTCAGCACGGCGACAACTACGAAATGTCCAAAGAACTCAAAAGCTTATTCTTGATCACTTTGATAGAAAAGAAGTTCTAGAGGAAGAGGTATCCGGAAGTGGTAGTGGAAGTGATGAAGATGATGATGAGATGAATGAAGATGAAGATTAACAGACTAAAATTTTTTTTTAATTTAATTTCTATGTCATTTTTTTGAATGTGTTTTACTTTGTAATGTTTAGACAATGTTCCATCTCTTGCTTCGTGATGTTTAGGCATTTTTGTTTTATTGTTATTTAATGTAATCGTACAATTCGTTGTTCGTATTTTAGTATGTTTAAAATCGTACAATTCTTTTATATGTTTTTATCGTCTTAATTCTTTTATATGTATTTATTTCACTCTTTCTCCCCATCCTTTTTGATGTTAACAAAGGGGGAGAAGAATATGCATATGTATTGTTTTGTTTCAACGAAATTGCAGGCCCAAATATCTATTATACTCACTACAAAATTCAAGGAATCATGGACTTAGGGGGAGCATACAATTTAGGGAGAGCCTTGCATTTGCTCAACATGTTTGCTATACAAAACAACATAAACATTTCAAGAAATCATTTTCAAGACTTGGTTGTCATCATCAAAAAGGGGGAGAATGTAATTGCAAGCTTCTCAAGTCATATTTAAAGCATGTGTTTTGATGAAGACAACATGGACATCAACATTCAAAGGATGTGCAAAAAGCTTATCAACATCATATAAGATTATTGAAGAATTATTGAAGAATCATCAAATGTCAAATGGTATAAATAATTCTTAATCTTGAATATAGATGTTCACAAAAAAATATGCATTCATAATCATATACATATCCAACATGTTTTCACTTAAGAAAAACTTTGTTTAAAATCTTTTTCAAAAAAGAATTTTTGAAAATTAACTTTCAGGAACCGGTTCCTCCCTAACAAGGAATCGGGTTCCAAACCTTGTTCAAAAACATGTCCCTGGAATTTGTACCAGGAACCGGGTTGTACCAATAGGGGAACCGGTTCCTGCGTGATGTTTTTTGAAATCTGACTTATAACGTTCACTAAGAACCGGGTTCTGTCAGTGTCAAAACCGGTTCCTAGCAAACCAGTGCAGCTTTTCTTTTGTTTTTTAAACATTTTTCAAGTGGTATCTTTTCATGAATGCATTGCAACTTTTCATATGAATTGGCATGAATGAAGAGGTTCTTATGACTTTATAAAATGCTGCAGATTTTCTTATTTCAAAAACAATACTTCAATTTTCAAATTAACAATTATACTTCTTCAATAAACAATTTTTCATCATTCACATTTGAATTCATATTTTCATGTTTTCATAATTTTGTGAAACTTGCCATATACACTTTCATTATCATTACAAGTTTCATACATACATTGTGAACATTTATATACATTGTTTGAAAATTGTTTATATCTTGAAGAAGAAGATCAATTGAAGATTGATAAAGCTCTCCATATACTTCAAATAAATCATTGTATTACTTAAATAAATTATTCCCTTACTATCCAGGATTGTTGGAAGTAAGTGTTGTGATTTGAAGAGGATTGTTCTTCATTCACATTAGTGTTTGTTTGGTCTTAAAGGTGTTAAGAACCTTTGATCACCCTATAGGTTAGATAGTAAGCATAGGTTGTACAATCATTCTAACTATAGTGAAATCTCTTTCGTGTTGGAAAGGGGACTGGAGTACTCTCGGATTGTAAGGGGAACCAGGATATATCACAGTGTTCTTTACTTTTCCGCATTTATCGCTTTCATCACCATAATCAGGAAAAGATAAAGATATAATCAAAACCTTCAAACACTTAACCAAAAATTACTACCAAGAATTCTCATAAAACCGAATAAATTTTTATAAGACCTAATTCACCCCCCCCCCCTCTTAGGCACTCTGAGACTTACATCTTTGAGTTTGAACAAACTTCTATGTGTGGGGTGTTCTTCAGAATCGAATGAGGTGAGTGTTTGGGATTCTGGGTTTTGATTTCTCAAGTGTTGATGAACTTGAGAGTTTTGTTGTGTTTGAGAAAATTTGGGAGATTCGTTCCTCTGGTCCAAAGATCCTCCCCTAGCTTTGTAAATGTTCCTCTATTTATAGAGAAAGAATGGACATGTTGTCCAAAGCCAGCCATGCAAATAAATGATAAAATAATGTAACGTGAAAGTACATGTGGGGGGCCTCTTGGCAGTTGGGGTGCAGAAGATGTGACTTATGCTTCTGACGTTGCTTGTGCTCAGACCAAAATCAGGTTGAAAGCTAATTTTGTGAGTAAAGTACTCTCTATGAAAGGAAAGAGCATGTAGCCTTTAACCAATAATAGTAGTATCTAAAAGACAAAGTTTAAAACCCTTGTACAAGCTTCTGACTATGTAAAGATTTGGACGCAACATAGCTTGGCAAACTAGATTTGGTCTTGAGTCAAATGCAAGAATGAGATCGAAGCGCACTTGTTCGAAGGAAGCCTTTGCCTCAGTCGAAGCTTGTGGTCGAAACAAGCCTACTCGAAGGAAGCTAATGCCCTGTCGAAGCTTGGATCGAAACAAACATAAAGGGAGTCATTGCCTTTTAGCATGAGGGAAGTTCCTGGCTTCTGAATCGAATGGTGTTCCTTCAAGGGAAGCAAGAACTTAGTCGAATTTTGTATGAAGATATCTCTTGGCTCAAACGAAACTTGTGAGAGGCAAAGTCTTGCAAGAGGCCCTTGGTGCAAGTGAATTTGAAGGATGCATAGATATGGTTACTTTGTCCCATCGAAACTTGTCCAAACGAAGCAAGCATGCAGGCAGCAAACTTGTCCAGTCGAAGCAGGCTTGTAGGCAGTAAACTTGTCCAAATCGAAGTAGGCTTTGAAGGCAGCACGCTTGGTGAATCGAAAAGGTTTCCTTACAGGGGGCATGTGTGGCCAACATGTCATGGCCTTTGATTGCAACCATGTAGGCAACACACTTGTCCAATCAAAAGGCTGAATCGAAGGAGGTTTCAAATCCAAACGAATAATGTACCTAAGTTGCATTTGAAGGAGGTTTCAAATCCAAACAAAGGATGTACCTAAATTGGCATTTGAAAGAGGCTTTCAGTTCAAAATAAAGGATGTAATCCAAGCTGCATTCGAAGGAGGTTTCAAATCCAAACGAAGGATGCACCTAAACTGGCATTCGAAGGAGGCTTAGAGTCAGTCGAAGGGTGCTGGATCGAAGGAGACCTATTTTCCTTCAAATTTGTCAAAATGTTATTTTTATCTGTTTTCTCCCTTTTTGACAGTTTCCTTTTAATTTTGGTACTGGAAAATTCCAAAGTACTTGTGCAAGCTTGAACCTTGAGAATCCTTGTGAGAAAGGCCTTGGTAATTGAGAGGACAAATTTTGGGGTACAACACTACCCTTTATCGTCGATGAGTTTTGGCAGTTTTAGCTTTTTCATCTTTAAGGTGTTCTACTTGTCGAACTCTATCAGCAAGTTGGGCCATATCTCTTAGGTATTGTGTATCTAACTTTTTCCTAATCGAATAATCCAGGCCCCCGCTGCTATTTCGACTAATTCATGCTCAGGCACTTGGGTAAAGCATCTGGCTTTGAGTAATCGAAATCTATTTAAATATTCATCAATTGGCTCTGTGAACCTTCTCTTCACACTAGCCAATTCTTTTAGACTTATCTTGGTTTGACCCATGTAAAATTGTTCATGGAATAATCTTTCCAATTGGTTGCAGTTGTGGATCGAATTGGCTGGGAGGGTAGTGAACCAAGTGAAAGCATTCTTTGTCAGGGAACTTGGGAAATATTTGATTCTAAGGTTTTCGTTGTTTGCTACTTCTCCGGCCTCTATCAAATATCTAGCCACATGTTCGACAGTCGACTCTGTCGTATCCCTTGAAAATTTAGTGAATTTTGGGACTTTTCCCCTAGGTGGTAAGTCTGTTTGCAGAATATATTCTGACAATGGGGATGCAAAGTTTGGTCTATGAAAACCAACATTCATCCCGTTTTGAAGCATGATCCTCTCGATCATGGCGGTTAAATTATTGTCCGTCCCATTGTTCTGGTGTCGAACTTGCTGTATTAATTCGTCAGTGTTTTGGTTTCTATTAGCCATAATAATGCCTTGATCGATTTCTCGAAGGTTTCGTGGTATATCTATTCTTGGTTGTTCTACTTCTACCCTAGGAATCTGGGGGTTTGGATTAACGGTCAAATCTTCTTCCATAATTACCCCTTGATTCACTCTTATTGGTATCCTCTGGGGTTGTCGAACAACTTGGGGTACCCAAAGAATTCAGCCATGCGCGTCATTTGTGCTTTCATCTGTTGATTCGACTGTGTAGCAGTCTAAATGAGGGGATTTAGCATTGTACTTAGAGTTTGTGCTAACATTTGTACCATTTCATGATTACTTTCGTCTATCTGTTGCCTCAAAATTGCTGTCGAAACATTTGTGAGGCTTGGTATCATGTGAGATGGCCCTCCCAAAAATTGGTTTCTACTGGCTCCAGACCCTTGTAATGGCGATGTTGCATTCACCAAAGGTTCTGAAAAGGTGGACGCATCATTCATAAGGCTAGCCATTTCAGTAGTTGGCATGCCATATGGTTGTTCTCGACCCATCCAGGTTGTCGAAAAGCCTGGGGGTATAGTTGATCGAGATCCTAGATTTATCCTTGGTGGAGGCGTTCCCAAAGGACCTCTTGGACCAACATACGAAAGTAAGGGTCCAGTTTGATTCGTGGTTAACGCTAGCATTGATCCAACAGAAGTTGGGATATTCCCTTCGACAGCAGTAGTAACCGCTGTTCCTGTGATTGGTGGAGGTATTTCTCCATGGTTTGGCTCGTTAGCTATACTACTCTCTCTATTTTCCTTCCTAACAGTATATTTGTTGGTTACTCTACCACTTCTTAATAACATGAAATGTTATAACTGTACAGGAAAAACACAGTAACATAGAAAATTAGCAACGTCCCATCAGGTGTGCCAATTTGTTTACCGTTGTTTTTGGTAAACAACCACTGATCTCCAAAAAGGTAAGTTTTTTGGTTTACTTACGGGATCGATCAAACTAATCCCAGGACATATGCTAATTTTTATGTAAAATGGGTAAGAAGGAAGAACGCACGTTCGACCCAGAGAAAGGATGTTTGAGATTGTTGAAAAGTAAGCAGAAGTATAGAAATGCAAGTAAAAGAAGTAAAAAAGATAACTTTGCAGGATAATAGTAAAGAAATGTAAAAGACTTTCATTAAGGAAAAAAGGTGTTTCCAACGTACATTGCTCAGCTTTATCCTTTCTCACGCAGTAGTTACTTGGATAATGTTTGAGTGACTTAGTACAATAGGTTGAACACCCTTGAAAATTACACAAGTTTCTTAATTTATACTAAAAGTAGGTAACCGTCGAGGGAACATTCTGCGCTAGGATGAAGACAAGTGTCTTCTGCATGTCCCTCGACCTATAGCTTTTAGCCACGTTGCCTCTTCTTAAACGCTGGCGAAACTGCCTTTCCCTCCAATAATTCAAAATTCAAATAGTCCTCGTATCATGTGCCAAAGCAAGAATACTTTCTCTTAGTCGAGTAACATAAGTCTTCTTCAGTCGAATGAGCCCTTGGTCAAAGATTCCTATCATAACTTAGATCTTTTTTCTTAAGTTATTTCATGTGTCGAATCATACTTCTTGGCTTGGTTCTTTCCAGTTGTTTGGTCTAAAAGACCAAATATAGTAAGTGTCGAATTTGGGAGCCAACAAGGTATCACAGATAGCAAACATGGTAAGGGCAAACAAGTCACACAATAACCCTTAATTTTAGGCTTGCATGGAGTCTAGGTACTACCCTCTTGCAGTTTAGTCGGCTCAACCTGTCCTAATAATAGTAATTGGGTTCTAAAGGTTCTCAATATCACTGACCATCCTCCATCGGTCATAGTTTCAGCTCAAGCAATCTTTTCTTGCAGTCGGAACCATCTCGAGAGTATGGTCTCAATGAGTGTAGCATCTCACTACTTCCTATGGCCAAGTTGGTCAATTATAGGTTCTAAGGTCAGTTGATGCTTAATGACCCATATAGAAGCCCCATATTCTCCTTGTTGCTCCAAAAGGGATATCGGTACCAACTAATGTGCCACATCAACGTAGCTACTACTTCAACCGTATCGGTCTACACCGTACAGTTCCCTCACAGTCTATTGCTACTTACCTAAAAGGTGTCCTCCAGATTCGGGTTAGGATCTATAGTAACTCCGATACAAAGCCCACAAAGATAAAGCAATTAAATCAAACAATAGAAAACAATATGATGAACTAATCCTAAGGTACACCCCACTTATTAATTCTCCAGCAGAGTCACCAGTTCTGTGATACGGTGGCCAGAACCGGGACTGTTTCTTTTAGGAATTGCTGGTTTGCGTTTGTGTTTGCAAAATGTCGCGGTAAGCAAGAGTCGCCACCGACTTTTATTTTATCCAACAAGGAAAGGAAAAAAGCACAGAAAAATTCCTTTTTTCGAGATTTTCTGAGTACGGGGGGTAGATTATAGAAAGGGAATGTATTAGCACCCTTTCTATTTGTTGTTATCTATGGGCTCTTAGGTACTTGCTCATCATTTTCAAAATTTCTTCCTTGTGTGTTTGTGTGATTTGAAAAGTTTTTTTTTACTTCGATTTAACTCTTGCTTCTGTCTTCAAGAGTGTTACGAAGTGTTTTTGAAAGCTTTGTTTGTAAAGGAATGTAAGTGTGAAAAAGCTTGTTTGGATTGAGCAAGTACTTAAGAATTAATCTACCTACTCGAAAAAATAATTGTTCTATGTTTGTTTCCTTTAGACAATGCTATCCCACTATTAGTGAGAAAGTAGCACCGTCGTTGGAGTTTTAAGGGTCAATTCGAAAGGGATGTACGGTCACTAAAGCAATGTTAGGACGTCTTAGTAGTAACCCTAATGTCTTAGATCATTTATTTGAGGCAACAATATCCGAGGCAACCATTTCCGAGGCAACTTTTCCGAATGGGACTTTGATCTTTGTTTAGACAAAAGAGCGACCACTAAAATATCATATACTTAATGACCGTTTACCGAAGGCAACCAAGTGGGAGTGTACCCTAAGAGTGCGCATGTGCGAGTGATTCAATTTCAAATTTATTTATCTTTGCACATTTTAGGGTTATCTAATTGTTTTAAAGTTAATCATACATTCTTGTCATGCAACCCTAATCATACATCTCACAGTTAATATTTTGCGGAATTAAAAGTGCGGAAATTAAACTACGCTATTACAAGGCTTCGGGTATTTACATAGCCAAAAAAAACCCTTAAAAATAAAGCGATAAATGAAAATAAAAGACCTAATTAACTATTACAACTTGTGAGCAATTACATTAATAGGATAAAAAGAATAAACGCGCGCGAGGAAAATTAGATCGGGAGAGAACTAGGGTTTTGACTCTTTCTAACCTAATTAAAAGAAAAAATTGTTTTTGTTGTTTTTAATTATTTTTAAGAAAAGAATTAGGTTTTTTAAAATTAAATACACAATTAATTAGCTAATTAAATTAATTAATGAAAATAAATAAATGGCCTATTTTTTGTTTTGTTATTTTAAGAAAAAAAGAAAATATGATTAAGTTATAAACAAAACCCTAATTGTTCTAATTGTTTTTAATTTATTTACAAAATAATTAAAGTTATCTAAAAATTAGACCTAATTAATTTAATTAATTTTTTGGATAAAAAATAAAATCTAAACCTAATTTGGATGAAAAATATTATTTGTGATTTTTTGATAAAAGAAAATAATTAATTTGTTAGTAAAATAAATAAATTAAATTAAATAAAAAAAATATAAAAAGAGATAATGGGCCTGAAAAAAAGATTTTGGGGGTGCAAACAGCAGCTACTGGGCCCAAAACAAAGTTGTCCACGTTGACTTCCTGGATCTAGTGCGTTGCCTTGACTGAGGCACACCATGGTCACCACATCATAGCCATCAGATTTGGCTTCTTGGATACCTGGATGGTTGGATCTTGAGGGAGCATGGTGTTCCTTGGCTTTGTATGCACGCTGAATCATGAAAAAACAAATTATATGCAATAAAGGGGGACCTGGGATTCGAACTCAGGCCCCAAGGCACTTTCCAACGCTCCACTTACCAATTGAGCTATACGCGTTTCTTGTATACAAAACAAATAACAATTATTATATTAAGAACAAATGCAATAAAATAAATTCGCGCAGAAATTCAAATGGACAAATTAGATGAAGCCACGCCATCATCCCTGTCCTCTCTCCGTGGCTAAAAGGTTTGAAAACCTTTACCTACGGACAATGTCCGTCACTATAGCCCTGCAATTTCTCAAAATCAACTATAAACAAGATAAATCAAAACTAAAGTCATGGATAGCTTCGTCTGGACCTGCTGAGTTCAATGGTGGCCCTTTCATGGCCCAATTTTGCCTGTAAACAAAAATACCAAATTGAAGCTACAAACCCTAACAATGGTGAAATCTCATATAGTCCATATAAATGCAATTAAACATTACAGAAAGCTTGCAAGTGTTCTAAGGATTAAGAATCTACAAATATTTCATGTTATAGATGCCACAATTATGCAATTCGAATTCAAGAAAATAGCAAAGTCGTGACTGACTTACAGCGAGTTACAAGGCCTGGGAATGCTTGCTTTCGATTGGTTTTGCTTGCTGGGGATCCCAGGAAGCGATTGGGATGGTCAAAGGATCTTAAATTGCTTCAAAGTGTGAATTTGTGTTTGCACTTTTTCTTCTTTTTTTCAAGTTTTGTTCTGATTGTTGCGCCTCCCTCTAGCCTTGCTTTAGGTCTGCAAACGATCCTTATGTACTAAGGAATGAATTAGGGTTGAAAGAATATGCCCAATCTTCCTCCATCATTGCATTTGATTTTGATTTGATTCCTTTGAATAACCTTCCAAAAATAGGCCTAATCCAATATTTTTTTGCACACCAAGCCTTTACATGAATTTAATCTCATGCTAGTTGTATGTAGGACCTGAAACAAGCACAAGATCTTTGAATTTCAATATTTTGGATTTTCTATGATTTTTTTTGATTTAAAATGATTTAATTCAATTAAAAATCAAAATAAATAATAAAAACAAGATAATGACAAGTGGAAAAGGCTAGGGCTCATGGACCATGTTGCCAACTCAAAACAAGTGAAAAAGATTGGGCCCATTTGGCAAAAATTGCATTTTTAGGCATAGTTGACTTTTGACAATTTTGCAAAAAAGGTAAACTTCAACAATGCACAACTTCCTCAATTTTGACTCTTTGAAGGTGTTCTTTGACTTTTTAGAAAGATTGAGATGTCCTCTAAGCAACACTTTTGGTCTCATCTCAATTTGGTATTCCATGCTCATGTATGAAGCTTTGACAAAAAAGGTGTTTTGTTGACTTTTCAAAATGACCTATAATGTCCAAATTCATAACTTCTTGTGAGTGCATATTTTGAACTTGGGAGATGAATATGGATTGTAGATAATTGCATCCTGTTCAAAATGATCTTTGGATGGGTCATTTTTCATAAAGTATGAGAAAGTTATGCTTGGTCAAATTTGAGTTGACTTTTCCTACAAAACCCTAATTTAGCAATTTTTGGTTCTTGATGAATTATGAGCAATCCTTGATGAATCATGATAAACCCTTGATCAAATGATTAAATACACTTCAAAATGAGGATGTTGACCAAAAATCTTGAAGTTTTACTGTATGGGGGTCACAGTTGACTTTTGCCCTAGTAAAGTCGATTTTCAGGCCTTTGAGCAATTGATTGGGCAAACTTTCTCTGTAGGGCTTGAAACTTACCATGGATGATCTTGAGAATATATTAGGACAATGGTGAGTATTTGGTATTCCTTGGAATCAAGTATCTTGATGCAACATGAGACCCTAATTTGAGATAGACTGCCTTATGAGAGGGCTTGTTTGGTCAACCCTTGGACTTCCTTGAGTAACTTGGGAATCTTTCTTGAAATGTTTTGAGAAATATGGGAGGGAAAATTTTGGGGTACAACAATGTTCAAGTACAATCACGACATAGATCCATCCATAAAATCTCCACATGTACTTTTTCCAGCATGGTACAAGGGGCAGAGATAGTTGGAAGCGAAGTCACTATCACACACACGCCTGTGATATTTATATTCCCCACAGAGTAAGGACAACCAACGTCCGACCTCCGTATCCCCAAGCAGGAATTCCTTCCCCAACAGGTCCCTTCAGAAAGCTGATATATGCATTCCCCAGCCGAGTTTTATAACCATGAGCAGTTTATAAAGCCATCTCACGAGCAGAGTTTTTTCTCTGACAGCGGAAGCTCAATCTCCAACAGAGCTCTTCTCTCTAGCAATGGAAGTTCATCCCCAGCTGAGTTTATTTCTCCAAATCAGCAGATCTTCCAACAGAGTATCTCTCTTCCCCACAAAATCATTCTCCCACAGGATTATTCTCAAACAGAGTCTCTCTCGGCAGAATATTCTCAAGTAGAACAGACGAAAGTCTCCAGCTAATCATCTTCGGTCACTATCCCCAGTGAGAACGAAGAACTCGACTCCTTGTACTCTCCAACAGCAGTCCAGGATTTATTCTCCCCAGCTAGAGAATATCACAAGGGCATTACACATCCATACATCATGACATGTGCATACATATTATACAGCACAATCTCATTTATTTTGATAACATCGTTACTCAATACATACATCATGACATTACATACGACTAACTCTTTACCTTTCAGGGAAAGATACAATCAAGTTCTCACAAGTTTTCTCTGGTTCAGTCAAATCGATACTAAGATTTCTATTCTAGTTCAAGCTATGAAGCCCAGAAAGCGACCAGATAATATATTGATCTCTCCAGAATACTACGAAGCCTGGAATCGACCAGATAGTGGTATATCATAAATTCAAGCTATGAATCCCGGAAATCGACTGGATAATATCTTGATCTCTCCAGAATACTACGAAGCCTGGAATCGACCAGATAGTGGTATATCTTAAATTCTATCTATGAAGCCCGAATTCGACCGGATAATATCTTGATTTCTCCAAAATACTACGAAGCCTGGAATCGACCAGATAGTGGTATATCTTAAATTTAAGCTATGAAGCCCGGAAATCGACCGGAAACAGCTTAACCCTCAACAAGTTATTGTGAAGCCTGGAAATCGACCAGATAGCAATACAGGACACCACGAAGCCTGGATCACGACCAGATAGCGGCAAAGGACACTGAAGCCTAGGACACGACCGGATAACAGTATAAGGTACTGCGAAGCTTGGAATTCGACCAAATAGCGGTTTACTCGACCAATTATTATGAGGCCCAGAAATCGACCAGATATTAGTAAGCCTTAAATTTAAGTGGAAGCCCGGATGCGACCGGATAACCGCTTAACTCCTTCTGAAGCCTGGAGCACGACCAGATAAGAATTGAGAAATTGCAAAGCCTGGAAGACGACCAGATAGCAAGCCTAATATCATCCCCCCAGTAAGTCACTGTAAATCCTGGAGCACGACCAGATAGCAGTCAGTCTTATTTTTCTCAGCAAACCATTGTAAAGCCTGGAGCACGACCAGATAGCAGTTCATTTTCATCTCTTCGACTAAGATATGATTCCCCAGTAGATTAACGGACAACTAAAGCTCCTAAAATTCTATTTCTCCTAAGACAGAGACCAACATTCTTCAGAAGATTCCTCCTCAACGATAGGAACATGAATTCTCATCAAGGGAATATCTCGGGAAATCAACATCCTCTATATGGCATATTTAAGCCCATCTCCAACAATTCTCTGTCATATCTCCCAGATGGCATCTTTAAGCCCATCTCCGGTGACCTTTCGTCATCTCCTCCAAATGGCATTCGTAAGCCCATTCCTGATACTACCTACATAGTCAAGCATCATTACAGACGAGTGTAAATTTCTGGGCACTCTAGTGTTCAATCATCTTCCACCTTCAGATCACGAAAGGCAGACGAGCCAATCTAAATCTCCAGGTTTAAGAAGATTGAACAGGGGCAGATGTTGTACCCCAAAATTTACCCTCTTTTCATACACGCATATTATTGGTTTTATGGTTATGTAATAAAGGTATATTTATCAAGCTTCTTCAGGTTACAAGTGACATTTATTTCGCCAATGGATGTTCTCAGAGTATTTTTCGTGCTGAAGATCGGTTCGCTGTTTTGCAATGATTCGGGGTTTAAAGATTCACAAGTCCAACTCGACGCGTCATATTCAGGTGTTCTTTCGCCAAGATATCTCTGATAACGTGTTATCAAACAGGTTCAGCTCAAGAGTCAATTCTTTAAAGAATGTATCCGAATGTGTGAGTTTTCTCGAAGAAATGTGGTGAAAAAGTGTGCTGAAAGTGCAGTTTTTACGCGCTAAAAAATTCATAACTTGAAGATCGTTGCTTTTTTTGAACTCGTTCCAGTGGCCAAAATTCCGTATTGACGTCATCTACATTTTCATCTCTCACGGATGGAAGCCAATTTCGATCAGAAGGTCTTCAAAAATACGGATTTATCAAGTATTTTCGTACAAAAAATTTGTGACAGAAGTTTATTTGCGTCATGTTCAGAAAATTATAACTTGGTCGATTTTCATCTATCGAGCTGGTTTCGGCGCCAAAATTTCAAAAATTGAGTTGGTTAAGTTTTCACAGAAGGTATTGAGTTCGAACAGTATCCAAAAGGCCTTCGTTTTTTTCTCAGAGTGTGTGTGATGCGCCGAAAAACCTGAATGCTGAATATTATTTCATCTGGGTCGAAACTTTGAAAATTCATAACTCGGTCAATTTTTATCGGATCGGGCCTATCTTTTTACACAAGGTTACTGACTCAAAGATCTACAACTTTTCTTCCAAAGTTGAGACCGGATTATATTCCAATCAATACCAGTTTTTTATTGAAGAACGTGTCAGAGTCGACACTGGAGCCCAAAATAAGTTTGTTTGAGCTAAAACTTCAAAAATTCATAAATAATTCACCGTTTATCCGATTGAGCCAATTTTTGGATAGGAGTTAGTTCTTGATGTCGGCTACATTTTGTATTCACATTTCAACTTAAAAAATTGCACTTAAGCCCCTGCGATTTAGCCTGGAACCTGACGGACTCAAGTGAATATTGGAGGCCCAATTGCATATTCAAAGCCCGTTTTTTCTCTCTCTAATTTCTATTATATAATCACATTCTTTTCACACAACGAAGAAAAAGGGGGAGACGAAAAAAACCTTTGCCACAACGCTGTCAGAATATCAAATTCTTTCAAGAACCCTAAAACCTTTAAATCCTTATTACAAACCTCCATCTCACTACAAACAAGTCATCCTTATTACAAACCCACATCTCACTACTTCTCCAGTAAGGGTAAGGCTGGTTTGATCTCCATGATCAAAAGGGCATAGAAGCATTCATCTCACTACTTCTCCAGTAAGGGTAAGGCTGGTTTGATCTCCATGATCAAAAGGGTATAATCATTCATACATGCCATATCGGTTTTAACATTAAATTTTTCTTCTTCATATATTTGCTTTATTTGTATTTTATGATATATAGTAATTTATTTAATGTGTTCATGAGATTCAACACTGCAGATTTAGACAAGGTCCCATGCAGGTTCATTACAGAATGTTGAGGCTAAAACGCTAATGGCCAAAATAGAACAACCATCAATGCATGACGAGGCAGACATCCTGAGAAGGTTAAGGGCGTGGGTTCAACAATCACCCCTATTGGTATTGATTTTCTTCCTTTCTATTTATCCTTTTACCTATTTTCATTTTTTCTGTTTAAAACTTTTTTTTCATAAAACCTAATATTTTTCACAAACCTTTGATTTTTCCTCCTAAACTCGAATAATTAATTTTAGGTTTTAATTTAATTTTAGGTTTTTAATTTCATTGTTTGTTTTTGGTTTCTAACCAATTTGTCTTATTCAATCTTAAATTCACTTAACCACAAAACATTTTTTACAAACCTTTTTTTTTTACAAAAAAAACCTAATTTAAGATTAATATTTTTTACTAATTAAAATTAATTAGGTTTTTTAGGTTTATTTAATTAATTATCATAAATCACTTTTTCATAAAAAAATCACCAAAAACATTAATTTAGAATTTTCGGTTTTAATTTTTTCTTTAATTTCTTTTTATTTATTCTTTTACATTTTAATTTCTAGAAAAATTGTATAGGTCGCATTATCAATGTAATAGCATAGATTTATCTTTTCTCGCATTTTTTCTAATTATGTAATTGCTTCCGGGATGTAATAGTTTTAAGATTTCTTTTCCGCGCTCTTCATTATTATGTAATTGCCCCAAAGCTCTGTAATAGTTTAGGTTTACATTTCCGCCTTTTTATTTTCAGTCCAAAATAATTATGTATCTGCAAAAGCTTTGTAATAGCTAGGACTTTAAACTTTCCGCATTTTATTTCCACAAACTATAAACTACTTAGATGTATGTTAATAGGATTGTATGGAAAGACAAACTGAAAATTAAAACAGTAGATCACCTTAATTGTGCAAAGATTAAATAACTGAAATCAAACACATGCACATGCTCACTCTTAGGGTATGCCTCACTTGGTTGTCTCGGAAAACAATGGTCATGTCCCTCGAACGTAGGGATACCCTTAGCAAAGACACTCGGTTAAAATCATCATAAAGATCATGGTCCCTCGATGTCCCTCGAAGTTGCCTATGGTATATGATCTTGTCCTTCGATGTTGCCTACGAATATATGATGACAATCCCTTCAAAATGCTAAGGTATCCTTACATGTTGCCTTCAATGACCATTACGTCCCTTTCGAATTGACCCTTACAAACTCCAACGACGGTGCTACCTATTTCTCAAATAGTAGGATAGCGCTGTCTAAAGGAAACGAGAATAGAAACAATCTTTTTTCGAGTAGGTAGATGCTAGTAGGTACTTGATCAAATCAAAACGTTTCACACTTACACTTTTCAAACAAATTTTCAAAACAACTTCGTCACACCTTTGAGGACTGATACAAGGGTTATCACGAAGTCAAACTGTTTCAAAACAAAGCACATACACACGCAATTTTTAAAAGATGAGCAAGTACCTAAGAGCCCATGGAAGACCATGGATAGAAAGGGTGCTAACACCTTCCCTTTCTATAATCTACCCTCCGTACTCAGAAACATCTCAAAAAAGGAATTTTTTTTCTGTACTTTTTTCCTTTCCGATTGGATGAAATAAAAGTCGGTGGTGACTCTTGCTTAGCGCGACATTTTGCAAACAAAAAATGCAAAAAGCAAACCAGCATTCAAACAGTCGGTTCTGCCACTGTATCACATTGGGAAAGAATTATTCTTAGGCCTATCAACCATAGGAAGCCAACTAGCTCTCCTGATTATATCAACATTGATCAACAGTTTCTGATCTATTTCATTGCTAAGAGGACTAAGGTAAACCTTCCACACTTGTTGTTTAATCATCTTAGAAATAGTATGAAGGAAACAAGAGAAGATGAACGAACCAAGAGGGACTGGATACCCTTAGGAAGACTCATATCAGATATTCTGATAGAGAATAGGCTGATAGAACATTTGACTGAGGCCCAGGAAATCAGCATATTGGAAGCAACCGCTGGGAAGCCCCTGAACGCTAAAAATCTGAAGAAGATGAAAATCATTGAGAATATCAAGAAGGAACCCATTGTTACTTCTCATGCAACCATCACTTCAAGAAGGATACCTCTGGATGATTTTCCTCTATTTTCTGAGATTGACTCCAAACCAGAAATAATAGTCAGATATCTGGACGCTTGCAAGGAAGATGGTACTGCACCAGAAATCAATATCCAGGACTTACACAAGGCTGCTCCAGAAGTTGCTTTAAAGAAGACCAAGAAGAGGAAAGCAGCAGGAGAAGGGCCATCTCAGAGGACTCCAAAAGCCGCCAAAAAGAAAGGTAATCTTTCCTCTATTTCTGTTATAGAATCAATAAATGTATCAACATCTGAAGCCATGCAAACCCATCAAACCCAAACATTTGAAGACTTTGACATAGGGTTTGATCCATCAGAAACTCTAGGTCTGAATGAAACTCACTCCCTTTCTCATAATCCAAATCCTGAACAAACCCAACCAGAACTTGCCAAAGTTCTGTCTGATATTGATTTATTTGACCAAGACTTTTCAGCTCTCGTACCATAAAATCCAAATTCTCAACTGCCTGAAAATCCAAACTCTGATACCACACCAGAAATTCCGTAACCACACTCTCCACAACAAGAAATTCTGCATTCACAATCACCTCAACCAGAAATTTCTCAACCAGAAATTTTACAACCACAATCACCTCAACAAGAAATTCCTCAACCTGAAATACGACAACCAGAAGCTCAACCTTAGTTCAACAAACCAATCTGAAGAACCTCATTCAGATTTTGATACAATCCTAATTCCTGAAATCACAGAACCACTTGCTATTCGCATGCCTCTCACCATCCACGACATTCTAGAAATCCCTTAATCGCTGGAATCCACTCCTTCAAACACCCCCATTAGACCAATCATCATACCTGACTCTCCCACTCCTTCACCCACTAACAGTCCAGCTGACAACCTAAGACTTGTCATTGATCCAATTGTGCTGGAAAGACTAGCTTCCATCTCTCACAAAACTGTCATTCCCATACCTAAACCAAATGAAACCACATCAGATGTTGGTACAAGTTTATTGATTTTTGAAACAGGAATACAAGAATGGATAAATTCTTTGAAGCATGCTAGTCAAGAGATGCTTAATCCTGCTGCTTCTGATTATATATGGACAAAATTCAGAAACTGGTTTAATTCTGAAACGCTGAGGCTGAAGGAACAAAGTTATGAACAAGTTTAGCAGAACTTTAGTGATAAGCTAAAGGCTTTTCATGACCAAGTTCTGAGCCAAATGCTCAAGAAAGACATCCTCTCACTGGATAATGCTCCTTGGAAAGAGCATCATCCCTCAAATGAAGTTCAACCAGAATCAGAAAGTCTTTCCCTGACTGCTGCTCCAGAAGACATGATCACAACAGAAGAAATGGCTCACTCTGAACAAGCTGCAGAATGCTCGGAGCAACGTCCAACTCCTGAAGAAACTCCAGCACCTTCCTTAGTTATGCAAACTCTGGAAGAGTTGAAGAAAGAAAATGCTCTAATCCATGCAAGGTTGGATAAGCAGGATGACACGAACAAAGAGATTAAAAGCATTTTGGGCAAGCAAGAAGAGTCTAATACTCAGATCAAGAGCTTGTTGGAAGCGTTGTTCACACGACTTCCCCCTCCTTCTTAGATTTCTGTTTTTCAAATCTGATTATCTGTAACGCTTAATTTTTAACTCTTCTGTTCTGGAACTTTTCATTGCATCATGTTTTTAATATAATTCTTATCTTTTGGCTCTGATTATATTGCCTTTTTAATTGCTGACAAAAAGGGGGAGAAAGTAAGATATTTTTAATAATGGTTTACCGAGACAAAAGTCTCAAACATTCTGAATTACTTAACCTTTATCTTCTAAAAAGATTGAACAGGTACTAACTCTTATGAAAGTTGCAGCTAAACTCTGATGATCAAGGAACTTATGGGAAGTAATCAACTCAGGGGGAGTTTCTCTTAAATTTTTGTTCGTTATTTTTAATTGAAAAATCTAGTTTTTGTCATCATCAAAAAGGGGTATATTGTTAGAACATAGTTTGATTCTATAACCCTTAGTTAGAGTTTTGATGATAATAAATAAAAAGAACTAATGACAAATGCAAAGAACAAATATGCACCCTAAAAATTATGTTGTATGTATGCAGAAGTTATGACCATAGAAGCATCAGAAGATAAGCATAAGAGCTACACGCTGAAGCAATCAGAACATGCGCTGAAGATTGATGACCAGAACCTATGCCCAAGCAAAGCAAACTCTAATTCTGAACAAGAACATGTTAATCCAAGTCATCAATATTCTGAAGCAACATCAGCAAGCAAGGAGATACGATTCTGAAGCGTTACTGATCATTCAAGACAACATCATTTCCAATAGCTTCTTTTAGACAAGATCTTCTCCAAATGGAAAGTGTGTTAATGACATTAAACATTCTTGATGATCAACGTTATTCCACTGCCTATATAAACAAAGTCAGTATTCAAAATCGTTGACGATTGGAAAATAAACACTCACGCATATTCAAAGCTGCAAGCAATATTCTTTACATTTCCAAGCTATAATCTTGTGTAAATTATCACAGTTGTGATAAATAGTTTTTTGAAAGAAAAACAATAACACACATCTTGTATAATTGTTTTGAAACAGTGTTCCTTGAGATTAACCGGAATGTGGTTGTACTCAAGAAGACTTTAACAATTGTTAAAGTAGTGATTGTAATCATTTTGAGATTAGTGAATTAAGACCTCGTTGGAGAGAGGCGAAATTACCTTGACGGGTGGACTGGAGTAGTTTGAGATTAAACGAACCAGGATAAAAATAATGTGTCATTGTGCTTTTGATTTCAAGTTTTCAATTCAACCCCCCTTCTTGTGTTTTTCACATCTTCAATTGGTATCAGAGCGTCTGGTTCTGAGCTTAAACACTTAAACATGTCAGTACAAGATCCAAGCTTCAGAAAAACACTATGGTGGGACCAAGCCAAAACATCAGCAATGACAACCATGAAGACAAGGACAGATTCAGTGGCAAACCTCCAATCTTTGATGGAGAAAACTTTGACTACTAGAAAGACAGAATTGAGAGTTTCTTTCTGGCCCATGATGCTGATCTGTGGGACATGGTGACTGATGGATACACGCACCCAGTGGATGGATGTGGTTAGAGGATAGACAGAAAAATGATGTCTGATTAGCAAAAGCGTGAATTCAGAAACCACCACAAGGCCAGAACAATACTTCTCAGTGCCATCTCATACTCAGAATATGAGAAAATATCAAACAGAGAGACTGCCAAGAACATGTTTGACTCTCTGAGAATGACGCATGAAGGCAACATTCAAGTCAAAGAAACCAAGGCACTTGAACTCATTCAGAAGTATGAGGCATTCAAGATGGAAGACAGTGAATCAATAGAAACTATGTTTTCAAGATTCCAAATCCTTGTTACTGGACTGAAGGTTCTTGACAAAGGGTATTCTACTGCTGATCACGTTAAGAAGATCATCAAAAGCTTTCCCAAGCAATGGAGGCCAATGGTCACGGAACTTAAGCTAGCCAAAGATCTCAACAAAATATCTCTAGAGGAACTTGTTAGCTCCCTCAGAAGTCACGAGATGGAGCTAGAAGAAGATGAGCCTCAAAAGCAAGGTAAGCCACTAGCTTTAAAATCTAACAGAAAATATGACTCTAAGGTTTTTCGGGCTGTGGAAGAAACTTCTGATGGATCCTCATCAGAAGAAGATGATCTGTCTCTCCTCTCCAGAAGGGTGAACCAACTGTGGAAACAGAGACAAAGGAAAGTCAGAAATCCTAGAAGATCAGAGAATCAGAATGAATCCTCCTCCAGATACAGAAAGTTTGAGTCTTCGTCTGGACACAGAAGATCTGAAGGTTCTTCAGGATACAGAAAGCCAAACAACAAGGACATCATCTACTATGAGTGTAACGAGCAAGGGCACTACAAAAGTGATTGCCCAAGGCTTCTGAAGGAGAAGCCCAAAAAGAAGTTCGTCAAGGAAAATAAGAAAGGCCTCATGGCTACATGGGATGATTCTGACACCTCTGAAGCTGACTCAGAATCAGATGATCAAAGAGAAAACATAACTCTCTTAGAAAACGTATCAGAAGACAGTGAAGCTTCTGGTTCAGACTCAGAATCAGACACTGAAGAGGTATTTCCTGATTTTACCATAAACTTTACTATGGCTGAACTTGCTGAAAGTCTAAATGAAATTCTGGAAAGGTATCAGCATATCAGAGTCAAATTCAAGAACCTGAAAAGGGATCTTGCCTCTGACTCTGAAAAGTCTGAGAGTCTCAGATTAGAGAATTCTGAGTTAAAAGAGAAAATTTCAAAATTAGAAAATGATTTGCAAAACTCTCAGAAGGAAACAATCTTAAAGACTCCCAGTAATGCTGATGAGATCATCAAAGAGTATGATCACAACTTTCAGAAGTTTCTAGCTAAAATCATAGACAGAAGCAAGATGGCTTCAATGATCTATGGAGTTAGCAGAAATGGCAGAAAAGGGATAGGATATCAAGGTAAGGTATCTACACCTAAACAGGCCATAGACTTAGTTATAAAACCCACTCCACTCAACTCACATTTTATATATGGGCACACACATGACATAAAATATACAAGTAGCGATTATTCTGTCAAACCAAAATTCAATTAGAATTTTGGTAAAACTAACAAATCAGGACCCAAGAAAATGTGGGTACCTAAGGATAAAATTATACATGTAGCATATATCTTTAGCAGTAAGGCTAAGACACCAGTCATGGTACCTGGACTCTGGCTGCTCGTGACACATGACGGGAAGAAGGCATATGTTCCAAAGCCTGGAACTTAAGCCTGGAGGCTACGTGGGCTTTGGAGGCAATCAGAGAGGAAAGATAATTGGCTCTGGAACAGTAGGTAATGGAAATCTTCCCTCTATAAATAATGTTTTATTAGTTGATGGATTAGTGCATAACCTGTTATCCATAAGTCAATTAAGTGATAACGGTTATGATATAATCTTTAATCAAAATTCATGCAAAATTGTTAGTTAGAAAGATGGGACTATCCTATTTAATGGAAAGAGGAAAAACAACATTTATAAAATAAAACTTTCTGAACTAAAAAGTCAGAATGTAAAATGCCTACTTTCTATTAAAAACGAGCAATGGGTCTGGCACAGAAGATTGGGGCATGTTAGTATGAGAAGAATATCTCAGATTAACAAACTCAATCTGGTCAGAGGACTTCCTAATTTGAAGTTCAACTCAGATGCTCTGTGTGAAGCATGTCAGAAAGGCAAATTTGCAAAACCTGCTTTCAAATCCAAAAATGTTGTTTCCATCTCTAAGCCATTAGAACTTCTGAACATTGACTTATTTGGACTAGTAAAAACTGCTTCAGTCAGTGGCAAGAAGTATGGGTTAGTAATCGTAGATGACTATAGCATATGGACATGGGTAAAGTTCTTAAGACACAAGGACGAGTCACACTCAGTGTTTGTTACCTTCTGCAACCAAGTTTAGAATGAAAAGGATCTTAGAATTGTCAAAGTCAGAAGTGATCATGGTGGAGAATTTGAAAATAAAAATTTTGAATTATTTTTTAATGAAAAAGGCATCTTGCATGACTTCTCTTGTCCTAGAACTCCCCAACAAAATGGAGTTGTAGAACGAAAGAACAGAACATTGCAAGAAATGGCTAGAACCATGATCAATGAGACTAACATTGCTAAGATCTTCTGGGCAGAGGCAATCAACATAGCATGTTACATTCAGAATAAAATCTCCATAAGACCTATTCTGGAAAAGACTCCATATGAATTGTGGAAGAACAGAAAGCCCAACATTTCTTATTTTTATCCATTTGGATGCACTTGCTTTATTCTGAATACAAAAAATTATTTGAACAAGTTTGACTCTAAAGCACAAAAGTGTATTATGTTAGGATACTCTGAACGCTCAAGAGGGTACAGAGTATACAATACAGAAACACAGATTGTTGAAGAGTCAATCAGTGTTAGGTTTGATGATAAGCTTGACTCTCAAGAGTCAAAGCAGAATGAATTCCTTGCAGGTATGGAAGTTAAACTCATAGGTTTTGAAGACAACTCGTCAGAATTTCTCAACAGAGACGCTCCATCATCATCAAAAAGAGTTACTGCAAGCAATCCAGCAAATTCTGTTGATCAACTTCAGAAAAGGCGATCCAGAAACAACATTGATCACCCAGAAGATACAATACTGGGAAAGAAAGATGATCCAATCAGAACCAGATCAACATTCAGAAACTCTGAAGAATCCCTCATGGGACTGGTCTCTCTGATTGAACCAACAACTATTGATGAAGCACTTCTGGACAATGACTGGATTCTGGCAATGCAAGAGGAACTGAATCAATTCACCATAAATGACATATGGGATCTGGTTCCCAAACCAAAAGGATTCAACGTCATTGGAACAAAGTGGGTGTTCAGAAATAAACTGAACGAGCAAGGAGAAGTCATCAGAAACAAAGCACGACTGGTAGCACAAGGTTATAGTCAACAAGATGGGATAGACTATACAGAAACCTTTTCTCCAGTCGCCAGGTTAGAATCTATCAGACTTTTAATATCATTTGCTGTAAATAATGGCATCACTCTGTATCAGATGGATGTCAAAAGTGCATTCTTAAATGGCTATATAGATGAAGAGGTATATGTGCACCAACCCCCTGGGTTTGAGAATTCCAAAAATCCATAATATGTTTTCAAACTAAAGTAGTCACTCTATGGTCTGAAACAAGCTCCCAGAGCTTGGTATGAAAGACTTAGTAACTTCCTGTTAGAAAAGGAATTCACCAGAGGGAAAGTGGACACAAACTTGTTCTATAAGACAGTTAAGAATGACATGATAGTATGTCAGATTTATGTTGATGACATCATTTTTGGATCTACTAAACCCTCTCTGGGAAGAGAGTTTGCTAAATGTATGCAGGCAGAGTTTGAGATGAGCTTGATGGGGGAACTCAAATTCTTTCTGGGCATTCAGATAAACCAAACACCAGAAGGAACTTACATTCATCAGAGCAAATATGTCAGAGAACTTCTGAAGAAATTTGATCTCTCAGAATTTAAGCCCTCAAAGATTCCAATGCATCCCACGTTCATTCTGGAAAAGGAAGAGGTAAGTAAAAAGGTAGAACAGAAGGTATACATAGGTATGATTGGTTCTCTTCTCTATCTGATGGCTTCAAGGTCTGACATTTTATTTAGTGTTTGCTTATGTGCTAGATTCCAATCAGATCCTAGAGAATCTCACTTAACAGCAGTTAAGTGAATATTCAAGTATCTGAAAGGTACTACTAATCTGGGTTTGTTTTATAGAAAATAAAATGATTACAGCTTAGTAGGATATTGTGACGCTGACTTCGCTGGAGACAGAGTAGAGCGTAAAAGCACTTCTGGAAGCTGCCAGCTTCTGGGAGAAAATCTGATCTTATGGACCAGCAAGAGACAGTCCACAATTGCACTATCAACAGCAGAAGCTGAATACATAGCAGCTACTGGATGTAGCACGCAAATTCTCTGGATGAAAAGTCAACTTGAAGACTTCAACATATTTGAGAGTAACATTCCTATCCTCCGTGACAATACTTCTGCTATTTGTCTCAGTAAGAATCCAATTTTGTATTATAGGGCTAAGCATATAGAAATAAAACATCATTTTATTAGGGACTATATTCAGAAAGGGATGCTTAGCTTAAAATTCATTGACACAGACCATCAATGGGCTGATGTCTTTACAAAACCTCTTTCTGAAGATAGGTTTAACTTCATTCTGAAACATCTCAGCATGAAACTATGTCTGGAATAAAATATTTTATTTGTATATCTTAACCTTCAGAATTTTGTTATCTTCTGTGAACTACTTATCAACCTATCTTCAGAGTTTAGAAGTACAGGTTTCATCAGAATTTATCCATGAAGATCTGAACATTTCATTTCAAGGATAGAAGCGTGATGTTCACATAATCAAACAGTTTTCATCCATTCATCAACTACTTTCTGAGGCTGAACACGCGTTCACTTTTCTGAAAGGTCAAAAGCGCTAATTGGGTGCATTGAGACACATGTCATGGGTAACCGTTCCAGTATCTTTCTGATCCCCCAAATTCAGTTGTCATTAATGCTTATAATCATGACTAGTTATTTCTCTCTCTTACTGTTTACGCTTTCAAAGAAAACTATTTAAACTCAAATTTTACTCTTTATATTCCTTCACTTTTACTCTCATCAATATTTCTATCGTTTCAAGCTCTTGTTTTCAAAAATCCTTTGAACAAAGACCCAGAAGTGGTTGTGAGCATTAAATGATGATGAGATTAATCAAACCAGAAATCCTGCAACGTGATATTCTGCATTATTGCTTAGTTCTAGATCATAAGTTTAGCTTCAACGTGACTTAGAATAGACATCCAACTTCTGATCTTTGTATCTCCTTGCTCCAGCATGTTCTGAAGGAGCTCTTAGACTTTCCAGGAACCTTGCAGCATGCTTTGTAAACTTATTTGAATTACTCTTGCAAACTCTGACTGAACCTTTATAAAAACTAGCCCAGAAGTTCTGACCAAAATCTATTTTGAAAGTGTCCAGAATTTGCTGAGTGCTTTAGTTTCATGGACGTGTCTTTGAGGAGTTATAACTTGAAATCCCAGCATTTTTAGTAGAAGTTATGTTCTGCAATGTTTTAGATCTCATTGAAATCTATAACTATTGTATCAGAATTTCTTCCAGAATCAGATTGCATCATGGTGAAAATCTGGCCAGAAGTTCTGAGCTTGTCATATTTCTTAAACATTTAAAAAAATTCTAAGTATTTAGAAATTTGACTTTTCCAAAGTAACTTTTGGCTTTTAAATTTATAGATGAAACAAACTTCATATCTCAACATGTCTTGATGAAATATGACTCTTGAAACTTGATTTTGATCAAAAGTCAAAGTTTGACTTTTCAATACACAAATGACCATTTTACCCTCGTGAATGACTTTCTTGGAAAATTTGTAAATCGAGGCTTGAAATTGGATGGGAGCAAACCTGAGGATCCAGGGTGATCCTTTGAGAAATGAGAGGGCAAATTTTGGGATACAACAACATGTAATGCGTGACTTGGATACGTATCGATGGATGTTGAAATTTTGAAATGCTAATGAATGAATGAACTTGTTATATGCTCGACCCATGCTGTCGTAATTCGCCATATGGATAATATGATATGTATAGTCTAATTCTATATCAAAGTAACCTAATGAATTATTTATACAGACTCGTATGCTTTTGATAGATGCCTTTATGATGGGTCATGGATGGTTAAGACGTCAAGAGGTTGCTTGTGTAACAAGGCTGCTTGTCACACGATGGTAGGATGTTATGCTAGTATAATTTCCTGATACTTTATTTGAACTTAAAGATTGTTGATGTAGGAGAAGGATTAATTGGGGGTTGTGCAAGTGTGCAGATAACTTTCCCCTTCGTGAAGGGTCTTGCCCCAATTTGTTGATTTGTGGAGATTCTCCTAGATATGAGCTTGGAAGTAGTTTGATCATAATATGAATGATCCCTCTATCTTGAACTATGCCCCTGATTAACACACTCTTGAAGACATTTGTCTTTGATTAACCATTTTGAATCAACTCCTTTTGATCGAGCCTCGCAGTGGTTTGCCCCAACATTTGAATTGTGAAAGATATGCCCCAATATTTAGGATATGGAGGAAGTACCCTTAGAAAGAACTTGGACCTCAACATGAACTTGATATAGATTGCCCCAAATTTTGAAGAATTTGTACTTGAAGTTTCTTGAAGGGGAACTTGGACCCTGCATTCCATAAGATGAACTTGATATGCATTGTCCTAACATTTGAGTCTCGAAAGGTTTCCCCATGATTATTAGGGCCTTGAGAAGTTGTCAAAACATGAAATTAAGTCCTACCATGTTGTGATATGAACTTGATTAAGGAATGCCTCTTCGAAAGTTATGCCCCTGATTGAATGGTGCTTTGAAATGTGACCCAAGTTGATTGAATCTTAGAATGATCGCCCATAGTCAATAGGATCTTTATGTGATATACCCCTACGATCATTAGTATTGCTTATAATTATAGGGTTCTTATTTATATGCTTTGCCCCTAGTTAAGAGCTTCTTGGAAATGATCACTTTTGATTAAACCAATTTTTGAGATCTCCTTGATGCTAAGTCTTGATTGAATGGTGCTTTGAAATGTGACCCAAGTTGATTGAATCTTAGAATGATCGCCCATAGTCAATAGGATCTTCATGTGATATACCCCTACGATCATTAGTCTTTCTTATGATTATAGGGTTCTTATTTAGATGCTTTGCCCCTAGTTAAGAGCTTCCTGGAAATGATCGCTTTTGATTAAACCAATTTTTGAGATCTCCTTGATGCTAAGTCTTGATTCGTATATAAAAGTGTACATTTTGAAAAGTAATTCTTAGTAATGCACATGCAATTTTTGAAATCTAATTATTTACGGAGAAGAAATGGATGATTTAGAGATGAAGATTCGAAGAAGCGAAGTGGTTATAAATAATTTTAACAAACATAGGAGTTGGTTTAATACGAATTTTGCCGAGTATGCTTTCATAGTTGGCCTTGCTTCAATTAGGATTTTTTCAGGTTGTAACGTGGCCTAGTTCACAGTTTAAGAAATAAATGATATAAGGATCAAATTTTATTTAAACCCAACCCATTCTCCTTAATGTTCTCCAATCCTAAATCCAATTATTACAACAGATGCAATCAATCTCCAAGAGAAATTTTGTAGTTGCGTAGATGATGAGAAGCGTAGGTAAAGTTCAAGCACGAACGATAAGCACTGATAATCCTTGATGTGGTAGTCACAAGCTTATTCTCCAAATTATTTGCTTTGAATCCCTTATTTTTGCATGGGCCAGTTCTTTTGAACTTGTTGGTCCATTGGGATGCCCTAAATTTTGCCTAAGTACAAAATTTTGGATTTCTTTTCTTTGACTTAGCGGGCTTTCTATTTTTTTGAATTTTTTCTTTTTGATTTTGAACACTTGTGACTGTCATGCTGGTTGTTGTAAGCTTCATCTTCATCACTTCCTCGATCTTGAATTATGTACTAAGGAAGAAGATATTGAGGCTTTTATCTTCATGAATTCCTCGATCTTGAATGATGAATTTGAGGAAGAAGACGTTATGGGCTTTATCTTCATTGATTCCTCAATCTTGGATGACGAATGCAAGGAAACGGATGTGCTTGAATCTTTTGCTTATGTCAACTTGATTCTCTTAAGAATAGAATGCACCATTGAATTAATTGAAATCTACCCTGGCACTGGTTGAAATTAAGGTTTATTTTAGAAAATAGAACAAAACTCCAACTCCTGGATTGAGGGGGTTGACTACGAATTAACTCCTTATTTATCCACTATTTAGGATTCGAAACAACGCCTCACATCATCAACTCGGTCTTACATTGAAAGCATATGTCAGCCAAACTCAGTTATTTTGTATTTACATCATTCTCCCTCCAAGTTTGTTAAAGTTAAAAAATGAAAATGGAAAAGAAGAGTAACAATGGAAAGTCGTTGATTATTTATGGAAATTGATAGTAAATGAAGAGTGAAACGAGTGAATTGATTTCAAAAACATGCATGCTCATTTTATTAGAATTATTTATCCAAAGATACAAGTTTACACCAAACACAACTTAGCAATAAAGAAATTACAATTTGAAATTGATAAAGTCTAATGATCCTAGAGATGAGCTTTTTTGTTGATCCACTTACTTTAGGAGATATACTTATTAGTTCTTGGAATTTTAGAAGTATGGTGATATTTAACTCTTCTTGGGCATACCAATCCTGTTGATAGGGCAGTGGGGAAATCACCAATGAAAGTTGAAATTGAGGCGTTGTATAGGCTTGTATAGTGAAGGGCTGCCTTATCTCTTTTTAATTGGACTTGTAGGACCAAGCTCATTTGAATCTTTAATGGTTAATATCCTCTCCCCAAGTTTGAGACTTCCTCGGATTCCCTTACGAGTCTCGGGAAATCATCTAGCATAGACAATTGGATCAGGGTGCAAGTGTAAACCGATATGAGGTTTTATGCAAATGTATGAACACATATGCGGATGAAAATGCATGGGTATGCAAAACTATTTTTGTTTTTTAAGGGTATGCGAAAATATTTTCATGGAGATGTAATGAAATGCGAGGTTAGAACAAAGATAAATCTAAGGACAACCTATACGAATTGTGACAGACACAAGGAAGGCCCTTAAGGGCTGATTGTGACAGACAAGTAGTAATCCCTACAGGTTAGAGATGATGGCAGATGTAAGGAAAGTCCCACGGATGACAGTTAAGAGGAGACCCTTGTAAGCTAGGGGTTATGACACTCATACGGAAACCTAAACGGGTTTAGAAATAGCGTGGACCTAATGAAATCCCTACAGGCTAGAGATTAAGACAGACAGACAGAAATTCCTACATGATAGGAAATGTGATAGATAAAAGGAAGTCCTACAGGCTAGGAAATCATGATAGACCAATGGGCAGTTGAGATGAAGGTTTGACTGAGGGAACAACATGGAAGAGAGCACATGGTGACTATTCAACAGTCACCAGATCCCACAACCTTTTAGAGGCCACATGACGTGCATCAGCAGGGACGTCTTTCATGGGAAGGTTCCACATGGAGAACAAGATCCTAAGGTTCTAAGGATAATGGCAAACAAAAGGGGATCCCTATAGACTAGGGATTATAACAAACAAAGGAAATCCCTACAGGCTAGGGATTATGATACACCACGGGAAATCTCTACAGGTTAGGGATTGTGACTCAAAAGAAAACCCTACGGGTTAAACAAAAGAATATCCTTACTAGTTTAGGGTATAATAATGATAAGAGATAATCCTACTTAGGTTTAGGGTTATAAAAGAATGTACCTCGTGGGAAGGCTTCCTATGCAGGATGAGATGATAACAGTTTCCTTAGTATGTAGGTTTATAAGTTCGTTCTTCGGATTTTCTACCCTTCCCAAAGGTGGTTTCCTTAAGGCTATCATGGATAACACCAAAGGGTAAAGGCACAAGGGCCTCCTTTAAGTGAAGCCACATTATAGACTGATACTTTCATCTCTTAGGTCGTACAAAGTCTCACCATGAGGTTTTGTTTTATAGTTATACAAAGAGTCGTTGGCCAAATTTTGAAGTCCTACCTCCTAGAGAGTCCACCCCTCTAAAAGATATTATTTATTTGGAATTAAACCGACTTTAGGAGAAGTTGTCACAAAAGCTCTTAGAGGTGTTTACCCCCCTTGTCCAATAGATAATCCTTCTTTCTAAGGTTTGATATTATTTTGAACTTAACTCCCACCAAAAAATAAAATAATAATGAATAACATGAATAAATAAAAGAAACAGATTATCATTTATATAAATAAAATATACCAAAAATAGAAAATACCCAAGAAACCCTAGACCTAAAAAATAGGGAAGACTCTAAATCCTAGGGTTGTGTCTTTAGCAGAGTCGCCAACTGTCGTAACCGGCAAAAAATAACAAGCCTCCACCATTAATTTTTGTCCTAAGGAGGGGGAAATAATGAATAAACCTAATTTTATCAGAGATTCTAAATTCGTGAGTTGGTTAGATAAAGGGAAGGTGTTAGGCACCCTTCACCTCCCTTGTTCTCAAGGGGCTCCACTTTTAGGTTTAAGGGTAAAATGGGTATTTGGCAGTCAATATCTATATATGTTGAGAAAAAGGATTTAATTTTTTAGTTGTGAACTCGCCTTGGTTTTAACCGCGTGCCTACGTATCTCCTTATGAAGAATCAAAGTCTAATTTCGTAGTTTGAATGTGTTTGGTTAGTTTTTTTTATGGATTGTAGAAATATTTTGAACTCTCCTTAAACATTGTCTGGTATGAAAATAGTGTAGTCGTAGATGCAGTTCACAGTTAATAAAAATATATCCACAATCCTTTTTTTGAAAATAAGTTAAATTTGAAATTAAGTTAGTGAAAAAAAATGTTAGTATTTGATTGATTAGCTGTCTTAAAATTTATGATGCAATATGTGGAAAAAGAATTTGAATGATGAAAATATTTGATAAATAGAAAGAAAATATGGTTAGTATTTTAGAAAAAATTTAATAAATAACTATTTTATTATTATTAAAAATATATTAATATGTTTAATATTAATTCAATGTTTATTTATCAATAATTTTATAATAAAATGCAGAAAAATATTTTAAACCAATTTGCTTAAAAATGTCATGAGATAATATATAAATAAAGTGAATAAAACAAAAAATGAATTAATTAAATAAATATTAAAATTACGTAGGGGGGTGAAAATAATAAATCCATAGGCTGTAAATATGAAGGGCCTAAGCCCAACATTAACTTTGAGTCCAAAAGTGCCTAAAGGGTTTGATTTTGAATTGACTAGTAAAAACAAGGGTGTGATTAGAAAGGGCTTTAGCCTAGACAATTTGTGCCAAGGCCCAAAACAAATCTAAGTTCTTCTGGATTTCGTATTGAGAGGTGCATGCGTTATGGTGAAGCAAATGGAATCTGGCACGTTTGATTCTAATCAGAAGAGGCACCAGAGTTCAACTATGGGCCCATGATCTGAAGTATGCAAGATGGAGGGCTTAGATTACATGTTTGATGGGGAGTATGATGGGGGCAAGCGCAGGTGACCTGTCAACAATCACCTACCTGGCACGCATCTGAGAACAGAGGGAGCATTATAAAAGCAAAAACATGAGCTCCAGGCTCATACTTTGTTATCTTTTCTCTCTCTAGCCAAAATAAAAACAACATCGTTATAAACCACCAGGCGGAAATCGTCTCTACGGAGGTGTTCATACTAAACCCAAAAAAACTACCGTGAACCACCGTCCACATTCAAACCTTCATCCCAACACCAACCTAGAAACTCAGAAACGCAACAACATTCATTCCAACCTTCAATAAAAACCCATAAATGCAACCCAAACCCAAAAAATCCTTCATATATTCAACCAAACCCTACCCAGATCTTCATGATCTTCAATAAAAACCCACGAACCCTAACCTAAACCTAGAAATCTTCATTCAAACCCTAACCCTACTTCTAAAACCTGACTGAATCATTCAAACCTAAAATTGTTCGTCTTTAACCCTAACCCAAATCACAAAACCCTAACATGTCTTACCCTAACCCTAAATCAAAATCAAAACCCAGAAACCCCAGTATCAGCATAAATTAAAGAAGAACAACACCAATCAACATCAAGCAAATATAAACACTAAGCTAAGTGATTAGGTTTACCGTCCACACAGTGATTCTTTTCATGTAATTTCCTCTTCTGGTATTTTTTTTCTTCTTCTTCTGATCTCCCTATTCTTTCTCTTCGCATGTACTTTGAAAGGTGGGAGGTTTAGCTCAAAGAACTTGATGATTCACTCGTGAAACTTAAGTCTTTACTGATGCCGAGCTCTGGTAGAGGTGTAAGGATTGCGCAACACAACAAGAATCTCCAAGGGTTTTCTGATTTCAATAGCTTAGGTCTAAATTTATAGTTTTAGGACTTTAGTAATTATAGGTTGAATTAGGAAATTAGTTAGTGATTTCTGTTACTTTTGTATGATTGATCCAATCAGAATCAATTTAGGATTAGATTTGATTTTATTGTCAATTATATTAGGGTTTGCGAACTTTGTAATGTACTTGGACTTGTTATTGTATAAATTCGAAACAAAATCAAATAAAATTCCAGATTCAATTTGATTTGGCTGCATATTTGCCCCAAAATTTGTTTAAATTTTGGGCCTGGATACCCTTGGGGACGAAGATGACAGATTGGGCGCAACTTTTAGGAATTAGGGTTTTACCCTAATGTTGACTTGGTCAACAAATTTTAAAATAATAATAATAATAAAAGAACAACTAATAGTAATATTAGTAAAATCAGAATTATATTATTAGCCTAGACAATTTGTGCCAAGGCCTAAAACAAATCTGGTTTCGTTTGGATTTCGTATGGAGAGGTGCATGCGTTATGGTGAAGCAAATGGAATCTGGTGCGTTTGATTCTAATCAGAAGAGGCACCAGAGTTTAACTCTGGGCCCATGATCTGAAGTATGCAAGATGGAGGGCTTAAATTACATGTTTGACAGGGAGTATGATGGGGGCAAGCGCAAGTGACCCATCAACGATCACCTTATCCAGGGGCTCTCAAGAAGCCACCTGGCGTGCATCTGAGAACGGAGGGAGCATTATAAAAGCAAAAACATGAGCTCCAAGCTCATTTTTTGTTATCTTTTCTCTCTCTAGCCAAAACAAAAACAACATCATTATAAACCACCAGGCGAAAATCGTCTCTACAGCGGTGTTCATACTAAACCCAAAAACACCACCATCCACATTAAAACCTTCATCCCAACACCAACCTAGAAACTCAAAAACGCAACAACATTCATCCCAACCTTCAACAAAAACCCATAAACGCAACCCAAACCCAAAAAATCCTTCATATATTCAACTAAAACCTACCCAGATGTTCATGATCTTCAACAAAAACCCAAGAACCCTAACCTAAACCTAGAAATCTTCATTCAAACTCTAACCCTACTTCTAAAACCTAACTGAATCATTCAAACCTAAATTGTTTGTCTCTAACCCTAACCCAAATCACAAAACCCTAACATGTTTTACCCTAACCCTAACCCTAAATCAAAATCAAAACCTAGAAAACCCAATATCAACATAAATTAAAGAAGAACAACACCAATCAACATTAACCAAATATAAACACTAAGCTAAGTGGTTAGGTTTACCGTCCATGCAGTGATTATTTTCATGTAATTTCCTCTTCTATTATTTTCTTCTTGTCCTTCTAATCTCCCTATTCTTTCTCTTCGCATGTACTTTGAAAGGTGGGAGGTTTAGCTCAAAGAACTTGATGATTCACTCGTGAAACTCAAGTCTTTACTGATGTCGAGCTCTGGTGGAGGTGTAAGGATTGCACAACACAACAAAAATCTCCAAGGGTTTTCTGATTTCAATAGCTTAGGTATAAATTTATAATTTTAGGACTTTAGTAGTTATAGGTTGAATTAGGAAATTAGTTAGTGATTTCTGTTACTTTTGTATGATTTGTATGATTGATCCAATCAGAATCAATTTAGGATTAAATTTGATTTTATTGTAAATTAGATTAGGGTTTGTGAACTTTGTAATGTACTTGGACTTGTTATTGTATAAATTCGAAACAAAATTAAATAAAATTCCATATTCAATTTGATTTGGCTGCATATTTGCCCCAAAATTTGTTTAAATTTTGGGCCTGGATACCCTCGGGGACGAAGATGACAGATTGGGCGCAACTTTTGGGAATTAGAGTTTTACCCTAATGTTGACTTGGTCAACAAATTTTGAAATAATAATAATAATAATAATAATAATAATAATAATAATAATAATAATAATAATAATAATAATAAAAGAACAACTAATAGTAATATTAGTAAAATCAGAATTATAATATTAACCATAACAATGACTAGTAATTAATAATAATAATCAGTATTAATAATTAATCACTAATAAAAATAATCAGAATTATACATAATGATAGTTGACTCGGTCAACTTTCAGAAAAATTAGAAATAAATTCAAAAGTATTCCATTGACTTGGGCCCAAAGACATACGAGTTAGTTAGGCCCAAAAACATACACCCTTTTATTAGCCAATACACCCTCCCCTCTAGAGGGCTCATACCAATTTGCTAAACCCAATTAATTACACCCCATATTACCAATTTAAGATATATACACCCCATCTAGAATGTGAGACTTATTTAAATATGTATCCTGTGACCTGATTAAAAACAAATAGCCCAATTAAATGCTAGTGAAATAATTCAATTGCTAATGCTTAAGGCGAGCAAATTTGGGGTATGACACATATAAAATACAAGTGAGTTGTAACTCTCTCTTTAATGCATACATCATCGTGTTTCTCATTTGTATATTTATACATGTAGGGATGAAAATTATATTAATAACCAGTAGGTACCCACAAAAAATACCCACAATTAGGGGTGGAAAAATGGATCGTGGCCCGCCAGACCGACTCACGCACCCGTCAAAAATTGTCCGGTTGGGTTGGGAATTTGGGTCCACCAAAGCCCACCCCGCCAAAGCGTCTTGCCTTCCAAAGCGTGTCGCCCGCCAAAGTCCGCCCTGTCAAAATCCGCCGCCCACCAAAGCCTTTTCCCGCCTATTCATTCATCTCGTCCTGCCTTTTTTAGTTAGTTCTAGTCATTCCAGTTCTTGATGGTTTTATTTATACATTTGTTTATGAATATATGCAATATTTTTTTATGTAAAATTTGTTTTAAAAATAATTTATAAATTTTTTTATAAAAAATAAGTGAAAAATATTCTTGAAATGTAAAAAAAAAAAAGCCATTTAATTTATTAAAAAATGAAAGAAAAAAAAGCGAATAAGCCCGCCACCTTGATGGAGCGGATTAGATTTTTATGCTCATTTCCACTTGGCAGGCTTGCCTGCCCTACTTTTCTTTGACGGGTTTAAGGCGGGGAGGGGCGGGTGGGAAACCTGTTTTTCCACCCTACTCATAATGGATATGGTGAAACCTGTAAAATGAGTACAAGCATAGACACATATAATTACCCCTAAAATAAGTGAGTATAGATGCATGAACGAGTACTTTAATATCCACAATGTCACATATTCGTAGAATGTATATTTATATATTTTAACTTATATTACTATAGAAAATATATGTCTATGACTTTTTAAAAATACATCTCTATTAAAGTATTACACAGTTTAATATAAGTTGTTAGTTTATTACAGAATTCACCAATAAATTTTTTATATATATTTTGTTATGTTGTTAATTTTTTTAATGATATGATATGTTTTAATTAATCGATTTATTTCTATTAGAACTGCGGGTAATGGCTATAGGTATGAATACTTAGGCACTTATAGGGTAAGAGTATAAAAGTTGATATCCATACGTGATATGGGCTCGGGTGAAGAAATTTTTTCAAACTGCAATATGGAAATGGGTATCATAGTATCATGTCTAAACTCCACCTATCACCATCCTTATATACATGGAAGAGTGAATAATAAGACCATTCTAAAATACAACATATATTCAATCTAAAAAATTTAGAACTTTTATTTATTTAATATCGATGGTCCTCATAGTTAAGGTTTTATCAAACTATATTTATATTTCTAAACAATGTACTATTTGAAAAACCAAAGTCTTTGCATTTTCATTTCTTTATCACAAATGACTATCCTACTTGGATTCGAATACTTTAGTGATTGTCATCTAATTTTTTTGTACAATGCCATTAGGTAGATACTTGTATGGTATACTAAGTCATTTTAATCAAGAAAAACTGAACCATTATTTAAATATTGATTCTTCTGCTATAGGTTAATATTCAATACATATTTTGCCCATACAAAATTATAATTCAATTTATATAATATAATAAGTGTTAATAGAATTAATATTTACATTAATAAGATATCTTTTATGGCATATCATACCTACTATATATATATATATATATATATATATATATATATATATATATATATATATATATATATATATATATATATATATATATATATATATATATATATATATATATATATATATATATATATATATATATATATATATATATATAAAAGATGATTTTGTATAAATTTCATGTATATAACAAAATTAGCATGGTTTATATTACTTATTAATTTATGGTTATAGACATAACTCTGATTATTCTCCTATCTATCATATAGATTTCTTTCTTAATCATCATCTCATAGATGAGGGAAAGTCTATATATGGGAGAAAAAGATAAATCTCAATATTTATATTTGAACTTTATTAAGTCTTTCAAAATGATTTGTATCATAAATTACATGAAAATTCAAGTGAATTGAATATTTTTGATGTCGTATTTGATTAAAACTAAGTCCCTTTTATAAGTTTTTTTATAATGATGTATCATTTGGATCATAGGTTGGTATATCCGAATTTTACGTTGAGACAAATTTATGCTAAAAATGCACACTCAAGAAAATATGATATATTAAAAGAGCAACAATATATTTCATCCTACCTGAACTACAACTATCTTATTTTTTTGGATTGAATGATTTTATGTCTCATAATCGAACCAATCCGCACCACGAACATCTTTAATGAGCATTAATGGAGGAAAAGTTAATCATAAAAGTAAAATTACACATCCTACTATATAATTTCTATGCACATAATATGCAAGGTCATCTCATGTCATGCCAATAGATGCAACTGCACGCGTATACGAGATACCATCTAGTTTATATAAAATGCTTGAATAAGTTACCTTTTTAATGTTAACTCTAATTTGGTCAATTATCAATTCATGTATGGTCTCAAACATTAAAGTTCATACCTATGCACAAAAAATCAATTACCATTCATCTTTATCTATTTATAAAACATTTAAATATCTAGGTTTTTGCATCACATCTATATTTCCTACCTTTCCTATTAGAATAGAAAATATACTCGTTAAATAAATCTAATTGATTCAAACATTGTGATTATTGGCTTCTCTATTTGTAGTAATATTATGGAATCATATGATTCACTAAATTTATTCATCAAAACATCACATTTAGTATGAAATGAAAAAAAAACTTACACCAATCCTTTTAAGATACAACCACCAAACATTAATAATCTCTTTTATTAACCTTCTTTAGCTGGTTCATCTTCTGCTCTCTTGCTTCCAAAATTATATACAAAGTCAAGTTTTCAACAAAAATATCTCCCTTCATCAACCAAAACTGCACCTGCGAGTATTTTATTTTTTTGGATTGTATGATTTTTTGTCTCAAAATCGAACCAACCGACATCACAAACATCCTTAATGGGCATTAACAAGAGAAACTATCTAATCATAGAAATGAAATAATACATCATACTATAATTAACATCTATGCACATAATGTAGAACATTGTCTCATATCATGCCAATAGATGCAACTACAAGCCAACATGAGATCCGATCTAATTTATAGAAAATGTATGAATAACTTGTCTTTTTAATGTTAATTATAATTTGGTCAATTATCAACTCATGTGTGGCCTTAAACATCAAATTTTGGTCCCATACAAAAAAAAAAAAAACAATTACCATTCATCTTTATCTATTTATAAAACATTCTAATATATAGATTTTTGCATCACATCACATCTATATTTCATACATTTCCTATTAGACTAGAAAATATACCCATTAAATAAATCTAACTGATTCAAACATTGTGATTATTGGATTCTATCTTTGTAGTAATATTATGGAATTATATGATTCACTAAATATATTCATCAAAACATCACACTTAATATGAAATGAAAAATCAAGCTTACACCAACCCTTTTAAGATACAACCACCAAACATTAATAAGTCTTTTCATTAACTTCCTTTAGTTTGTTCATGTTCTTCTCCCATGCTTCCAAAATTGTATACAACATAAAGTTCTTGAATAAACATATCTCTCTTCCACCTAAGGTCCCAAGTCTAGTCCCCATTCACACAACTATCCAAATTTCTCATTTTCATAGTATGTAGAGTCGAAATTAGGTGAAACCTCAAAAGCATAAACACAAGGGGATGCGAATGTGCTAAGGGTCCTTCTAAAAAAGGTGGAAATACATTTATCCACCTTATTAGAAAAACCATCTATGAACTAATCAGAAATAATTTGATAATCGATGTCAAGGATAGAAATCCCCTTCGACCACTTTAAAGTAAATCTAATCCCTTTCAATCTACCACAACTAAATAAAGAATCACAATAGACCCATATATAGAAAAATGATTTTAATCCAAAGACCAACACCATGAAACAATATTTATATCCATTTACCAGGAATATTTAGGTTGACTATACTCAAATTCCTAACTCCTAAACCTTTTCCACTATTTGGCTTACACACCTTCGACCTAGAAACCTAGAAAATCTTAGAGTTACCTTTAGCACCTCCATAGAGAAAGAACATACAAAGTCTCGCCAAACTATTTAAGCCTTGATAAACATCCTCAAGAAGGAAAGAAATAAGATCAAAATATAATTAAGGACATAATTTAAGAGAACCACTATATTATACAAGCTAACATACTTATTACCTTGAGAATCAAGTCTTCTAAAAATGCCATTAAGGAAAGGATTTCAAGTTGATTATTTATGGGGTTTAACACCAACTAGAAGCCATGGTTACTTGATAGAAATAGACTTTTACTTGCGATAAAGGAATCCTTCCACCATTGCTAGATAATCATAATTAATATTAACCCTAATCAAGTTACTTTAGAAAAATTAAATCGAAGCCCAGAAGAAACCTTGAAATCCCTAAGAATATATTTAATAACACATAAATTTTCAACTGGTTCCTCTCCCAAAATCAAAGTGTCATCCACATATTAGAGATGGGAGACCACTAAATCAGAGGTTCCTACCTTGAAACCTGAAAAAGAGAAGAAAATCAATAATCATCCTAAAAAAACCTTATAAACCCTTAACAAATATGAGAAAGAGAAATATAGCTAACAGATCTCCTTGTTTGAACCCTTTTTGGATGTTAATCTCTTAGGTTAGACAACTATTAACTATGATTGTCAAGTTACCAATAAAAACACAAGTCTACATTCAAGCATGCCACCTATCACAAAAACCAAACATATCTAACATATAATTAAATAAGCTCTAACTAACTAAGTCTTAAGATTTTTCAAAGTCAACTTTGAATATGAGACAATCTTTTATATATTTTTTTAGTTAAACCAACAAGTTTATTAATCGCCACCACTTGATCAACTAAATGTATGCCTTAGATGAAAGTCGAAGAATTTGGATATATAATTTTCTCTATCACTATAGACAATTTAGAAACCAAAACTTTGACCACAAGTTTGTGTATACACACAAATAGGGAGATAAGTCTAAAATTACCTAAAAAAATATAGGGGAATTCTAACTTAGATTAAATCTTGTCAAAGTGAGAGAAATATATGTCATATAAATCCAATAAATAATAACAAATATAACTCAATGATAAAATAAATAATACCTCATGTTGGCCAGATATGAAAGTTCTCTTAGAAATACCAATGTTTCCCGAGACCAGTGTCAAAAATCATCTCCATGTCTCTCTAATTTCAGTCTCCACAACTATAAATGCCACTAGAAGATATTAATCATTAGAATATTTACATACTACAATTAAGAGATTTTCTTCATATTTATTGTTCAAATGACAACCATTCACTCATATGAAATGCATAAGTGTATTATTCACAATCCTTTTGCAACAATCAGAGCACATATAAAACCTACCAAATTTAGGTTTAAAAATACGTGAAGAATTTTCAAAATCAAAGCTTACATCAATTTTCAATACATGATTTGTGTAACCAAACATTGCAATACCATATCATGAAATTTTGCTTTTGGTGTTCCTCATTCCCCACCCACATTTTTCCTATCAATTTCTTTTGCTTTGAATGCTCTAGAAGCGCTAACAAGTACACTGTACCAACATAAAAAAACAACCTCATTTAATTTTACATTACTACATTTTTTAATCTTTTCAACTAACACCTTAGAAACTCTTCCAAACTTTATTTGTATTTGTTTCCCCAAAAAAACTTTCCATTGTATGTTTTTATATAAGAGTTTTGATTATGAAAATGAGAGTCCTAAGCACCTTTCTAACTTACACATTACAAATACAAATATCCTTAAATTTACAAAAACTCGAACCTTAAAAATCATTTTTTTACTTCCCTCTCATTAAGAACATTGAGTTTAAGAACAACATCACTGGATTTCCTACGTGATAAAAATTCCATACTAATAATGAACCTAGTCTTTTTTCAAGTTTTCTTCCTCTTAGAAAACTCCAGGGCATTGTCATTTAAACTGTTTTTTTCTGGATATTTATATAATGATAGGTTATTAGGTTTCCACTATACTTTGCCACTTTTAGTAATCATGTGTAATTCATTTACATGGCCAAGAGCCTTGAATTATCTCCAATATATAATAAAAGAAGCTCCAATTGAATGAGTCTTAAGCTGTTTCAAAGTCTACTTTGAAGATGAGGCAATCTTTTTTATATTTTTTTAAAGAAAAATCAACAAGTTTATATGCATTTGATGAAAGTCAACAAATTTGAAGATATAGTTTTCTCCATCATCATAAACAATTTAGAAGCCAATACTTTGGCCACAAGTTTCTACAAATAACCTACCAGGGAGATAAGTATAAAGTGCCCTAAAAATATAGGGGAGTTCCACCTTAGGGATCTATGAAACAAAGAAAGAAGATACAAAGCGAGGTAAATTAGTCGTAGCATAAAATTGATCAAACATCACACCACATATGACCTACGAAGCTATCAAAATCTCTGGAGGAAAGAGAAATTAAATCCACAAGATACATGATTTTTATTTTCTTCTACTTAGGTGATTACAAAAGTAAAATTTCAAAGAAATAAAAGCGAAACAATGCCAAATGGAACATCGAGAGGGATTGTCCGAAAGTCAAAATCATATAGAGTTAGCCTATGCAAAGACGTTTCCAAAAAATGATTGGTAAAAAATTCTAACAACATTCTTCTGCATCTCATTAAGCTTATCCACTCAAACATTGGCTACACACAAGGCCAATATGACATTTATTCTAATCTCTTCACATAGGCGTGGAAACACCCAGAGTTTGCATCTGCTTCTTTAAGTTACTTATCCTCAAAGCTTTGGAAAAATTAAGAATGTTTTGATCTAAGATAAACTAAAGATTGACAATGTGCGTATTTCTTGAAACCACCTCATATCCTAGAAGATGCCCCTTATATTCTTTAAGATCAATGATCTTAGTGTTCTATATAAGCATACCAATCCTTAATTTCAGAGACCCAAAAACTTATTTACCTAATATCTTTTTTTTGGGAAAAAAATGCTAGGAGCCCAAGAAAATATATTAATGAAAAAAGGTACAAAAATGAAGGAGACTAGACCAAGACCCCATGGATTAGTAATATCTAAAATTAGGCAAGTCTTGTAAGTTCTTATTATAGACATTATTTATTTTAGAATGACCGTGATTCTACCAAGTATAATTCTTAGATGTTAGACCTAAACTAGTAAGATATTTGCACATTGATTATCCTCCCTATATACGTAGGTAGCCAAAGAAGAAATTGACTTGATACCAAGAAGACAATTGTTCCACATATTCCTAATCTTCCAAGGAACCAAAGATGATTTAGTAAAAGGGTGTATTACAAACATATAATTCGTTTCTAACCAAAAAGAGGTAATAACATGCTCCATGACAAGAATGCCCCCCATGATATCAACAAAGGGGTTTAAGCTTCTATTCAAGAACAAAGACTTTCCAACCAATTATAAAAAGATAATTGACATAACTACTCAGAGCCGCGTCAAAAAATGATTATTTAACCTAAAAGGTTTGAACATCAAAGCTAATTATAATAACAAAAAAACTAACAAACAATGACCAGAACCATCCATTAGTAACACTTATAAGTTCCATCATCAATCAAAGACTAAAATCAAATCAAGATGACTAATCGAGTAACAGTCCTACTCCTGCACATGCAAAGGCAGATCCTATGTGCAACAATCAATGTCATTAATAAAGTTGCACATCATTCATCCATAATTGGTAGATCCATATGTCAAATCAATTAAAATTCGACAACATGACCAATCTTAAAAAACATATTTCTTTTGTTTCCTTTCTCTTTATAACATATTTTTATATACATAATAAATATTATACAAAAGTTAAATACAAAGATGCAATAAACTGCACCACTATCCTTTTTAGTTGACAAAACTAATTCCTTAAAAATTTCTTGTTATATTAATTAAAAATTGAAATGAACTAACCCATCTAATAACGTTTCACAATATTATTTTCTTTTCTAGTTTTCACCACTAGTATCCGATCTATTGAACCGATTTTAGTATCATATCTATTGGACTGACTAATCTAATTTAGGATCAGTTTTGACATCAAGTAAATTTAGCTCCTCTCGATCATAATTACTATTGGTTTGTAACATTATTAACCATAATAAATTTGACAATAAATTAAACCAATCCTCTTAAATAATGTTTCATAATATTATTTATTAAAATTTTAATATGAATTAAAGCTAAAAGTTTACGTAATTATAAATATCAAAATATATTTAACACATATAATAATAATAATGATGTGAAACACACAAATAATCAATAAAATTAAAGTTAATGGTAGGTATCTACACATATTTAGCCCTTATAATAATGATGTGAAACACATAAATAATTAATAAATTTATTTTATTAAAAATATTATGTCTTCTAAATCTAATTATTTGTATTTTGCTAATAAAAAAAAAAAGAAAATAGACGATAGACTGAGTGTAACAAATTATGTTTATGTATTATGCTAAGTCATATTAAAAATTTTAAATTATTGATATGACATGACATATATATTTTTATTAGATTATTTATAATGATTTATATATTTAATATTATCTCTTTTCATTTTTTACACCACACATCATTATTTATCTTTTCCACCTAATAATTCAATAAACATTCAATTTTTATTCTTTACAGTTGTTTTGTTTAATAAAATTCAACACCTTACCCCACCACTTTTATTTTATATTCTTATTTTCTTTTATATTTTTGATATTGAAAAATCAATTTTAATACATCTCATTAACTCATAAAAAATAATTTACGCCAAAGTAAAAATTTAAACAGATTTATTATTTAAAACAAAATTTGAAAAGTAGGACCCACAAGAATCAGAGAAAAGCATGGAAACTGAAATGCTATCTTATCCTTCCCGGATAACAATATGACTTGAACTCAAACCCCGGCAATCCAAAAAAGCAAAAACAAAATGGCATTCTCATCTTCCTTGTGGTCTTCTCTCTTCATTCCAAATCCCAACAGAAATAACCGTTTCTCCACATTTTCTCCCGCCACTCCCAAACTCTCAACAACCACATTCGCCATCCCTCCCCTCTCAACCGCCACCGCCGCCGACGTCACCGGCGCAATCGACGGCACAACAATCGCCGTCGTAAGCGGAGGCTTCGTCGCCGGTCTCACCGCGCTACTCTCCCTAACAGACCCCGAGCGCCGGCGGCGCGAACAGGCGGAGGAAGTTGGCGGAGACGATAAGGAAGTTGTGAAGGAGTATTTTAATAATAATGGATTTCAACGGTGGAAGAAGATTTATGGAGATACTGATGATGTTAATAGAGTTCAGAGGGATATTAGGTTGGGGCATTCGAAGACGGTGGAGAATGCGCTGCAGATGCTGAAGGAGGAAGGTTCGCTTGAAGGTGTTTCTATTTGTGATGCTGGATGTGGGACTGGTTCTCTGTCGATTCCGTTGGCTAAGGAAGGGGCTGTTGTGTGTGCTAGTGATATTTCTGCTGCTATGGTCGCTGAAGCCGAGAAACAGGTTGCTTAATTTGTAGCTTTGAAATTCTCGATTTATGATTTGAGAAAGTTTTTAGCATGTTTGGTTTGGTTTTTGGAAGAGCCAAAAGCAATTCTAGAAATGTAGAATTGTTTATGAATGGTATTGAGGTGTTTGGTTTTTTTATAGTTGAATTGATTCTGCCTTATTGATTCTACTTGAAGTTAGAATTTGCCGCCTCTGAGTTTAAACGTGATTTTTACACTGGAATTTGTTGTTCAACTCACTTTTGCATTAATGTATTCAAACATAAATCAATTCTGTTAAATTCAATTTTGTTAAAATCAATTCTACCATATTTATTTTTTTTCAAAATCAATTTTGTCCACTGCCAATCCAAACACACACATAGTGTGCGTGGTTCTGCATTGACGAGAACTGATTCTAAGTGAATTGACTTTGTAGAGTTGATTTTGGTTAAAAGTCATTTGAATGTAAAATAATTTTTGTTTGGATACGTTTATTGTAAAAGTGATTCTAGCTGCACAGTTAGGACAATAATCATGTACCCGCTGGCTAGAGTTAGCATATGTTTGGATTTGGAGCAAACTGCTGCTGTGACACCTTGCCGTAGCCCAAAATCTTCATTTCTTAGCTTCATAATATTCGTGGTAAAAATGCTTTGGGACACGAGATTTTCTACTGCACCTACGATCCAAACACATGCTTAAACCCCGGTTATGAGCTCGAAAGGCAAAAGAGCTTAACATAAGAATAGGGCTGGGAACGGGATGGGGTGTTTTGAATTGTCTAACCAAAGTCAATTTCATTTGAAACTATGTTAATCAAAAGCATAATCAAAACACAAACTAGTATGTTAAGTGTGTTTTTTCACTCTGCAGGCTAAAGAACAACTTGCGTCATCTGTGATGCCAAAGTTTGTGGTGAGTGACTTAGAGAGTTTGGATGGATTGTACGATACAGTGGTGTGCCTCGATGTTATGATTCATTACCCTCAGAGTAAAGCGGATGGGATGATTGCTCATCTTGCTTCTTTGGCAGAAAAGCGATTGGTTCTGAGCTTTGCACCTAAGACATTTTATTATGATGCACTGAAGAGGGTTGGAGAGTTGTTCCCTGGGCCTTCCAAGGCAACCAGGGCATATCTTCATTCTGAAGCAGATGTTGAAAGGGCATTGCGCAAGGTTGGGTGGACGATAAAGAAGAGAGGCTTAATTGCTACTCAATTTTACTTTGCCAAGCTTATCGAGGCTGTTCCTATGTAGCAAGGCTAGAGGTTTCAGAGGTAAGTTTTGCATCATTAGAGGAAATTCCTAATGTATATTGTAAGCCATTTTTGTGTTTTTTTCTGTATGCTATATTATCCTATGATTCTCTGGATATGTATATTTAGTTTCGGAGAAAGAATTAAAATTTGAAACTAGATGTCAACTGATGCATCAATTTAATGTTATCTTGCTACTCACCTCGGGTGATGACTTTTCTTCCTTTTATTGTCCCTGCATGTCCTAAATTTTTTTTGGTGCTTTCACATTTCTGTAATATGCAGGACTAGAGAAGTATTATAACTAAAACCACTATAGTTTTCTAGTAAGCCGGACTTTGGGGAAAAAAGAATAGAGGATGATGCAAGCCGGATCAGGAATTGAAAGAATAAACATCAATTTCATAAGAACAAATGTATATGAATGAAGAGAAGTTTTCACCAAAATAAAACAATATGTGGCAAAAAAAAAAAACTAGTTTAAGGGAATAACTGATAACAATAAATTCAAGTGCCAAATTTAACAGTGATTGAAAGATTGATCCTTGTCCACAGATACTATATCTGATGCCCCTGAAGAATACTTCATTTTCTTCCGAATTCTTTTACAGCTTGTCAGCAATTTTTGTGATAGCATCTGTAAGCCTGCCGAGGGCTGAAACTAAGCTGTCTGTTTGCTGCTTCTGCTGGTCTCTGGCCAATTTGGTATTGATGTTCTGAGCTCCAAGATGGGCTTTCAATATGTTGCTATTCCTTCTTAGCACTTTGATGACATCTTCAGTAAAATCTGCGGCGTCTTCAGAATTATCTGGTGATGGTCTCTTTCTTTTGTACCCCTCATTGAACATAGCTTCTCTCTGATAACCTGAATCAATATTATTTCTAATGAGATTTCTAGAAAAAAAGGAAACAAATAGATGGTACAAAATATAACCAATAACACTGAAATGTGTGTTTGTTTCGAAAAACATCTTGTTTATGTTTCATTTATAATAACAAGACCGTCTCATATGGGTTGTCAATTGTGGATAGAGAAAGAAAAGCAGATTGTTAAATTTCCTATGCAATAGTGCCATGGCGCCAATATAACAGCTATTTGACAACATTGTGTACTAAATAGCATATAACATTTCACGGAACGAACAATAGCTAACTAACTGTTTATCCAAATTCCACTATACTATAGCGCTGCTATAGTGCCTATTTAAGAACATTTTTGTCTTTGAAGATTTATTACAAGACTATCTTTCATGTTTAGAGTTGTCAATAGAAAATAAATAAAGAAAGAATTGTTAAAATTCTGCCATACAATAACAATATAACACTAATATAACAACTATTTAACAACATTTTGAACTATATAGTGTATCGAGGTGTATCATGGAACACCACTGCACTATAAGTGGCGGTGGCTATTTAAGAACATTGCTCATGTTTACTTCATTTTTGTCTTTAAAGATTTGGACAAATAGGTGGTACCAAATAAAACCAATGCTATAGTGCCGTTATAGCGGGTATTTGACAACATTTTGCCGTTTGTCCAAATTCCGCTACACTATAGCAGCATAGTGCTGCTACAGTGGTTATTTAACAACATTGCTCGTGTTCACTTCATTTTTGTCTTTAATGATTTGAACATGGATAGGTGAAAATTACAATTAAAAAAAAAGAAATAGAATGAAAATTACAATTTAAAAAAAAAAAAGAAATAGAATGAAAACAACGGCTGTTCTGCAATTAAAAGTTCTCAAATCAAACAGTTCCCATGGAAATAGGGGAACATCTTGTTTATTTTTGTAGATACATAAAAAGGGGACAGTGTGATATAAAAATATGCTAACCAAACCTTACTGAAACCACTAAAATTGCATGATTTGTAATATCACAGGTCAAACTAAACAATTCAAACAGTTTAAAAGATCGAGATTAAGATTACCTGGATCGAAGCTCCCTTGGGGAAATGGCTGTTGCTGTCTCACTGCATATCAGTACAAAGCAACAAGAAAATAATCGATCAATAATGATAATCTTATATGATATGAGCATATTTAACCTTAGTACTGATAATGCACAACAAAGAAACCTACTGTAATATAAATTTATGAAACTTAAAATGAACATAAAGACATGTCGAGAAATTGTTACCTGCTGAACTAGGCAGTAGGATTGATGGAGGTGTCAATTTGAAACTCCCTGTAACGCTGGTTTTCTTAGGATTCGGTGTTTTGAATGGACTCATAACCATATTTCCGTTCGCGTTTGTTTCCATGATGTTTTCCTCCTCTGTGCTCCAACCCATTTTCTCACTATCAGCAATGGCCTCATCCTTCTCCTCTTCATTCTCATCCTCTTTATTACCCTGCTCTAATGCCAACACCGCTGCAGCAGCCGCACCTTCAACTTGATCGCCATTCTCCTCTCTCGGCGCCATTTTGACAAGCGACAGTGGAAAAGCAGCAGCAGTGCAAACTCCTCCATCCAGCACATTGTACACAACAGCATCAAAGAAACCCGGCAACTTATTCTCTTTCCTCACATCATTCCTCATTATCCAAAACGACTCAGCCTCGTCCTTCACATTCGTCTCCCATTTCTTGATCTTCCTGAAATCAGTCAGAAGATTCCCCCATCTCTTCCTACACTGAACAGCTCCTCTCTTGACACCATGCTGCTGACACAACGACGAAACCAAATCCCATTTCGGGTCGGTTTGAACCAGCCCCGACGTCGATGATCGGTATCTGCAAACTTGATCTCCATTCTCAATCACTTTCTTTGCCTCAATCAAAACAAGTGTCTCCTGTCTTGTCCATCTAGGATGTCTGGTGGCTTTGATTCTTTCACTGGTTTTCGGTTCAGCTTCTTCAGGTTGTTTTCCAGCTGGTGCAGTTGGAGACTCAGCACTACTACCTTCACAAGCTTTCTCTGAATTTGGCTCACACATCTCTGACATTCTCCCTAAACTTTGAGAAATGAGAATGAGATACTTTCATTCATTCATATACTCATATATAATAAAAAATAATCTGCTTTTTTCTTAAAGTGAATTAACTTCCAAACTAGGATGCAATGATTTTCGTGTAGGTAACTTATTTTCCACAAGTGATTATTTTCCAAATATTTTTACTCATTTACATAAGGTACCCTCTCCTTCCAACTAAGGAATTATTTCCAATATAGACCAATTTAGACCAAAAAACAGTGTTTAGTTTAAGTCAAATGACCCTCTTAAGGGTCATTTGAAAAAATTTACAGTTAAGAAAATTTACATTTTTATAGTATAAAGTATTAACCATACAAATAATTTTTTTAAAAACCATTTCTATCTATTTAACAACTTTCTTATTTTTCTTTTTTCTTTTAAATATATTTTTCCTAGAAAAGAAAAGAATCGGATTTTCAAGAATCAGTATAAGTAAAGTGATATCTTAAAACTTTTATTGATAGGATAATAGAACTTAAATTAGAACGATGCATATAGACATAGTGATCATGGTAGAGGATAAAAACGGTCTACTATAATAATAAATTGTCACAATTTTGGTAATATTGAAAGTAAAAGCATATCTCACTTAAAAGGCTAAAATTTTATAAAGAATCGTCATAAAAATGCCAATGATATTTCTCATTTTTTTCATTAAATTATGAATAAGAACATTGAATTAATAATAAAAGAATAGTATTCCTCTAGAAAAATAAATATCTTCACAAATATTTTTTTTTAAAATTATTTGATCTATATTTACTAGAAACATTGCACATTCTTCTTTAATCCATTGAATTGTGTACTCCTACATAAATTTGTTATAATTTATAATTTCTAATATTAAAATTTTTTGTTTTTTAATAGTTTAATGATTATAATAAGATTTATACAAACAAATCCACAAATGTTAAAAAACAATAAACAATAGTCATTTATAACTGTTACATATGATATTTGAATTTTATTTTTAATTATAAAGTCTAACTTTTATTATTGAAATAAAATATTTATAAAAAAATTGTTCTAAAATAAATGAATATTTTAATTTTCAACACAATATTACATTATTTTTTGATTGTATTAAGTCAAGATGAGTTATGAGTCAAGATTCATTATACTAGGTGTCAAACTTATGACACTCATATTTTTTAACAACTCTTTTAATAACTCTTTGTAAAATATATATTAAATAAATTTGATATAAAAAATTAATTGATACTAAGTGTCACGATCCTCTTTGAAAAGGTGTAAGACAGTCTATCGTATATAATCTCAAAAATTTTAAAATTAATTTATAATTAAATATACTTTTAAAAATATTTATCAATATTTATCAGATTAAATCATAATTATATAAATTTTTTAATTATTTTATTTTTGTTAATTTGTGACTAATCTATGCATGACTTTCAAAAACCAAAAACTTGATACGACTAGATGTCAAACTTATCACAGTTATATTTTTCAATAACTCTTTGTAAAATATATATTAAAAAATTTGATATGGTTAGATGTCAAACTTATCACAGTTATATTTTTCAATAACTCTTTGTAAAATATATATTAAATTGCAAGATATTATCAAATAGCTAAAGTCTATAAAATTATTTGACATTCTATCATCAACTTATTTTATTGATTAATAAATTATTTAAAATATATGTAAATATCAACTATTAGAACACATGACAACTATTTTGTTTGAAATTTTACATACATGATCATATCATGATAATATTAGATAATTTAAAAGGTGAATTAGTCTAATTTAATTTATACAAATAATTATTAAAGGTGTAAGTATGCTAAATTTTGTTGGAATTAATTTATATTTTAAGAATATTTAAGAATATTTTTTTATATCTTTGTTAAAGGGTATTTTAGTATTTTATTATACCTTAATTTTGTGTATAAATAACCTAGCAGTAGGTAGGTCATTGTAATTCATTGTAAATTCATTATTCTTTATTCTGTAGCCGTTATTAGATATATTTTTTTTGCCTTAAATTCTCTCCTTGTGCACCAACAATTTGGTATCAGAGTTCCGGTTCGAAATCCACGGGGAAACGGGAAACACGAGCGAACAGTGAGGTATTATTGAGAATCGTTTTTTCTGATTCTGTGGGATTTGAGAAACATTTTTAGTGAATTTTTGAGTGAACTGCACAAGGTTGAAGATGAACGGAAACGGCGATATAAATTCCAAGCTTCCAACGTTTGATGGCAAAAACTAGAATCGTTGGAATATCCAGATGTGTGTGCTGTTTGGTTCTCAAGATGTGTTAGATCTTGTCACCGATGGCTATGCTCTGTTAACAACAGACGCAACAGAGGCTCAGAATATTACGCAGAAGGCGCTAAGGAAGAAAGATCAGAAGACGTTGTTCTACATCCATCAATGTGTGGATACGAACGTGTTTAAGAAAATTGTTGACTCTGAAATAGCAAAGGTTGCGTGGGACACACTGGTCAGATGTTACGGTGGTGACACATCAGTGAAGAAGGTGAAGCTTCAGTCTCTCAGAGAGAAATATGAGAATCTCAATATGAAGGACAACGAGAAGGTTTATGAGTACATCTCTAGAGTGATTCTGATCACTAATGAGATGAAAGCTTGTGGAGAAACTCTTTCTAAACAAGTAATTATTGAGAAGATATTGAGATATTTAAGTTCTCAGTTTGATTACATTGTGGTAGCAATTGAACATTCCAAAGATCTGAGCACCATGAGAGTTGAAGAGATGCAAAGCAGTCTAGAGGCACATGAGTTGCGTATGACTGAGAGAACTTCTGAGAGAGAAGTAGAGCAACATGCCCTGAAAGTAACTTCTGGTAAGAAGTATCAGAAGCAGACTTGGTCAGAAGCCAGGAAGGAAACTAATGTTGGTCAAAGGCCAGAAGCTTCAAACTCTGATAGGAAGAAGAATGTCCAGAAAGAAAATGAGAAGTATGACAAGAAGAATGTCCAGTGTTACTGTTGCAAGAACTTTGGTCACTATTCCAAAGATTGCTGGTCGAATAAAGAAAGGAAGTCAGAAGAAGCAAATATAGCCAGAGGAGAGTCTGATGATGAACCTGTGCTATTGTTGGCTTCTGAACCTGATAATATGAATTCATCAGAATGGTGGTATATGGACACAGGGTGTTCAAACCATCTTACTAGAAACAAGAAATTGTTGGTTGATTTGACTCTTGGAAGAGTATAAAGATCAAATGTGCTGATGATAAATACCTCAACACAGAAGGTATGGAAAATGTCAGAATCATTCTAAACAATGGGAAAACAACAATGATCCAGAATGTATGGTATGTACCTGGAATGAAAAGCAATCTGATGAGTGTGAGATAACTGATTAAGAATGGTTTTTCGGTTACCATGAAGGACAATCTTCTGAAGTTGTATGACTGTAATCAGAAGCTGATTATGGAGTCAGAATAGGGAAGAAACAAAACATTCAAGGTGAATGTTAGAACTGCAGACTCTAAATTTCTTAGTGCAATAAGTGTTGTCAAGGAAAGTGAGTTGTGACACAGAAGATTTAGTCATCTGAATTTCAGAAGTTTGGGGCATCTGAAATCAAAGAAGCTGATACATGGAATTCCTACAATCAAGAATCCTGAGAAGTCATGCAAGGTGTGCATGGAAGGGAAGCAATCAAGATTACCATTTGCATCAGAAGTAGCTCCTAGAGCAAAGCATGCCTTAGGAATAGTGCATTATGATGTATGTGGTCTATTTCCAGTAGCATCAACTGGAGGGAATAAGTATTTTGTGTCATTTGTTGATGAGTTCACCAGAATGATATGGGTATCTCTCATAAAGTTCAAACATGAGGTATTTGCTGAATTCAAGAAGTTCAGACTGAAGGTTGAGAATCAGAGTGGTCGGACTCTGAAGATTCTTAGAACTGATGGTGGTGGTGAATATAACTCCACATAATTTAGAAAGTTTTGTGAGGAGAATGAAATTGAGCATGAGGTTACTGCTCCCTATACTCCTCAACACAATGGTCTTGCTGAAAGAAGAAACCATACTTTGCTTGATATGGTGAGAAGCATGTTGAAAGAGAAGAAGCTTCCTCATACTCTGGGGAGAAACTGTTGCCACTGCATGTTATGTGCTCAACAGATGTCCAACGAAGAAGCTGAAGGAAATAGTTCCTATTCAGAAGTGGATTGGAGATAAGCAAAGTGTTAATCATCTGAAGGTGTTTGGTTATGTATGTTACAAACATGTCCCAGAAGCCAGAAGACAGAAGCTGGATGATAGAAGTAAAGTAATGTTACTGGTGGGGTACTGTAGAGGTTGAAATGTTTAAGACTAAGCCATTGGATTGACTAGACTTATACAAATCAAAATAAAAATCGCCACCGCGCTTTATTGTTTCCAAAGGAATGGGAAAAGAGCGAATAACCCAAAAAGAAGGGGAAAGATTCAAGGTAAGGGGGTTGGTTATGCAAAGGGAAGGTATTAGCACCCTAAACATCTACGGTACTCCGCATGAACCTCTTTGTGAAATCTGTATATTTTGGCTATAAAAAATGTTGTATAAAAATGGATGGTGGAGGTGAGAAAAGAAATATATTTATTTTATAATTTTTGCACCCGCCGCGGTTGCGAACCTTTAGTGCCTACGTACCACCTTTTCATGCAATAAGGGATCAGGATATACGTAGTTCCTCTTTTAAAATTTAAAACACAAATGTGTTGGTTAATTTTATGAGATAAAACATCATTGTCACTGTCCATGTGGAAAACATACCTACTACCCATAATTATGAGAAAGGAGATTTTGCATCATCTCAAAGTGGAAGATATGGCCTGGATGTTAAAATCAACAATGCCTCACTCAACACCCAAGTGGAAAATATCTCTCTTCACTATATATTGTAGAAGTATAGTTGTTTGCATCACTACAAGGATTGACAGGAGTTCAATCTTTTGAGAAAAGTTTAAAGATAAAAGCCAAAGTGGAAAAATGGTTTGAAATGAGATTGATTGACTTTTAGTCTTCTCACAAAAAATGTCAAGGTATTATTAAGTTGATTGGAGTTTATTTATGAAAATGTTTTGAAAATGCATGGGCATAATTCCAACTTTATTATGAAAGTGGTTCAAGTTTGAAAACAAGAATTGTTTTCAAAAGGAGGAAGAAGATTTTTAAAATTAAAGAAGATGGGAGGAGAAGAAGGGACTATCCTAAAGCATAAGGTAAAAGCTATGGATAAGAACCATCTAACCAACAAGAAGCCAATACTTGACATTATGAGCCAAGATAGAATTCTCATTCCTTGAATTGAAACCAATTAAGCAAAAAAATACTATACCTCTTGAGATAACCAAACTTCAAGTGTATTAAGTCTTCACAAAAATTGGGCAGAGTAACAGCTGTATACGGGTGAATTCCAGATTACAAACAAAGGGTATAATCACAAAAACCTGCACACAAAAACAAACAAGCAACCCAATATCTTGAGGTAAACCTCAAGAACTCCAGACAAAATAATCAGATGAGATCACAAGGTCTCCAAGATAGGCCAAGGTTTCTAATCCTAAGCCCAAGAAAAAAAGTCCCATGCTCCATTATGCCAAGGATAGTAATCAAATAGTCCAAGTACCATTAAAGATTTTTATGGTTTATGTTGATTATTAAGTATCTTAAAAAAAGAAAAGAAAAGCTCAAGTGAGCAAAGTAAAAATGACAAGAAAGTAAATGCTCAAATGAGCAAAGATGAAAATGGCATGAAATGTAAATGCTAAAAGTAAATGGTACATAAAGCATAAAAACATATAAGTATAAAGTAAAATAAGTAAATAATTAGTGGTTAGTTGGATGACCATCTTGAAGCTTGTATTTGGAACTCATTAGAGGATTGGTATAACTAAAGTGTTGTACCCCAAAATTTTCCCTCTCACTTATCAAGAATTTGTTCACAAGATCTCCTTGGGCACAAGACTGCACTAGGGTTTGATCAGCTCAAGACACCTCCTTAGGCACTGATGACCAAAATTAGGGTTTGAGTTTGCACAAGGATTTTTGAACTATCAATGCTTCATATGACTTTCATGGAACATTATGGACCCCCAAGGTTACTAATGTCAAGTTTCAAGTCTTGGATCACATTTTTGCTCAGCCAATTGAGTAGTTGACCTAAAAATCAGTTGTATTGGGGAAAAAGTCAACCATGGCCAATTTACAGTCAAACTTCATAATTTTTGATCCACATCAACATTTTAAATCCATATGTATCATTTGATCAAGTTTGGACCATAATTCCTTAGGAAATTTGATCAAATCTCCAAAAGGGCAAAATGGTCAAAATTAGGGTTTTGACTGGGAAAGGGCAATTTCTGATTTTTGACCTAGAAAATGGTCAATTGGTTTAAGGCACGATCTCAAGAGTCAAATTGCATCATTTTGACCTAATGACATGATTCAAAATATTGCAAATCCATTGGATTGACAAATGAATTTTGCAGTCAACTGATCAAAAGTCAACTGTATACTGAAAAGTCAAACTTTGACTTTTTGGTCAAATTCAAGTGCCAAAAATCATAATTCATCAAAACATGTCAAAATATGAAACTTATTTATCAAGAAATAAAAAAGTCAAGATTTCATTTTTAAAAGTCAAAATTTCTACACTTAGAAATTTTTCTAAGTGTTGGAAATTTCATGTTTTTTCATAACTTTGAGCCAAACTTTCACCATGATGCAAGATGATTCAAAGGAAACTTCCAACATGAAAGTTGTAGATATCCATGAAATATACAACTTTTCTTCACACAACTTCTCCTAAAAGTGCTTGGATCTCAAGTTATAATTTTGTGAATACATGCTCATGAATTAAAAAAGACTTAGTGAAATTTTGCCCTAGTTAGGCAGATTTTTGACCTAACTTCATAGAAATATTTCACAAAGTTCCAAGGGGAATCTTAAAAAGAAATTCAAATATGAGTTGTAGAGCACATTGCAAGCTTTCCAAAATGTCCAAGAACTCCTTGAGATCATTTTTTAGTAGGGAGAATCGAAGAGATGAAGTTGGTGTTTTGTCACTTGAATTATAGGTCATTTTCATGATGAACACAAATGCAAATCAATATTAGGCTGCATAATCTTTGCTTTGCAGGCCTCAAACTTATTTGTCACACCATAATTAATGGATTACACAAACTTGTGAGCTATAATCCAAGTGGTTTAAGCTTTATCCAATTCACATTGCCATTTTGGAAAGAAAGTTAACAATACCATTCTTGTAAAGCAAGTTTTATGCATAAAGTCCACTCTTGAGCCTCTAACTTGTTCCCTCTGATCAAACTTCATCTACAAAGTCAGAAGCAAGTTTTTTTAAAGCATAACCATTCTATCTTAGCAAGTACACAAGGCATTGAAACTTGTTTTCTCAAGAAATCACATGTTTAGCTTAATGATGTAAATTCAAATTCTGATCAACAACAAGTCTCCAAACTTGTTGCTTATAAATAGAAGCACTATTTGTAAGCTAGGACACGAGTTTGAACACCCTAAAATACACCAAAACTCTCTCAAATCAGAAATTGTCCAAAAACTCTATTGTTGCACAGTTTCTGACCTTGAACCTCAAACTCACATTTCCCTCGTGCGTTTCTTGGCCTTTTAGTTTCTAAAGCTTCCTTTCATCAAGAGTAACTCATCCATGTACTTGTTTCACTTTTGTAACACCATTTTACCTGTCTTCCATAACCAAAAACGGAGCATCACAGTTGGACTTCTCCAGACCATTCCAGCCATTCTCAGCTCAAGCCAACCATTGCATTAGCTTTTTAGAGGTCTAAGGAAGCTAACCTGATCATCAGCACTGCCTGAAACAAGCTCAAATCCATTTCACGATTTTCAGTTTTGAGGTGTTTTTCTTGAACTTCTATCTCATTACTTAGGAATTGTTAAGCTTGCATTTGTGAAGATAAAATGTAGACCTCATTGCCGCAAAGTTGTACATATCCATAGTTTGCATTTACATGGCCTGAGCTTAGAGAATTTTAGAGTTGAAGTTTCTGAAATTTTTAGGGTTCAAATTAGGGCCAGAGAAATTCTCATTCATCTTTGACTTTTAGCTTTAGTTATTTACATGGTTAGATTCGTGAGGAAGAATGTAACAACTTTCATTTTGTCATCTTCCATTTTTGTTGAGAAATGAGGAAGTTACAGGTACACCGGCTGGAGGTTGAAGATGAATTCATCAGGACTTGATTTGCCTTACATATTTATTGTTTTGTTTATATAAACCGATGTATAGCCACCCCAGTGGTAAAGCGCGCGCCTGTTAACCTTAGGGACCTGGGTTCGAGCCCTAGTGGTACCCTTTTGCCCATTTTTTTTATATTTTCTGATTTTTTCTAACATTTTTGCGGGCGTTGGGCCCTTTGGGCATGGCTTTGTTTTTTTCGCTAGCTAACCCCTTGATTTAGTTGTGTACCCCTGGCCCAATTTCTTTTACTATTTTTTTTATTTTTACTATTTCTTCTAGAATATTTTTATTTATTTATTATTATTATTATTATTACTGTTATTCTCATTAAACATGAAAAATCCAAAAAAATATTTTATTTACTCTTATTCATTTTTTTTATAAAACAAAAAAATATTAAAAACATTTTCTTTTAACAAATTAATTTCTCTTTTAAATAATTAAATATTTAGACTTAGGTTTAATAATTATTTTATTTTCTTAATTAAAATTAATTTAGAATTTAGTTTTCTTTTAATTATTTAATCTTTACTTTTTATTATTATTTAACTTAAAACCCTTTTTTTTCTTCATAAAAACCCTAAAAAATCTTTTTAATTTAATTTCTTTTCTTAATTAGTTTAAGTCAATTTTATTTTAATTTTAACTAATCATTTTTAATTAGGTTTAGGCTAAACTCTTTTTTTATGAAAACCAAACAAAAATCATCTCTCTTACTTTATATTCTTGTATTTATATATTTATTCAATTATTTGTACAAATTCAATTTGGTTGTAATAGACTAATTAGAGTTTAATTTCTTGCAATCCCTATTTACAAATTGTATACTCCTTCCCTAAATGATGTAATAGCGTAGTAATTTTAATTCCCGCAATTTATCGCTTTATATACAAATGCTAGTAATTAGGGTTTGTATGGAAAGAATAAAATCAATCAAATAGAAAATCCTAATTAAGACAAATCAAAACATGAAAACAATACATTTGCACACAAGCACCTCTAGGGTTACTCCACTTGGTTGCCTTACAAAATGGCCATATTACGCATGTGAGGTATCTTAGCAAAAATAAGCAAATACAAGATCATAGTCCCTCAATGAAGCTATCTAAGTTTCCTTTCAAATGATCTTAGCCCCTCAAAAATAATGCTAAGATACCTTGCAACGTTGCTAATCATGGTTATACGATGACCCACACCCGCCCCGTTTACATCTAAAGATAGGGTTGCTTACCAAATCAATGGTAAGACAACAATGTCAAAAGAAAAGAAAAATGATCAAGAAAGACATTTGAGTAGGTAGATTGCTCCCAATTACTTGCTCCATTTCAAAACAAACATCCTTGCTATTTTCAAAACAAACACTTACACTTTCAAACATCTTACAAACTTGAAAACATTTTCAAAAGATCAACATCTTTGTATACATTCTTACGAACGAGAATCATTACAAATATTGCCTAAACAATGGCTTATTTACAAAATACTTTCAAAAACCACATAAAGCATAATTTCAAACAAAAGCAAGTGATCTAGAAAGTAACTAAGAGCCCATGGATAACCATGAATGAAAAGGGTGCTAATACCTTCCCTTTTCATAATCTACCCCCCCCCCCCCCCCCCCCGAACTCAAGAAATAATCTCAAAGGTTTTTCCTGTGCTTTTTCACCTTTCCTTTTGGATAAAAGAAAAGTCGGTGGTGACTCTTGCTAACCATAACATTTGCGATCAAACGCAAAACCCTCAAGTCAGTTCTCCCACCGTACCACAGAACTGGCGACTCTGCTGGGGAAGATTCTAAAAGTAGGGTTACCTTAGGGATAGATCATATTTATTTGCTTACATTGTTTGACTTGTATGATTTATATTATGGTTCTTTGTTTGTGTTTGAATCCTCTACTCAAATTTGGGATACATTATAGGTAAGTAGCAATACATTATGGAAACTGTGTGGGGTATACCGACATAGTCTAAGCAATAGCTACATTAGTGCGACATATTTGTGGGTACCGGTAGCCTTTGAGTTAATAAAAGAGAATATGGGGCCGCTGAGTGATGTCATGTGTAACGCCCGTAATTTAATTAACTATTTAATTAAATTATTTTTGGAATATTTATGAAGATGTGTTATGATTAATTAGATTTATTTTATTAAGTGGAGAAATAATATTAGAATTATAATATTATTTGGTGTGGACTTACTTTGAAGGAATAAAAGTAATAAGGGGGTGTATTAGTTTGGAGCCCAATAAGGAACAAATAAATAATAGGTTATTTTATTATTGTTAGAAAGAATAGAAGGAAGAAGCAGTAGAAGAATAAGGATTTAGAAGGAGAATGTGAAGCTGCTGGAAAAAGTGGAAAAACGACAAGAACGTGAATTCAACCGGAAATTATAGAGCGACCTTCAATCTAAGGTAAGGGTGGGGTTCTGACTTTATAATTGGGTTCATGATGATTGATATGTGGGGTTAGAGGTGATTGCTGTTTTGTTCTTGAATTGGATGTATATGATGATGTATGATGAAGATTTGATGAATTTTAGATGAATAATGATGTCATGATGTTGTTTGATCGATGTAGTATTATAGGATGAATATATGTGATGATTTATCATGATTATATTAAGTTTGTAGGGCTTAAACATGAATCATGTAGTAAGAGATAGGGAAGAAAATCGCAGAATTATGCAGTAAGAATCAGGATGTGTCGACCTCAAACTTGATGCGTCGATACATGAGGGCCTAGAGACTCAGTATGAGTCGACACGAAGAGGCTTGCATCGATACATGAAGGTTGAAAGACTCAGGATGAGTCGATCTGTGGGATGCATGTGTCGATACATGCTGTGTGTAAGACTCAGGATGAGTCGATCCATGAGAGGATGCGTCGACTCATGTTGTGCAGTTAGAGCAGTACGCATCGATCCAAGGGGTTTTGCGTCGACCTATAGTGCCTGATTTTTGGCAGATTCAATTTTAAAGTGCTGTAACTTGAGTTTTAGGATGCCGTTTGAGATGTCGTTTGAAGAGTTGAATAGCTAACGCGATGAACTTTATTCTAGAGGATTAAAATGAAGAATAAGAAGTGTAATCCTAATAGCCAATTTAGGATTTAGAATTAACTCCCATGTTGGTCGTTGCGTTGGTTTTGTACAGAATGGTGAAGATGAGATGCTTAGAGGCTGCTGTTCGAATTATGACAGTAGGATTAGTGACAGTAACGGTGTAAGATTACAAAATAACAGTATAGATTACTGTGGTATTAATGTACAACTGAGTTGTTAGTGAGAAGTTATTAATGATGTTGTGTTGATAATTTATAATAAATAAATAATGTTTGATGAATTATTATGATGATATGAGATGTTGATGAAGAGACGTTGAGATGCTTTTGACATGTTATTAATTTGAGATATTGTTAATTTAAGATGTTGTTAGTTTAAGATGTTGTTAATTTGGGTGTTGTTATTAAATCCATGATTGTGTCGCATACATTGCATTTTGAGATGGAGCTTATGCTCGTTGAGATGGCCTGTATTGGTGAATTTTGAGATGAAGGCTATGCCTTGTTGATGCCTCTATTAATTGGCAAATTTTTGAGATGGGAGTTCTGCTCCAATGGTATCACATGCATTTGCATAGTATTGAGTCACGTTATATGATTGCATAAGGAAGTGTATTTTGATGTTGATGAATGTGTATATGCATTGTAATTATTGTTGATTATGAGATGAGAAGTGATGATGTTATTGATCTAATTTAATATATTAATTATCATGCGTTTTATTATATTGTTAGATATCTCACCCCTTCTGTTTGAATGTTGCCCTTATGTTGGTAACATGCAGGTAATCGAGAGTGAAGGCTGTATACCTTCAATAATTCGAGTCGGTGTCATTACTCTGATATGTAACACTCGGGGGGATGAACGCTTGCTGTTTTTTATTGTTGATTTGTATCGTTTTGAAGTTGCTGTATTGATGATAAAATTGTTATTGAGAATTCCGCTGCGTAGATGTTGAGTTATTTAATTAAAGATGTTATGATGGTTCATCCGATGTTTTGAAAGTGTTATATATCCACGATGAATGCAATGAATTTTTGATAGAAGAATTTGTGACGTCCCGATTCGTTTGCATGATTGAATTTTATAACTCTGATTTATTTATATGATTTGTCGGGGTAGAATTGGAGTGTTACATCATGAAGCACTAATGAACTTTTAGAACCTTTACTTGACTAACTTGGCCTCTAGGATGTAGTGAGATGACCGACTTTGGTGCAGTCGGAAGTTGGTAGATACTCGATACTACACTCATTGAGGTTTGGTTTCTTGGAATATTTCGATCGCCATTAAAGAGGCTTGTGCTTAAACAATGACCAAGGAAACAAACCAGTGATATTGAGCTCCTTAGAACCTGGTTACTATTGCTAGGACAGGTTTAAGCCAACTAAACTTCAAGAGGGTACTTATCTATAAAACTCCATGCAAGCCTAAAAACTAAGGATTTATTTGTTTTGTTTGTATATGCATACTTGTACATAACATCATGAACATCATGAACATCATGTGCATTCACTAACAATTTCAAGGATTTTTGGATTCATCTTTGTTCTTGTTTTGTAGGATATGGATTCACTTCGCAGGAAAACTATTCAAGTAAACCTTGTAAGGATCCCTCCACAACTTAAGGATCTAGCTTCAAGGATTCCTGAAAACTCTCCATTCACCGAGAGACATGGTCGCCTACTCAACTTGGTTACCTCCAACGCGGATGAGGATATGATGAAGGTGCTTTTTCAGTTCTTTGATCCTTTACACCATTGCTTCACATTTCCCGATTATCAACTTGTGCCAACTTCAGAAGAATTCTCCCAACTCTTGAGGATTACCATTCTCAATCAACTACCTTTCAATGGTACGGAAAGAGACCCAAAGCCATAAGAGATTGCTCAAGCTCTACACTTGCACTCATCTGATATCACAACTCATTGAGAAACAAGGAGTGGTGTCAAAGGTTTCTTAGCAAAGTTCCTGTTTGAGAAAGCCCAAAGCTGTTGGAATTCCTTGGACTTGCAAGCCTTTTAGGAAATTCTGGATCTCCTCATCTATGGGATGTTTTTGTTTCCAAATCCTAACCAACTCATAGATATCAACGCCGTCAAAATCTTCATATCCCGCAACCCGGTACCTACATTGCTAGGAGATATCCTACACTATTTTCACACTCGCACAATGAGGAAAAGAGGTGTCCTTATATGTTGCACTCCTCTCTTGGCAAGATGGTTTATTTCACATCTTCCCCAATCTGTATTAAAAAATGAGCAAGGTTCAAGGTGGTCACAAAGGTTGATGACGCTCAAACATTCAGACATTCATTGGTGCTCGTGATCCAAAGAGAATGTTATCATTGTCGACCGTTGTGGAGAATTCCCTAATGTCCCTTTACTTGGCATTAGGGGAGGTATCACCTACAACCCATGTTTAGCCTTAAGACAGTTTGGTTAAGCCCGAAGGGATGGCCCGCACGAGATGCTAATTCAACGTTTGGTATTTGACTACGACAACGACGATCAAGGTCTTCTCCAGAGATTTATCCGAGCTTGGAGGATGTTAAACAAGATGGATAGAAATACTTTGGGGCACAAGAATTACACCCCTCTTGAGCCTTACCTCAAATGGGTATAAACTCGTGCTCAGAGCCTTATGATGCCTTACCCCTCCATTCTCCCGGTAATCATTGAGCCTGTCATGGAGGGAGATGTTCCATACACTATCCTACATCCTGATATGCCCATCTCTCTTGAAGACCTACAAAGGGATTGGATACAACTCAAGGGGGGGCGAGATACTTTCGAAGCCCAATTCTACGCAAGCGAGAAGAAGGTTTTAGAACTCACTAGGCTACTTCATGAGGAGAAGACTCTCAATGCCTACATCGCACCAAAGAGGATGCGTACTACCTTTCTATCTTAGAGTTTCTTGTATTTGTCTTGCCCAAGAAGGCATTGATGTAATTGAGCTTTAATCTATTAATATAACGTGTGTTTCATTTTTTTCTAAAACAAATTTGAATCTTAAAATCCTTGAAAACATTTGCATATGCATTTATCATTCATCATGACATAAGCAGGTCTTTTGAAACAAGTCTCCTCATCTCTCTACTGTTTATTTCAGTAAGATGGATCTCGAGCAAACAGTGAAAGACCTCCAAGCTCAGAATACACAGTTTCAACAATTGCTCTTGACCCTAGCCAAAGGACAAGAAGAGTTGAAGACTTTGCTAGCTGAGGAGAAGAAAAAGAAAACAAAGAAGGTAACCGAAGTCCTAAACATGGGAAGAATATTTCATGGGCAGACAAGAAGGACTTTAGAATTTGCAACGACATCCGGTGAAAGAGACAACCAAGATGGGAAAGGCAAGGAAACAATTGTCCCGTCAGAATCAGAAGAGGAAGAGGAAGAAGAAGACTATTCTGAAGAACAACACCCTCCAGCTAATGATAAGTATAAACATCTCGAAGAGCGGTTGAGTGCGATGGAAATCCAAAAGGTGCCTGGCTTGGACTTTGAGGAATTGGGGTTAGTGTCTGGGATTTTCATTCCTCCCAAATTCAAAGCACCCGTGTTCGCCAAGTATGACGGAGTCTCATGCCCTAAAATGCATCTCCGGTCATATGTAAGGAAAATCTAGCCCCATACCACTGACAAAGACTTATGGGTACACTTCTTCCAAGACAGCCTGTCTGGAACTCAACTTGACTGGTTTTACCAATTAGAAAGAGCTGACGTTCACAACTAGGAAGATCTTGCTGCAGCCTTATACAAACAATACCAATACAATGCTGATCTTGCGCCTACCCGTACTCAACTCCAGAGTATGGCCATGGTGTCCAATGAAGGTTTCAAGGACTATGCGCAAAAATGGAGAGACTTGGCTGGAAGAGTTCAACCCTCTCTATCTGAGAGGGAATTGGTAGACATGTTCTTGGGCACCTTGTCTGGTCCCTTCTTCAATCATTTAATCGGAAGTTCATCTGCAGGTTTTACTGAGCTAATATTGACGGGAGAAAGGGTAGAAGCTGGTATAAAGAGTGGAAAGATTCAGAAAGATACATCCTCCTCTGCTGCCATAAGGAAGCCATTTATCGGAAAGAAAGAAGTGGTTGTTGTTTACCCTCAGAGAAATCAAGATAGGGTCGAGCGCCGACCAATGGTGGGGGCTATGATGATTCCTAAACCAGCACCTGATCATCAAAGAAATAACCAACCAAGGATGGAAAGGCCAGTCAGAAAATTCACCAGAATTAACATGACCCCATCTCAGGTATTACTGCATCTACTAAGATCCAATTTGGTGACCTTGAAAGAAGATCCGAAAAAGCCCAACACAACATCTCCTCACTATCATCCCAATGCCCGTTGTGCATACCACTCTGAAAGTCCCAACCACGACACTAATAATTGTTGGGCTCTAAAGAACAATATACAAGATCTCATTGAAGCAAAAGAGATTGAATTCAATGCGCCTGAAAAGCCAAATGTCATTTCTTCCCCTATACCCAGACATGGCCATAATACCAATGCCATTGAAGAAGAAATGTTAGTTAATTCAGTTGATGAACTTATGACTCCACTTCTGACTATTAAAGTGAACTTGTTGAATGTCGGTGTTTTCCTGAGCTGTGATGAATTTTCCTATTTCTGTTTGTCCTCACCAACCAGCTGTCCTTTGTTGAAAGCAGGTGTTCAGTGCCTAATAGAACAAAGAAATTTTATTCGAGAAGACTTCCGTTCCACCTGTTCCTTTTGAAGATGTTTCTATCATTACCATTTCCGCCAATTTTTCCAGGGTCTCCACCAAAAGACCCATTAGAATTACATCAGTTCTGAAAGCAACTCCTTTAATAATTACAATGCCTGGACCAGTCCCATATTCGTCAGACAAAACCATACCATGGAATTATGGAGGGGATGTCTACTACCATGGTATCAAGCAGGACTGGCTAGTCTCCAAAGATTCAAGCTCCGAGAAAGTCAACTCCGACATCAGTAATATTGCAGGAACTAGCAAGATTACCCGAAGCGGAAGTATATTCTCTCCAGAAATTGCTCCCCCAAAAGCAGTTTCTGGACCCTTAATCATTCCTGCTGTTGCTCCCCCAAAAGCTGTTCCCAATCCTACAATAATCTCCAACAATACTCCAACTGACAAAGCTGTTACAACCCCTGTTATCATTCCTACCGACACTCCTGCTGCCAAATTAACCGAGACTCGAGGAAAAGGTGTTATGGTTGAGTCTATCAAGACGAAGAGACAATCATTGGCTATCCCTGAGACCTCCCGGAAAGAGATGGAGGAAATTTTGAACATCATAAAAAGAAGCGACTACGATGTAGTTAACCAACTGGGGAAAACCCCCTCTAAAATTTCCATGCTAGCATTACTACTATTTTCTGAGGCGCATGCAAAAGCCTTGGTAAAATTCCTGAAAACTGCCCATGTACCCCAAGAGACATCTTCCAATCAATTCCAAGACTGCGTAGCCAGCTTGACTACAGATAATGGTCTAGGTTTTTCGGATGCTGATTTAACACCGAGAGGAAGGAAGCATAATGAGGCATTGCATATCTCAGTTGAATGTAGGGGCACAACCTTGGCCTATGTTTTGGTGGACACTGGCTCATCTCTAAATGTATTTCCTAAAAAAGCTCTTGATAGGCTTGACTGTGAGGGATTGACATTGAAGCCAAGTAACATAGTAGTAAGGGCTTTTGACGGCTCGAAAAGGATGGTACATGGGGAGGTAGACATTCCCATAAAAGTTGGAACACAAACTTTTGATTCAACTTTTTATGTAATGGATATCCGGCCCTCATATTCCTGCTTGCTAGGCCGACCATGGATTCACAATGCTGGCGCTGTCACTTCTACGTTGCACCAAATGCTGAAATATCCGATTCAAGGGAAGATTATAACTGTTCATGGAGAAGAAGAATATATGATCAGCCATTTCAATTCCTTTAGATATGTGGAATTAGATTGTGAATTTATTGAAACTCCATTTCAACACTTTGAAGAGGTCCCGCAAGATATGGCGGTAACCAAGGTTGTTCCCAAGATTACAAGGCCTCCACTCCGGATGTCATCTCTGAAGGATGCCAAAGCAGTGGTAGAAGAAGGTGGGTGCACTATCTGGGGACAACTCTCAGATATCCCATATAAGTCTGACAAGTTTGGCCTAGGTTTCACTTCAAGTGCTCAGAAGGCTGTACGTCGCGCTCGCGCCAGAGGACCACCCCTAAAGATCAGCAACCGCGAGGTCAACACCGTAGAAGGAGATGAAGATAGTTGTGACTTGGAGGATTGGATATTCCTGACTGTCAGTGGAGGGCTCAACAACTGGGAGGCTAGAGATTTTGTCCCGATCACTTTTATCCCACAGTAATTTATCTTTACATTTTGTTGGATCTGTAATATTAAAACAATTCGGACTCTTAAAACCTTGTGTCTTACCTGAGGCACAATGGTCCATTTGTAAGGTTTATTATCTCATTTTCATATGACATCAATGAATCTTGGACGTTTTCGCATACAAACTTTTGTGCTCATTGTTTTTCTTTTTAAATTTTTATTTCTTTCAAGGATAGCTATACCCTTACACACACTCACACTCACAATGCAGGTATACATCCATTCGGGATCCCATGGGTAACGATACTGCTATGGCCTTTTGTGACTCTGAGAATCTAATCTACCAAGCCAAAGACGAAGGTGAGGAAGATTGTGAAGTACCAGGGGAACTTGCCAGAATACTACAACAAGAAGAGAGAACCATTCAGCCTCATGAGGAACTCGTGGATACAATCAACCTAGGTACTGAAGAAGACAAAAAAGAGGTCAAGGTGGGTGCCAATCTGGAACCCAGTATCAAGGAGCGTCTGATTCAGTTGTTACAAGATTATGTTGAAGTCTTTGCCTGGTCATATAAAGATATGCCAGGATTTGATGCAGATATTGTGGTACATCATCTTCCTACAGGAGAAGATTGTCCGCTAGTATAACAAAAGGTTCGTCGCATGAGGCCTGATATGTCAGAAAAGATTAAAGCAGAAGTCATGAAGCAATTCAACGCTGGATTCTTGGCTGTCACCTTTTATCCCCAATGGGTTACCAATGTTGTTCCCGTGCCCAAAAGGGACGGCAAAGTACGAATGTGTGTGGACTACAGAGATTTGAATAGGGCAATCCCTAAGGATGATTTTCCACTCCCCCACATTGATATTTTAGTCGACAATACGGCACAACACAAAGTGTTTTCCTTCATGGACGGTTTCTTAGGTTACAACCAAATCAAAATGGCGCCTGAGGACATGGAGAAAATAATGTTTGTCATGCAATGGGGCACTTTCTGCTATAAGGTGATGCAATTCGGACTGAAGAATGCTGGGGAAACTTATCAGTGTGCCATGGTAGCTCTATTTCACGACATGATACATCACGAAATAGAGGTATATGTGGACGACATGATAGCCAGATCTCAAACAGAAGAAAAGCATCTTGATCACTTACAAAAACTGTTTGAGATACTGAAGAGGTACAAGCTGAGGTTGAATCCAAACAAGTGCACACTTGGGGTACGGTCTGGTAAACTCCTAGGCTTTGTCGTCAGTAACAAAGGTATTGAGGTCGATCCTGCCAAAGTTAAAGCAATACAAGAGATGTCGGCTCCTCGTACTGAGAAGGAAGTCAGGATTCTTGGGGCATTTGAACTACATTTTCAGATTCATCTCTCACCTGACAGCTACTTGTGAACCAATCTTCAAATTGTTGAAGAAAGATCAAGTAGTCAAATGGAATAACGAGTGCCAAGTTGCTTTTGACAAAATCAAAGAATACTTACAAGAGCCTCTTGTGTTGATGCCACCTGTCGAGGGAAGACAATTGATCATGTATCTGACTGTTTTAGAAAACTCAATGGGGTGTGTATTAGGGCAACATGACGAGTCTGGCCGAAAAGAGCATGCTATTTATTACCTGAGCAAAAAGTTTACCGACTGTGAAACCAGATATTCACTACTCGAGAAAACTTGCTGCGCTCTGGCATGGGCTGCTCGCCGGCTAAGACAGTATATGCTGACTCATACTACTTTGTTGATATCTAAAATGGATCCGATAAAATACATCTTTGAGAAGCCTGCTCTTTCCAGGAGAATAGCAAGATGGCAGATGATCCTGTGGGAATATGACATACATTATACTACCCAGAAGGCTATAAAGGGCAATGTACTAGATGACACCTTGCTCACCAAGCTGTAGAAGACTATCAATCCATAAAGTTCGAATTTCCAGATGAAGACATCATGACGGTAAATAACTGAAGAATTCAGGCCATATGACGGACCTGAACAAGGATCCCGATGGACCCTAATCTTTGATGGGGCATCCAATGCACTTGGAAATGGTATTGGTGTTGTACTCATATCCCCGGAAGGGTGTCATACTCCCATTACCGCAAGACTCTTCTTCAATTGTACAAACAACATGGTGGAATACGAAGCGTGCATCTTTGGTCTCAAAGCTTCCATAGACTTGGGGATCAAATCTTTAGATGTATTTGGAGATTCAGCTTTGGTTATCAGTCAGATCAAAGGGGAATGGGACACCAAACACCCTAACCTTATCCCTTATAAAGAACATGTTTTGACATTGTTACCATATTTTGAGAAGATTACCTTCGAGCATTTCTCGTGAGAAGAAAATCAGCTAGCAGACGCTCTAGCCACAATTCCATCTATGTTTAAACTTAATTGGGATAACGAGGCTCCCCAGATCACCATCGAACGAATGGAGGAACCTGCGCACTGTCACGAGATTAATACTAAAGAAGTAGTGGACCAGCCTTGGTTTCACGAAGTCAAGAAGTATCTCGAGGCTCAAGAATATCCAGAAGGAGCTTCAATCAATGATAAGAAGTTCTTAAGGAGATTCTCTGCTAAATTCTTCCTTAGTAATGACATTCTGTACAAATGCAATCATGACTCTGTGTTACTTCGGTGCATAGATAAAGTTGAAGCTGAAAGGATCATGGCTGAATTGCATGAAGGCACTTTTGGAACCCATTCAAGTGGGCATACGATGTCAAAGAAAATCCTATGGGCAGGCTATTACTGGTCTACCATGGAAGCAGATTTCTATCAACACTCTCGAACTTGCCATAAGTGTCAGATTTATGTTGACAAGGTGCACGTACCTCCGGTTCCTCTGAATATCTTGACAGCTCCTTGGCCCTTTTCTATGTGGGGAATAGATATAATTGGGGAAATCAAGCCGACAACCTCTAATGGACACCGCTTCATCTTAGTGGCCATTGATTATTTTACAAAGTGGGTGGAGGCAACTTCCTTTGCTTCTGTTACCAAGAATGTTGTTGCTCGTTTCATCAAGAAAAATCTCATTTGCCGGTACGGTATCCTAGAAAGGATCATCACTGACAATGGTACAAATCTCAACAACACTATGATCACCGCCTTGTGCGAGCAATTCAATATCCAGCATCACAATTTATCCCCTTACCGGCCAAAGATGAATGGTGTTATCGAAGCTGCAAATAAGAACATTAAAAAGATCATACAGAAAATGACAGTCACATATAATGACTGGCATGAGATGCTACCATTTGCTCTCCACGGGTATCGTACCACAGCTCACACATCAACCGGGACAACACCCTATTCTTTGGTTTACGGCATGGAAGTCGTCTTGCCTATCGAGGTTCAGATCCCCTCTCTAAGAATCATGAAGGATGCAGGGATGAATGAAGAAGATTGGATTCAGACTCGGCTTGATTAACTAAACTTGATTGATGAGAAGAGACTTACTGCTGTTTGCCATGGTCAAATGTATCAAAAACAGATGATCAAGGCTTTCCACAAGAAGGTCAGACGCCAAGTGTATCAAGTTGGAGATCTGGTGATCAAACGCATCATACTTCCACAAGGTGATCCTAGGGGAAAATGGACTCCTACCTATGAAGGACCATTTGTAATCAAAAACATTTTCTCTGGTGGGGCAATGATCTTAACCACCATGGATGGCTACGACCTGCCGCATCCTGCGAATGCGGACATAGTCAAAAGATACTACGCATAAGAGACCCGCTAGGTTGACATACCTAGGCAAAACAAGGGCATCCCGGCCAAAAAGGTTCGGGCAAAAATTAGGGATAAAACAAAAAAAAATTGTACACCCAGCAAGTTGAGAACTCAAAAGGGCGACTTGGTAAAAAAAAGGGTATCCTGGTGGACTGAAAACCCGAAAGGGCGGTCCAGGAAAAAGTTAGGGAATTAAAGCATATGACTATGTCCCGTTGGATTACCTTACAGACAACCTATGGCCTCAACTAACAAACTCAGAGGTTCTGATCAATTCAATCATCTTCGGACGAGGCAACAAATAGACAAGATGCTCAGAGATACAAAGGCTATAGCACAATGGGAACCCCATGGGATTTTTACACATAGCTATCTTTTCTTTGTATCAAAATTTTCATTTTTTACGACAACATTCTCTTACTATAATGCTTGTCTCATTGTACAAATACTTACTCAAAGTCAATACAAAGATATTTCTTTGAATGTGCAAAACTATCTGTTTTTCTTTACTCTTGTGTTTTGTTTACAAAAACGTCCAGTGATTCATTGTTGAACATATGCATTTGAACATAATTATTATTTACAAATAAAAAAAGTAAAAGACAATTACTAATGGCTTTAAGAGGTAGGGAAATATATCTAAGCCATTTCCATAAATTCCCCATAATTTACAGTTTATTCCCAGCGGAACAAGCTTCCAATTATCAATCCCCAGTAGAAGTCGTTCAATTTCTCAAGATTTCACAAAAGGATTTTACAAGTAGTACATGGAATTTCCTTTACAATAGAGTTTATTTCTCTAAACAGAAATTCATCAACACTTAGACTTCACAACATGAATACTTATCCTCCATATCCTCAGTAGCAGTCAGAGATTTATTTTCCCCAATCCTACAACAATGTGGCAGATTAGCTCGCATACGCATACATCGCATCCATATATCATAAACATCGATAAAACGAATGCATTATATCATACATTTCATACAACATGACTTTTCATTTTAGCTAAAATTTTATCTTTTTGAGGATAAGATTAATCAAACAGCTACCATTAACAATATTCAAAGTCTTCAGATACAGTTCATATACACTCCAGACACAGATGCCATTCTGATACTCATTCAGATTCAGCTTTCAGATACAGTTCATATACGCCTCAGATACGGAGGCCATTCTGATACTCATTTAAGTGCAACTTTCAGATACAGTTCAGATACACTCCAGACACGGATGCCATTCTGATACTCATGCAAGTGCAACTTTCAGATACAATTCAGATACGCTCCAGACACGGATTCCATTCTAATACTCATTCAAGTGCAACGTTCAGATACAGTTCAGATACGCTTCAGACACGGATGCCATTCTGATACTCATTCAGATTAAACTCTCAGATATAGTTCAGATACGCTCCAGACACGGATGATATTCTGATAATCATCCCCTAGATACATTTCAGACACACTCCAGACACGGACGCCATTCTGATACTCATTCTTTAGGCTTACAAATTACAATACAAACAATCACTTTTGGATGGCATCTTTAAGCCCATCTCCTACAACTTTCTATCACCTCTCCAAATGGCATCTTTAAGCCTATTCCCTCAACCATCACATCACCGAGTGCAAATTTCTGGGCACTCTAGTGTCCAATCATCTTCCACCTTCGAGCCACGACTGGAAAAACACACCAATATAATTCTTCAGGCTTAAGAAGATTAAACAGGGGCAGCTGTTGTACCCTAAAATTTGCCCTCTCACTTATCAAAAATTTGCTCACAAGATCTCCTTGGGCACAAGACTGCACTAGGGTTTGATCAGCTCAAGACACCTCCTTAGGCACTGATGACCAAAATTAGGGTTTGAGTTTGCACAAATATTTTTGAACTATCAATGCTTCATATGACTTTCATGGACCCCTAAGATTACTCATGTCAAGTTTCAAGCCTTGGATCACATTTTTGCTCAGCCAATTGAGCAGTTGACCTAAAAATCAGTTGTATTAGGGAAAAAGTCAACCATGGCCAATTTACAGTCAAACTTCATAACTTTTTATCCACATCAACATTTTAAACCCATATGTATCATTTGATCAAGTTTGGACCATAATTCCTCAGGAAATTTGATCAAATCTCCAAAAGGGCAAAATTGTCAAAATTAGGGTTTTGACTGGGAAAGGGCAATTTCTGATTTTTGACCTAGAAAATGGTCAATTGGTTTAAGGAATGATCTCAAGAGTCCAATTGCATCATTTTAACCTAATGACATGATTCAAAACATTGCAAATCCATTAGATTGACAAATGAATTTTGCAGTCAACTGATCAAGAGTCAACTATATACTGAAAAGTCAAACTTTGACTTTTTGGCCAAATTCAAGTGCCAAAAATGATAATTCATCAAAACATGTAAAAATATGAAACTTATTCATCAAGAAATCAAAAAGTCAATATTTCATTTTGAAAAGTCAAAATTTCTAAACTTAGAAATTTTTCTAAGTGTTGGAAATTTCATGTTTTTTCATAACTTTGAGCCAAACTTTCACCATGATGCAAGACGATTCAAGGGAAACTTCCAACATGAAAGTTGTAGATCTCCATGAAATATACAACTTTTCTTCACACAGCTTCTCCTAAAAGTGCTTGGATCTCAAGTTATAATTTTGTGAATACATGCTCATGAACTAAAAAAGACTTAGTAAAATTTTGCCCTAGTTAGGCAGATTTTTGACCTAACTTCATAGAAAATTTTCACATACTTCCAAGGGGAATCTTCAAAAGAAATTCAAATATGAGTTGTAAATCACATTGAAAGCTTTCCAAAATGTCCAAGAACTCCTTGAGATCATTTTTGAGTAGGGAGAATCGAAGAGATGAAGTTGGTATTTTGTCACTTAAATTATAGGTCATTTTCATGATGAACACAAATGCAAATCAATGTTAGGCTGCATAATTTTTGCTTTGAAGGCCTCAAACTAGTTTGTCACTCCATAATTAATGGATTACATAAACTTTTGAGCTATAATCCAAGTGGTTTAAGCTTTATCCAATTCACATTGCCGTTTTGGGAAGAAAGTTAATAATACCATTCTTGTAAAGCAAGCTTTATGCATAAAGTCCACTCTTGAGCCTCTAACTTGTTCCCTATGATCACACTTCATCTACAAAGTCAGAAGCAGTGTGTTTAAAGCATAACCACTCTATCTTAGCAAGTACACAAGACATTGAAACTTGTTTTCTCAAGAAATCACATGTTTAGCTTAAGGATGCAAATTCAAATTCTGATCAACAACAAGTCTCCAAACTTGTTGCTTATAAATAGAAGCGCTATTTGTAAGCTAGGACACGAGTTTGAACACCCTAAAATACACCAAAACTCTCTCAAATCAGAAATTGCCCAAAAACTCCATTGTTGCACAGTTTCTGACCTTGAACCTCAAACTCACATTTCCCTCGTGCGTTTCTTGGCCTTTTAGTTTCTAAAGCTTCGTTGCATCGAGAGTAACTCATCCATGTACCTGTTTCACTTCTGTAACACCATTTTCCCTGTCTTCCATAACCAAAAACAGAGCATCACAGTTGGACTTCTCCATACCATTCCAGCCATCCTCAGCTCAAGCCAACCATTGCATTAGCTTCCTAGAGGTCCAAGGAAGCTAACCTGATCATCAACACTGCCTGAAACAAGCTCAAATCTATTTCACAATTTCCAGTTTTGAGGTATTTTTCTTGAACTTCTATCTCATTACTTAGGCATTGTTAGGCTTGCATTTGTGAAGATAAAATGTAGACCTCATTGCCACGAAGCTGTACATATCCATAGTTTGCATTTACATGGCCTGAGCTTAGAGAATTTTAGAGTTGAAGTTTCTGAAATTTTTAGGGTTCAAATTAGGGCCAGAGAAATTCTCATTTATCTTTGACTTTTAGCTTTAGTTATTTACATGGTTAGATTCGTGAGGAAGAATGCAACAACTTTCATTTTGTCATCTTCCATTTTTGTTGAGAAATGAGGAAGTTACAGGTACACCAGCTAGAGGTTGAAGATGAAGTCATCAGGAATTGATTTGCCTTACATATTTATTGTTTTATTTATATAAACGGGTGTATAGCCACCCCAGTGGTAAAGCGCGCGACTGTTAACCTTAGGGACCTGGGTTCGAGCCCCAGTGGTATCCTTTTGCCCTTTTTTTATTTATATTTTCTGATTTTTTCTAACATTTTTGCAAGCGCTGGGCCCTTTGGGCCTGGCTTTGTTTTTTTCGCTAGTTAACCCCCTGATTTACTTGTGTACCCCTGGCCCAATTTCTTTTACTGTTTTTTATATTTTTTATTATTTCTTCTTTAATATTTTTATTTATTTATTATTATTATTATTATTATTATTATTATTATTATTATTATTATTCTCATTAAACATGAAAAAATCCAAAAAAATATTTTATTTACTCTTATTCATTTTATTTTATTTTTATAAAACAAAAAAATATTAAAAACATTTTCTTTTAACAAATTAATTTCTCTTTTAAATAATTAAATATTTATACTTAGGTTTAATAATTATTTTATTTTCTTAATTAAAATTAATTTAGAATTTAGTTTTATTTTAATTATTTAACCTTTACTTTTTATTATTATTTAACTTAAAACCCTTTTTTTCTTCATAAAAACCCTAAAAAATATTTTTAATTTAATTTCTTTTCTTAATTAGTTTAAGTCAATTTTATTTTAATTTTAACTAATCATTTTTAAATTAGGTTTAGGCTAAACTCTTTCTTTATGAAAACCAAACAAAAATCATCTCTCTTTCTTTATATTCTTGTATTTATATATGTATTCAATTATTTGTACAAATTCAATTTGGTTGTAATAGACTAATTAGGGTTTAATTTCTTGCAATCCCTATTTACAAATTGTATACCCCCTCCCCTAAATGATGTAATAGCGTAGTAATTTTAATTCCCACAATTTATCGCTTTATATACAAATGATAGTAATTAGGGTTTGTATAGAAAGAATAAAATCAATCAAATAGAAAACCCTAATTAAGACAAATCAAAGCATGAAAACAATACATTTGCACACAAGCATCCCTAGGGTTACTCCACTTGGTTGCCTTACAAAATAGCCATATTACGCATGTGAGGTATCTTAGCAAAAACAAGCAAATACAAGATCATAACCCCTCGATGACGCTATCTAAGTTGCCTTTCAAATGATCTTAGTCCCTTAAAAATAATGCTAAGATACCTTGCAACGTTGCTAATCATGGTTATACGATGACCCACACCCGTCCCGTTTACATCCAAAGATAGGGTTGCTTACCAAATCAATGGTAAGACAACAATATCAAAAGAAAGAAAAATGAACAAGAAATACATTTGAGTAGGTAGATTGCTCCCAATTACTTGCTCCATTTCAAAACAAAATCCTTGCTATTTTTAAAACAAACACTTACACTTTCAAACATCTTACAAACTTGAAAACATTTTCAAAAGATCAACATATTTATATACATTCTTACAAACGAGAATCATTACAAAGATTACCTAAACAATAGCCTCTTTACAAAATACTTTCAAAAACCATATAAAGCACAATTTCAAACAAAAGCAAGTGATCTAGCAAGTAACTAAGAGCCCACAGATAACCATGGATGAAAAGGATGCTAATACCTTCCCTTTTCATAATCTACCCTCCGAACTCAAGAAATAATCTCAAAGGTCTTTCCTGTGCTTTTTCACCTTTCCTTTTGGATAAAAGAAAAGCCGGTGGCGACTCTTATTAACCGTAACATTTGCGATCAAACGCAAAACCGTCAAGTCAGTTCTCCCACCGTATCACACAAAGCCTCCACACAACAAGTTGCATTTGCTTTTTGTCATGTATATTATCTACTTGGAGTTCTCACAAGTGCCATTTAATGATCAACAATGTTTAAGTGATCCGCATTGACCAAAGGTGTTGTAGATAGATCCATTAGAGGATTGATAGAACCAAAGCCTCCACACAATGAATCTCAAGGTTATTGGATCAAAGAGATCAAATTAACATACTTGGGCTTGCAAACATAAGTTTGGGCCATGAATGATCATTTATTCAAATCAGGACAAAATTTAGCGCTATGTTAAGCAATTGTAAGTGGACTTATATAGAAGTCGCACCTATTTTGAGGCCGGTCAATAGCAATCTATGCACCATTTGTTCAAAGACATGATATAGAGATCATGCTCCAACAACATTTAGTGCAATAAAAAGGGGATGAGATGAAGAGGGATGGGAGAGACTATACAAACCACTTTTGAATTAAATTTAATCAAACTATTATTAAAATTATTCATCCATTTTTGTGGAGTTAAACTCAACACCATGGATCCAATGATGTTAATAAAGTTCATGATCCAAAATTTAACCCAAGATCAGCTAAAAAATAGTCACAAAATAATATTACATTTTAATATATATAAAAGGGTTTAAAAATAATGTTTAAAAATAGAAAATAAAGAGAAAAATATCAACTATGTTCAAATTAATCAAGAAATAAAAATGAAAATCAAACAAAAATGATTAAAAATCAACTATGTCCAAAAATGATTAAAAAATAAAAATGATCAAAAATAAAAATCAACTATGTCCAAAAATGATTAAAAAAAATATTAAAGTCAAACAAAAATAAAATAAGGTCACCAATATTTGTCACAATATCATTGGGTCACTCTATAATTTGTTCAGAATTTAAAAATGTATAAAAGTATTTTTAAACATTTAAAACAATTCAAATAAAGTGTAAATTTATAAAAAATACCAAAACAAAAAATTAAATTATGAAAAAATAAAAATCAGAAAGAGAATAATCAAAACATTTTTTCATAATTTTTTCAGATTTTTTGGACTTAAAATGAATTTTCTATGATTTTTTGAAATTAAAAACAATTAAAATATAAAAATCAGAAAAGAAAATAAAAGTAAAAATATGTGGACCATTGGATGAGAGTCAAAACACGTTAGTAATCAAATCCAAGGGATCTGGCACGCTGTGCATATCATGGTCATTAGTGAATAAAGTACATAATCAAATATAAATCAGATTTTCAAAAATAACAAGTGGCGTGCCATCATTGGTTGGAAGATGACACGTAGGTCATCTTCAACCTCCAACCAACGTGATTTGCAGGTCTCTCAAACTGTAAAATCAGAAGCTCAGACCTATACCGTTCGCTTCGTCTCTTCAAGACAAAGACAACCACACCCTCGTGCCAAATTTATATAAACTGTAGCTCAAGCAATTTGGAAGAAAAGTTTTGAAAAGGAATTTGAAATTTCATGGTTAAAACGTGTTTCCAGTAAAAGGTAAGTGTTGCGACTAGAACCAGGGAAATGAGAGCAACACAATGATATTAGAGTTTTGAAGAATTGATGAAGGAATACACCTATTGAAATTGAGTTGAAGAGCTCTGAAATTAGACTTCTATGGAGCAGTATAGGGCACGATTCTTGAATGTAATTATGTGGTTAGCTTCAGGGAAGATCAAGGAAGGTGAACTGATGGAAAAATTGGATTGAAAATGGCTTGAGAATGGATTTTGAAGTTATTGAATTCTGAGTTGTGGAACAAGTTTGGCAGGGTGATTCTGGCTATCCAAGCTTGAGAAAATGAATGGAAAATGACCCTCTATTTATAGGGAATCAAATGGAATGTTCAAGCATGTGAAATGATGAAGTTTGGAGGGAAATCATCTGAAGTTGCAAACAAGAAAAGTGTGACTTCAAACTTGATCAAAACTCATCCAAAATGCGCGTTTTGTTGTGCTAATCCATTCTGGAAGTTCACTAAACATGTTTAGAGGCAAAAACGCATGGAAAACTTGTGATTAGAATCCAAAACTAAGATTTCAAAATCTTACTTGTGAGGAAACTTCAGTTCCAAGTTACCAATTTCAAAATCATGGTATTCTCAGCTCAAGGGGCCTTGGGGCATGATTCTTGATGCTTTAGAAAGATGAGGTTACAATATTTGCAATTGAAAAAGAATGGAATCAAATGGATGCTTGAGCTGAAAGTTGTGTTGAGTCAAAGTTGGAGAAAAAGAGTTGACTTTCCATACTTAGAAATATTTCAAGTTCTTCTTCAAAAATGACCTATAATGTCTTGCATCCAAACATGGCCTTCCACTTCGAATTTGCTCTTGACCAAAAAAGATGGCATGAAGTAGATATCTTGAATGACATTTTGAAACTTGAACCATACAAAATCTCTAAAAATTGAGAGAGTTATGAATTGTTGAAGTTGGAAAAAAATCATGAAATGACCTATAATCTTTTGCATCCTTAAGGAAACTTTCAACCATTTTCTCACTTTGCACATAAAAGAAGGCATAAATTTCACACCTTCAATATAATTATGGAAAAATAATAGGTGATAAAAATTGACCAAGTTATGATAATTTGAAGTTACACATGGAAAATTGGGGATTCATCTGGAGGACTTGTAACCTTTATTCCTCATTAAGTCTCTTCCTAATGACAACTCCTTGAAAATTTTGAAGTGATTTGTTGATAACCCTTTGAAGAGAAAGATGTCTTTGGAATCACTCAAAAATACCAAGAGATGAGCAAGATATATTCCTTTGAAGTTCAATACCCTAGCTCCTTAGATCAAGAGAATGCTTTGAGGAACTTTGACAATTTTGAACAAACTTCTTGTACCAACACACATGATTTGTAAATAGAAGTTGTTGAGGATGATAATGAGAACTCATAGCCACAAAAACCACTTGCATATATTGAACATTGAGAGAAATATGCACTTGTGACCAAATGGAATAAAATCTTGTCCAACCATGACAACTTCTCCAATCAATCCCTTGTGTTTTTCAACCAAATTTGACAACCTTGAAATGTGATGAACCAAAACAACATCGCCATGCCAATTCTTACAAAAACAATCCAATGGTTAGGTTTAAACTTCTCAAGCTTTATTGACTAGGGCATGGAAATAAACTCATGAACCCATGGGGTAACTTGGTAAATCTCATTGCCTTTACCTACATGGATAACAAGCATGACAAACCAACATTGTATTTTATTTAGTTAAAATAAGAAATCAAGACAAAAACAATATTCATGATCATAAAAGAACATAAGTCAAGGTGCTTGGTGATTCCTCAAAAGGGAAAAGCTAAACATAGGGAGGGGAACCAAGAATCCTAGTGTGATATTGTTGTGAATGAATCAACATGGTATGATGAAGGGATCTTAGGGGAAAAGATTGGGGTACAACAGCTTCCCTTATTTAAGTTTCTTCTATCCGGAGATACGAAGGTTAAAAATCTTCGTGTCGACGTGATCGAAGATACTTAAATATAAAACAAACCCTATTTTTTGCTCTAAGATGCCATGCAAATGTTTATGATCATGAATGCACGTGGACAATTCCAAAGGGACGCAAATCACCACTGGGGATGTAAAAAAACAAAAAAACAAGGGAGCAACCCCACCAGGAAAATAAATCACTGGTGGATCAAAAGATCTGAATCAAAGAGGATGGTAGAATGGTCAAAGGATACACCAATTTCTACCTAAGGCGAAGCTACCGACGTTTACTGAAGGCAGATAGAAAGATAACAAACATCAACGTTCATTGTCGATGTCCTACCGACTTTCACTGAAGGTAGAGAGAAAAGAAATATCATAGCACCGCTGTTCACTGATGATGAACTACCAACGTTCACTGAGGGTAGCAAAAAGATAACAAACACCAACTTTCACTGATGGTGATCTACCAACTTTCACTGAAGGTAGAAAGAGAATATATCATAGCATCACCGTTCACTGATGATGAACTACCAACGTTCACTGAGGGTAGAAAAAAGATTACAAACATCGATGTTCACTGCCGATGTTCTACCAACTTTCACTGAAGGTAGAAAGAGAATATATCATAGCACCTCCGTTCACTGATGATGAACTACCAACGTTCACTGAGGGTAGCAAAAAGATAACAAACATCGACGTTCATTTCCGATGTCCTACCAACTTTCACTGAAGGTAGAAAGAGAATATATCATAGCATCACCGTTCACTGACGATGAACTACCAACATTCACTGAAGGTAGCAAAAAGATAACAATCATCAATGTTCACTGCCGATGACCTACCAACTTTCACTGAAGGTAGAAAGAGAAAATATCATAGCATCGCCGTTCACTAACGATGAACTACCAACATTCACTGAAGGTATAAAAAAGATAAAAATCATCAACGTTCACTGCCGATGACCTACCAACTTTCACTGAAGGTAGAAAGAGAAAATATCATAGCATCGTCGTTCACTGACGATGAACTACCAACGTTCACTAAAGGTAGCAAAAAGATAACAATCATCAATGTTCACTGCCGATGACCTACCAACATTTACTGAAGGTAGAAAGAGAAAATATCATAGCATCGCTGTTTACTGACGATTAACTACCAACGTTCACTGAAGGTAGCAAAAAGCTAACAAGTTTCCCCAGGATTCTGGCGTTTCACCTAGAACGGGTCTCAACTTCTTCTTTAACCAAGGCACTCCGCCTGGAAAAGATAATATATAAGCTATCTCAAATAAAGAGACTTCCACTTGCAAAGATTTCACAACGAGTTGTTTCTGTGATATTGAAAGTCTTGTCATCCGTTGGCATAATCTGACGAAAAACTGTGAACTATTCACTCATAGAGGAGATAGAAAAAAAAGTTACGTCGACTTTTACAGGGAAGCACAAGTTACTCAAATAAAGAGACCTGCTACTTGTTGTCATGGAGGATTGTAAAAAGAAATGACTTTCTGGGGAGAGAAATATGACTTCCTGGAGAAAGAAATATGACTTCCTGGAGGAAAGAAATATGACTTCCTGGAGAGATGCCACGATATTCCTGCTGAGGAGATAAAGTCTTCTCGTGAAAAATAAATGCACCAACGAAAACTTGAAGTTTTCAGAAATCCAAAGTAAATAATATTGTTGTGGAATCACAGATTCAAACCAGAAATAAACTAGAACGAAACGGTCAACCAAAATACATCCTTTAAGAAATAAACTCAAGAGGGAAAACCAAATCCATCCAAACCAGAAGCTGTACAGGAAGGCTAAAGCAAAAATCTTTCACTAGGGACAACTCAATGGGGAAATTGAAAGAATATATGCTTTCTGCTTAACGCCAACACTCTATTAAAGAGAGAAAAACGTAACTCTATAAAACAGGATGATATATCAACAAAAATATTAAAAAATGTCAATGAACAATGATTTGCCAATTTTGGCTATGCATGATGTATGTACGAATGTATGAGTGTTATCGTGCGTATGCTGACAAAACAGATATACAACATTGGGAATAACCAGGCAAAACCACCTCGGGCACTAACAACACTCGGCTAAACTTCATCCAAGATGATCATTCCAAGAAAAAGTAAATGCCAACTGAGGAAACAAAACCTACTGCTTGCTTTAGCTTTACTGGGGAGCGACATAATCCGGAAGTAAGCAAAACTAAGTTACAGAATAGTACAGATACAGGGATAGAACATCCTTCTTCAGGCTTCACCGGGGAAACAAGTGTTTTAAAAAGTAACATTCCTACTGGAGATTGCAAAACCAGTCTCAAGTAAAGCAGACTGACACCAAAACATCAAAACATTCACTGGGGAATTCAGGCCTACTTCATTGGGGAGGTTAACACCACACCCACAAAGGGAAAACCACAATACGTCCTTCACTTAGAGAAACCAAGGAACTGAGTTCTTCAAGAGTGCTTATGGTACCAACTTCTCTGGAAAAAGAACTTCTATTAGGCCAAACGAAAACTTCACTGGAGAAAATATGGATTGAAACTTCACATCATGAAAACTCAGAAGAGAGAAGAAATAAATCCAAACTTGGCCGAGGATACCAGAATCATAAACCCAATACAGCGAAAACATCCCGAGTAAACCTTCCCGAGGGGAACAAAAACTTCTCAAAACAACTGGAGTTTGTCCACTCCTGGGATCACCATTTTTGTTGTCATTGTTTCATCATAAATCTCAAAGTAAAAGCAGATTGTAAAATCTTTTTTTTGAAAAATCAATTTTGTTATTTAACTTTTTTGCTTTGAAAGTTATTATCAATAATAAATGGAGTCTTTGCAAGCTAAATAAAATAAGAAATACAAAGAATTGGGTAAAAGCTCAAATTTCATTAATAGAATGGTAGTCTGCGAATGGCGAGACTCCATAGATGATTACAAAGTTTGAAAAATGGTAATATATAATTAAAAAGATACATTGAGATACAATGACCACTATCCCCTCTAACAACTTTTGAAATCCTGAGCAGCAGCTTCTGTTGAAGTATGGTGAGGATCCGAGAAGATTGTTGCTTCAACGATCAAGTCTTGTCTGACGTAGTTACTTGCCAAGAAAGTCCCTAACTTTTGCCTAAGCTGCCCTTGCGGGTTTTCAACTTAGTGGGAAATTTATTCTGTTTAGGTCTCTGATTTTTGCCTAGATCGCCCTTTTGGGTTTTTGGCCTACCGAGACGCTCCTTTTTTGCCTAAGCCGCCCTTTCAGGTTTTCAACTTAGCAAGTTGTTCTTTTATTTCTTTAGGCGAAGTATTTCTTGACTGCCTCAGCATTCATGGGACGTGGGAACTCCTCGCCATCCATAGTTTCAAGAATTAATGCACCGCCAGAGAAGGCTTTCTTGACAACATATGGGCCTTCAAAATTGGGACTCCACTTGCCCCTAGAATCAGCGTTGAAAGACGTGATCTTCCTGAGCACAAGGTCTCCTTATCTGAATTCACGAGGTTTGACCTTTCTATCAAAAGCTTTCTTCATTATTTTCTGATATAACAGTCCATAACATAAAGTTGTCATCCTCTTCTCCTCAATCAAATTCAATTGGTCAAACTTGTTCTAGACCCATTCAGCCTCTGTCAATTTGGTTTCCATTATCACACGCAATGAGGGAATCTCAACCTCGACAGGGAGTACAACTTCCATTCCATACACCAGGGAGAACGGGGTTGCTCCTGGTGAAGTGAGGACATATGTTCGATATCTATGTAGAGCAAAAGGGAGCATTTCATGCCAATCCTTATAAGTAACAACCATTCTCTGGATAATTCTCTTGATATTCTTATTAGCAGCTTCGACGACCCCATTCATCTTTGGCCTGTATGGAGATGAATTGTGATGGAGAATCTTGAATTCTTCACAAAGTTTTGTCATCATCTTGTTGTTCAAATTCGAGCCATTATTAGTGATGATTCTGCTCGGCACACCATACCGACATATAAGGTTATTCTTAATGAAGCACACAACCACCCGCTTAGTAACATTGGCATATGAAGCAACCTCCACCCACTTGGTGAAGTAATCAATTGCTACCAAGATAAAATGGTGTCCGTTCGAAGCTTTGGGTTCTATCATCCCAATCATGTCAATACCCTACATAGAGAAAGGCCACAGGGAGGAAATCACATTGAGAAGTGTCGGAGGCACATGGACCTTGTCTGCATAAATCTGGCATTTATGGCACTTCTTTGCAAATTTATAACAGTCGGGCTCCATTGTCAGCCAACAGTAACCTTCCCTTAGCATCTTTTTAGCCATCGAATGTCCATTGGCATGAGTGCCAAATGAACCTTCATGAATCTCATGCATCAACATGTCTACTTCGTGTCTATCCATGCATCTGAGCAAGACCATGTCATAATTTCTCTTGTACAACACATTTTCACTGAGGAAGAAACTTCCTGCCAATCTTCTCAATGTCTTTCTATCTTTCTTCGATGCACCAATTGGGTATTCCTGAGTCTGAAGAAAATGCTTGATATCATAATACCAAGGTTTTTCATCTGCTACCTCCTCTGCTGTAAACACATGAGCGGGCCTATCCAGTCGTCAAACCATAATTAGGGGTATATCATTCCAAGTATTCACTTGGTACATAGAAGCCAGAGTTTCCAGAGCATCCGCCATTTGATGTTCCTCTTTAGGAATGTGCTGGAATTCAACTTTATTGAAGAAGGGTAATAATATTCTAGCATAATCTTTGTAAGGGATCAAGTCGACGAGTATCCCATTCTCCTTTAATCTAATTTATTACCAAAGCTGAATCACCATACACATCTAGAATTTTAATTTTGAGATCAATAGCTTCTTCGAGACCCATGATGCAAGCCTCGTATTCAGCCATATTATTAGTACAGTCAAATGTTAACCTTGCAGTAACGGAATGTGAGATCCATGAGGAGTGACAATCACAACACCAATTCCTTTACCATAAGCATTCACAGCTCCATCAAATATCATAGTCCAACGATATTCAGGGTCAGGACCTTCTTCAGGCAATGGTTCATCACAATATTTCACTTTCAGGAACATCACATCCTCATCGGGGAATTCATATTCTACAGACTGGTGATCCTCCACTGGTTGGTGAGCAAGATAATCTGCCAACTCACTGCTTTTAATAGCTTTTTGAGTGTGGTATTCAATATCATATTCAGATAACAACATCTGCCAGCGGGCAATTCTCCCAGTAAGAGCAGGCTTTTCAAAAATGTACTTGATTGGATCCATTTTGGAGATCAACCAAGTAGTGTGATTCAACATATACTGCCGCAAACGCTTTGCCGCCCAGGCCAGAGCACAACATGTTTTTTCCAGCATGGAATACCGCGACTCACAATCAGTGAATTTTTTACTGAGATAATAAATGGAGAACTCCTTCTTCCCTGTTTCATCCTGTTGTCCTAGAATACATCCCATGGATTTATCTAACACTGTCAGATACATAATCAACGGTCTTCCTTCTACATGAGGGAGCAAGATAGGAGGTTCAAGCATATATTCTTTAATACTTTCAAATGCCCTTTGGCAATCATCCGTCCATACACAAACTTGATCTTTCTTTAATAACTTAAAGATCGGTTCACATGTTGCAGTCATGTGGGAGATGAATCTGGAAATATAATTCAAACGCCCGAGGAAACCTCTGACTTGCTTTTCAGTTCTTAGTGCTGGAATCTCTTGAATCGCCTTGACTTTATCAGGGTCAATTTTAATTCCTTTCTGGCTAACAATGAAACCCAACAATATCCCTGATCGGACACCGAAGGTACACTTATTTGGATTCAAGCGAAGATGATACTTCCTCAAATGCTGAAACAACTTCAACAAATCTTCTACATGCCCTTCTTCATTCTGGGATTTGGCAATCATATCATCAACATATATTTCGATTTCCTTGTGCATCAGATCATGGAATAAGGTTGTCATAGCCCTCTGGTACGTTGCACCAGCGTTCTTCAATCCGAAGGGCATCACTCTGTAACAGAATGTTCCCCAGGGTGTGATAAACGTTGTTTTTTCCATGTCCTCTGGAGCCATTCTTATTTAATTATACCCGAAAAATACGTCCATGAACGAGAATACCTTAAATTTTATTGTGCTATCCACTAACATATCAATGTGTGGCAATGGAAAATCATCTTTTGGACTAGCTTTATTTAGATCTCTGTAATCTACGCACATGCAGACCTTTCCATCTTTTTTCGGTACTGGGATAATATTGGCAATCCATTGAGGATACACTGGCGTCACAAGAAAACCAGCATTAATCTGCTTTAGAACCTCCTCTTTGATTTTTACTGCCATATCTGGGTGAGTTCTTTTCAACTTTTGTTTAATTAGCGGACACTCTAGCTTCAACGGTAAATGGGGCTCTACAATATCTGTATCTAGACCAGACATATCTTGATAAGACCAAGCAAAAATATCCACATACTTTTTCAATAGCTCAATCAACCTGCTCTTCACATCAGGATGCAACAATGCTCCAATCTTGACTTCCTTCGGATCTTCTTCTGAACCCAAATTGATCACTTCCAATGGCTCTTTATATGGCTGAATGGTATTTCCCTCGTGCTCAAGAAACCATGAGATCTCTTTTGGAATCTCATCATAATCTTCTTCTTCAGCCCCATACACAGGGCATTCAAAGTTGGGAGAGGGTGCACGGTCATTGTATTCAACGGATTTTTTAATTAATCTGCACATATGAATTGTGATCGCATTTAGAAACTGACACATATAACAAGTGATCATGCAGATTGAATTTCAGTTATTATTTATTTTGAAAGGTTCTTTTTCTGATTACCATTTTCCAAGAAAAAACAGAAAATAAAGACATAATTTGGGAAATAAAGACAACTTTTATTATTGATTTTAAAAGTCACAGCAAACAGATAAGCCCTGCAACATTAATACTTCCACCTTGGGCAGAGTGAAAGCTTTTTCAAAAAGATTAACAAATCAAATTACTTTGAAACATGTATGCAAGAGGGAACATCAATGGTGATCCAGTTCTGAACCCTAACTCTATGCGTCACATAATTCGGAATTTCCTGCTCTGCTTCATCTTCCACAATGGCGTTAATCTGGGAAACAGTCGAATGAAGATAACCCCCGCTATAGAAAATGTCTTGATACTTGCCTGCAGCAGACTTTGGCTTCACGCCCTTACCTTTGTCATTCTTCGAAGAGAACCCCAAGCCAATTCTGTTCTTGTTCACAGGTGGATCCACAATTCGTCCCCGAACTTCATTATGACCATTACGCACAACCTGCTGCGCGTCCTTCAGTGAAACCATGGAATTCTCATTTCCTCTTATGTTGTCAATGGATAAGGCTTGGAATTGGGTTCCAACAGCAGCTTCATCCGCCTCTACAATGCTGAAAGAGGACAAATGAGATATCAACAATGCCTGCTCCCCATTTATGATCACTACTTTCCCTTCACGTACAAACTTCAGCTTCTGGTGTAAAGTTGAAGTGACAGCCCCTGTCACGGCCGTCCTAGCAAACAACTATAAGCGGGAACAATGTCCATGACCTGGAAAGTTATCTGAAATAAATGTGGTCCTATATGAATAGGCAAGTCCACTTCACCAATAACAGATTTCCTTGACCCATCAAATGCTTTCACGATGATGCCACTTGGGCGCATAGGCGTTCCTTGATATTTCAAATTCATAAGTGTACTCCTCGATATAACATTCAACGTGGATCCATTATCAATCAGCACATTGGATAGTGAATCATTCTTGCAGTTTATAGAGATGTGGAGGGCCAAGTTGTGATTCCTTCCTTCATCTGGTAATTCATCATCACAGAAAATCAAGTTATTACATGAAGTAATGTTTCTTATTACGCTGCTAAATTGGTCTATTGGCATATCACTCTCCACAAAAGCTTGGTCCAGTACCCTCATCAAGAATTCTCTGTGAGCAGAGGAGTTCATCAATAAAGCTAAGATATATATTTTTGAAGGAGTCTGCAGTAGCTGATCTATAATTCTGTAGTCGCCCATCTTAATTATCTTCAAAATATCATCCCCTTATTTCTCTAACGTAGCTCCACTAGTCTCACCCGTAGCCTTCTTAGGTTCATCACTCTCATCAATTTTCTTTCCAGCACCAACATCTCTTCGAACAACTGGTGCAAACACACGACTGCTGTGGGTCACCCTGCTATTTTCATCTATATTTCCAACATCAGGCATTGGCTGTATGGGAACTTCCATTCCATCCTCTAAGATTGTAGCGTTGTATTTGTAAGGCACAACCTTATCTGACTTGTAGGGGATAGGACCCGACAAACTAATCACCAATGGGGTAACAACTGGCTTTCTATGATACTCAACTTCAAAATGGGCGGGTGCACTGAAACAAGGCACAATTACGTTTACCCCTTCTTCAACATAATCAGTCATTAATAAGTCATTTCTGGAAAAAAAAAATCTTTGTCTGAAGAGAAATACTCATCTGCGAAAGCATACTCTTCATCTGACCCTTCTTCAGTCAAACAAACCTCAACCATATCAACTTCATGGTAATCATCCCTCTGACTTGTGACCTTGATAGTTCCATTGTCTAACAACAACTGAACACCCTTCTTCATGATTGAACATCCTCGGGGGTCTCGACAGCAAACTCGGCAAGATCCATATTGGTGTTCCACCTGATCAGCCATATGGAAGAAGGTAGCATGCAACTGTACGAGGTCCTCATTCATATACTCTACATCAAAAGTTCTGAATTCTCCAGGACATCCAGAAACCATATTCACTTCCTCTTCATACTCTGCCCTAGGCCTGATTATATGGATTAGGCCCTCATTCATCATCTCCTGTAAATCAGCCTTTATCTTATCGCAACCCTGTATGTCTGTACTGCAAATAGCATAATCGGCATGGTCATGCATATAGTAGCTAAATTAATAGAGGTCTGCATGCATTTTCACCAAATCTCCTCTAACCAGATTAATATCAAAAATCCGGAAGTCGCATGGACAACCGGCTACCATATTCACAACATTTACTCCCCCAAGCTTGGGTAGAGGATTATCTTTCACATTAGATCCCACGTCGTTGAAAGATAGAACACCAGACTTCACTAATTTATGTACCTCAGTCTTCAAAGGGTAACAATTCTCAACATTATGCCCTGGTGCTCCCTGATGAAAAGTACATGTTTGGTCTTCCTTGTAATACCAAGGCAACGGTGATGGTACGGTGGGAGGTGGTCGGGTCTGAACCAACTTCTTCTGAATCAATGCCGGTAGTAACTCTGTATAGCTCATGGGAATAAGGTCATAACTCTCCCTTCTTTGATTATACCCTTGATTCCCCTTTTGGGACGGTTTTTGATAAGCAACGGTAGTTGGAGCGACATTCATAACAGAAGTAACTAAGGCGACTTGCTGATGACACTGATAATTCCTTCTAGGAGTGTTTACCATCCTATCTTGTATAACATAATTTGCATCTCCTTCTTTCTTCTTAGTAAACCCATAAGATGGCTTCTTCGCACCTCCAGATCCTTCACTCTTTGTTAAACGACCTTCTCTTACAACCTCTTCTAAGCGGATACCCATTCCTACCATTTCAGTAAAGTCACTTGGCGCACTTACTACCATCCTCTCGTAGTAGAAAGCACCCAGCGTCTTCAAGAAAATCTTAGTCATCTCCTTCTCTTCCATGGGAGGAATCACCTGGGCGGCTACCTTACACCATCTCTGCGCATATTCTTTGAACGATTCCCTGTCTTTCTGAACCATGGCCCTGAGTTGATCACGGCCAGGTGCCATGTCCATGTTGTACTTGTATTGTTTGATGAATGCTTCTCCCAAATCATTAAAAGTATGGATATTGGCATTGTCGAAACTCATATACCACTTCAGCACAACACCGGTCAAACTATCCTAAAAAAGTGAATCAGTAGACGCCGATCATCAGTATGGGTAGACATTCTCCTTACTTACATCACCAGATGAGCACGAGGGCAAGTGTTGCCCTTATACTTCTCAAACTCCGGGACTTTAAACTTAGCAGGTATCTTAACATTCGCGACCAAGCATAACTCATTCACATTCTGCCCAAATAGCTCTTTTCCCCTGAGGGCCTTCATCTCTCTTTGCATCTTGTCAAACTGCTCTTGAAAATCATCCATTCTGTCATAAAGACCCAAGTCTTCACTCGGTGGAGGGAAAGGACGACACACATCATCATTAACAAATAGAACCATATTCACCGAAGGAGGTGTAGGAGGAACGTGCACCACAGGAGGTGCAGGAGTAACAATAGTCTGAACAACTGGAGTATCTTGAGGACCAAGATTGAAACCTTCAGGTGCAAAATTCTCTGGCATTCCCCATGGATAACCTTGGGGCATGCGATTCTGAATAACAACTGGAGTAGCAGATATGAGAACAGTCGGAGCTTCAGTAGTTTCCCTTGTTGGTTGAGGTTGAACACTCGGTGGCTGATTCTGAGCAGCCACCAGAGCTTCCATCAGAGTAGTCAGATTGGCCATGTCGTCCTTCAAAGCAGAAACTTCCTCGCGCAGCTCGCGATTCTCTTGTTCTAAGTTGTCCATCTTCCTTCTGAAATTAGCCCGAGTGTTATAGTGATGAGTCAACTTGCTGAACAAAGTAAAGAATCTTGGTAAAACACATGGATATGCATAACAAATGCAAGAAATACGTGAAATATGATGCATGGTGTGCAATGCACATGATTATTTTTACTTTGTTATTTAATATTTCAAGGGATTTATATATTTATAGACACGTTGCAAATATCAGAGTAATAACACGTTTAAAATACTGGAAATTTTATTATAATATCTTCAAAATGGATTACAAGTTTCAATGATCCCAAGTATAAGATGAAAATAAAATCTGAAACCCTGAGAAATGGAATTGATGGAGATCACTCTATACACTGACGCTTCCCTGTGAGCCTGGCAATTTGAGCCTTCAACCTCTGGTTTTCTTCTGCACATCTGGTGGCAACCTCCTTCCAATCATCTGAATCAGGAAGTGAGTTATCAGCACCTGATTGAGGCTTAGGAGAAAATAATCCCCCTTGCCTCTCCATAGACTCTACCGCTCGACTCTCAAGGATCTCAATCAAGTCGTCTTTCTCCTTCAGGTATGCTTTATAATGAACTCTCTAAAGTTTGGAACTTGTTCTTCCAAGCATCCTTTTCCTGTTGCATCCTAACCAAAGCAAGTTGCAGCTCTTCTAGATCATCTAATAAGGGAGGAGTGGTCTTCATAAATAGATCAGGCATGGGTGTCTCCCGGTTATACGGAATCTTTAACTGAATAGCTCTCGATCGGAACCACTAAAGATATGGCTCCAAAGAAACAGCATCCCTAGGTCCCAAATCCTTTCTACTATTCTTATGAATGTGACGCTAGGCCTTCGCAATCTGCTCCCTAGCTTCCCTATGGTCTTCTCCTTCCTTCAGAAACTACTCAAATGAATATTATTAGGTTTATCCCTCATCGGATAACCGACCTGTCGTCGTGCAAGAATAGGGTTATAATTAATTCCTCCATTTGTACCAAGAAGAGGTACATTGGGGAAACTACCACAACTGTCAATAATCTCTATATCCTGGTAAGCTCGATGATACCAATCAATATCCGAGTGAGTAAGTGCCATGATCTTAGGAGCCCAACGGGGTTCCTTCTTGACATCCCAAAAAGCATCAAACTGAGGCATATGAGAGATAAACCACCGGTACAACAGAGGCGTGCAACAGATAATCATCCCCTATGATAAGAATTCCGAAGATGAATAGAGTAATAAGCATCACCCAACAATGTAGGAATTAGGTTTCCAATCATGAAGATTCTGATAGCATTAATGTCAACAAACTTGTCCATATTAGGAAATAAAAATAACCCGTAAGCAAGTAGAGCAAAGATGACCTCAAAAGCAACTGTACTCTTCATTCTGGAAAGGTAACGAGCTTTCTCCAATAAGAACTGAGCTGGTAATCCTCTAATTCCTCCTTTAGTAGTCATATGGGCTTCCACCTCAGATTTCTCCAGATGAATCAAAGCAGCAATCTCATGTGGTTTTGGCTCACCCTCCAAACCAGTAAAAGGAACATGATCGGTAACAGGTAAATCCAATAGATAAGAATACTCCTACAGTGTGGGCATCAAATGATAGTCAGTAAAAGTAAAGAAATGGTACATCGGATCATAGAATTGGACCAAGGTCGAGAGAATACCCTCCTTCATCTTCAGCTTTATGAGAGGAATAATGGATCCATACTTCTTCCGAAAGTCTGCAGAACAATCGATCTCGAGAATTAGACTGATCAACTCATTTGTCTTGGGATCCTTGAAACTGTATTTCCCAGTCTTTCTCTTTCCAGAATACATGGTTAGAAAGTACCTGAGATATTCACAAATGGTCAACCTTTAAATCCCTTGAAATATGGTTTCTTCAAAAGATGCTTATGAGTGCATGGATGCATGATGCAACAATCACACACAAGATCACACATATAGGGTTCATAGGTTCAACGTCACGAGCATGAGGTTGAAGGTACTACCCATAAGGTGTTGGTCTTAAAGTTATCACCTGCCGAACAAGGTTCTAGAGGTTCCCAGAGTCTACATCCTTCCTTCGGATATTACCAACTTCCCGATTAACTCGGTAATTAGTAATATTCTCAAGAAAGACTCGTCCGAGCGTAGTATCGCATGACAACTACTTCCGAATTACCCCGTCATAGCTTCCGCACTACACCTAAAAGGCCAAGATGGGTTTGGTATTCTATGGTACTCAGTTTTAGCAGGCTCACAGGTAAAAAGCAGTACGTCTTCTCGATTACTCGGTAAACAACACTACAGTCAAAGGGGCCTCCACTGAGCGGGGGATCTCATGCCTCCTTTTTTGGGTTTACTCCCTCAAAGTTAACATGACTATACCGCCCGTCCTATCTTAAAGTTTTCCCAAGTCTGGGTATAGGACTTATGAGTAATCGCCAAGCACCCTGAAAACCACGAAAATCCAGACAAACATATATACAACATATAATACAAAAAATAGTAATAACACATATAGATATAAAAAATTATAGGCTTAACCCACTTAGGGATGGACCAACAAGAGGTCAAATTGTCCACAGTGAAGTCGCCATTTTTCTGTAGCGGTAGAAATGTTTAAGACTAAGCCATTGGATTGACTAAACTTATACAAATCAAAATAAAAATTGCCACCGCGCTTTATTGTTTCCAAAGGAATGGGAAAAGAGCGAATAACCCAAAAAGAAGGGGAAATATTTAAGGTAAGGGGTTTGGTTATGCAAAGGGAAGGTATTAACACCCTAAACATCTACGGTACTCTGCAGGAACCTCTTTGTGAAATCTGTATATTTTGGCTATGAAAAATGTTGTATAAAAACAGATGGTGGAGGTGAGAAAAGAAATATAATTATTTTATAATATTTGCACCCGCCGCGGTTGTGAACCTTTAGTGCCTACGTACCATCTTTTCGTGTAATAGGGGATCAGGGTACACATAGTTCCTCTTTTAAAAATTTAAAACACAAATGTGTTGGTTAATTTTATGAGATAAAACATCATTGTCACTGTCCGTGTGGAAAACATACCTACTACCCACAATTATGAGAAAGGAGAATTTGAATCATCTCAAAGTGGAGGATATGGCCTGGATCTTAAAATCAACAATGCCTCACTCAACACCCAAGTGGAAAATATCTCTCTTCACTACATATTGTAGAAGTATAGTTGTTTGCATCACTACAAGGATTGACAAGAGTTAAATCTTTTGAGAAAAGTTTAAAGATAAAAGTCAAAGTGGTAAAATGGTTTGAAATGAGATTGATTGACTTTTAGTCTTCTCACAAAAAATGTCAAGGTATTATTAAGTTGATTGGAGTTTATTTATGAAAATGTTTTGAAAATTCATGGACATAAGTCCAAGTTTATTATGAAAGTGGTTCAAGTTTAAAAACAAGAAGAGTTTTCAAAAGGAGGAAGAAGATTTTTAAAATTAAAGAAGATGGGAGGAGAAGAAGGGACTATCCTAAAGCATAAGGTAAGAGCTAGGGATAAGAACCATCTAACCAACAAGAAGTCAATACTTGACATTATGAGCCAAGATAGAATTCTCATTCCTTGGATTGAAACCAATCAAGAAAAAAAATACTAGACTTCTTGTGAGAACAAAACTTCAAGTGTATTAAGTCTTCACAAAAATTGGGCAGAGTAACGGCTGTATACGGGTGAATTCCAGATTACAAACAAAGGGTGTAATCACAAAAACCTACACACAAAAACAAACAAGCAACCCAATGTCTTGAGGTAAACCTCAAGAACTCCAGACAAAATAATCAGATGAGATCACAAGGTCTCCAAGATAGGCCAAGGTTTATAATCCTAAGCCCAAGAAAAAAGTCCCATGCTCCATAATGCCAAGGATAGTAACCAAATTGTCCAAGTGCCATTAAATATTTTTATGGTTTATGTTGATTATTAAGTATCTTAAAAAAAGAAAAGAAAAGCTCAAGTGAGCAAAGTAAAAATGACAAGAAAGTAAATGCTCAAATGAGAAAAGATGAAAATGGCATGAAATGTAACTGCTAAAAGTAAATGGTACATAAAGCATAAAAACATAAAAGCATAAAGTAAAACAAGTAAATAATTAGTGATTAGTTGGATGACCATCTTGAAGCTTGCATTTGGAACTCATTAGAGGATTGGTAGAACCAAAGCCTCCACACAACAAGTTGCATTTGCTTTTTGTCAAGTATATCATCCATTTGGAGTTCTCATAAGTGTCATTTAATGACCAGCGATGTTTAAGTGATCCACGTTGACCAAAGGTGTTGTAGATCCATTAGAGGATTGGTAGAACCAAAGCCTCCATACAATGAATCTCAAGGTTATTGGATCAAAGAGATCAAATTAACATACTTGAGCTTGAAAACATAAGTTTGGGCCACAAATGATCATTTATTCGAATCGGGACAAAATTTAGCGCTATGTTAAGCAATCGTAAGTGGACTTATATAGAAGTCACACCTATTTTGAGGCCAGTCAATAGCAATCTATGCACCATTTATTCTGAGACATGATATAGAGATCATGCTCCAACAACATTTAATGCAATGAGAAGGGGATGAGACGAAGAGGGATGAGAGAGAATATACAAACCACTTTTGAATTAAATTTAATCAAACTATCATTAAAATCATTCATCCATTTTTGTGGAGTTAAACTCAACACCATGGATCCAATGAAGTTAATAAATTTCATGATCCAAAATTTAACCCAAGATCAGCCAGAAAATAGTCACAAAATAATATTACATTTTAATATATACAAAAGGGTTTAAAAATAATGTTTACAAATAGAAAATAAAGAGAAAAATATCAACTATGTTCAAATTAATCAAGAAATAAAAAGTAAGACCATAGAAAAATCAGAAAAAGGCTCAAATAATTTTACAAATTTTTTGGTAATTTTTTAAAGTCAGAAACTATTTTTAAAGTTAAAAGAAATGGGTAAAATAAAACAAAAATGATAAAAAAAAATAGTAAAGTCAGAAACAAAAATAAAATAAGGTCACCAATATTTTTCACAATATCATTGGATCACTCCATACTTTTTTCAGAATTTAAAAATGTATAAAAGTATTTTTAAACATTTAAAACAATTCAAATAAAGTGTAAATTTATAAAAAATACCAAAACACAAAATTAAAATGTGAAAAATTAAAAATCAGAAAGAGAATAATCAAAATATTTTTTCATAATTTTTTTAGATTTTTTGGACTTAAAATGAATTTTTGAAATTTAAAACAATTAAAATATAAAAATCAGAAAAGAAAATAAAAGTAAAAATATGTGGATCATTGGATGAGAGTCAAAACACGTTAGTAATCAAATCCAAGGGATCTGGCGCGCTGTGCATATCATGGTCATTAGTGAATAAAGTACAGAATCAAATATAAATTAGATTTTCAAAAATAACAAGTGGCGTGCCATCATTAGTTGGAAGATGGCACATAGGTCATCTTCAACCTCCAGCCAACGTGATTTGCAGGTCTCTCAAACTGTAAAATCAGAAGCTCAGACCTATGCCGTTCGCTTCGTCTCTTCAAGACGAAGACAACCACACCCTCGCACCAAATTTATATAAACTGTAGCTCAAGCAATTTGGAAGGAAAGTTTTGAAAAGGGATTTGAAATTTCATGGTCAAAACATGTTTCCAGTAAAAGGTAAGTGTTGAGACTAGAACCAGGGCAATGGGAGCAACACAATGATATCAGAGTTTTGAAGAATTGATGAAGGAATCTACCTATTGAAGTTGAGTTGCAGAGCTCTGAAACTGGACTTCTATGGAGCAGTATAGGGCACGATTCTTGAATGTAATTATGTGGTTAGTTTCAGGGAAGATCAAGGAAGGTGAATTGATGGAAAAATTGGATTGAAAAAGGCTTGAGAATGGATTTTGAAGTTACTGAATTCTGAGTTGTGGAATAAGTTTGGCAGGGTTATTCTGGCTATCCAAGCTTAAGAAAATGAATGGGGAATGACCCTCTATTTATAGAGAATCAAATGGAATGTTCAAGCGTGTGAAATGATGAAGTTTGGGGGGAAATAGTGCGAAGTTGCAAACAAGAAAAGTGTGACTTCAAACTTGATCAAAACTCATCCAAAACGCGCGTTTTGTTGTGCTAATCCATTCTAGAAGTTCACTAAACATGTTTAGAGGAAAAAACGCATGGAAAACTTGTGATTAGAAGCCAAAACAAATATTTCAAAATCTGACTTGTGAGGAAACTTCAGTTCCAAGTCACCAATTTCAAAATCATGGTATTCTCAGCTCAAGGGGCCTTAAGGCATGATTCTTGATGCTTTAGAAAGATGAGGTTACAAGCTTTGCAATGGAAAAATAATGGAATCAAATGGATGCTTGAGATGAAAGTTGTGTTGAGTCAAAGTTGGAGAAAAAGAGTTGACTTTCCATACTTAGAATTATTTCAAGTTCTTCTTTAAAACTGACCTATAATGTCTTGCATCCAAACATGGCCTTCCACTTGGAATTTCCTCTTGACCAAAAAGATGGAATGAAGTAGATCTTTTAAATGACATTTTGAAACTTGAACCATTAAAAATCTCCAAGAATTGAGAGAGTTATGAATTATTGATGTTGGCAAAAAATCATGAAATGACCTATAATCTTTTGCATTCTTAAGGAAACTTCCATCCATTTTCTCACTTTGCACATAAAATAAGGCATAAATTTCACACCTTCAAGATCATTATGGAAAAAGAATGGGCTCAAGGTGATAAAAATTGACCAAGTTATGATCATTTGAAGTCATACATGGAAAATTGGGGATTCATCTTGAGGACTTGTAATCTTTCTTCCTTATTAAGTCTCTTCCTCATGACAACTCCTTGAAACTTTTAAAGTGATTTGTTGATAACCATTTGAAGAGAAAGATGTCTTTGGAATAACTCAAAAATACCAAGAGATGAGAAAGATATATTCCTTTGAAGTTCAAAACTCTAGCTCCTTAGATCAAGAGAATGCTTTGAGGAACTTTGACAATTTTGAACAAACTTCTTGTACCAACACACATGATTTGTAAATAGAAGTTGTTTAGGATGATAATGAGAAATCATAGCCATCAAAACTACTTCCATATCTTGAATATTGAGAGAAATATGCACTTGTGACCAAATGGAATAAAATCTTGTCCAACCATGACAACTTCTCCAATCAATCCCTTGTGCTTTTCAACCAAATTTGATAACCTTGAAATGTGATGAACCAAAACAACCTTGCCATTCCAATTCTTCCAAAACCAATCCAATGGTGAGGTTTGAACTTCTCAAGCTTTATTGACTAGGGCATGGAAATAAACTCATAAACCCATGGGGTAACTTGTTAAATCACATTGCCTTTACCTACATGGATAATAAGCAAGACAAACTAACATTGTATTTTATTTAGTTAAAAGAAGAAATCAAGACAAAAACAATATTCATGATCACAAAAGAAAATAAGTCAAGGTGCTTGGTTATTCCTCAAAATGGCAAAGCTAATCATAGGGAGGGGAACCAAGAATCCTAGTGTGATCTTGTTGTGAATGAATCAACATGGTATGGTGAAGGGATCTTAGGGGGGAAAATTGGGGTACAACAGGTACCACAATACATGTTCGTATAAACTTTATTGTCCAGAAACTAACAAAGTTGAGTTCAGTAGAGACGTCATTGTAAAAGAATCAGAAGTCTGGAATTAGGAAAGGTCTCGTCCTGACTCTGATGAGGAGAACTCCTGAAGAAACGTCAGAAACACATGTTTCTGAAGACTCTGACTCTGAAGAAGATTCAGAAGGTGAAGATGATTCTGACTCTGATGGTGATTCAGACTCTGGGAATTTTCCAGACTCTGAAGACAGTCAAGGTTTTGGAGAAAGTAAAATTTCTGAAGCAAGAGCTTCTGAAGGGGAAAGTTCTGGTGTCCGAGGTTCTGAAGTTCAAATTCAGAGGCAACAAAGAGCCAGAAGCATCTCAAGAAGATTTGCAGAGTTTGACATGTTACAAGACACTGAAGTAGACTCCGAAGAAGAAGTTATTCAGTGTGCAATGTTAGTAGACTCTGAACCCCTGATTACCGAAGAGGCACTTAAGCAGCAAGTCTGGTTGCAAACCATGAAAGAAGAACTTGATGCTATAGAGAGAAACAAGACTTGGAAGCTGACAGAACTTCCAAAAGACAAGAAAGTCACCAATGTTAGATGGGTTTTTCAGTAGAAGATAAAGCCAGATGGATCAATTGGCAAACACAAAGCAAGATTAGTAGCAAGAGGCTTTCTCCAGAAGCTTGGGCTGAATTACTCTGAACTGTTTGCACTTGTAGCGAGACATGAAACAATCATACTACTGATTGCAATAGCTGCTAACAGGAATTGGCCTTTGATGCATTTATATGTAAAATCTGCATTTCTGAATGGTCCATTACAAGAAGAGGTATACGTGTCACAACCTCTTGGATTTTAGAAAAAGAATCAGGAAGGGATGTTGTTCAAATTACACAAAGCCTTGTATGGATTGAAGCGAGTGCCCAGAGCCTGGAATCTGAAGATTGATTCATTTTTCAAGGGACAAGGGTTTCAGAAGTGTGAGATGGAGTATGGTGTTTATGTTCAGCATACTTCTGAAGGTAATGTTAATGACATATTGCTCACAGGAAGTTCTGAATAAGAGATAGCTGAGTTCAAGAAGGTTCTGATGAATGAGTTTGAGATGGCAGATCTTGAGAAAATGAGTTTCTTTCTAGGGGTGGAGTTTATGTACTTTGAGAAAGGAATCATTTTTCATCAGATGAAGTATGAACTTGAGCTTCTGAAGAGATTTGAGCCAGAGAACTGCAAAGTCGCTATCATACCTGCTAATACAAATCAGAAGTTGGAATATGATTCTGATGGAGAGGATGTGGATGCTACAACCTTTAAACAGTTGGTTGGTTCTCTGAGGTATTTGTGTAATACCAGACTTAATATTTGTTATGCAGTTAGAATGGTTAGCAGACTTATGAGTAAATCAAAGTGGTCTCATTACCAAGCTGCTGTCAGGATTCTGAGGTATGTGAAGGAAACTCTGAAGTATGGAGTATTATTTCCTTCTGGAAGAAAGATCGAATCAGAACTTCTGAGTTATTCAGACTCTGATTGGTGTGGAGACAGAGTTGACAGAAGAAGTACTTCTGGGTACTTATTCAAGTTTCAGAGAGGTTCTATTTCTTGGTGTTTCAAGAAGCAACATGTTGTTGCACTGTTAACATGTGAAGCTGAATATATTGCAGGAGCTATGAATGCATGCCAAGCTGTGTGGATCCTGAACTTGCTGCAAGATCTGAAGATTGAGGTAGACAAACCTCTGAAGCTGGTGATTGATAACAAGTCTGCAATCAATCTTGCCAAGAACCCAGTGCTGCATGGGAGAAGCAAGCATATTGAGATCAAGTATCACATTCTGAGGAATCAGGTTCATAGTAGAATATTAGAAGTTATGCATTGTAGCACCCAAAAGCAGCTGACAGATATTCTGACAGAGGCTATCAAGACTGATCAATTTCTTCGTTTGAGGGATGAAATTAGTGTTGTCAGTTTTGTGTAAATATAAATTAAGAGATGATGTTAGAATTAATTTATATTTTAGGAATATCTGGGAATATCTTTTTATATTTTTGTTAGAGGGTATTTTAGTATTTTATTATATCCTAATTTTGTGTATAAATAGCCTAGCAATAGATAGGTCATTGTAATTCATTATTTCTTATTTTGTAACCGTCATTAAATATATTCCTTTTACTTTTCATCTCTCATTATGCACCAACAAACTTAACACCGAGTGTCAATTAGGCATGAAAAAAATAAAAACTTAGTTAAGCATTACTGGCTCTGAAACAGCAAAAAATTGTTGTTTCTGTGAGTGGATGCGAGCCGAGAAAACTAGTTTTTTTTTGTTGAAAGCGGAAGTGGATGGTCAATTATGGTCAATTATGTGGATGGTCAATTACGAAATGTGTTTGAAGGTGAAGGCGAAGCTAATACAAGAAGGAGAAGACATGGTAATACTTAAAAATAATTATTATTATTGATTTTATGTTAAAAGCCCTTTTTTATTTATATCATATTCAATTATTATTTATTATAAAATTATATATTTTTAATTATATATTACAAGCTTGGATTGGGCCTCACTAGTAGTTGGGCCAAGGGCAGGCCTAGTCCAGAACATGAGCCCCCCAAGTCGTTGCTCCTGGTAAAGCAGTTATGACTTGATTCAAGTTCGCCCCTTCACGAGACTCGCTGCACGACACATGGTTTTTCTGCCGTGGATGGGAGACGTCGCCTGGTTCGTGATTTGCTTTGTGCAGCGGTCGAAGAGTCTTCGAGGAGTACTCGCGGGGAGAGGATGATACACTAGTCAGACACGTGGTGTGGCTCTTGGAAACCATAATGGCGGTCTAAGGAGTAGGGGCCATCATTATCTATGCGAGTAGGTGTCGAGGATAAAGGCGGTTTGTGATTCCCCGACGCGACGTTTCACATTCCACGTCATCTCTATAAATAGGGCTTCAGGGCCGATAACTTGTTTTCACATTTTCATGCTCTCATATTTTCTCTTCCGTCAACACCACGCGTTTTCCTAGTGTCACTGAGACCGCTGCACCGTCCTCCGTGTATTTACCTCCACAACCGTCGCTGCTCACTTTTCTTCCAAGTAAGTGTTCTTTTTCTTTGCTATCTTGTGTTGTAGATAGATTTTGGTGGTGTTTAGTGGTAGAATTTCGTGTCTGGGGATTATGCCCGGGAAATTCAAGCGCTTTAGGCGTCTGATTCATGATCATGCCCGCGATATTCATATGTTTAGGCATACGATTTATGATCGTGCCCGTGATATTCATTCGTTTGGCTAATAGATTTATAAACTTGGTCGTGAAATTCATCCTTTGCTCGCGATATTCTTGCTGTGCCCGTGACATTTATGATTGATATACGTCCACCGTTAAGGTTGGTGTTTGATCGAGGTCCACGTGTTCCCCGTCTTTCATGCGAATGGTCGTTGACTCAGTATGAGTGTGGCTTACTTCTCCCTGTCTGTGTGGCGGAAAAGCGGATTTGCTGTCGAATTCACCGGTTTCCTGTACTTTACAGGTAAATGGCCGATATTCCCGAGTCCTCGGAGCATATTGACATCGAGGAAACAAGCACTGCCGAGGAAAGCATGAATCTGGTCAACACCGTTGACGACCCTACTCTTGACTGGGTTGGTGCGGAACCTCGGGGGATAGCTTCGATCTATAGCTATACCGGCAGACAAGCTTACACTATCGTCGAGTACGACGGCAGCCAGGAGGGATTTCAGAGAAATTTTAAGATCATGAGGCCGACAAGGGATGCCCACATTTGCTCGGAGTTTACTCAAGACGCCTTCCCTATGTACGAGATCGTATTTAAAGATCTCGGGCTCCGGCTACCTTTCAACGACTTCCAGATGGGAGTGTTAAGTCACTTGAACCTGGATCCCTCCCAGATTCATCCTAACGCGATTGCCTTTATCCGAGCATTCAAACTCACCTGCCGCTTCCTGAGGATCGGGGCAATGATTCCCTTATTCTTTAGGGTTTTTCACCTGCAACGGCAGTCCCGAGGAGGGAAGCATAGTTGGGTGTCCCTTAAGCAGTCAAAGAGGCTGTTTAGGATGTATATGGATTATATGCGAGATTTCAAGGATAAGTGGTATATTTTGCAACTGTCTACTCAGACATTCGTGGATTCGCTGTTTGAACCGACTGCTGTGGTGGACGAGGACGGGGAGCCGTGTTTGGATTCTGAGGGTAATCCCGGGATTGGGAAAGTCTCAAAGTTTCCCATCCACTGGTGTTCGGGCCATTACGACCATGGACCTGGATACTACCACACTCCCGCTAGCGGTATGAGCGCTGAGGACGAGGAGGCTTATGTCGTCCTGAACAAATTTGTCGATGGTTTCTTCCCTGCTCGGTGGGTTACGAGGCAGGGGAATGACATTCTTGATGAGGATGGCGAGCCAATGTTCGAGGCAAGTCTAATCAACACCAAGGCGCTCGTTGAATGCCAGTCTTATGAGCAGGCCGTAGAGCTCTTAGGTTTCTTGCTTTACTCTATTGATAGCCTTATTTATTTGTTTTCTTCGATGTGGCTAACCCAAGTACATTTCCTTTGCAGGTCATATGGCAGAACGTCGCGAGAGGTTGCTGAAGCTGACCCAAGATAAGAAGATCAGCAAGAGGTTGGTGAAGCCGTAATAAGCCACGCGAATGGGCCCGACCCCTGAGTCGGGCAGAGAAAGATCCAGTGGGTCCTCGGGTTCCCATGACACTGAGCGCCAATCTGCTTTAATTAGCAAGAAACGGATTCAACCAGAAGGTGGAGTCGAAGTGATCGATGGAGGGGCGGGGGCCCGGGCCTTCAGCCTGCCACCCTATTTTATGGAAAAGGATTTCTTCGAGGGGTTTCCCTTGACCGTATCCAATAATGAGGCTGATATCATCCGACGAGTCGACAAGGAAAGTCGGAGGAAACACCTCGTTGCCAGCATGATCGGGGTGGTGAAAATGGCCGAGATGGCAGTTGTCCTTGCGGGCAAAGGGTCGAACTCCTTGGACCGGGTCAAGGAGATGGAGTCGGAGAAGGCGGCTCTTGTAGCCAAATCCCACAAACTGAAGGCTGCTCTTGAACGCTCCGAGGAAATGTTTCGGGAGAAGTCTGACGTGTTGTCGGGGGAGAAGGAGAGGGCCGACAGAGCCCCTGAGGACAAAGACTGCCTCCAGCTTGATAAGGAGCGGTTGGAGAGTGACAACCAACGGCTGTTGAGAGAGGTCGAATATCTGAAAGTTGTTATGCTGCCCACAGAGGACGAGCCTGAAGGGGTGGCCGACTTACGCACGCGTGCTGACTTCATCGCTCGAATTCAACTTCTGGAGTCGGACTGTGTTGGTGCTTTGGCCGATGGCTTTGAGTCCACTGTGAATCAACTGTCCATGCTAAATCTGGGGTTGAATACCGAAGGGACTGGGGTTCTATCCCAGGTTGTCGATGGCCAGGTTGTTCCTCCTCCTGACTCTCCTGACGTCGATGTTGGTACTCCGGGGAGTGATTAATGCTTTTATTGGCGTATTTGGGTCTGCGTGCCCGCTTTCATTCCTTTAGTTTTTTTGGTCGTTGTGCCTGAATTGTAATTTTGGACAACGCTGGCCCATGTGGTCGGTATATTATTGATCTTTGTTTATGACTGTCTACTCGATGAATGCTTTGTTTATAGTATTTATCTGATAATAATATTTGATGTATATTCCCGACCACTATCTTGGTTATGAATTTTTGACGAAGTTTGTGTTCATATGGAGATATCCGTTCGACCCTAATATTGGTTTGGCGCACTTCGAAATGTGTCAAATACACGAAGTGGGGATCCACGTGTCGGGCATATGATCGCGATCGAGATCCTACGCTCGTGGCGTGAACTGCCCATCGCGAGCTAGGTGTTCTGCCATGTGGGGTACTTTGATAGTGGAGCTCGATCGGGGTGTCCCTGTCGAGCATGTATGTTTGGTTCGTCGAAGTGAACGACATTATGCCTTAGTTGGTTGGTAGGTCGGGTCCGTACCTCGACTCGCCTACATGGTCGAGCTTTTCCCTTCGTCGAATGAAGGTGACTATTCGACAACAAAAGTCCCCCAGCAGGTGAGGGGCTTTAGCTATAATATTGTTTTAGCTTCACAGCATTCCAGGGACGTGGTAACGGTTCTCCGTTTAATTGCTTGAGATAATACGTTCTGGTGCCCGTAGCTCCCTGGACGCGATAAGGTCCCTCCCAGTTTGCGGCCAATTTCCCTTCGTGGGAATCTTTCTGGTTTCTCCCCAAGCAGGTGAGGGGCTTTAGCTATAATATTGTTGTCGTGGAATAGGGCTACCTGCTATTTCAGAGTGGCCTCGTGCAGGGCTGCTCCTGATCGGATTTCTTCAACGAGGTCGAGCTCATCTCTCAAGGCCTTGTCATTCATCTCTTCGTCAAGGGGCCTTCCAGTTCTCCTGGATGGCTCCATGATTTCCACTGGGATGACCGCCTCGGTACTGTAAGTCAGTCGGAATGGTGTCTCGCCGATAGTCGAGTAGGGAGTTGTTCGATAAGCCCATAAGACGCTGTGTAATTCTTTGACCCACCCCCTCTTGGCTTCGCCTAACCCGCGTTTGAGTCCTCGCAAGATAATCCTATTTGCGGCTTCGGCTTGCCCGTTATTCTGAGGGTGTTCGACTGATGTAAAGTGTTTTCTAGTGCCGAGCTTGGAAACAAAGCTTTGAAAGCCTTGGTCGGTGAACTGGGTACCGTTGTCTGTGACAAGCTCCTGAGGGATCCCAAACCGAGCGAGTACATTTCATTTATAAAAGTGCAGAATGTTGTGCGAGGTAATTTTTGCGAGGGCTTCGGCCTCTATCCACTTTGTGAAGTAATCTACGACCATGATGAGGAATTTATTTTGGTATGTCCCTTGTACGAATGGTCCGAGGATATCCATTCCCCACCAGGTAAATAGCCATGGGGACGATAGTGTATTCATCTCGTGTGGCGGGGCGAGGTGCATGTCGGCGTGCCTTTGACACTTGTCACATTTCTTGACGTGGTCTTTAGCGTCCTCCTGCATTGTCGACTAGTAGTACCCTGCTCGCAGTGCTTTCCTCGCTAGGGACTTACCGCCCATGTGTTGGGCATTAATCCCTTCGTGTATTTCTCATAGTATCTCAGGGACCGTAGATTGTTAGATGCACTTCAAGAGTAGGATGGAAAATCCCCTACGTTATAGTTTATGCTCGAGAACCATGTAGGATCATGCTCGTCGCTTGGTCGCGGAATCTTCTCTTTGGTCCAGGGGGAGTTCCCCCTTCGTTAAGAAGTTGAATACTGGGGTCATCCAGCACGAGCTGTCTCCGATGGCATTTACCTCGGGTAAAGTCGTGTATTTTTCGATGCTCAGTCGAGATAGAGATTCTTGTATGACAGATTTGTTTCCACCTTTCTTTTTCGTACTTGCGAGCTTCGAAAGTATGTCGGCCCGTGTGTTTTGCTCACGTGGTACATGCAAAATTTCTTCCCGGTCGAACTTTTTCATATGTTCCCTGACCAAGTTCAGATATTCGATGAGGATGTTGTTCTTAGCCTGGTATTCCCCTTGAACTTGGGACGCAACGAGTTGAGAGTCAGTGAAAATTTGTAACTCACGGGTGCCTAAATCCCCGGCCAGTCTTAGACCTACGAGTAAGGCCACATATTCTTCCTGGTTGTTCGAGGTTGGAAAGAAGAGGGTGAGCGAATGCTCGATCACCACGCCTTCCTCGTTTTCGAGGAGGATCCCTGCACCGCTCCTGGTCGAGCTGGAGGCTCCGTCGACAAAGATGATCTACTTGTGCTCCTTCTCTGCAGGAGGGTTATGAGCGGTCATCTCTGTGACAAAATCGGCCAGAGCCTGTGCCTTCAGGGCCTTCCTGCTCTCGTACTGGATGTAGAATTCTGAAAGTTCCAAGGACCACTTCAACATTCGACCCGCCATGTCTGGTCGACCTAGAAGCTGTTTCACGGGCTGGTCTATTTTCACCACGATCTTGTGCGCGAGGAAATAATGTATGAGCCTTCTCGTTGCGTTGATGAGGGCCAGAGCAACCTTCTCTATCTGTTGGTACTTAACCTCGGGCCCTTGAAGCGCCTTGCTCGTGAAATAAACGAGTTTTTATCCGTCATGAGTCTCACGAATGAGGGCCGCGCTGACGGCTTCGACCGAGATGGCCAGGTATAGAAACAGGGTCTCCCCGTCGTCTGGTTGCAATAACACGGGCGGCTGCGAGAGGATATGTTTGATATGGATCAGGGCCTTCTCAAATTCCTCGGTCCATTCGAAATCCACTTCCTTGCGAAGGAGTTTGAAGAAAGGGAGGGCGTGTTGAGCGGATTTCGCAACAAAATGGGATAGTGAGGCGAGCATGCCATTCAAGACTTGTATGGATTTTTTCGACGTAGGTGTGGGTAGGTCAGAGAAATCTCGGCACTTGTCGGGGTTGGCTTCGATTCCTCGTTATGTTAAGTAGAAGTCGAGGAACTTTCCCGCCTTGACCTCGAACGTGCACTTCTCGGGGTTAAACCTCATTTTGCATTGCCTCGCTTGGGCAAAGACTTCCCTGAGATGATCAACATGGTCGGTGTCTACTCGGGACTTAACGATCATACCGTCCATGTATACCTCGAGCATATCCCTGATTTGGTTGTGAAATACTTTGTTCATCATCCGCTGATACGTTGCTCCTGTGTTTTTCAGACCGAATGGCATTACATTGTAGTAATAGTTGCCCGAGTTAGTCATGAAAGCAGTGCATCATTTGTCGCCTACTGCCATTGGGATTTGGTTGTAACCCGAATAGGCATCCATAAACGATAGAATTTTATAGCCGACTGTTATACCCCAAAATTTGCCCTCCCATATTCTTCAAGAGATTGCCAAGCCAAGCTACAAAATTCCCCAAGGGTTGTGCAGTGCAACAGTCTCCCATACAGTCAAAATTAGGGTTTTGAGTCTGATCAAGAAAAGGAAGTTTTCAAAGGCTCAATCAAGTCTCATATGCTTACAAACATGGTCAAGCATCCTCATATCAAGTTTCAAGGCATTCAGCTCAAAATTGCACAGTCAAAACCCTAAATTGCACTACAGTCAACTGTAGGGGCAAAATGGTCATTTGGCAGTCAAAAGTTCAAATTTTTGGTCAACATATCATTTTGAAGCCACAAACATCATTTGATCAATGCTTGATCATGATTCTCAAAATTTGGCTCAGAAATCATCAAAGATGCAAAAGTTGCTATGTTTGGACAGCTGAAAAAGTCAACTGAAATTGACCAGGGCATAACTTTCACATGGATTATCAGAAAAATTCCATCCAAAGCTCATTTTGAAGAGAAAGACATTTCCTACAACTCATCTTCATACTTCAAGTCCAAGAAATGCTCTCACAAAAAGTTATCAATTTCAACATTATAGGTCATTTTCAAAAGTCAACAAAAAGGGACTTTAAGTCAAAGACCATAACTTGAGATTGGTAAATCAAAATGACATGGGACCAAAGGCATTGGTTAAAGGACTCAAAGAACTTTCCAAAATGTCCAAGAACATGTGAAAAGCTTAAAAATTGAGCAAGTTATGCCTTGTAGAAGTTGGGAAATTTTTGTGAAATGGCAAAAGTCAACTATCCTTGAAACTCCAATTTTTGACAAAAGGGCCCCATTTTTTCCACTTGGTTCATCCTTGTCATGCCACACACGTGTCCCATGATTAATTTCAAGACCAAATATTTTTTTTTATTTTATTTAATTTTTGATAATTTAATTCATTTTAAATCTTTGAAAATTCAAATAAAATTTAAAAACCAATGGAATAGTGTCATGTGAACTTGGACAATTTCTATGTATCATGGGCCAACTCAAAAACTCAGGCTAGGGTTAAGTTTCACACTAGGTCTAGGTCTTGGCTAAAAAGAAGGAAAAATGGTCAATGGTAAAAACCCTAAGACTTGTTCATTCATGAGCTTGAATCTAGGTCAGTTAGCAAGCCAATTCCCTTCCATGATAATCACTGAGTCAAACCCTAACCATAGCACATCATAAGCTGCGCCCAAACAAGCTTTGGCACATCAAAATTTTTTTGGATAAAAAGACAAAACTGAAATCAAGGTTGGAGGGAGTTAGAGGCCTGAATTCTTTTTCCATTAACATCCTGAGGCATCATTGAACACATCCCAATTCCTAACATCAATCAAAACGCCAAGAAGTGGTAGCTACAACTCCAACTGTGTCGTAAAAAATTTCAAATCGCATAGCATAATTTACGCATCCTTGTGCATTTTTGTGGATGAATTCTTGTTCCTTACAAAGTTTCTAAGCTAACCATAACTGTTAATTGAATTTTCGTGCACTTTTGGCCAAGTTACCATGTTTGTTCTTTAGGGTTTTCAGGAAGAAAAATTAGGGCTTTCACCATAAAGCAAAATTGGCCCTCAAGACCATGACTGTTACATTCAGCAAGCCTGGACGAGTCTAAAACACTGTTCGCGATCAATTTATATAGGCCATGGCGCTATTCGCTATTTCTCCATAGCCTGCCTAACACCACGGTTGCAAAACCGTTGCTTATTTGTTTTGTTTTACAGGGACGAAGAAGAAGGACTCGTGGCATGCAGGGATTGGGAGATTTGAATTTCGCGCGCGCCCCAAGTGTTGTGCCACTTTTCCTTTATATTATTTATTTGACGTTATATATTAAATGAAGCACAAATGGCTCAGTGGCCAGGGATACGCGCATGTGGCCTTCAAGACCTGGGTTCAAGTCCCAGGTCTGGCAAAAATTCAATATTATTTTGCAACGCATATTCTCATGCAGGCATAAGACAAGGATGCACCATACGTCTTCAAGTTGGACCATACACGCGTCCACAATGATCAGATCAATGGCCAAGGTTCAAGGTGCAGCATACATCAGGTCAACGCGTTGGCATATGATCCAGAAAGTCAATAAGATTCAAAATCAAATGGGCCTGATTTGCTAGGCCTATACCTCCTGGATTGGGGACTACCCCCCCTGGTTTGCATTTTTCTATTTTTTTCAAATTATTTTATTTTGTTATTTCATTTATTTTCTTTGTTTTAATATAATTAATTTATTTTCACAAAAATATAAAAACATTAAAAATACAGAAAAGACAAAAAATATAATTTGATTTTGATTACTTTCATAAATAAATTAGAATGTAAATTATTTAGTTTAATTAAGTTTTAATTTTAATTCCTTTTTAATAAAAATCCAAAAAAATGTAGAATTAGGTTAATTGATAATTTTAATATCTTTTTAATTTTTATTTTTTTCCTCACAATATTATTTATTTATTACTTATTTTCATAAATTAAAAATGTACATAAATTAATTTAGAATTAAATTAGGTTAAAAGTCAATATTTTCATAATAAAATAAAAAAAAATAATAGAATTAGGTCTAATATTTAATTTAATTTCAATTAACTCCTTTTTCTCATTAAATCTAAAAAACACAAAAATACCATTTTCATTTAATTTTAATTTTAAATTCCTTGTTAATTTTAATTGTTTGCAAAAGGGTCCAACGCCCTAGTTTTGTTTAATTCCTTTATTTCGCGCATTTATTTTATAGTCGTTTAAATAACTCTGTATATGCCCCAAAGCCTTGTAATAAGTTTAGATTTATTTCTCGCACTTTTATTTTATCGCACTTTTACTTTCAGTCAAATCGGGTTCGGTTTATTTTGGCGATGTGGACCCGCGCCATTTGTAATAGTTTAGATTTATTTTCTCGCAAATATATAACTGTTAATAAATATGCATGAAAGAATGTATGGACCTAAAAATAAAATCAAGCGTAGATCACAACAAACATGACAAGACAAAATAATTGAAACATGACACACGAACCGCACACACCACCCCTAGGGTACGCCTCACTGTTGCCTTTCGAAAGGTGGTCGTCGAGTAGAGGACGTCTTAGTAAGTCCTCATGATCCGGGAACCTGGCATGAGGGTAGCTTCTAAGGTGTCTTCCCATTGCTCCGGTGATCACCATGTCCCTAAAACTCGAATTGACCCGAACACCTCCAACGGTGGTGCTACCTACCTCTCAATGGTGGGATGGCACTACTTTAAAGGACATTTACACAGACGAATTCCTTAGGGTAGGTAGGTTCTCAAGGATACTTGCTCTAATTTCAAACAAATCAAAATACTTTTCACACCAACACACTTTCAAAAACTTTCAAAAACAAACTTTTCAAACACTCTGACGTACGAGTTGAACTGAAACTTTTCAAAGAATATTTTTGAAACCCACATTGAAAAGCAAGCAAACATTTTTGAAAACACAATGAGCAAGTATCTAAGAGCCCATGGATAACCATGGATAGAAAGGGTGCTAACACCTTCCCTTTCTATAACCTACCTCCCGAACCGAGAGCAATCTCTTTAAAGGAATTTTTCTGTGCTTTTGTCCTTTCCATTTGGAGAAAATAAAAGACGGTGGCGACTCTTGCTTACCGCGACATTTCGCGAACCAGTGTTAAACAGTCAGTTCCAGATCCACCGATCACAGAACTGGCGACTCTGCTGGGGAAAATATTAAAAGTGGGGTTACCTTAGGATTAAGATCACTGTGTTTTCAATTGTCTTCCTTGTTTGCTTTAAATTGTGGGACTGTCTTGGGAGTTCTATAGATCCTAACCCGGATCTGGGGATACCTTCTTAGAAAGTAGCAACAAGGCTGTGAGGGAACTGTGCGGGGTATACCGACATGGTTGAAACAGTCTGCTACGTTGATGTGGCACTTTGGTGTGTACCGGTAACCCTTGAGTTCAGTCAAGGAGAGTACGGGGCCTCCATGTGGTGTCATGAAGCATCAACAGACCTTAGGAACCTTAATTGAACAATCTTGGCCTCTTTAGGGTAGTGAGATAACTGACTTTGGTGCAGTCCGAGGTTGGTTGATACTCGATACTACACTCAATTGAGGGTTGCTTTCCTGGAATATTTCGGTCGCCAGTTCAGTGGCTAAATCGAAACGATGAACAATGAAAGCAATCCCGTGATATTGGGAACCTTAGAACCCGGTTACTTTGATTAGGACAGGTTGAACCCACCAACTCAAGAGGGTACTACCCAGACCCCATGCTGGCCTTAAACCTTAAGGGCCTGTCTTGTGTGCCTTGTGTGCCTTACATGTTTGTCCTTGTAAATATCTGTGGTGTGTTTAATCATAACATCATGACATCATCCAGCATCATATGCATTAACTAACCATTTCAGGGGTTCGAATTTTCATCTTTGTTCTTGTTTTGTAGGACATGGAAACTGTTCGTAGAAAGACAATTCCAATCAGTCTTGTAAGGATCCCTCCTCAGCTTAAGGAGCTTATATCCAGGATTCCCGAGAACTCATCATTCAGTGAAAGGCATGGAAGTCTCATCAGCTTGGTCAATACCAACATTGAGGAAGATATGATGAAGGTCCTGTTCCAGTTCTTTGACCCTCGGCATCACTGTTTCACCTTCTTGGACTATCAGTTGGTACCTACATTGGAGGAGTTCTCCCGACTCCTGAAGATCCCTATTCTTGATCAGCTACCCTTCAACGGTACAGAAAAGGAACCTAAGCTTGAAGAGATTGCTAAAGCCTTGCACCTACAGTCATCTGACCTCAAGGGACATTGGGAAGTTAGAAGTGGTATTAAAGGATTCTTAGCCAGGTTTCTGTTTGAAAAGGCCCATGAATGTTGGAACTCCCTTGACTTGCTAGCTTTTGAAAAGGTTGTGGCCCTCCTTGTTTATGGTTTGGTGTTGTTCCCTAACCCAGACCAGCTTGTTGATATCAATGCTGTCCAGATCTTTATGTCCAGGAATCCTATACCTACGTTGCTGGGGGACCTCCTTCACTCATGTTACACTCGAACCATGAGGAAAAGAGGTGTCCTTATGTGTTGCACTCCTCTCCTGGGAAAGTGGTTTATTTCGCACCTTCCACAATCAGTCCTGAAGAACGAGCGAGGTTTGAGATGGTCACAACGGTTGATGACTCTTACACATGCAGATATACATTGGTGCCCTAGGTCCAGAGAAGATGTCACTATCATTGATCGTTGCGGGGAGTATCCTAATGTTCCGTTACTTGGAATCAGGGGGGGTATTACTTATAGTCCATGCCTGGCTTGGAGACAATTTGGTTATGCTCGGAGGGATGGTCCTCATGACATGTTGATTCCTGACATAGTTTTTGACTTCGACAACGATACTCAAGGACTTCGCCAGAGATTTATCAGAGCTTGGAGGATGCCTAGTAGGATAGACAGCAAGACACTGGGGCACAGGAACTCCATCCCTTTGGAGCCTTACCTCAAGTGGGTACAAGCCCGCTCTCAGAAATTAGTAATGCCTTATCCTCACATGCTTCCAGTAATCAAAGAGCCTGCCTTGGAAGGAGAGGTGTCTCATGTTATTCAGCACCCTGATATGCCCACATCCTGGGAAGAGATGCAGAAGAGCTGGATCCAGCTTAAGGAAGAGCGGAATTCTCTTGAGGCTAGTTTGCATGCCAGTGAAAAGAAAGTCTTGGAGCTCACTCGCCTGTTGCACGAGGAAAGGAACCTCAACACTTACATAGCTCCAAAGAAGATGCGCAACATATTTTGGGATTGATTTGATCTTTTTGTACTTTTGCCCATGAGGCTTTGATGTATTAAACAATGATTTTCTTAATAATAACGTGTGTTCCTTTTGGTCTACAATAAATTTGAATTTTCGAACCCTTGAATGCATCGCATAAACACATATCATTCATCATGTGCATCATAGGTACTTCTTTTCAGGTTGTTTACCGTTCTTCGCTGTTTATTTCAGCATCATGAATCCTGAATCATCAACCGAGGCATCTATCAAGGCTCTTCAGGCGCAAAATGTCCAATTTCAGGCGCAGAACGCCCAATTTCAGGAGCTGATCAAGGGCTTGGCTCAGGGTCAACAAGAGTTGAAGACCATGCTTCTGAAGAAGACTAAGAAGAAGAGGAGGACTGTGCTATTTAACACTGGGCGCAGACTCGGGAACACTTTGGTTGAAGCTGAAAGGACTCCTCCATCTGTGACGGAAGGTAGTCACCAAGAAAGGGAGGTCACTACTCCTGTGGGCTCTGATACTGAAACAGACTTCAACGACGAACAGTACCCTCCTGCTGAAGACCGGTACAAACAGCTGGAGGACAGATTAAAGGCTATGGAAGTTCAGCGGGTGCCTGGATTGGATTTCGGAGACTTGGGGTTATCTACTGGGGTGGTGATCCCCCACAAGTTCAAAACACCTGCCTTCGTGAAATATGATGGGGCTTCCTGTCCCAAGATGCACCTCCGTTCTTATGTAAGGAAGATCCAGCCTTACACAGCAGACAAGAACCTTTGGATCCACTTCTTCCAGGAGAGTCTTTCAGGGACTCACCTCGATTGGTTCTATCAGCTAGATGGAATCAGCATTCGTAACTGGGAGGATCTGGCCACTGCTTTTTACAAGCAGTATCAGTATAATGCCGACCTCGCTCCTACGCGTACCCAACTCCAGGGTATGTCGCTAGGGTCGGGTGAAGGTTTTAAGGAGTACGCCCAGAAATGGAGAGACCTGGCTGGCAGGGTGCAACCACCCTTGACGGATCGGGAGCTGGTAGATATGTTCTTGGGGACCCTATCTGGTCCATTTTTCAATCATCTCATTGGTAATTCCTCTGCTGGGTTTACTGATCTGATCCTGACTGGTGAAAGGATCGAGGCCGGTATAAAATCGGGGAAGATACAGAAAGTTGCCTCCTCCAGTACTGAGAAGAAACCCTTCAAAAAGGAGGCTAGTGCTGTATATAGCTCCCGGAGAACAGAGCGACCTGAACACCGCCAATCTGTCAGTGCGGTAATGATTGCCAAACCTGCTGCCGCTCCTCGGCCAACTAATCCTCAAAAGTTTGAAAGACCCCGGAGAGAGTTTACCCGGTTAAGCATGACCTTATCACAGATCCTGCCGCAGTTGCTATCCACCAATTTAGTGACTGTCAAGGAGGCTCCAAAGTTTCCCAATACTGCATCCCCCAAGTTCAATCCAAATGCTCGCTGTGCTTATCACTCTGATAGCCCGGGGCATAACACAGATGACTGTTGGGCCCTAAGGAATAAGGTTCAAGACCTCATTGATGCAAAGGAAATACAGTTTGAGGCGCCCGAGAAGCCGAATGTTGTAACTGCTCCCATGCCCCAGCATGGAGTGAATGCTGTTGAGGAGGATTTGTATGTAGATTCGGTGGATGATGTTGCTACTCCGTTGCTGATGGTCAAGAGGAATCTGTTGCTAGCCGGTTTATTTCCGGGATGTAGCGAAGGGTGCCCTCTATGTGTTGCTTCCCCTGCTGGTTGTTCTCTGCTGAAGTCAGGCGTCCAAAACCTGATAGATAGTAAAGAGATTTTGTTCAAAAAGACTGTTGTTCCTGCTGCTCCTGTTGAAGAAGTGTCAATCGTTACCATATTCAACAACCATTCCGAGGCTCCTTCAAAGAAGCCTATACAAATTTTGTCAGTTCACAAGAATGCTCCCATCACCATTACTGTTCCGGGGCCTATACCCTACAAATCTGATAAGGCTGTTCCATGGCACTATGGGGCGGATGTTTATGTTCTGGGTGTGAAACAAGAGTGCAACATTGATACTGGTGTCTCCAACATCACTGGGCCTGCTAAGGTCACTCGTAGTGGAAGACTGTTCTCGCCAGACATTGCTCCTCCGTCAATTCATAGGCCTTTAATCTTCACACCTGCCAGAGAGCCTGTTTCTCCCCCTGACCAAGTATCCACCCCTGCTACTGATTCATCTGATACTCGGGGCAAGGGAATTGCTGCTGATATGCCTGCCAGGACGGAGGCGCCAAAGACCATTGTTGAGGCTTCCAAGCAGGAAATGGAAGAAATCCTCAAGATAATAAAGAAAAGTGATTTCAACGTTGTAGAACAGCTGGGGCACACCCCCTCTAAAATCTCCATGTTGTCACTGCTGCTGTGTTCAGAGGCCCATGCAAAGGCTCTGATTGCTTTCTTAAAGACAGCCCATGTACCCCAAGAGACGTCTGCTGACCAGTTCACCGACTGTGTGGCCAACCTAACTGCTGATAATGGCCTGGGTTTCTCTGATGCCGATCTGACAGCAAAGGGGAAGAACCATAATGATGCCCTGCATGTCTCCATTGAATGCAGGGGCACTACTCTTGCTCATGTGCTGGTGGACACAGGTTCTTCATTAAACGTGCTGCCCAAGAAGGCTCTGGATAGGCTGGATTGTGAGGGTCTAGAGCTCAAACCAACTCACATTGTTGTCCGGGCCTTTGACGGGTCCAAAAGAATGGTACATGGTGAAGTGGACATCCCAATCAGGGTTGGGTCACAGGTATTCGATTCAAAATTCTATGTGATGGACATCCATCCGTCCTATTCTTGTTTGCTGGGTCGCCCGTGGATCCACAAGGCTGGAGCTGTGACCTCCACATTGCATCAGAAGCTCAAGTACCCGGTCAGAGGGAAGATAGTAACAGTGCAAGGGGAAGAGGAGTACATGGTCAGCCACCTCAACTCCTTCAGATACGTGGAAATGGACGGGGAATTCATTGAAACCCCCTTTCAACATTTTGAGGAAGTACCACAAACCTTGGCAGCAGCAGAAGCAGATGAAGAGGTTTCTCCTATGAAGATGGCCTCCTTAAAGGATGCCCGGGCTGTGATCGAAAGAGGTGAATGTGCAAACTGGGGCAAGCTCCCTGATCTTACTCCTAAGACTAACAAGTTTGGGCTGGGTTTCACCACAGAAGCTCAGAAAGCGGTGCGCAAGGCGAGAATTGGAAGACCTCCTGTGCTCATCACCCACTCAGAAGTGAATGCTATTGGAGAGGAAGTCAAAGTGGAAGAGTCAGAGTTCGATAGCTGGATCTACCCGACGACCAACGGTGGATTGACCAATTGGACTGCTAAAGATTTTACACCCATAACTTTTGTTCCCCAGTAATGAATTTCTTTGTTTTTTGATTTGTAATAAACAATAATTTGAGACTATATGGCCCGGTGTCTTACCCGGGGCACCGTGGTTTTATTTGTGAGGGCTTTTTTGTCACTATCATATATCATGAATAAAAGCATTGGACGTTTTTCACAATTCAAATTTTGCGCTCCTTTTCTTTCCTTTCTTTACATATTGCAAAACAGCTGTATTTACACACACACTCACTCATACAGGTTTCAATCCACTCTAGATCTCACTGGTAACGACTCTGCTGCTGCCAGTTATGACTTCGAAAATCCGATCAACTTAGCCGAAGACGAAGGTGAAGATGATTGCGAAGTGCCTGGTGAACTTGCAAGACTGTTACAACAGGAGGAGAGGGCAATTCAACCCCATGAAGAGCCAGTGGAAATGATAAACCTGGGTACTGAGGAAGACAAGAAAGAGGTGAAGATCGGTGCCAACCTAGAACTCAGCGTGAAGCAACGGTTGATTCAGATGCTGCATGACTATAAGGAAATCTTTGCCTGGTCCTACGAAGATATGCCCGGATTAGATACCGACATTGTGGTCCATCACTTACCAACTAAAGAAGATTTCCCTCCGGTTAAACAAAAGGTCCGCCGTATGCGTCCAGAGATGTCTGAAAAGATTAAAGCCGAGGTTATGAAGCAGTTTGATACCGGGTTTCTTGCAGTAACTTCTTACCCTCAGTGGGTTGCTAATGTGGTGCCGGTACCTAAGAAGGACGGCAAGGTCAGGATGTGTGTCGATTACAGGGATCTGAACAGGGCCAGCCCCAAGGATGACTTCCCTCTACCCCACATTGATGTCCTTGTTGATAATACAGCTCAGCATAAAGTGTTCTCTTTCATGGATGGTTTTTCAGGCTACAATCAGATCAAGATGGCTCCGGAAGACATGGAAAAGACTACATTTGTCACCCAGTGGGGCACTTTCTGCTACAAAGTCATGCCTTTCGGGTTAAAGAATGCTGGGGCAACCTACCAACGTGCCATGGTCACTTTATTTCATGACATGATCCATCATGAGATAGAAGTTTATGTTGACGACATGATCGCTAGGTCCCAGACTGAGGAAGAACACCTTGATCATCTGCAGAAATTGTTTGACCGGTTGAAACTGTACAAACTAAGATTGAACCCTAACAAGTGCACCTTCGGGGTAAGATCTGGGAAATTGCTAGGCTTCGTGGTTAGTGATAAAGGTATTCAAGTGGACCCTGCTAAGGTCAAAGCTATTCAAGAGATGCCAGTTCCTAAGACAGAGAAGGAAGTCAGAGGCTTTTTAGGACGCCTGAATTACATCGCTCGATTCATCTCTCATCTGACCGCTACCTGTGAACCAATCTTCAAGCTGCTGAAGAAAGATCAGGTAGTACGTTGGAATGATGAATGTCAGGCTGCTTTTGACAGAATCAAAGAATATCTCCAAGAACCACCCATCCTTATGCCACCAGTTGAAGGGAGACCTTTGATACTTTACCTGACAGTGCTTGATAATGCAATGGGGTGTGTGCTGGGGCAGCATGACGAGTCTGGCCGAAAAGAGCATGCCATTTATTACCTTAGCAAAAAGTTTACCGACTGTGAGACCCGATACTCACTGCTTGAGAAAACTTGCTGCGCTTTGGTATGTGCTGCTCGCCGGCTGAGACAGTATATGCTGACCCACACTACCTTGTTAATCTCAAAAATGGATCCTATAAAGTACATATTCGAAAAGCCTGCTCTGTCTGGGAGAATTGCAAGATGGCAGATGATCTTGACGGAATACGACATTCAGTACACGACCCAAAAAGCCATCAAGGGAAGTGTATTGGCAGACCACTTAGCACATCAAGCTGTGGATGACTACCAATCAATGAACTTCGAGTTTCCAGATGAAAGCATTATGATAGTAACTGACTGTGAAATACCTGGACCGGATGAAGGACCTGAACCAGGATCCCGATGGTCTATGCACTTTGACGGAGCCTCCAATGCTTTGGGAAATGGTATCGGCGCCATAATTGTATCTCCACAAGGTACTCATACTCCACTCACCGCCCGGCTGTGTTTCAACTGTACCAACAACATGGCGGAGTATGAGGCGTGTATCATGGGTCTTCAAGCTGCGATCGACCTAAGGATCAAATTTCTGAGTGTCTTCGGAGATTCCGCTCTTGTGATCAATCAGATCAAAGGAGAGTGGGATACGAAACACCCAAACTTGATTCCTTACAGAGAATGTGTGTTGGCCCTGATCCCCCACTTCACAGAGATAACATTTGAGCACTTTCCAAGAGAAGAGAATCAGCTGGCGGACGCGTTAGCTACAATGTCTTCAATGTTCAAGGTTAAATGGGATAATGAAGCTCCCCGGATCATCATCTGGAAACTGGACGAACCGGCATACTGTTGTGATCTCGAAACTGAATTGGTAACTGAGAAGCCCTGGTACCACGAAGTGAAGAGATATCTGGAAGCACAGGAATACCCTGAAGGAGCATCTGTCAATGATAAGAAATTCCTGAGGAGGTTTGCAGCTAAGTTCTTTCTTAGCAACGGCATCTTGTACAAGCGAAACCAGGATTCAACCCTACTGCGTTGTGTAGATAAGACTGAAGCAGAAAGAATCATGGAAGAGCTACATGAAGGGACCTTTGGTACACACTCCAGTGGACATACCATGGCAAAGAAGATCCTGCGGGCAGGGTATTACTGGTCCACCATGGAAGCTGATTGCTACCAACATTCTAGGACATGCCATAAATGCCAGATCTACGCAGACAAGGTGCATGTTCCTCCGGTTCCCCTGAATGTTCTGACTGCGCCTTGGCCATTTGCAATGTGGGGCATAGACATGATCAGTGAGATTAAACCTACGGCATCTAATGGACATCGCTTCATCCTAGTGGCAATTGATTATTTTACGAAGTGGGTTGAGGCAGCATCCTATGCTACGGTAACCAAGACCGTTGTGGCGCGGTTCATTCGGCACAATCTGATCTGTCGGTACGGCGTCCCCGAGAGAATTATTACAGACAACGGTACCAATCTAAACAATAAGATGATCGCTGAGCTCTGCGAACAGTTCAAGATACAGCACCACAACTCTTCTCCTTACCGACCGAAGATGAATGGGGCTGTAGAAGCAGCAAATAAAAACATCAAGAAGATCGTGCAGAAGATGACAGTAACGTATAAAGATTGGCACGAGATGTTACCGTTCGCTCTGCATGGGTATCGTACCTCAGCTAGGACGTCAACCGGGGCAACTCCTTTCTCTCTGGTTTATGGCATGGAGGCAGTCTTGCCAATCGAAGTACAAATTCCTTCTCTCCGGATAATGAAGGATGCAAATCTGAATGAAGATGATTGGATCCAGACACGACTTGATCAGCTCAACCTTATTGACGAAAAGAGACTTACTGCTATCTGCCATGGTCAGACGTATCAGAAATGAATGATCAGGGCATTTAACAAAAAGGTCAGACCACAGGAATATCAAGTCGGGGATCTGGTGATCAAGCGAATCATCCTTCCTCAGAGTGATCCAAGGGGCAAATGGACCCCTACGTACGAAGGGCCATTTGTGGTTAAGCATGTGTTCTCAGGAGGAGCAATGATATTAACCAACATGGATGGTGACGACCTTCCTCACCCCGCCAATGCAGACATAGTTAAAAAATACTACGCATGAAAAAAGACCCGCTAGGCTGACATGTCTAGGCAAAAGACAGGGCTTCCCGTCGAACCAAAAGGGTTCGGGCAAAATGAAGGGATGAAAATGAAAAATCTGTACACCCGGCAAGTCGAAAACCTGAAAAGGCGGCTTGGGCAAAAATGGGTATCCCGGTGGACTGAAAACCCGAAAGGGCAGTCCAGGCAAAAATTAGGGATAAAGGCGTAATACTATGTCTCATCAGATCACTTTGCATCCAGAATCCGGTATCTACATCAAGTTCAGACGGCATCGATCAGTCAGCTTCACCTTCAACCAAGGTCATCAAGTGATGAGACGCACGGAGTATAAAGGCAATAGCAGAGTTGAAACCCAGTGGATCATTCATCTTTCACACAGCTGTTTTATTTTCTTTTGTACAAAACTTGTATAAACTCTTTTGCTCGGCGACGTTTCTCTTACTAGGATGTCAGCCTCTTGTACACAAAACGCCTATTCACAGGCTATTCAAAATCAATACAAATATACTTTTCAGTTAAACGTGCCAACTGTTTTCCTTTTTTCTGTTTTGTTTTGCGAAGAACGTCCAAGGTTCAATTTGTGATATATGCATTGACAATAATTTGCTAGCTCATAAATATCTGCATACGAAACAAAGAATGAATTGCAGGTAACACTAGAAACAGGGGCAATAAAGGGTTGTCTGAGCAGTCTAATTGTTCTATCCTCCAAGGTACCAAAGTAGGTTCAGCTAAAGAACCTAACCAGGCATCTTAAATTCCCCAGAGAGTGAGACAGCAAGTTAGTGCATTATTCCTCAAACAAAGTTAACAAGTCTCAAGGAAATTGGGTATTCTCCAGTAGATCCCAATATTCCCCCAGCAGCATATATTCTTAACAAGCATCCCCGGCAGTCTTGGTCTAAAGATTGTTCCCCGGCAGCATACATCAACATTCAAAGGAATCACTTCCCCAGCATATCAAAACTTCCCCAGGAGAGTCCCATCCAAGTTCCCCAGGAAAGATGGAATTCATCTCCCCAAGCAGTAAGCTTATCCCCAGTATATTCTGGAAGCTCATCCCCTAGCAGGACACGAACGCGTCGTCTGGCTTGATTTAAAGAGTTATTTCCTTAACAGGATATAACTGGGTTATCCTCAGCCAAAAGCCAAGGGAAGGTCGTCGTCAACGTAGTTCTTTCCTATCCCCAGCGAAGTCAATTAACACTTCCAATACAACAACGGTATCCCCAACAGAGTTACTATCAACATTCAGCAAGGCATCACTCTTCCCACAGAGTATTGCTTCCTAGCATGATCGCTAGAGTATCTTTTCTCCCCGCAGAATCTCCCATTCGCCAAGTTTATTCCGCAACGGAGTCATCTTCTCCTACCGGTATCCTTGCAGTTATCATTCCCAGCGGAAGCAAAATTTATGCTTCGACATCAGTCCAAGATACGACTTCCCGGCACCCGTCAAGGATCCATTTTCCTAGACAAACACATACATAAAACCTCACATACATCATTATAGCATGCATAACGCACTGCATCATACAAATCTCATTTATGTTGAGAACATCATTGCTTGATCCATATCATGCATTGCATATGACTGATTTTTACCTTTCAGGAAAGATCCAGTTAAGTTCTCAAGCTACGTTTCAAGACCTAGACAGGTTCAGTTAAATCGTCCCAAGATTTTCCTGATGCTTATCCAGTCAAAGGCCTTCTCTGGTTCAGTCAGATCGACCCTAAGATCTCCCTGATGCTTATCCAGTTGAAGACATTTCAAGACCTAGACCGGTTCGGTTAAATCATCCCAAGATTTTCCCGATGCTTATCCAGTCAAAGGCCTTCGCTGGTTCAGTCAAATCGTCCCAAGATTTTCCTGATGCTTATCCAGTTGAAGACATTTCAAGACCTAGACCGGTTCAATTAAATCGTCCCAAGATTTTCCTGATGCTTATCCAGTCAAAGGCCTTCTTTGGTTCAGTTAAATCGTCCCAAGATTTTCCTGATGCTTATCCAGTTGAAGACATTTCAAGACCTAGACCGGTTCAGTTAAGTCGTCCCAAGATTTTCCTGATGCTTACCCAGTCAAAGGCCTTCTTTGGTTCAGTTAAATCGTCCCAAGATTTTCCTGATGCTTATCCAGTTGAAGACATTTCAAGACCTAGACCGGTTCAGTTAAGTCATCCCAAGATTTTCCTGATGCTTACCCAGTCAAAGGCCTTCTTTGGTTCGGTTAAATCGTCCCAAGATTTTCCTGATGCTTATCCAGTTGAAGACATTTCAAGACCTAGACCGGTTCAGTAAATCGACCCTAAGATTTTCCTGATTCTTACCCAGTCAAAGGCCTCTCTGGTTCAGTCAGATCGACCCTAAGATCTCCCTGATTCTTATCCCAGTAGAAGACACCCCAGATTTTTTCTCAACGAGCGTTGTTGAAGTTAAAGTCACCCAAGGCTCTCTTACCATTCATGCTAAGGAAGTAATCATCCCTGGTTCTTTCATCGCCGTTTGAAGCTCCAGACTCAGCTCCTGTAACTAGTCAGGACACATCAATACCAAGCATCTAAAAATCAGCTCCTGCAACGTGTCAGGTACTCATTTTTCTGTTTTGCAGGTATGCAGGTTCTCGCTAAGGAATCTCCTACGCGATCAACATCCAGATGGCATCTATAAGCCCATCATCCAATCCAGCAATCTCCAAATGGCATCTATAAGCCCATTCCACCCTCATTGCTAACATGTGAGCGCAAATTTCCGGGCACTCTAGTGTCCAATCATCTTCTACCCTCGGATTACGAAAGGCACGTCAGCCAATCTGCATCCTTAGGTCTAAGAAGATTGAACAGGGGCAACTGTTATACCCCAAAATTTGCCCTCCCATATTCTTCAAGAGATTGCCAAGCCAAGCTACAAAATTCCCCAAGGGTTGTGCAGTGCAACAGTCTCCCATACAGTCAAAATTAGGGTTTTGAGTCTGATCAAGAAAAGGAAGTTTTCAAAGGCTCAATCAAGTCTCATATGCTTACAAACATGGTCAAGCATCCTCATATCAAGTTTCAAGGCATTCAGCTCAAAATTGCACAGTCAAAACCCTAAATTGCACTACAGTCAACTGTAGGGGCAAAATGGTCATTTAGCAGTCAAAAGTTCAAATTTTTGGTCAACATATCATTTTGAAGCCACAAACATCATTTGATCAATGCTTGATCATGATTCTCAAAATTTGGCTCAGAAATCATCAAAGATGCAAAAGTTGCTATGTTTGGACAGCTGAAAAAGTCAACTGAAATTGACCAGGGCATAACTTTCACATGGATTATCAGAAAAATTCCATCCAAAGCTCATTTTGAAGAGAAAGACATTTCCTACAACTCATCTTCATACTTCAAGTCCAAGAAATGCTCTCACAAAAAGTTATCAATTTCAACATTATAGGTCATTTTCAAAAGTCAACAAAAAGGGACTTTAAGTCAAAGACCATAACTTGAGATTGGTAAATCAAAATGACATGGGACCAAAGGCATTGGTTAAAGGACTCAAAGACCTTTCCAAAATGTCCAAGCACATGTGAAAAGCTTAAAAATTGAGCAAGTTATGCCTTGTAGAAGTTGGGAAATTTTTGTGAAATGGCAAAAGTCAACTATCCTTGAAACTCCAATTTTTGACAAAAGGGCCCCATTTTTTCCACTTGGTTCATCCTTGTCATGCCACACACGTGTCCCATGATTAATTTCAAGACCAAATATTTTTTTTATTTTATTTAATTTTTGATAATTTAATTCATTTTAAATCTTTGAAAATTCAAATAAAATTTAAAAACCAATGGAATAGTGTCATGTGAACTTGGACAATTTCTATGTATCATGGGCCAACTCAAAAACTCAGGCTAGGGTTAAGTTTCACACTAGGTCTAGGTCTTGGCTAAAAAGAAGGAAAAATGGTCAATGGTAAAAACCCTAAGACTTGTTCATTCATGAGCTTGAATCTAGGTCAGTTAGCAAGCCAATTCCCTTCCATGATAATCACTGAGTCAAACCCTAACCATAGCACATCATAAGCTGCGCCCAAACAAGCTTTGGCACATCAAAAATTTTTTGGATAAAAAGACAAAACTGAAATCAAGGTTGGAGGGAGTTAGAGGCCTGAATTCTTTTTCCATTAACATCCCGAGGCATCATTGAACACATCCCAATTCCTAACATCAATCAAAACGCCAAGAAGTGGTAGCTACAACTCCAACTGTGTCGTAAAAAATTTCAAATCGCATAGCATAATTTACGCATCCTTGTGCATTTTTGTGGATGAATTCTTGTTCCTTACAAAGTTTCTAAGCTAACCATAACTGTTAATTGAATTTTCGTGCACTTTTGGCCAAGTTACCATGTTTGTTCTTTAGGGTTTTCAGGAAGAAAAATTAGGGCTTTCACCATAAAGCAAAATTGGCCCTCAAGACCATGACTGTTACATTCAGCAAGCCTGGACGAGTCTAAAACACTGTTCGCGATCAATTTATATAGGCCATGGCGCTATTCGCTATTTCTCCATAGCCTGCCTAACACCACGGTTGCAAAACCGTTGCTTATTTGTTTTGTTTTACAGGGACGAAGAAGAAGGACTCGTGGCATGCAGGGATTGGGAGATTTGAATTTCGCGCGCGCCCCAAGTGTTGTGCCACTTTTCCTTTATATTATTTATTTGACGTTATATATTAAATGAAGCACAAATGGCTCAGTGGCCAGGGATACGCGCATGTGGCCTTCAAGACCTGGGTTCAAGTCCCAGGTCTGGCAAAAATTCAATATTATTTTGCAACGCATATTCTCATGCAGGCATAAGACAAGGATGCACCATACGTCTTCAAGTTGGACCATACACGCGTCCACAATGATCAGATCAATGGCCAAGGTTCAAGGTGCAGCATACATCAGGTCAACGCGTTGGCATATGATCCAGAAAGTCAATAAGATTCAAAATCAAATGGGCCTGATTTGCTAGGCCTATACCTCCTGGATTGGGGACTACCCCCCCTGGTTTGCATTTTTCTATTTTTTTCAAATTATTTTATTTTGTTATTTCATTTATTTTCTTTGTTTTAATATAATTAATTTATTTTCACAAAAATATAAAAACATTAAAAATACAGAAAAGACAAAAAATATAATTTGATTTTGATTACTTTCATAAATAAATTAGAATGTAAATTATTTAGTTTAATTAAGTTTTAATTTTAATTCCTTTTTAATAAAAATCCAAAAAAATGTAGAATTAGGTTAATTGATAATTTTAATATCTTTTTAATTTTTATTTTTTTCCTCACAATATTATTTATTTATTACTTATTTTCATAAATTAAAAATGTACATAAATTAATTTAGAATTAAATTAGGTTAAAAGTCAATATTTTCATAATAAAATAAAAAAAAATAATAGAATTAGGTCTAATATTTAATTTAATTTCAATTAACTCCTTTTTCTCATTAAATCTAAAAAACACAAAAATACCATTTTCATTTAATTTTAATTTTAAATTCCTTGTTAATTTTAATTGTTTGCAAAAGGGTCCAACGCCCTAGTTTTGTTTAATTCCTTTATTTCGCGCATTTATTTTATAGTCGTTTAAATAACTCTGTATATGCCCCAAAGCCTTGTAATAAGTTTAGATTTATTTCTCGCACTTTTATTTTATCGCACTTTTACTTTCAGTCAAATCGGGTTCGGTTTATTTTGGCGATGTGGACCCGCGCCATTTGTAATAGTTTAGATTTATTTTCTCGCAAATATATAACTGTTAATAAATATGCATGAAAGAATGTATGGACCTAAAAATAAAATCAAGCGTAGATCACAACAAACATGACAAGACAAAATAATTGAAACATGACACACGAACCGCACACACCACCCCTAGGGTACGCCTCACTGTTGCCTTTCGAAAGGTGGTCGTCGAGTAGAGGACGTCTTAGTAAGTCCTCATGATCCGGGAACCTGGCATGAGGGTAGCTTCTAAGGTGTCTTCCCATTGCTCCGGTGATCACCATGTCCCTAAAACTCGAATTGACCCGAACACCTCCAACGGTGGTGCTACCTACCTCTCAATGGTGGGATGGCACTACTTTAAAGGACATTTACACAGACGAATTCCTTAGGGTAGGTAGGTTCTCAAGGATACTTGCTCTAATTTCAAACAAATCAAAATACTTTTCACACCAACACACTTTCAAAAACTTTCAAAAACAAACTTTTCAAACACTCTGACGTACGAGTTGAACTGAAACTTTTCAAAGAATATTTTTGAAACCCACATTGAAAAGCAAGCAAACATTTTTGAAAACACAATGAGCAAGTATCTAAGAGCCCATGGATAACCATGGATAGAAAGGGTGCTAACACCTTCCCTTTCTATAACCTACCTCCCGAACCGAGAGCAATCTCTTTAAAGGAATTTTTCTGTGCTTTTGTCCTTTCCATTTGGAGAAAATAAAAGACGGTGGCGACTCTTACTTACCGCGACATTTCGCGAACCAGCGTTAAACAGTCAGTTCCAGATCCACCGATCACACCGACCGAGTTGTCGACCAGCATATCAATATTAGGTAAAGGAAATGCATCTTTGAGGCATGTCCGGTTAAGATCGGTATAGTCAACGCACATTCGCCATTTTCTATTATTTTTCTTAACAAGTACAACATTTAACAACCAGGTTGAATATCGGGCTTCAGAAATAAAATTTTCCTCTAGGAGGTCTTTTACAGCTTTTCCAGCAGCCTCTGCTTTCTTCAGAGACTTCCTGTGTCTATGTTGTACTACTGCCCTAGCGGCTGGATCAATGGCGAGTTGATGACAGGCGACCTCAGGGTCGAGACCGGGCGTCTCCGCAGCACTCAATATGAATAGATCCGCATTTCCCTCAAGCAGGCCTTGATCTTCTTTCTCGCCAAGTCGGGGAGTCCAGTGCCAATCTTCACTCCTCTGCTTGGGTCTTCACCGAGGGGGACGAGTTCGAAGTCCCCGTCCGGAATTGGTCGGAGGGGAACTTGCTTGCCACTAGATGGCTCGTCCTGGTCGAAGCGAGTGTCCAGAGAGATCGAGTCGACCTTTGGAGGGGCCCTCTGTTCTTCTACTCTGACGGGCTCTGACTGCTGAGGCTTTGATCGTGCAGTTGCAGCTTTCTTAGCGGGCCGTGTGCTGGTGTCGACTGTGCTGTGTCCCTTGGATTCCGCATTGAAGCACCTTCAGGCGTCTTCTAGATCACCTTGAATAGTGGCGACTCGTGCCCTCTTGGTGTAGAACTTCATTTTTAAGTGGACGGTGGAGGGCACCGCGATCAGCTCTGCCAGTGTTGGCCTCCCAAGGATGCAGTTGTAGAGGGAGGGCTAGTCGATGACGAGGAACCGGACCTTGACCTGCCTGGTAGCGGTATCCTCGCCGAATGTGACCATAAGCTCCACATACCCCCACGGATTGGAGGTCGAGCCATTAAAGCCCTGCAGGTATGACCCCACGTATGGTGAAAGGTGAGAGTCATCGAGCTGCAGGGTTCTGAATAGTTGGCTGTACATCACGTCTATGGAACTTTCCTCGTCGACCAGGACGCGATGCACGTCGAAGTTGGCCATTCTTGCCCTTATCAGAAGAGGGATGGCCGAATTGGGGGCCCCTCCTAGAAGCTCCTCGAGGTAAAAGGTGATCGGCTCTAATCTTTCTTTCACCCTTTCGAAGGTCACGGTTTGCGGGGGAGCCGCATCGACCAGTTCGTCCAACTTTCTCTTTGCCGAATTTATGGTTATATCATTAAACCCTCCGCCGTTGATGACCATGGAGGAGGGGAAGTTTTCCCACCTACTGTGCGTAGCCAAAGGCTCTTGCAGATGTTTGGGGATGTAGAAGTCCTCGGGTCTTGTGACGAAGAACGCGGTTTGGATGGGAACTGACTCTTCAGATGGTCGGGCATCCTCTTCTACTTCCCTCGTCTCATAGGCATCCCGACGAGGAGCGTCGTTTCGCTGATATTGTGCAATTCTTCCCCCTTTTATGAGGGTCTCGATGGCGTCCTTGAGGTGGACGCGGTCTTCGGTCAAGTGCCCATGGCTCCGGTGGTACTGGCAGTATTTGCTTTGGTCTACCCCGGGTTTGGTAGGAGCAGGGCGGGGACGCTTGACACCGCCGTCCTTGAAGTCTGTACTTGCACACTCCGCTAAGATGCGCTCGCAGGAAGTCGTTAGCGGAGTATATTCAGTGAACCTCCCCGAGGGCCCCTTTTGTTTCCGGGCGTCTTGGGGTTTATCGTCCCTTATCTTCTCTCCAGTTCGTCGATGAGGGGCGATGTCTTGTTGCGGATTGCTGTTGGATCCGCGGTTCCTGGGATCTCGGGCTCTGTTGGCGGCTTCTCTCTCCTCGTAGTCCATATAGGCCCTGGCCTTCTCGAGGAGGGCATCGAACGTCTGGGGTGGTTCGATGCCTACAGATTTTCTGAATTCGGTGCCCGGGAGGAGCCCCCTCTAGAGCAGGTACCTCTTCATATGGTCCATGCAAGGGACCTGGATGGCCTCCCAGTTTAAGCGGTCAATGAATTCTCTCAAGGTCTCATCGTGTCTCTGGACGATGGCCTCGAGAGCTGCTTCGGTCTTCGGGTGTCGTTGCGAAATAGTCAACGAGCTTATGAACTGGTTCTTCAGGTTTTGCCAAGAGGTAATTGACCCCGGGGCAAGACCTTTGTAGCAGTCCATAGCCGCTTTCCTCAGAGTCGTTGGGAACAACTGGCACTTGATTGGTCCCCCGACGTTGTGGTAGTGTAGCATGGCTTCAAACCCGTCTATATGGTCGACCGGGTCGGCGATGTCGTCGTACTCCTTTAAGTGGGGAGGCTTCTCCATGCCCGGGGGAATGGGCGTCTCCATGATAGCTTGTGACAAGGGACCGCAGGGGTCGTCCCCGTCACTCCGTTCGGGAGAGAGAGACGGAGATCCGATGTAGTGGCGGTCACGGTGGCCCTGGTCGCGCAGAGCGTTCCTTGGGCGGTATGATCGTTGATGGTTTCCCCCGTGCTTGTCTCCGGGGGGTCTTCGTTCTTTCTGCGAGGGGCCATGGTCGCGCCTTCCCGCGTCGACGAGTTGTTCCCTCTCCAAAAGGGGTCGTCGCCCGAGTGGTCGGGGACGGGCTTCGAGAGATGTCTCGATTCTGTCTCCGCGGGAGAGATTGGGGATGTTCATCCGCTTGTCGAGGGGGAGGAGATTGAGGTCCCCTGTGTCTTCTCGGGGGCCTCTGATCGTCCTCGAGCACCCTCAGTCTTTCCCCCTGGGCGAAGATCAGATAGTTGGTTTGATTTATTGCCGCGAACAGTGCCCTGGTCGTGACGTCTGTCCCGGCGGGGACGGGGACCTCGTGAAATTGGATGTGTGGATAGTTCAGGGGAGGTGGCCGATCTTCTTCAAGTCGAGGAGGCATTGATGAAGATGGAGCAGTGACTCTGTCCCTATAGTTAGAAGGTCCGGGCATATTGACGCCAGAGACTGTGTTATGGCCGGCGGTACCGGCGTTGTCGAGGCCGGCATTGTTGTCGGTGATGTTGTTGTTAAGGTCGGTGACACGAACGTTCAGGTTATCTGGAGTCTGGTCAGCCATGATAGTCGAGGATTGTTTAGCTTTGGTCTCAAGTGAATAGAAGACGGGGAAGCTTAGTTTCCCACAGACGGCGCCACTGATCTTACCGGATCAGAAATGGACCATCACAACTGGCTTCGGGTTGGAGTTGAATGAGAGGGGGGGGGGGGGGGGGTACCTGCAAGACACTCTGATGGTAAAGTGAGAAGCGGAATGAACAAGCAAGTATGAGTTTGAGATGTATGAATGAATATCTGACCCTCTCGAAAGAGAGGGTATTTATAGCCCCTGATAACACGAAATCGTATCGTTTATTTGCTATGAAATTCGTCCGTTTTGTATTATTTTGACCCGATTAATTCCCGAATATTTCGAGTTTGTCATCACTTTTACAGGTATTTCATAATTGAGCTCAAAATAGAAGAAAACATGAAACAATGCAAGAAAGCATCAAAAGAACAAAAGAAAAGGATAAATCTGTCAAAGAACTGCACTTTTGTAGCGGTGACGGTCGTAATGAAGCTGCCACGACCGTAAGCCAGTTTGAAGAGTGTTACGACCGTAACACAGTGGCCACGACCGTAACACGGGAAAGACCAAAATCTGCTCGTAACGCCAATGTAACGAACGTAATGCGTATAATACTTCACTTGGAAAATGCAGAACATGGCAAGCATAACAGAAGGAGTTTCCAAACTCCTTAATTCTCTCCAGTCAAACACCACGTTCACCATTTCTCCCTCAACTACTAGGTTACTATATTTTTGGAGATTTTGAAGGAAGACTGAGTTCCAAGTTTAACAAACCAACTGCCAGATTTTATTCTTCTATAAATACCTCAATATTGAACAAAAAAAGTACGGAGTTTTATTACAGCTTATTTGTGCCGAAGCTCTGCCAAAATTGAAACCAGTATTATTTCAGTATTCATTTTCCAGCATTTGTTTATTTCAATTCTTTTAAATTCCACTGTCCAAATAATAATTTCCAACATTAGGGAATTATTATTTTAGTTTAAGATTTATCATTCAAGCTTCAGAATTTGCAATACTCCCGATACCAAGTCCGAGTTTCCGATTTGTGGAAGAAGGATTGAAGTATTGGCTTTACTGTCAGGTTTTTATTTTGCAATTGTATTAAATTCATTTTAATTAATTTATTAATGCATGCTTGTTATTTATTATTTATAATGTCCAATTTATATTTGCTTGCTTTTATTTACAGTATGTTTATTTTGATTTCCATGGCTAGCTAAACCTTTAGTGTCGGTATGGAATAGTAAGAGACATTAGGCTTCTAATCAAACTTAGGCTAAAACTTTAATCAACTTAACTCTGGTTATAACTTTTTATGCTTAATAATAAAATCTTTGTTACAAAAGTAAGAGGAGTAAATAGGTTAAATCGAGACCACGAAAGTGTGAGGTTTTTAACCGGATAGCTAAAGTTAGGCATTTGATTTAAATACAGTGAAAGCGCTTTAAACCAAATTAGAATTAATTAAGTTTCCAAAGAATACTTCTAAACACTTATAGGCTAGCGAAAGCAGGTATAGGGCTTTAGACGTATAATCCGAGATAAGACCATGAAAGTGTGAGTTGAGGGTTTTTAAACTGATTAATTCTACGGATAAACCAAGTTGACCATCCTTATATGCCTAGGCCCGATTAGATCCCTTAGGTTGACTCTATTGCATACCGACCGTTCATTTTATAATTACTTTAAAATCAATTAATTTACCTTCCTTAATTTTCCCAAAACCAACGTGACAATTTCCGCCTTAGCTAAACCAACATGTTTTACAACACTAGCGTGATTACAAAGTCCCTGTAGATTCGACAATCTTTTATTACTACCCCGATAGGCTGTGCGCTTACAGTTAAGATACCATCAGACATTAAGTCGATCGCAGACCCCATCAAGTTTTTGGCGCCGTTGCCGGGGACTTTAGTTTAGTCACTAGTGTAATCTGAAAACAACGCTGTCTAGACTAAGGCAACTTTTTATATTTCCCTCTGTGTATGCCAAACACTCGTTCTCAAAACGAGCCTTTGCATTTACAAATTAACGATATCGAGCGTTACTTAAGATTAAGACGCCGAATTCAAGAATACCGATCTCTTAATAATCTTCCTCCAACAAAAATTCCTGATATCCCGTTATCAGAATCTACCGAAGAATCGACAATGGCTGACGTACCAAATCCGCCTCGCGCTCTTAAGGACTATGTTGTTCCTTCGCAAGCGGAGCCTCACAACAGCATTGCTGCCCCTGCTATCGCTCGAAACGATTTCGAGCTGAAACCTTCGCTTCTATCCGCCGTTCAGCAGAATCAATTTTCTGGATCTCCTACTGATGACCCTAATCTACATCTGTCAGTGTTTGTGAAGTACGCAGACACTGTAAAAGCGAATGGTGTAAACCCTGAGGCGATACGATTGCGCCTATTTCCTTTTTCTTTAAGAGACAGAGCCCGAGCCTGGCTCCAATCCCTTCCTTCAAATTCAATCACCACATGGGATGAATTGAAAAAAGTCTTCTTGGCTAGATATTTCCCACCAAGCAAAACTGCTATGCTTAGAGCTAACATCAACGGTTTTAGACAAAAAGATAACGAATCACTTTTCGAAGCATGGGAACGTTACAAGGATATGATTAGACTTTGTCCTCATCATGGTTTAGAAGAATGGCTAATCATTCATACGTTTTACAACGGTCTGTTGTATAACACAAGAATGACTATAGACGCCGCTGCTGGTGGCGCACTGATGGATAAACCATATGCCGAAGCAAATCAACTTATCGAAAGTATGGCCCAGAACCACTATCAATGGGGAAGCGAAAGAGCTAATGTGGAGAAATCCCAAACCAAAGGTGGAATGTCTGAAGTGAATATGCTGGACCAAGTCAATGCTAAAGTGGAAGCTCTTACCCAAAAGCTAGAAAACCTCACCACTGCTCCTGCAGCTACCGTAGTTGCAGTTGTCCAAACTTGCGATCTATGTGGTCTTCAATCACATCTTGCTCCAGAATGCCCACTTCTAACAGGAGTTCCAGCTGAACAAGCAAACTATGTACAAGGGAACCCTTATAGTAATACCTATAACCCAGGCTGGAAAAATCATTCGAACTTTTCATACAAAAACAACAACGCGTTATACGCGCCTGTACCAGCTCCTGCCACACCACCCGGTTATCCAAAAGCTATCCCAAATCATCCTGGTAATGGACCTAATACTCCTAGGAAATCTAACCTAGAAATCATGATTGAACACTTCGTTGCTACCCAAGCTCAGACTAATAAAGACGTTATGAATCAAAATTTGCATACTAATGAGCAGATAAAACAATTAGCTAGCAAGGTTGATGCTTTAGCCACCCATAACAAGATGCTTGAGACGCAAATCTCACAAGTAGCTCAACAACAAGCATCTACTGCGACACCAGCTGGAATTTTTCCTGGTCAACCACAGCCCAACCCGAAAGGACATGCTAATGCTGTGATATTGAGAAGTGGAAAAGAACTCGACGGACCTGTTGACCCGAGACTAGAAAATCCAGCCATGTACCAAAAGCAGAGCGAGCTGCCTGAACAAGCCAATGAGCCTAAAGAAAAGGAAAGCGAAACGCAAGAAGCAGTGGAGCAAGAGAAGCCTTATGTACCTCCACCACCTTATAAACCACCAATCCCGTATCCTCAGAGACTTACAAATTCCAAAACGATGGGCCAGTTCAAGAAATTCGTTGAACTTCTAAAACAACTCAATATAACCATACCTTTTACAGAAGCCATCACTCAGATGCCCTCGTACGCTAAATTTCTTAAGGAAATTCTATCCAACAAGAAGAAGATAGAGGATAACGAAACAGTTACACTCACTGCCGAGTGTAGCGCGATCATTCAAAACAATATGCCTCCTAAGCTAAAAGACCCAGGTAGTTTCTCTATACCTTGTAATATTGGAAAATTTGTCATAGACAAAGCTCTATGTGACTTAGGAGCAAGCATTAGTGTCATGCCCTTATCTATTTGCAAAAAGCTAGAGATGGGAGAACTCAGACCCACGAAAATGTCCGTCCAATTAGCCGACCGATCGGTTAAATACCCTGTAGGTATACTGGAAAATGTTCCAGTTAGAATAGGTCAATTCTATATCCCTACCGATTTCATTATCATGGACATAACCGAGGACTCAGTTACCCCTATCATACTAGGAAGACCATTCCTTGCCACCGTCGGAGCTATAATTGATGTAAAGAAGGGCAGATTAACATTCGAAGTCGGAGAGGAAAAAGTGGAATTCATCCTCACTCAATTTCTACAAGCACCCGCCATAAATGACACATGTTACTTACTCGATATTATAGACGAGTGTGTGAGAGATATGGAAGTTGAACAAACCACATATTCCGAAATAATGAAAATCGAAACCCCTCTGATATTCGAAGACGACAATTGGCGAGAACCATATAAAGATGACAGTCTAAGCGAAAGTCTAGCACTTACACCCAATCATATGCCATGTTCCAAGAAACCAAAACTAGAATTGAAAGTTCTACCTAAAAATCTACGATACGAATTCCTTGATACTGAACAAACTCGACCTGTAATAGTGAATTCCAGTTTAGGAACGCTCGAAACTCAAAAACTTTTAGACGTTCTAAGGAAATACCCTACTGCGTTAGGTTACAACATATCAAACTTAAAAGGAATTTGTCATTCAATTTGTATGCACCGTATTCTATTAGAAGAGGATTGCAAAACCTCTCGAGAACCTCAAAGAAGAATCAATCCGATTCTAAGCACTGTAGTCAGAGATGAAATCAAAAAGCTAATGGAAGCCGGAATTATATACCCGATCTCCGACAGTAAATGGGTTAGCCCAGTGCATGTCGTACCTAAGAAAGGAGGTGTCACTGTCGTGAAAAACGCACAAGGCGAATCGATAACACAAAGAGTAGTTAGTGGACACAGAGTGTGCATTGATTATCGAAAACTGAACAAAGCTACTCGGAAAGACCATTTTCCTTTACCCTTTATTGATAAAATGTTAGAGCGATTAGCCAAACACTCCTATTTCTGCTATTTAGACGGTTATTTTGGATTTTTCCAAATTCCGATTCACCCTGATGATCAGGAGAAGACTACATTCACGTGTCCCTATGGAACGTTCGCGTACAGACGAATGCCATTTGGATTATGTAATGCTCCCGCAACTTTCCAACGATGTATGATGGCCATCTTTGCAGATTTCATTGACGACATCATGGAAGTGTTTATGGATGACTTCTCTGTGTGTGGACAAAGCTTTGAAGGATGTCTGTCTAATTTAGAAAGTATTTTAGAACGATGTGTGAAAGTAAACCTTGTGCTCAACTGGGAAAAATTCCATTTCATGGTCAGAGAAGGAATCGTACTTGGACATGTTATTTCTAATAAAGGAATTGAAGTTGATAAAGCTAAGATAGAGGTGATTAAAGAACTCCAACCACCAAATACCGTTCGAGAGATACGAAGTTTTCTAGGACACGCCGGTTTTTACCGACGTTTTATTAAAGATTTCTCGAAAATTACAAAACCACTAACCGGTCTATTAATGAAGGATGCTGAGTTCATATTCGATAATGATTGTCTTCAAGCTTTTGAAACCCTTAAGGCCGCACTTATTTCTGCACCAATCATGCAACCGCCCGATTGGAGGTTACCTTTCGAAATCATGTGCGATACAAGTGATTACGCTGTCGGCGCAGTTCTTGGACAAAGAAAAGATAAGAAACTTCACGCAATTTACTACGCCAGCAGAACGCTAGACTCAGCTCAAATGAACTACGCCACCACTGAAAAAGAACTCTTATCCGTGGTCTTCGCACTCGACAAATTCCGTTCTTACCTTGTAGGAGCGAAAATCACCATTTACACAGACCATGCTGCTATCCGATATTTACTTGCCAAGAAAGATGCAAAACCCAGACTCCTCCGATGGATTTTACTCTTACAAGAATTCGACTTGGAAATTAAAGATAAGAAAGGAACCGAAAACATCGTAGCGGATCATTTATCCCGTTTAGAAGGTATAAAACCCGAACAAGTGCCAATTAACGACGATTTTCCGTATGAACATCTGATAGCACAAATGATAAGCGACCTAGATCAATTGAATTTAAATAAACCAGAAGCTAAAGAAGTTATGGAAGCCATCGACATGACCATAGGATTGCCTTGGTATGCTGACATCGTTAACTATTTAGCTGTCGGAGCACTTCCACCTGATTTAACTTACCAACAGAAAAAGAAATTTTTCCATGATCTCAAGAGTTACTATTGGGACGAACCACTTTTATTTAAACGAGGACCCGATGGAATTTTCCGCCGGTGTATACCCGACGAAGAAATAGAAAACGTCATTTCCCATTGCCATTCATCTCCTTGTGGTGAAGATACTAGCACCTTTAAAACGTGTGCCAAAATTCTCCAAGCCGGCCTTTTCTGGCCTAACCTGTGGAAGGATGTCCACGTCGCCGTTAAAAACTGTGACCGATGCCAACGCACCGGTAATATCTCAAGACGCGACGAAATGCCTCAGAAAGGAATACTTGAAGTGGAAATCTTTGACGTTTGGGGAATAGATTTTATGGGACCTTTCCCATCCTCTTTTGGAAACAAGTTTATACTCGTCGCTGTCGACTACGTTTCAAAATGGATCGAGGCAATAACTTCTCCTACAAATGACACACGAGTAGTGATTAAGCTTTTCAAGAATGTAATTTTCCCGCGTTTTGGTGTTCCCCGACTTGTTATCAGTGACGGTGGATCTCATTTTATTTCGAAGATATTTGATAAATTACTATCCAAATATGGAGTGAACCACCGCGTAGCAACGCCTTATCATCCGCAAACTAGCGGACAAGTCGAAGTTTCGAATAGAGAGATTAAACAAATATTAGAAAAAACCGTCGCGATATCTCGAAAAGATTGGTCATCCAAGCTTAACGAAGCCTTATGGGCTTATAGGACGGCTTATAAGACTCCTATCGGAACTACACCTTTCAAACTTGTTTACGGAAAATCGTGCCATCTCCCGGTAGAATTAGAGCATAAAGCTTATTGGGCAATAAAGACACTCAATATCAATTACACTGCTGCTGACGAGAAACGAATCCTCGATTTACATGAACTGGAAGAATTAAGACTAGACGCTTACGAAAACGCTAAAATATACAAAGAACGAACTAAAAAATGGCACGATCAACGTTTATCACGGAAATAATTTAATGTGGGAGATGTCGTACTTTTATTTAACTCTAGACTTAGACTCTTCTCTGGAAAACTTAAATCTAGATGGTCCGGTCCTTTCGACATTACAAGAGTTTTGCCTAGCGGAGCGGTAGAAATCACGGATAGAAATAGCGCCCCGTTTATTGTAAACGGGCAGCGGTTAAAACAATATCATCGTGTAGATAATAGAGATTACACAAATAAGCTTAAACTCGTAGAACTGCTACCTATTTCTCCCGAATAATCTTTCACTAGGCACTTCGTCAGGCTTATGACGTTAAAAACAGCGCTTCATGGGAGGCAACCCATTTTATTTGTTTTTTACCTGCTATCTTGTTTATATTATTTGTTTTTGCATTCTATATAAGTATTTTTCGTTTCTAAAAACTTTTATGAAACTGCTGCTGATTTCAAATCAATTTTACTTGACACAGGATTTCTGAATAATCTTTTTCTCTTTACTTTCTCCTCTACTCTGTTTCCCTGTTTTGTTTTTCCTATGGATCCCCCACAGACCTTTATGGAAGCCGCCTTTAGAGGTAGAAACCAACAAAGACGATTTGAGGCTTTGACTCAGCGAGCAATCAGTTTAACCCTGTATCATGATGTACCCACTATGGACTCTTTAGGCATTACTGACAGTATTCACTACATGTTTAACCGGTTGGGATGGGAGAAAGCCCACCTGAAAAATAGGTTCGTCACTTACCGAGAGCTTACCCTTGAATTCCTAAGTTCTCTAGTTCACATCCCTGAACACGGTGTTGGAGCCCGAAAAGGATTCATTACCTTCAGACTTTTTGGTATTGAATTCACCTATAACCATAGGGACTTAGCTACTTTATTAGGATTCCCCAGTGGACCCTTAGCTTTTACCACCCCTGAGGCCGATCTATTGGATTTTGAGCTGGACTACTTCTGGGGTACTTTAACCGGAAACTATCACCCTGACCCAGAAAGTATGGATAACAACGAAATACATAATCCAGCCATCCGTTATTTCCATAGGATTCTTGCCCACACCCTGTTTGGAAAAGAACAAAATCAAAATGTTGTATCCAAGGATGAATTATCTCTGCTTTATTGTATGAACCTAGGACGCCCTGTCAATGCGGTCCCACTCCTGATGAAGACCTTTACCCGCATTAGTGAGGACCCTAATGTTCATGTCAGTTTGGGAGGATTAGTTACAATGATTGCACATGCTCTTGGACCTCGTTGCCAACTTAATAACTGTGCACCATTTGGATCAATTAGGCCTATGAATATTAATTTCTGTTTTAACAATCGGATAATAGGAAACTTAGGCCCTGCACCTTATGACTACCTGATCAGAGATGAGGTTGTTACTCTTTTTACCCTCCCGAACCATGCCCGAATAAGTGTCCACAACCGCGAAAATTGGTTGTACGAATTGAATCCACCCGATCACCCTTCAACACCGGAAACACCACAATCATATTTTGTTGATAATAATTTCATGTCTGAAACCGAAACAGATCCCGAAACCCCTCCTGGTTATCATGACTTTACAAATATGGCTGAAGCACAAGCAGCCCCTGATACAAACCAAGGAGAATATACCACACAATTAAACACCATTCTGACCACTTTGGATGCTTATAAAACTGATATTGATGGAATAAAGAATGAATTGAAGACTATGCGTTTGGATCTTATGGGTTTGACTGACATCTCGGTGGAGCAGTTCTATCACATCACTCAAGCTTTGGAAATATTAAAAGAAAAGATTGGATGAAGCAGTTTATAGTTTCTCAATTTTCAGTTTTCAGTTTTTCAATTCTTTGTTTTTAGACTTTTTCCATTCTGCTTTGTTTTTAGTTAGTCCCAATTTTTAAAGTTACTGCATTTAAACTTACGCGTCATTTATTTTTATTTTTTTCTGGCAAAAAGGAACAAGTTACTCAGTTTAAACCAATGCAATTGTTTGTTTTCAGTTTTAAACTCACAATCATTATGCCGCTTAAAATATTTTACGGTTTTCTACTCTATTTGCGAATTATATATGTTGGATTATATGTTGAATTAATTAATGCTGTGTTTATGTTAGAATGTCTGAGATGTTCTGCTGCTATAAAAATATACTATGTGCAATTATATTGTGTTCTGTTCTGTGAAAAAAACCAAAACTTGTAGCTGCCACGATCGTCATCTATCCCCCACGAACGTAACGCGCCTTTCAGAGCGTTACGCTCGTCAGCCAGGTGTTACGACCGTAACACGGGTTACATCAGTAACCCTGTTAGCAGAACGTTCCCTTTTCCTGCACCTTTCTCTCTTCTTCTTCTTCCATAACTCCCCATTAACCCCATTCAACCCAAAATTAATCCCTATCAATTTTCAAACTTCCACTACCTCCTTCCACCATATATACATCCATTACCCGTATCATCATTATCATTCTCTCATTCACCAACCAAGACCCATTTTCACTCAAACACTTTGCATGCAAATGGCAGACAATCTCATTCCTGGCATTACCCTACGAAATGGAGAAGTAGGTGAAACTCAACGGACACGGTTCCTAAAGTTCCAGCGCCGAGGCATCCACCCTACGAGGTTCGTCGACACTGACTGCCTCCGAAACCTCAGGTTGCTCGAAAGTGTCCAACACCTATTACAAAGTGTCAACCTTTGGACGCTATGTAGCCAGCCACAACCGACGTACGAGACTCTCACACTTGAGTTTCTCAGTTCATTTTGCTACATTACTCCAAACGGTACAAGAAATCAACTTACCGGTGTGGTAAGGTTCCGAATTTTCAGCACCGAATACGAATTCCCTCAGAACGCATTCGGTCGCCTACTTGATTTCTGTATTGATGAAGGCGCTCACCTACGCGTGCCTGACACTTTTCATGAGGAATCTTTCAACTTGTGGCATAGCTTGACCAATAATCGGGCTGATTCATACGATCACCTAAATGCCACCCAAATCCACAACCCCGCCATTCGTTACTTCCACCGCATCTTGTCCAACACAATCTTTGCAAGAGATAGCAACCACAAGCTCAACTCAAAGGAGCTATTTTTCATGCATTATGCATTCTCGGGTCAGAAAATTAATGCCGCACCTTTCCTCTTGGCTCATATTCACTCCATCTGCACCAGAGGCGGCAAACCTTTCTATTTTGGAGGGCTTGTCACTTCTCTTGCTTTAGCACTAAACCATGGTGACACCCTTGTTCATCTGCCATCCCGACCACCGGTTCTGCTCACTTTGGATCATTGTAAATTGGCCCACCTCATCCACGAGCGGGACGATGGAAGATTTCATCCAGTGATACAAAACCGAGTTTACACTAATATTGTTTTGCCTTGCAGGGACAAAATCGACCCTCAGAACCGAGCCAACTGGCTATTTAACCCTGAAGGCCCTGCTGCTGCTCAAGAAGAACCTCATGTCGGCCCCGCCGATGAGATGCAGGAAGAAATGGATCGAGCTGCTCCCGCGCCTGACATTCCTGAGTCGTCCTCTTCTGCACCACCTCCTTTTACTATGGAGGACGTCCTTAGAGCCCTCCATCAGCAAAATCAGATGGATGTAGCTCTTGAAAGGAAGAATCAGGAGCGTTACGACGCCTTACATCAGCAAAATGTCCAAATCTTGAGTGGTCAACGCTCGACAAATGAAAGGCTAGATGAAGTGTTATGCGAGCTTAACGCTTTGAGGATGGATGTTACATCTCTTGGACCCCAGGACACTGACCCTGGAGCTACTCCTTCCAGACGGTCACGAACCCGAAGCCGCCATGGTCGCCAGTAGTTTTTCCTTTTCTTGTTGTTTTCCTTGTTTTTCCGATGTACTTTTTATTTAACCTCGCCATTATGTCATAACATTGAGACAATGTTTGATATAGTGTGGGAGGAGCACTGCATTCTTAATCCAGAACGAGTAATTTCATTTCTATTTCTGTTATATTTCGCTATTTCATTTTCTCTCCATTTTATTTAGCCATACCAAAATTTTTTAGCCTTTTATATTCGCACAACCGTTAGTTACCTACTTTAACTGAAATCTTAGTTAGAAGGCCGAGAGCGATCCAACGAGAACTATACGATTATGACACCTTCGACTCTCTACTCACACGAATCGTCTTCATTTTTCGTTATACCGATACTTTGAGTTTCGAACCTTAAATTAGCCCCTAGTAGTTTATCTTAGCAGTCAGCACCAGTCCTAACACAATCCACGTGGAAAGTCGATGAACATAAGTGGATGATCTTGCAAATTGATTTAAATACAATGTTACATGCTTTAAGGAAATAGATATTGCACCAACTAAATTGGGCGATCCTCACCCGATCGTTTAATCCAACGGATGCAAAAGCTTCTACTAAGTAACATAAGAATCCATTGTCTAGGTGGTTCAGAAGCATCTGGTACTGAACTCAGTAGGGCAGACTACGGTTTGATCCCCCGCATCTTGCAATTGGATAAAAGAGGTTGCCACATATTTGTGCCGGAAACCGTCGTGTTTTGATCAGAACCACTAACCGGCTATTCCACTACGTGCGTGCAAGGATAATGGGCTTAATGTGATTGCGCAAGAACGAAACCGGGTGAAATATGGGCGAGAAACCTTGAGTTGAATTATAACGGTGTAATTGGACGCTTCGTTTAAAATGGATAGTCGTCGACTAGCTTGTTGCTTGTATCATTTATGTATCGTTGTTGTTTCATTCGATTTTCTCGGCCGAACTAACTTAGGATTTCTTGAAATTATTTGAAAACGAAAGGTATACTAGTTATGTGCGTTTATAAAAAACTTGTCCGATATTCTAAATTTGATTATTTTGCTTGAGGACAAGCAAAGGTTTAAGTATGGGAGAATTTGATAACACGAAATCGTATCGTTTATTTGCTATGAAATTCGTCCGTTTTGTATTATTTTGACCCGATTAATTCCCGAATATTTCGAGTTTGTCATCACTTTTGCAGGTATTTCATAATTGAGCTCAAAATAGAAGAAAACATGAAACAATGCAAGAAAGCATCAAAAGAACAGAAGAAAAGGATAAATATGTCAAAGAACTGCACTTTTGTAGCTGTGACGGTCGTAATGAAGCTGCCACGACCGTAAGCCAGTTTGAAGAGTGTTACGACCGTAACACAGTGGCCACGACCGTAACACGGGAAAGACCAAAATCTGCTCGTAACGCCAATGTAACGAACGTAATGCGTATAATACTTCACTTGGAAAATGCAGAACGTGGCAAGCATAACAGAAGGAGTTTCCAAACTCCTTAATTCTCTCCAGTCAAACACCACGTTCACCATTTCTCCCTCAACTACTAGGTTACTATATTTTTGGAGATTTTGAAGGAAGACTGAGTTCCAAGTTTAACAAACCAACTGCCAGATTTTATTCTTCTATAAATACCTCAATATTGAACAAAAAAAAGTACAGAGTTTTATTACAGCTTATTTGTGCCGAAGCTCTGCCAAAATTGAAACCAGTATTATTTCAGTATTCATTTTCCAGCATTTGTTTATTTCAATTCTTTTAAATTTCACTGTCCAAATAATAATTTCCAACATTAGGGAATTATTATTTTAGTTTAAGATTTATCATTCAAGCTTCAGAATTTGCAATACTCCCGATACCAAGTCCGAGTTTCCGATTTGTGGAAGAAGGATTGAAGTATTGGCTTTACTGTCAGGTTTTTATTTTGCAATTGTGTTAAATTCATTTTAATTAATTTATTAATGCATGCTTGTTATTTATTATTTATAATGTCCAATTTATATTTGCTTGCTTTTATTTACAGTATGTTTATTTTGATTTCCATGGCTAGCTAAACCTTTAGTGTCGGTATGGAATAGTAAGAGACATTAGGCTTCTAATCAAACTTAGGCTAAAACTTTGATCAACTTAACTCTGGTTATAACTTTTTATGCTTAATAATAAAATCTTTGTTACGAAAGTAAGAGGAGTAAATAGGTTAAATCGAGACCACGAAAGTGTGAGGTTTTTAACCGGATAGCTAAAGTTAGGCATTTGATTTAAATACAGTGAAAGCGCTTTAAACCAAATTAGAATTAATTAAGTTTCCAAAGAATACTTCTAAACACTTATAGGCTAGCGAAAGCAGGTATAGGGCTTTAGACGTATAATCCGAGATAAGACCATGAAAGTGTGAGTTGAGGGTTTTTAAACGGATTAATTCTACGGATAAACCAAGTTGACCATCCTTATATGCCTAGGCCCGATTAGATCCCTTAGGTTGACTCTATTTCATACCGACCGTTCATTTTATAATTACTTTAAAATCAATTAATTTACCTTCCTTAATTTTCCCAAAACCAACGTGACAATTTCCGCCTTAGCTAAACCAACCTGTTTTACAACACTAGCGTGATTACAAAGTCCCTGTGGATTCGACAATCTTTTATTACTACCCCGATAGGCTGTGCGCTTGCAGTTAAGATACCATCAGACATTAAGTCGATCGCAGACCCCATCAGCCCCCAGCGCTGGGCCAAGGTCTCTTTATTGGGCTGATCAAACAGGCCCAACAAAGAGACTGCCAGGTTCTACGTGTGTAGTGGGGACCCGCACGTGGCCCCCTACCTGGATGACGTCCTCCGCAAGATAGGGAGGATAAAGACACGATCTTTTCGGGACCATGAAGACTCCGCGAAATCCTGAGAGGTTAGAAGTCAACCCTACGAAAAAGGTGTCCGGGAGGAGCGCGTGCTCGTCGGGGATGGTCCCTGCGAGCACCACCGAGAAGCAGTCATGGTCGACAAGATATCTATGGTCGGGATGTGCTCGGTGAAAATACTGCTCAGCGCAGCAGGTTGGCAAGCTTGGATTAGATCTCACTGATAGTTGGGTCAATGGCAGGTCCAATCCAGAACATATATTATTAAGAGTTGATAATTTTTGTCTAAATTTTTATTATGTTTTTAATTTTAACTTTGTGTTTGTATTAGAATTAAGTAATTAATTAACGTGATATTTTTATGTGTTAAAAGTGAAAAAAAATATTTAAAAAAAAAATATTATTAAAGTCTCAACTAATTAATAAAGCAGAAAATACATCGACACAATTATTAGGATCACTTTTGAAAAATATTTTTAGATGTTATTTTAGACATTCAAATAACATATTACCATTAAAATGATCGAGATTAAATCCTAAAAACTTATTTATAAAAAATGGTAGTGTGTTAATCAAATGAACATAATTTTTCACGATAGTTTTGATACATGTTTGTGTAAGTTCAATCTTGATTAATTTTTTGAATTTGATAGGTAGTTGACATATATCAAAAGATATTGTGTTTTGTTTATGTATATGAGTATATAGAGAGGTTTGTGATGCATTTGTGATTTCAGAATTTACAAACAACTAGTGATCTTTTAAGAATGAAGTTGGAAACTAGAAAACACACTATTTGGGAAAAGGATTATCTCCGGTGGAGATTTCACTGCAGAGGGAGCAGTGGAAATCTCCACCCTTCAAATTCCACTTTATCATGTTTTTATGTTTTTAATATTTTATTGTGTGGATTGGATTTCACTGCATGGTAAATTCAATGGAGACTATCCATTCCCACTTATTCAATGGTGTATTTATTTATGAAGTTGTCATTACTTTTGCTTGTGGCCACTACAATAGTCTATGTATCTCTGCTATGAGTTTGGTGAATAATGAAATGAGTAATCATATGGAAGACGAATTTTGGAGTGATTGTTTGGTCAAATAGATAAAGAGTGATATATTTAATAGTGTTGAAAAACTCTTACAATATTTTCAAAATATGAGAACACACACTTGCATTATATTTCTTTCTCGAAATCAAACATTTGTGATGTTATTTATTAGAGGAGCTTATTAGAGAATATTGATGCATAATGTAGGACTAGACATATTTATGAGAGATACGTCACTTGTCTACCTAAAACCTTAAGGTGATATAGGTGAGTGAGTTCTCTCACTTATAAATATTCAAATCACCACATTTCTATCCAACGTAAAACTATTTTCTCACTTGCTCACATTTGCATTATTATTGTAACAATATACATTATCATTTTATAGTTTAAGAATTTACATATTTTTTAATGAATATTGATATGGTTTGGTCTTAATCTTTTAATTGAAAAAAATTGACTTTTAATTCTACTTATTAAATTTCATGTAAAAAAATGGAAGTAGAAAAGCAACATGAATGTTAGATTCACATGTTTAGGACTTTTTGGTTCACTTCATGGATTCTCTTGTAGAATGAATTGTATTTTGAACTTTGTTATAATTCTGTTGGGTTTTATCAATTATATATATGTTTTTCTTATGTTATTATAACTGTGGCAATCTTTAGAACTTTAGAGCTGAAGAGAGAAATAAGGGTTTAAGATTTATGAAAAACATTTTAGAGTTATCTAGAAAGTTCATAAATATTTCTAAACATCTTGGATTTGTGTGATTACTATATTGAGAGTTGGAGAGATTGAGGAATACTTGAGTAGAAAATATGATTTGTTCTTGGAAATTTGGAAGGCTATTTTCTTGAAACTCATTTACAATTTCTTGTAACAAAACTTTGAGTATAGTGTATTAGAGAGTTGCTCTTTCTCTCAGACATAGAGCATTTGATTAAATTGGGTAAATAAACATTTTGTGTTTCTCGCATTCTTTTATCTTCTGCCAAGTTAATTTATTGTCTTATTAGTTATTATTGTTGAAGGCTATTTATTTTGGTTGACATTATTCTTTGTCCTCACACATCATATTCTTTGATGTGAATTCAACCTTAAATTTTCACAACAAGTGGCATCCATCGTGGGGCTAAGGGGTATCATTTGCAAGTGAGCACCATGGCTAAGATCGATAAATTTTCCAAAGACAATGATTTTGGGTTGTAGAAAGTGAAGATGCAAGCAATTTTAACTTAAGAGTAGTGTATTGAAGCTTTGAAGAATGAGGCATCGATGCATGCACGCCTAACAAAGGCAGAGAAGACCAAGATGGTGGATCAGACCAGGATCACCAATATCTCGCGCCTCAGGGATAAAGTTCTAAGGGAAGTCGCCAGAGAGAAAATTGCAACTTTGATATGGGTAAAACTTGAATCATTATATATAAACAAGTCTTTGACTCACAGGTTATGTCTGGAACAACAACTATATTCATTCTGAATGGTATAGAACAATGGAGAAGTTGATAAAATTTCACAAGATTATTGATGATCTTGAGAATATTGAGGTAAAGATTGATGATGAGGACAAGACTATACTCTTGTTGAGTTCATTACCCATATCCTTTGAGCACTTTAAGGTGGACATTCTTTATGGTAAGAAAGACACTGTTACTTTGGATGAAGTCCAGACGTCTGTGAGATCCAAAGAATTTTCCAAGGTAAAAGATTTGAAGATTGATGATAATGGTGGAGGCTTAAGTGTCTCAAGAGGAGGAACTGATCATAGAAGGACATCCAAATCAAAGAGATTTGAAAAGTCACAGTTAAAATGCTATAATTGTCAAAAAACCAGTCACTTCAAGAAGGATTGTCCCGAGATAAAGGACAATGATGATTATGTTTAAGTTGTGGTTACCTTATATGAGGATGGTTATGAGAGTTCTAGTGTACTAGTGGTATCGAGTTTAGAGACTAAAGATAGTTGGTTCATAAACTCTGGTTGCTCTTATCACACATGTCTAAGAATATAATATTTTGAGACTTTGAAGTTGGAGCAAGGTGAAATAGTTTTCCTTGGTGATAATAAGTCTTGGAAGGTTTACAGTATTGGTACGTTTAAAATTAAAATGTTTGATGATCATGGGTTTCTTCTTCACAATGTGAGGCATGTTCCAAAAATGAAGAAAAATTTGTTATCCATATGCATGTTTGAAGATATAGGCTATTGCACTAAGTTGAACATAAGCAGGTTTGATGGTCCAGGCTATTGCACTAGAGTTGAACATGGTGTATTAAAGAGTTCACATGATGAAGTGATAGTTGAAAGGTCTAAAATATATGGTCTATATATTTTAGAAGGTTTAAATATTGTTGTTCATTCATCACCAACTAGTGATGACTGCCATAATAAGAACAAGCTATGTGATTTAAGGTCAAGGCATGTTGATTTCCTGAAAGTTGTTTCAGAGTAGTTTAATAAATTTTGCAAAAGACAAGACATAAAGATGCAAGAGACTGATGAGTTGTCATTGAGTTTCTGGGGTAAGGCTGATGTCAAATCAGCTTACTTAATTGGTAGATAGTTTCTTTAGAGGAAGAAGAGTAAAAACCAAGGGATGAATCTTTTAGAAACTACAGCGGGGAAAATTCAGTTTGAGGTGGAGTTTCCTAATATAGATACTAGTAATAGTGAGAGAACAATAGACCTATGATTACATTTGACTCATGATAGGTAAGGAGGGAGATTATAGTATTTCAAAGGGGAAATTATGCTTTCCATGAGTGTAATGCTTTGAAAGTGGCTGAAGGGTTTAAAAATATAGAAATAGGGACATTCAGGGATGCATTCAAAGGCACGTAGAGTCAATGATGGTTGAATAATCATTCTTGAGGACTTGTTAGATTACCTAAGCAGAAAAGGGTAATTGGAAAAAGTGGATGCAAGTGGCGAGATCAAAGTTTAAGGGTGACTTAAACTTCATCAAGAAGTTGAATAGTATTTTAATATGGTAGAAAGCAACAAGATAGTTGATGGTTAAATTAGTATCACCACAGTTTCAAGCCAAGGTGGAGGTTGTAGAAGTATGCTTTAAAATATTTAAGTGATGAAGAGAAAGAAATCATATTTCAAGATTGATAAAAATCATGAAGTAGAAAAACAACAAGAATGTTCGGTTCGCGTGTTTTGAGACTTTTCAGTTTGGTTCATGAATCCTTTTGCAAAATGGGTTGTGTTTTGGGCTTTATTATAGATCTATTGAGTTTTTAGCAATTATAAATATGTATCTCTTTTGTTATTGTAACTATGACAATCTTTAGAACTTTAGAGGTGAAGAGAGAAATAAGGGTTTAGGGGATTGAAAAATACTTCTAAACACTTTGGATTTGTGTGATTATCATATCGAGAGTTGGAGAGATTGAGAAACACTTAAGGTAGAAAATAAGGTTTGTTATTGAGAACTTAGAAGGTTATTTTATTGTAATTCATTTGTAATGTCTTGTAACAACTTTTGAAGTGTAGTGAATTGGAAAGTTTCTCTCTTTCTTAGACATAAATCATTTGATCGAATTAGGTAAATAAATCTTTTATATTTCTCGCCTTCATTTATCTTCTTCTACCAAATTAATTCAGTGTCTTATTGATTATTATTGATGAAACCCATTCATTTTAATTGTCATTGATCTTTGTCCCACACATCAAATTTTTTGATGTAAATTAAACCTTAGATTTTTACAACACTAATTAAATATATATTACTAAATGTATTTTTAAAATTATTGATTTATAACTTATTTATATTAATTATATAGAAATAAATAAATAATAATCATTATAGATTGAATCTTATAATTTATATTCAATTAATTCAACTAAAACATATTATTTGAACTACTCCACTCACCCCGTACTAATAAATATAATTCAGTTTCTTTTTCCGGCACGTGATAAGAGAATATTTTTCCACAAAATTACTTTTTAAATAAATGTGAAAATAAGCATTTTTCTTTTAATCTAATTTGGGGCAGAAATTATTATGGCTCTATTTGATAAAATTGACGGTTAAGTGACAAGTTAGTTGACAATTTATAATTGATGACTGATGACGGATAATTTATAATTTATAATTTATGTTTAATGATTGACCGTTGATAAGTTAATTAAAAAAATATTTTTTGATTAATAATTAAATATATATTTAAAATAATTAAAATTTATAAGGATAATATGAAAAATAAATTATAAACTATAAATTATAAGCTAAAATGTTATTTAAAATAACATCTGAAAAATAAATTATAAATTAATAAAATAAACTATAAATTCGTGATGAAAAGACTTTATTAAACATATATCTTATTATCATACGAACTTATAAATTATAAAATATAAGCTCAAATATGACTCGCCAAATATAACCTAATTGTATTATGGGTTGAATGTTTTGGATTTTGTAAAAACTAGTTTTAATATTTTAGTTATGTTTGTGTGTGTTTCTTTTCTTAAAAACCATTACTAAAAATGATTTTTGTATAAAAATTTTAAAAAAAAAATTTGACTAGTTTTTGAATATTTTTAATTAAAAACTAGAAAATATATAATTTAATACATCTATATTTTTTTAATCAGATTAATAAAAATATGTATTTGTAACTTGAATTTTTTTTTATACTAATGGTTTATAAATTCCTTATAATTTACATAAAAATAACTTTTATTTTATTATATAACAAGCAATCCCTACAACTTTAATGAATGCAAATTATAATTAAAATTTCTAATATTTTATAGAATAAACAATTTTGAAGCATACAAACATTTTTAGAAAAAAAAGTAAAACATAGTATTTTAATTTTTTAAATAAAAATTCAACTTCTTATGTTATAAAAATATTACTCAATATGTTATGAATTTAGAAAACTATTATTGAATATATATATATATATATATATATATATATATATATATATATATATATATATATATATATATATATATATATATATATATATATATATATATATATATATATATATATATATATATATATATATATATATATATATATATATATATATATATATATATATATATATATATATATATATATATATATATATATATATATATATATATATATATATATATATATATATATATATGTGTGTGTGTGTGTGTGTATTAATATTTTCAACAAGGTATCTTTTAAATATTTACTAATGTTATTTGATTAAAATTTACAATTAAATATATAAAAAATTATAATACATGTTAACATAATAAATAATTCATTTTAAAACATTAATATTTTAATATGTTTGAAATTTATTTGTTGATTCTTAGTTTTGTTATGTTTTTTGATCTCACTATTTCACCTCTTTCACAAAACAAATTAGCCTTCCTATTTCATGTTTTGAAATTTTTAATCCCATTCTCACATTTTCATATTTAAAATAGATGATGTGTTTATTTTTAAATATCATATTATTTATAAGATGTGATAAATTATTATCTAGTAACTTTTGTAAATTTTTAAAGATAAAAGATAAGTTACATGTTATTAAAACATTAACATATCACCAATTTTTAGAGAAACAAATGAGAAGGAAATAAAAAGAAATTTTTTTTTGGACCTTTAATATTAAAATTATAAGTAATTAAAAAAATAATACATCACAAATATTTAGTCGCAAAATTTAAGAAGGGGATTAAAACGATGTGAATTTAAAATAGATGGTTAGTCTCATGAATGAGGTAAAATAAGATAACTATAATTGTGATTAAACCTCTATTTTATAATTTTTTAAATGTTTAATAGTCATTTATCCCCCTGTCATATAGGTCTCTTTCAAAAAACTCTCTGTAAAAAAAATCACATGATTTCCCCTAACATTTGAAAAACGTCTCTCTTAAAACCTTAATCAAGCCAACTCATAAAAAATGGTGATGTGGCAGCATTTTTTATTTATTTCTATTCTTTTTTTATTTCCACATGTGTTTACATACTTTTGTTTGGACAAAACTACCCTTTGTTGAGATACATAACATCTTGATAAAGGACATGAGATGATGTTTGGAACCCTAAACTCTTTTTCCTTCCATCTTCACATTCTCTCTTCTCACTTGTTTCACACATGCTCTATCGTTTTCGGTCATTCTTTCGTCTTCATTCTTTGGTGGTTTCAATCAAGATCAATGAAAATGTCAGATTGTTCACAGTCAAGCATATCTTCAATCTGCAGAAGAACTCCAAAATATGGTCATAATCTCCCCATGAAATTGTTTGTTTCAAAATCGGTTGCAAATTCTGGAAGGAAGTATTGGAAGTGTAAGTTTTGGACAAAGATTTTGCGAGATAGATGGAAGAATTGAAAAATAAGTTGAAGGCTTAAGAAAGATGAATTTTGTGATAGTTGTAATTATTTGTACCTGGTGTTATTTGTTACAGGTTTATGTAACAAATACTAGTTTTTAGTTATGTTTTAGACTAATGGAAGATGCTTTGTAATGTATTATTGTTATATCAATGAAAGTTATTTATTATGTTTTGAACTGGTTTTAGTTATGTTTTGATCAAATGGAAGAAGATGCTTTGTAATGTATTGTTGTTATATCAATGAAAGATGATTTATTATGTTTTAAACTGGAAGATCATTTGCAATGAAAGTTCATTTGTTATGTTTTAAACTGTAATGGAAATTCATTTGTAATGTGATACTGTCATTTGGACATTGATGAATAAAAAATTTGTTCATACATTAATAAGTTTCAAAATGCAAATGCATATTGGCATTACAACCAACATAGATACCTAATTATGGCTTACAAAATAAGTTTCAAAAGGGTACATAATGTGCATAACAGATTTGTTCCAAAATAGGACATAGAAAACAAACATAGTTGTTATAAAATGACATAACTTATTTGTATTTATAAAACCAAATTGACACCTATTGAAAACCTAACTACTGAGTCATTCTCCTAGACATGTCTTCCTATTGTCTTGATATCTTTACAGTAGGTTCTTCCTCTTCATCAACTACCAATGGTGCCTCTGAATTTGAACCAAATTCATCACGTATTTGAGCTCTAGAAATAGTTTTCAACCTATCACTGCTCCTTTTAGGTCCTTGAGTAACAACCTTTTTCTTCTTATCAACGACTTTGCAAAGTCTCTTCTTCTTCTTCTTCTTCTTCTTTTTATTCTTCTTCTTATTCTTCTTTTTCTGAGTTGGTTCAACAGTGGGAACTGGCTCAGGTTGTGCACCATGTCCTTCAGTTGGTGCAGACACATGAGTGGGAACTAGCTCAGGTTGTGCATTATGTTCTTCAGTTGGTGCAGACACATGAATGGGGTTGCACAATTGAGATCACTGATCTTCAAATGATGTCATCATTTCATCAAGTAGTGCATCTATCTCTGGGTCATTTATGTCATGGACACTTTCAGTAGCATTTGAATCAACTCCTCCTTCATTTCCAGCAGGAGGTGAAGATGCTTTGATCCTTGGTGTTATCTTCTGCACACAGATTATATGTATGTAAGAATAAAAATCATGTAGTATACTTAAACAAGATTTAATTACAATGAATAATTACCTTTCTCTTAAGTGCATTTGGATCTTGATCCTTGCTCTTACACTTTCTTGAATTATGGCCAAGCTTGTCACACTTTGTACATCTATAAGCTACACCATGTCTCCTCATCCTTGACCCACTTTCATCATTTTCCCTAAACCTCAATTTCTTAGGCCTACCTGGACCCTTCTTGTATTGAGGTGGCAGCATGTCCTCAACATCCACAGTAGGCCACATGCCCATACCATTGATAAGACTTACATTGTTTTCATAACAAAATTTGTAAGCCTCTCTCATGTAACATGGGTCAACAAATGTTTCAGGGTTCAGATTTTGATATTGCATTGCAGACATAACATGTCTACAGGGTATTCCAACTAGGTCCCAAAATCAACAAGTACAAGCTTCCTTTCCAAGGTCAACAACAAATCGAAGGCCATTGTATGTATGATGGATTTTCCATAACTCACCCATACTCCATGTTGGCAACCATTCTCTACTCAACAAAGTTTCCTTGTCTAATATTTTCCTAGAATCAGGCATAACATTGTGTTTCCATTTGTCAAGTTTAACTAATCTATTGGCAATTCTATTCATTAAATAGTTCCTAATCCACTCTACCATTGTGAGGATTGGTTTATCCCTAGCTTCTAAAATAGTACTATTAAAAGACTCACTGAGGTTATTCATAAACACATCACACTTGGGGTAAAAGCTAAAGGAATACTTACATCATAATTTAGTAGGTACTTCCATCAACCATTCCCATGTCTTCTTGTTCAGTTTCTTAAGTTTATTCATCTCTTTCTCCCATGCTTTAAAGTATGTTGCTTTGGTAGCCCCCATCAATAAGTCCCTTATTGCAACTCCACCACCAAATTTCTTCTTGAAATTTTCATATAAATGTATGAGACATACTCTATGCTCAATCTGTTCAAACATTTCCTCAAACACACTAACTTGACCATGCAAACATAAACAATACATGACTAACAAGTTCATCAATTTCAGATTGGACAAACTTAAACAAACAGAGTAACAAATGTTAATAACATTAGTTACCTTTTGTTGATATGAGATAAACACATACTTTCTTTCAACTCTAATGTCTTCCATTAGTAACTACATAAACCATTTCCAACTATTCTTAGTTTCAGTCTCCACTACCCCAAAAGCCAAAGGATAGTACTAGTCATTTGGATCCCTAAAAACAACCACCAGAAGTTGACCCCCATATTGTGTCTTAAGGTGACAACCATATACTCCAATAAAGGGTCTACATGCCTTAGTAAACCCTTTCTTACACCCATAAAAGCAAAAATAAAATCTTCCAAACCTAGAAGGGAGAGTTGGTACTGGCCTCTCATTGTCAATCTTCATTTTATTCCCATTGCACGTCTTCTTCACCTCAGCAACATAACTCCAAAGCATGTTATATTGTTCCTTTACATCTCTTTCAATAATTTCATCTGCTATAACTCTAGATCTCCAAGCCTTCCCCTTGGTTATACCCACAGAGTATTTTTGCCTTAGTTCAGACATTATCTCAGACACCTTTACTTTCCATTGTGACTTCCTTTTTTCAACAACTAGCTTAGATACCCACTTGGCATTGGAAGACTTGTTGTTGAATACCCTTGCACATGTATATGATCCCACCCATGTTTTCAATTGGTATGTGCGTTTCTCACCCACTTTGCTACACAAAGCTAAAAAATCACATTTACCCATACACTCTACCCTAACCCTATAACTCCCATTCTTGACAAATGTTATCTCTCTTCCATTTAAGACTGATCACTCCATAATATCATCTTTAAACTCAGATAAAGAATTAAATTCAATACCTAGTTTAAATTGAAAGTTTTTAGGCAAAATACTCATTTTGGTCCCTTAACTATACCATTGGGTTCACATTGGTCCCTTAACTTTTTTTCGTATCATTTTGGTCCCTTAACTTTCAAAATGTTTCATTTTAGTCCTTTTTGTCTAATTAGCTACGAATTTAGCGGCTGATTTCAAAGTTTTTCCGTCTAATTAGCTACGAATTTAGCGGCTGATTTCAAAGTTTTTCCGTCTAATTAGCTACGAATTTAGACAAAAAGGACTAAAATGAAACTTTTTGAAAGTTAAGGGACCAAAATGACACAAAAAAAAGTTAAGGGACCAATATGAACCCAAGGGTATAGTTAAGGGACCAAAATGAGTATTTTGCCAAGTTTTTATTAAGCTGCTCACATCTAAACTTCTCATACTTAGGCTTGGTATTTTTGTCCATCATTGTCACTTCCATCAGGGTCAGAGCTATCCAATTCTTCACTACCATAGTCCACCTCTTTATTTCCAACATTATCCCTCTGTGAACTAGATCCAAAAACACTTTTAGGAACCAATACATTCACCTTGGGTTGATTGGCCATGGCTTTCATCTTTTTAGGATATTTGGATGCCATTCTCTTGTATCTAAAATACTTCCCATTTATCCCAAACATATTACGTGGTTATGGTCTTTCTACTTCAACTTCAACAAATTCTTCATCCTCTACTTCAAATGCTCTTTCTTCTTCACAGTCATTGAACCTTATGCCCCCATCATCATCATCAGAGCTGTCATCATCACCCTAGTCACTAAACTAATCAGTATCAGAATTCAACATTTTTCTATTCATGTTCTTAACACCATGTTCAAATCATATATGCCCATCAACACATTCATGCAGTGAGTAGAAACCTCTCCAGCTTGTACATCATCAATGACTTTAGTAAACTCTTCATCCATTCCTGGAATATTTCTCCAAAGCCTAAACCATTCATACCCTTAATATTTCACCAAGATAACTGCCTCAAAGAAACTCCACATATCAGAGTCTTTCCCTTCCACAATGGTTTCACTCCCTCTCCTGTAAAACACATGCTTATCTTGCACAAAATTTCCCCCATGGTGGAATGTAACACATAATAACCCCATTTATGAAAAGACATAGTTACCCAGGAATTAATAATCGTAATAAAACCTATGAAGTGAGACATGGTAAACTTTACAAAAATCCTTGAATAAATAAAAATACTTGTCCTTGTCACAGCGATCCTTGGATGAATCAACGAACCCGATCTTCGTGTAAAATAACTACCTAATACATAAATGTTTCATACCATTATGACCGATGAACATGTATTATGAAATTTCTGGATTATGAACATTTAGGGATTAGGTTAGACAACTAATGTTTAGTGGGAAATGAGAGTGATTAATGAGTTTTTAGGATTATGTTATGTTTCTCCGCTAAGGGTAGTTTTGTCCAAGCAAAAGTATTTAAACACATGTGGAAATAAAAAGTAATGAAAATAAATAAAAAATGCTGCCACATCACCATTTTTGATGAGTTGGCCTGACTAAGGTTTTAAGAGAGACTTTTTTCAAATGTTAGGAGAAATCATGTGATTTTTTTTACAAGGGATTTTCCGAAAGAGACCAATATGACAGGGGGATAAATGGCTATTAACCCCTTTTTAAATATTATTTTTATTTATTTAAATATTACTTTAAATATCTATTACACACCATTTTTTTAATTCTCTTTAAATTGAAAGAGATTTCTGCCATCCTTCAAACTCCTCTTTGTTATAAGTAATTCATATCCAAAAGCATGTTGTTAGTTAGAAGCAATGGAGCTTCTGAGGCTGTTACTTATTAAGCATAGTTTTGTTTGTATCTACGTGATATTTTATTTTTGTGCATTTAAACAAGTTTGTAGCTAGGGTTTTTGTAAGAGATTTTTATAATATAATTTCTTTCTCAACAAGTACGTTACGATTGTCTCTCCTTCCCTCTCTCTCTTCTCTTTCTCCCTTTTCTTTCATCTTCATCTTCAACCTTTGTGTACCAACAATTGGTATCTAGAGCTCCAATTTGATTTAAAGGGAGACATAAGTGTACGTGGGGCGTGTGTGATTGATTTCATTGTTTGAATTCACATTGAATTCACTATCGAAATCGTAACAGAATTTAATTTCTTGATTTTGTGGGATCGGGAAACATAAGTGTTTAGTGAGATATGAGTTTGAGTGCATAAAAGGAAGATGAGCGACGGAAACAATTTGAATATTAAGCTTCTAGTGTTTTATGGAAAGAATTGGAATCAGTGGATGATTCAAATGTGTATGTTGTTTGGTGCTCAAGATGTTCTTGATCTTGTCACCAAAGGTTATGTTCGGGTTGCAGCAGATGCGATGGAGGAATAGAGAAACACACAAAGAGATACGAGGAAGAAAGATAAAAAGCGCTATTCTATATCTATCAATGTATGGATGGGTACGTAGTTGAGAAAATTGCTGATTCGGTAACATCAAAGGCTACGTGGGATATACTAACACGATAATACAGAGGTGATGCGTCAGTGAAGAAGGTAAAGCTTCAATCTCTATGTAATCATGTATGAGAATCTCAACATGAAGAGCATTGAAAAGATGCTAGATTACATCTCTAGAGTGATTCTGATCATAAATGAGATGAAATCGTATGGAGAAACTCTTTCTGAACAAATAATCATTGAGAAGATATCGAGATCTCTTACTCCTTAATTTGATTACATTGTATAGTAATTGAATATTCTAAAGATCTAAACACCATGAGAATTGAAGAACTGCAAAGTAGTTTAGAGGCACAAGAGTCGTGTCTGACTGAGAGAACCTCTGAGAGAGAGGTAGAGTAAGCACAAAAGGAATCTTTTGGTAATAAGTATCAGAAGAAGTCTTGGTAAGAGGCCAAGAAGAGACATGATGATTCTAAAAAGTCATATGCCTCCAATTCTGATGAGAAGAAACATCATAAGGGAAGGGAGAGGTTTGACAAGAAGAAGATTCAATGCTACTGCTATAAGCAGTTTGACCACTTTGCTAAGGATTGTTGCTCGAACAAGGGAAGGAAACCAGAAGAAGCAAACATAGTCAAAGGAGATTTTGATGATGAACCTGTGCTAATAATGGCTTCTGAGTCTAATGTTAGGTATTTGATAGAGTGGTGGTATATGGACACTGGCTGCTCAAATCACTTAACTGGAAATAAAGAATGATTGGTTTATTTTGACACCAAAAAGAGGACGATGTTTGGTATGTTCCTAACATGAAGAGCAATCTAATGAGTTTAGGCCATCTCATTGAGATAGGTTTCTCAGTTACTATGAATAAAAATCTCTTGCAGTTGTATGACTGCAATCAAAAGTTGATTATGCAATCTGAGCAGAGAAGCAACATAACATTCAAGGTGAATGTGGAAACAACTGAAACTAAATGCCTTAGTGCAGAAGGGGCTTAAAGTGACAGTTGAAGGAACTGGACAAAACTCATCGGATAAAAATCAATGAAGTCGTCACCAAACATCTATTTATCTCACGAAGGAGAAAGGGAAATATCGAAGAAAACCTGAAAGGGAGAAATAACGGTCTTTCGACCAAGAAATCAGGTAAGGGAGTCGATTACACGAGGGAAAGGTATTAGCACCCCACACGTCCGTAGTACTCTATAGTATCCACTCTTGTTGTTTAGCTAATGGGTGTAAAAGAATCTACATCTAAGTTGTAAAAGGTATGTATGCAAAAGAAAGAATAAAAAGTGTGGGGAAAAGAAAGAAGTATTTACAAATTATGCTCAATTAGGCCCCACAAAATCCTCCGCCTACGCATCCCTTTTAAGGAATCAGAGCAGTCGTAGTTCAACTAAATAGTTTTTGTCGGTTTGTATTTTTTATGGAACAAAATCAATTTCACATTCTACCTGCAGCTCGACCTTTGGAGACTTACGCATCTAGAGTAGGAAGGAATTAATATGCTCAAAAAGTGCCCGGAGGCGAATGATGCTATCGTCGCGACTCGTAGAAAGCAGACATAATGCAACCCGACCCTTGGGGAATTACACGTCGTATTGCATAGAGCGTAAAGCAACATATCCAATTTTAAATTAAAAAGCCAAAAGGAAGAAAAACATTTGAATTTGTTTGTGCCTTTTACCTTTGCGAAAGGTTTTTGAGTTTATTAGAGGAGTTTTAAAGATTTTCCAAGAAAGAGTGTATTTTATGCACATGAAAAGTGGGGAAAAAGGGAAAGTCTATGGGGGACTAACCTATTTCTAACCTAGAGTTATCATACAAACATTTCCTTAAGGTTTGGATTAAGGTTTACTAGGAACCAACTCATTCGAGAAAGAACCATCCTATTTGCTATTCGGAATAAACTCATCGTCGAGAATAATCGTAAGTCCTACAGGAGCATGGAAAATGGAAGAAATCAAGTACAAAATGTACAAAGATATAAGAGCGTGAGAATATGACAAATGGAACAAAACTCATCATCGAGAGTGAACCAAAGTAAAAGAGGGAACAAACTCATCATCGAGAGTTAACCGTGATACATAATATCCCAGTATTTCTTTTCTTTTTATGCTTGTGCAACAAGTAAAATAAAGAAGGAGCAAACTCATCATCGAGAATGAATCAAACCAAATCTCAAAGGGAACATCCCATCCAGGTATGAACCACGCGCACATCATTATTATTGTTTTCTTTTGTATTTCTGACATAATTGTAAATGATAAAAAGTAATGTAAACCGAATCCACTTGGAACAAACTCATCATCGAGAATGAATCCAAGACCAAGTACTGAACTCATCATCGAGAACGACACCAAACAAGCCATGCGAGAAAATAAACACACGTGCATAATTGCCTATTCAAAGATAGGACTTCAAACAAACACAATTAGCATACAAAAAGTGGTGTCTGCTACAGGACTTTAAGCAGATACTTAGAGTGCATGCTCTTTATTTCATGCTTCCTACTTAATATAATTTCTAGAAAGCGATAAATGCCCCTACTATACATGACTTCTAGAAAATGGTAAATGCAATATTATAACAAACGGCATGAAATCGTGCCAAACGAATAATAAAAATCTGCAAAGCAAACTCAATGCATAGCCAAAGCTCGGAGAACGCCGGAAGCTAGCATCAACAACAAATAGCGTCAGAAGCATGAACAATATGCATGAGCAAAACTTATCCATCACCAAAGCAATTGGTATCCAACTTGCTCCTTAAAATATGCACATCTCACAAAATTTATTAGTAAATAACAACAAAATAAAATGCGATAATAACAATTGACAAGATACATAAGAATGCAACGTGAATATGTATAATGCGAAGTAAACGGACCATATGAGCATTGTTAGAACAAAGTTTGATTCTACAACCCTTGATTAGAGTTTTGATGATAACAAAATACAAAGAATAAATTATTTCAAAGATATATACAAAGAACAACTATGCTCCTTAAAATTATGTTTTGTATATGCAGAAGTTCTGATGGAATCAGCATCAGAATGGAATCAGCATCAGAAGATCAGCAACCTGTGCTACACACTGAAGCTACCAGATTATACACTGAAGCTTGATGACCAGAATCTGCACCTAAATAAATACACTCTGACTCTGATCAAAGACATCTTTACCAAGTCATCAACACTCTGAAGCGTTATCAGCAAATACATCAAAGAAGACTCTGAAGCGTTACTTGTTATTCAAATACATAATTAAATGCTAACGACTTTCTTCAAACAAAGATCTTCTACAAAAGGAAAGTGTATTATTATCATTAAACCTGCTTTATGTACAACGTATCCTTGCTTGCCTATATAAACAGGTCTGCTTGTGAAAAGAAGCATGTACGTACGCACTCAAAATTTGCCAAGCTATCCAAACCACGCATATTCAAAGCTTTAGCAAATTCATTTTATTACAAGCTTATTTTGTGTAACTATCACAGTTGTGATATACAGTTTTGTAAGAAAACAACAACACACACTTGTTCAATTCATTTGTAAAAGAAGTTCCTTGAGATTAACCGGATTGTGGTTGTACTCAAGAAGACTTTAACAGTTGTTAAAGTAGTTGTTGTAATTCTTTGAGAATAATGGATTAAGACCTCGTTGGAGAGATGCGAAATTACCTTGACGGGTGGACTGGAGTAGTTTGTGATCAAACGAACCAGGATAAAAATACTGTGTTGTTAAGCCTTTTGATTTAAGTTTTACAATTCAACCCCCCCTTCTTGTGTTTTTCACATCTTCAATTGGCATCAGAGCGCCTGGTTATGAGCTTTAACACTTAACCGTGTCAGTACAAGATCCAGCGTCAGAAAAACACAATGGCAGGACCAAGTCAAAACATCAACAATGACAACAATGAAGAAAGGGACAGATTCAGTGGCAAACCTCTAGTCTTTGATGGAGAAAACTTTGACTACTGGAAAGACAGAATTGAGAGTTTCTTTCTGGCCCATGATGCTGATCTGTGGGACATGGTGACTGATGGATACACGCATCCAGTGGATGGACGTGGTCAGAAGATTGACAGGAAAATGATGTCTGATAAGCAAAAGCGTGAGTTCAGAAATCATCACAAGGCCAGAACAATTCTTCTCAGTGCCATCTCATATTCAGAATATGAGAAAATATCAAACAAAGAAACTGCTAAGAATATGTTTGATTCTCTGAGAATGACGCATGAAGGCAACATTCAAGTCAAAGAAACAAAAGCCCTTGCACTCATTCAGAAGTATGAGGCATTCAAGATGGAAGATAATGAATCAATAGAAGCTATGTTTTAAAGATTCCAAATTCTTGTTGCTGGTCTAAAAGTTCTTGACAAAGGATATTCCACTGTTGATCACGTTAAGAAGATCATCAGAAGCTTGCCAAAACAGTGGAGGGCAATGGTTACAGCGCTTAAACTAGCCAAGGATCTCAACAAAATCTCTCTGGAGGAACTTGTCAGCTCCCTCAGAAGTCACGAGATAGAGCTAGAAGCAGATGAACCTCAAAAGCAAGGTAAGCCATTAGCTTTAAAATCTAACAGAAAATCTGACTCCAAAGTTTTGCAGGCTGTGGAAGAAACCTCTGATGGATCCTCATCAGAAGAAGATGAATTGTATCTTCTCTCCAGAAGGGTGAACCAACTGTGGAAGCAGAGGCAAAGGAAGTTCAGGAATCCCAGAAGATCAGAAAATCAGAATGAATCCTCCTCTAGATACAGAAGGTCAAAATCCTCCTCTGGACACAAAAGATCTGAAGGCTCTTCAGGATACAAAAAGCCAAACAACAAAGACATCATCTTCTATGAGTGTAACGAGAAAGGGCACTACAAATGTGATTGCCCAAAGCTTCAGAAGGAGAAGCCCAAAAAGAAGTTTGGCAAGGAAAAGAAGAAAAGTCTCATGGCTACATGGGATGATTCTGATACATCTGAAGGTTACTCAGAATCAGATGATGAAAGAGAAAACATAGCTCTCATGGCAAACGTCTCTGAAGACAGTGAAGCTTCTGGTTCAGATTCAGAATCAGATACAGAAGAGGTATTCCCTGACTTTACTATCAACTTTACTAAGGCTGAACTAGCTGAAAGCCTTAATGAGATTTTGGAAAGGTATCAACAGATCAGGGTCAAATTCAGAAACCTGAAAAGGAATTTTGCTTCTGACTCTGATAAAACTGAGAGTCTCAAATTGGAGAATTCTGAGTTAAAAGATAAAATTTCAAAACTAGAAAACCAATTGCAAAACTCTCAGAAGGAAACAATCCCTGAAACTCCCAGCAATGCTGATGAGATCATCAAAGAGTATGATCACAGCTTTCAAAAGTTTCTGGCTAAAAACATAGACAGAAGCAAAATGGCTTCAATGATCTATGGGGTTAGCAAAAATGGCATAAAAGGGATAGGATATCAAGGTAAGGTTCCTACACCAAAAAATGCCATGGATTTAGTTATAAAGCGTACTCCACTTGATTCACACTTTATATATGGGCACACACATGACATAAAATATACAAGTAGTGATTACTCTGTCAAACCAAAATTCAACCAGAGTTTTGGTAAAACTAACAAATCAGGACCCAAGAAAATGTGGGTACCTAAGGATAAAATAATACATGTGGCAGATATCTTTAGCAGCAAAGAAAAGACACCAGTCATGGTACCTGGACTCTGGCTGCTCACGACACATGACGGGAAGAAGGCATATGTTCCAAAGCCTGGAACTTAAGCCTGGAGGCCACGTAGGCTTTGGAGGCAATCAGAGGGGAAAGACCATTAGCTTTGGAACAATAGGTAATGGAAATCTTCCCTCTATTAGTAATGTTTTATTAGTTGATGGATTAATGCATAACCTGTTATCCATAAGTCAATTAAGTGATAACGGTTATGATATAATCTTCAATCAAAATTCATGCAAAGTTGTTAGTCAGAAAGATGGGACTATCCTATTTAATGGAAAGAGGAAAAAAAACATTTATAAAATCAAACTTTCTGAACTGAAAAGTCAGAATGTAAAATGTCTTCTGTCTGTTAACAATGAGCAATGGATCTGGCACAGAAGATTGGGACATGTTAGTATGAGAAGAATATCTCAGATTAACAAACTCAATCTGGTCAGAGGACTTCCTAACTTGAAGTTCAATTCAGATGCTTTGTGTGAAGCATGTCAGAAAGGCAAGTTTGCAAAACCTTCTTTCTAATCCAAAAATGTTGTTTCCACCTCTAATCCATTAGAACTTCTGCACATTGACTTATTTGGACCAGTAAAAACTGCCTCAGTCAGTGGCAAGAAGTATGGGTTAGTAATCGTAGATGACTATAGCAGATGGACATGGGTAAAGTTCTTAAGGTACAAGGACGAGTCACACTCTGTGTTTGTTACCTTCTGCAACCAAGTTCAGAATAAAAAGGATCTTAGAATCGTCAAAGTCAGAAGTGATCATGGTGGAGAATTTGAAAATAAAGATTTTGAATTATTCTTTAATGAAAAAGGCATTCTGCATGATTTCTCTTGTCCTAGAACTCCCCAGCAAAATGGAGTTGTAGAACGAAAGAACAAAACATTGCAAGAAATGGCCAGAACCATGATCAACGAGACTAACGTTGCTAAGATCTTTTGGGCAGAAGCAATAAACACAATGTGTTACATTCAGAATAGAATCTCCATAAGACCTATTCTGGAAAAGACTCCATATGAATTGTGGAAGAACAAAAAGCCCAACATTTCTTATTTTCACCCATTTGGATGTACATGTTTTATTTTGAATACAAAAAATTATTTGAACAAGTTTGACTCTAAAGCACAAAAGTGTATTATGTTAGGATACTCTGAACGCTCAAGAGGGTATAGAGTATACAATACAGAAACACGGATTATTGAAGAGTCAATTAGTGTTCGGTTTGATGATAAGCTTGACTCTCAAAAGTCAAAGCAGAATGAATTCCTTGCAGGCATGGAAGTTGAACTCACAGGTACTGAAGACAACTCAGAGGCTCTCAACAGAGACACTCCCTCAACATCAGTAAGAGTCACTGCAAGCAACCTAGCACCTTCTGTTGATCAACTCCAGAAAAGACCATCCAGAAGCAGCATTGATCACCCAAAAGAAACAATCTTAGGAAGGAAGGAAGATCCAATCGGAACAAGATCTACCTTCAGAAACTCTGAAGAATCCCTCATGGGACTGGTTTCTCTGATTGAACCAACAACAATTGATGAAGCACTCATGGACAATGACTGGATTCTGGCAATGCAAGAGGAGCTAAATCAGTTCACAAGAAATGACGTATGGAATCTGGTTCCCAAACCAAAAGGATTCAACGTCATAGGTACAAAATGGGTGTTCAGAAACAAACTGAACAAACAAGGTGAAGTCATCAGAAACAAAGCACGGCTGGTAGCACAAGGTTATAGTCAACAAGAGGGGATAGACTATACAGAAACCTTTGCTCCAGTCACAAGGTTAGAATCTATCAGACTTTTAATTTCATTTGCTGTTAATAAAGGCATCACTCTGTATCAGATGGATGTCAAGAGTGCATTCTTAAACGACTATATAGAAGAAGAGGTTTATGTGCACCAACCCCCTGGTTTTGAAAGTTCCAAAAATCCAGAATATGTTTTCAAACTAAAGAAGTCACTCTATGGTCTAAAACAAGCTCCCAGAGCTTGGTATGAAAGACTAAGTAACTTCTTGTTAGAAAAGGAATTCACCAGAGGGAAAGTGGACACAACCTTGTTCAGTAAGACAGTTAAGAATGACATCTTAGTATGTCAGATTTATGTTGATGACATTATATTTGGATCCACTAAACCCTCTATGGGAAGAGAGTTTGCTAAATGTATGCAGGCAAAATTTGAGATGAGCCTAATGGGGGAACTAAAGTTCTTTCTGGGCATTCAGATTAATCAAACTCCAGAAGGAACTTACATTCATCAGAGCAAATATGTCAGAGAACTTCTAAAGAAATTTGATCTCTCAGAATGTAAGCCCTCAAGGATTCCAATGCATCCCACGTGCATTCTGGAAAAAGAAGAGGTAAGTAAAAAGGTAGAACAGAAGGTCTACAGAGGTATGATTGGTTCTCTTCTCTATCTGACGGCTTCAAGGCCTGACATTCTATTTAGTGTTTGCATTTGTGCTAGATTCCAATCAGATCCTAGAGAATCTCACTTAACAGAAGTTAAGCGAATTTTCAAGTATCTGAAAGGTACTGCTAATCTGGGTTTGTTTTTATAGAAAATCAAGTGATTACAGCTTAGTAGGATACCGTGATGCTGATTTTGCTGGAGACAGAGTAGAACGTAAAAGCACTTCTAGAAGCTGCCAGTTTCTGGGAGAAAATGCAAGAGACAATCCACAATAGCTCTATCAACAGCAGAATCTGAATACATAGCAGCAGCTGGATGTAACACGCAAATGCTCTGGATGAAAAGTCAACTTGAGGACTTCAATATATTTGAGAGTAACATCCCTATCCTCTATGACAACACTTCTGCTATTTGTCTCAGTAAAAATCCTATTTTGCATTCTAGGGCTAAGCATATATAAATAAAATATCATTTTATTAAGGACTATATTCAGAAAGGGATTCTCAATTTAAAATTCATTGACACAGACCATCAATGGGCTGATGTCTTTACAAAACCTCTTTCTGAAGATAGGTTTAACTTCATTCTGAAACATCTCAGCATGAAGCCTTGCCCAAAATAAAACAGTTTTATTTTCATATCTTAACCTTCAGAATTTCGGTTATTCTCTGTGAACTGCTGATCAACCTGCCTTCATATTTTTAGAAGTCCAGATTGTATCAGAATCTATCCATGAAGATCTGAGCGCTTCATTTCAAGGATAGAAGTATGCTGTTCACATATGCAAACAATTGTCATCCATTCATCAGCTACCTTCTGAGGCTGAACACGTGTTCACTTTTCTGAAAGGTCAAAAGCGCTGATTGGATGCATTGAGACACATGTCATGGGTAACCGTTCCAATATCTTTCTGAATCCCCCAAAATCAACTGTCATTAATGCTTATAATCATTACAATTTATTTCTCTCTCTTGCCGTTTATGTTTTCAAAATCTATTTAAACACATTTCTAATTCTTTACACTCTTTCACTTTCACCTTGTCTACAATCTAATTGTTTTCAGTTTGCATCTTTTTCAAAACCCTTTCATCTTCTTCTCAAATTTTTCTGTGTGAACATGGCTTCCTCAAGAAACCCAACTTCTAGTACTCAGAGAACAAAATCCATAGAACAATATGAAGAACCATTCAGAACTCTCCTCACGCCTATTAACAACCTAGAAGTACTCTCAGGATTAATTGTGGACTTTAACAGTCTTCAAGAAAACGGGTTCAATCTTTCTGAAGAAGTAAAGGCTCAAGGATGGAACAGGTATTTTGACCGTCTGGTAGGTCCAACATTCCCAATCCTTTTGAAGGAATTTTGGATTCATGCTTCATCCTCCAACCATCAAGTGACTTCGTATATAATGGGGAAGAAGATAGTCATAACTGAAGACCTTATTGCAATATTGATAGGTTACAGTGGTGGTGGTGTAAGATGCATAGACATGGCTGAGAGATGTGCTGATGTCTCTTTAATCGCTAGAGAAATCTTCACTCTGGGTCTTCCCTCCAGCAAGATAAGGGATCTGAAAGACCATCACAGAATATGGGCTAAGATTATTCTGGGATGCATAAACCACAAGAAGCCAACCAGCTCTCCTGACTACATCAACATTGATCAGCAGTTTCTGATCTACTTCATCTCCCAGAAGATTAAGGTGAATCTGGCTCATTTGTTGTTCAATCATCTGAGGACTAGTGTTAAGGAGACTAGAGAAGAGGAGCGCACTAAAAGGGACTGGATACCCCTTGGAAGGCTCATATCAGATATTCTGACATAGAATAAGCTGATAGATCATCTAACAGAAGCACAGGAAATCATCACTTTAGAGACAACTGTTGGAAAACCGTTGAATGAAAAGAATCTAAAGAAGATGAAGATTATTGAGAACATCAAGAAGGTACCCAGTGTTACTTCTTTTGCAATAATCACCAGCAGAAGAATCCCTCTGGATGACTTTCCCATGTTCTCAGAAATTGATTCCAAGCCTGAGATAATAGTCAGATATCTGGATGCATGCAAGGCAGATGGTACAACACCAGATTTAAACATTCAAGATCTGCAGCAGAAGGCTCCAGAAGTTGTGCTGAAGAAGAACAAGAAAAGGAAGGTAGCAGCAGAAGGATCATCCCAGCGGACTCCCAAAGCAGCTAAAAAGAGAGGTAATCCTTCTTTTGTAACTGTTTTAGATTCAGTATCTGGATCAACATCTGTACCAATCCCTACCCAATCAGAAATTCCTACCCCACAAACATTTGATGATTTTGACATTGAATTTGACCCCTCAGAAACTTTAACTCTTAGAGGACCTCACTCCCTACCTATCAATCCAAGTATTGAAACAACTCAACAAGAACTTGCAAAAGTTCTATCAGATATTGAAACCTTTGACCAACATATTTCTGCTCCTATACCAGTAAATCCAAACTCTGAAACCATTTCAGAAGCACCTCAACCAGAAATTCCACTATCTCCTCAACCAGAAATTCATCCACCTTCTCCACAACCTGAAATATTACAACCAGAAGTTCAAACTTCTCAGGTCCAACCTCCTGAATCCTGTGAACCAGAACCTCATCACGTTCAATCCAACCAAGCTGTTGATTCTGATCCCATTCCCATTCCTGGAATAACTGAACCTTTGGCCATCCATATGCCCCTGACCATTCGGGATATTCCCCAAATTCCCTCTTCCCTAAAATCAACTCCACCAAACTCCCCAACTAGTCCAATAATCATTCCAAACTCTCCCACTCCCTCACCAAAGAACAATCCAAATGACAATGCCAAAACTTTCATTGATTTAACTGTTTTTGAACGCCTTGCTGCCATAACCCACAAAACAGCCATTCCAAAACCAAAACCTCTGAACCTACACCAGATGTTGGTACCAGTTTATTGATATTTGAAACAGAAATACAGAAGTGGATAACTTCCCTGAAGCAAGTTAGTCTTGAGCTGATTGATCCTGCTGCATCAGATTATCTTTGGACAAGCTTCAGAAAATGGGTATGTTCTGAAACTCATAAGATGCAAGAACAAAGCTACGAACAAGTTCAACAGAACTTCAGTAATCTGCTAAAAGTAATTGAAGATCAAGTTCTGAGCCAACTGCTCAAGGAAGAAGTTCTCCCTCTGGACAATGCTCCCTGGTCAGAACATCGTCCAGCAGACAAAGCTCAACCAGAGTCAGAAGATCTCATTCTGACTGATACTCCAGAGCAGATGATTCCTGCAGAAGAACTGGGTCAAAAAGATGACATTGCAGAATGCTCTGAGAAGCATCCAGTTACTGAAGATCCTCAAGCTTCCTCCTATGAAAGGCAGACTCTGGAAGACCTGAAGAGATCTGATATTTTGATGCAGGAAAGAATGGATAAACAGGATGCAAATTTTTTGAAAATCAAGAGCATGTTAACCAAGCAAGAGGAAACCAACATCCATATCAAGGGCTTGTTGGAAGCTTTGTTCACGCGTCTTCCTCCTCCCTCTTAGATTTTCCTCTGTTTTTTAAAATTTGTTTATCTGTAATATTCTCTCCATTGCTGCTGTTCTGAACTTATCGTTGATTCTGATTTTAATATAAACTCCTTCTGGCTCTGATTATATGTTCTTTTTGATAACTGACAAAAAGGGGGAGAAAGAATAAGATATTTTCAATAACGGATCACTGAGACATAAGTCTCAAACATTCTGATCTACTTAATTTCTCTCTTCTGAAAAGCTTGAACAGGTACAAAACTCTGATGAAAGATACAGTAAGATTCTGATGCTCAAAGACTCATGAAATTAAAGGGAAGTAATCAACTCAGGGGGAGTTTTTCTTCTTAATTCTATACTTTTTATTCTTTATTCTTTATTGAAAAATCTGGTTTTTGTCATCATCAAAAAGGGGAAGATTGTTAGAACATAGTTTGATTCTACAACCCTTGATTAGAGTTTTAATGATAACAAAATACAAAGAATAAATTATTTCAAAGATATATACAAAGAACAATTATGCTCCTTAAAATTATGTTTTGTATATGCAGAAGTTTTGATGGAATCAGCATCAGAAGATCAGCAACCTGTGCTACACACTGAAGCTACCAGATTATACGCTGAAGCTTGATGACCAAAATCTGCGCCTAAACAAATACACTCCGACTCTGATCAAAGACATCTTTACCAAGTCATCAACACTCTGAAGCGTTATCAGCAAATACAACAAAGAAGACTCTGAAGCGTTACTGTTTATTCAAAGACAGAATTAAATGCTAACGACTTTCTTCAGATAAAGATATTCTACAAAAGGAAAGTGCATTATTATCATTAAACCTGCTTTATGGACAACGTATCCTTGATTGCCTATATAAACAGGGCTGCTTGTGAAAAGAAGCACGTACGTACGCACTCAAAATTTTCCAAGCTATCCAAACCACGCATATTCAAAGCTTTAGCAAATTCATTTTATTCCAAGCTTATTTTATGTAACTATCACAGTTGTGATATACAGTTTTGTAAGAAAACAACAACAACACACTTGCTCAATTCATTTGTAAAAGAAGTTCCTTGAGATTAACCGGATTGTGGTTGCACTCAAGAAGACTTTAACAGTTATTAAAGTAGCTGTTGTAATCCTTTGAGAATAGTGGATTAAGACCTCGTTGGAGAGAGGCGAAATCACCTTGACGGGTGGACTGGAGTAGTTTGTGATCAAACGAACCAGGATAAAAATACTATATTGTTAAGCTTTTTGATTTAAGTTTTACAATTCAACCCCCCCTTCTTGTGTTTTTCACATCTTCAAGCATGGTGTTACAATCCGGGTAGCAACTCATTAGCACATGAAAGTGCTTCAAAAATACAAAAAATATATCACAAGTCAAAAGCAATGCACAAAAATAATGCATAAAAACTTGAATTGGCAAGTCGAAAACTAAACAAAGAGTGATCAGAATTAACCGCAAAAATTAAGGTGACCTAGAAATATGCCAACGGTTCCAAAAATTAACTCGGTTCGGCCAAATTTCGATCCGAGGTATAAAATTCGAAACAGCTACAGTGGCACAAAAATGGATCGAAAATTGTCCAAATCACAAAAAGTAATCGCATAAGAAGCTCCAGATGGCTCAAGAAACTCGGTTTTCATTAATAAAAATCTCAAAAACTCATCACGAATCAAAAGTTATGGTAAAAACAACAATTATATCAAGAATTTGTCAATGTTCAAGTGTTGAGGTATTTTCCACCAAACTCAATCAAACTTGTTTCCAATGCGTTTCATGATGTCATTTGAGTCTATTGAAATTTATCTCGACACATGTAAATGACAAACAACAAGTATCAATCAACAAATTGGCAAAAATTAGTTTATGTCAAAAATTAAACAACTTGAAATTATATATAAAAAATGCATTTTAAGCACACAAAAACCACAATAATCAACAACCAAATGGTTAGAAATAATTGATAATATTGATATCAAGATATTAAAGAAAACTCCCAACGTTAATTTCCAACTCGTGAGATAATTCAACAACATTTTTCAATCAAGTTATAAACTCCACAATTTACACATAATCTCATAAATTATCAATCAATGTCAAGCCTCTTTAACATTTTGATTTCAAGAATCTTGAGTAATAAAAAAATTAGGTCTAAACTAAGCTAATGTTAGAAACTAAACAAATGCCACAAGTATCACATAATTGGCACAATCATAAACTATGAAAAGTAATGAATTAAGACAAAAAAAGTCAGTTTAGGCCAAGAATCACAATTATGGACAAGTTGGAAAAGTGAACCGAAACACAAGGTACAAGCTTAAAAATCAAACGGAATGATTTATCAAAATTATCGGAAGCTATGCACACGCATACGGTCTCAAAATGCAGACATCTCGGTCAAATTCCATTTTAAAATGCAATTTTCGCACACAAGTCAACAACTCCCAGATTTAACTGAAACGTATATGAATTAAGAAACTGTTTATAATAAGAGCTTTAGATGGCTTGAGAAAGTAGGTTTTCATTAATGAAAGTCGGAAAAACTCAAAACGGGTAAAAAGTTAGAGCAAAAACACCAATTATGTCAAACTTTGCCAATTTACCAAGCATTGAGATATTTTCTATCCGACTCAACCAAACTTGTTTCAAATATGTTTTGCAATGATATTTGAGTCCACTAGAAATTATCTCAACTCATTGAAATGACAAGCAATAAATAATCAACCGAAAATAGGCAAAAAGATAGTTTATGTTAAGAATTGGTAACTTGAGAACAAAATACATTTTAAATGCACAAAAATATCAAAGATTATCAATCACAATACATGGAAACATGTCAAGAAACTTGAAAATAAGGATTAGGCCTAAACTAAACTACTTCTTAGTTTATGTTACAACACCTAAATCAAGGGAATTAGTACCTAAATCCAAGAATTAAAAACTACATTATAATCTAAGTGTCATCCTAATTCTAATTCAATTCTTTACTTCTATGAGGAATTTAAACAAACATCTAGTCTGCACAAATTATGTGAACTTTCTACTTCACAAAATTGATTCAAGAACCTAATCAAATATTAAATCAAATTTAACCTAAATCTCTAATTCAATTCTTGAATCAACCTAAGCTAATGTTAATTTCTATTAGATTAATAAATTCACAACCCAATTATTCAACTCCACAAAAATCAAAGCAAAAAAGCTCAAAAATAATGGAGTTTGATGTTATGTTTACCTCTTGCAAATTCTTGAAGAAGATGAAGTGGGGAAATGATGATGTTGGCCGGTGATGAAAAGAATCGCATGGAGAGGAAGTCGTGATCAGAGAGGCGCACAGAGAAGAGACCAATTGGAGGCGCGACGATCAGGGGCGCGGTGGTGGTGGCCGGAGGAGAAGGTTGCGGTGGTGCAAGGTGGAGGAAGTTAATGGAAGTTTGTTCTTGAGGGAGAGAAGAGAGAATATAGAGGGAAAGTATTTTTGAAATAATGAAGAACCCTTTGAAATTTGGTGGCAAAAACAATATATAGTATTGTTTAAAAATGTCAAAATTTCAGCTTATTTGCCACTTAAGTGAAAATTACGATGTGATCCGTGAATCTTTCTGAACACTGACATCCTATGAAAATATGCGCTTCTAAGTCACGAACGTCACCTAAAAAGAACGAACACTTTCTGATAAAAATTGAGTGATTTCAATACGTTTAAGCGGTGAGATGTCACAATAAAAAATTAATTAAGTCAAAATATCAGCTTATTTGACCCTTGTCACTCGAACAAACCACGAGATAGTACCCGAAAAATTAGAATTTCATCTCATTCTTTCCAGAATAAATATAGATCTTCGCATCCCTGACATCGTGTCAAAAAACCATAACTATCTGATAAACGATGAATTTATTATGAATTTCCCAGCGAAGCGACGTGCAGTCTTTTTCACAGATCCGAAAACTCTGTTTTGCGAAATAAACCAATAACAGAGATCCTCGGGCTACCTTTTGATTTTAAAATCTAAATAAAAGTTGAAGTAGACAACAATATTGAACCAACGCTTCAAGAACCAGCACGATACGGTAAAAATTGAGCGAATTATAAATTTTTTAATATTGGAAATCAAACTGACAGATTACAGATTCTGCTAAATTATTTCTTCAGAAGCTCGAAATTCCTAACACTTTTCATGTAGAATCAACTCTTGGTCATAAAATACGGCATCAAGATAACATCCAAACGGAATTTCAGGCATCGGAATCACGCTCATACGGTACTCCAAGTGAGAATCATGCATTTTTTACTGTGCCTAAAACAACGGTTCGACCAACTTCTACCAGTATTTTGCATTGTTTAAACCCTGGTAGAATTGCATATTCGGAGACCATCCCTTGAGAATTAACCTTCGCCTCGAACACGGAAGTTATGGAGAACATCAAGGTGAATTTAATGGCGAAAGAACCACCTTGAGACAGTAAACCAAATTGGAGTTATAAATTTCTGAATACCAGAAATACCGTTGATCGGTAACCCAAAAACTCAGTAACAAAATTATTTGACCATCTCAGGTGCACAATTGGCTCCCGGCCTGAACACGAAAAATGAAGATAATATCCACATAGACCTGATGACCAAATATCAGTTCGAAATAACACTCCGGCTTAGAGTTAGAAAATTCTGAAGCTTTCCACGCCGAAACGGACTTTCAACTTGAACTGTCTCAAATAAGACAACAAATCTGGCTCACCCCTACCACTCGAGACATGATAGAATAAGTTGGAATCAGTCATGATAGAAAATTTTCATTCACCACCTGAATGTCTTGCATGAAACTCTGAGCACCTTCGATAAACAGTCAAACAGAAATGCCCTGATCCCACAATAACACGGCTAATGATATGCATGCATGTATATGATAATGCAATACAAGCCAAAATAAAGTCGAAATGAAGAGGGTAAATTTTGGGGTAAACCAGCTTCCCATATTCAAACTTCTTAAACCTGGAGCGAGATTGGAAACATTAGCCTTTCGAGCGACAAGGTGGAAGGAGATTGAATACAAAATAATGAACTCAAAAATTTGCACGCTGAATTGAGACAACAACGCATGTCACACACGGGGTATAATCTTGGTGGTTTCTTGGCACTGTACCAAAGAAACAGGTATAAATGGGAGATAAAAATCAAGGATCGTGGAACTTGATTCACAAAGGTGCTAGTAACAACTAGACTTCAGAGAATGCAAGAACACTGCATTCTGAGACAAAGTACGCGAGTAATGAGTCGACTCCACAGAATTCCAGAACGCTACATTCTGAAGAAGAAAAGTAATGTCCAAAAGGTGCTAGTAATGACTAGACTTCACAGAATACCAGAACACTGCATTCTGAGAAAGATATTAAAGACCGAAATATGCTAGTAACAACTAGACTTCACAGAATGCCAGAACACTGCATTTCGAAAAAGGTAAGGACCCAAAGATGCTAGTAACAACTAGACTTCACATAATACCAAAATGTTGCATTCTGAGAAAGAATAACGACCTTACAGGGGAAAACTAGTAACAACCAGAAAAAATACCAGTAACAACTAGTCTCGATCAAACTGGAACAATGCCTTTCTAAACCAAAACCGATTAGCACGTTAATCACAACACTGGGGGACCGAGTGAAGGTACGAGTAATCCTCAACCTTAGGAATACTTCAAAGAATGTGTCATACTGGATCACAAACCAAAAACAAGAGTAATGACTCATGCTTTAAAAGGAACTAGTAATAACTAGACCTTGATGAGTACTCTTTAGGGTACCAATAAAAATTGGATCCGTAAAACAAGGTAAACACCTGATGATCTCGAACTTGGAAGAAGCAGTAATGACTGACCCTAACCAAGGAATTATAAAGATGAAATGAGACAAATATTAATTTTCATCGGTAGAACCTAGTAATGACTAGACTCAACCAATATGAAATGAATTACAAAATGCTGCACTAAAAAATCAGGTGACAAGTCGCAAACTTGACCTTGGTAGGAATGGTATCTACCAACCCACAACGTTGCGCTAGGGAGAAGCTAACAACAACAAGGAAAACGAGTAATAACTCGAAAAGGGAAGACTAGTAACAACTAGACTCCTCAGAATAATAGAATGTTGTATTCTGACAAGATATACGAGTAACAACTCGGTATCAAAGGTGCTGATAAAGACCAGACCAAAAGAAATGCTATGCCAGGCCAAAACTGGATCGTAACAAGTCCAATGAGCAGCGACTCAGAAAATGATAACATCAAATAAGGGCTAGAAACACCTAGACCACAAAATGGAGGCGCATTAACAACGAATGAACATGATCCACGAGAACCTTCATGGAGATAGGGAATTCCCTTAGGTGAGAGGTAAGAAGGGGACTGACTTATATGAAGTAAAGGGATAACCAGTGGTATCTGTTGAACCAAAGGAAACACTGGGGAAATATCAAACCCAAAAATAATAGCATTGGGAAAAGCGAGCGCTTAAACCCGAGACCACCGAGGAGCAAGACAATAAATATTCAGCTTATACTTTAATGCATGTTTGAATTTATTTTTCTTATGGAGTAATGTCCCCAAAGAAAATGGAAACACTACACATTTGAGGATGCAATGGGATGATGCATGTTTAAATGTTCCACTGAGGAACGACAAATGAAAAGATAACGACCACAGGTCGTCGGCCTTGCAAAAATAAATTGCAAACTGCCACTGGGGAGAGAAACTAAAATGTTGACTCTACAGTAAAGCTCCACTGAGGATAAACACTGCTAAGATGCCGGTAACCACCAGATTCACAAGGAGGATACCTTCTAATATCCCTAGGAAAAAGCAACAAATTCAACACAGATCCGAACTCCTGGATTTCGGGATATAACAATCCATAAACAAGAAAGTTGTTCCCACCAACGAGACCAAACTGGGGATAAAAACAGACCCCGGCTTCATCCAGAATAGGGAACCAGAGAGACTCCCCTATCATAGGAAATCCTTAACTGGGAAAGTCAGACATTACTGAGGGATAACCCACGATCTTCACAAGGGAATCAAAGACCTCTCTCGGGCCTCTCAAAACCATCCATCTCTAAAGAAAAATCTCATTAAGGAACAAAGTGATTCATTAGGAGAGCACTGCAGATTCCGAAAAGATTTTACCAGCGCCGACCTCGCGGGAGAAAACCTTCACTTGAGGATACATGACACTTCATCGAAGATAAATCAAACTTACGATAGGCCCTACTGGGGGTCATTGATCCGTTTTGGTTGACCTAAAGAAGAAGAACCTCGCGGGGACACGTCTGCTTCAGAGTGTGCACCGACAAACCTGCAAGACACAAAAACATAAAATTCCCCAGGTATAGCACGACGACTTTTTCTGCCAACTGCGTACAAAAGTTTCCGAAGAAACTTTCAAATATATCCTACCATGTGTAAGGCCCCCAATTTTTATATGCAAGGTGCCGAAGCGAGGATATCTGCTGGGAACTCAAAGGATAGAATCTCATTTTCAGACTTCTGCTAAAGAAAATCCTCAACCAGGAATTAAATTCTGATCTTGGTTGAGGATAAAAATCCTAATCTCAATTGGATACAATAATCCTTGACTTCCATCGAAGAATGCCAACAACCCAAACTTAGGTCTCTGGCTTTTGATGGAGGAACACCAATACATGGATTTACATCCCTAACGAGTTAAGGATAACGATCTTGAATTCCCGCTCTTCATATTCACAAGTTGTTTAACTTGCGAATGGACTTAAACTGATAAAATCTGAAGTGGAGCAATTCCCTGCATAATGCCTTGCCTTAGTCTGTAGGGCTTTTTAAAAAAAAACTTGCCTCAAGAGGACCTTCTAAGATCTGTACCATCAAGATAAACAACCCCAATATTGTGAACCTTGGAACATGGCTCCTGGATAATCAAAGTTAGAAATGGTTTCAACTATGCTTGAGTGAATGCCCATGCATCTTCAGATTTTGAAAATATTCTCCTCTAATCAATGAATTCTCTGAGAAATTTGTCAAATCTCGCCATAATTGCCCCAATTTGAATGTGCTTTGAGGGATCAAATCCGACTTGAAAGACTAAGATTGGCTGAACACTTACTCAACAGAATATTCAACATGCTTGTCCCTGCTCCACAGAGTCTTGACAAACCTTTTCTTCATCTCATGCTCATGGAGAAATGAGAAGCTCGTGGGGTTCTGAAGATAACACCTTCCCAAGGTAATTGACTTACGTCTTAAAACTAGGTTACTTCACAACCGTACTTCTCAACTTGCAATGCTTCGTTCTCCAATCAGATACTCTAAGAGATACGTCCCTCATGACCAACTGAAAGTAGTGCACCACTGCTTCATATCATTTATCAAAATGCTCTTCTTTTACTCAACAGAGTCAGTAGAAGGTCTGCCCCAAATTAAGGTCATTTTTCATAATGATTTACCTTTCAACACATCCCTGAAGAAATTTCCCCGTTGGGATAACCAAATTTCCATATGATGCTTATTATACAAGCTTACTTGATGTTTAAGCACTTATTCATATGCAAAGAATGTTTATTCTAAGGATTATAATTCTAATGCAAGGTTTGTCTTGAAGTTTAAAACTTTTTATTGAAAAGACTGGACATCAAATTTTTCTGCATAAAAGAAAATAAAAAGGTGGTGTGATACTAACTCATTTTGGAAAGCCTCATAGGAGTCCGATTACCATATTCTCGTTACAACGTGCTTTCGAATTAACTCATGCTCCAGTTAGGGTTTTTAAGGGTTGTAATGTGGCATGGTTCATGATTTTTTTAGAAAAAAGGATTTAAGGCTCAAAATATTTGGTTCCCACCCATTCTCCGTGATGTTCTCCATTCCTATGTTTAGTTAAATCGATACAAGCATTCATCTCTCAAGAGAGTCTATAATGGTTGAGGAATCAACCGAGGTTTTTCTGGACACAACAGTCACTCACCTCTTTCATTCTTGGTGTTTGATCACACAACTTTGTTCTTTTGATGAGGATTTTTTTTGTTGGTTATCCTTTTCACTTTTCGCGCTTTTCACTTTCTTTTTGTTTTGCCTGGTGTTTTACCTCAAAATTTTCCCTCTCACTTTTCTCAAAGCATTCTTTCAAGGCTCTTCAAATGATCAAGACACTCAAGGGTTGACTAGTCAAGATGCACCTCCTAGACCAAAGGCCCACAACTAAGGTTTGAAGTTTCTCAAGTAAATTTGATTTTCAAAGGTCACAAGTGGCTTCCATGGTTCTTCACAGGTCCTCAACAAGGTTCATGTCAAGTTTCAAGCCCTACACCATAAGTTTGCTCAGTCAATGGTTCAAATGCTTGAAAATTAACTGTATTGGTCAAAAAGTCAAATATGGTCAATATACAGTCAAACTTCAAGATTTTTAGTCAACATCAACATTTTGAAGTGATATTCATCATTTTATAAAGGGTTGATCATGATTCCTCAAGGAAAGTCCTCAGATCATCAAAAGTCAAGAATTGCCAAATTAATGTTTCCTTAGGAGAAGTCAACTGAACTTTGACCATGCATAACTTTCACATGCTTAATCAAAATTTCCCCAACCAAAGCCCATTTTGAAGAAAATTCAATTACCTACAACTTTTATTTTATTCTCAAGTCTAAAAGATGCTTCATTTGGATGATATGATCTCATATATTATAGGTCATTTTGAAAAAGTTAACAAAAGACACTTTTTGTCAAGACAACTTACATCAAGATAGTGTCTCCAAATGTAAAAATAATTAAGAGAGAAGGTGTAGAGGACATCTTGGGCTTCCAAAAAATTCAAGATCACCTTTGAAAGATGAAAATTGAGCAAGTTATGAGTTGCACAAGTTGGGGATTTTTGAGGAATTTCAAGAGGTACACCTTGAGCAAAATTGTATTTTTAGACCAATGAGCCTACGTTTTGGATTTCATGCATGTCCATAATGTATTAGAGGACCTCTAAGTCCATTTTTACATGGCCTTGATTTTATTTGTATTTATTTTGATTTTATTTAATTTAAAATTAAATAAATTAAGATAAAAATGCAAGAAATAGTGGGCCATGGCATTTGGGCTTGGTTTGATCCATTGAGAGGCCCATATTTTCGTGTAAGATACATAAAAAAAGTCCAGATTCATTACATGTCAAGAATGGTAAGAAAATTATCAAATATGGCAATTATTCAAAGTCTTGATTTTTTATTTCAAAACCATGGTTAATGCTAGGATTCTTGCCATGTTTATCAACCTCTACACCCCTTTATAAATACAAGACAAGATGGCAAGCAAAGTACACAAAAAATAATTGCCTAAGAGAGAGCTCAAATTTCACAAAAAAAATTCAAAAAGTTATAAAATTCATAAACTAAGTTTCATCTTCTTTTAATCAAAGCCAAGGATCCAAACATGCTCCTGAGGTCTATAGGATTCATTCCCAGTCCTTGCACTAGCTTGAAGCACGCCTGAATCGTCCATACAAGTTGCATCGGTTGGTAAGTTTTGGTAAGTATCGAATCCTTAATTCTATGCATTTTCAATGATTGCTGACATGCTAAATCCATTCATATACATCATTTAAGCATGATAAACATATTACATGTGAGATTTGATGCAGGAATTAGATTGCGCCGTTGTTAGGGCATATGGAGCTATTTGCTTCATATCTCTGAATACAGATACATTCAAGCCAAACGGCCACCACCACTGAATTCACAACCTCAAATTTAGGGGGGTAGGCTTAATTGCTGGTCTTGAATCACGCTATTTCATAGGTTAGGGTTTTGAGGTGGTCGGAGAAGAAAGAGGTCAACCACCTTGGATGGTGGTTTGACTCTCCCAGAGCCAACGTGTCAAGATCCACGCATCTGATTCGTCTGTTCAAAACAATCATGACCCACTAGGGCACGCGTTCTTATTTTAAATAATTTCTGTGTGATTTTCATATATAATAACATCTTGTTGTTTTAAATAGCGAATGAATAGCTGGCTCAGTGGTAGAATACGTGTGTGTTGTACCCCAAAATTGTCTCTCCCATATTTCTCAACAAATGTCATGTGAAGTCCCCAAACTTCTCAAGGAAGTCCAAGAGTTAACTAGGCAAACTCTCTCCTAAGGCAGTCTACCTCAAATTAGGGTTTCATTTTTCATCAAGATGCTTGAGGCCAAAGGATCCCAAATTCCTCCCATTGTCCTAATATGTTCCCAAGATCATCCATGTCAAGTTTCAAGCCTTGCAGAGAAAGTTTTCTCAATTAATTGCTCAAAGGGATGAAAATCGACTGTGCTAGGTCAAAAGTCAACTGTGGCCCACATACAGTCAAACTTCAATATTTTTGGTCAACATCCTCATTTTTAAGTATCATCCATCATTTTATCAAGGGTTGATCATCATTACTCAAGGATTGCTTACAATTCACCAAAACCCAAAAGTTGCTAAATTAAGGTTTTATAGGAAAAATCAACTCAACGTTGACCAGGCATAACTTTCTCATACTTTATCAGAAATGACCCATCTAAAGCTCATTTTGAATAGGATGAAATTCCCTACAATTCATCTTAAGCTCCCAAGTTCAAAATATGCACTCACAAGAAGACATGAATTTTGACATTATAGGTCATTTTGAAAAGTCAACAAAAACACCTTTTGGGTCAAAGCTTCATACATGAACATGGAAGACTCAATTGAGTTTATACTAAAAGGGTTGCTTAAAGGACATCCTAAGATTTCTAAAAAGTCCAAGAACACCTCTCTAGGGTCAAAATTGAGAGAGATATGCATTGTCAAAATTTGCAATTTTTGGGAAATTGTCAAAAGTCAACATTGATCAAAATTGCATTTTTTTCCACATGGGCCCATCTTTTCAAGATTGCATCTCATTCCTAGCATAGTCCAAGACCTATGGGACCCTCCATGCTTTATTTATTTATTTATTCAATTTATTTTGATTTTTATTCATTTAAAATTCAAATAAAATCAAATAAATCTAAATAAATCATATAATGTGTTTTAGGGATGATTTTTGCATTGAAGGAAGATCTTATGTGCTGTCAAATGAGAACCAATTCGTGCAAGGCTGATTTGGTTTGAAAAAAGATTGAATTGAAGAAAATTTGGAAAGATATCATATGCCATGAAAGACCAAATCAAACCTTCATAATGGGCAAGATTCAATTAGTTTTTGTTGACCTAATATGTTGCATTACATATACAGAAGGTATCCAAGGCAGAAAAAGGAGAGAGCAGTCGTGAAAGAGGCAGAACCAATTGCAAAATTTCAAAGAAAAAGTGCAGACCGAATTCCAAGCTACAGGCCATCTCAAGCCGTCCTAACCTCACCAATCGATTGTTGGACGTCTCAGAAACGTGTTCCAATCACTAGCAAGCCTCCCCACGTCCTAAAACACCTTGTAAGAGCATCACGGTTTACCCTGTTTCTTGAAACTCGATTATCATGATTTATGCATTATGAACATATTTTGATCATGTATTTCTGTTTGTTATCATGTTTACAATGTATTGGTATGCTTTGATTGAAGTTTGAGTACAAATATAGGCATCTACCATTCTTAGGGTTCCAAGCTGATTTTTGGGGCTTCTTAGTACAGGCCAAATTAGGGATGGATATGGATACGATGATGATCAAGGCTTCAAGCCCAGCTGATTCATGGCCTCCAATGAAATTTATATCATGTTTGCTGCATTTTTGAAGTTGACAGGGTTTTAGCTACGGAGTCCCGTCTATAGGTAAAAGTCTGATTACCTAAGACGACGGTTGGGAGGAGGAAGATGATGCGTGGCGCTCCCTGGTTGGGCAGTTTGAACTTTAGCGCATTTTTTCCAATAGCCATTATTTTTCTTATATCATATTTTGTTTTTATTGTATATACAAATAAGCAAAACAGCTCAGTTGGCAAGCAGAGATTGGAAGTATGCATAAGGACCTGGGTTCAATCCCCATGTCCCAACCTTTATTCATATTTTTCTTCAATAGGTAATCCAACACGCTGCATATCAGGAGGTCCACCGTGTGCCATCAAGATCCAACCATCAATCATGTCTCTAGCTCAGATCCAAGGCTCCCCCCTGAAGGTCCACCATACGCCCCAGGTCAACATGAACACCAGATCCAACAAAGTCAAATGGGCTTGGATCATTTGGGCTCAAAGTTTCAGTAATATACCCCCCTTTTCAGCAACCCCACCAGGCCCATTTACTTCCTTTCTTTATTTCTTTTTGTTATTTTTTCTCTTTTACATTTTCTTTATTTATTTTAATTCACAAATTAATTATTTTTCATAAAAAATCATAAAATCAATAATTCAAAAAATTAGAATTAAACTTTTTATTTTAATTTGTTTTTTAATGTAATTTAGTTTAACTTAGGAAAATTGCATTTTATTTTCATAAATAAAATCAAAATAGAAATTAGGTTAAAAACTCTTGATTTAATTTTATTTTCTCTTTTTCTCAAATAAATAAAAACACAAAAAATAGGCTTTTAGATGAATTAATTTATTTTTCTTGGTTTAAAATTAATTAGAATTAAAATTTTCCTTTAAATTAACTATTCAATTATTTTCTTAAAAATAGCAAAAACAATTTTTTTAATCAACCACAATTAGGTTTAAGCAAGGGTCAAAGCCCTAGTTGTTTCATATTCAATACATCGCGCGCATGTTATTTATTTTTGCCAATATTTTTGTAACCGTTCATGGGTTGTAATAGTTTAATCTAGGAATTTTTTACTTATCGCTTTCCCCCGTTTTTTTGGCTATGTAATTAATCCCTTTCCCTGAAGCCTTGTAATAGCGTAGATTTACTTTCTCACATTTTAATTCCCACAAATATTTGACTGTTTAGGTGTATGCTAATAGGATTGTATGACAAGAATGCATGACAAATTAATCCAGTTAGAAAACCCTAATGTGCAAAAACTAAATAATTGAAAACAAATCACTCGCACATATCACTCTTAGGATATACTCACACTTCGGTTGCCTTCGATAAATGATCATTAAGCATAGGGTGTCTTAGTGATTACCCTCCAGTCTAAAAAGATCAAAATGTCCCATTCGAATGTTGCCTCAAAATGTTGCCTCAGAAAGGTTGCCTCAGAAATGTTGCCTCAAATATGATCTTAAGACACTAGGGTTATTACTAGGATGTCCTAACATTGCTTTAGTGATCGTACGTCCCTTTCGAATTGACCCTTACAACTCCAACGATGGTGCTACCTATTTCTTAATAGTAGGATAGTGCTGTCTAAAGGAAGCAAGAATAGAAACGATCTTTTTTTGAGTAGGTAGATGCTAGTAGGTACTTGCTCAAATAAAAACTTTTCACACTTACACTTTTCAAACAAAATTTCAAAACAAACTTCATCACACCTTTGAGGACTGATACAAGGGTTATCACGAAGTCAAAACTTTTAAAAATAAAGCACATACACAAGCAATTTTAAAAGATGAACAAGTACCTAAGAGCCCATGGAAAACCATGGATAGAAAGGGTGCTAATACATTCCCTTTCTATAATCTACCCCCCGTACTTAGAATATCTCGAAAAAGGACTTTTTCTGTACTTTTTTCCTTTCCGGTTGGATAAAATAAAAGTCAGTGGCGACTCTTGCTTACCGCGACATTTTGCAAACAAAAAACGCAAAATGCAAACCATCATTCAAATAGTCGGTTCTGCCACCGTATCACAGTGTGCTTAAGGCATACCTCCCTCATGTCCTAGGTTTGATCCAGGCGTGAGGGAGTTTTATGTTTCTGATGTTTCATTTCAGATCATGTGCAACACATACCATCCAACAACCATGCACCTTCATCTACAACTCTTGGATTCAAATCAAATGCTCTTAAGCACGAAGCCTATGGTGGACCTTCCCTGGAGTGAGGCATGGGAGCACGTAAACCCCAACCAACGCCCGGGCCTCCTTTTGTTGGGCCTATTGATTCTGCAAGCTGCACGCCCCAATTGCTGTTGTTACAACATCCAGGTTTAGGACATTAGGCCTAATGTTAAACTTTTTTCTCACCCCCCATTTTATTTTTTGCAGTACGACCCATTATTTTTTTTACTATTTCATTCTTATTTTGTTCTTTTTATTTTAAATAACTATTTTTATTTTTAATAAAAAAAATCATAAAATCAAATAAAAATTAGATTTAGGATTTAATTAGTTAACTTTGTAAGTAAAATTGGTTAGAATTAGGTTTCTTTTTTTATTTAATTTAAGTATTTTCCTAAAATCATAAAAATAACAAAAAATATTTTCTTAAATGTTTAGGAGTTTTTAGGGTTTTTACCTCGCTTCCATCTTCGCACGCTTATTTAAATTTCACATTTTTATTTCTTTCATAATTTTGTAATTGCAAAAGGATGTAATAGTTTTAGGTAGTATCTTTGCACTTTTATTTCCCCGTTTTGGTTTGTAATTCCCCTCACCCCGAAGCCTTGTAATAGCGTAGATTTAAATTCCGCACTCTATCTTCCGTACTGATATTAATTGTTAGATGAATGATAATAGGATTGTATGATAAAACTAAAAGCAAACTCTAGTAAAACTAACATCCAAAGATAAATAAGTGAAACACAACACACTCACACATGCACACCTCTAGGATACCTCCACTTGTTGCCTTCAGAACAAGCAGTCACGACTCTCGAACGTAAGAGATTTTAGTGGCGACCCTTTGGTTTAAAGACCATAAGTCCCTCGATGATCCTTTTGACGTTGCCTCAGTATTTTATCTTAAAACCTTAGGGTAATTACTAAAGTATCTTATGAGTTTCTTTCGTGACTGTACGATGACCCTCGCATGTCCCTCAAAATATCCAACGATAGGGCTACCTACTCACTAATAGTAAGATAGGATTGTCTAAAGGAAAATAGGAAAAGAACAAATCTTTTGAGTAGGTAGATAGTTCGTAGTTGCTTGCTCATAAAAATAACGATAGATTATGGAGACTGTACAACGTAGACCAATATCGTTTAAGCGATGGCTACGTCAGTGTGACACATTTGTTGGTACCAGTATCCTTTATATTGAATCAAGGAGAATACTGGGCCGCTGTGTGGTGTCATAAAGCACTAACTGACCTAAGAACCTTATTTGAACAAACTTGGCCATTATAAAGTAGTGAGATAGCCGGCTTCGGTATAAAACTGAGGATTGGTTGATACTCGATACTACAATCATTGAGATCTGACTTTCGGGATATTTCGGCAGCGAGAAAAGATCGCTTGAGCTAAAACAATGCTCGGTAAAGAAAGATTAGTGATATTGAGATCCCTTAGAACCCGATTACTTTCTTTTAAGACAGTTCGAACCAACTAAACTTCAAGAGGGTACTTACCTATAAACCCCATCAAGCCTAAACCTAAGGTCTTGTGTGTTTTTCTTGTGTGTGATTAAATTGTTCAAACATAACATCATGCATCATAAGATCCATATTCATTTCACTAACCATTTCAAGGACTGAGGGAATTTATATTTTTTATATTTTACAGACCATGACTTCCATTCATAGAAATACCATCTGAATAAGCTTCATGAAAGCACCTTCCAACTCAAAGAGTTAGCATCAAGGGTTCATGAGAGTTCCTTGTTCACCAAGAAATATGGTTGACTTCTCAATCTGGTTACCTCAAGCTTTGATGAGAAGATGATGGGTGTACTTTTTCAGTTCTTTGACCCCAAACACCATTGCTTCACCTTTCCCGATTATCAGTTGATACCCACCATGGAAGAGTTCTCTCAATTACTGGGAGTACTTGTTCTTGATCAGATGACTTTCACCGGTTTAGAGGAAGCTCCAAAGCTAGAGGTTATTGCAGCAGCCTTGCATCTGAAACAGTCTGACATTATATCCAACTGGGAAACAGGAAGCAGAGTCAAGGGTTTCTTAGCTAAGTTTCTGTTAGAAAAGTCTCAATTGTTTTGGGATGATTTAGATTTTCAAGCTTTCGAAGAAGTCCTGGCTGTTCTAATCTATGGGTTGATATTGTTCCCTAATCTAGAACTACTCATAGATATGAATGCTGTCAAGGTTTTCCTCTCTCAAAACCCTATGCCTACTTTTCTCGGAGATATCTTACATTCTCTTCACACTCGTACCATGAAGAGAAGAGGGGTTCTTATGTGTTGTATACCATTGTTGTCTAGGTGGTTTATTTCACACCTTCCTTAATCAGTACTGAAGAATGAACAAAGTTTGGGTTGGTCTCAAAGGGTAATGTCACTTTCTCATTCAGATATTCTTTGGTATTCCCGATCTATGGAGGATGTCACTATCATCGACCGCTGCGGAGAATTCCCTAATGTACGACTCCTTGGCATTAGGGGAGGTGTGATACGGTGCTAGAATTGACTGTTATACTGGTTTTGCGTTTGTGTTTGCAAATGTTGCGGTAAGCAAGAGTCGCCACCGACTTTTCTTTTATCCAAATTAAGGAAAGGGTGAAAAGAACAGAAAAAGACCTTTTCGAGAGTTTTCTGAGTAAGGGGGGTAGATTATGGAAAGGGAATGTGTTAGCACCCTTTCCATCTGTATTTTTCTACGGGCTCTTAGATGCTTAGCTCATTTTAAAAATACCCTGTGCTTTGTGTTTTTGAAAAGTATTTGAAAATGCCTTAGTGCGGGGATTCGCTTAATGATAACTCTTGTATCAGTCCTCAAGAGTGTTGATAAAGCGAATGTTTTTGAAAGTGTTTTTGAAATGTTTTTTGTGTAGGTGTAAAAGTTTGTTTTGAGCAAGCATCTAATAGCTATCTACTTGTACTAAAAAAGGTTCGTTCTTTTCCTCCTATCCTTTAGACAGTCCTATCCTACTATTAGTGGGTAGGTAGTCCTATCGTTGGATGTTTGAGGGACATTCAAAGGGACGTTTTTATAGTCACAAAGGCAACTGGTAAGAAGCTTTAGTAACTACCCTAGGATTCTAAGATCATATTTTTACCGAGGCAATGTCGAGAGGGTCATCGAGGGACTTATGATCTTTTTGAACCAAAGGGTACCCGCTAAAACCTCTCATGTTTCGAGAGTTGTGACTAATTTCGAAGGCAAGCAAAGTCGGAGTACCCTAGAGGTGTATATGTGCAAGGTGTGTTATGTTCAGTTATTTTAGTCTTGTGTTAAGTTTGCTAGCGTTTGATTATTAATCTTGTCATACAATCCTGTTAGTCTAGCAGTTAATATGTACAGTAATTTAAAGTGCAGGAATTTAAAGTGCGGAAATGTAAATCCTACGCTAATACATGGCTTTGGGGATTAATTATATGTCCAAGAATGGGGGAAAAAATAATGAAAGCGATGAAGTAAATCCTAAATTAAGCTATTACATTCCACCAGCAGATACAATAATATGAAAAGTGCGAAAAAATAAATGAATGTGCACAAATTGAAAATTACGTCTAAAAATCCTAAGGAAAAGAAAATCTTTTGTTTTTTTTTGTTTAAGAAAGAAAGTAAAGTCTAAGTCTATTTAATTTTAATTTAAATAAAAGGTTAAAATAATTAATTTATTTATTTAAATAACTTAATTAAAAAATACTAACCTAATTTTTATTTTATTTATTTAATTGTTAATTTAAAAGGGAAACTATCAAAAGAAATAAGTGAAAAAATGCAAGAGGGAAGGTATTTCGATCTAAAGAAGAAAATGGCCTTCAATCTAAACGAAAGGGCGGCTTTCGACCCAATTGAAGGGTGATTGTTTTTCGATCCAGGGGGAAAGCTGCTTTTCGATCCATATCTGCAAGACAAACATTAGAAAAAATAAAGATGCAGGACTTGGGTGTCGAACCCAGGTCCTTCGATCCTGTGCACGTTGGTTTTCTTAGTCTTGATCTACAGTACATGCATTAGAAAAAAAACAAATACAAACCTGGGTGTCGAACCTAGGTCCTTAGTCCTAAATACAAATTGAACTATAAATGTAAATATGCCATGCAACAATCAGAGTTGACTTAGGATTGAAGGTTTGTTACCAATGGGGTGCTTTGCTTTGGATGAAGATGGCTTGCAAAGTGCTTGGGAATACCTCCTGCAAACTCCAAGGAGTGAATGAAGTGTTTTTGAAGATTCCTTCGATTTGGATTACTTAGGAGGTTTTTGATAACTTTGGTGTGGCTTATGAGGCAGCGTGTGCGTGTAAGGAAATATATGTGTGTAGTTTCTGGGTGTATGTATCTCGTATGTATCTCTGTCTCCTGACCAATGTCCTTTGTGTATGTGTCTGGCTTTGTATTTATAGGGACGTGAGGGTGCATGGAAATGGCAAGGGACAACCATTAACTGGGCTTTGAAGGAAAAAATCAGACACATTAATAGATTACCTTTTTTTGATTATCCATGCCATTTTGAAATGTTGAGTGAACCTGGACATGTTTCACCTTTGAATGCCCTCAAGTCTTGCCCTTAGATTGACTCTGAGTTACTTCCTTTGAATGGCTCCATGCCTTGCTCTTTGACTGGCCTTGAGTTACTTCCTTCGAATGGCTCAAGTCTTGCCCTTCAATTGACTCTGAGTTACTTCCTTCGAATGGATCTAATTCTTATCATTGGGGCCTCTTCGATTGAGCCCCTACTCAGCTAGCCCAAACGAAAGCTCTTTTCTGGCCAATCGAAGCTTCCTTTGGCATGAATGTGCTTGTGCAGGAAGCTTGAGTATGGCAATATGTGGGATTTTGGGCCAGCAAGCATCTTTGCATATTTCTCTTTCATTTTGACCAACTAGATCCATCCTTTGACCAGAGCCCTTTTCAGACAATAATATATGTCCTTCGAATGGGCCTTTGAATGCTTCTTCGAATGGATCATTTACGTGTCCTTCGAATGTGCCTTTTGCCTGGTGTGCTGGCAAGTTGAGGGGCCTTTGCCTTGTGAATCTAAGGCAAGCGTGAGGAAGTTTTGTGAATTGAACTTGGTCGAAGAAGACCCAGCACCCAATCGAATCTTGTTGACATGCCAATCGAAGGACACTTTGCTCTAATATGCCAATCGAAGGACACTGTTCAGATACCGATCGAAAGACACTATTGACATGCCAATCGAAGGACATTTGGTTGACATGCCAATCGAAGAACACTGTTCAGATGTCAATCGAAGGACACCGTTAACATGCCAATTGAAAGAAACTTGACCATCATTCAAAAAATTTCATTTTCTTTAGGAAAGTGTTTGTAACCACCCGTGTAAGAGGAGATCTTGAAAAACATGAGAGGGAAAATTTTAGGGTACAACAACTGCCCCTGTTCAATCTTCTTAAACTTGAAGATTTAGATTGGCTTATTTGCCTTTCGTGATCTGAAGGTGGAAGATGATTGAACACTAGAGTGCCCAGAAATTTGCACTCATATGAAGTAACACTGATGGTTGATGATGGCGGGAATGGGCTTAAAGAGGCCATCTTAAATAGATGCTAATTTCATAAATGGTCCCTTTGTGGGGAATTCTTGCTCCTTCCATCTGAGGAAGACTCTGTTGGGGAGTGTGGGTTTCTGTTGTTCTCCTGCTTGAGGAAAACTCTATGGGGAATAGAGTCTAGGAGCTTCAGTTGTCTAAGACTCTACTAAGGAGTTATCTCTGTACTGGAGAGATAGGAGTTTGCTTCTTTCTAGTTGAAATCCAGGCTTCACAATAACTTACTGGGGATAATGGAATTAACCATTACCTGAAAATGTATTAGAAAGAGCCTGTGTAGGGCTGTTTCAGGATGAGTCCGTGTTTGTCTGCATCCGGAGATATATGAGAGGGAGTCTGGGTAGGGTTGCTTCATGATGAGTTCGGGTAAGACATCATCTGGAAATGTAAGAGAAGGAACCTAGGTAGGGCTTCTTCATCTATTAATGTAGATAATCACCCCGTCTTGTTTCGGGAATTGATCCATAATCAGTTGTTCACAGATAGTTCTCCTGTCTTGTTTTAGGTATTAATCTGGAAATTGCTTTTGTCGGTCGTTGAGATAGTTGTCATGTCTAGTTTCAGGTATTAATCTCTAACCTAAGAGAAATAAATATAGTTTTCTCGTCTTGTTTCAGGTATTAATCTTCAATCTGCTGATATAGATAACTTCCTTGTCTGGTTTCAGGTATTAATCTACAATCAGTCATCCACAGATAGTTGTCCTGGCTTGTTACAGGTATTAATCTGGAACTTGAAAATTATTGGTCGTTGAGATATTTGTCCTGTCTGTTTTCAGGTATTAATCTCTGACCCGAGAAAGAAAGATAGTTTTCCTGGCTTGTTATAGGTATTAATCTTCGATCTCCTCATGTAGATAGTTTTCCTGGCTTGTTACAGGTATTAATCTACAGTCGTTCATCCACAAATAGTTGTCCTTGCTTATTACAGGCATTAATCTGGGACTTGGCAACATTGGTCACATAGATAGTTCCCCATTTGGTTTCGAGCATTAATATGTGGCCTGCTGTAGTGATTGGTAAACCCGTCTTTCTCTGTGAGTTCATACCACTTGGTCGTGTAGATAGTTTTCCCGTATGGTTTCGGGCATTAATCTTTGACCTGTTGTATTTCTTGGTAAACTCGTCTTGCTCCGGGAGTTCATACCACTTGTTCGTGTAGATAGTTTTCTCGTCTGGTTTTAGGCATTAATATTTGACATGTTGTATAAGTTGACAGTGTTTGTCTGTCTGCGAGCTCAACCTGAAAAGGTAAAGTCAGTTTCATGCGATGTCATGATGTATGAATTACATGATGCTCTCAAAATAAATGAGATCATGATATATGCATTTGTGTTGCATATGCTATAATGTTTGTAGAAATTGCGCATGAATGCAATGTATGAACGTGTCAGTTGTTCTATTGTAGTGTTGTTGAATTAGGGAAAATAAATCCCTGATTGCAGCGGGGGATGAAGAATATATGTCTTTATATTTTGTTTGAAGTTGACATGCTAGGAGATGAAATTCCGTTGTTAGAGAAATAAACTCTGTTGGGGAAGGGAAGCTTCATGAACTGCTTGGGGATTCCGTTGAAATCCGCTGGGGGCTCCTGAGAAGCTTGGCGACTTCACTGGGGAATCTTTAGATGTCAGAGCAATAGTTGGAGATTCTTGCTCCGCCGGGGGTATGAGAACACCTGACATCATTAGGCTGCATGCTGAGAATATGAAAGTGACTTTGTAGTAGGATGCCCTTGTCTCTGTACCTGCTGGAGAAGGTATCTGCAGGGATTTTATGGATGAATCTATGTCGTGATCGTACTTGAAGATATGCTGAAATAAGTGTTAGAATGACATCCGTCTTTGGATCGTATCTGAAACGTTTCTAGAGGAGAATCTGGAATAAGTGTCAGAATGACATCCATATTTAGATCGTATCTGAACCGTTTCTAGAGGAGAATCCTGAATAAGTATCAGGATGGAATCCATCTCTTGATCGTACCTGAATCGTCTCTAGAGGAGAATATGGAATAAGCGTCAGAATGACATCCGTCTTTGGATCGTATTTGAACCGTTTCTAGAGGAGAATCTGGAATAAGTATCAGGATGGCATCCATCTCTGGATTGTACCTGAACTATCTCTAGAGGAGAATCTAGAATAAGTATTAGGATGACATCCGTCTCTGGATCGTATATGGACCATTTCTAGAAGAATCTGGAATAAGTATCAGAATAATATCCGTCCTTGGATCGTATATGAATCGTTTCTAGATGAGAATCTGAAATAAGTGTCAGAATGACATTCCTCTTTGGATTGTATCTGAACCATTTCTAGAGGAGAATCTGGAATAAGTGCCTGAATGACATCCGTCTTTGGATCGTGTCTGAACCATTTCTAAAAGAATCTGGAATAAGTATGAAGATGGCATGCGTCTCTGGATCGTAACTGAACCATTTCTAGAAGAATCTGGAATAAGTATCAGAATGGCATTCATCCTTAGATTGTATCTGAACCATTTCTAGAGGAGAATCTGAAATAAGTGTCAGAATGAAATCCGTCTTTGAATCACATCTGAACCGTTTCTAAAGGAGAATATGGAATAAGTGTCAGAACGACACCCGTCTTTGGATCGTGTCTGAACCATTTCTAGAAGAATCCGGAATAAGTGTCAGAATGAAATTCGTCTTTGGATCGTATCTGAACCGTTTCTAGAGGAGAATTTGGAATAAGTATCAAGATGGCATCCGTCTTTGGATCGTACATGAACCGTTTCTAGAAGAATCTGCTTTAGAATGTTTCCACTGGGAATTCCTGTTTTATTATATTGAGAAGAAATACGTTAGGGAACATTGATCTTGTTTGATTGTACGTGCTCTTTTGTTGGAAATCATACTTGATGCCCCAAGTGTTGGAGACCTGCCCCGACTATTCAGGACTTTATGAGAGATTTCTTGGAATTTTGATCTGACTGCCCCAGATGTGTTGGGCAATGATCATGTCGTGCCCACTTGGTTGGAAGTGTTTTTCCAATTGAGGTGAATCTTTCCATTGAGAAAGTTTTTGTTCATTGGCTATTCGTCGTGTGAATTTCCCCACTGTCAAATAATTAGCTATATGCAAACATCTATATTCAAATAAATCAAAGTTTATGTTTGTCTTGAAGTTTTTGAAAAATCATTTTTTTTCAGTAAAACAAAAATTTGCAAGAATGTGATATCAACTCAGGATTTATAGCAAGTCCTACAGGAGTCAGGATACATTTTGTAACAGTATGCTTCCGAACTAACCCATGCTTCAGCTAGGACTTTTAAGGGTTGTAATGTGGCCTGGTTCACGGTTTAAGAAACAAAGGATAAAGGCTCAAAATTTATTTGTACTCAACCCATTTTTCGTGATATTCTTCAATCCTATGCTCAGTCAATTGTGCGTTTAGATCCCAGTTGAGTTAGGAACCATTGCTCTGATGCTTGGTGATGGTTCAGAAATTGAACATTTGTTTGAGAAGGTAGTCATTTTTGTAACCTTTTCTTTTGTTTCTGAGGATTTGTAGGACCTCTCTTTTGATTTTGGCATCCCTACTTTTTCCTGAACTGTTTTTTTTTTGCGATTACAGTCAGCGGGATGCCCCAATTTTCATAAATCTGCTTCGTAGGTTTTGACTTAGCGGGCTTTTCTTTTGAGATATAATGACTTCCTGTTGTAATGATTATGTAGAACCATCACTATCTTCTGTTTTGGAATGATTCCCCTAACACTACTTATCGTGTACAAGAGGGAGGTTTGCAATTGGAACGTACTTTTGAATTAACTGAGAGACTACCCTACCCCAGGTTATGATTAAGGGTTTTAATTTGTGAAAAGAAAAACTCCTACTTCTTAGGCTTAAAGGGGTTGACTAGGGATTACCTTCCTTATAACTCCACTGTTTAGAATTTGAAACAATGTCTGTACATCGTCAACAAGGTCTATTCAAAAGCACATTGTATGAGATTGTGGTATCGTTTTTGTCATCCTCCCTCTAAAGGCTTAGAGATTTTGATTGAGAGTTGAATATCACAAAAAGGAAGTAAAAACACAGTTTGAATATAACGAATACGAATTAAATAATTCAAGACAAAACATATGCGATGCATTAATGGGAAAACCAAAGTTTGACATGACAGTAGTTGTTTGAACAAGCAAAGGAAATTACAATTGAAAAATAACAAATGAAACTAGACGCTCTCAATGATTTGGCCTAGGAGAAGTGATCACGTGGTGAGTCTCTGGAGGGTCGAATTCAATTTCCTTGGCGTCAATCATATCCTGAACTTTGTTCTTCAGAGTCCAGCAACCATTCGTATCATGTCCAGGACTATCAAAATGGTATGCACACCTTTCATTGGGATGGTAGCTAGGAACAAAAGTATTGGGATTCTGTAGAGGAGCCTTTAACGTAATCAAACCTGCCTTCAACATGTGTTGTGATGCTTGAGCTAGTGACATGTTAATCTTGGTGAATTATTGTAGCGGTAGAAATGTTTAAGACTAAGCCATTGGATTGACTAGACTTATACAGATCAAAATAAAAATCGTCGCCGCGCTTTATTATTTCCAAAGGAATTAGAAAAGAGTGAATAACCTAAAAGAGGGGGAAAATATTCAAGGTAAGGGGGTTGGTTATGAAAAGAGAAGGTATTAGCACCCTAAACATCTACGATACTCCGTAGGAACCTCTTTGTCAAAAATATGTATATTGGGCTATAAAAATGTTGTACATAAAATGGATGGTGGAGGTGAGAAAAGAAATATATTTTTATGCTTTTGGCACCCGCCGCAGTTGCGAACCTTTAGTTCCTACGTACCAACTTTTCATGCAGTAGGGGATCAGGGTACACGTAGTTCCTCTTTTAAAAATTTAAAACACAAGTGTGTTGGTTAATTTTATGAGATAAGACATCATCGTCATTGTCCGTGTGGAAAACATACTTACTACCCACAATCATGAGAAAGGAGAATTTGCATCATCTCAAAGTGGAGGATATGGCTTGAATTTTAAAATCAACAATGCCTCACTCAACACCCAAGTGGAAAATATCTCTCTTCATTACATATTGTAGAATTATAGTTGTTTGCATCACTACAAGGATTGACAAGAGTCCAATCTTTTTTTTGAGAAAAGTTTAAAGATAAAAGTCAAAGTGGCAAAATGGTTTTGAATGAGATTGATTGACTTTTAGTCTTCTTATAAAAAAATGTCAAAGTATTATTAAGTTCATTGAAGTTTATCTATGAAAATATTTTGAAAATGCATGGACCTAAGTCCAAGTTTATTATGAAAGTGGTTCAAGTTTAAAAGCAAGAAGAGTTTTCAAAAGGAGGGAGAAATTTTTTGAAATTAAAGAAGTTGGGAGGAGAATAAGGGACTATCCTAAAGCATAAGGTAAAAGCTAGGAATAGGAACCATCTAACCAACAAGAAGCCAATACTTGACACTATGAGCCAAGATAGAATTCCCATTCTTTGGATTGAAACCAAACAAGCAATGATACTAGACCTCTTGAAAGAACCAAACTTCAAGTGTATTAAGTCTTCACAAAAATTGGGTAGAGTAACAGCTGTATACGTGTAAATTCCAGATTACAAACAAAGAGTGTAATCACAATAACCTGCACACAAAACAAACAAACAACCCAATGCCTTGAGGTAAACCTCAAGAGGTCCAGACAAAATAATCAGATAAGGTCATAAGGTCTCCAATCATAGGCCAAGGTTTCTAATCCTAAGTCCAAAATATTCCAATGCTCCATAATGCCAAGGATAGTAACCAAATAGTCCAAGTATCATTAAAGATTTTTAGGGTTTATGTTGATTATTAAGTTTTTTTGAAAAAGAAAAGTAAAGCTCAAGTGAGCAAAAATAAAAAAAGACAAGAAAGTAAATACTCAAATGAGCAAAGATGAAAATGGCATGAAATGTAAATGCTAAAAGTAAATAGTGCATAAAAATAAAGGGGAATATAATAAAAATAAAGGATAAAGTCAAATATTAGTGATTAGTGGTTAGTTGGATGATCATCTTGAAACTTGCATTTGGAACCCATTAGAGGATTGGTAGAACCAAAGCCTCCACACAACAAGTTGCATTTTCTTTTTGTCAAGTATATCATCCATTTGGAATCCTCATGAGTACCATTTAATGATCAACAATGTTTAAGTGATCCGCGTTAACCAAAGGTGTTGTAGATCCATTAGAGGATTGGTAGAATCAAAGCCTCCACACAATGAATCTCAAGGTTATTGGATCAAAGAGATCAAATTAACATACTTGGGCTTACAAACATAAGTTTGGGCCACGAATGATCATTTATTCAAATAGGCACAAAATTTAGCACTATATTAAGCAATCGTAAGTGGACTTATATAGAAGTCGCACCTATTTTTGAGGCCGGTCAATAGCATTCTATGTACCATTTGTTTTGAGACATGATATATAGATCATGCTCCAATAACACTTAGTGCAATAAGAAAAGGGATGAGATAAAGAGGGGTGGGAGAGAATATACAAACCACTTTTGAATTAAATTTAATCAAACTGTTATTAAAATCATTCATCCATTTTTGTGGAGTTAGACTCAACACCATGGATCCAATGATGTTAATAAAGTTCATTATAAAAAATTTAACCCAAGATCAGCCAGAGCAATATTCACAAAATAATATTACATTTAATATATGCAAAAAAGGTTTTAAAAAATGTTTTAAAATAGAAAAAAAATATCAACTATGTTCAAATTTATCAAAAAAATAAAAAGTTAAACCATTGAAAAAGCAGAAAAGGACTCAAATGATTTTACAATTTTTTTAATTAATTTTTAAAGTCGGAAACTATTTTTAAAATTAAAAGAAAAGAGTAAAATATACCAAAAATAATAAAAAATACCAAAGTTAGAAATAAAAATAAGTGAGGTCACCAATACTTATCACGATATCATTGGATCATTCCTTAATTTTTTTAGTATTTAAAAATGTATAAAAGTATTTTTAAACATTTAAAACAATTCAAATAAAGTGAAAATTTGTAAAAAATCCCAAAACACAAAATAAAATTGTGAAAAAATAAAAATTAGAATAAGAATAATCAAAAATATTTTTCATAATCATTTCTCAGATTTTTTGGACTTAAAATGAATTTTCTATGATTTTTTGAAGTTTAAAACAATTAAATATAAAAATCAGAAAAGAAAATAAAAGTAAAAAATATGTGGACCATTGGATGAGAGTCAAAACACGTTAGTAATCAAATCCAAGGGATCCGACTCATTGTGCATATCATGGTCATTAATGAATAAAGCATAGAATAAAAAATAAAATCAGATTTAAAAAAAACAAGTGGCACGCCATCATTGGTTGGAAGATGACACATTGGTCATCTTCAACCTCCAGCCAACGTGAATTGTAGGTCTCTCCAACTGTAAAGTCAAAAGCTCAGACCTATGCCATTCGCTTCGTCTCTTCAAGACGAAGACAACCACACCCTCGCACCAAATTTATATAAAATGTAGCTCAAGCAATTTGGAAGGAAAGTTTTTAAAAGGGATTTGAAATTTCATGGTCAAAACGTGTTTCCAGTAAAAAGCAAGTGATGTGACTAGAACCAGGGCAATGAGAGCACCACAATGATATCAAAGTTTTGAAGAATTCATGAAGAAATCTACCTATTGAAGTTGAGTTGTAGAGCTCTGAAACTGGACTTCTATAGAGTAATATAGGGCACGATTCATGAATGTAATTATATGGTTAGCTTCAGGGAAGATCAAGGAAGGTCAGTTGATGGAAAAATTGAATTGAAAAAAGCTTGTATATGGATTTAGAAGTTGCTGAATTTTGAGTTATGGAGCAAGTTTGGTAGGGTGATTCGGGCTATCCAAGCTTGAGAAAATGAATGGGGAATGACCCTCTATTTATAGGGAATCAAATGGAATGTCCAAGCGTGTGAAATGATGAAGTTTGGAGGGAAATCGTGTGAAGTTGCAAACAAGAAAAGTTTGACTTCTAATTTGATCAAAACTCATCCAAAACGCACATTTTGCTATTCTAATCACTTCTGGAAGTTCACTAAACATGTTCAGAAGCAAAAACGCATGGAAAACTTATGATTAGAAGCAAAAACAAAGACTTCAAACTTCTGACTTGGTGAAAAATTCAATTTCAAATTGCCAACTTCTGACCAATGGCATTCTCAGCTCAAGGGGTCTTAGGGCATGATTCTTGCTGCTTTAGAAAGATGAGGTTACAAGCTTTGTAATGTGAAAATAATGGAGACAAATAGATGCTTGATCTAAAAGTTATAACGAGTCAAAGTTGGAAAAATGTTGACTTTCCATACTTAGAAATATTTCAAATTTTTCTTCAAAAATGACTTATAATGTCTTGCATCCAAACAAAGCCTTCCACTTCGAATTTTCTCTTGACAAAAAAATATGGCATGAAGTAGATCTCTTGAATGACATTTTGAAACTCGAACCATGCAAAATATCCAAAAATTGAGAGAGTTATGACTTGTTGAAGTTGGCAAAATTTCATAAAATGACCTATAATCTTTTGTATCCTTAAGGCAACATCCATCCATTTTCTCACTTTGTATATAAAAGAAGGCATAAAGTTCACATCTTCAAGATCTTTGTGGAAAACAATGTGCTCAAGGTGATAAAAATTGACCAAGTTATGACGATTTGAAGTCACACATGGAAAATTGGGGATTCATCTGGAGGACTTGTAATCTTTCTACTTCATCAAGTTTCTTCCAAATGAGAACTCCTTGGAACTTTTGAAGTGATTTATTAATAAAATTTTGAATAGAATTATGTATTTGGAATCACTCAAAAATACCAAAAGATGAGCAAGATATACTCCCTTGAAGTTCATACCCTAGCTCCTAGATTAAGAAACATGCCTTGAGGAACTTTGACAATTTTGAACAAACTTCTTGTACCAACACAAATGCTTTGTAAATATAAGTTATTGAGGATGATAATGAGAGCTCATAGCAACAAAAACCACTTCCATATCTCGAGAATTGAGAGAAATATGCATTTGTGACCAATGGGAACAAAGCCTTGTTCAAACATGACAACTTCTCCAATCAATCCCTTGTGCTTTTGAACCAAATTTGATAACCTTGAAATGTGGTGAACCAAAATAACCTTGCCATGCCATTCCTTCCTAAAAAAATCCAATGGTGAGGTTTGAACTTCTCAAGCTTTATTGAGTATGGCATGGAAATAAACTCATGAACCTATGGAGCAACTTGTTGAATCTTATTGCCTTTACCTACATGAGTAACAAGCAAGACAAACCAACATTGCATTTTATTAATTAAGAGAAGAAATAAAGACAAAAATATTCATGATCACAAAAGAAATCAAGTCAAGGTGCTTGGTGATTCCTCAAAGAGCAAAGCTAAATATAGGGAGGGTAACCAAGAATCCTAATGTGATCTTATTGTGATTAAATCAACATGGTATAATGAAGGGATCTTAGGGGCAAAAATTGGGGTACAACAACTACCCTTATTTAAGTTTCTTCTATCTGGAGATACGAAGGTTAAAAATATTCGTGTCGACGTGATCGAAGATACTTAAATATAAAAGAAACCCTATTTTTGGCCCTAATATGCCATGCAATGCTTATGAATATGAGTGCACATGGAATATTCCAAAGGGACGCAAAACACCACTGGGGATGTAACAAAAAATAAAGAAACAAGAGAGTAACCCAACCAGGAAAATAAATTACTGGTGGATCAAAAAGACCTGAATCAGAGAGTATGGTGAAACGGTCAAAGGATACACCGACTTTCACTGAAGGAGAAGCTACCAACATTTACTTAAGGCAGAGAGCAAAAATCATCGATGTTCACTGCCGATGACCTACCAACTTTCACTGAAGGTAGAGAGAAAATATATCAGAGCACTGCTGTTCATTGAGGATGAACAACCAACGTTCAATGAAGGTAGCAAAAAGATAACAATCACCAACTTTCACTGAAGGTGAACTACCAACTTTCACTGAAGGTAGAGAGAAAATATATCATAGCACCACCGTTCACTGACGATGAACTACCAACAATCACTGCAGGTAGAAAAAAGATAACAATCACCAACTTTCACTGAAGGTGATCTACCAACTTTCACTGAAGGTAGAGAGAAAATATATCAGAGCATGGCCGTTCACTGACGATGAACTACCAACATTCACTGAAGGTAGCAAAAAGATAATAATCACCAACTTTCACTGAAGGTGAACTACCAACTTTCACTGAAGGTAGAGAGAAAATATATCATAGCACCTCCGCTCACTGACGATGAACTACCAACGTTCACTGAAGGTAGCAAAAAGATAATAAGCACCAACTTTCACTGATGGTGATCTACCAACTTTTATTGAAGGTAGAGAGAAAATATATCATAGCACCATGTGATACAGTGGGAGAACTGACTTGAGGTTTTGCGTTTGTGTTCGCAAATGTTTCGGTTTAGCAAGAGTCGCCACCGACTTTTTCATTTTATCCTAAGGAAAGGTCAAAAAGCACAGGAAAGACCTTTGAGATGTTTTCTTGGGTTCGGGAGTAGATTATGAAAAGGGAAGGTGCAAGCATCCTTTTCATCCATGGTTATTGTGATCGGTGGAAATAAAACTGATTGTTTTTAAGCTGGTTCGCGAAATGTCGCGGTAAGCAAGAGTCGCCACCGTCTTTTATGTTCTCCAACATGGAAAGGACAAAAGCACAACAAAATTCCTTCTTTGATATGTCTCTCGGTTCGGGAGGTAGATTTATAGAAAGGGAAGGTGTTAGCACCCTTTCTATCCGTGGTTATCCACGGGCTCTTAGGTACTTGCTCTTATGTTTTCAAAAATGTTTGCTTTTCAAGTGTGTGTGGGTTTTGAAAAAGTTTCGTTTGAAAAATTTCTAGGTAACTCTTGTATCTGTCCTCAAGAGTGTATCAAAAATTTGTTTGAAAACTTTTGAAAGTGTCAGTGTGAAAAGTTGTTTTTGTTTGTTTGAAGAGAGCAAGTACCCATGAGATCTACCTACTCTAAGGAATTAGGTTGTGTAAGAGTCCTTTAGATAGTGCTATCCCACCATTGAGAGGTAGGTAGCACCGTCGTTGGAGTTATTCGGGTCAACTCGATTAAGGGACAGTGTGGTCACCGAAGCAATAGTAGGACACCTTAGAAGTAACCCTAATGTCCTAGATCCTTTTTTATCCGAGGCAACCGTTTCGAGGCAACTGGATCTTTAGACAGGAGGGCAACCTCTAAAACACCCTATACTTGACGACCACGTTCGAGGCAACCAGTGAGGCGTACCCTAGGAGTGGCATGTGCTTGTGTGTTGTTTTTCAGTTAATGTTTATCTTTGAACATGTTATTTGTGAGCTACGGATTGATTTTATTTGTCATTCAGTCTTGCATGCATATTAACAGTTAAGAGTGCGGAAAATAAAGTGCGGAAATATAAATCTACGCTATTACAAGGCGCGAGTCTATACATCGCCAAAAACATAACCCGTTTTGGAAAATAAATGCGGAAAGTAAAAGAAAACAGTAAAACCTAATTAACTATTACATCCTTGGAAACAGTTACATAAATAATCAAAATAAGAATAATGTGCGAAAGAATGAATCAGGACGTCCTTAGGGTTTTGACCCTTTTTGAGAAAAATATGAGTTTTGTCCTTTTGCATTAAATATTAATCCTAAACTAATTAATTAATTAATTAAAAAGAAAAAATGTTTTTAGTGTTTTTTATGTAAATAAAAAGAAAAGGTATTAAAAAGTTAGTAAACAAAACCCTAATTCTAAACTAATTTTATTTATTGTAAAAAAATTAAAGTGAACCTAATTTAACTAAATTAATTAATTTTCATTTATTTACAAAAAAATAATTAATAAATAAGAATAATGATAATAAGAAACATGATTGAAAATTGTCAAACCCTAATTCTACATAATTTTTATTTATTGTGAAAAAGGTTAAAATTAAACCTAAATTAAACTAAGTTGATTAATTAGAGTTTATTTACAAAATAAATTAATAAATAAAAATAGTAATAATTAATAAAATATTCACATTTTTTATTCTCTGAATTTATTAAAAATATTAATTTGTTAATTAATTAAATAATATTAATAGTTATTAAAGAAAATAAAAGGAAAGGAAAAATAAAAAAATAGTAAAACCAGGGGGGGGTGTGATGACCCAAATGGAGGTTTGTCTGGAAATTTCAGGCCCAATAGCACAAAGCCTTTGTTGACTTCTGGGAATTGGCTATGCACACTTTGACTGGGAACACCATGGTCCACGCCTCATGACCATCAGATGGGCGTTAGTGGCCACTTGGCAAGCTTGGAGGTGAGATACATGGTGAAACGCACTGGGCATCATGCATAGAATCATGTTATGAAAATAGAAATAAATATTGGGGTGGACCTGGGAATCGAACCCAGGTCCCAACGATTGCCAGACACGTCCCTTTCCACTGAGCCAGTTGAGCGCTTTTGTTATTATAATAGGCAACAAATATATTATATAAAACAACAACATATGCTAACAATTATGAAAAAGCGCGCGTTTCATTTAAATGGACCAATCATGCACACACACGTCTTCATCTTCATCCTTTTTCCTGTAAAACAAAAATAAGATAGCGGGGGTTTTTAACCCCCACAAAACAGCATGGCCAAAAATAGCGATTAGGTCTGTAAGCTATATAAATAGGGCGCGAGCAAGGTGTTGAATTCGTCTTGTCATTCGAGTTCGACCATGGGTATCATTGGTTCTGATTTTACTTATGTTGTAAACCCCCGAATTGGAAGCTTTGAAACCCTAGATTTCTTTAATGGCAGTTTTCGTTTCAGGGCACCATAATACAATTAATCTGTACCATTAGCTTCAGAATGATGTTTGCAATGCAAAGCAATAATCATAGCATGTTAATGATGCATAAAACTTGAGTTTTGATTATGGAAAAGAGTGGGCAAACCGTACGACTGTTCTTGGGATTCTTTGGGTGTTAACACTTGATTTTGATTGCAAAAGGTTCCTTACACCTCCAGCAATGTATTGGAATCACTCTAAGGCTTTGAATTGGTCTGCAATATGAAAAACAGTTTCAAGCTTTCTTTGAATTTTTTTGGAATTTGGCTATGGTTCTTGCAGCAGTTTTGCACGTGAATGAATTTAGGTTTAGCTTCAGTATATGTAATGGAATGAATTAGGTTAAATCTTTTGTCCAAGAATCCATGGAATAATGTTTTGCATCTTTGATTTCCAATCAAATATTTTTGCATCTTTTGATTGAGAAAACTTGCTAAAATTGGATGATTTTGTCTCCTTGATTGATACATGAAATCTTCAGCATGTGTTGGTCATATTTGCTCCACAAAAGATTTGAAAATAATATCTTTTGAATTTTCCTACAATTAAATGAATTAAATGAATTAATATTAATAAAAATTCAATTAATTAATTAAAAATAAGAAAATAAATCAATTTAAACTCAATGGGTCGTGCATAGGCCTTGGACAATGTTTCAAGAAAGAATTTGAGGCCCATTAGCAAAAACAAGGTGTTTTAGGCAAAGTTGACTTTTGCAAATTCCCAAAAATTTCCCAACTTCTCCAATGCATATCCTGATCAATTTTGATCCTATGAACATGTTCTTGGACATTTTGGAAAGGTCTTGAAGTCCTCTAACCAATGCCTTTGGTCCCATGTCATTTTGATTTACCAATCTCAAGTTATGGTCTTTGACTTAAAGTGCCTTTTTGTTGACTTTTGAAAATGACCTATAATGTAGAAATTGATAACTTTTTGTGAGAGCATTTCTTGGACTTGGAATGTGAAGATGAGTTGTAGGAAATGTCATCCCTTCAAAATGAGCATTGGATGGGATTTTTCTGATGAACCATGAAAAAGTTATGCATTGGTCAAGTTACAGTTGACTTTTCAGCTGTCCCAAAATAGAAACTTTTGCATCCTTGATGATTTCTGAGCCATTCTTGTGGAATCATGATCAAGACTTGATCAAATGATGATTATGGCTTCAAAATAAGATGTTGACCAAATTTTTTGACTTTTGAATGCCAGATGACCATTTTACCCCTACAGTTGATTGTGAAGCAATTAGGGCTTTTGACTGTGCAACTTGATGCTGTGAGTCTTGAAACTTGGCATGTAGATGCTTGACAATGTATATAGGCATATGGGACTTGATTGAGCCACTGAAAACCTCAAATTCCTTGCAAGAACCAAAACCCTAATTTTGACTGGCTTAGGAGGTGTTTGAACTGTGCAGCCCTTTGATCCATTTGAAGATTGATCTTGACAAATCTTAAAGAATATGGGAGGGCAAATTTTGGGGTACAACAATTGCCCCTGTTCAATCTTCTTAAACCTGAGGATGTAGATTGGCTTGTGTGCCTTTCGTTCTCCGACGGTGGAAGATGATTGAACACTAGAGTGCCCATAAATTTGCACTCACATAGTAGAGTATCAGCAGTGTGATGGAGGGAATGGGCTTACAGATGCCATTTGGAAAGATGATGGATAGGAGGATGGGCTTATAGATGCCATCTGGAGATGTGACAGAACCTTGTCGGGAATGGGCTTATAGATGCCATTTGAAAAGATGTATAGTTGTGGAGATGGGCTTATAGATGCCATCGGGGGTGTCGATCGCGTAAGAGATTCCTTAGCAAGAACTTGCGTATTTCGAGAAAGGAAGATAATTTCCTGGCCTGTTACAGGTGTTGATCTTCAAACTCTTTATGCAGATATGCCCTGGCTAGATACAGGTATCAAATCTACAATCGATCGCTCACAGATATACCCTGGCTAGATACAGGAATCGAATCCGGAACTTCAATAGGTTGCTTACAGACGTGCCCTGACTGGATACAGGAATCGAATCTCTAAACTCTTCATGCAGACGTGCCCTGGCTGGATACATGTATCAAATCTACAATCAGTTACAGATATGCCCTGGCTAGATACAGGAATCGAATCTGGAATCAGTCGTCTACAGATATGCCCTGGCTGGATACAGGTATCGAATCTCTAAACTCTTCATGCAGACATGCCCTGGCCGGATACAGGTGTCGAATCCACAATTAAATCACTCACAGATATGCCCTGGCTAGATACAGGAATCGAATCTGGAATTGGTCGTCTACAGATATGCCCTGGCTGGATACAGGAGTCGAATCTCTAAACTCTTCATGCAGACATGCCCTGGCTGGATACAGGTATCGAATCTACAATCAGCTACTCACTGATATGCCCTGGCTGGATACAGGAATCGAATCCGGAATTCTTCGTCTACAGATATGCCCTGGCTGGATACAGGAATCGAGTCTCTAAACTGGTCGTCTACAGATATGCCCTGGATGGATACAGGTATCGAATCTCTAAACTCTTCATGCAGATATGCCCTGGCTGGATACAGGAATCGAATCTACAATCAGTTACTCACAGATATGCCCTGGCTGGATACAGGAATCGAATTCGGAATTCTTCGTCTACAGATATGCCCTGGCTGGATACAGGAATCGAATCTCTAAACTCTTCATGCAGATATGCCCTGGCTGGATACAGGTATTGAATCTACAATCAGTTACTCGCAGATATGCCCTGGCTGGATATAGGAATCGAATCCGGAATTCTTCGTCTACAGATATGCCCTGGCTGGATACAGGAATCGAATCTCTAAACTCTTCATGCAGATATGCCCTGATTGGATAAAGGTATCGAATCTACAATCAATCACTCACAGATATGCCCTAGCTAGATACAGGAATCGAATCTGGAATTGCGACAGTTGATAGTAATCATCTTGGGATTGACCTTTTTCCTGAAAAGGCAAAACATCAGTTGTATGCAATGTCATGATGCATGAACTGCATGATTTTAAGATGTTCTCAAAAATAAATTAGATTGGTGTTGTATGATGCGTATGCATGCTATAATGTATGAAGATGCGGTGTTTATGAATGTATTTTCGTCTAGGAAAATAAATCCTTGACGGATGCCGGGAAATTTGTTGAATCCTGGGCTGATGTTTAAAGAGGAGAGTTCTTCGTTTCCGCTGGGGATGATGGTTGCAAGGATAAACCGGTAGGAGAAGATGACTCCGTTGGGGAATAAACTTGTCGAAGAGATTACTCTGCGGGGAATTACTCTGTGGGAAGAGATACTTCACTGAGGTTTTGATGAGAACTCCGCTGGGGATTCCGTTGATATGTTTTATTGGGGAACTTGATGAATGAACTCCGCTGGGGTTAGGAAGAATTTTGCCGAGGACGATCTTTCCGTGGCAATTAGCTGAGGATAACCCAGTTATAAGCTCTGGTGGGGAATAACCTTTGAATAAAGCCGGGGAGATGCGTTCGTACTCTGCGGGTGATAAGCTTCCAGAATCTACCGGGGATAAGCTTCAAGAATCTACCGGGGAGATTGATTCAACTCTCCTGGGGAATCTTTTGAACTGTACTGAGGAATGGCTCCACTGGGGTGTCTGTATTCCGCCGGGGAACAATCTTATATTAAGACTGCCGGGGATGCTTGCTTAGGAACATCTGTATACTCTGCTGGGGAATGTTGAGATTTTCTGGGGATACCCAACTTCCTTAAGGCTGACAGTAGACTAACTCTGCTTGGGGAGAGCGTTGTTGACTTGCTGGAGATACTGTGCCTTGTCAGGGCTGACGGGAGACCAACTCTGCTCGGGGGAGAGTATTGTTGAAACTTGTCTTACTCTGCAGGGCGTGAAGGTATCTTGGTCATGTTCTTCAGCTGAACCTACCTTGGCTCCTTGGTGGACAGAGCAGCTTGTACAGTTCGGTCAATTCTCATTGTCCCAACTTTTATGGGAGAAGGTACCTGTGGAGGTCTTGATAACTGCCGATTTGACAAATCTTCTTCTGGTAGGCAAGTGACGAGATGTCGGGACATAGTCGTACGCCGTGATCCCTAATTTTTGCCTGGACCGCCCTTTCGGGTTTTCAGTCCACCGGGATACCCATTTTTTCCCAAGCCGCCTTTTCCGGTTTTCGGCTTGCCAGGTGTACAGATTTTTTCATTTTCATCCCTTATTTTTGCCCGAACCCTTTTGGTTCACCGGGAAGCCCTTATTTTTTCCTAGGTGTGTCAACCTAGCGGGTCTTTGATTATGCGTAGTATTTTTTTCGACTATGTCCACGTTCTCAGAATGTAGGGAGTTGTCACTGTCAGTAGTGTTGTGTTGCCATACTACCAGAAGATGTTTGGTTATGCAAGATCCGTTGCTGGAATTCATGTCCAATGCCCCGAGTGACTCAGGTGGAGGTCTGCCCCTGGCTATTTGGCATTTGAGAGATTCCTTGAATCTTGACTTAACTGCCTCAGATGATGGACAATGATCATGCCGTGCCCCTTGGTTGGAAGTGTTTTTCTACTTGATGTGACTCCTTTTTTATTGAAAAGGCTTTTGTTCACTAGATATTCATCGTGTGAATTTCTCTACTGTTCGAACAAATAGTCATATGCAAACAATATTATTTTAAGAATGCAAAGCTTATGTCTGTCTTGAAGTTTTTGAAAATGCATTTTTTTAGTAAAACAAGTGATTTTGTAAAATGTGATGTCAACTCAGTATTTTACAGCAAGCCTTAAGGAGTCAGGATACCTTTCGTAACAATATGCTTTCGAACTAACCCATGCTTCAGCTAGGACTTTTAAGGGTTATAACGTGGCCTGGTTCATGGTTTAAGAAACAAAGGATAAAGGCTCAAATTTCATTTGTACCCACCCGCTCTTCATGATGTTCTTCGATCCTAAACTCAGCTGATCGTGCCTTAGATTTTGTTTGAATCCCTGCTCTGATATTCCGGTGATGGTTCGGATACGGATAGTTTATTTTGAATAAGCAGTCATTTCTTTTTTTGTTGAGGGTTTGTAGGACCTCTTTCTTTTTTGATTTTGTTATCCCTGTTTTTTGCCTGAACTGTTTCTTTTGTGATTACAGTCAGCGGGATGCCCCAGTTTTTTTGTAAGTCTCCTTCATAGGTTTTGACTTATTGGGCTTTTATTTTGAGAGATAATGACTGCCTGTCTTTATGATTATTCGGAACCATCACTGTCTTTTTCTTTGGAAGGACTCCTTGGATGCCATTCATTGTGCACCTGGATCAACTGAGAAGACTACCCTGCCCCAGGTTATAATTAAGGGTTTTAATTTTTGTGAAAAGAAAAAACTCCTACTTCTTTGGCTCAAAGGGGTTGACGAGGGATTATCTTCCTTATAACTCCAGTGTTTAGGAATTGAAACAATGCCTGTACCTCATCAGCGGGGTCTGTTCAAAAGCATACTGTAAAGCTCGTGGTATCGTTTTCGTCATCGTCCCTCAAAAGGCTTAGAATTATTAATCGAGAGTTTGAACATCACAAAAAACGAAAGCAGTTTGAATATAGCGAATGCGAATATATTGATTCAAAACAGACATATACGATGCATTGATAAAGTAAAAGAGTTTGACATGAACAAATGTTTGAACAAGCAAAGAAAAATACAACTTGAAACTTCCAATGAACAAAAGGTCTTCTCGTCTAGGGATAGTAGAAGAACTCGACCTGACCATCTGGGGTGAATTCCACTGCTCCTTCATTAATCAGGTCCTGGATCTTGTTCTGCAGAGTCCAACAGTTGTCGGTGTCGTGTCCAGGACTGTCAGAATGGTAGGCACATCTCACACTCAGGTTATACCTGGAAGAGGAAGTGTTGGGATTCTTAGGAGGGTCCCTTGATGTGATCAGATTCAATCTCAACAGGCGTTGTAAGGCTTGAAACAACGACATGTTGAGCTGGGTGAATTGCCTCCTAGGCTTGTCTGGCTTGCTCTGATCAACCCGTTGTTCTTGGCGAGGTCGTTGTTGGACCTATGAAGTAGCAGCAGCTTGGAGAGGTCTATTCATTGAACCAAACCTTTGACTTCTTGGGGACTGAATACCGGTTTGGTCCCCAGCCTTAACTACTTGCTTCATACTGTCTTGCTGAAGCTGGTTGATCATGGCTTTCAACTCTTCTTGCTCCCGAGCTAAGCCTTGGATAAGGGCCGTCTGCCCCAGCATCTGGGTTCTCATTGTATCTACCTCATCCTGCAGATGTTTCAGCCGTTCATCCTTACCGTCTCCAGTACTGCTCTTGACCAAAGTCCCCATGAGGAGTGTTCTCAGCTCTTCCTGCCCCTTGGATAGATTTAGGAGGATTTCCCCGAACTGAGTCTCTTGAGTTGGGAACTCCTGGTTGTTTGGTTGGAAAGCAATTGCTGAAATAAACAGCGGAGAAGATAAGTGACCTGTAAAGGGGGTACCTGTAATGCAATGATATGTATGTGTGATCGGTGGATCTGGAACTGACTGTTTAACGCTGGTTCGCGAAATGTCGCGGAAGCAAGAGTCGCCACCGTCTTTTATTTTCTCCAACATGGACAGGACAAAAGCACAGCAAAATTCCTTGTGAGATAGTTTCTCGGTTCGGGAGGTAGATTTATAGAAAGGGAAGGTGTTAGCACCCTTCCTATCCATGGTTATCCATGGGCTCTTAGATACTTGCTCATTGTGTTTTCAAAAGTGTTTGCTTTTCAATTGTGAGTGAGTTTGAAAAAGTTTCGTTTAAAGATTTCAGATCAACTCTTGTATCAGTCCTCAAGAGTGTTTGAAAAATTGTTTTGAAAGCTTTTTTTTTTAAAGTGTCGGTGTGAAAAGAGTTTTGATTTGTTTTTGAATAGAGCAAGTATCTACGAGTCATCTACCTACCCTAAGGAATTAGGCTGTGTAAATGTCCTTAAGGTAGTTCCATCCCACCATTGAGAGGTAGGTAGCACCACCGTTGGAGGTGTTCAGGTCAATTCGTTTTTAGGGACAGTGTGGTCACCAGAGCAACAGTAGGACACCTTAGAAGCTACCCTTATGCCATTGATCCTTTTTAATTCTGAGGCAACCATTTCGAGGTAACTGGATCATGTCATGGACATAAGGACTTACTAAAACGTCCTATACTCGACGACCACGTTTCGAGAGCAAGGCAACAGTGAGGCGTACCCTAAGAGTGGTGTGTGAATTTGTGTGTTATTTTCATGTTGATATTTATCTTGTACATGCATCATGGTGATCTACGCTTGTTTTTATTTTAGGCCATACATTCTTTCATGCAAAGTTTAGCAGTTTAAAAGTGCGGAAATTTAAATGACGGAAAGGTAAATCCTACGCTATTACAAGGCGCGGATCTATACATCGCCAAATTAACAAAGACCCGTTTTTAATAAAAATGCGGAAAGTAAATAAATTCCTAGTTACTATTACATGGCTTGAACAGTTACATAATATTCACAAAGAAAATAAATAAGAATAAATGCGCGAAAAGAAATTAGAATCGAATGTTCGAGGGCGTTGGACCCTTTTGAGAAATTAAATTGAATTAAAAGTTAATTAATTATTTAATAAAAGAAAAGAAATGTTTTTTAAGTTTTTTTGTATTTAATGAGAATAAAGAAAATTAATTAAAATTAGAAGTTAAATGAGACCCTAGTTCTAAATTATTTTTAATTGTTAAATAAAATATTAAAGTTTAACCTAATTTATGCTAATTAATTATTTACATATTTATTTACAAAAAAAATATTTACTAAATAAATTAATTGACATATTTTAGTTTCTGATTTTTTTATTTATGAAAATTAATTTATGAAATTAAAGAAAACAATTAAAATAATTAATAGAATTAAGAAAGAAAAACAAATTAAAAATTAAAAATTGATGCAAACCATGGGGGTATCAGGCCCGTTTAGGAGGTTTTTTGGAAGTAATTTGGCCCATTAGACAAAAAGCCTTGTTTGACTTTCTGGCATCACGTGCGTGCTCATTGACTCCTGAGTACCGTGGTCTGCATTCTTTGGCCATTGGATTGAGTTTCATGCATAAGTTGTTCTACTTTGGTCATTTGGCTTTTGGCTTTTGGCTTTTAGCCATTTGTGTTATGGCCTCAACGTTGCTTAATCTTCTCAAGATGTCTGTCTCGCCATGTATTGGTGTTATGCATAAGTTGTTCTTTTTTGGTCATTTGGCTTTTGGCTTTTGGCCATTTGGCTTTTGGCCTCAACGTTCCTTAATGAACCTGAGATCCTGTCTAAATCTGCAGTGTTGAATCTCATGAACACATTAAATAAAATCATAAAATTTAAATAAAGCCAATATATGAAGAAATTTAATGTTTAGGCACAATATGGCATGTATGAATGATTATACCCTTTTGATCATGGAGATCAAATCAATTTTACCCTTACTGGAAAAGTAGTGACATGAATGCTTTTATGCCCTTTTGATCATGGAGATCAAGCCAGCCTTACCCTTACTGAAGAAGTAGTGAGGTGGTGGTTTGTAACTGTGATGGTTTGTTTGTAGTGAGAGAGGGATTTGTAATAAGGATTTCAAGGTTTTAGGGTTCTTGAAAGAATTTGATATTCTAACAGTGTTGTGGCAAAGTTTTTTTCTCTCTTTTTCTCTCTCCTTTTTTTTCTCTCTGGTTTGTGTGAAAAGAATGTGATTATATAATGGAAATTAGGGTAAAGCAAATGGGCTTTGAATGTGCAATTGGGCCTCCAATATTCACTTGAATTCGTCACTTTCCAGGCTAAATCGCAGGGACTTAAGTGCATTTTTTGAAGTTGAAATGTGAAAACAAAATGTAGCCGACATCGATAACTAACTCCTGTCCGAAAATCGACTCAATCGGATAAACGGTGAATTAGTTATGAATTTTTGAAGTTTCAGCTCAGACAAACTTATTTTGGGCTTCAGTGTCGACTCTGACACGTTCTTCAATAAAAAACTGGTATTGATCGGTGCATAATTTGGTCTCGACTTTTGAAGCAAAGTTGTAGATCTATGAGTCAGTGACCTTGTGTAAAAATATGAGTCCAATCCGATAAAAATTGACCGAGTTATGAATTTTCGAAGTTTCGGCCCAGATGAAATAATATTCAGCATTCAGGATTTTCAGCGTGTCACGCACTCTGAGCAAAAAACGAAGGCCTTTTGAATACCGTTTGAACTCAATTCCTTCTGTGAAAATGTAGTCAACTCAATTTGTGAAATTTTGGCGCCGGAACCAGCTCGATACGATGAAAATCGACCAAGTTATGATTTTTTGAACATGACGCAAATAAACTTCTGTCACAAATTTTCTGCACGAAAATACCTGATAAATCAACATTTTTGAAGACCTTCTGATCGAAATTGGCTTCCAGCCGTGAGAGATGAAAACGTAGATAATGTCAAGACGGAATTTTGGCCACCGGAACGGGTTCAAAACGAGTCACGATCTTCAAGTTATGAATTTTTTAGCACGTAGAAACTGCACTTTCAGCACACTTTTTCACCATATTTCTTCGAGAAAACTCACACATTCGGAGACCTTCTTTAAAGAATTGACTCTTGAGCCGAATCTGAATTTGAGAATACGTTATCAGAGATATCTTGGCGAAAGAACACCTGAATATGATGCGCCGGGTTGGACTTGTGAATTTTTCTTGAAATGTTTTGAGAAATATGGGAGGGCAAATTTTGGGGTACAACAGTTGCCCCTGTTCAATCTTCTTAGACCTGAGGATGCAGATTGGCTGACGTGCCTTTCGTAATCCGAGGGTGGAAGATGATTGAACACTAGAGTGCCCAGAAATTTGCGCTCACATAGTAGCAGTGTGATGGAAATGGGCTTATAGATGCCATTTAGAGATTGATGAATAGGATGATGGGCTTATAGATGCCATCTGAATGTTGATCGCGTAAGAGATTCCTTAGCGAGAACCTGCATACCTGCAAAAGAAAAAATGATTACCTGACATGTTGTAGGAGCTGATTTCAGATGCTTGGCATAGATATGTCCTGACTGGTTACAGGAGCTGAGTCTGGAGCTTCAAACGGCGATGAATGAACCAGGGATGGTTACTACCTTAGCGTGAACGGTAAGAGAACCTTGGGTGACTTTAACTTCAACTACGCTCGTTGAGAAAATCTTGGTGGGAATTACCATCTTCGCAGTATCGAGAAGAGAACCAAAGGAAATTATAATCTGAAAGGGAATTATCACCTCACGCCCCATCGGAGAGGGAACCATTTAATCCTAAAAGGGAATTATCACCTCACGCACCATCGGAGAGGGAACCATAGGAAATTATACTCTGAAAAGGAATTGTCACCTCACTCACCGTCGGAGAGGGAACCATAGGAAAAGGAATTATCACCTCACTCACCGTCGGAGAGGGAACCATCTGAAAAGGAATTATCACCTCACTCACCGTCGAAGAGGGAACCATCTGAAAAGGAATTATCACCTCACTCACCGTCGGAGAGGGAACCATCTGAAAAGGAATTATCACCTCACTCACCGTCGGAGAGGGAACAATCTGAAAAGGAATTATCACCTCACTCACCGTCGGAGAGGGAACCATCTGAAAAGGAATTATCACCTCACTCACCGTCGGAGAGGGAACCATAGGAAATTAACCTAAAAAGGAATTATCACCTCACTCACCATCGGAGAGGGAACCATCTGAAAAGGAATTATCACCTCACTCACCTTCGGAGAGGGAACCATAGGAAATTATAACCTAAAAAGGAATTACCACCTCACGCACCATCGGAGAGGGAACCATAGGAAATTATAACCTAAAAAGGAATTACCACCTCACGCACCATCGGAGAGGGAACCATCTGAAAAGGACTTACCACCTCACTCACCGTCGGAGAGGGAACCATAGGAGACTATCACCTCACTCACCGTAGGAGAGGGAAACATCTGAAAAGGACTTACCACCTCACTCACCGTCGGAGAGGGAACCATAGGAGACTATCACCTCACTCACCGTCGGAGAGGGAAACATCTGAAAAGGACTTACCACCTCACTCACCGTCGGAGAGGGAACCATAGGAGACCATCACCTCACTCACCGTCGGAGAGGGAAACATCTGAAAAGGACTTACCACCTCACTCACCGTCGGAGAGGGAACCATAGGAGACTATCACCTCACTCACCGTCGGAGAGGGAAACATCTGAAAAGGACTTACCACCTCACTCACCGTCGGAGAGGGAACCATAGGAGACTATCACCTCACTCACCGTCGGAGAGGGAAACATCTGGGATAACTTCTACTGAGTCTTCATCAGAAAAATCTGTTGGGAGTCGATTTAGCTGGACTAGAGAAGGCCTGGGACTGGATAAGAAATCTTTTGAGTTGATTAACTGAACCGGTCTAAGTCTTGAAATATGATTGAGAATTTAACTGCATCTTTCCTGAAAGGTAAAGGTCAGTCATATGCAATGCATGATATGGACCAAGCAATGATGTTCTCAACATAAATGAGATTTGTATGATATGATGCGTCTATGCATGCTATAATGATGTATGTGATGTTTTATGAATATATGTTTTCGTCTGAGGAAAGTGGATCCTTGACGGGTGCCGGGAATTCCTATCCTGGGCTAATGCTGAGGAATAGATTTTGCTTCCGCTGGGGATGATAGCTGCAAGAATACCGGTAGGAGAAAGATGACTCCGTTGCGGAATAAACTTGGCAAATGGAAGATTCTGCGGGGAGAAAAGATACTCTAGCGACCATGCTGGGAAGCAATACTCTGTGGGAAGAGGGATGCCTTGCTAAGTGTTGATAATAATTTGCTGGGGATACCCTTGTTGTTGGAAGTGTTGATGGACTTTGCTGGGGTAAGAAGACTTCGTCGAGGACGCTCTTTCCGTGGCTTTTGGCTGAGGATAACCCAGTTATATCCTGTTAAGGAAATAACTCTTTGAATAAAGCCGGGAGACGCGTTCGTGCTCTGCGAGGGGATAAGCTTCCAGAATTTACTGGGGATAAGCTTACTGCTTGGGGATATGAATTCCAACTTTCCTGGGGAGTTAGATTGGATTCTCCTGGGGAAGTTGTGAACTATGTAGGGGAAGCGATTCCTTTGAATGTTGGTCTGCCGCCGGGGAACAATCTTTAGACCAAGACTGCCGGGGATGCTTGTTAAGAATATATGTATACTGCTGGGGAATGTTGAGATCTATTGGAGGATACCCAACTTCTTAAAGATTTGATAACTTTGCTTGGAGAGAGTGTACTGTCTTGCTGGCTTACTCTTTGGGGAATTAAGATGTCTGGTTATGTTCTTCAGCTGAACCTACCTTGATACCTTGGAGGATGGAACAGTTAGATTACTTGGACAACTCTTTATTGCCCCTGTTTCTGAGGTATGAGAGGAAGACCTGTGAGGTGCTGATAGTTGTTGATAGACCAAGCTTCTTCTGGCAGGCAGGTGATGCCAAGACGTAGTCGTACGCTTTGATCCCTAACTTTTTCCTGGACCGCCCTTTCGGGTTTTCAGTCCACCGGGATACCCATTTTTGCCCAAGCCGCCTTTTCAGGTTTTCGACTTGCCGGGTGTACAGATTTTTCATTTCATCCCTTATTTTTGCCCGAACCCTTTTGGTTCGACGGGAAGCCCTTATTTTTGCCTAGGTGTGTCAACCTAGCGGGTCTTTGATTACGCGTAGTACTTTTCCGACTATGTCCACGCTCTCAGAATGCAGGGAGTTGCCCCTGTTGGAAGTATTTTGCCATGCCCCGGATAATGGGCAATGCTCCTACTGCCCCTTGATTGGAGGTACTTCTGTTCACAAGGTGTTCATCGTGCGAATTTCCCTGCTGTTCAAACAAATAGTCATATGCAAACAAGGTTATTTTAAGAATGCAAAAGTCTATGTCTGTCTTGAATTTTGAAAAATGCATTTTTTGTAATACAGTGCGATGTCAACTCAAGATTTTACAGCAAACCTTCAGGAGTCAGGATACCTTCGTAACAGTATGCTTTCGAACCAATCCATGCTTCAGCTAGGACTTTTAAGGGTTATATCGTGGCCGGGTTCACGGTTCAAGAAACAAAAGATAAAGGCTCAAATTATTTGTACCCACCCGCTCTTCGTGATGTTCTCCACGCCTAAACTCCGTTGATCATGCGTTAGACCTTGTTCGAGTCTTTGTTTTGATTTTCTGGCGATGGTTCAGATATGGTTGATTTATTCTGAACAGGCAGTCACTTTTGCTTTTGTTGAGGGTTTGTGAGACCTCATTCTTTTGATTTTTGTTATCCCTTTCTTTTTTTTGCCTGACTGCTTCTTTTTAAATTTACAGTCAGCGGGATGCCCCAGTTTCGTAAGTCCCCTTTGTAGGTTTAGACTTTTTGGGCTTTTCATTTATGATTTTTTTTTTTGATAATGACTGCCTGTCCTTATGATTGTAGGGAACCATCACTGTCTTTTGTTTTGTAAGGACTTTTTGGTGCCATTCGTTATGCACTTGGATCAACTGAGAGAACTACCCTGCCCCAGGTTATGATTATGGGTTTTGATTTTCGAAAATAAAAACTTCTACTTCTTTGGCTCAGAGGGGTTGACGAGGGATTATCATCCTTATAACTCCAGTGTTTAGGTATTGAAACAATGCCTGTACCTCATCAGCGGGGTTTGTTCAAAAGCATATTGTAGATTGTGGTATCGTTTTCGTCATCCTCCCTCAAGAGGCTTAGAATTATTATTTAAGAGTTGATCATCAGAAAAAAATATGAAAATAATTTGCATTTAATGAATACGAATATATTGTTTCAGAACAGACATATGCGATGCATTAATGAAATAACAACGTTTGATATGAATGGAATGTTCGAACAATCAAAAGAAAATTACAACTTGAAAGATTCTAATGAACAAAAATTTCTCAATCCTAGCCTTGTTTTGGCAAGGGAGCAATGATCACATTGGGAGTCTCGGCGGGCTCGAACTCGATCTCTTTAGCATCGATCATATTCTGAATTTTGTACTTTAGTGCCCAACAGTCCTCAGTATCATGCCCCGGACTACCAGAATGGTAAGCGCACGTTGCTTCTGGGTTGTAATTTGGAGAAGAAGTCTTTGGATTTGCAGGAGGGTTGATCACCGCAATCAGGTTCATCCTTAACATGTGCTGCAGAGCTCGTGACCATGACATGTTGATGTAGGTGAATTGTCTCTTAGGCTCGTTCGACCTGTTCTGATCAACCCGCTGTTCTTGGCGCGGTCGTTGTTGGACCTGAGTAGTAGCAACTCGGAGAGGTCTATTCATTGGACCCGACCTTTTCCTTCTTGGAAGCTGTTCTATGACCTGGTCCCTGATTTGGGCTGGTTGCTTCATGCCTTGAGGAAGTTGGCTGATCATGGCTCTCAGCTCTCCTTGCTCCTGAGCTAAACCTTGAATGAGGGCCCTTTGCCCCAGCATCTGGGTTTTCAATGTGTCTACCTCAGCTTGTAGACGTTTCAGCTGTTCGTCCTTGTCATCTTCAGGACTCTTTCTGATCAAATTCCCCATGAGGAGTGTCCTTAACTCTTCCCGCCCCTTGGATAGACCTAGGAAGATTTCCCTGAACTGAGTCTCTTGAGCGTGAAGGTCCTGGTTATCTTGTTGTGAAGCCATTGCTGAAATAAACAGCGAGAAAGGTAAGTGACCTGCAACAAGGATACTTGTTATGCAATGATGAGTATGACATGCATGTAATGTTTTCAAGGACCTCGCGGGGTAAACAAGAAAATTTGTTAGCATTTGGATCCGGTAGCTTGACTGAAAGAACTTCATATTTGTTGAGAGTCTTTCTTCCAAGGGTCAAAGGCTCACCATATCAAGTGGGTCATAGCCCCTGACTCAAGTCATCGACCTTATTTTGCTTTCCAAACAACCTTGGCTAGGGGAACCTTCTTCAGGAGTCAAAGCTCACCATATCAAGTGGGTCATAGCCTCTGACAACTTCGGCTAGAGGAAAATAAATCCTCTTTGCCCCTTGCTAGATGTTTGATTCATCATGACCTGCATCACAAGCCCTTGAGATCCTTGAAATGGGTTAGGATGTATGCAATGGTATGATGTCATGATGCATGGGGTAATATGAATAAACCCTGTTATGAGCCCTTATTAAGGACTATAAACAGAAACCTGCAAGAAACTCAAGTAAAACCTGTCATGAGTCCCAATTAAGGACTATAAACAGAACCTGCAAGTAGTTAGTACACCCTGTTATGAGTCCCAATTAAGGACTATAAACAAAACCTGCAAGTAGTTCATGTGTCAGATAACAAGCATGCAAATAGTCAAGTACGAAGGCACACAAGTCACACAAGAGATCCCTTAGAGTTTAGGCCAGCATGAGGTCTGGGTATTACCCTCTTTCAGTTTGTTGGTTCATACCTGTCCTAATCAAAAGTAACCGGGTTCTTAGAGGATCCCAATATCATTGACTACCCTCAATCGGTCATAACTCCAGCATCGCAATCTTTTCTTGCAGCCAGAACCATCACGAGAGTTTAGCCTCAATGGGCGTAGCATACTGCTACTGTTCTAATGGCCAAGTTGGGTCATTTAAGGTTCTAAGGTCTGTTGGTGCTTAATGACTCCTTGGAAGACCCATATTCTCCCCGTTTCAACACGAGGGATATCGGTACAGACCAAGGCGCCACACCAACGTAGCCACTGCTTCACCCATGTCGGTCTACGCCGGACAGGTCCCTCACAGCTTATGCTACCTAACAGGGTATCCCCAGATCCGGGTTAGGATCTATGTAACTCCGAAACAGCCCACAATAATAAAGCAAACAAGCACAGCAATTGAAAACACAAGTCTGAGCTATCCTAAGGTACACCTCACTTTAAGTATGTCCCCAGCAGAGTCGCCAGTTCTGTGATCGGTGGATCTGGAACTGACTGTTTAACGCTGGTTCGCGAAATGTCGCGGAAGCAAGAGTCGCCACCGTCTTTTATTTTCTCCAACATGGACAGGACAAAAGCACAGCAAAATTCCTTGTGAGATAGTTTCTCGGTTCGGGAGGTAGATTTATAGAAAGGGAAGGTGTTAGCACCCTTCCTATCCATGGTTATCCATGGGCTCTTAGATACTTGCTCATTGTGTTTTCAAAAGTGTTTGCTTTTCAATTGTGAGTGAGTTTGAAAAAGTTTCGTTTAAAGATTTCAGATCAACTCTTGTATCAGTCCTCAAGAGTGTTTGAAAAATTGTTTTGAAAGCTTTTTTTTTTAAAGTGTCGGTGTGAAAAGAGTTTTGATTTGTTTTTGAATAGAGCAAGTATCTACGAGTCATCTACCTACCCTAAGGAATTAGGCTGTGTAAATGTCCTTAAGGTAGTTCCATCCCACCATTGAGAGGTAGGTAGCACCACCGTTGGAGGTGTTCAGGTCAATTCGTTTTTAGGGACAGTGTGGTCACCAGAGCAACAGTAGGACACCTTAGAAGCTACCCTTATGCCATTGATCCTTTTTAATTCTGAGGCAACCATTTCGAGGTAACTGGATCATGTCATGGACATAAGGACTTACTAAAACGTCCTATACTCGACGACCACGTTTCGAGGGCAAGGCAACAGTGAGGCGTACCCTAAGAGTGGTGTGTGAATTTGTGTGTTATTTTCATGTTGATATTTATCTTGTACATGCATCATGGTGATCTACGCTTGTTTTTATTTTAGGCCATACATTCTTTCATGCAAAGTTTAGCAGTTTAAAAGTGCGGAAATTTAAATGACGGAAAGGTAAATCCTACGCTATTACAAGGCGCGGATCTATACATCGCCAAATTAACAAAGACCCGTTTTTAATAAAAATGCGGAAAGTAAATAAATTCCTAGTTACTATTACATGGCTTGAACAGTTACATAATATTCACAAAGAAAATAAATAAGAATAAATGCGCGAAAAGAAATTAGAATCGAATGTTCGAGGGCGTTGGACCCTTTTGAGAAATTAAATTGAATTAAAAGTTAATTAATTATTTAATAAAAGAAAAGAAATGTTTTTTAAGTTTTTTTGTATTTAATGAGAATAAAGAAAATTAATTAAAATTAGAAGTTAAATGAGACCCTAGTTCTAAATTATTTTTAATTGTTAAATAAAATATTAAAGTTTAACCTAATTTATGCTAATTAATTATTTACATATTTATTTACAAAAAAAATATTTACTAAATAAATTAATTGACATATTTTAGTTTCTGATTTTTTTATTTATGAAAATTAATTTATGAAATTAAAGAAAACAATTAAAATAATTAATAGAATTAAGAAAGAAAAACAAATTAAAAATTAAAAATTGATGCAAACCATGGGGGTATCAGGCCCGTTTAGGAGGTTTTTTGGAAGTAATTTGGCCCATTAGACAAAAAGCCTTGTTTGACTTTCTGGCATCACGTGCGTGCTCATTGACTCCTGAGTACCGTGGTCTGCATTCTTTGGCCATTGGATTGAGTTTCATGCATAAGTTGTTCTACTTTGGTCATTTGGCTTTTGGCTTTTGGCTTTTAGCCATTTGTGTTATGGCCTCAACGTTGCTTAATCTTCTCAAGATGTCTGTCTCGCCATGTATTGGTGTTATGCATAAGTTGTTCTTTTTTGGTCATTTGGCTTTTGGCTTTTGGCCATTTGGCTTTTGGCCTCAACGTTCCTTAATGAACCTGCATGGGATCCTGTCTAAATCTGCAGTGTTGAATCTCATGAACACATTAAATAAAATCATAAAATTTAAATAAAGCCAATATATGAAGAAATTTAATGTTTAGGCACAATATGACATGTATGAATGATTATACCCTTTTGATCATGGAGATCAAATCAATTTTACCCTTACTGGAAAAGTAGTGACATGAATGCTTTTATGCCCTTTTGATCATGGAGATCAAGCCAGCCTTACCCTTACTGAAGAAGTAGTGAGGTGGTGGTTTGTAACTGTGATGGTTTGTTTGTAGTGAGAGAGGGATTTGTAATAAGGATTTCAAGGTTTTAGGGTTCTTGAAAGAATTTGATATTCTAACAGTGTTGTGGCAAAGTTTTTTTCTCTCTTTTTCTCTCTCCTTTTTTTTCTCTCTGGTTTGTGTGAAAAGAATGTGATTATATAATGGAAATTAGGGTAAAGCAAATGGGCTTTGAATGTGCAATTGGGCCTCCAATATTCACTTGAATTCGTCACTTTCCAGGCTAAATCGCAGGGACTTAAGTGCATTTTTTGAAGTTGAAATGTGAAAACAAAATGTAGCCGACATCGATAACTAACTCCTGTCCGAAAATCGACTCAATCGGATAAACGGTGAATTAGTTATGAATTTTTGAAGTTTCAGCTCAGACAAACTTATTTTGGGCTTCAGTGTCGACTCTGACACGTTCTTCAATAAAAAACTGGTATTGATCGGTGCATAATTTGGTCTCGACTTTTGAAGCAAAGTTGTAGATCTATGAGTCAGTGACCTTGTGTAAAAATATGAGTCCAATCCGATAAAAATTGACCGAGTTATGAATTTTCGAAGTTTCGGCCCAGATGAAATAATATTCAGCATTCAGGATTTTCAGCGTGTCACGCACTCTGAGCAAAAAACGAAGGCCTTTTGAATACCGTTTGAACTCAATTCCTTCTGTGAAAATGTAGTCAACTCAATTTGTGAAATTTTGGCGCCGGAACCAGCTCGATACGATGAAAATCGACCAAGTTATGATTTTTTGAACATGACGCAAATAAACTTCTGTCACAAATTTTCTGCACGAAAATACCTGATAAATCAACATTTTTGAAGACCTTCTGATCGAAATTGGCTTCCAGCCGTGAGAGATGAAAACGTAGATAATGTCAAGACGGAATTTTGGCCACTGGAACGGGTTCAAAACGAGTCACGATCTTCAAGTTATGAATTTTTTAGCACGTAGAAACTGCACTTTCAGCACACTTTTTCACCATATTTCTTCGAGAAAACTCACACATTCGGAGACCTTCTTTAAAGAATTGACTCTTGAGCCGAATCTGAATTTGAGAATACGTTATCAGAGATATCTTGGCGAAAGAACACCTGAATATGATGCGCCGGGTTGGACTTGTGAATTTTTCTTGAAATGTTTTGAGAAATATGGGAGGGCAAATTTTGGGGTACAACAGTTGCCCCTGTTCAATCTTCTTAGACCTGAGGATGCAGATTGGCTGACGTGCCTTTCGTAATCCGAGGGTGGAAGATGATTGAACACTAGAGTGCCCAGAAATTTGCGCTCACATAGTAGCAGTGTGATGGAAATGGGCTTATAGATGCCATTTAGAGATTGATGAATAGGATGATGGGCTTATAGATGCCATCTGAATGTTGATCGCGTAAGAGATTCCTTAGCGAGAACCTGCATACCTGCAAAAGAAAAAATGATTACCTGACATGTTGTAGGAGCTGATTTCAGATGCTTGGCATAGATATGTCCTGACTGGTTACAGGAGCTGAGTCTGGAGCTTCAAACGGCGATGAATGAACCAGGGATGGTTACTACCTTAGCGTGAACGGTAAGAGAACCTTGGGTGACTTTAACTTCAACTACGCTCGTTGAGAAAATCTTGGTGGGAATTACCATCTTCGCAGTATCGAGAAGAGAACCAAAGGAAATTATAATCTGAAAGGGAATTATCACCTCACGCCCCATCGGAGAGGGAACCATTTAATCCTAAAAGGGAATTATCACCTCACGCACCATCGGAGAGGGAACCATAGGAAATTATACTCTGAAAAGGAATTGTCACCTCACTCACCGTTGGAGAGGGAACCATAGGAAAAGGAATTATCACCTCACTCACCGTCGGAGAGGGAACCATCTGAAAAGGAATTATCACCTCACTCACCGTCGAAGAGGGAACCATCTGAAAAGGAATTATCACCTCACTCACCGTCGGAGAGGGAACCATCTGAAAAGGAATTATCACCTCACTCACCGTCGGAGAGGGAACAATCTGAAAAGGAATTATCACCTCACTCACCGTCGGAGAGGGAACCATCTGAAAAGGAATTATCACCTCACTCACCGTCGGAGAGGGAACCATAGGAAATTAACCTAAAAAGGAATTATCACCTCACTCACCATCGGAGAGGGAACCATCTGAAAAGGAATTATCACCTCACTCACCTTCGGAGAGGGAACCATAGGAAATTATAACCTAAAAAGGAATTACCACCTCACGCACCATCGGAGAGGGAACCATAGGAAATTATAACCTAAAAAGGAATTACCACCTCACGCACCATCGGAGAGGGAACCATCTGAAAAGGACTTACCACCTCACTCACCGTCGGAGAGGGAACCATAGGAGACTATCACCTCACTCACCGTAGGAGAGGGAAACATCTGAAAAGGACTTACCACCTCACTCACCGTCGGAGAGGGAACCATAGGAGACTATCACCTCACTCACCGTCGGAGAGGGAAACATCTGAAAAGGACTTACCACCTCACTCACCGTCGGAGAGGGAACCATAGGAGACCATCACCTCACTCACCGTCGGAGAGGGAAACATCTGAAAAGGACTTACCACCTCACTCACCGTCGGAGAGGGAACCATAGGAGACTATCACCTCACTCACCGTCGGAGAGGGAAACATCTGAAAAGGACTTACCACCTCACTCACCGTCGGAGAGGGAACCATAGGAGACTATCACCTCACTCACCGTCGGAGAGGGAAACATCTGGGATAACTTCTACTGAGTCTTCATCAGAAAAATCTGTTGGGAGTCGATTTAGCTGGACTAGAGAAGGCCTGGGACTGGATAAGAAATCTTTTGAGTTGATTAACTGAATCGGTCTAAGTCTTGAAATATGATTGAGAATTTAACTGCATCTTTCCTGAAAGGTAAAGGTCAGTCATATGCAATGCATGATATGGACCAAGCAATGATGTTCTCAACATAAATGAGATTTGTATGATATGATGCGTCTATGCATGCTATAATGATGTATGTGATGTTTTATGAATATATGTTTTCGTCTGAGGAAAGTGGATCCTTGACGGGTGCCGGGAATTCCTATCCTGGGCTAATGCTGAGGAATAGATTTTGCTTCCGCTGGGGATGATAGCTGCAAGAATACCGGTAGGAGAAAGATGACTCCGTTGCGGAATAAACTTGGCAAATGGAAGATTCTGCGGGGAGAAAAGATACTCTAGCGACCATGCTGGGAAGCAATACTCTGTGGGAAGAGGGATGCCTTGCTAAGTGTTGATAATAATTTGCTGGGGATACCCTTGTTGTTGGAAGTGTTGATGGACTTTGCTGGGGTAAGAAGACTTCGTCGAGGACGCTCTTTCCGTGGCTTTTGGCTGAGGATAACCCAGTTATATCCTGTTAAGGAAATAACTCTTTGAATAAAGCCGGGAGACGCGTTCGTGCTCTGCGAGGGGATAAGCTTCCAGAATTTACTGGGGATAAGCTTACTGCTTGGGGATATGAATTCCAACTTTCCTGGGGAGTTAGATTGGATTCTCCTGGGGAAGTTGTGAACTATGTAGGGGAAGCGATTCCTTTGAATGTTGGTCTGCCGCCGGGGAACAATCTTTAGACCAAGACTGCCGGGGATGCTTGTTAAGAATATATGTATACTGCTGGGGAATGTTGAGATCTATTGGAGGATACCCAACTTCTTAAAGATTTGATAACTTTGCTTGGAGAGAGTGTACTGTCTTGCTGGCTTACTCTTTGGGGAATTAAGATGTCTGGTTATGTTCTTCAGCTGAACCTACCTTGATACCTTGGAGGATGTAACAGTTAGATTACTTGGACAACTCTTTATTGCCCCTGTTTCTGAGGTATGAGAGGAAGACCTGTGAGGTGCTGATAGTTGTTGATAGACCAAGCTTCTTCTGGCAGGCAGGTGATGCCAAGACGTAGTCGTACGCTTTGATCCCTAACTTTTTCCTGGACCGCCCTTTCGGGTTTTCAGTCCACCGGGATACCCATTTTTGCCCAAGCCGCCTTTTCAGGTTTTCGACTTGCCGGGTGTACAGATTTTTCATTTCATCCCTTATTTTTGCCCGAACCCTTTTGGTTCGACGGGAAGCCCTTATTTTTGCCTAGGTGTGTCAACCTAGCGGGTCTTTGATTACGCGTAGTACTTTTCCGACTATGTCCACGCTCTCAGAATGCAGGGAGTTGCCCCTGTTGGAAGTATTTTGCCATGCCCCGGATAATGGGCAATGCTCCTACTGCCCCTTGATTGGAGGTACTTCTGTTCACAAGGTGTTCATCGTGCGAATTTCCCTGCTGTTCAAACAAATAGTCATATGCAAACAAGGTTATTTTAAGAATGCAAAAGTCTATGTCTGTCTTGAATTTTGAAAAATGCATTTTTTGTAATACAGTGCGATGTCAACTCAAGATTTTACAGCAAACCTTCAGGAGTCAGGATACCTTCGTAACAGTATGCTTTCGAACCAATCCATGCTTCAGCTAGGACTTTTAAGGGTTATATCGTGGCCGGGTTCACGGTTCAAGAAACAAAAGATAAAGGCTCAAATTATTTGTACCCACCCGCTCTTCGTGATGTTCTCCACGCCTAAACTCCGTTGATCATGCGTTAGACCTTGTTCGAGTCTTTGTTTTGATTTTCTGGCGATGGTTCAGATATGGTTGATTTATTCTGAACAGGCAGTCACTTTTGCTTTTGTTGAGGGTTTGTGAGACCTCCTTCTTTTGATTTTTGTTATCCCTTTCTTTTTTTTGCCTGACTGCTTCTTTTTAAATTTACAGTCAGCGGGATGCCCCAGTTTCGTAAGTCCCCTTTGTAGGTTTAGACTTTTTGGGCTTTTCATTTATGATTTTTTTTTTGATAATGACTGTCTGTCCTTATGATTGTAGGGAACCATCACTGTCTTTTGTTTTGTAAGGACTTTTTGGTGCCATTCGTTATGCACTTGGATCAACTGAGAGAACTACCCTGCCCCAGGTTATGATTATGGGTTTTGATTTTCGAAAATAAAAACTTCTACTTCTTTGGCTCAGAGGGGTTGACGAGGGATTATCATCCTTATAACTCCAGTGTTTAGGTATTGAAACAATGCCTGTACCTCATCAGCGGGGTTTGTTCAAAAGCATACTGTAGATTGTGGTATCGTTTTCGTCATCCTCCCTCAAGAGGCTTAGAATTATTATTTAAGAGTTGATCATCAGAAAAAAATATGAAAATAATTTGCATTTAATGAATACGAATATATTGTTTCAGAACAGACATATGCGATGCATTAATGAAATAACAACGTTTGATATGAATGGAATGTTCGAACAATCAAAAGAAAATTACAACTTGAAAGATTCTAATGAACAAAAATTTCTCAATCCTAGCCTTGTTTTGGCAAGGGAGCAATGATCACATTGGGAGTCTCGGCGGGCTCGAACTCGATCTCTTTAGCATCGATCATATTCTGAATTTTGTACTTTAGTGCCCAACAGTCCTCAGTATCATGCCCCGGACTACCAGAATGGTAAGCGCACGTTGCTTCTGGGTTGTAATTTGGAGAAGAAGTCTTTGGATTTGCAGGAGGGTTGATCACCGCAATCAGGTTCATCCTTAACATGTGCTGCAGAGCTCGTGACCATGACATGTTGATGTAGGTGAATTGTCTCTTAGGCTCGTTCGACCTGTTCTGATCAACCCGCTGTTCTTGGCGCGGTCGTTGTTGGACCTGAGTAGTAGCAACTCGGAGAGGTCTATTCATTGGACCCGACCTTTTCCTTCTTGGAAGCTGTTCTATGACCTGGTCCCTGATTTGGGCTGGTTGCTTCATGCCTTGAGGAAGTTGGCTGATCATGGCTCTCAGCTCTCCTTGCTCCTGAGCTAAACCTTGAATGAGGGCCCTTTGCCCCAGCATCTGGGTTTTCAATGTGTCTACCTCAGCTTGTAGACGTTTCAGCTGTTCGTCCTTGTCATCTTCAGGACTCTTTCTGATCAAATTCCCCATGAGGAGTGTCCTTAACTCTTCCCGCCCCTTGGATAGACCTAGGAAGATTTCCCTGAACTGAGTCTCTTGAGCGTGAAGGTCCTGGTTATCTTGTTGTGAAGCCATTGCTGAAATAAACAGCGAGAAAGGTAAGTGACCTGCAACAAGGATACTTGTTATGCAATGATGAGTATGACATGCATGTAATGTTTTCAAGGACCTCGCGGGGTAAACAAGAAAATTTGTTAGCATTTGGATCCGGTAGCTTGACTGAAAGAACTTCATATTTGTTGAGAGTCTTTCTTCCAAGGGTCAAAGGCTCACCATATCAAGTGGGTCATAGCCCCTGACTCAAGTCATCGACCTTATTTTGCTTTCCAAACAACCTTGGCTAGGGGAACCTTCTTCAGGAGTCAAAGCTCACCATATCAAGTGGGTCATAGCCTCTGACAACTTCGGCTAGAGGAAAATAAATCCTCTTTGCCCCTTGCTAGATGTTTGATTCATCATGACCTGCATCACAAGCCCTTGAGATCCTTGAAATGGGTTAGGATGTATGCAATGGTATGATGTCATGATGCATGGGGTAATATGAATAAACCCTGTTATGAGCCCTTATTAAGGACTATAAACAGAAACCTGCAAGAAACTCAAGTAAAACCTGTCATGAGTCCCAATTAAGGACTATAAACAGAACCTGCAAGTAGTTAGTACACCCTGTTATGAGTCCCAATTAAGGACTATAAACAAAACCTGCAAGTAGTTCATGTGTCAGATAACAAGCATGCAAATAGTCAAGTACGAAGGCACACAAGTCACACAAGAGATCCCTTAGAGTTTAGGCCAGCATGAGGTCTGGGTATTACCCTCTTTCAGTTTGTTGGTTCATACCTGTCCTAATCAAAAGTAACCGGGTTCTTAGAGGATCCCAATATCATTGACTACCCTCAATCGGTCATAACTCCAGCATCGCAATCTTTTCTTGCAGCCAGAACCATCACGAGAGTTTAGCCTCAATGGGCGTAGCATACTGCTACTGTTCTAATGGCCAAGTTGGGTCATTTAAGGTTCTAAGGTCTGTTGGTGCTTAATGACTCCTTGGAAGACCCATATTCTCCCCGTTTCAACACGAGGGATATCGGTACAGACCAAGGCGCCACACCAACGTAGCCACTGCTTCACCCATGTCGGTCTACGCCGGACAGGTCCCTCACAGCTTATGCTACCTAACAGGGTATCCCCAGATCCGGGTTAGGATCTATGTAACTCCGAAACAGCCCACAATAATAAAGCAAACAAGCACAGCAATTGAAAACACAAGTCTGAGCTATCCTAAGGTACACCTCACTTTAAGTATGTCCCCAGCAGAGTCGCCAGTTCTGTGATCGGTGGATCTGGAACTGACTGTTTAACGCTGGTTCGCGAAATGTCGCGGAAGCAAGAGTCGCCACCGTCTTTTATTTTCTCCAACATGGACAGGACAAAAGCACAGCAAAATTCCTTGTGAGATAGTTTCTCGGTTCGGGAGGTAGATTTATAGAAAGGGAAGGTGTTAGCACCCTTCCTATCCATGGTTATCCATGGGCTCTTAGATACTTGCTCATTGTGTTTTCAAAAGTGTTTGCTTTTCAATTGTGAGTGAGTTTGAAAAAGTTTCGTTTAAAGATTTCAGATCAACTCTTGTATCAGTCCTCAAGAGTGTTTGAAAAATTGTTTTGAAAGCTTTTTTTTTTAAAGTGTCGGTGTGAAAAGAGTTTTGATTTGTTTTTGAATAGAGCAAGTATCTACGAGTCATCTACCTACCCTAAGGAATTAGGCTGTGTAAATGTCCTTAAGGTAGTTCCATCCCACCATTGAGAGGTAGGTAGCACCACCGTTGGAGGTGTTCAGGTCAATTCGTTTTTAGGGACAGTGTGGTCACCAGAGCAACAGTAGGACACCTTAGAAGCTACCCTTATGCCATTGATCCTTTTTAATTCTGAGGCAACCATTTCGAGGTAACTGGATCATGTCATGGACATAAGGACTTACTAAAACGTCCTATACTCGACGACCACGTTTCGAGGGCAAGGCAACAGTGAGGCGTACCCTAAGAGTGGTGTGTGAATTTGTGTGTTATTTTCATGTTGATATTTATCTTGTACATGCATCATGGTGATCTACGCTTGTTTTTATTTTAGGCCATACATTCTTTCATGCAAAGTTTAGCAGTTTAAAAGTACGGAAATTTAAATGACGGAAAGGTAAATCCTACGCTATTACAAGGCGCGGATCTATACATCGCCAAATTAACAAAGACCCATTTTTAATAAAAATGCGGAAAGTAAATAAATTCCTAGTTACTATTACATGGCTTGAACAGTTACATAATATTCACAAAGAAAATAAATAAGAATAAATGCGCGAAAAGAAATTAGAATCGAATGTTCGAGGGCGTTGGACCCTTTTGAGAAATTAAATTGAATTAAAAGTTAATTAATTATTTAATAAAAGAAAAGAAATGTTTTTTAAGTTTTTTTGTATTTAATGAGAATAAAGAAAATTAATTAAAATTAGAAGTTAAATGAGACCCTAGTTCTAAATTATTTTTAATTGTTAAATAAAATATTAAAGTTTAACCTAATTTATGCTAATTAATTATTTACATATTTATTTACAAAAAAAATATTTACTAAATAAATTAATTGACATATTTTAGTTTCTGATTTTTTTATTTATGAAAATTAATTTATGAAATTAAAGAAAACAATTAAAATAATTAATAGAATTAAGAAAGAAAAACAAATTAAAAATTAAAAATTGATGCAAACCATGGGGGTATCAGGCCCGTTTAGGAGGTTTTTTGGAAGTAATTTGGCCCATTAGACAAAAAGCCTTGTTTGACTTTCTGGCATCACGTGCGTGCTCATTGACTTCTGAGTACCGTGGTCTGCATTCTTTGGCCATTGGATTGAGTTTCATGCATAAGTTGTTCTACTTTGGTCATTTGGCTTTTGGCTTTTGGCTTTTAGCCATTTGTGTTATGGCCTCAACGTTGCTTAATCTTCTCAAGATGTCTGTCTCGCCATGTATTGGTGTTATGCATAAGTTGTTCTTTTTTGGTCATTTGGCTTTTGGCTTTTGGCCATTTGGCTTTTGGCCTCAACGTTCCTTAATGAACCTGCATGGGATCCTGTCTAAATCTGCAGTGTTGAATCTCATGAACACATTAAATAAAATCATAAAATTTAAATAAAGCCAATATATGAAGAAATTTAATGTTTAGGCACAATATGGCATGTATGAATGATTATACCCTTTTGATCATGGAGATCAAATCAATTTTACCCTTACTGGAAAAGTAGTGACATGAATGCTTTTATGCCCTTTTGATCATGGAGATCAAGCCAGCCTTACCCTTACTGAAGAAGTAGTGAGGTGGTGGTTTGTAACTGTGATGGTTTGTTTGTAGTGAGAGAGGGATTTGTAATAAGGATTTCAAGGTTTTAGGGTTCTTGAAAGAATTTGATATTCTAACAGTGTTGTGGCAAAGTTTTTTTCTCTCTTTTTCTCTCTCCTTTTTTTTCTCTCTGGTTTGTGTGAAAAGAATGTGATTATATAATGGAAATTAGGGTAAAGCAAATGGGCTTTGAATGTGCAATTGGGCCTCCAATATTCACTTGAATTCGTCACTTTCCAGGCTAAATCGCAGGGACTTAAGTGCATTTTTTGAAGTTGAAATGTGAAAACAAAATGTAGCCGACATCGATAACTAACTCCTGTCCGAAAATCGACTCAATCGGATAAACGGTGAATTAGTTATGAATTTTTGAAGTTTCAGCTCAGACAAACTTATTTTGGGCTTCAGTGTCGACTCTGACACGTTCTTCAATAAAAAACTGGTATTGATCGGTGCATAATTTGGTCTCGACTTTTGAAGCAAAGTTGTAGATCTATGAGTCAGTGACCTTGTGTAAAAATATGAGTCCAATCCGATAAAAATTGACCGAGTTATGAATTTTCGAAGTTTCGGCCCAGATGAAATAATATTCAGCATTCAGGATTTTCAGCGTGTCACGCACTCTGAGCAAAAAACGAAGGCCTTTTGAATACCGTTTGAACTCAATTCCTTCTGTGAAAATGTAGTCAACTCAATTTGTGAAATTTTGGCGCCGGAACCAGCTCGATACGATGAAAATCGACCAAGTTATGATTTTTTGAACATGACGCAAATAAACTTCTGTCACAAATTTTCTGCACGAAAATACCTGATAAATCAACATTTTTGAAGACCTTCTGATCGAAATTGGCTTCCAGCCGTGAGAGATGAAAACGTAGATAATGTCAAGACGGAATTTTGGCCACCGGAACGGGTTCAAAACGAGTCACGATCTTCAAGTTATGAATTTTTTAGCGCGTAGAAACTGCACTTTCAGCACACTTTTTCACCATATTTCTTCGAGAAAACTCACACATTCGGAGACCTTCTTTAAAGAATTGACTCTTGAGCCGAACCTGAATTTGAGAATACGTTATCAGAGATATCTTGGCGAAAGAACACCTGAATATGATGCGCCGGGTTGGACTTGTGAATTTTTCTTGAAATGTTTTGAGAAATATGGGAGGGCAAATTTTGGGGTACAACAGTATGTATGCATGCAATGTTTTCAAGGATCTCGCGGGGTAAACAGAGAAACTTTGTTAGAATTTGAATCTGGTAGCCTGATTGAAGGAACTTCATGTTGTTGAGAGTCCTTCTTCAAGAGTCAAAGCTCACCATATCGAGTGGGTCATAGCCCCTGACTCAAGTCATCATGTTTTGATCTCCGAATGACCTTGGCTAGAGGAAAATAAATCCCCTTTGCCCCTTGCCAAACATTTGATTCATCATGACCTATACCATAAACCCTTGAGATCCTTAAAATGGGTTAGTCCTTATGCAGGATATATGTAATGGTATGATGGTATGATGTTATGCTATGCGTAGAGTGATGTAAGTAAACCCTGTTATGAGCCCAGATTAAGGACTGTAAACAAAACCTGCAAGAAACTCATGTTGTCAGATAACAAGAATGCGCAAGTAGTTCATATTTGAAGGCACACAAGTCACACAAGACAACCCTTAGAGTTCAGGCCAGCATGAAGTTTAGGTACTACCCTCTTAAAGTTGGTGGGCTCAAAACCTGTCCTATCAAAAGTAACCGGGTTCTAAGGAGCTCAATATCATTGGGTTGTTTTCTATGTTCATTGTTTTGATTTAGCCACTGAACTGGCGATTAAAATATTCCAAGAAAACAACCCTCAATGAGTGTAGTATCGAGTATCTACCAACTTCGGACTGCACCAAAGTCGATCATCTCACTACCCCTAAAGAGGCCAGGATGGTCAAGTAAGGTTCTAAGGTCAGTTGATGCTTCACAACACCACGCGGCGGCCCTGTACTCTCCTTGACTTGACTCAAGGGTTACCGGTACTCACCAAAGTGCCACATCAACGTAGAAACTGCTTCAACCGTTTCGGTATACCCCGCACAGTTCCCTCACAGTTTGTTGCTACCTAAAGGGTATCCCCCAGATCTGGGTTAGGATCTATGAAACTCCAAGACAAGCCCACAATATTAAAGCAAACAAAGCAAGCAATTGAAAACATAAGAGTGGTCTAATCCTAAGGTACACCTCACTTATAAGAATCCCCAGCAGAGTCACCAGTTCTGTGATCGGTGGAAATAGAACTAACTGTTTTGAAATGCTGGTTCGCGAAATGTCGCGGTAAGCAAGAGTCGCCACCGTCTTTTATTTTCTCCAACAAGGAAAGGACAAAAGCACAGCAAAATTCCTTTTCGAGATGTTTCTCGGTTCGGGAGGTAGATTATAGAAAGGGAAGGTGTTAGCACCCTTTCTATCCGTGGTTATCCACGGGCTCTTAGGTACTTGCTCACTATGTTTTCAAAAGATGTTTGCTTTTCTTGTGTTTGTGGGTTTTGAAAAAGTTTCGTTTTGAAAAACTTCTAAGTAACTCTTGTATCAGTCCTCAAGAGTGTATGAAGCGTTTGTTTGAAAACTTTTTGAAAGTGTAGGTGCGAAAAGTTGTTTTTTTTTTGAAAGAGCAAGCACCCAGGAGAAATCTACCTACTCTAAAGGAATTAAGCTGTGTAAATGTCCTTTAGACAGTGCTATCCCACTATTGAGGAGTAGGTAGCACCGTCGTTGGAGTTATTCGGGTCAATTCGATTATAGGGACATGTGTGGTCACCAAAGCAATAGTAGGACGCCTTAGCGGTAACCCTAATGTCCTAGATCCTTTTTATCCGAGGCAACTGTTTCGAGGCAACTTGGATCTTTTAGACAAAAGGGCGACCTCTAAAACACCCTATACTCAATGACCACCTCGAGGCAACCAAGTGAGGCGTACCCTAGGAGTGGCATGTGCACGTGTGTCAGATTTCAGTTCATATTATCTTTGCACATGTATTATGGTGAGCTATGTTGATTTTAAGTTCATACATTTGATCTTGTCATGCATTCCCTATTGATCAAACATCTAACAGTTAATAGTTGCGGAATTTAAATTGCGGAAATTAAATCTAAACTATTACAAGGCGTCGGGTATTTACATCGCCAAAAACAACCCTTGAAATTAAAATGCGGAAAGTAAAATAAAGCGATAAATAATTAAAGTCCTAATTAAAAGCTATTACATTCCGGGAAACAGATACAATAATATGATAAAATGGATCGCGTGCGGGAAATTAAATCAGATGCGAGTTTTTTGGGTTTTGACCCTTTTTTATTAAAGAAAGGATTTTTGTTTATTTTTGAATTAAATGGAATTAAATTAAATGAACAATTAAATTAAATTAAATAATGAAAATATTTTTGGATTTTTGAGTTTTCAAAGAAATAAAATAAATTGAATTAATGCTAATAAAAACCTAATATTCTAAATTGATTTTAAATATTGCAAAAAATATTAAAAGTTAAATCTAATTAAGCTAAATTGATTAAATTAATTTATTTATAAAAATAAAAGTGATGAAGTTAATTTTAATAAATAAAATATTTTTTGTGTTTTTGATTTTATTAGGAAAAAATGTTAATTGGTTAGTGATTAATAAAAAGAATAACGATTAATTAAAGGAAAATAATAAAAATAGAGAGAGAGTTTAGGAGTATACGGGCCTGATTGGAGGGGTGAAACAGTTGTTGGCGTCATGTGTAAACTGTTTTGTTTTTGCCATTTGTGTTTTGGCTTTTGGCCATTTGTGTTCTGGCCTCAACTTTCCTTAACCTTCTCAGGATGTCTGCCTCGCCATGTATTGGTGTCATGTGTAAACTGTTCTGTTTGGCCATTTATGTTTTGGCTTTTGGCCATTTGTATTTTGGCTTCAACGTTCCTTATTGAACCTGCATGGGATCCTGTCTAAATCTGCAGTGTTGAATCTCATGAATACATTAAATAAATTACTATATATTATAAAATACAAATAAAGCCAATATATAAAGAAATTTAATGTTTAGGCACAATATGACATGTATGAATGATTATACCTTTTTGATCATGGATATCAAATCAACCTCACCCTTACTGGAAAAGTAGTGACATGAATGCTTTTATGCCCTTTTGATCATGGAGATCAAGCCAGCCTTACCCTTACTGAAGAAGTAGTGAGATGTTGGTTTGTAACTGAGATGACTTATTTGTAGTGAGAGAGGGATTTGTAATAAGGATTTCAAGGTTTTAGGGTTCTTGAAAGAATTTGATATTCTGACAGTGTTGTGGCAAGGTTTTTTTTCTCTCTTTGTTTGTGTGAAAAGAATGTGATTATATAATGGAAATTAGGGTAAAGAAAATGGGCTTTGAATGTGCAATTGGGCCTCCAATGTTCACTTGAGTTCGTCACTTTCCAGGCTAAATCGCATGGACTTAAGTGCAATTTTTGAAGTTGAAATGTGAAAATAAAATGTAGCCGATATCGAGAACTAACTCCTGTCCAAAAATCGGCTCAATCGGATAAACGGTGAATTAGTTATGAAATTTTTGAAGTTTCAGCTCAGACAAACTTATTTTGGGCTCCAGTGAAGACTCTAACACGTTCTTCAATAAAAAACTGGTATTGATCGGAGCATAATCCGGTCTCGACTATTGAAGCAAAGTTGTAGATCTATGAGTCAGTGACCTTGTGTAAAAATATGAGCCCAATCCGATAAAAATTGACCGAGTTATGAATTTTCGAAGTTTCGACCCAGATAAAATAATATTCAGCATTCAGGATTTTCAACGCGTCACGCACTCTGAGCAAAAAACGAAGGCCTTTTGAATACCGTTTGAACTCAATACCTTCTGTGAAAATGTAGTCAACTCAATTTGTGAAATTTTGGCGCCAGAACCAGCTCGATACAATGAAAATCGACCAAGTTATGATTTTCTGAACATGACGCAAATAAACTTATGTCACAAATTTTCTGTACGAAAATACTTGATAAATCCACATTTTTGAAGAGTTTCTGATTGAAATTGGCTTCAGCCGTGAGAGATGAAAACATAGATGAAGTCAAGACGGAATTTTGGCCACCGGAACGGGTTTAAAACGAGCCACGATCTTCAAGTTATGAATTTTTTAACGCGTAAAAACTGCACTTTCAGCACACTTTTTCACCATATTTCTTCGAGAAAACTCACACATTCGGATACCTTCTTTAAATAATTGACTCTTGAGCCGAACCTGAATTTGAGCATACATTATCAGAGATATTTTGGCGAAAGAACACATGAATATGACGCGCCGGGTTGGACTTGTGAATTTTTCTTGAAATGTTTAGAGAAATATGGGAGGGCAAATTTTGGGGTACAACACAACTCTGCTATCGCCTTTATGTCTTCAAGCGTCTCATCACTTTGCTGCTCAGTTGAAGATGAAGCTGATTGATCGATGCCGTATGAACCTGATAGTTGATGCCGAATTCTGGATGCAAGGTGATCCAATGAGACATAGTATTACGCTTATCCCTAACTTTTGCCTGGACCGCCCTTTCGGGTTTTCAGTCCACCGAGATACCCATTTTTGCCCAAGTCGCCTTTTCAGGTTTTGGACTTGCCGGGTGTATAGATTTTTTTATTTTCATCCCTTATTTTTGTCCGAACCCTTTTGGTTCGCTGGGAAGCCCTTATTTTTGCCTAGGTGTGTCAACCTAGCGGGTCTTTTATTCATGCGTAGTATCTTTTTACTATGTCTGCATTGGTGGGGTGAGGAAGGTCGTCACCATCCATGGTGGTTAGAATCATAGCTCCTCCTGAGAATATATGCTTAACCACAAATGGCCCTTCGTACATGGGGGTCCATTTGCCCCTGGGATCACTTTGAGGAAGAATGATGCGCTTGATTACCAGGTCTCCGACTTGATACTCTTGTGGTCTGACTTTCTTGTTAAATGCCCTGATCATCCGTTTTTGGTACGTTTGACCATGACAAATAGCGGTGAGTCTCTTTTCGTCAATTAGGTTTAATTGATCAAGCCGAGTCTGGATCCAGTCATCTTCACTCAAGCCTGCATCCTTCATTATCCGGAGAGAGGGTATCTGGACTTCAATAGGCAAGACTGCCTCTATGCCATAGACCAAGGAAATGGGGGTTGCCCCTGTTGACGTCCGTACTGAGGTACGATACCCATGAAGAGCAAACGGTAACATCTCGTGCCAATCTTTGTAGGTCACTGTCATCTTCTGCACAATCTTCTTGATATTCTTATTAGCTTCTTCTACAGCCCCATTCATCTTCGGCCGGTAGGGAGAAGAGTTGTGGTGATGTATCTTGAATTGCTCGCAGAGCTCGGTGATCATCTTGTTGTTAAGATTGGTACCATTGTCCGTAATGATCCTCTTAGGTACGCCGTATCGACAGATCAGGTTATGCCAAATGAACCGTGCCACGACGTTCTTGGTTACGGCAGCATAGGAAGCTGCTTCAACCCACTTTGTAAAGTAATCAATCGCTACCAGGATGAAGCGATGCCCGTTGGATGCCGTAGGTCTGATCTCGCCGATCATATCAATGCCCCACATTGCAAAAGGCCAAGGTGCTGTCAAGACATTCAGAGGAACCGGAGGAATGTGCACCTTATCCACATAAATCTGGCATTTGTGACACGTCCGAGAATGTTGGTAACAGTCGGCTTCCATTGTGGACCAGAAATATCCTGCCCGAAGGATTTTCTTTGTCATGGTATGTCCACTGGAATGTGTTCCGAAGGTACCTTCATGTAGCTCTGCCATGATCTTTTCTGCTTCCGTCTTATCCACACAATGCAGTAAAGTTGAATCATGGTTTCGTTTGTAAAGAATGCCGTTGCTGAGGAAGAACTTTGCCGCGAACCTTCTCAGAAACTTTTTGTCATTAACAGATGCACCCTCGGGATATTCTTGAGCTTCCAAGTACCTCTTCACTTCATGATACCAGGGTTTTTCAGTTACCTCTTCAGCCTCAAGATCACAACAATATGCAGGTTCATCTAGTTTCCAGATAATGATCCGGGGAGCCTCGTTGTCCCATTTGACTTTGAACATGGAAGACATCGTAGCTAGCGCGTCCGCCAACTGATTCTCCTCTCTTGGGAAGTGTTCAAAAGTTATTTCCATGAAATGGGGGATCAATGTCAACACATACTCTTTATAAGGAATAAGATTTGGGTGTTTCGTATCCCACTCGCCTTTGATCTGGCTGATCACGAGAGTGGAATCTCCGAAGACACTTAGAAACTTGATCCTTAAGTCAATTGCAACTTGAAGACCCATGATGCATGCCTCATACTCCGCCATGTTGTTGGTGCAGTTGAAACACAGCCGGGCAGTGAGTGGAGTATGAGTGCCTTTGGGGGATATGATTACAGCGCCAATACCGTTACCCAAAGCGTTCGAGGCTCCGTCAAAGTGCATAGACCATCGGGATCCTTCCTCAGGTCCTTCATCCGGTCCAGGTACTTCACAATCAGTCACTACCATGATATTCTCGTCTGGAAATTCAAAGTTCATGGACTGGTAGTCGTCCACTGCCTGATGTGCCAAATGGTCTGCCAATACACTTCCCTTGATTGCTTTCTGAGTTGTGTACTGGATGTCATATTCCGTCAAGATCATCTGCCATCTTGCTATTCTTCCGGAAAAGGCGGGCTTTTCGAATATGTACTTGATCGGATCCATTTTTGAAATCAACAGAGTAGTGTGAGTCAGCATATACTGTCTCAGCCGGCGAGCAGCCCATACCAAAGCGCAACAAGTTTTCTCGAGCAGTGAGTATCGGGTCTCACAGTCGGGAAACTTTTTGCTAAGGTAATAAATGGCATGCTCTTTTCGGCCAGACTCGTCATGCTGCCCCATCACACACCCCATTGAGTTGTCAAGTACTGTCAAGTATAAGATTAGAGGTCTCCCTTCAACCGGTGGCATAAGAATGGGTGGTTCTTGGAGATACTCTTTGATTCTGTCGAAAGCGGCCTGACATTCATCATTCCAACGTACTACTTGATCTTTCTTCAGTAGCTTGAAGATTGGTTCACAGGTAGCAGTTAGATGTGAGATGAATCGGGCAATGTAATTCAGCCGTCCTAGAAAGCCTCTGACTTCTTTTTCTGTTTTGGGAGTTGGAATCTCTTGTATGGCTTTCACTTTGGCAGGGTCCACTTGAATACCTTTGTCGCTCACGACGAAGCCTAGCAATTTTCCAGATCTCACCCCAAAGGTGCACTTGTTCGGGTTCAACCTCAGCTTGTACAACTTCAGACGGTCAAACAACTTCTGTAGATGGTCAAGGTGTTCCTCCTCAGTTTGGGACCTTGCAATCATATTGTCGACATATACTTCGATTTCATGATGGATCATGTCATGAAACAAAGCAACCATGGCATGTTGGTAGGTTGCCCCAGCATTCTTCAACCCAAATGGCATGACCTTGTAGCAAAAAGTGCCCCACTGAGTAATAAAAGTGGTCTTCTCCATGTCTTCAGGAGCCATCTTGATCTGATTGTAACCAGAGAAGCCGTCCATGAAGGAGAATACCTTATGCTAAGCGGTGTTGTCAACCAGAACGTCGATGTGAGGCAGGGGGAAATCATCCTTAGGGCTCGCCCTGTTCAAATCCCTGTAATCAACACACATTCGGACCTTACCATCCTTCTTCGGCACTGGAACCACGTTGGCAACCCACTGAGGGTAAGAAGTCACTGCTAGAAACCCGACATCAAATTGTTTCATAACCTCAGCTTTTATTTTCTCGGACATCTCTGGACGCATACGGCGGACCTTCTGTTTAACCGGAGGGCAGTCTTCCTTGGTAGGCAGGTGATGAACCACAATGTCGGTATCTAACCCAGGCATGTCTTCGTAAGGCCAGGCAAAGATTTCCACATAGTCATGCAACATCTGAATCAGCCGTTGTTTCATACTAGCCTCCATATTGGCACCAATTTTGACTTCCTTTCTGTCTGTCTCAGTACCCAGATTTACCGTTTCCACTGGCTCTTCATATGGCTGAATGGCCCTCTCTTCCTGGAGTAACAGTCTTGCAAGCTCACCAGGCACTTCACAATCATCTTCACCTTCGTCTTCGGCTAAGTTGATCGGATTTTCGAAGTCATAACTGGCAGTAGCAGAGTCGTTACCAGTGAGATCCAGAGCGGATTAGAACCTGTATAGGTGAGTGTATGTAAATATAGTTGTTTTGCAATATATAAAGAAAGAAAGGGAGCACAATATTTGAAATGCGAAAAACGTCCAATGTTTTTATTCATGATATATGAAAATGACAAATAATAAGCCCTCACAAATGAAGCCACAGTGCCCCGGGTAAGACACCGGGCCATAAAGTTTCAAATTATTGTTTGTTACAAATTCAAAACAAAAGAGTTCATTACTGAGTGACAAAAGTAATAGGTATGTAGTCTTTGGCAGTCCAGTTGCTTGGTCCACCGTCGGTTGTTGGGTAGATCCAACTGTCAAATTCAGATTCCTCCACATCATCATCAATAGCATTCACTCCTGGGTTGGTGATTAACACAGGAGGTCTTCCAATTCTTGCCTTGCGAACAACCCTCTGAGCTTCTGCAGTGAAACCCAAACCAAACTTGTCAGTCTTCAGAGTAAAATCAGGAAGTCGGCCCCAGTTTGCGCACTCACCCTTCTCAATCACAGCCCGGGCATCCTTCAAGGAAGCCATCTTCAAAGGAGAATCTTCTTCAGTCACAGTCTCTGATGATGCCAGTGTCTGAGGCACCTCTTCAAAATGTTGAAAGGGGGTCTCAATGAACTCCCCATCCATCTCTATGTACCGGAACTAATTAAGGTGGCTGACCATGTATTCTTCCTCCCCCTGCATTGTAGCAATCTTCCCTTTGACCGGGTATTTCAACTTTTGATGTAATGTGGAGGTCACAGCTCCAGCTTTATGGATCCAAGGACGGCCCAACAAACAAGAATAGGATGGTCGGATGTCCATCACATAGAAAGTAGAATCAAAAACTTGAGAGCCAACCCTGATTGGAATGTCAACTTCACCATGTACCATCCTCTTCGACCCGTCAAAGGCCTGGACAACAATGTTACTTGGCTTGAGCTCTAAACCCTCACAATCCAGCCTGTCTAGAGTTTTCTTGGGTAATACATTCAAAGAAGAACCAGTGTCTACCAACACATGGGCAAGAGTAGTGCCTCTGCATTCAATGGAGACATGCAGGGCGTCGTTATGGTTCTTTCCCTTGGCAGTCAGATCAGCATCAGAGAAACCCAACCCATTATCAGCAGTCAAGTTGGCCACACAATCAGTAAATTGATCAGCAGGCGTTTCTTGTGGCACATGGGCCGTCTTCAGGAAGGAAATCAGGGCCTTGGCGTGGGCCTCTGAACACAACAACAACGAAAGCGTAGAAATCTTAGATGGGGTGTGCCCCAGCTGCTCAACTACGTTGAAATCACTTTTCTTGATAATCTTGAGAATCTCTTCCATCTCTTGCTGGGAAGCCTCAACAGTGGTTGTCTTTGGGGCCTCCGTCCGGGCAGGCATATCAGCAGCAATTCCTTTGCCCCGAGTGTCAGATGACTCGGCAGCAGGGGTAGAAACAGGAACTTGGTCAGGAAGGGAAACAGGCACACTCGCAGGTGTGATGACAAGAGGTCTTTGAATAGTTGGTGGCGCAATATCCGGTGAGAAGAGCCTACCACTACGAGTGACTTTGGCAGGCCCGGTGATGTTACTGACGCCGGTACTAGCATCAAACTCTTGCTTTACTCCAAGAACATAAACATATGCCCCATAGTGCCACGGGATAGCTTTGTCAGATGTATAGGGGATGGGCCCCGGAACAGTAATGATGATAGGAGCAATCTTTGGTGTAGACATGATTTTGACAGGCTTCTTTGAGGGAGCCTTAGGAGGGTTATTGAAGATAGTGACAATGGATACTTCTTCATCAGGGACAGCAGGAACAACAATCTTCTTGAACAAGATCTCTTTGCTATCCATCAGGTTTTGGACGCCTGACTTCAGCAAAGGACAACCAGCAGGTGAAACAGTACATAGAAGGCAACCTTTACTACATCCCGGAAATAAACCGGTTAGCAACAGGTTCCTTTTGACGGTCAACAACGGAGTAACAATATCATCCACAGAGGCTACATACAGGTCCTCCTCAACAGCATTCACTCCATGCTGGGGCATGGGAGCAGTCACAACATTGGGCCTTTCGGGAGCCTCGAACTGTATTTCTTTAGCATCAATAAGGTCCTGAACCTTATTCCTTAGAGCCCAACAATCATCCGTAGAATGCCCCGGGCTATCAGAGTGATAAGCGCAGCGGGCATTGGGGTTGTATTTTGGAGAGGTTGTATTCACTACCTTCGGAGCTTCTTTGACAGTTACCAGATTGGTTGACAGCAGTTGCGGCAGGATCTGAGACAGGGTCATACTAAGCCGAGTGTACTCCCTTCTGGGTCTCTCTCCCCTTGGTTGGTTATATTGCCGAGGAGCGGCAGCAGGCTTAGAAATTACCACCGCGTTGACAGCTTGGCGGCGTTCCGGTTTATTCTATTTCCTCGACCCATAAACAGCACTAGATTCCTTTTTGAAGGGCTTCTTTTCAGAACTCGAGGAGGCACCTTTCTGTATTTTCCCCGACTTAATACCGGCTTCTATCCTTTCACTAGTCAGAATGAGGTCTGTAAACCCTGCAGAAGAATTACCAATCAGGTGGTTAAAGAATGGACCAAACAGGGTCCCCAAGAACATGTCGACAAGTTCACGATCAGTCAACGGTGGCTGCACCCTGCCAGCTAGGTCTCTCCACTTTTGCGCGTACTCCTTAAAACCTTCTCCCGATCCTAGCGACATACCCTGGAGTTGGGTACGTGTAGGAGCGAGGTCGGCATTGTACTGATACTGCTTATAAAATGCAGTAGCCAAGTCCTCCCAATTACGAATACTGGTTCCATCCAACTGATAGAACCATTCGAGTTAAGCCCCTGAAAGGCTATCCTGGAAGAAATGGATCCATAAATTCTTGTCTGCAGTATACGATTGGATCTTCCTTACATAAGAACGGAGGTGCAGCTTAGGGCAGGAAGCTCCGTCATACTTCACAAAAGAATGTGCCTTGAACTTGTGTGGGATCACCACCCCAGAAGATAAACCTAGATCTCCAAAATCCAGCCCAGGCACATGCTGAATCTCCATAGCACTCAGTCGGTCCTCTAATTGCTTGTACCTGTCCTCCGCAGGAGGGTACTGTTCATCATTGAAATCCGTCTCGTTGTCGAAGACCACAGGACTAGGAGCCCTTCCCCCTTGGGGACTGTCTTTCCCTACAGAGGAAGCAGCTTGATCAACCTCATTTTGCAGTGTATTCCCAAACCTTCGTCCAGTGTTAAACAACACCGTCCTCTTCTTCTTCTTTTTCAAAATCAGAGTCTTCAATTCCTGTTGACCCTGGGCTAAGCTCATGACCAGCTCTTGAAACTGGGCGTTCTGGGCCTGGAGGGCCTTGATAGCTTATTCATTGGATGATTCAGGATTCATGATGACTGTTGAAATAAACAGCGAAGAAGATTAAGCAACCTGTAAAAAGAGTACCTGTGATGCATATGATGAATGGAATGCGTATGATTTATGTTTTCAAAGACAATCGGGGTTCAACTTTGTAAACAAAAAGGAAACACACTTCATTAGATTTAACTTTGAATTGTTCAAGAAATTGCCCTTAGGCGTTACATAAATGAAAATACTGAAAAAGAAATAAAAGCTGTAAAGGAAACATCCAAGGCTCATCACTGCTCCCATGGCCTCCTCTTCTCAGTGCGGATATAGTCATTCAGGATCCGCTCGTTCTCCAATTGCTTAGTCAGCTTTTGGATCTTCTGTTCCTGTTCATTAAACTTTTCCCGATAAGAATCCCATTCTTCCTGTAGTTGCGCCCAAGACCTCTTTAGTGTATCAACATCAATGGGTATCTGAGGAGGGAGAACAGTTGGAGGAGCCCCGTCTCTGTCAGGAAATTCAAGAATGATAGGTCTGACGGCTTCGTATGGCATACCTAACTTCTGGGCACGGATGCAGACCCATCTGTAGTAGGATTCCATAGGTAGAGAAGTCTTCGGTCCCAACTCATGTGGGTCAGCTTTGTGAATTCTGTCCCAAGCCTTGATGAATCTACGACGTAGCTCGTCACTATCTACCTAAAACTCAAAACTGATGTGAGGTACCAACATCTCATGAGGTCCTGCTCTTCTGGCTCTTCCAAACTGACGAAGAGCTAAACATTGATTATAAGAGATTCCTCCCTGAGTACCGATCAATGGAACATTAGGATATTCTCCGCAACGATCAATAACAACTACCTCATCCATACCTCTGAGAGTCTAAATGATGTCATTATCAGTGAGAGACATTAACCTGTGAGCCCAGCCTCTTCCTTCCTTGTTCTTCAGCACGAACTTAGGGAGGTGCGAAATAAACCACCTCACTAACAAAGGAGCACAACACCACAGGGTTCCCCGTCTTCGGGCAGTACGAGCATAGAGTTGTTGCAGGATATCACCCAAGAGAGTGGGCACAGGGTTCCGAGACATGAAGATCCTTATGGCATTAACATTAATGAAGTTATCAGGATTTGGAAACAGAACCAGACCATAGATTAAGAGAGCCAAAATGTCTTCGTACGCCCTGAAGTCTAAGTCATTCCAGAAACTGTTAGCTTTACTAATCAGAAACTTAGCCAAAAAGCCTTTAACTCCGCTTCTAGTCACCCAGTTATCCATTACCTCCTTATTGGTCAAGGGAAGGGCTGTAGCAATATCCTCAAGCCTAAGGGTCTTTTCCCAACCAGTGAAGGAAGTCTGCTCCAGAACAGGGATACCAAGCAAATCAGAGAATTCCTCCAGGGTAGGGACCAGCTGGAAGTCTTGAAAGGTGAAACAATGGTATATAGGATCATAAAACTGGGTCAGGACACTCATCAGTTGTTGATCCCACTTTGAAGTGACTAAACCGAGAAGAGAACCATGCCTCTGGATGAAGGAAGTAGTATTTGGAATTCTGTCAACCAACTCTTTAAGCAAATCAGGTGGGTAAACAAAGTTGAGCCGGATAGTATTCCTTCGCGCAAGCATCATAATGTCCTACAAAACAGAGCAAAGATGAAACCCTCTTGTCTTTGAAACGGGTCAGTCCTTATGCAGGATGCATGCAATGGTATGATGTTATGATAAAGCACACCACAAGTATTCACAAAAGTAAACATGATAAGGCACACAAGTCACACAAGGCAGCCCTTAGAGTTTAGGCCGGCATGAAGTTCAGGTACTACCCTCTTTTAGTTTCGTTGGTTAAGACCTGTCCTAAAAAATAGTAACCGGGTTCTAGAGGATCCCAATATCACTGACTACCCTCAATCGGTCATAACTCCAGCATCGCAATCTTTTCTTGCGGCCAGAACCATCGCGAGAGTTTAGCCTCAATGGGTGTAGCATACTGCTACTGTTCTATGGCCAAGTTGGGTCAATTTAGGGTTCTAAGGTCGGTTGGTGCTTAATGACTCCTCAGAAGACCCATATTCTCCTCGTTGCAACACAAGGGATGTCGGTACAGACCAAGGTGTCACACCAACGTAGCCACTGCTTCACCCGTGTCGGTCTATGCCGGACAAGTCCCTCAGAGCTTATGCTACCTAAGGTACACCTCACTTATAGGTATTCCCCAGCAGAGTCGCTAGTTCTGTGATCGGTGGAAATAGAACTGACTGTTTTTAAGCTGGTTCACGAAATGTCGCGGTAAGCAAGATTCACCACCGTCTTTTATGTTCTCCAACATGGAAAGGACAAAAGCACAGCAAAATTCCTTCTTTGAGATGTCTCTCGGTTCGGGAGGTAGATTTATAGAAAGGGAAGGTGTTAGCACCCTTTCTATCCGTGGTTATCCACGGGCTCTTAGGTACTTGCTCTTATGTTTTCAAAAATGTTTGCTTTTCAAGTGTGTGTGGGTTTTGAAAAAGTTTCGTTTGAAAAATTTCTAGGTAACTCTTGTATCTGTCCTCAAGAGTGTATGAAAAATTTGTTTGAAAACTTTTAAAAGTGTCAGTGTGAAAAGTTGTTTTTGTTTGTTTGAAGAGAGCAAGTACCCATGAGATCTACCTACTCTAAGGAATTAGGTTGTGTAAGAGTCCTTTAGATAGTGCTATCCCACCATTGAGAGGTAGGTAGCACCGCCGTTGGAGTTATTCGGGTCAATTCGATTAAGGGACAGTGTGGTCACCGAAGCAATAGTAGGACACCTTAGAAGTAACCCTAATGTCCTAGATCCTTTTTTATCCGAGGCAACCGTTTCGAGGCAACTGGATCTTTAGACAGAAGGGCGACCTCTAAAACACCCTATACTTGACGACCACGTTCGAGGCAACCAGTGAGGCGTACCCTAGGAGTGGCATGTGCTTGTGTGTTGTTTTTCAGTTAATGTTTATCTTTGAACATGTTATTTGTGAGCTACTGATTGATTTTATTTGTCATTCAGTCTTGCATGTATATTAACAGTTAAGAGTGCGGAAATATGAATCTACGCTATTACAAGGCGCGGGTCTATACATCGCCAAAAACATAGCCCGTAAATATAAAAATCAGAAAAGAAAATAAAAGTAAAAAATATGTGGACCATTGGATGAGAGTCAAAACACGTTAGTAATCAAATCCAAGGGATCCGACGCATTGTGCATATCATGGTCATTAATGAATAAAGCATAGAATCAAAAATAAAATCAGATTTAAAAAAACAAGTGGCACACCATCATTGGTTGGAAGATGACACATTGGTCATCTTCAACCTCCAGCCAACGTGAATTGCAGGTCTCTCCAACTGTAAAGTCAGAAGCTCAGACCTATGCCATTCGCTTCGTCTCTTCAAGACGAAGACAACCACACCCTCGCACCAAATTTATATAAAATGTAGCTCAAGCAATTTGGAAGGAAAGTTTTTAAAAGGGATTTGAAATTTCATGGTTAAAACGTGTTTCCAGTAAAAAGAAAGTGATGTGACTAGAACTAGGGCAATGAGAGCACCACAATGATATCAAAGTTTTGAAGAATTCATGAAGAAATCTACCTATTGAAGTTGAGTTGCAGAGCTCTGAAACTGGACTTCTATAGAGTAATATAGGGCACGATTCATGAATGTAATTATATGGTTAACTTCAGGGAAGATCAAGGAAGGTGAATTGATGGAAAAATTGAATTGAAAAAAGCTTGTATATGGATTTAGAAGTTGCTGAATTTTGAGTTATGGAGCAAGTTTGGTAGGGTGATTCGGGCTATCCAAGCTTGAGAAAATGAATGGGGAATGACCCTCTATTTATAGGGAATCAAATGGAATGTCCAAGCGTGTGAAATGATGAAGTTTGGAGCGAAATCGTGTGAAGTTGCAAACAAGAAAAGTTTGACTTCTAATTTGATCAAAACTCATCCAAAATGCACATTTTGCTATTCTAATCACTTCTGGAAGTTCACTAAACATGTTCAGAAGCAAAAACGCATGGAAAACTTATGATTAGAAGCGAAAACAAAGACTTCAAACTTCTGACTTGGTGAAAAATTCAATTTCAAATTGCCAACTTCTGACCAATGGCATTCTTAGCTCAAGGGGTCTTAGGGCATGATTCTTGCTGCTTTAGAAAGATGAGGTTACAAGCTTTGTAATGTGAAAATAATGGAGACAAATAGATGCTTGATCTAAAAGTTATAATGAGTCAAAGTTGGAAAGATGTTGACTTTCCATACTTAGAAATATTTCAAATTTTTCTTCAAAAATGACTTATAATGTCTTGCATCCAAACAAAGCCTTCCACTTGGAATTTTCTCTTGACAAAAAAATATGGCATGAAGTAGATCTCTTGAATGACATTTTGAAACTCTAACCATGCAAAATATCCAAAAATTGAGAGAGTTATGACTTGTTGAAGTTGGCAAAATTTCATAAAATGACCTATAATCTTTTGTATCCTTAAGGCAACATCCATCCATTTTCTCACTTTGTACATAAAAGAAGGCATAAAGTTCACATCTTCAAGATATTTGTGGAAAAGAATGGGCTCAAGGTGATAAAAATTGACCAAGTTATGTCGATTTGAAGTCACACATGGAAAATTGGGGATTCATCTGGAGGACTTGTAATCTTTCTACTTCATCAAGTTTCTTCCAAATGAGAACTCCTTGGAACTTTTGAAGTGATTTATTAATAAAATTTTGAATAGAATTATGTATTTGGAATTACTCAAAAATACCAAAAGATGAGCAAGATATACTCCCTTGAAGTTCATACCCTAGCTCATAGATTAAGAAACATGCCTTGAGGAACTTTGACAATTTTGAACAAACTTCTTGTACCAACACAAATGCTTTGTAAATATAAGTTGTTGAGGATGATAATGAGAGCTCATAGCAACAAAAACCACTTCCATATCTCGAGAATTGAGAGAAATATGCATTTGTGACCAATGGGAACAAAGCCTTGTTCAAACATGACAACTTCTCCAATCAATCCCTTGTGCTTTTGAACCAAATTTGATAACCTTGAAATGTGGTGAACCAAAATAACCTTGCCATGCCATTCCTTCCTAAAAAAATCCAATGGTGAGGTTTGAACTTCTCAAGCTTTATTGAGTATGGCATGGAAATAAACTCATGAACCTATGGAGCAACTTGTTGAATCTTATTGCCTTTACCTACATGAGTAACAAGCAAGACAAACCAACATTGCATTTTATTAATTAAGAGAAGAAATAAAGACAAAAATATTCATGATCACAAAAGAAATCAAGTCAAGGTGCTTGGTGATTCCTCAAAGAGCAAAGCTAAATATAGGGAGGGTAACCAAGAATCCTAATGTGATCTTATTGTGATTGAATCAACATGGTATAATGAAGGGATCTTAGGGGCAAAAATTGGGGTACAATAACTACCCTTATTTAAGTTTCTTCTATCTGGAGATACGAAGGTTAAAAATATTCGTGTCGACGTGATCGAAGATACTTAAATATAAAAGAAACCCTATTTTTGGCCCTTATATGCCATGCAATGCTTATGAATATGAGTGCACATGGAATATTCCAAAGGGACGCAAAACACCACTAGGGATGTAACAAAAAATAAAGAAACAAGAGAGTAACCCAACCAGGAAAATAAATTACTGGTGGATCAAAAAGACCTGAATCAGAGAGGATGGTGAAACCGTCAAAGGATACACCAACTTTCACTGAAGGGGAAGCTACCAACGTTTACTTAAGGCAGAGAGCAAAAATCATCGATGTTCACTGCCGATGACCTACCAACTTTCACTGAAGGTAGAGAGAAAATATATCAGAGCACTGCTGTTCATTGAGGATGAACTACCAACGTTCAATGAAGGTAGCAAAAAGATAACAATCACCAACTTTCACTGAAGGTGAACTACCAACTTTCACTGAAGGTAGAGAGAAAATATATCATAGCACCACCGTTCACTGACGATGAACTACCAACATTCACTGCAGGTAGAAAAAAGATAACAATCACTAACTTTCACTGAAGGTGATCTACCAACTTTCACTGAAGGTAGAGAGAAAATATATCAGAGCATGGCCGTTCACTGACGATGAACTACCAACGTTCACTGAAGGTAGCAAAAAGATAATAATCAGCAACTTTCACTGAAGGTGAACTACCAACTTTCACTGAAGGTAGAGAGAAAATATATCATAGCACCTCCGCTCACTGACGATGAACTACCAACGTTCACTGAAGGTAGCAAAAATATAATAAGCACCAACTTTCACTGATGGTGATCTACCAACTTTTATTGAAGGTAGAGAGAAAATATATCATAGCACCATGTGATACAGTGGGAGAACTGACTTGAGGTTTTTGCGTTTGTGTTCGCAAATGTTTCGATTTAGCAAGAGTCGCCACCGACTTTTTATTTTATCCTAAGGAAAGGTCAAAAAGCACAGGAAAGACCTTTGAGATGTTTTCTTGGGTTCGGGAGTAGATTATGAAAAGGGAAGGTGCAAGCATCCTTTTCATCCATGGTTATTGTGATCGGTGGAAATAGAACTGACTGTTTTTAAGCTTGTTCGCGAAATGTCGCGGTAAGCAAGAGTCGCCACCATCTTTTATGTTCTCCAACATGGAAAGGACAAAAGCACAGCAAAATTCCTTCTTTGAGATGTCTCTCGGTTCGGGAGGTAGATTTATAGAATGGGAAAGTGTTAGCACCCTTTCTATCCGTGGTTATCCACGGGCTCTTAGGTACTTGCTCTTATGTTTTCAAAAATGTTTGCTTTTCAAGTGTGTGTGGGTTTTGAAAAAGTTTCGCTTGAAAAATTTCTAGGTAACTCTTGTATCTGTCCTCAAGAGTGTATGAAAAATTTGTTTGAAAACTTTTGAAAGTGTCAGTGTGAAAAGTTGTTTTTGTTTGTTTGAAGAGAGCAAGTACCCATGAGATCTACCTACTCTAAGGAATTAGGCTCTGTAAGAGTCCTTTAGATAGTGCTATCCCACCATTGAGAGGTAGGTAGCACCGTCGTTGGAGTTATTCGGGTCAACTCGATTAAGGGACAGTGTGGTCACCGAAGCAATAGTAGGACACCTTAGAAGTAACCCTAATGTCCTAGATCCTTTTTTATCCGAGGCAACCGTTTCGAGGCAACTGGATCTTTAGACAGGAGGGCAACCTCTAAAACACCCTATACTTGACGACCACGTTCGAGGAAACCAGTGAGGCGTACCCTAGGAGTGGCATGTGCTTGTGTGTTGTTTTTCAGTTAATGTTTATCTTTGAACATGTTATTTGTGAGCTACGGATTGATTTTATTTGTCATTCAGTCTTGCATGCATATTAACAGTTAAGAGTGCGGAAAATAAAGTGCGGAAATATGAATCTACGCTATTACAATGCGCGGGTCTATACATCGCCAAAAACATAACCCGTTTTGGAAAATAAATGCGGAAAGTAAAAGAAAACAGTAAAACCTAATTAACTATTACATCCTTGGAAACAATTACATAAATAATCAAAATAAGAATAATGTGCGAAAGAATGAATCAGGACGTCCTTAGGGTTTTGACCCTTTTTGAGAAAAATATGAGTTTTGTCCTTTTTGCATTAAATATTAATCCTAAACTAATTAATTAATTAATTAAAAAGAAAAAATGTTTTTAGTGTTTTTTATGTAAATAAAAAGAAAAGGTATTAAAAAGTTAGTAAACAAAGCCCTAATTCTAAACTAATTTTATTTATTGTAAAAAAATTAAAGTGAACCTAATTTAACTAAATTAATTAATTTTCATTTATTTACAAAAAAATAATTAATAAATAAGAATAATGATAATAAGAAACATGATTGAAAATTGTCAAACCCTAATTCTACATAATTTTTATTTATTGAGAAAAAGGTTAAAATTAAACCTAAATTAAACTAAGTTGATTAATTAGAATTTATTTACAAAATAAATTAATAAATAAAAATAGTAATAATTAATAAAAATATTCACATTTTTTATTCTCTGAATTTATTAAAAATATTAATTTGTTAATTAATTAAATAATATTAATAGTTATTAAAGAAAATAAAAGGAAAGGAAAAATAAAAAAATAGTAAAACTAGGGGGGGTGTGATGACCCAAATGGAGGTTTGTCTAGAAATTTCAGGCCCAATAGCACAAAGCCTTTGTTGACTTCTGGGAATTGGCTATGCACGCTTTGACTGGGAACACCATGGTCCACGCCTCATGACCATCAGATGGGCGTTAGTGGCCACTTGGCAAGCTTGGAGGTGAGATACATCGTGAAACGCACTGGGCATCCTGCATAGAATCATGTTATGAAAATAGAAATAAATATTGGGGTGGACCTGGGAATTGAACCCAGGTCCCAACGATTGCCAGACACGTCCCTTTCCACTGAGCCAGTTGAGCGTTTTTGTTATTATAATAGGCAACAAATATATTATATAAAACAACAGCATATGCTAACAATTATGAAAAAGCGCGCGTTTCATTTAAATGGACCAATCATGCACACACACGTCTTCATCTTCATCCTTTTTCCTGTAAAACAAAAATAAGATAGCGGGGGTTTTTAACCCCCACAAAACAGCATGGCCAAAAATAGCGATTAGGTATGTAAGCTATATAAATAGGGCGCGAGCATGGTGTTGAATTCGTCTTGTCATTCGAGTTCGACCATGGGTATCATTGGTTCTGATTTTACTTATGCTGTAAACCCCCAAATTGGAAGCTTTGAAACCCTAGATTTCTTTAATGGCAGTTTTCGTTTCAGGGCACCATAATACAATTAATCTGTACCATTAGCTTCAGAATGATGTTAGCAATGCAAAGCAATAATCATAACATGTTAATGATGCATAAAACTTGAGTTTCGATTATGGAAAAGAGTGGGCAAACCGTACGACTGTTCTTGGGATTCTTTGGGTGTTAACACTTGATTTTGATTGCAAAAGGTTCCTTACACCTCCAGCAATGTATTGGAATCACTCTAAGGCTTTGAATTGGTCTACAATATGAAAAACAGTTTCAAGCTTTCTTTGATTTTTTTTGGAATTTGGCTATGGTTCTTGCAGCAGTTTTGCACGTGAATAAATTTAGGTTTAGCTTCAGTATATGTAATGGAATGAATTAGGTTAAATCTTTTGTCCAAGAATCCATGGAATAATGTTTTGCATCTTTGATTTCCAATCAAATATTTTTGCATCTTTTGATTGAGAAAACTTGCTAAAATTGGATGATTTTGTCTCCTTGATTGATACATGAAATCTTCAGCATGTGTTGGTCATATTTGCTCCACAAAAGATTTGAAAATAATATCTTTTGAATTTTCCTACAATTAAATGAATTAAATGAATTAATATTAATAAAAATTCAATTAATTAATTAAAAATAAGAAAATAAATCAATTTAAGCTCAATGGGTCGTGCATAGGCCTTGGACAATGTTTCAAGAAAGAATTTGAGGCCCATTAGCAAAAACAAGGTGTTTTAGGCAAAGTTGACTTTTGCAAATTCCCAAAAATTTCCCAACTTCTCCAATGCATATCCTGCTCAATTTTGATCCTATGAACATGTTCTTGGACATTTTGGAAGGTCTTGAAGTCCTCTAACCAATTCCTTTGGTCCCATGTCATTTTGATTTACCAATCTCAAGTTATGGTCTTTGACTTAAAGTGCCTTTTTGTTGACTTTTGAAAATGACCTATAATGTAGAAATTGATAACTTTTTGTGAGAGCATTTCCTGGACTTGGAATGTGAAGATGAGTTGTAGGAAATGTCATCCCCTTCAAAATGAGCATTGGATGGGATTTTTCTGATGAACCATGAAAAAGTTATGCATTGGTCAAGTTACAGTTGACTTTTCAGTTGTCCCAAAATAGAAACTTTTGCATCCTTGATGATTTCTGAGCCATTCTTGTGGAATCATGATCAAGACTTGATCAAATGATGATTATGGCTTCAAAATAAGATGTTGACCAAAAATTTTGACTTTTGAATGCCAGATGACCATTTTACCCCTATAGTTGATTGTGAAGCAATTAGGGCTTTTGACTGTGCAACTTGATGCTGTGAGTCTTGAAACTTGGCATGTAGATGCTTGACAATGTATATAGACATATGGGACTTGATTGAGCCACTGAAAACCTCAAATTCCTTGCAAGAACCAAAACCCTAATTTTGACTGGCTTAAGAGGTGTTTGAACTGTGCAGCCCTTTGATCCATTTGAAGATTGATCTTGACAAATCTTAAAGAATATGAGAGGGCAAATTTTGGGGTACAACAGTTATCCATGGGCTCTTAGTTACTTGTTTAGATCACTTGCTTTTGTTTTTCAATTGTTTGAAATGGTGCTTTGTGTGTGTGGTTTTGAAAATGTTTTAAAAAGAGGCCATCGTTGTGGCGACCTTTGTAATGATTCTTGTTTGAATGTATACAAAGGTGTATGTCTTTTATAAGTTTGATTTAAGAAATGTTTTGAAATTGTGTTGTGAGGTGTGTTTGAAAATAGCAAGGATGTTTTGCAAGTTTTGATCAAGTAACTAAGAGTTGTCTACCCTATTTTACTCAAAGATCTTTCCTATACGTTTTTAACCTTTTTGATAGTGTTGTTTTACCATTATATTTGGTAAACAACCTTGTATTAGGATGTTAAACGGGACAGGCGCGGGTCATCGTATTGACCATGATAGCAATTGTGCTAAGTATCTTTAGCAAATTTTCCGAGGGACTAAATCATTTTGTATAGGCAACCAAGATAGCGTCATCGAGGGACTTTGATCTTTTGTTTTGTTTTTGTTTTGCCAAAATACTCAACATGCATAACATGGCCCATTTTTAAGGCAACAAGTGGATGTAACCCTAGGGGTGCAAGTGTGTCTTGTGTTGTCAATTTTCATGCTTTTTATCTTGTATTAGGTCAAGTTACTTGTTGATTTTGGATTTTTGCATACAAACCCTAATCTCTAATCATGGCATAATTGAAAGCATAAATGCGTAAAATAAATCTACCACTATTACAACATGATTATGGGGAGGGGGATACAATTTATGAATGGGGATTATTTGACAAGAAATTAAAACCTTAATTTTACTATTACATCCAAATTGAATCAATGGTATAAATAATAAATGAATAATATTTAAATAAACAAATTAAATAAATATACAAAATATTATGCAAAAATGTTTATACTTATTTTTTTATGTATGTAAAATGTTTAATGTAAAAGGAAATGAATAAAAAAAGATTATTTTTTTATTAAGGGGAAAACCCTAATTTTCTTTTAATAATGTAAATATATTAAATATACTATTATATATAATAAAATAAAATAATGTATATACAAAAAATAAAATATATTTAGAAAAAAAGTATTTTTTAAGTAGAAATAGTAATAAAAATAAAAGTATAATATTTTTATGTTTTTATTCTCAAGTATTTATAAAAGTATGTATATGTATTATTAATTATATTAATTATGTACAATAAAAATTAAAATATATACAAGACAAAAATATATTTAGAACAAAGTATTATTTAAGTATAAATAATAATAAAAAGTAAAAGTATAATTTTTAATGTTCTATTCTTAAATTCTCATTAAAAATAAAGATATATGTTCATTAAATTACTTTTATGTTTAGAAAAATTAAAATAAAATACAAAAATAAATGTGAGAATTTATAGAAAAAATATTTTAGTATTTTTTATGTTTAGAAATAATAAAATAAAATCAGAAATGAAAATAAAATAACAAAAACATAAAAATATGAAGAAATAGGCCATGGGGGTGTATTCAGCAAAAGAAGGGTGCAAATAGTGAAAGAAACAAAGCCCAGCCCAAGCCAGACTTCATCTTCAACCTCTCTTCAAAATTTCGCGCGCCCTGTACCAAACATGTACAACCTGCATACGAGCTTTAATGCAAAAACACATAACATCAAAGTTGTAGGGTTTTCCAAGACGAATTCAACCATATAAAAAACTTGTCCTAACTCTCAAAGACCAGAGAGAATTTCTCTGGCCCTAAATCTTAACCTATTTTTTTCAGGATGTTCATGGACCAAATTCTCTTAGCATGCTTAGCTAAAATGAAAACTGAGCATATGTACAACTTCATGGCTATGAATACTACATTTCTCATTCATAAACCTAAGTTTAATTGTTCCTAAATAGAGAGATAGGAAGTTGATAAAAACCTGTTTCAGTTGAGATCGTGCCTGGAAATGTGGAGCTTTTCAATGAGGCCTGAGATGTTTGGGAGCTTGCTTGAACTTCCCTTGACCTTCTCCAATGCCTAGCTTGCCTTGAATGTTCTTGAACAAGCCTACAGAACTCAACCTACACAAGCTGAAATAAAAAATGGCAAACCTTGTAAATGGAGTTACAGTTAATGTTTAAGGGTTGGGATAGCTTGGATATGTTGTATGGAAGGTGTTTGAACAAATTTGAGACAAAACGCACGAGGGATTTGAGTTGTGGAAATCAAACTGCAGGGAGTGCCCTGTTTTGCCAAATGAAGATGATTTTGTGCTATGGGAGGTTTGAGGGCTCAAAGGGTCGTGTTTCTGGCTCAAGGGGTTATGAGAAAAGTGTTTCAAATGTTTGCATAAGTTGGTTTTTACAGATGTGTTAGTTCTCATGTATTTGACTGTTAGAACAAAGTTTGAATCTACTACCCTATGTTTGAGTTTTGATGATAACAAAATGAAAAGATATATTATTTATATGATTCATGTTTGAACTATTTGCTACCTAAAAATATTACGTTCTGCCTTGCAGAAACTCTGATAGGTATCAGCAAGAACACGCTTAATCAGCATCAGAATATTGGTTCTTGACATCAGCATCAGAAGTTGTTATATCAGAATACCAGAATCAGAAGATCAACTCACGTGTATGCTGAAGCTTGATGAACAGAACTGCGCTCAACACTCTGATAAAGAAAAACAACAGTTCATCAGCAGTTAAGCAGAGTCAGAATGAGCCAAGCCAGAACATGCATTAAGTAAGCAACGGTACTGTGCATTGAAAGCAAATTATTACCAACGGCCTCATTCCAGACAAGATCTGCTCAATAAGGAAAGTTTGTTATTAGCATTGAATCAAGAATATTGCTCCAACGTTCAACAATCTCAGTGCTATATAAACAAGAATATGAAGATTGAATTGGCTAATGCTCTCCAACATTTTACACGCCTAAAAGCTGATCATAATCTTCCTTCTCTCAGTTTGCTAAACGCTACATATCTCTCTATTCAATCATTGTTTAGCAATCTAGTTTCATAAGCTTAAGTTGTGTATACATCACAGTTGTGATACAGTTTTGTAGAAAACATTCACACCTAGATTTATCTTCTTTGTAAGAAAGTGTTTCCTTGACAAACCGGGTTGTGGTTTGCATCAAGAAGGCTTTAGCAGTTGTTAAAGCAGTTTGTAATATTCAGTTGAATATAATGGATTAAGACCTCGTTGGAGAGAGGCGAAATCACCTTGACGGGTGGACTGAAGTAGTTTGAGATCAAACGAACCAGGATAAAAATATCTTGTTCATTGCATTGATTTTCAGTTTTACAATTCAACCCCCCCTTCTTGTGTTTTTCACTTATTCAATTGGCATCAGAGCGCCTGGTTCTGAGCTAAAACACTTAACCGTGTCAGTACAAGATCCAGCGTCAGAAAAACACAATGGCAGGAAACTATTCTCACACCAGCAATGACAACCATGAGGACAGAGACAGATTCAGCGGCAAACCTCCAGTCTTTGATTACTGGAAAGACAGAATTGAAAGCTTCTTTCTGGCACATGATGCTGATCTGTGGGATATGGTGACAGATGGATACACGCACCCTGTGAATGCAAGCGGTCAGAAGATTGATAGAAAAACAATGTCTGACCAACAAAAGCGTGACTTCAAGAATCACCACAAGGCCAGAACCATCCTTCTCAGCGCCATCTCCTATACTGAATGTGAAAATATCTCCAACAGAGACACAACAAAGAACATTTTTGACTCACTCAGAATGACGCATGAGGGCAACGTTCAGGTCAAAGAAACTAAAGCTCTGGCGCTCATTCAGAAGTATGAGGCGTTCAAAATGGAAGAATCTGAATCCATTGAAACAATGTTCTCAAGATTCCAGATTTTGGTAGCTGGTCTCAAGGTTCTGGACAAAGGATACTCTACTGCTGACCATGTCAAGAAAATCATCAAAAGTTTACCCAAGCAGTGGAGACCAATGGTTACAGCTCTGAAGCTAGCAAAAGATCTCAACAAAATCACTCTGGAGGAACTTATCAGCTCCCTCAGAAGTCATGAGATAGAGCTAGAAGCTGACGAGCCTCAGAAGCAAGGTAAGCCTTTAGCATTAAAATCTAACAAAAAATCTGAGTCTAAAGTTTTGCAGGCAGTTGAAGAAACATCTGATGGATCCTCATCAGAAGAAGACGAACTCTCCCTCCTCTCCAGAAGAGTAAATCAACTGTGGAAGCAGAGGCAAAGGAAGTTCAGGAATCCCAGAAGATCTGATCAGAACGAGTCCTCCTCCAGATACAGAAGGACAGATTCTTCCTCTGGATACAGAAGATCTGAAGGCTCCTCAAGTAGCAAAAAGCCAAACACCAAGGACATCATCTGCTATGAGTGCAATGAGCAAGGACACTACAAGAGTGACTGCCCAAAGCTTCAGAGGGAAAAGCCCAAAAAGAAGTTTGCAAGAGAGAAGAAGAAAAGTCTCATGGCTACATGGGATGATTCTGACTCGTCTGAAGCTGACTCAGAATCAGATGATGAGAGAGCCAACATAGCTCTCATGGCTAATATTTCAGAAGATAGTGAAGCTTCTGAATCAGACTCTGAATCAGACACTGAAGAGGTATTTCCTAACTTTGCTGTTAAGTTTACCAAGGCTGAACTTGCTGAAAGCCTTAATGAAATTCTGGAAAGGTATCAACAAATTAGAGTTAAATTCAGAGACCTGAAAAGGAATCTTGAATCTGACTCTAATAAGACTGAGAGTCTCAAATTGGAGAATTCTGAGCTGAGAAATAAGATTTCAAAATTAGAAAACACTTTACAAAACTCTCAGAAGGAACCAATTTCTGAAACTCCCAGCAACGCTGATGAGATCATCAAGGAGTATGATCACAATTTCCAGAAGTTCCTTGCTAAAAGCATAGATAGAAGCTAAATGGCTTCAATGATCTATGGAGTTAGCAGAAACAACAGGAAAGGAATAGGATACCAAGGTAAGGTTCCTACACCAAAGAATGTCATGGACTTAACCATTAAACACACTCCTCTAAATTCACATTTTGTGTATGGTCACACACATGATATTAAATACACTAGCAGTAAGTACTTTGTGAAACCAAAATTCAACCAGAGTTTTGGTAAAACTAACAAATCAGGACCCAAGAAAATCCGGGTACCTAAGGATAAAATAATACATGTTGCAGATATCTTTAGCAGCAAGTCAGAAACACCAGTCATGGTACCTGGACTCTGGCTGCTCGCGACACATGACGGGAAGAAGGCATATGTTCCAAAGCCTGGAACTTAAGCCTGGAGGCCACGTTGGCTTTGGAGGCAATCAGAGGGGAAAGATAATTGGCTCTGGAACTGTAGGTAATGGAAATCTTCCCTCTATTAATAATGTTCTGCTAGTAGATGGATTAATGCATAATCTGTTATCCATAAGTCAATTAAGTGATAACGGTTATGATATAATCTTTAATCAAAAATCATGTAAAGCTGTTAGTCAGAAAGATGGGACTATCCTGTTTAATGGTAAGAGGAAAAACAACATTTACAAAATCAAACTTTCTGAACTAAAAAGTCAGAATGTAAAGTGCCTTCTGTCTGTTAACAACGAGCAGTGGATCTGGCACAGAAGATTGGGGCATGTTAGTATGAGAAGAATATCTCAGATTAACAAACTCAATCTGGTCAGAGGACTTCCTAATTTGAAGTTCAATTCAGATGCTCTGTGTGAAGCATGTCAGAAAGGCAAGTTTGCAAAACCTTCTTTTAAATCTAAAAATGTTGTTTCTACCTCTAAGCCATTAGAACTTTTGCACATTGACTTATTTGGACCAGTTAAAACTACTTCAGTCAGTGGCAAGAAGTATGGGTTAGTAATCGTAGATGACTATAGCAGATGGACATGGGTAAAGTTCTTAAGACACAAGGACGAGTCACACTCTGTGTTTGTTACCTTCTGTAACCAAGTTCAGAATGAAAAGGATCTTAGAATCGTTAAAGTCAGAAGTGATCATGGTGGAGAATTTGAAAACAAATATTTTGAGTCATTCTTTAATGACAGAGGCATTCTGCATGATTTCTCTTGTCCTAGAACTCCCCAACAAAATGGAGTTGTAGAACGAAAGAATAGAACATTGCAAGAATTGGCCAAAACCATGATCAATGAGACAAACGTTGCTAAGATCTTCTGGGCAGAGGCAATAAACACAGCGTGCTACATTCAGAATAGAATCTCAATAAAACCTATTCTGGAAAAGACTCCATATGAATTGTGGAAGAACAGAAAGCCCAACATTTCATATTTTCATCCATTTAGATGTACCTGTTTTATGTTAAATACAAAGAATTATTTGAACAAGTTTGACTCTAAAGCACAGAAGTGTATTATGTTAGGATACTCTGAACGCTCAAGAGGGTACAAAGTATACAATACAGAAACACAGATTATGGAAGAATCAATCAGTGTTCGTTTTGATGATAAGCTTGACTCTGAAAAGTCAAAGCAGAATGAAGTTTTTACAGGTATGGAAATTGAATTTACAGGTTCTGAAGACAAGTCATCAGAAGCTCTCAACACAAACACTCCTTCAACATCTGAAAGGAGCACTGCTAGCAATCCCACAACAACTGTTGATCAACCTCAGAAGAGATTACCCAGAAGCAGCTTGGATCACCCAGAAGAGACTATCTTAGGAAGAAAGGAAGATCCAATCAGAACAAGAGCAAGCTTCAGAAACTCTGAAGAAACACTCATGGGACTTGTGTCTCTGATTGAACCTTCTTCTATTGATGAAGTACTTCTGGATAATGACTGGATTCTGGAAATGCAAGAAGAGCTGAATCAATTCACCAGAAACGACGTATGGGATCTTGTTCCCAGACCAAAAGGATTCAACGCCATTGGAACAAGATGGGTGTTCAGAAACAAGCTAAATGAACAAGGTGAAGTCATCAGAAACAAGGCACGACTGGTTGCACAAGGTTATAGTCAGCAAGAGGGGATAGACTATACAGAAACCTTTGCTCCAGTCGCCAGGTTAGAATCTATCATACTTTTAATTTCATTTGCTGTTAATAGAGGCATCACTCTGTATCAGATGGATGTCAAGAGTGCATTCTTAAACGGTTATATAGAAGAAGAGGTTTATGTGCACCAACCCCCTGGTTTTGAAAATACAAAACATCCAGAACATGTTTTCAAACTAAAGAAGTCACTATATGGTCTGAAACAAGCTCCCAGAGCTTGGTATGAAAGGCTAAGTAACTTTCTGTTAGAAAATGAATTCACCAGAGGGAAGGTGGACACTACCTTATTCTGTAAATCAGTTAAGAATGACATCTTAGTCTGTCAAATTTACGTTGATGATATTATTTTTGGTTCTACTAATCCTTCTCTTGGAAGAAAATTTGCTAAGTGTATGCAGGCAGAATTTGAGATGAGCCTCATGGGGGAACTGAAATTCTTTCTAGGAATTCAGATCAATCAAACTCCAGAGGGAACTTACATTCATCAGAGCAAATACATCAGAGATCTTCTGAAGAAATTTGACCTCTCAGAATGTAAGCCATCAAAGATTCCAATGCATCCCACGTGCATTCTGGAAAGAGAAGAGGTAAGCAAAAATGTAGAACAGAAAGTCTATAGAGGTATGATTGGTTCTCTCCTTTATCTGACTGCTTCAAGACCTGATATATTATTCAGCGTTTGTATTTGTGCTAGATTCCAATCAGATCCTAGAGAATCTCACTTAACAGCTGTTAAGCGAATTTTCAAGTATCTGAAAGTTACTACTAATCTGGGTTTGTTTTATAGAAAATCTAGTGATTACAGTTTAATAGGCTACTGCGATGCTGACTTTGCTGGAGACAGAGTGGAGCGTAAAAGTACTTCTGGAAGCTGCCAGTTTCTGGGAGAAAATCTGATCTCTTGGTCCAGCAAAAGGCAATCAACAATTGCGCTATCAACAGCAGAAGCTGAGTACATAGCAGCAGCAGGATGTAGCACACAAATGCTCTGGATGAAAAGTCAGCTTGAAGACTTCCAGATTTTTGAGAGTAACATTCCTATACTCTGTGATAATACTTCTGCTATTTGCTTAAGTAAGAATCCTATTTTACATTCTAGAGCTAAGCATATAGAAATAAAACATCACTTCATTAGGGACTATATCCAGAAAGGAATTTTGAATTTAAAATTTATAGATACAGACCATCAATGGGCTGATATCTTCACTAAACCCCTTTCTGAAGATAGGTTTAATTTCATTCTGAAACATATCAGCATGAAAATCTGCCCAGAGTGAAAATGTTTTAATTCCATATATTTATCTTCAAAATGTATTTGTTTTACTGTGAACTTCTGATCAATCTCTTTTCAGAAAGATAGAACATGCAGATTGTATCAGATGCAAGTCTAAAGATCTGAGAGTCTAAGCTCAAAGACAGACGTGCTGATCACTACATCAAACAAGTGTCATCCAATCATCAGCAAATCTCTGAAGCAGAACGCGTGCACGCTTCTGAGAAGGCAAAACGCTGATTGGGTGCATTGAGACACATGTCTGGTAACCGTTTTTAAGTATCTTTCTCAAATCCCCCAAAATCAGCAAGCATTAAATGAAAGTAATCATGTGTTTAAAACGTAATCATGATTTTATTTCTCTCTCTTAAAAACGTTTACAATTTCAAAATATTCTGAACCCTATTTAAACACGTTAACCTCTCATTTTAATCTTTTACAGTTTCTCACTATTTCTCAAGCATTCTCTGCATTTTTCTGTGTTCATCTCTTGCAAACTCTTTTTCTCAGTTTTTCTCAAAATCCCTAAGTGTGAACATGGCAACCTCCAGCAGTGCTTCTGCAGGTTCTCAGAAGAAAGCATCATCTGAACAGTATCAAGTGCCATTCAGAACACTCCTCACTCCTGTGAAGAATCTTGAAGTGTTATTTGAATTGATCATTGATTTTGGAAGTCTGAAGGAAAACGGTTTTGACTTAACAGAAGAAGTTAGGGCACAGAAATGGGAAAGGTATTTTGACAGGTTGGTTGGACCAACATTCCCTATGTTAGTCAAGGAGTTCTGGATTCATGCGACGGCTTCAACGCATCAAGTCACCTCCTACATTATGGGGAAGAAGATTGTGATCACTGATGATCACATAGCAAGGTTAATCGGTTACAGTGGCGGTGGCGTCCGCTGTATTGATATGGCTGAGAGATGTGCTGACGTGGGCGTCATAGCACAAAGGATTTTCACCCATGGGGTGCCCAGTAGCAAGATCAAAGATCTGAAGGATCATCACAGAGTTTGGGCGAAGATAATTCTGGGGTGTTTTAACCATAGGAAGCCAACTAGTTCCCCTTATTACATAAATGTGGATCAGCAGTTTCTGATCTACTTTATCAATCAGAAGGTAAAAATCAACTTGGCTCATCTTCTGTTCAATCACCTCAGAACAAGCGTGAAGGAAACCAGGGAAGAAGAAAGAACAAAGAGGGATTGGATACCCTTTGGAAGGTTAATATCAGATATTCTGACTGAGAATAGGCTGATAGAGCATCTGATAGAAGCTCAAGAGTTAAGCACCATTGAACCAACGGTTGGGAAGCCTCTGAACACGAAGAACTTGAAGAAAATGAAGTTGATAGAGAATATAAAAAAGGAACCCAGCGCTACTCCTATTGCTGATATCTCCAGCAGAAGAGTCCCACTGAGTGACTTTCCCTTATTCTCTGAGATAGAATCCAAGCCAGTGGTAGTTCTCAGATATCTGGACGCGTGCAAAGCTGATGGTACAGATCCCAATCTGAAGATCAAAGATCTGCACCAATCTCAACCAGAAGTGACTCTGAAGAAGACGAAGAAAAGGAAGGCACCTTCAGAAGGATCATCCCAGCAGACACCCAAGAAAAGAGGTAATTTATCTGCTGCTTCTGTTTTAAATTCTTCTACTATTCCAGCATCAATTCCACCTCCAACCTCTCATAGAATCTCAATCCCCATCCCAACAATAGATGAAACTGAACCAGAAGATGACCCTTCTGAGGCATTACAACTCAGAAGACCCAGAACCAAACATCCCAAACCAACAATCTCAACAACATCAACAATTGACAAAGTGCTGTCTGACATTGATCAACACACTTCTGATCACTCCTCCATCAATCCAAACTCTGAACCACAAATTGTCCCTTCTCCACAACCAGAACAACAGCAATCTGCTGAAGAACCAGAACAACAACAACCTCTCTCATCCATTCCAGAAGAACCTCTTATCCCTGGACAACCAGAAATTCCAACAACTTCTCCACAACCAGCAATTCCTTCTCCCTCTCCTCAACCAGAAATTCATCCACCATCACCTCAACCTGAGTTTCATCACTCTGAAACTCCAACTCCTCCACCTTCTGAACCTCATTCACCTCAACCATCACCTCTGGCAATCCAGCTGCCATGTGGAACAACAGTCACAATGGCCCAGCTGCCATCCTCACCAGAATCTACACCACCAAATACTCCCAAAACACCAAACAGTCCAATCATTATTTCTGATTCTCCCACTCCATCTCCAAAACAAACAGCTCCCAAGCAAACCACTGAAAACCCCAGCAGGACCTTCATAGACTTAACAATCCTTGACCGTCTTGCTGATATGAAACATAAAATAGCCATTCCAAAACCAAAACAACCAGATGTTGGCTCTGGTATTATGAATTTTGAAACAGGTTTGCAGCAGTGGATTGCTTCTCTGAAGCAAGTTTTTCCTGGAATGATTGACCCAGCTGCCTCTGACCAGCTCTGGTCACAATTCAGAATTTGGGTACGTGCTGAAGCCCTCAAGTTGCAGGATATCAACTATGACCAGGCACAACAAAACTTCAGCAAGCTGCTGAAGGAAGTTGAAAGTCAACTTCCACAGGAAGACGTGCTCCCTTTGGATAGTGAGCCATGGTCTGAGAAACAGCTAGCTTCAAAGGTGCAACCAGAAGAAGACAAGACTATTCAAGCTGAAGCAAGTCAAGCAGAAGATGTTGCAGAAAGCTCTCAGAAGCTCCCTGCTTCTGATGTTTCTCAAGCTGCCTTGGACAGGCAGACTCTGGAAGAACTGAAGCTGAATGACATGCGTCTGCAGCAGCGGATGGATGAAAACGACCAGAAGATGAAAGAAAGGATGGATGTGCAGGATAGCAAGATAGACACAGTTGTCAGCATGGTACACAAGCAGAATGAGACTGCTGATCAGATCAAATCCATGCTGGAGAACCTGTTCACACGCTTTCCTCCCCAACCTTAGTTTTCCATTCATGTCATTTTCATGTTTTCCTTGATTATCTGTTGTACTGTTTTGTTTGATTCTGAACCTTTTAATATGACAAGTTTTTCTGCCTTAAATGTTTTAGCACATCACTTACACTTTTTGATTGCTGACAAAAAGGGGGAGAACAAGAATGATATTTTAAATAATAACGGATTACTAAGACAGAAATTCTCGAACATTCTAACTCTGATATACTTGAATATGTTCTTTGTTTTGCTTAAGTCTACAGGTACAAGAAAGCTCCATGATACTCTGAAGACTAAAGCTCTGATACTCTGACCCGCTCTGATACTCTGACCCAAAGCAAAGCTCTGACAAGAAAAGCTCTGATACGCTGATCTGAAGCTCTGCTCTGATATGCTGATCTAAAGCTTCTGATAGTCAAAGGCTCTGATACTCTGATGTTCAAAGAAAGGCAAAAAGATCTGATCCTGAAGAACTCTTGGAATCAAAAAGGGAAGTAATAAATTCAGGGGGAGTATCTCTCAACTCTTATCCCTTATCTTTGATAACCTCTTACTCTGATATATCTTATCATTTAGTTACCTCTGATACTTTTTCACATTATTTTCAATTAAAAATATCTAGTTTTTGTCATCATCAAAAAGGGGGAGATTGTTAGAACAAAGTTTGAATCTACTACCCTATGTTTGAGTTTTGATGATAACAAAATGAAAAGATATATTATTTATATGATTCATGTTTGAACTATTTGCTACCTAAAAATATTACGTTCTGCCTTGCAGAAACTCTGATAGGTATCAGCAAGAACACACTTAATCAGCATCAGAATATTGGTTCTTGACATCAGCATCAGAAGTTGCTATATCAGAATACCAGAATCAGAAGATCAACTCACGTGTATGCTGAAGCTTGATGAACAGAACTGCGCTCAACACTCTGATAAAGAAAAACAACAGTTCATCAGCAGTTAAGCAGAGTCAGAATGAGCCAAGCTAGAACATGCATTAAGTAAGCAACGGTATTGTGCATTGAAAGCAAATTATTACCAACGGCCTCATTCCAGACAAGATCTGCTCAATAAGGAAAGTTTGTTATTAGCATTGAATCAAGAATATTGCTCCAACGTTCAACAATCTCAGTGCTATATAAACAAGAATATGAAGATTGAATTGGCTAATGCTCTCCAACATTTTACACGCCTAAAAGCTGATCATAATCTTCCTTCTCTCAGTTTGCTAAACGCTACATATCTCTCTATTCAATCATTGTTTAGCAATCTAGTTTCATAAGCTTAAGTTGTGTATACATCACAGTTGTGATACAGTTTTGTAGAAAACATTCACACCTAGATTTATCTTCTTTGTAAGAAAGTGTTTCCTTGACAAACCGGGTTGTGGTTTGCATCAAGAAGGCTTTAGCAGTTGTTAAAGCAGTTTGTAATATTCAGTTGAATATAGTGGATTAAGACCTCGTTGGAGAGAGGCGAAATCACCTTGACGGGTGGACTGGAGTAGTTTGAGATCAAACGAACCAGGATAAAAATATCTTGTTCATTGCATTGATTTTCAGTTTTACAATTCAACCCCCCCCTTCTTGTGTTTTTCACTTCTTCATTGACATCTTTCTTGTATATGAAGCAAAAATGAGCAATGATGTAATACAAGCCTGTACAGGCTATCCATCAGCCTTCCCCTTGTGATCTTGGCCCCTCAAATTGGTGGATATGATTTGCTGCACAAGATATTGTCCAAGGCTCAAGAGATGTGGTTTTGACATAAAACATACTTTGGCAAAAATGGTAATGTACCTTTTACCATTTAGGGATTAATCTTGTGTGCAAGGTTATAATGACCAAAACAAAATCTTAGACCAATGGATTTGCATTTAATTATTGAGTATGGAATGGTTTTGAGGCCTGTAATCTAGTGTAAAGAAAGCTTATTTGAATTTGCAACTTGTATCACTATGAACATGCCATGGATGAAAAGTGAGTTTTTTTCCAACTTCAAGCCTTCGATTCTCCCTAACCACAAATGAGTTTGGAGAGTTCTTTGACATTTTGTAAAGCTTGAAACATGATCTACAATCCATCTTTGAAATTAAATTTGAGATTCTAAGTGGAACTATGTGAAAAATGGTCATGAAGATGGGTCAAAATCCTGCCTAAACTAGGGCAAAATTTCACTAAGTTAAAAGTTTCATGGACCCTTGTTCAAAAAATCATAACTTGAGATCCAAGCTTCTTTTGAGAAAACTTTGTGAATAAAAGTTGTAGAATTTGTGGAGTACTACAACTTTGATGTTGGATGTTTTGTTTGAATCCAATTGCATCATGGTGAAAATGTTGGGCAAAGTTAGGAAAAATTAAGAAAATTTCATAACTTAGAAAAATTCTAAGTTATGAAATTTTCCATCTTAAACCCTAATTTGCAAAATTGGGTTTCTTGATGAACAAGATTCGTGTTTTGACACATCTTGATGAAAAATGACCCTTGGCACTTGATTTTGACCAAAAAGTCAAAGTTTGACTTTTCAGTATACAGTCAAAATTTGATCAGTTGACTGAAAAATTCATCTGTCAACCCAATGCAATTGAGATCTTTTGAACCTTGTGAGTAGGTCAAGATGATTTATTGAGTCCTTGAATCCATGCTTGTACCCAATTTTCCATTGACTAGGTCAAAAATCAGAAATTGCCCTTGTGCAGTCAAAACCCTAAAAATGACCATTTTGCCCTTTTGGTGATCTGATCAAATTTCTTGAGGAGTTGTGGTCCAAACTTGATCAAATGGTTCATATGAGTCTATAATGTTGATGTGGGTCAAAATTTATGAGGTTTGACTGTAAATTGGCCACAGTTGACTTTTCCCCCAATACAGCTGATTTCTAGGTCAATTGTCCAATTGACTGAGCAAAAATTTGATTCAAGGCTTGAAACTTGGTAGAGGTAATCTTGTAAGTCCAACATGAAGTATGAAAGTCACTTTGAGCATTAAAAGTCCAAAATTCCTTGTGCAAACTCAAACCCTAATTTAGGTCAACAGTGCAAGGAGATGTCTTGAGCAGAGCAAACCCTAGCTTGATCTTGAGTTCAAAGAGCCTTGTTGTTGTACCCCAAAATTTGCCCTCCCTTTTTCACAAGAAATCACAACCCTAGGGTTTTCTCTGATTTTTAAGATTGGCTCAGGAATTGATCAAACAGACCTTTCTTTGGCAACAAATCAAGAATTAGGGTTTTTCTCTCGCATTTCTCAGAAGAAGCATAATCCCCAGAAATTCAATTAGCTGCTACATGTTTTCACGCTTGTTCAAGTTTACTGGTCGTTCTCAAAGCCTGGTTATCTGGGATAAGGGCTGAGACTCTTATTTGGAATATTAAGGCATCTGCTTGTTAATGGAACTAAACGTTTGCTTGTTAATGGAATGCTTGCTTGCTTATTGGAATACACAACGCGTATGTTGATTGGAATGCTGTTGCAAGTTATGAGATTGCAAAGTTTTTGGGATTACTTAGATTTTTAAGTTATCTGTATTGGAAATGCTGGAATGCAATTTCAGTTATTTTGGATTGGGAATCTTAAATAAAAAAGCAAAGATACAAAGGAAGAATTGAAAGATATTGACAGTAGAAAGTTTTACTGGATTATCAAATGATCTCATAAAAGTTTTTTTTTCATTCATTGCAAATGATTGTTACAAAAATAGTTTATTATTTGAATATTATACGTTTTACAACTTATAGTATTTGAAGAATAAATTATTACAATGAATAAAAAATTGTAAGCCTAAGCCTCCTAAACTCCATTTGCTCCCATGCCCAAGGTCTCTTGCTTCATCTGCTTCTTCTATCGTCCAAGTTGCTTTCACCTGAAAAAGAAGAAAGAAAAGAGATTAGTACAGAAGAATTTTCAAATAAAAAAGAAAGAAAATTCATCATTAAAGTTTGCCATTCGGAATCAGTGTGTTATTGTTCGTCATGTTTTATTTTTCTCTCTGCAAATCACAAGAAGATTACTCTTCTTGGTTCACAAAGAGAAAATTAAAAAAATAAAATGCAAGCATACAAAAGCAATTGGATAAAATCCAAACCAAGGCGCCAAAATTCAAACTGTCCAGCAACCAAGCATACTAAATTGCTGTAACCAAACTGAATGCAAAAACTGTACAAAGTTAGCAACTAAACATTGCAAACATTGCAGCAAGTTGCAAGGCAAACATAAGCATGTCAAACTAAGCAAACTAAGCATGGCAAACCCAAACCAGATGCAAACTGTCAAGGCAAAAGTACATAATGCAGAAAGTACAGCAAAAGCAAGCAAATACAGCAGGATGAAAACCTATTGACAAGCAAAAGACTTGTCAGAAGCCATCATCATTTTCCAGGGGAAAACTTTTCAGAATATAATATAATAAGCAAAAAGTGCTTATTTCATGGAGAGAGGAAGAGAGAAAAGGATCACCTTTTGAAGGTACAGTTTGGCAAGAGCAGGCTATCAGAAAGGGAAAACAAAAAAACAAAAGATATAAAAACTGAAGACTGCATAACAGTCTAGGGGGAGAACATTAGAGCTTACAAAAACTCAGAAACACAAAATCTCTCAAAAGCCTACAAAAACTTCCCAACCTGCATAGCCAAAATCTGTCCAAGTTTTCAAAATGAAAACTAAACACAAACAATACAAACTGCATAAGCTGCAGAAAACCAACAAACCTGTATAGCACTAACAAAAACTCTCCAAGCCAGTTACAACAAAAAACTGTTAACAAACTACAAACTTGCCAAACTGAACAAGTTAGCAACAACCAACAAACTGCAGCAAACCCTCAAACGTGCAGCAAATCGCCCAAGCTCAACAGATAGCCAAAACCTGGAAGGCCTAGCAAAAAACTGCAAGTTTCCAAACTGTCAACCACAACATACTAACAGAATGCCACAAAAATGGCAAACCCATTAACAAAACTACAGCAAAACAATCACAAAAAAATCCTTTGAAGCTATCAATCACCAACAAAAACTCAGTTTCAATCCACAAATCAAAACATAGTTTCAGAAGCTTGCAACAAGTTTCAGATTCTCATATCATCATAAAGAATCCAATCCATTAACCTTCAACATCCAAGGAGAGAAAAAGAAAGAGTTTCAAAAGCAAAAAAAAAAACAAGTCTCAGAGACATATCATCATCAACCAAAAAATGTCAACTACCAAATATCAATATCCAGTTCAACAATCATCATCATCATTGTAAATCATTCATCAACAATACCAACAATAACAATTTTAGATTACTACTTCATCATCAACATCAAATCAAAAGAGAGGGAAAGAGGAAACAAAGTGTTCAAGAAATGAAATAAACGTTCAAGTATCAGAATCAGAATCATCATCAACATTCAAAGTGCTAAAGGGACGAAAAAGATACCAGAAAAAACGCGTTTAGGCCATCATCTTCCTCCGCCCCGGCCACCAAGGAGGCGCCACCAATCCAATCTCTCTCCCTCCATTTTCCAGAAACAAATCTCTCAAGGTATGATTTTCTCAAACCTTTACTACATATCAAACACATAAACACCATGGATTAAAACAAAGTAACATGAATATAAAACAAACAAAAGCAAACTGTAAAACCCAAAAGGAAACAAATCGTACCGTTCAAACAAATGCTGGATCATTGCAAAGAGGATAGAGAGTGATAAGGGGCGGCGCTCCGGTAGCTAGGTTTAAGAGGAGTATCAGAGTACCATTGTTTGAGAAAGATAAAAAGATAGAGAAGAGACAAGGGAGAGCGGCGCCGCTGTGTCCACAACAACACAAACCCTAATCAAAACAACAACCCCTAAAATTGTACAAACTTGTCACTGGGCCTGTCTGCCCCAAACACTTCCTTAAGCCCACAACAATATTTGGCCAGCACACCCCCATTATTCATCCATTCTGACTTTTATTCTTCTTCCATTTGGGCCTAATCCCTAAAAAACTCCTAAGCCAATCATCTTTTTTTTATTAATTTCTTTAAACTAATACCTTTTTTAATTAATGTCATTTTAAATAATTTCTTTTCTTTTCTTTGTTAATAATAAAACCAAATAATATATTAAAATCTTGTTTTGATTAACTACTTTGATTTTTTTATATAGTTTTAATTTTCTTTACTAATTAATAATTGTTATACTAATAAAAATACAAAAATAATAGAAACGTTAATTTAAGTAAATTTTCTTTCTTTAAAACTTTTTCTTTTCATAATTGATAAAAAATACAAAAAAATAATAATATATTACTTAATCTTTCTTCTTTTTAGAATAGATTTTATTTATCTATTTTTTTAAATTAATCAATACATGCATCTCATAATATTATTGATTTCTTCATTTGTTATAATTTTATATTTGAATTACGACGATTCGATTTGGTTGTAACCCATAATATTTGGACATTGTTATTCTTGTGAGATTCATCCCCATTTGTAAATAATTGTACCCCCATCCCCGGATACTTTTGTAATAGCTTAGAATTTTAATTCTCGCACTTTATGCTTTCAAATATACCATGACTAGAGATTAGGGTTTGTATGCGAAAATCTAAAATCAATCGCTAGATGACCTAATAAAAGACAAAATGCATGTAAATTGACAAACACAATTCACACATGCACCTCTAGGGTAACCTCACTTGTTGCCTTAGAAATACAATCATGTCCTTCGAATATGAGACACTCTAGCAAATGCCCCTTCGATAAACAAAGATCGTAGTCCCTCGATGACCCTCGATGTTGCCTTCGATAAAATGATCTCGTCCCTTACAAAATTGCTAGAGAATCTCATAAGTTGCCTTCAATGATTATATGCGATGACCCACGCCTGTCCCGTTTAACATCCTAACACAAGGTTGTTCACCAAACGCAATGGTGAAATAACACTGTCAAAAGGGTTAAAAACATAAGAAAGATATTTGAGTAAAATAGGGTAGACAACTCTTAGTTACTTGATCAAAAGCTTGCAAAAACATCCTTGCTATTTTCAAACACACCTCACAACACAATTTCAAAACAAACTTTCAAACATTGAAATATCTTTTCAAAAGACAAATACCTTTGTATATATTCAAACAAGAATCATTACAAAGGCTGCCTATACAAGGCCTCTTTTTCAAAGCATTTTAAAAAACCACACACACAAAGCACCATTTCAAACAATTAAAAAGCAAAAGCAAGTGATCTAAAACAAGTAACTAAGAGCCCATGTGTTGTACCCCAAAATTTTCCCTCTCATTTCATCAATATTTTCTCATCACAAGACCCTTGGAGCTCAAGATCATGTTAGGGTTTGCTCTGCTCAAGACTCCTTCTTGCACTGTTGACCCAAATTAGGGTTTGAGTTTGCACAAAGATGCTTTGACCTAAAATGCCCAAAATGACTTTCATGCTTCATGTTGGACTCACAAGTTTATCCATACCAAGTTTCAAGCCTTGATTCCAATCTTTGCCCAGTCAATTGGACAGTTGACCTAGAAATCAGCTGTATTGGAAAAAAAAGTCAATTGTGGTCAATTGACAGTCAAACCTCATGAAATTTGACCCTCATCAACATTATGAACTCATATGGACCATTTGATCAAGTTTGGATCACAATTCCACAAGAAATTTGATCAGATCACCAAAAGGGCAAAATGGTCATTTTTAGGGTTTTGACTGCACAAAGGCAATTTTTGAATGTTTGACCTAGCCAATGGCAAATAAAGCTCACATATGGACTCAAGGACTCAATGGCATGGTCTTGACACATTCAACAAATTCAAAAGGTCCCAAATGCACAGGATTGACAGATGAATTTTCCAGTCCAACTGATCAAAATTTGACTGTATACTGAAAAGTCAAACTTTGAATTTTTGGTCAAAATCAAGTGTCAAGATTCATTTTTCATCAAAACATGCCAAATTGTGAAACTTGTTCATCAAGAAACCAAAAATTACAAATTAGGGTTTGAAATGAAGAAATTTCATAACTTAGAAATTTTCTAAGTTATGAAATTTTCTAATTTTTTCCTAACTTTGTCCCATTTTTTCTTCAAGATGCAAATGGATTCAAGCTAAACTCAAAACATGAAAGTTATAGTCTATTGCAAAATCTACAACTTTGATTCACAAAGTTTCCTCAAAAGAAGCTTGTAGCTCAAGTTATGATTTTTGGAATAGGGGTGCAAAACATTCTTAACTTAGAAATTTTTTGACCTATTTTAGGCAGGATTTTTTCCCAACTTCATGGCCACTTTTCACATGCTTCCACTTGGAATTTCAATTTTCATTACAAAGATGGATTGTAGTACTCATTCCAAGCTTTCCAAATTGTCCAAGAACTCATCAAACACCCTTGTGGTTAGGGAGAATCGAATTTGTGAAGTTAGGCAAAAGTCACTTTGTTCATGGCCAAGTACATGTTCATACACTATGCATTTTCAAACTCAGCTTGCACAAGCTAGATTACAGGCCTCTAATCACATTCTCACTCAATAATTTAATGCAAAACCTTTGTGTCCTAGCATTATCTTGTTCATTAAGTCATTACACAAAGGATTAGTCTTAAAATAGAAAAAGCATTTTAGCCATTTTTGAAAAGGTGCACTTTATGTCAAAACACAAATCAAAGAGGTACAAGCTAGATCTTTTGGGCACAAGATTATGGACATATCCCACTGATCAAGAACCAAATATGCAGCATGTTTGAGGGGCCTGTAGGAGCCTATAATCCAACTTGCATTTTGCTTGCTTAGATAAGAAGAAAGCTTGCATTTTGTACCATAACACACCTTACTGCAAGAACCAACTCAAGCAAAGTTTGTAAACACTTTCTATACATCATAACTGACCTAGGGAACGATTAAACCCTCCCTCATACCTCCTCAAACACAAAAACATCACCCTCTTGCAAAAACATGGCACCTGCTGCAGATTGAGGTCCACAACTCAATCCACTCATGTACTTTGGCTAATAACCTTGCAAACACGTTCCATACCATCCATTGAAACTGTTCCAAGCCCTAAACACCAACTGTAACACTCCTAACCCCATCTGCCATTTTCATTTTCAGTTTTGCAGGTGAACTTCCATAGCTCGATTCGGTTAGTTTCAAAGCAAGCTAGAGGTTGGAGAAGCATCCCTGAACTTCAAGCAAGCTGTACAAGTCCTCAAATTCCATTGAAAATACCCACATTGCTGTACACGATTCAAGCTGAACAGGTAAAAACATGGACTTCTATCTCTCAATCTAGGAAGATTTAGGCTTAGGTTTATGAATGAAACATGCTCTACTCATGGCCCTGAAGCTTCCCATATCATTACTTTTCATTTATATTATGTGTGCTGAGAGAATTTGGGACATGAACGTTGAAAAAAACTTAGGTCAGAAATTGGGGGAGAAGAAATTCTCTCATTTCTGAGAGTTAGATCAAGTTTTTTATATGTATGAACTCGTGATTTAATGCTCTACATTGTTTATGTTGTGAGTTTTGGCTAAAAATCAAGGAATCAGGAGTTAACATTAAGCAAGGAAGGGCGCGCGTTTTTGTTTGAATCTGGCTAGAGGTTGAAGACTGAGTTGACTTGGGCTGGGCCTGAGTCAACCTGCTTTTTGCACCCCTTTTTTAGTTTTGCACCCCATTGGCCCATTGTGTGATTTTTCAATTATTTTTGACTTTTTGTTTTTTCCCCTGACTTATTATTTTTTGTCAAAATATAAAAAATATAAAAAATATTTTTTCAACCATTTTTGCATTTTATTTGGATTTTATTTACTTTATTTAGACTTATACATATAAAATAACATATATATACTTTTATTCAAAATACTAAAATATAATACAAATACATTTTATTTTATGATTTTATTTTATTTTATCTTTTGAAAACATTTTCTAAAAAATATACTTTTTTTGTAAATAATAAATATTTTATTTTTGTATATATTTAATATATTTAATACATAATATAAATACTTATATATTTATTAGAATATTTAGGATAAAAATATAAAAATAATACATTTTTCCTTTTATTAATATTTGACCTCAAAAATTAATTTTTCATAATATACTTCTCTTTTATTTATTTTTGTATATAATTAATAAATATTGTATATAATAAATAATAAATACTATTTATTTACAAAATTAGGGTTTTGTCCTAAACTATGAAAAATATCCAAAATTAATCCTTTTTATTTTTTGTTTGTATGTCACATAAAAAATACTTTTACATACATATAAAACCATTTTTGTGCATTTTTCATATTTATCGTATTTATTTAATTATTGTACAATTAAATAACTTGTATATTCAATTTGGATGTAATAGTTTAGATTTAAATTTCTTTCTAAATATCCCCCATTTGAACATTTGTACCCCCCATCCCATAATTATGTTGTAATAATTTAGGACTTTAATTTCCGCATTTTAAAGCTTTCTAATTATACCATGATAGACTTAGGGTTTTGTATGCAAAAATGAAAATAACCAATAGCTTGACCTAATTCAAAGACAAAAAGCATGAAAATGGACAACACCAATCACACTTGCACCCCTTAGGGTTACTCCACTTGTTGCCTTCAATAATGGACCATGTTGCATGTTGGGTGTTTTTGGAAAAACAAAACAAATCAAATGATCATAGTCCCTCGATGACGCTTTCGAAAGTTGATAAAAATGATCAAGTCCCTTAAAGGAAAAATTGCCAAAAGACACTTGGCACCATTGCAATCATGATCTAAACGATGACCCGCGCCCATCCCGTTAACATCCTAACACAAGATTGTCCACCAAATGCAATGGTGGAACAATACTGTTAAAAGGGTTAAAACATAGGAAAGATCTTTGAGAAATTTAGGGTAGATAGCTCTTGGTTACTTGACCAACTTGCAAAACAATCCTTGCCATTTTTCAAAACACACATCACAACACACTTTCAAAACAACTTTCAAAAACATTGAAAACTTTTTCAAAAGGCAAATACACCTTTGTATAAATTCAAACATGGATAATTACAAAGGTTGCCACAACAATGGCCTCTTTTCAAAACATTTTCAAACCCACATACAAAGCACCATTTCAAACAATTGAAAGCACCATTTCAAACAATTGAAAATGCAAGGCAAGTGATCTAAGCAAGTAACTAAGAGCCCATGGATAACCATGGATAGAAAGGGTGCTAATACCTTCCCTTTCTATAATCTACTCCCCGAACCCAATAAAACATCTCAAAGGTTTTTGCTGTGCTTTTTAACCTTTCCGTAGGATAAAATAAAAAGTCGGTGGCGACTCTTGCTCAACCGAAACATTTGCGAAAACAAACGCAAAACCCAAGTCAGTTCTCCCACCGTATCACAGAACTGGCGACTCTGCTGGGGATAATTTGAAAGTGGAGTAACCTTAGGGCTCAGATCACCCTTTTGCATGACTAATTGTTTGCTTTGATTGCTTTACATCTTGGTTCTCTTGTTTGGGCTTGAAATCCTACACCCGGATTTGGGGAAACATTCATAGATAGCAATACATTGTGGAAACTGTGCGGGGTATACCGACACGGTTGAAGCAATAGCTATATTAGTGCGACATATTTGTGAGTACCGATAACCCTTGAGTTCAATCAAGGAGAGTACGGGGCCGCTGAGTGATGTCACTAAGCACTTATGACCTAGAACCTTACTTGACCATCTTGGTCTTTCATTAGGGGTAGTGAGATGACCGACTTTGGTGCAGTCCGAAGTTGGTAGATACTCGATACTACACTCATTGAGGGTTGTTTTCTTGTAATATTTTGGTCGCTAGTTAAGTGGCTAAACCAAAACAATGAACATGAAAAACAATCCAATGATATTGAGCTCCTTAGAACCCAATTACTATTTATAGGACAGGTTTTTAAGCCAACTACACTCAAGAGGGTACTTACCAATGAAACCTCATGCAAGCCTGAAACTAGGGTTTTGTGTGAATTGCTTGTACATATGTTTGTGCATACATCATGAACATCATAAAGCATCATATGCATACACTAACCATTTCAAGGGTTTGGATCTTCATCTTTGTTCTTGTTTTGTAGGTCATGGAAATTCTTCGCAGGAAAACCATCCAAGTCAACCTTGTGAGAATCCCTCCTCAACTCAAGGAGCTCACATCCAGAATTCCGGAAAGCTCTCCCTTCAGTGAAAGACATGGTAGACTGCTCAGCCTAGTCAACACCAGCATTGAAGAAGACATGGTAAAGGTGTTGTTCCAGTTCTTTGACCCCCTTCACCACTGTTTCACATTCCCTGATTATCAATTGGTGCCCACTTTGGAGGAATTTTCTCAACTCTTGAGAATTCCTATTCTTAATCAACTACCCTACAACGGTACGGAAAAAGAACCAAAGCCTGAAGATGTTGCTCAAGCCCTACACTTGCAACCATCTGACATCAAGGGGCATTGGGAAACTAGAAGCGGTGTCAAAGGCTTCTTGGCAAAATTCTTGTTTGAGAAGGCACAAGAGTGTTGGAATTCATTGGACCTACAAGTCTTTGAAGAAATTGTGGCACTCCTCATTTATGGGTTGGTCTTGTTCCCAAATCCTGACCAGCTTGTAGATGTCAACGCCGTCAAGATTTTCCTATCCAGGAATCCCATACCAACATTACTTGGGGACATTCTTCACTCATTTTACACACGAACAATGAGAAAGAGGGGTGTTCTCATGTGTTGTACTCCTCTCCTTGCAAGGTGGTTTATTTGGCACCTTCCACAATCTGTTTTGAAGAATGACCAAGGCTTAAGGTGGTCACAACGGTTGATGACCCTTACACACTCTGATGTACATTGGTGTTCTCGGTCCAGAGAAAATGTCATCATCATCGATCATTGTGGAGAGTTCCCTAATGTTCCATTGCTTGGCATTAGAGGAGGCATTACCTACAACCCTTGTCTAGCTTTGAGACAATTTGGATATGCACGGAGGGATGGCCCTCATGACATGCTGATTCCTGACCTAGTTTTTGACTTCGACAACGATGCGCAAGGACTTCACCAAAGATTCATCAGAGCTTGGAGGATGCCTAACAAGGTAGACAGCAAGACACTGGGGCACAAGAACTCCATCCCTCTTGAGCCTTATCTCAAGTGGGTACGAACCCGAGCCCAGAGTCTAATGATGCCTTACCCTCATGTTCTCCCTGTGATTAAAGAGCCTGTTAAGGAAGGAGAGGTTCCCTACACCATCCTATATCCTGACATGCCAACATCATGGGAGGAGATGCAGAAGAGTTGGATCCAACTCAAGGAGGAACGAAATACTTTTGAAGCCAGCTTCTACGCCAGTGAGAAGAAGGTTTTGGAGCTTACCCGCCGACTGCATGAGGAAGAGACCCTCAACACCTACATCGCACCAAAGAGGATGCACAACGTCTTTTTACCTTGAGAAGTTTTTTGTAATATTTGGCCCATGGGGCATTTATGTACTGACAAAATTTCTTCTTATTAATATGGCGTGTGTTCTTTTTGTTTGCAACAATTCTGAATTTCTAAATCCTTGAATGCATTGAATAAATAAGCATATCATTCATCATGTGCATAAGAAGGTCTCCACACCAGGTTTCCTTATCTTTCTGCTGTTTATTTCAGTAAGATGGATCTCGAACAGACGGTCAAGGATTTGCAGTCTCAAAACTCACAGTTTCAACATCTCCTGATGACCTTGGCAAAGGGTCAGGAGGATCTAAACGCCCTGCTTGGGAACAAATAGCAAGTGAAAAAGAAGAAGAAAAGAGTCGGGGTGGCTACCCTGGGAAGAAGGTTTGAGGGTGAAGCCAGAAGAGTTCTTGAATTTCCCTCTGCATCTGAAGAAGAAACTAGTAAAGGAAAAGGGGCTGCGGTACCTTCCGAATCCGAAGCTGAAGAAGAAGAGGCTGGAGAAGACGAAGACTACTCAGAGCAACAATACCCGCCCACCGACGATAAGTACAAAAACTTGGAGGACAGGTTAGCAGCTATGGAGCTGCAGAGAGCTCCCGGCTTGAATTTCGAAGATTTGGGATTAATTGCTGGAATTGTGATCCCCCCGAAGTTTAAAGTGCCAATTTTTGCAAGATATGACGGGCTGTCTTGCCCAAAAATGCACCAAAGATCGTATGTCCGAAGAATCCAACCTCATACTTCCGACAGAAATCTTTGGGTGCATTTCTTTCAAGATAGCCTGTCTGGCACTCAGCTAGACTGGTTTTACAAGCTGGAAAGGTCAGAGATACATAGTTGGGAGGATCTGGCAGTTGCTTTTTATCGCCAATATCAGTATAACTTTGACTTGTCGCCAACCCGTACTCAGCTACAGAGTATGGGAATGGCCTCAGGTGAGGGATTCAAGGAGTACGCCCAGAAGTGGCGCGATCTGGCCGGAAGAGTGCAGCCACCTCTTTCTGATAGAGAACTTGTTGATATGTTCCTAGGGACCCTGTCTGGTCCATTCTTTAACCATCTGATCGGTAGCTCTTCCGCAGGGTTTACTGAATTAATTCTGACTGGCGAGCGGGTAGAAGCCGGTATCAAGAATGGGAAGATTCAGAAGGATGCCTCTGCATCTACAACTGTTAAGAAATCATTTCCAGCGAAGAAGGAAACGACTGTTGTGTATTATCAGAGAGGAGCTGAAAGAAGTGAGCGTCGGCCGACTGTGGGGGCCGTGATGATCCAAAATCCATCAAATGATCAGCCTCACAATAACCAGTCCAGACCTAAACAGCAATGGGGAGAACGGCCGCCACGGCAGTTCACCCGCATTAATATGACGCCCGCGCAAGTTCTTCCGCACTTGTTAAAACTAAATCTCACAAATATCAAGGAAGCGCCGAAAAATGTGAATACAACATCACCAGCTTACAATGCCAATGCCAAATGCGCCTACCACTATGATAGCGTCGGACATGACACAAACAACTCTTGGGCGCTAAAAAATAAAATTCAAGACTTGATAGATGCAAAAGAGGTGGAGTTCGATGCTCCAGAGAAGCCAAACATGATATCTGCTCCGATGCCGAAGCATGGTCGAAATGTCCATGCTATTGAGGAAGATTTGTATGTTTCTGATGTCAATGACCTGATAACTCCGCTGTTAACCATCAAGTTAAATCTGTTAAAGGCCAGGATTTTCCCGGGATGCAAAGAAGACTGCTACTGTTGTTACTCTCTGCCAATTGACTGCCTGTTACTGAAGAAAGGCATCCAAGGCCTAATGGACAGTCAACAAATTCTGTTTGAAAAAGTTCCTGCTATTCCAACCCCTACTGAAGATGTTTCAATTATCACCATTCACGCCAATCTTTCCAAGGCCGTCAAAAAGCCTGTTAAGATTACATCCGCTACAAAGTCTGTTCCTCTGAAGATAACTATGCCAGGGCCTGTCCTCTACAGTTCTGAAAAATCAATACCATGGAATTACGGTGGAGAAATCTACTACCATGGTATTAAACAAGTTGAAGTAACCAAAGGAAGCTCTGATGAAGAAGATGCCAGCATTGGAAACATTGCCGGCACAAGCAAGATCACCCGAAGTGGGAGAATGTTTTCTCCAGAGATTGCCCCCCCAAAGGCAATCTTTGGACCCTCATCTGCTGCCAAAGTTATTCCTGCACCAATAAAACTTTCCGCAAGAACTCCGTTGATTGAAGAAACTGTTATTCATGTTGTTGTCCCTCCTACTTCTGCTGATAAGGGGAAAGGGATCCAAGATGAGCTCGTCAGGACGAGGGCTCAACCTTTGGTCATCCCGAAAACCTCTAAGAAAGAGATGGAGGAGATCCTGAAGATAATTAAAAAGAGTGATTATGATGTGGTAGAGCAACTGGGGAAAACCCCCTCGAAAATCTCCATGTTAGCATTGCTACTTTGTTCAGAGGCGCACGCCAAAGCATTGATAAAATTCCTGAAGACAGCCCATGTGCCCCAGGAAACCTCTGCCGACCAATTCCAAGACTGTGTAGCCAGTCTTACAGCAGACAACGATTTAGGTTTCTCTGATGCTGACCTGACCTCAAAAGGAAGAAAACACAATGACGCCTTACATGTGTCAGTAGAATGCCAAGGAACTACTCTGGCCCATGTTCTGGTCGACACTGGCTCTTCTATGAACGTGCTGCCTAAGAAGGCTCTCGACTGATTAGACTGTGAAGGCTTGGAGTTAAGACCAAGTAATATCATTGGAAGGGCATTTGACGGGTCGAAGAGAATGGTACATGGGGAGGTAGACATTCCCATTAAGGTTGGCACAAAAGTGTTCCCCTCAACTTTCTATGTGATGGATATCCGTCCGTCATACTCTTGCTTATTGGGGAGGCCATGGATACACAATGCTGGGGCAGTCACCTCCTCCCTACATCAAATGCTGAAATACCCTGTCAAAGGAAAGATCATAACCATGCACGGTTAAGAGGAATATATGATCAGCCACCTGAGCTCCTTCCGGTATGTAGAGGTAGAGGGTAAATTCATTGAAACGCCATTCCAGCACTTCGAGGAAGTCTCTCCTGAGGTGGAAGTAGAAAAAGTTGTAGCTGAGGTACCAAAGCAGATGGCCAGGATGGCATCTCTAAAAGACGCGAAGGCCGCAATGAAGGAAGGAAAGAGCTCAACATGGGGGCAGTTGCCGGATATTCCTCACAAAACAGACAAGTTTGGTTTAGGATTCACTGCTGCGGGGCAGAAAGCTATGCGTCGCTCAAAGGTTGAAAGAACACCCATCGAGATCTCTCCTTATGGGATCAATGCTTTGGAAGGTGAAGACGAAGAGGCCAACATTGAAGATTGGATCTACCCAACCATCGAAGGGGGACTACGCAACTGGGAGGCAAAGGACTTTGTCCCCATTACTTTTATTAATCAGTAATTATCTGTCAAACATTTCCTGCGGTCTGTAATAATTACTTTTGAACAATCCGTACACTACTTTTTCACCTCATGCCTTGCCCGGGGCATGTAGGTCCATTTGTAAGGGTTTTAATTATCTTCATATCCATATGCCATGTTTAATGATTCATTGGACGTTTTTCATTGATAAACTGTTGTGTTCATTTTCTTTCCTTTTGCATTTTTTGTTTAAGGATGGCTATCCCTTACACACACCCACACTCACAAATGCAGGTACCCATCCACTCTGGATTCTATGGGTGACTATTTTGTTATGTCCTTCAATAACTCTGAAGATCTGGTCAATCAAGCTGAGTATGAAGACGACGAAGGTTGTGAAGTACCAGGGGAATTAGCCAGACTTCTACAGCAAGAGGAAAGGGCCATCTTGCCTCACGAAGAGTTGTTGGAAACTGTCAACTTAGGAACAGAGGAAGACCGGAAGAAAGTACAAGTGGGTGCCAATCTGGAACCAAGTGTCAAGGAGCGCCTGATACAGCTGTTAAATGAATACGTTGAAATCTTCGCCTGGTCTTATGAAGACATGCCGGGTTTAGACACAGATATCATGGTTCACCGTCTCCCTACAAGAGAGGATTGTCCACCGATCAAGCAAAAAGTCCGCCGAATGAGGCCCGACATGTCTGAGAAGATCAAAGCAGAAGTGATGAAGCAATTCAACGTTGGCTTTCTGGCTGTTACATCCTATCCACAATGGGTTTCTAACATCGTGCCAGTTCCTAAAAAAGATGGCAAGGTCAGGATGTGTGTAGACTACCGGGATTTGAATAGGGCCAGCCCCAAAGATGATTTTCCGCTACCACACATTGACATTTTGATCGACAACACAGCTCAGCACAAAGTGTTTTCCTTCATGGATGGATTCTCGGGCTACAACCAGATTAAAATGGCCCCCGAGGACATGGAGAAAACAACCTTTGTTACACAATGGGGTACTTTCTGTTACAAGGTAATGTCGTTCGGACTGAAGAACGCAGGGGCAACTTATCAACGCGCCATGGTAGCTTTATTTCATGATATGATACATCATGAGATCGAAGTTTACATAGACGATATGATAGCTTGGTCACAAACAGAGGAGGAACACCTTGAACACCTGGAAAAGATGTTTTCCAGGTTGAAAGAATACAAACTCAGGCTGAATCCAAGTAAGTGCACTTTTGGAGTTAGGTCTGGTAAACTCCTAGGGTTCATTGTCAGCAACAAAGGCATTGAGGTCGATCCAGCAAAAGTGAAAGCGATACAAGAAATGCCTGCTCCCCGTACTGAAAAGGAGGTTAGAGGGTTCTTGGGGAACTTAAACTATATTGCCAGATTCATCTCTCATCTGACTTCTACCTGTGAGCCAATTTTCAAATTATTAAAGAAAGATCAGGTAGTCGAATGGAACGACGATTTCCAAGATGCTTTTGATAAGATCAAGGAGTATTTGCTAGAACCTCCTATTCTGATGCCACCCGTCGAAGGAAGACCGTTGATCATGTATCTGACCGTCTTGGATAACTCAATGGGGTGTGTTTTGGGCCAGCATGACGAGTCTGGTCGAAAAGAGAATGCTATTTATTACCTTAGCAAAAAGTTTACCGACTGTGAGACTCGCTACTCACTGCTCGAGAAAACTTGCTGCACTTTGGTATGGGCTGCTCGCCGACTAAGGCAGTATATGCTGACTCATACCACTTTGTTGATTTCCAAAATGGATCCTATCAAGTATATCTTCGAGAAGCCTGCTTTATCTGGAAGAATAGATAGATGGCAAATGATCCTAACTGAGTATGACATCCAGTACACCACTCAAAAAGCTATAAAAGGGAGTGTACTAGCTGATCATCTAGCTCATCAAGCTATCGAAGATTATCAATCCATGAGATTTGACTTCCCAGACGAGGACATCATGAATTTGGACAACATTGAAGGTAACAGACCGTATGACGGACCTGAAAAGGGATTCCGATGGACCCTGTACTTTGATGGTGCTTCAAATGCACTTGGAAACGGTATCGGTGCGATACTCATTTCCCCGGAAGGATGCCACACGCCTTTCACGGCTCGACTTTGCTTCAGCTGCACAAACAACATGGCTGAATATGAAGCTTGCATCTTTGGTCTCAAGGCTGCTATAGACTTGGGGATCAAATCTTTGATCGTATTCGGGGACTCGGCTTTGGTTATCAGTCAAATCAAAGGAGAGTGGGATACCAAGCATCCTAATCTTATCCCGTACAAAGAACATGTCCTGACATTGTTGCCTCATTTCGAGAAAATTACCTTCGAGCATTTCCCGCGAGAAGAGAATCAGCTAGCAGATGCTCTGGCAACAATGTCTTCCATGTTTAAACTCAACTGGGATAACGAGGCTCCCCAAATCACCATCGAGCGAATGGATGAACCTGCGCATTGTCACGAGATTAATACCGAAGAAGTAGTGGAACAACCCTGGTTTCACGAAATCAAAAGGTATCTCCAGACTAGAGAATATCCCGAAGGAGCTTCCGTAAATGACAAGAAGTTCCTAAGGAAATTTGCTGCCAAGTTCTTCCTGAGCAATGGCATCCTCTATAAACGAAACCATGATTGTGTTTTACTCCGATGTGTAGACAAAGCTGAGGCAGAGTTAATCATGACCGAGATGCACAGCGGTACATTTGGCACTCACTTGAGCGGGCATACTATGGCTAAGAAGATCCTAAGGGCAAGCTATTACTGGTCTACCATGGAAGCAGATTGCCATCAGCATTCCCGTACTTGCCACAAGTGTCAAGTCTACGCTGACAAGATTCATATTCCTCCGGTTCCTCTCAACATGATGACAGCTCCTTGGCCATTTGCAATGTGGGGAATTGACATGATCAGAGAGATCAAGCCCACAGCGTCCAATGGACATCGCTTCATCCTGGTCGCCATTGACTATTTTACCAAATGGGTCGAAGCAGCTTCCTTCGCCTCCGTTACAAAAAATGTGGTTTCCCGCTTCATCAAGCAAAATCTCATATGCCGGTATGGTGTTCCGGACAGGATCATCATAGACAACGGTACAAATCTGAATAATACTATGATCACCGCATTGTGCGAACAGTTCAAGATTTATCATCACAATTCATCTCCCTATCGGCCGAAGATGAACGGTGTTGTTGAAGCTGCGAACAAAAACATTAAGAAAATCATTCAGAAAATGATAGTCACTTACAAGGACTGGCATGAGATGTTACCGTTTGCTCTGCATGGATACCGTACCACGGCACGTACTTCAACCGGGGCAACCCCATTTTCTTTGGTATATGGCATGGAAGCTGTCCTGCCCATGGAAGTTCAGATTCCTTCTCTAAGGATTATGAAGGACGCAGGTTTGAATGAAGACGATTGGATTCAGACCCGACTTGATCAACTCAATTTGATCGACGAGAAGCGACACGCTGCTGTCTGCCATGGTCAAACGTATCAAAAACGGATGATCAACGCTTTCAACAAGAAAGTCAGACGTCAAGTATATCAAGTCGTAGATCTCGTAATCAAGCGGATTATCCTGCCGCAAAGTGATCCCAGGGGAAAATGGACTCCTACATACGAAGGACCATTTGTGATCAAGAGCATATTTTCTGGTGGTGCAATGATTCTGACCACCATGGACGGCGATGATTTGCCGCACCCTGCGAACGCAGACATAGTCAAAAAATGCTACGCATAAAACAACCCGACAAGTCGAAAACCCGAAAGGGCGGCTTGGGAAAAAATGGGCATCCCGGTGGACCGAAAACCCGAAAGGGCAGTTCAGGCAAAAATTAGGGATAAAACAAAAAAATATGTACACCCGGCAAGTTGAAAACCCGAAAGGGCGGCTTGGGCAAAAAGGGGTTTCCCGGTGGATCGAAAACCCGAAAGGGCGATTCAGGCAAAAGTTAGGGAATTAAAGCGTATGACTATGTCTCTTCGGATCACTTTAAGGACAATCTCTTCATCAACCAGCTCCAAGCTTCTGATCAATCCAGTCATCGGCAGACGAAGCATTGAATGGAAAGTTATTCAGAGTTATGAAGGCTATAACAGAATGGAATCCCATGGAATTGTTTCACATAGCCATCTTTCTTTTGCATAAATTTTTCAATATTTACGACGACATCCTCTTACTAGGATGACTGTCTCTTTTGTACAAATATACTCATAGAAAGTTAATACAAATTCTTTTCCAAGTACAGAAATTTACGTTGTCTTCCTTTCCTCTTTTCTTTTGCACTTATGTTTTATTTGAGAAACGTCCAATGTTTTGTTAAATAGGCATATGCATTTGAACATAATCATTTTCTTATGAATCAAGAAAGATGATTACTGATAGGTTGATACCCTTTCAGAAGAAATCCTCAGCAGATTTGAAATCCAAATCCCTCGATCCAGAACTTAATTCCCCAAACAAAGTTAAACTTCAGGATCCTCAGCAGAGAAAGCTTTCTCAAAAAACTGATCTCCCCAGCCAGAGGGCCTCCCAGAACTCAATTCCCCTCAGAGTTAAGTTTCAGAATCCCCAGTGGAGCCTTAAAAATCTGAAAATCCAATCCCCGACGGAGCTAAAATTTCCAACCATGAATCCCCAGTGGAACCAAACTAGTGAACCTTCTCCCCACAGAGATACTTCCCGCCAAACTGAAGATTCTCAGTCATACCTCTCCAGCATGAGTCTACCAGATTCTGAACTCCCCAGTAGAGATCATCAGAAATTCTCATTCCCCGCAAGTCACCAAGGAATGCCAATTCCCCGCAGTGGTCCTAAGATCCCTCAACAATTGAAGATCTTGCATTTCCCCAAGCAGAGTGAAGGCTCATTCTCAGTGCCTCACAGGACATTCGAATATTCTCCAGTGAAGATCTCCTCAAAACAAGAACCCCCAGAAGATTGGTATACAACCCAAGCTCCTAATTCTCCAACAGTAGTCAACAAGGAGGTCTCATCCTCAGCAATCAAAATTCTTGTCTTCCCCTGCAGTAGTCAAGGATTCACTTTCCCTGGCAGCAGTCAAGATTCTTTATCTCCAGGAGTCATCTATCCTCAGCAAGACAGCTCTTCAGCTTACATGCGCATTCATTTACATTCATATCATAAACATGGATATAACATATATATTGCATCATACATATCATGCAACATAACTTTGTGTTTTAGCTAATATTTCATCCTTTTCAGGATAAGATTAAAAGGCTATCATTAACAATTATTCAGATACAGTATGGATACACCCCAGACACGGCGGTCATTCTATTACTCATTCAGAATTTCAAGTCAGATACAGTACAGATACACCCCAGACACGACGGTCATTCTACTACTCATTCAGACTACAGCAATCAGATACAGACTAGATACGCTCCAAACACGGCAACCATTCTACCTCTCATTCAGATTCACTTATCCACCTCAAGGTTCAATGCATTCCAAACACGGATACCATTCTGACCCTTACAATAGCAGTTTGATTCTCCCTAGTGGGTTCGCCACAGAAGTCATTCTGTCATCTATTTAGATCCCAGTTACAATTTCAGATACACTTCAAACACAGAAGTCATTCTATTACTCATACGGATCTCAATCCCAGTTACAGTTTCAGGTACACTCCAGACACGGAAGTCATTCTGCTACTCATACGACTTTCAACTTCAGATACAGTCCAGATACGCTCCAGACACGGTTGCCATTCTGCCACTCATTCAGAATTTGTCCCCAGCACGCAGTTGCTCCATACAGATGTTTCTCTGTTACCCAGATACAATACAGATACACTCCAGACACGGCAGTCATTCTGATATTCATTATTCAAGCACAATTACAGCTCAGATACTCCCTAGACACGGAGGCCATTCTTCTGCTCATACAAACTCAGTCCTTAGATGCAGTTCAAATGCATTCCAGACACGGATACCATTTTGATCCTCATTCTTCTGACTTATCACATCGCAGTTCAACAAACATTCCAGATGGCATCTTTAAGCCCATCCCCGACAAGATTCTGTCACCCTTCAGATGGCATCTCTAAGCCCATCTCCAAATGGCATCTCTAAGCCCATTCTCGCATCCATTGTTCTGACGAGTGCAAATTTAAGGGCACTCTAGTGTCCAATCTCCTTTTACCTTCGAGACGCGAAAGGCAAACCTGCCAATCTAACTCTTCAGGTGCAAGAAGATTGAACAGGGGAAACTGTTGTACCCCAAAATTTTCCCTCTCATTTCATCAATATTTTCTCATCACAAGACCCTTGGAGCTCAAGATTAAGTTAGGGTTTGCTCTGCTCAAGACTCCTCCTTGCACTGTTGACCCAAATTAGGGTTTGAGTTTGCACAAAGATGCTTTGACCTAAAATGCCCAAAATGACTTTCATGCTTCATGTTGGACTCACAAGTTTATCCATACCAAGTTTCAAGCCTTGATTCCAATCTTTGCCCAGTCAATTGGACAGTTGACCTAGAAATCAGCTGTATTGGAAAAAAAGTCAACTGTGGTCAATTGACAGTCAAACCTCATGAAATTTGACCCTCATCAACATTATGAACTCATATGGACCATTTGATCAAGTTTGGATCACAATTCCACAAGAAATTTGATCAGATCACCAAAAGGGCAAAATGGTCATTTTTAGGGTTTTGACTGCACAAAGGCAATTTTTGACTGTTTGACCTAGCCAATGGCAAATCAAGCTCACATATGGACTCAAGGACTCAATGGCATGGTCTTGACACATTCAACAAATTCAAAAGGTCCCAAATGCACAGGATTGACAGATGAATTTTCCAGTCCAACTGATCAAAATTTGATTGTATACTGAAAAGTCAAACTTTGACTTTTTGGTCAAAATCAAGTGTCAATATTCATTTTTCATCAAAAAATGCCAAATTGTGAAACTTGTTCATCAAGAAACCAAAAATTACAAATTAGGGTTTGAAATGAAGAAATTTCATAACTTCGAAATTTTCTAAGTTATGAAATTTTCTAATTTTTTCCTAACTTTGTCCCATTTTTTCTTCAAGATGCAAATGGATTCAAGCTAAACTCAAAACATGAAAGTTGTAGTCTATTGAAAAATCTACAACTTTGATTCACAAAGTTTCCTCAAACGAAGCTTGTAGCTCAAGTTATGATTTTTGGAATAGGGGTGCAAAACATTCTTAACTTAGAAATTTTTTGACCTATTTTAGGCAGGAATTTTGCCCAACTTCATGGCCACTTTTCACATTCTTCCACTTGGAATTTCAATTTTCATTACAAAGATGGATTTTAGTACTCATTCCAAGCTTTCCAAATTGTCCAAGAACTCATCAAACACCCTTGTGGTTAGGGAGAATCGAATTTGTGAAGTTAGGCAAAAGTCACTTTGTTCATGGCCAAGTACATGTTCATACACTATGCATTTTCAAACTCAGCTTGCACAAGCTAGATTACAGGCCTCTAATCCCATTCTCACTCAATAATTTAATGCAAAACCTTTGTGTCCTAGCATTATCTTGTTCATTAAGTCATTACACAAAGGATTAGTCTTAAAATAGAAAAAGCATTTTAGCCATTTTTGAAAAGGTGCACTTTATGTCAAAACACAAATCAAAGAGGTACAAGCCAGATCTGTTGGGCACAAGATTATGGACATATCCCACTGATCAAGAACCAAATATGCAGCATGTTTGAGGGGCCTGTAGGAGCCTATAATCCAACTTGCATTTTGCTTGCTTAGATAAGAAGAAAGCTTGCATTTTGTACCATAACACACCTTACTGCAAGAACCAACTCAAGCAAAGTTTGTAAACACTTTCCATACATCATAACTGACCTAAGGCACGATTAAACTCTCCCTCATACCTCCTCAAACAAAAAAACACCATCCTCTTGCAAAAATAGGGCACCTGCTGCAGATTGAGGTCCACAACTCAATCCACTCGTGCACTTTGGCTAATAACCTTGCAAACACGTTCCATACCATCCATTGAAACTGTTCCAAGCCCTAAACACCAGTTGTAACACTCCTAACCCCATCTGCCATTTTCATTTTTCAGTTTTGCAGGTGAACTTCCATAGCTCGATTCAGTTAGTTTCAAAGCAAGCTAGAGGTCGGAGAAGCATCCCTGAACTTCAAGCAAGCTGTACAAGTCCTCAAATTCCATTGAAAGTACCCACATTGCTGTACACGATTCAAGCTGAACAGGTAAAAACATGGACTTCTATCTCTCAATCTAGGAAGAGTTAGGCTTAGGTTTATGAATGAAACATGCTCTACTCATGGCCCTGAAGCTACCCATATCATTACTTTTCATTTATATTATGTGTGCTGAGAGAATTTGGGACATGAATGTTTAAAAAAACTTAGGTCAGAAATTGGGGGAGAAGAAATTCTCTCTCATTTCTGAGAGTTAGATCAAGTTTTTTATATGTATGAACTCGTGATTTAATGCTCTACATTGTTTATGTTGTGAGTTTTGGCTAAAAATCAAGGAATCAGGAGTTAGCATTAAGCAAGGAAGGGCGCGCGTTTTTGTTTGAATCTGGATAGAGGTTGAAGACAGAGTTGACTTGGGCTGGGCCTGAGTCAACCTGCTTTTTGCACCCCTTTTTTAGTTTTGCACCCCATTGGCCCATTGTGTGATTTTTCAATTATTTTTGACTTTTTGTTTTTTCCCCTGACTTATTATTTTTTGTCAAAATATAAAAAATATAAAAAATATTTTTTCAACCATTTTTGCATTTTATTTGGATTTTATTTACTTTATTTAGACTTATACATATAAAATAACATATATATACTTTTATTCAAAATACTAAAAAATAATACAAATACATTTTATTTTCTGATTTTATTTTATTTTATCTTTTGAAAACATTTTCTAAAAAATATACTTTTTTTGTAAATAATAAATATTTTATTTTTGTATATATTTAATATATTTAATACATAATATAAATACTTATATATTTATTAGAATATTTAGGATAAAAATATAAAAATAATACATTTTTCCTTTTATTAATATTTGACCTCAAATATTACTTTTTCATAATATACTTCTCTTTTATTTATTTTTGTATATAATTAATAAATATTGTATATAATAAATAATAAATACTATTTATTTACAAAATTAGGGTTTTGCCCTAAACTATGAAAAATATCCAAAATTAATCCTTTTTATTTTTTGTTTGTATGTCAAATAAAAAATACTTTTACATACATATAAAACAATTTTTGTGCATTTTGCATATTTATCGTATTTATTTAATTATTGTACAATTAAATAACTTGTATATTCAATTTGGATGTAATTGTTTAGATTTAAATTTCTTGCTAAATATCCCCCATTTGAACATTTGTACCCCCCATCCCATAATTATGTTGTAATAATTTAGGACTTTAATTTCCGCATTTTAAAGCTTTCTAATTATACCATGATAGACTTAGGGTTTTGTATGCAAAAATCAAAATAACCAATAGCTTGACCTAATTCAAAGACAAAAAGCATGAAAATGGACAACACCAATCACACTTTCACCCCTTAGGGTTACTCCACTTGTTGCCTTCAATAATGGGCCATGTTGCATGTTGGGTGTTTTTGGCAAAACAAAACAAATCAAATGATCATAGTCCCTCGATGACGCTTTCGAAAGTTGCCTAAAAATGATCAAGTCCCTTACAGGAAAAATTGCCAAAGACACTTGGCACCATTGCAATCATGGTCTAAATGATGACCCGCTCCCGTCCCGTTAACATCCTAACACAAGATTGTCTACCAAATGCAATGGTGGAACAATACTGTTAAAAGGGTTAAAACATAGGAAAGATCTTTGAGAAATTTAGGGTAGATAGCTCTTGGTTACTTGACCAACTTGCAAAACAATCCTTGCCATTTTTCAAAACACACACCACAACACACTTTCAAAACAACTTTCAAAAACATTGAAAACTTTTTCAAAAGGCAAATACACCTTTGTATACATTCAAACATGGATCATTACAAAGGTTGCCACAACAATGGCCTCTTTTCAAAACATTTTCAAACCCACACACAAAGCACCATTTCAAACAATTGAAAGCACCATTTCAAACAATTGAAAATGCAAGGCAAGTGATCTAAGCAAGTAACTAAGAGCCCATGGATAACCATGGATAGAAAGGGTGCTAATACCTTCCCTTTCTATAACCTACTCCCCGAACCCAAGAAAACATCTCAAAGGTTTTTGCTGTGCTTTTTAACCTTTCCGTAGGATAAAATAAAAAGTCGGTGACGACTCTTGCTCAACCGAAACATTTGCAAAAACAAACGCAAAACCCAAGTCAGTTCTCCCACCGTATCACACCATGGATAACCATGGATGAAAAGGGTGATTTCACCTCCCCTTTTCATAATCTACCCCCCGAACCCAAGAAAATATCTCAAAGGTATTTCCTGTGCTTTTTGACCTTTCCTTTGGATAAAATAAAAAGTCGGTGGCGACTCTTGCTAAACCGAACAATTGCGGACACAAATGCAACACCTCAAGTCAGTTCTCCCACCGTATCACACTTGTGATGAGAAATGTTGATAAAATGAGAGGGAAAATTTTGGGGTACAACAATTTCCCCTGTTCAATCTTCTTGAATCTGAAGAGTTAGATTGGCGAGTTTGGCCTTTCGTGACTCGAAGGTAAAAGAGGATTGGACACTAGAGTGCCCGTAAATTTGCACTTGTCAAAATATAACTGAGGGAATGGGCTTAAAGATTCCATTTGCAGATGGTAGAATCTTGATGGAGATGGGCTTAAAAGATGCCATCCAAGACTTGTTTGTTGAAAATCAGGAGAATGATTATCAGAATGGTATCCGTATCTAGAACGTATCTGAGTTGTATCCGGAGATTGGATTCGTATGAGCAAAGGAATGGCGTCCGTGTCTGGAGTGTATCCGAGCTGTAACTGTATTTGATTCTTGAATGAACATCAGAATGACTGTCGTGCCTGGAGTGTATCTGTATTGTATCTGAAGTTGAGATCTGTATGAGTAGCAGAATGACTTCCGTGTCTGGAGTGTATCCGTACTGTAACTGGGATATGGACAAGTGACAGAATGACTTCAGTGTCTGGAGTGTATCTGAACTTGAAGTTGATAGTTGAATCTGAATGAGAAATAAAATGGCTTCCGTGTTTGGAGCGTATCTAGTCTGTATCGGATTGCTGGAGTCTGAATGAGTAGTAGAATGACCGTCGTGTCTGGGGTGTATCCATACTGTATCTGAAATCTTTGAACATTAGTTAAAGGTAGCTTTTAATCTTATCCTGAAAAGGGTAAAATGTTAGCTAAAACACAAAGTTATGTTGCATGACATGTATGACGCAATAAAATGTGTTCTATCAATGTTTATGATATATGGATGTAATGGATGCACATGTAAGCCGATTAGCTGTATTGCTGAGGAAAATAAATCCTTGATAGCTAGAGATAATGAAATCTTTGACCGCTGCCGGAGAAAATAAACCCTTGACTGCTGCCGGGGATAGAAAATCCTTGGTGACTTGTGGGGATTAACAAGAGCTTTGACAACTTCTGTGGGGATATGAGAATCCTTCATGACTTTCCTGGGGAATAAGGAAAAATCTGAAGATCTCTACTGGGGAATCAAAACCTGGGAGGCTTCAATCGGAGGAACGAGATCGAGAATCTTTGATCTGCAGAGAAATAACTCTTGTGGGGAGAATGCTTATCCTATTGAAGAGTTTTCAAAAGCGTAGGTTGTATGCCAATCTATTGAGGAAGCAAGAATGAGAATCTTCATTCAGGCGTTTTGGGTCAGGAGGTTGGGTGTATGCCAATCTTCTGGGGTTTTAAGAACGAGAATCTTCATTCTGTTAAGGGTGTCAGGAGCTTGGGAGTATGCCAATCTTCTGGGATTTTAAGAATGAGAATCTTCATTCTGTTAAGGGTATCAGGAGCTTGGGAGTATGCCAATCTTCTGGGGTTTTATCCTTGGTTAACTGTTATCTGGTTAATTTCCAGGTTTTAAGATAACTTGCCGGGGGATTTGGAGAAACCAGATGATTTCCGCTGTGGTTTAAAGGTTGAAGTTTTGGACTACGTTGGAGAAGAAAGTTTCGTCTTCACTGGGGATTTGTAGTTCAAAGTCTTCTGGCTCCGCTGGGGATTGGGAGTTTAGAAACTTAGCTCTGATGGGAATTTTGAAACTTAACTCCGCTGGGGATGTGTATTTCAAGGTTTTAGCTCTGTTGAGAATCTGGATGACATACTGTAGGGGATTTTCTCTGGAATAGCATAAAGACGCCTTCCTATACTTTCAACCTATTAGTAATTATCCTTTCTCATTCCGTTTTATTTGTAAGCAGTGATTATATTCAAATGCATATGCTCATTTAATAAATCATTGGACGTTTTCAAATAAAACACAAGTGTAAAAAAAAAAGAAAAAACAAACAAATTTATGCACTTTGAAATATCTTTGTATTAACTTTGTGTAAGTATTTTGTACAAAGGAGACAAACATCCTAGTAAGAGAATGTTGTCATAAAAATGAGAAAACTTTATACAAAGAAAGATGGCTATGTGTAACAATTCCATGGGGTTCCCATTCTGCTATAGCCTTCATAACTCTAAGTATCTTGTCCAATCGTTTCTTCGTTCGCAGATGATTAGATTGATCAGAAGCTTGGATCTTTTCCGTGAAGAGATTGTTTTTAAAGTGATCCGACGAGACATAGTCATACGCTTTAATTCTATAACTTTTGCCTGGACCGCCCTTTCGGGATTTTGATCCACCAGGAAACCCTTTTTTGCCCAAGTCGCCCTTTCGGGTTTTCAGCTTGCCGGGTGTACAGATTTTTTTTATTTATCCCTAATTTTTGCCTGAACCGCCCTTTCGGGTTTCTGATTCACCGGGATTCCCATTTTTGCCCAAGTCGCCCTTTCGGGTTTTCAACTTGTCGGGTCGTTTATGCGTAGTATCTTTTGACTATGCCTGCGTTCGCATGGTGCGGCAGGTCGTCGCCGTCCATGGTGGTTAGAATCATAGCCCCACCAAAAAAGATGTTTTTGATCACAAATGGTCCTTCGTAAGTAGGAGTCCACTTGCCCCTGGGATCACTCTGCGGCAAGATGATCCGCTTGATTACAAGATCTCCGACTTGATACACTTGACGTCTGACTTTCTTATTGAAAGACTTGATCATATGTTTTTGATATGTCTGACCATGACAAACAGTAGTAAGTTGCTTCTCGTCGATCAAGTTAATTTGATCAAGTCGGGTATGAATCCAATCGTCTTCACTTAAACCAATATCCTTCATAATTCTCAAGGAAGGAATCTGAACCTCCATAGGTAAAACAGCTTCCATGCCATATACCAAAGAAAAGGGGGTTGCCCCGGTTGAAGTACGCGCCGTGGTACGATATCCGTGCAGAGAAAACAATAACATCTCATGCCAGTCCTTGTAGGTGACTGTCATCTTTTGAATGATCTTCTTGATATTTTTATTCGCAGCTTCAACAACACCGTTCATCTTTTGCTGATAGGGAGATGAATTATGATGTTGAATTTTGAACTGCTCGCACAGAGCGATGATCAAAGTGTTATTCAGGTTTGTACCGTTGTCCGTGATGATCCTGTCGGGGATACCATACCGGCATATGAAGTTCTGCTTGATGAAGCGGGCAACCACATTCTTTGTAACAGAGGCGAAGGAAGCTGCTTCAACCCATTTGGTAAAGTAATCAATAGCCACCAGGATGAAGCGATGTCCATTGGATGCCGTAGGCTTGATCTCTCCAATCATGTCGATTCCCCACATTGCGAATGGCCAAGGAGCTGTTAGAACATTGAGAGGAACTGGAGGAATATGTACCTTGTCAGCATAGACTTGGTGTTGTAACCCAAAATTTTCCCTCCCATATTCTTCAAGATTTGCCAAGATCAAGGTTCAAAATCTCTCAAGAATTGCACAGTCCAATAGCCTCCTAACACAGTCAAAATTAGGGTTTTGGTTCTTGCAAAGAAATTGAGGTTTCCAAGGGTCCAAACAAGTCCCACATGCCTACATACATTGTCAAGCATCCATATGCCAAGTTTCAAGACTCACAGCATCAAATTGCACAGTCAAAAACCCTAATTGCTTCACAGTCAACTGCAGGGGCAAAATGGTCATTTGACAGTCAAAAGTCAAAATTTTTGGTCAACATCTTATTTTGAAGCCACAAACATCATTTGATCAATTCTTGATCATGATTTCACAAGCATGGCTCAAAAAGTCTCAAGATGCAAAAGTTTCTATTTTTGGACAGTTGAAAAAGTCAACTGCAAATTGACCAGGGCATAACTTCTTCATGGTTTATCAGAAAAATTCCATCCAAAGCTCATTTTGAAGAGAATGACATTTCCTACAACTCATCTTCACACTTCAAGTCCAAGAAATTCTCTCACAAAAAGTTATCAATTTCAACATTATAGGTCATTTTCAAAAGTCAACAAAAAGGCACTTTAAGTCAAAGACCATAACTTGAGATTGGTAAATCAAAATGACATGGGTCCAAAGGCATTGGTTAGAGGACTTCAAGACCTTTCCAAAATTTCCAAGAACATGATCATAGCTTCAAAATTGAGCAAGATATGCCTTGGAGAAGTTGGGAAATTTTTGGGAATTTTGAAAAGTCAACTTTGCTTCAAAAGCTTCAAAAATGCTAATGGGCCTCAATTTCTTTCATGAATCATTACCCAAAGGCTATGCACGACCCATTGACCTCAAAGGGATTTATTTTCTTATTTTTGATTAATTAATTGAATTTTTATTATTATTAATTCATTTAATTAGATTTAAATATGAAAAAATATCAAATAATACTTTTCAAATCTTTTTGTGCAGAAAATTCACTCATTATGTGCTAAAGATTTCGTTTCACATTCAAAAAGGCAATATCTTTCACAATTGGCAAGAGTTTCATGGCAAAAAGATTGAAAAAAGATTGGATTTACATGATTGGAAATCAAATATCAAAATCATTAATTCATGGACTATGGGCTTGGCTTTTTGACCTAATTTCATTCAGATACAAAGGCACAACATAACCTAATGCTAACACACACGAAAAGCTGTTCAGAGGCTGCATACCAATTTGCAAAATTGCATCAAAAAATTGAAAACTGAAATCATAGTTACAAGGCGTTTCAAAGCACAAAAAGCATTCTAATACATTCCTGACATTGCTAGGAATCGATTGCAATCAAGAACGAGTCCCCATACTTCAAGAATTGGTAGAACAGAATCGTCTTTTTCATGAATATGTCCACAATCGATTTTTGATTTCCATGCATTATCCATGTGTTTTACTTGTTGATTTATACTAACAATGATGTTCTGAAGCTGTTGGTACCATTCAATTGAACTATAGCTGCCTAAATCAAAATCTGCCATGGTTGGAACTTAGGGTTTCAGAAGCTCTAAATTGGGGCTTTCCTCATATGGAAAAATTAGACCTTAAAACCTATGCCATTGAATTCGTGGTATCAAGACGAAGCAAACCAATACCTCGCGCCCTTTTTATATTTGTCCATGTTCTAATTGCTATTTTCATAGTTTCTATTTAGTGGGGGTTTAAAACCCCCGCTATCTGTTTTATAATTACAGGGAAAATAAGGAAGAAGGTGAACGTGGCCTATGATGATTGGAGCGTTTGAAATCTGGCGCATTTTTGTTTGTTCCATATCATTTAGCGTGCGTTTCTTTTATATTATTTATGTTCCACTAACCTTACAAATGCACGCGTTAGCTCAGTTGGTGGATGAGTTGGCTTGCAGGTACTGGGACCTGGGTTCGATCCCCAGGTCCCCCATATAATTTGTTCTATTTTGTCACACCATGTTCATATGCAGCGCCTCCTTCAAGGCTTCACCATACATCCTCATGCGCTGGCCTGACAAGTGGCTTCAAGGTACAATCTGAAGGCCAGAACGTGAAGACCATCATACGCCTGGGTCAACCATCAAGCATGTGATTCCAAAAGGTCAAACGGGCTCTACGCTGATGGGCCAAAAATCACTTCAAAAAACCTCCATAATGGGCCAGACACCCCCCATGTTTGTATTATATTTTCTTCTCTTTTCAATTTTAATTCTTTTAATTGTTTTCTTTAGTTATTTTATTTAATTCACTCAAAATAATTTTCACAATAATAAAAACAGAAAATCAAAAGAATACAATATATTTAATTATTATTATTATTTTACCATTAATTTATTTTGTAAATAAACTTTAATAATTAATTTAGTTTAATTTAGGGTTAAAATTTTAATCTTTTCTTAAATAAATAAAATAGGTAGAATTAGGGTTTTTAACCTTTTCATCATTTTTTTAATAAATAATTTTCTCATCATTATTATTATTATTAATTACTAAATATTTTGTAAATAAACATGTACATTAATTATTTAGTAAATTAGGTTAAACTTTAATATTTTTCATTAACAATTAAAAACAACTTAGAATTAGGGTTTCCCTTGATTTTCAACTTTCTTTATTTTCATAAAACAAAAACCTAAAAAACATTTCTTTTCTTTTAATTAAATAACTTTAATTTCAATTTAATTTCAATTTAATTTCAAAAGGGTCAAAACCCTCGGACATTCAATTTTTATTCTTTCGCACGTTATTCTTTTTCTTTCGAATATTATGTAACTGCTCAAGGCTTGTAATAGTAATTAGGAATTTATTTACTTTCTGCATTTTTATTAAAACGGGTCTTTGTAATTTGGCGATGTATAGACCCGCGCCTTGTAATAGCGTAGGATTTATCTTTCCGCATTTAAATTTCCGCACTCTTAACTGCTAAACTTTGCATGAAAGAATGAATGGCTAATTAAAAATAAGCGTAGCTCACAATGATGCATGATCAAAGATAAACTTGACATAAAAACAACACACAAATTCACACACCACTCCTAGGGTACGCCTCATTGTTGCCTTGCCTTCGAAACGTGGTCGTCGAGTATAGGACATTTTAGTAAGTCCTTATGTCCATGATCAATGTCATAAGGGTAGCTTCTAAGGTGTCCTACTGTTGCTCTGGTGACCACACTGTCCCTACAAACGAATTCACCCGAACACCTCCAACGGTGGTGCTACCTACCTCTCAATGGTGGGATGGCACTACCTTAAGGACATTTACACAACCTAATTCCTTAGGGTAGGTAGATGACTCGTAGATACTTGCTCTATTCAAAAACAAATCAAAACTCTTTTCACACCGACACTTTCAAAAAGCTTTCAAAACAAATTTTCAAACACTCTTGAGGACTGATACGAGAGTCATTATGAAATCTTTAAACGAAACTTTTTTAAACCCACTCACACTTTGAAAAGCAAACACTTTTGAAAACACAATGAGCAAGTATCTAAGAGCCCATGGATAACCATGGATAGAAAGGGTGCTAACACCTTCCCTTTCTATAAATCTACCTCCCGAACCGAGAGACAATCTCATAAGGAATTTTGCTGTGCTTTTGTCCTGTCCATGTTGGAGAACATAAAAGACGGTGGCGACTCTTGCTTACCACGACATACGCGATCCAGCTTTAAACAGTCAGTTCCATTTCCACCGATCACAGAACTGGCGACTCTGCTGGGGAATACTACTTAAAGTGAGGTGTACCTTAGGATAGCTCAGACTTGTGTTTTCAATTGCTGTGTTTGTTTGCTTTATTATTGTGGGTTGCATCGGAGTTACATAGATCCTAACCCGGATCTGGGGATACCCTGTTAGGTAGCATAAGCTATGAGGGACCTGTCCGGCGTAGACCGACACGGGTGAAGCAGTGGCTACATTGGTGTGGCACCTTGGTCTGTACCGATATCCCTTGTGTCGCAACGAGGAGAATATGGGTCTTCTGAGGAGTCATTAAGCACCAACCGACCTTAGAACCTTAAATGACCCAACTTGGCCAATAGAACAGAAGCAGTATGCTACGCCCATTGAGGCTAAACTCTCGTGATGGTTCTGGTCGCATGAAAAGATTGCGATGCTGGAGTTATGACCGATTGAGGGTAGTAAGTGATATTGGGATCCTCTAGAACCCAGTTACTTCTGATAGGACAGGTCTTAACCAACAAACTGAAAGAGGGTAATACCTATACCCCATGCTGGCCTAAACTCTAAGGGCTCTCTTGTGTGACTTGTGTGCCTTCCAACTTGACTATTTGCATGCTTGTTATCTGACACTTGAGTTTCATGCAGGTTTTGTTTACAGTCCTTAATTAGGACTCATAACTGGGTTTACCTACATCACTCCATGCATAGCATAACATCATAACATCATACCATTGCATACATCCTACATAAGGACTAATCCATTTCAAGGATCTCAAGGGTTTGTGATGTAGGTCATGATGAACCAACATGTCTAGCAAGGGGCAAAAGGGGATTTATTTTCCTCTAGCCAAGATGACTTGAGTCAGCGGCTATGACCCACTCGATATGGTGAGCCTTGACTCTTGAAGAAGGACTCTCAACAATATGCAGTGCCTCCCATCAAGCTACAAAATGCAAATTCTAACAATTTTCTTGTTTACCCCGCGAGATCCTTGAAAACATTGCATGCATATCATACATATCATTGCATTACAGGTACCCCTCGTTACAGGTCACTTACCTTCCTCGCTGTTTATTTCAGCAATGGCTTTCCAACCAGACAACCAGGATCTCCGTACTCAAGAGACCCAGTTCAGGGAGATCTTCATAAGCCGATCCAAGGGGCAGGAAGAGTTAAGGACACTCCTCATGGGGAATCTGGCCAAGAAAGGTCCCGAAGATGACAAGGACGAACAGCTGAAATGCCTGCAAGCTGAAGTAGATACAATGAGAACTCAGATGCTGGGGCAGATGGCCCTTATTCAAGGCTTAGATCGGGAGCAAGAAGAGTTGAGGACCATGATCAGTCAGCTCCACCAAGAGAGATACAACATGAAGCAACCAGTCCAAGTCAGGGACCAGGTCATGGATCAGCTCCCAAGAGGACAAGAGTCTGGTATGGTGAAGAATAGAACTCTCCAAATTGTTACCACTTCACAAGCCCAGCATCAACCTCGCCCAGAGCAACAGGTTGATCAGAGTAAGCCAAACAGGTCCAAGAGGCAGTTCACCCAGCTTAACGTGTCGCTGTTTCAAGCTTTACAACACCTGTTGAGGTTGAATCTGATTACACTAAGGGCTCCTCCCCGGAACCCCAACATCTCTGCTCCTAACTATCATCCCAACAAAAGGTGTGCATACCACTCTGATAGTCCTGGACATGACACTGCCGACTGCTGGGCTCTGAAGAACAAGGTCCAGGATCTGATTAATGAAGGAGTAGTGGATTTCACCCAAATGGGTCAGGCTGAGTGCTTCTACCATCCCTACAGGATTCACCATCTGAAGTAACAAGTCCTGAAATGAGAAGACTTTTTGTCTATTAGAATTTTCACGTTGTTACTTTCTTTTGATTGTTCAAACATTTATTCATGTTAAACGTTGTTATTTAATTAATGCATCGCATATGTCTGTTTTGAATCAATATATTCGCGTTCGCTATATTCAAACTACTTTCATTTTTTTGATGTCGACTCTCGATTAATAATTCTAAGCCTCTTGAGGGAGGATGACAAAAACGATACCATGATCTTTATAGTATGCTTTTGAAACGACCCCGCTGATGAGGTACATGCATTGTTTCAATTCCTAAACAGTGGAGTTATAAGGAAGATAATCCCTCGTCAACCCCTTCGAGCCAAAGAAGTAGGAGTTTTTCTTTTCACAAAAAAATTAAAACCCTTAATCATAACCTGGGGCATGGTAGTTCTCTCAGTTGATCCAAGTGCACAATGGATGACATCAAAAGAGTCCTTCCAAAGCAAAAGACAGTGATGGTTCCTATAATCATAAAGACAGGCAGTCATTATCTCTCAAAATAAAAGCCCAATAAGTCAAAACCTATGAAGGAGACTTACAAAACTGGGGCATCCCGCTGACTGTAGATACAAAAAGAAACAGTTCAGGAAAAAAACAGGGATAACAAAATCAAAAAAGAAAGAGGTCTTACAGACCCTCGACAAAAAATGACTGCCTATTCAAAATAAATTGTCAATATCCGAACCATCACTGGAATATCAGGACAAAGACTCAAACAAGGTCTAACGCACGATCAGCTGAGTTTAGGTTTGAAGAACATCATAAAGAGCGGGTGGGTACAAATATAATTTGAGCCTTTATCCTTTGTTTCTTAAACCATGAACCAGGCCACGTTACAACCCTCGAAAAGTCCTAGCTGAAGCATGGGTTAGTTCGAAAGCATACTGTTACAAAGGTATCCTGACTCCTTAAGGCTTATGGTAAAATAACGAGTTGACATCACAGTTTTACAAAGTTCACTTGTTTTTACTAAAAAATGATGCATTTTCAAAAACTTCGAAACAGACATAAGCTTTGCATTTTTAACATAACTTTTGTTTGCATATGACTTTTTGTTTGAACAGCATAGGAGTTCGCACGACGAATGTATAATGAACAAGAGTACCTCCAATCAAGGGGCAGACGTGATCATTGTCCATCATCTGGGGCAGTTAAGTCAAGATTCGGAGAATCTCTCAAAAGGCCAACCAACTTGGGGCAAATCTCCATCTGGATCACTTGGGGCATTGGACATGAGTTCCAGCTATGAATCCTGCCTGATCAAACAAAGATCTTCTGGTCACATGGCAACACTGCTGACAGGGGCATCTCCCTACATCCTGAGAGCATGGACATAGTCGAAAAAATACTGCGCATAATCAAAGACCCGCTAGGTTGACACACCTAGGCAAAAATAAGGGCTTCCCGGCGAACCAAAAGGGTTCGGGCAAAAATAAGGGATGAAAACGAAAAAATCTGTACACCCGGCAAGTCGAAAACCTGAAAAGGCGGCTTGGGCAAAAATGGGCATCCCGGTGGACTGAAAACCCGAAAGGGTGGTCCAGGCAAAAGTTAGGGATCAAAAGCGTACGACTATGTCCCGTCATCTCGTCAAGTGCCTACCAAAAGAAGATTCGTCTATCGGCAGTAATCAAGCGCCTGCACAGGTACCTTCTCTCGCAGAAACAGGGGCAATAATGAGTGGTCTAAACAATCTAATTGATCTGTCCACCAAGGTACCAAGGTAAGTTCGGCTGAAGAACGTAACCAAGATATCTTAATTCCCCAGAGAGTAGGACAAGAATCAGCAATACTCTCTCCAAGCAGAGTTGGTCTCCAATCAGCCCCGAAAAGGCACAATATCTCCAGCAAGTCAGCAACGCTCTCCCCAAGCAGAGTTAGTCTACTGTCAGCCTCAAGGAAGTTGGGTATCCCCAGAAGATCTCAACATTCCCCAGCGGAGTATACAGATGTTCCTAGGCAAGCATCCTCGGAAGTTTTAATCTAAGATTGTTCCCCGGCGGTTTACCAAACACTCCAGCGGAGCCGCTTCCCCAGCACAGTTCAAAAATTTCCCCAGTACATCTCAAAAATTTCCCCAGGATAGTTCAACCAATCTCCCCAGCAGGAAGCTTATCCCTAGTAGATTCTGGAAGCTTATCCCCTGAAGAGCACGAACGCGTCTCCCGGGCTTATTCAAAGGTTATTTCCCCACCAGGATATAACTGGGTTATCCTCAGCCAAAAACTACGGAAAGACCGTCCCCGGTGAAGTATTCCTACCCCCAGCGGAGTTCATCCAACTTCCAACAAAACTTATCAATGGTATCCCCAGCGGAGTTATCATTAACCTCAGCAAAGTATCTCTTTCCCCACAGAGTAACTCCCCGCAAAGTAATCTATTCGCCAAGGTTATTCCCTAACGGAGTCATCTTCTCCTACCGGTATCCTTGCAACCATCGTCCCCAGCGGAAACAAAGCACTATCCTTCAACATCAAGCCCAGGATTTAACTTCCCGGCACCCGTCAAGGATTTACTTTCCTAGACAAAAACATACATTCATAAACATCATATCTTCATACATTATAGCATGCTTATACGCATCATGAACATACAATCTCATTTATTCTCTGAACATCATGACATCACGCATGTCATACACCATGACATTGCATACAACTAATGTTCTTTCTTTTCAGGACAAAGGTCAGTACAAAGATAATTACTATCAACGGTCGCAACTAAAGATCCGATTCCTGTATCTTGCCAGGGTGTATCTGTTGGCGACTACATTACCAGACTCGATTCCTGTATCTTGCCAGGGCACGTCTGAAGAGTTCGAAGATCCGATTCCTGTATCTTGCCAGGGTGTATCTGTTAACGACTATATTCCAAACTCGATTCCTGTATCTTGCCAGGGCACGTCTGAAGAGTTTGAAGATCCAATTCCTGTATCTTGCCAGGGTGTATCTGTTGACGACTAATTCCAGACTCGATTCCTGTATCTTGCCAGGGCACGTCTGAAGAGTTCGAAGATCCGATTCCTGTATCTTGCCAGGGTGTATCTGTTGACGACTACATTACCAGACTCGATTCCTGTATCCTGCCAAGGCACGTCTGAAGAGTTCGAAGATCCGATTCCTGTATCTTGCCAGGGTGTATCTATTGACGACTACATTACCAGACTCGATTCCTGTATCCTGCCAGGGAACGTCTGAAGAGTTCGAAGATCCGATTCCTGTATCTTGCCAGGGTGTATCTGTTGACGACTACATTACCAGACTCGATTCCTGTATCCTGCCAGGGCACGTCTGAAGAGTTCAAAGATCCGATTCCTGTATCTTGCCAGGGTGTATCTGTTGACGACTATATTCCAGACTCGATTCCTGTATCCTTCCAGGGCACGCCTGAAGAGTTCGAAGATCCGATTCCTGTATCTTGCCAGGGTGTATTTGTTGACGACTACATTACCAGACTCGATTCCTGTATCCTGCCAGGGCACGTCTGAAGAGTTCGAAGATCTGATTCCTGTATCTTGCCAGGGTGTATCTATTGACGACTACATTACCAGACTCGATTCCTGTATCCTGCCAGGGCACGTCTGAAGAGTTCGAAGATCCGATTCCTGTATCTTGCCAGGGTGTATCTGTTGACGATTATTCTCCGGACTCGATTCCTGTATCTTGCCAGGGCACGTCTGAAGAGTTTAAATATTCGATTCCTGTATCCGGCCAGGGCACATCTACATAAAGAGTTTGAAGATCAACTCCTATAATAGGCCAGGTAAGTATTTTTCTTTCTCAGGTACGCAAGTTCTCGCTAAGGAATCTCTTACGCGATCGAAACCCGATGGCATCTATAAGCCCATCACCACAACTACCATTACAGTCTCCAAATGGAATCTGTAAGCCCATTCCCGCCAGCACACTGCTGATACTCTACTATGTGAGTGCAAATTTCTGGGCACTCTAGTGTTCAATCATCTTCCACCTTCAGATTACGAAAGGCACGCCAGCCAATCTACATCCTCAGGTCTAAGAAGATTGAACAGGGGCAACTGTTGTACCCCAAAATTTTCCCTCCCATATTCTTCAAGATTTTCCAAGATCAAGGTTCAAAATCTCTCAAGAATTGCACAGTCCAATAGCCTCCTAACACAGTCAAAATTAGGGTTTTGGTTCTTGCAAAGAAATTGAGGTTTCCAAGGGTCCAAAAAAGTCCCACATGCCTACATACATTGTCTAGCATCCATATGCCAAGTTTCAAGACTCACAGCATCAAATTGCACAGTCAAAAACCCTAATTGCTTCACAGTCAACTGCAGGGGCAAAATGGTCATTTGACAGTCAAAAGTCAAAAATTTTGGTCAACATCTTATTTTGAAGCCACAAACATCATTGGATCAATTCTTGATCATGATTTCACAAGCATGGCTCAAAAAGTCTCAAGATGCAAAAGTTTCTATTTTTGGACAGTTGAAAAAGTCAACTGCAAATTGACCAGGGCATAACTTCTTCATGGTTTATCAGAAAAATTCCATCTAAAGCTCATTTTGAAGATAATGACATTTCCTACAACTCATCTTCACACTTCAAGTCCAAGAAATGCTCTCACAAAAAGTTATCAATTTCAACATTATAGGTCATTTTCAAAAGTCAAGAAAAAGGCACTTTAAGTCAAAGACCATAACTTGAGATTGGTAAATCAAAATGACATGGAACCAAAGGCATTGGTTAGAGGACTTCAAGACCTTTCCAAAATTTCCAAGAACATGATCATAGCTTCAAAATTGAGTAAGATATGCCTTGGAGAAGTTGGGAAATTTTTGGGAATTTTGAAAAGTCAACTTTGCTTCAAAAGCTTCAAAAATGCTAATGGGCCTTAATTTCTTTCATGAATCATTACCCAAAGGCTATGCACGACCCATTGACCTCAAAGGGATTTATTTTCTTATTTTTGATTAATTAATTGAATTTTTATTATTATTAATTCATTTAATTGGATTTAAATATGAAAAAATATCAAATAATACTTTTCAAATCTTTTTGTGCAGAAAATTCACTCATTATGTGCTAAAGATTTCGTTTCACATTCAAAAAGGCAATATCTTTCACAATTGGCAAGAGTTTCATGGCAAAAAGATTGAAAAAAGATTGGATTTACATGATTGGAAATCAAATATCAAAATCATTAATTCATGGACTATGGGCTTGGCTTTTTGACCTAATTTCATTCAGATACAAAGGCACAACATAACCTAATGCTAACACACACGAAAAGCTATTCAGAGGCTGCATACCAATTTGCAAAATTTCATCAAAAAATTGAAAACTGAAATCATAGTTACAAGGCGTTTCAAAGCACAAAAAGCATTCTAATACATTCCTGACATTGCTAGGAATCGATTGCAATCAAGAACGAGTCCCCATACTTCAAGAATTGGTAGAACAGAATCGTCTTTTTCATGAATATGTCCACAATCGATTTTTGATTTCCATGCATTATCCATGTGTTTTACTTGTTGATTTATACTAACAATGATGTTCTGAAGCTGTTGGTACCATTCAATTGAACTATAGCTGCCTAAATCAAAATCTGCCATGGTTGGAACTTAGGGTTTCAGAAGCTCTAAATTGGGGCTTTCCTCATATGGAAAAATTAGACCTTAAAACCTATGCCATTGAATTCGTGGTATCAAGACGAAGCAAACCAATACCTCGCGCCCTTTTTATATTTGTCCATGTTCTAATCGCTATTTTCATAGTTTCTATTTAGTGGGGGTTTAAAACCCCCGCTATCTGTTTTATAATTACAGGGAAAATAAGGAAGAAGATGAACATGGCCTATGATGATTGGAGCGTTTGAAATCTGGCGCGTTTTTGTTTGTTCCATATCATTTAGCGTGCGTTTCTTTTATATTATTTATGTTCCACTAACCTTACAAATGCACGCGTTAGCTCAGTTGGTGGATGAGTTGGCTTGCAGGTACTGGGACCTGGGTTCGATCCCCAGGTCCCCCATATAATTTGTTCTATTTTGTCACACCATGTTCATATGCAGCGCCTCCTTCAAGGCTTCACCATACATCCTCATGCGCTGGCCTGACAAGTGGCTTCAAGGTACAATCTGAAGGCCAGAACGTGAAGACCATCATACGCCTGGGTCAACCATCAAGCATGTGATTCCAAAAGGTCAAACGGGCTCTACGCTGATGGGCCAAAAATCACTTCAAAAAACCTCCATAATGGGCCAGACACCCCCCATGTTTGTATTATATTTTCTTCTCTTTTCAATTTTAATTCTTTTAATTGTTTTATTTAGTTATTTTATTTAATTCACTCAAAATAATTTTCACAATAATAAAAACAGAAAATCAAAAGAATACAATATATTTAATTATTATTATTATTTTACCATTAATTTATTTTGTAAATAAACTTTAATAATTAATTTAGTTTAATTTAGGGTTAAAATTTTAATCTTTTCTTAAATAAATAAAATAGGTAGAATTAGGGTTTTTAACCTTTTCATCATTTTTTTTAATAAATAATTTTCTCATCATTATTATTATTATTAATTACTAAATATTTTGTAAATAAACATGTACATTAATTATTTAGTAAATTAGGTTAAACTTTAATATTTTTCATTAACAATTAAAAACAACTTAGAATTAGGGTTTCCCTTGATTTTCAACTTTCTTTATTTTCATAAAACAAAAACCTAAAAAACATTTCTTTTCTTTTAATTAAATAACTTTAATTTCAATTTAATTTCAATTTAATTTCAAAAGGGTCAAAACCCTCGGACATTCAATTTTTATTCTTTCGCACGTTATTCTTTTTCTTTCGAATATTATGTAATTGCTCAAGGCTTGTAATAGTAATTAGGAATTTATTTACTTTCCGCATTTTTATTAAAACGGGTCTTTGTAATTTGACGATGTATAGACCCGCGCTTGTAATAGCGTAGGATTTATCTTTCCGCATTTAAATTTCCGCACTCTTAACTGCTAAACTTTGCATGAAAGAATGAATGGCTAATTAAAAATAAGCGTAGCTCACAATGATGCATGATCAAAGATAAACTTGACATGAAAACAACACACAAATTCACACACCACTCCTAGGGTACGCCTCACTGTTGCCTTGCCTTCGAAACGTGGTCGTCGAGTATAGGACATTTTAGTAAGTCCTTATGTCCATGATCAATGTCATAAGGGTAGCTTCTAAGGTGTCCTACTGTTGCTCTGGTGACCACACTGTCCCTACAAACGAATTCACCCGAACACCTCCAACGGTGGTGCTACCTACCTCTCAATGGTGGGATGGCACTACCTTAAGGACATTTACACAGCCTAATTCCTTAGGGTAGGTAGATGACTCGTAGATACTTGCTCTATTCAAAAACAAATCAAAACTCTTTTCACACCGACACTTTCAAAAAGCTTTCAAAACAAATTTTCAAACACTCTTGAGGACTGATACGAGAGTCATTATGAAATCTTTAAACGAAACTTTTTTAAACCCACTCACACTTTGAAAAGCAAACACTTTTGAAAACACAATGAGCAAGTATCTAAGAGCCCATGGATAACCATGGATAGAAAGGGTGCTAACACCTTCCCTTTCTATAAATCTACCTCCCGAACCGAGAGACAATCTCATAAGGAATTTTGTTGTGCTTTTGTCCTGTCCATGTTGGAGAACATAAAAGACGGTGGCGACTCTTGCTTACCGCGACATACGCGATCCAACTTTAAACAGTCAGTTCCATTTCCACCGATCACAGAACTGGCGACTCTGCTAGGGAATACTACTTAAAGTGAGGTGTACCTTAGGATAGCTCATACTTGTGTTTTCAATTGCTGTGTTTGTTTGCTTTATTATTGTGGGCTGCATCGGAGTTACATAGATCCTAACCCGGATCTGGGGATACCCTGTTAGGTAGCATAAGCTGTGAGGGACCTGTCCGGCGTAGACCGACATGAGTGAAGCAGTTGCTACGTTGGTGTGGCACCTTGGTCTGTACCGATATCCCTTGTGTCGCAACAAGGAGAATATGGGTCTTCTGAGGAGTCATTAAGCACCAACCGATCTTAGAACCTTAAATGACCCAACTTGGCCAATAGAACAGTAGCAGTATGCTACGCCCATTGAGGCTAAACTCTCGTGATGGTTCTGGCCGCAAGAAAAGATTGCGATGCTGGAGTTATGACCGATTGAGGGTAGTCAGTGATATTGGGATCCTCTAGAACCCGGTTACTTCTGATAGGACAGGTCTTAACCAACAAACTGAAAGAGGGTAATACCTAGACCCCATGCTGGCCTAAACTCTAAGGGCTCTCTTGTGTGACTTGTGTGCCTTCCAACTTGACTATTTGCATGCTTGTTATCTGATACTTGAGTTTCTTGCAGGTTTTGTTTACAGACCTTAATTAGGACTCATAACAGGGTTTACCTACATCACTCCATGCATAGCATAACATCATAACATCATACCATTGCATACATCCTACATAAGGACTAATCCATTTCAAGGATCTCAAGGGTTTGTGATGTAGGTCATGATGAACCAACATGTCTAGCAAGGGGCAAAAGGGGATTTATTTTCCTCTAGCCAAGATGACTTGAGTCAGGGGCTATGACCCACTCGATATGGTGAGCCTTGACTCTTGAAGAAGGACTCTCAACAATATGCAGTGCCTCCCATCAAGCTACAAAATGCAAATTCTAACAATTTTCTTGTTTACCCTGCGAGATCCTTGAAAACATTGCAAACATATCATACATATCATTGCATTACAGGTACCCCTCGTTACAGGTCACTTACCTTCCTTGCTGTTTATTTCAGCAATGGCTTTCCAACCAGACAACCAGGATCTCCGTACTCAAGAGACCCAGTTCAGGGAGATCTTCCTAAGCCTATCCAAGGGGCAGGAAGAGTTAAGGACACTCCTCATGGGGAATCTGGCCAAGAAAGGTCCTGAAGATGACAAGGACGAACAGCTGAAACGCCTGCAAGCTGAAGTAGATACAATGAGAACTCAGATGCTGGCGCAGATGGCCCTTATTCAAGGCTTAGCTCGGGAGCAAGAAGAGTTGAGGACCATGATCAGTCATCTCCACCAAGAGAGATACAACATGAAGCAACCAGTCCAAGTCAGGGACCAGGTCATGGATCAGCTCCCAAGAAGACAAGAGTCTGGTATGGTGAAGAATAGAACTCTCCAAATTGCTTCCACTTCACAAGCCCAGCATCAACCTCGCCCAGAGCAACAGGTTGATCAGAGTAAGCCAAATAGGTCCAAGAGGCAGTTCACCCAGCTTAACGTGTCGCTGTTTCAAGCTTTACAACACCTGTTGAGGTTGAATCTGATTACACTAAGGGCTCCTCCCCGGAACCCCAACATCTCTGCTCCTAACTATCATCCCAACAAAAGGTGTGCATACCACTCTGATAGTCCTGGACATGACACTGCCGACTGCTGGGCTCTGAAGAACAAGGTCCAGGATCTGATTAATGAAGGAGTAGTGGATTTCACCCAAATGGGTCAGGCTGAGTGCTTCTACCATCCCTACAGAATTCACCATCTGAAGTAACAAGTCCTGAAATGAGAAGACTTTTTGTCTATTAGAATTTTCACGTTGTAACTTTCTTTTGATTGTTCAAACATTTATTCATGTTAAACGTTGTTATTTAATTAATGCATCGCATATGTCTGTTTTGAATCAATATATTCGCGTTCGCTATATTCAAACTACTTTCATTTTTTTGATGTCAACTCTCGATTAATAATTCTAAGCCTCTTGAGGGAGGATGACAAAAACGATACCATGATCTTTACAGTATGCTTTTGAAACGAACCCGCTGATGAGGTACATGCATTGTTTCAATTCCTAAACAGTGGAGTTATAAGGAAGATAATCCCTCGTCAACCCCTTCGAGCCAAAGAAGTAGGAGTTTTTCTTTTCACAAAAAAATTAAAACCCTTAATCATAACCTGGGGCAGGGTAGTTCTCTCAGTTGATCCAAGTGCACAATGGATGACATCAAAAGAGTCCTTCCAAAGCAAAAGACAGTGATGGTTCCTATAATCATAAAGACAGGAAGTCATTATCTCTCAAAATAAAAGCCCAATAAGTCAAAACCTATGAAGGAGACTTACAAAACTGGGGCATCCCGCTGACTGTAGATACAAAAAGAAACAGTTCAGGCAAAAAACAGGGATAACAAAATCAAAAAAGAAAGAGGTCTTACAGACCCTCGACAAAAAATGACTGCCTATTCAAAATAAATTGTCAATATCCGAACCATCACTGGAATATCAGGACAAAGACTCAAACAAGGTCTAAGGCACGATCAGCTGAGTTTAGGTTTGAAGAACATCATGAAGAGCGGGTGGGTACAAATATAATTTGAGCCTTTATCCTTTGTTTCTTAAACCATGAACCAGGCCACGTTACAACCCTCGAAAAGTCCTAGCTGAAGCATGGGTTAGTTCAAAAGCATACTGTTACAAAGGTATCCTGACTCCTTAAGGCTTATGGTAAAATAACGAGTTGACATCACAGTTTTACAAAGTTCACTTGTTTTTACTAAAAAATGATGCATTTTCAAAAACTTCGAAACAGACATAAGCTTTGCATTTTTAACATAACTTTTGTTTGCATATGACTTTTTGTTTGAACAGCATAGGAGTTCGCACGACGAATGTATAATGAACAAGAGTACCTCCAATCAAGGGGCAGACGTGATCATTGTCCATCATCTGGGGCAGTTAAGTCAAGATTCGGAGAATCTCTCAAAAGGCCAACCAACTTGGGGCAAATCTCCATCTGGATCACTTGGGGCATTGGACATGAGTTCCAGCTATGAATCCTGCCTGATCAAACAAAGATCTTCTGGTCACATGGCAACACTGCTGACAGGGGCATCTCCCTACATCCTGAGAGCGTGGACATAGTCGAAAAAATACTACGCATAATCAAAGACCCGCTAGGTTGACACACCTAGGCAAAAATAAGGGCTTCCCGGCGAACCAAAAGGGTTCGGGCAAAAATAAGGGATGAAAACGAAAAAATCTGTACACCTGGAAAGTCGAAAACCTGAAAAGGCGGCTTGGGCAAAAATGGGTATCCCGTTGACTGAAGCTCCTTCAGGGTATTCTCGAGTCTTGAGATACCTTTTGATTTCATGAAACCAGGGTTGTTCCACTACTTCTTTGGTATTAATCTCATGAAAATGCGCAGGTACGTCCCTCCGCTCGATGGTGATTTGGGGAGCCTCGTTATCCCAGTTGAATTTAAACATGGAAGACATTGTAGCTAGAGCATCCACTAGCTGATTTTCTTCTCGCAGGAAGTGCTCGAAGGTAATCTGCTCGAAATGAGGTAACAGTGTCAGGACATGTTCTTTGTATGGGATAAGATTAGGATGTTTAGTGTCCCACTCTCCTTTGATTTGACTGATAACCAAAGTTGAGTCCCCAAATACAACCAAAGATTTGATTCCTAGGTCAATCGCAGCTTTGAGACCAAAGATACAAGCTTCATACTCGGCCATGTTGTTGGTGCAGCTGAAGTAGAGTCTAGCAGTGACAGGTGTATGGAAACCTTCTGGAAAAATAAGTACCGCACTGATACCGTTGCCAAGTGCATTTGAAGCACCATCAAAGTACAGGGTCCATCGGGATCCTTGTTCAGGTCCGTCATATGGTCTGTTACCTTCAATGTTGTCTAATGTCATAATGTCCTCGTCAGGGAAGTCGAACTTCATAGATTGGTAATATTCGACGGCTTGATGAGCTAGATGGTCAGCTAATACACTCTCCTTTATAGCTTTTTGGGTTGTGTACTGGATATCATACTCAGTCAGGATCATCTGCCATCTAGCGATTCTTCCGGATAAAGCAGGCTTCTCGGAGATGTACTTGATCAGATCCATTTTGAAAATCAGCAAAGTGGTATGTGTCAACATATACTGCCTTAGCCGGCGAGAAGCCCATACCAAAGCGCAGCAAGTTTTCTCGAGCAGTGAGTAGCGAGTCTCACAGTCGGTAAACTTTTTGCTAAGGTAATAAATGGCATGCTCTTTTCGACCAGGCTCGTCATGTTGGCCCAGTACGCACCCCATTGAGTTATCCAAAACGGTCCGATACATGATTAATGGCCTTCCTTCGACGGGTGGCATTAAGATAGGAGGTTCCAGCAAATACTCCTTGATTTTATCAAAAGCAACTTAACATTCGTCATTCCATTCAACCACCTGATCTTTCTTTAACAACTTGAAGATTGGTTCACAGATAGATGTTAGGTGAGAGATGAACCTTGCAATATAATTTAGGCGTCCCAAGAAACCTCTGACCTCCTTTTCAGTGCGGGGGCAGGCATTTCTCGTATAACTTTGACTTTAGCAGGATCAACCTTAATGCCTTTGTTGCTGACGATGAATCCCAAGAGTTTACCAGACCTGACTCCGAAAGTGCACTTGCTAGGGTTCAGTCTGAGCTTATACTCCTTCAACCTGACAAACAACTTTTGCAGATGGTCGAGGTGTTCTTCTTCTGTCTGTGAACGGGCTATCATGTCGTCTACGTAGACTTCGATCTCATGATGTATCATATCATGAAACAAATCTACCATGGCTCGCTGATAGGTTGCCCCGACATTCTTCAGTCCGAATGGCATCACTTTATATCAGAAGGTACCCCACTGCGTAACAAAAGTAGTCTTCTCCATGTCTTCGGGGGCCATTTTGATCTGGTTGTACCCTGAAAATCCGTCCATGAAAGAGAATACCTTGTGTTGAGATGTGTTGTCAACCAAGATGTCAATGTGTGGTAGTGGAAAATCATCTTTAGGGTTAGCCCTGTTTAAGTCTCTGTAGTCCACACACATTCTGACTTTGCCGTCCTTATTAGGCACGGGCACAATGTTAGCAACCCATTGTGGATAGGAAGTAACAGCCAAAAATCCAGCATTGAACTGCTTCATCACCTCAGCTTTGATCTTTTCGGACATGTCGGGCCTCATTCGGTGGACTTTCTGTTTGATTGGTGGATAATCTTCTCTTGTAGGGAGACGGTGAACCATAATATCTGTATCCAATCCCGGCATATCTTCATAGGACCAGGCGAAGATCTCAACAAACTCATTCAACAACTGAACTAAACGCTCTTTGACGCTTGGCTCCAGGTTGGCACCCACTTTAACCTCTTTTCTGTCTTCGGCAGTACCCAAATTAATAGTTTCTAACAACTCTTCATGGGGAAGAATAGCCCTTTCTTCTTGTTGCAAAAGTCTAGCCAACTCTCCAGGCACTTCACAGTCTTCATCACCTTTGTACTCGGCATGATTGCCCAAATCTTCAGAGTCACTGAAGGCCATAGCAGAATTGTTACCCATGGAATCCAGAGTGGATGGTGTTGTACCCCAAAATTTTCCCTCCCATATTCTTCAAAATTTGCCAAGTCAAAGCTTCAAACATCTCCCCAAGGGTTGCACAGTTCAAGGGCCTCCTAACAGTCAAAAATTAGGGTTTTGGTTCTGACAAAGAAAATGAAGTTTCTAAGGGTCCAATCAAGTCCCACATGCCTATAAACATGGTCAAGCATCCTCCTACCAAGTTTCAAGACTTTCAGCACAAAATTGCACAGTCAAAACCCTAATTGCACTACAGTCAACTGTAGGGGCAAAATGGTCATTTGACAGTCAAAAGTTCAAATTTTTGGTCAACATCTCATTTTGAAGCCACAAACATCATTTGATCAATGTTTGATCATGATTCTCAAAGCTTGGCTCAGAAAATCTCAAGATGCAAAAGTTTCCATATTTGGACAGTTGAAAAAGTCAACTGTAAATTGACCAGGGCATAACTTTCACATGGATTATCAGAAAAATTCCATCCAAATCTCATTTTGAAGAGAGAGACATTTCCTACAACTCCTCTTCACACTTCAAGTCCAAGAAATTCTCTCACAAAAAGTTATCAATTTCAACATTATAGGTCATTTTCAAAAGTCAACAAAAAGGGACTTTAAGTCAAAGGACATAACTTGAGATTGGTAAATCAAAATGACATGGGACCAAAGGCATTGGTTAGAGGACTCAAAGACCTTTCCAAAATGTCCAAGAACATTAGCAAAGCTTAAACATTGAGCAAGTTATGCCTTGTGGAAGTTGGGAAATTTTTGGATATTTTGAAAAGTCAACATTGCTTCAAATGACCTAAAAATGCTAATGGGCCTCTTTTTCTTCCACAATTCATCATCCAAGGCATGTGCACGACCATTTGGCCCAAAGGGAAGTTTTTATCATTTTTATTTTATTTATTTGGATTTTTAATTATCAATAATTCATTTAATTAAAATAAATAGGTGAAAAATACTAAACCTAATTTTCTAAATCTTTTTGTGCATAGAATAGGCTTAAGATTTCGTGTACAATCAAATATGAAAGGAATTATGGTGATTGGATATGATTGAGACCAAACATGCTTGAAAAAGATTGGAAAAATTATGGCTTGAAAATCAAATATCCTTTTCATCAATTCATGGATTTTCTGATCAAATTCTTTAACCTAAATCATTCATACATATATATATGCAAGCTAACCCTACTCCTCAGAACCTGCCAGCTGCGCAAAAAAGCCAAGAACAAAGCTTGAATTTTCTCAAAAAAGCCAAATACTGAAAACTGTTTTCCAGGGCGATTCAAGCTGAGATAATCATCTCATCACCTTCCTGAGGCATCAAGCAACGTGCCTGAATAGATTTCCACGTCCCTAATGCCCAGAATTGGTGAATAGGATTCAAACTTTTTCACATTGTTTTCATAATCGTGTTTTAGTATTTAAGCATTTTCATGGCATTTTGTTTATGGATTCATACTAAGTGATGTGTTTTGAAGCTAACCAGATAATTTAATTGTGTTTTTGTGCACTAGACGCGATTCCACCATTGATACAGGTTAGGGTTTTGCAAGTTTTGAATTGGGCGTTTCTAAACGCTGTAAAATTGGATCACCATGATACCATGACTATACTCAGCGTGTTTGGACGATCAGAATAGCACCCTCGCGCCTAATTTATGCTCAGAGATGGCTTAATCGCTATTATTGGATATGGCCTATTTTAGGGGGGGTTCAAAACCCCCGCTAACCTTTTGTATGTTTCAGGGAAAAGCGCACTAAGGAGGAAGACGATGATGTGTAGGCTGCTGATTGGAATATTCAAATTCTCGCGCGAAAAAAAGCATTAACGTTTGTTTATTTTATTATGTTTATTGATTGTATAATATACAAAGAACTCAAGCAGCGCGTTTGGTAAGCATAAGCATTAGTAATCTTCAGGACCTGGGTTCGAGCCCCAGGTCCCCATCCCTTTGCAATGTTATTTTTCTAGTTGTCATTCTATGCAGCATCTCTCTTGAAGACCACCATACGTCCATAATCACAAGCGTGCCACGCGTATAGAAAGATCACTCCAAAGGCGTTGATTGGAAGAACACCATGGACTCTAGTCAAACGTGCCACGTGCTTCCTGGAAAGGTCAACCAGGCCAAAGGGCTATTGGGCCTGAATTGATTATTTACACCTCCAATTGGGGACAGAACCCCCCAAGGTTTGCAAGTTTCTTTTATATTTTTTCATTGTTTTATTTTGATTCAATTATTTATTTTTTAATTAGTTAATTTAATTATTTTCATAAAAAAACCTGAAAAACAATAAAATCAGAAAAAGACAAAAATAAGTATTTTATTTAATTAATATATTTTTTGTAAATAAACTTCATTAATTAATTTTAGCTTTTAAACTTAGGGTTAAATTTTAATATTTTTCTTAATCAATCTAAAATTTGGTAGAATTAGGGTTTGTAATAATTTTTATCCTTTTTTCTTTTCTTTCATAATAATTAATTATTAAAATATAGTTATTTTTATAAATCAAAATTGCATGTAAATAATTAGGTTAATTTAGGTTTAACTTTAATATTTTTTCTTAATAAATAAAAGTTATAGAATTAGGGTTAATATTTTATTTTAATTAATCTTTCTCATTAAAAATTCATAAATACAAAAAATCTCAAAAATAATAATTTCTTTTTTTTCTTTTTAATTTTCCTTAATTTAATCATTTAATTTAATTTCGCAAAAAGGGTCCAACGCCCTCGTTTCTAATTTTAATTCAATTCGCGTATTTATTTCTTTTTCTTTTTATGTACCTCTCCCAAAGCCGTGTAATATATTTCCCGCACTTTTATTTTATTACATTATTTTCTGTCAAATCGGGTCCTGGAAATTTTGGCGATGTGGACCCGCGCCTTTGTAATAGTTTAGAACTTTCAATTTCCGCATCTTTTTTAACTGTTAAATAAATGCATGCAAGAATGAATGACAATAAATAAAAACAACCGCGTAGATCACTATACCATGACAAGACAAAAATAAACGAATCTGACACACGAATCACACACTACCCCTAGGGTACGCCTCACTATTGCCTTGCCTCTAAAGGTGATCGTCGAGTAGAGGATGTCTTAGTAAGTCCTCATGATCCGGGAACCTGGCATGAGGGTAGCTTCTAAGGTGTCTTCCTATTGCTCTGGTGATCACCATGTCCCGAACCTCGAATTGACCCGAACACCTCCAACGGTGGTGCTACCTACCTCTCAATGGTGGGATGGCACTACTTTAAAGGATATTTACACAGACGAATTCCTTAGGGTAGGTAGACGACTCTAGATACTTGCTCTAAATTTCAAAACAAATCAAAAATACTTTTCACACCAACACATTTTCAAAAAGCTTTCGAAAGCAATTTTTCAAACACTCTTGAGGACTGATACAAGAGTCGAACTGAAATTTTCAAAGAAACTTTTTTTTAAAACCCAAAGTTGAAAAGCAAACAAAACATTTTTGAAAACACATTGAGCAAGTATCTAAGAGCCCATGGATAACCATGGATAGAAAGGGTGCTAACACCTTCCCTTTCTATAACCTACTTCCCGAACCGAGAGCGATCTCTTTAAGGAATTTTTCTGTGCTTTTATCCTTTCCATTTGGAGAAAATAAAAGACGGTGGCGACTCTTGCTTCCGCGACATTTCGCGAACCAGCGTTAAACAGTCAGTTCCAGATCCACCGATCACAGAACTGGCGACTCTGCTGGGGAATTAAACTTAAAGTGAGGTGTACCTTAGGGATAGTTCATAACTGTGTTTTCAATTGTATTGCTTTGCTTACTTTAAAATTGTGGGACTGTCTTGGGAGTTCTATAGATCCTAACCTGGATCTGGGGATACCTTCTTAGAAAGTAGCAACAAGGCTGTGAGGGAACTGTGCGGGGTATACCGACATGGTTGAAACAGTCTGCTACGTTGATGTGGCACTTTGGTGTGTACCGGTAACCCTTGAGTTCAGTCAAGGAGAGTACGGGGCCTCCGCGTGGTGTCGTGAAGCATCAACAGACCTTAGGAACCTTAATTGAACTATCTTGGCCTCTTTAGGGTAGTGAGATAACTGACTTTGGTGCAGTCCGAGGTTGGTTGATACTCGATACTACACTCAATTGAGGGTTGCTTTCCTGGAATATTTCGGTCACCAGTTCAGTGGCTAAATCGAAACGATGAACAATGAAAGCAATCCCGTGATATTGGGACCCTTAGAACCCGGTTACTTCTAATAGGACAGGTTGAACCCACCAACTTCAAGAGGGTACTACCCAGACCCCATGCTGGCCTTAAACCCTAAGGGCTTGTCTTGTGTGCCTTGTGTGCCTTACATGTTTGTCTTTGTAAATATCTGTGGTGTGTTTAATCATAGCATCATGACATCATCCAGCATCATATGCATTGACTAACCATTTCAGGGGTTCGAATCTTCATCTTTGTTCTTGTTTTGTAGGACATGGAAACTGTTTGTAGAAAGACAATTCAAATCAGTCTTGTAAGGATCCCTCCTCAGCTTAAGGAACTTATATCCAGGATTCCCGAGAGCTCTTCATTCAGTGAAAGACATGGAAGACTCATCAGCTTGGTCAACACCAACATTGAGGAAGATATGATAAAGGTCCTGTTCCAGTTCTTTGACCCTCTGCATCACTGTGTCACCTTCTTGGACTATCAGCTGGTACCTACATTGGAGGAGTTCTCCCGGCTCCTGAAGATCCCTATCCTTGATCAACTACCCTACAACGGTACAGAAAAGGAACCCAAGCTTGAAGAGATTGCCAAAGCCTTGCACCTACAGTCATCTGACCTCAAGGGACATTGGGAAGTTAGAAGTGGTATCAAAGGGTTCTTAGCCAGGTTTCTGTTTGAAAAGGCCCATGAATGTTGGAACTCCCTTGACTTACAAGCTTTTGAAGAAGTTGTGGCCCTCCTTTTCTATGGTTTGGTGTTGTTCCCTAACCCAGATCAGCTTATAGATATCAGTGCTGTCCAGATCTTTATGTCCAGGAATCCTATACCTACGTTGCTGGGGGACATCCTCCACTCATGTTACACTCGAACCATGAGAAAAAGAGGTGTCCTTATGTGTTTCACTCCTCTCCTAGGAAGGTGGTTTATTTCGCACCTTCCACAATCAGTTTTGAAGAACGAGCGGGGTTTAAGATGGTCACAACGGTTGATGACTCTCACACATGCAGATATACATTGGTGCCCTAGGTCCAGAGAGGATGTCACTATCATTGATCGTTGCGGAGAGTACCCTAATGTTCCTTTACTTGGAATCAAAGGAGGTATTACTTACAACCCATGCCTGGCTTGGAGACAGTTTGGTTATGCTCGGAGGGATGGTCCTCATGACATGTTAATTCCTGACATAGTTTTTGACTTCGACAACGATACTCAAGGACTTCGCCAGAGATTCATCAGAGCTTGGAGGATGCCAAGTAGGATAGACAGTAAGACACTAGGGCACAGGAACTCCATCCCGTTGGAACCTTATCTCAAGTGGGTACGAGCCCGCTCCCAGAAGTTAGTGATGCCTTATCCCCATATGCTCCCTGTGATCAAAGAGCCAGTCTTGAAAGGAGAAGTGTCCTACACTATTCAGCACCCTGATATGCCCACATCCTGGGAAGAGATGCAGAAGAGCTGGATCCAGCTTAAGGAAGAACGGAATTCTCTTGAGACCAGTCTACATGCTAGTGAAAAGAAGGTCTTGGAGCTCACCCGCCTGTTGCATGAGGAGAGGAATCTCAACACTTACATAGCTCCAAAGAGGATGCGTAGTATATTTTGGGATTGATTTGCTTCTGTATTATTTTGCCCATGAGGCTTTGATGTACTGAACAATTATTTCCTTAATGATAACATGTGTTCCTTTTTGTCTACAACAAATTTGAACTTTCGAACCCTTGAATGCATTGCATAAACACATATCATTCATCATGTACATAGCAGGTTTTCCTCTTTTCAGGTTGCTTACAGTTCTTCGCTGTTTATTTCAGCATCATGAATCCTGACTCATCATCAACCAAGATGTCCATCAAGGCTCTTCAGGCGCAGAATGCGCAATTTCAGGAACTAATCATGGGTTTGGCTCAGGGCCAAGAAAAGCTGAAGGCTCTGCTCCTGAAGAAGGAAAAGAAGAAGAAGACAAGAACTGTTCTATTCAACTCGGGCCGAAGGTTTGGCAACACTCTGCAGAATGAAGAGGCTGGTTCTTCTATTGGCAAGGGTACTTCTCAAGAGGGAAAGGGTCCTAGTCCGGTAGTCTCTGACAACGAGACTGATTTTGATGAAGAGCAATATCCTCTGGCAGAAGACCGTTACAAGCAGTTGGAGGACAGGCTGAATGCTATGGAGATACAACAGGTACCTGGGCTGGATTTCGGAGATTTGGGTTTGTCTACTGGTGTGATTATTCCTCGTAAGTTCAAAGCACCATCTTTCACTAAGTACGACGGGGCGTCTTGTCCCAAGCTACACCGCAGGTCTTATGTGCGGAAGATTCAACCGTACTCAGTAGATAAGAATTTGTGGATCCACTTCTTCCAGGAGAGTCTTTCAGGGACTCATCTCGAATGGTTCTATCAGCTGGATGGGACCAAGGTTCGTAACTGGGAGGAGTTGGCTACTGCTTTCTATAATCAGTATCAATATAATGCCGACCTTGCCCCTACACGTACCCAACTCCAGGGTATGTCGTTAGGTTCAAGTGAAGGTTTTAAGGAGTACACTCAGAAGTGGAGGGATCTGGCTGGCAGGGTGCAACCTCCATTGACTGATCGAGAGTTAGTAGACATGTTCTTGGGGACCCTATCTGGGCCATTTTTCAACCATCTTATTGGGAACTCGTCTGCAGGGTTTACTGATCTTATTCTGACTGGAGAGAGAATTGAGGCTGGGTTGAAGTCTGGTAAGATTCCGAAGGGTGCATCGTCTAGTTCTGAGAAGAAACCCTTCAAGAAGGAGGCTAGTGCTGTATATGGCTCTAGAAGACAAGAGAAATCTGAGCACCGCCAATCTGTCAGTGCGGTAATGATTGCTAAGCCTGCTGCCGCTCCTCGGTAAACCAATCCACCAAGGGATGAAAGACCCCGGAGAGAGTTTACCCGTTTGAGCATGACCTTATCGCAGATCTTGCCACAGCTGCTATCCACCAATTTAGTGACTGTCAGAGAGGCCCCAAAAGCTGTGAACACTGCCTCCCCCAAATACAACCCAAATGCTCGTTGCGCTTATCATTCTGATAGCCCGAGGCATTCCACTGATGACTGTTGGGCATTAAGGAATAAGGTGCAAGACCTTATTGACGCAAAAGAGATACAGTTCAAAGCGCCTGAGAGGCCGAATGTGGTAACTGCTCCTATGCCTCAGCACGGAGTAAATGCGGTTGATGAAGATGTTTACGTTGTTTCTGTGGATGATCTAGCTACTCCTTTGAAGACTGTCAAGAGGAACCTACTGCTGGCCGGTTTATTTCCGGATTGCAGTGAGGGTTGCCTGTTCTGTGCTGTTTCCCTATCTGGTTGCCCCTTGCTGAAGTTAGGCATCCAAAGCCTGATGGATAGTAAGGAGATTCTTTTCAAGAAGTCTGTTGTTCAGTTGATTCCGGTAGAAGAAGTTTCTGTGGTTACCATCTTCAATAATCCAATCAAGGCTCTCCCGAAGAAGCCTGTCCAAATCATGACTGTCGCACCTGTTGTTATCACTGTTCCGGGGCCTCTTCCCTACGTATCTGATAAAGCTGTCCCCTGGCATTATGGGGCAGACGTATATGTGAATGGAATCAAACAAGAATTCAACACTGGCGCCAGTATCTGCGATATCACTGGCCCAGCCAAGGTTACCCGCAGTGGCAGGCTCTTCTCGCCTGACATTGCACCGCCCGCTACTCGAAGACCCCTCCTTATAACACCTACAAGTGTACCTGTTCCTATTGCTGATCAAGTTGTTTCCCCTGCTGCCGAGTCATCCAATGCTCGGGGCAAGGGAATTGAAGATGAGCCTGCCCGGATGGAGGCACCGATACCTATAAATGCCGAGGCCTCCCAACAAGAGATGGAGGAAATCCTGAAAATAATAAAGAAGAGTGACTTCAATGTTGTGGAACAGCTGGGGCATACGCCCTCCAAAATCTCCATGCTCTCCTTATTGCTGTGCTCTGAGGCCCATGCTAAGGCCTTAATCTCATTTCTCAAAACGGCCCATGTGCCACAGGAAACATCTGCAGTTCAGTTCACTGACTGCGTAGCAAATCTAACAGCAGACAACGGCTTGGGTTTCTCAGATGCTGACCTGACTGCAAAAGGAAGAGACCACAATGACGCCCTGCATGTCTCTATTGAATGCAGGGGCACTACTCTGGCGCATGTATTGGTGGATACTGGTTCTTCCTTAAATGTGCTACCCAAGAAGGCTTTAGACCGTTTAGATTGTGAAGGCCTGGAACTGAAACCCAGCAATATCATCGTCAGAGCCTTTGACGGTTCAAAAAGGATGGTTCATGGAGAGGTTGACATTCCTATTCGTGTGGGCTCTCAGGTGTTTGACTCTACTTTTTATGTGATGGATATCCGTCCATCGTACTCTTGTCTACTGGGTCGACCTTGGATCCATAAAGCTGGGGCAGTGACCTCTACCTTGCACCAGAAGCTGAAATACCCTGTCAGAGGGAAGATCGTCACTGTGCAAGGAGAGGAGGAGTATATGGTGAGCCTTTTGAATTCCTTCAGGTATATTGAGATGGACGGGGAGTTTATTGAAACCCCCTTCCAGCATTTCGAGGAGGTACTTCCAATTTCAGCAGCAGCAGAAATAGCGGTCGAAGAGGATGTTCCCTTTGAAGATGGCTTCCTTGAAGGATGCCCGGGCTGTGGTTCAGAAAGGTGAATGTGCTAATTGGGGCAGGCTCCCCGACTTTACACAGAAAACTGACAAATTTGGACTGGGTTTTACTGCAGAGGGACAGAAAGCCATGCGGAAGGCGAAGACCAGAAGACCTCCTGTGCTCATTACAAATCCAGGAGTGAATGCCATTGGAGAGGATAATGAAGTGGATGAAGCTGAGTTCAATAGTTGGATCTACCCGACGACCGAAGGCGGATTGACCAATTGGATTGTCAAAGACCATACTCCTGTTACTTTTGTTACGCAGTAATAAACTCCTTTGTTTTGTTATTTGTAATAAACAATAAATAAACTCTATGGCCTGGTGTCTTACCCGAGGCACCGTGGTTTCATTTGTGAGGGCATATAAATTGTCATTTCATATATCATAAATGAAAATCTTGGACGTTTTCTCGCATTTCAAATCTTATGCTCCTTTTCTGTCTTTCCTTCCTTTATACATATTTCAAAACAGCTGTATTTACACACACTCACTCATACAGGTTTCAATCCACTCTGGATCTCACTGGTAACAACTCTGCTACTGCCAGTTATGACTTCGAAAATCCGATCAACTTAGCCGAAGACGAAGGTGAAGATGATTGCGAAGTGCCTGGCGAACTTGCAAGACTGTTACTTCAGGAAGAGAGGGAAATTCAACCACATGAAGAGCCGGTGGAAACAATAAATTTGGGTACTGAGGCAGACAGGAAAGAGGTAAAGATTGGTGCCAACCTAGAGCTCAGCGTGAAGCAACGGTTGACTAAGATGCTACATGATTATATGGAGATCTTTGCCTGGTCCTATGAAGACATGCCCGGGTTGGATACCGATATTGTGGTCCATCACTTGCCTACTAAGGAAGACTGCCCCCCGGTTAAGCAAAAGGTTTGTCGTATGCGTCCAGAGATGTCTGAGAAGATCAAAGCCGAGGTTATGAAACAGTTTGATGCTAGGTTCCTTGTAGTGACTTCTTATCCTCAGTGGGTTGCTAATGTGGTTCCAGTACCAAAGAAGGACGGTAAGGTCAGAATGTGTGTCGACTACAGGGATCTGAACAGAGCCAGCCCCAAGGATGACTTCCCCCTACCTCACATTGATGTCCTTGTTGACAATACAGCTCAGCATAAGGTGTTCTCTTTCATGGATGGTTTTTCAGGTTACAATCAGATCAAGATGGCACCTGAAGACATGGAAAAGACTACCTTTGTTACTCAGTGGGGCACTTTCTGCTACAAGGTCATGCCCTTCGGACTAAAAAACGATGGGGCAACCTACCAACGTGCCATGGTTGCTTTATTTCATGACATGATCCATCATGAGATAGAAGTGTATGTTGACGACATGATTGCAAGGTCTCAGACTGAGGAAGAGCACCTAGATCATCTGCAGAAATTGTTTGACCGGTTGAAACTGTACAAGCTGAGGTTGAACCCGAACAAGTGCACCTTCGGGGTCAGATCTGGAAAGTTGTTAGGCTTCGTTGTAAGTGATAAGGGTATTCAAGTGGACCCTGCTAAGGTTAAAGCTATTCAAGAGATGCCAGTTTCTAAGACAGAGAAAGAGGTCAGAGGCTTTTTAGGACGTCTGAATTACATTGCTCGATTCATCTCGCATCTGACTGCCACCTGTGAACCAATCTTCAAGCTGCTGAAGAAAGATCAGGTAGTACGTTGGAATGATGAATGTCAGGCTGCTTTTGACAGAATCAAAGAGTACCTCTAAGAACCACCCATCCTTATGCCACCAGTTGAAGGGAGACCTCTGATACTATATCTGACAGTGCTTGACAACTCAATGGGGTGTGTGCTGGGGCAGCATGACGAGTCTGGCCGAAAAGAGCATGCCATTTATTACCTTAGCAAAAAGTTTACCGACTGTGAGACCCGATACTCACTGCTTGAGAAAACTTGCTGCGCTTTGGTATGGGCTGCTCGCTGGCTGAGACAGTATATGCTGACTCACACTACCTTGTTGATCTCAAAGATGGATCCTATAAAGTACATATTTGAAAATCCTGCTCTGTCCGGGAGGATAGCAAGATGGCAAATGATCTTGACGGAATACGACATTCAGTACACAACTCAAAAAGCCATCAAGGGAAGTGTATTGGCAGACCACTTGGCACATCAGGCCGTAGACGACTATCAGTCAATGAACTTCGAGTTTCCAGATGAGAGCATCATGATTGTGACTGATTGTGAAGTACCGGGACCGGATGAAGGACCTGAGGAAGGATCCCGATGGTCTATGCACTTTGACGGAGCCTCCAATGCTTTGGGTAACGGTATCGGCGCTATAATCATATCTCCTCAAGGCACTCATACTCCGCTCACTGCCCGGCTATGCTTCAACTGTACCAACAACATGGCGGAGTACGAGGCGTGCATCATGGGTCTTCAAGCTGCGATCGACTTAAGGATCAAGTTTCTGAGTGTCTTCGGAGATTCGGCTCTTGTGATCAATCAGATCAAAGGAGAGTGGGATACGAAACATCCGAATCTTATTCCTTACAGAGAATGTGTGTTGACCTTGATCCCCCACTTCACGAAGATAACCTTTGAACACTTTCCGAGAGAGGAGAATCAGCTGGCGGACGCGTTAGCTACAATGTCTTCTATGTTCAAAGTTAAATGGGATAATGAGGCTCCCCGGATCATCATCTGGAAACTGGACGAACCGGCATACTGTTGTGATCTCGAGACTGAATTGGTGACTGAGAAGCCTTGGTACCATGAGGTGAAGAGATATTTGGAAGCTCAGGAATACCCTGAAGGTGCATCGGTCAATGATAAGAAGTTCCTGAGAAGGTTCGCGGCAAAGTTCTTCCTTAGCAACGACATCTTGTACAAGCGAAACCATGATTCAACCTTACTGCGTTGTGTGGATAAGACTGAAGCAGAAAGGATCATGGAAGAGCTACATGAAGGGACCTTTGGTACACATTCCAGTGGACATACTATGGCTAAAAAGATCCTTCGGGCAGGGTATTTCTGGTCCACAATGGAAGCTGACTGCTACCAACATTCTCGGACATGCCATAAATGCCAGATTTATGCAGACAAAGTGCATCTTCCTCCAGTTCCTTTGAATGTTCTGACTGCGCCTTGGCCGTTTGCAATGTGGGGCATAGACATGATCAGTGAGATTAAACCTACGGCATCTAATGGGCATCGCTTCATCCTAGTAGCGATTGATTACTTCACAAAGTGGGTTGAAGCAGCTTCCTACGCTACGGTAACCAAGACTGTTGTGGCACGGTTCATTCGGCATAATCTGATCTGTCGGTACGGCGTCCCAGAGAGGATCATTACAGACAACGGTACCAATCTGAATAATAAGATGATCACTGAGCTCTGCGAGCAGTTTAAGATACAGCACCACAATTCTTCTCCTTACAGACCGAAGATGAATGGGGCTGTAGAAGCAGCGAATAAAAACATTAAGAAAATCGTGCAGAAGATGACAGTGACTTATAAAGATTGGCACGAGATGTTACCGTTCGCTCTACATGGGTACCGTACCTCAGCCAGGACGTCAACCGGGGCAACTCCTTTCTCCTTGGTCTACAGTATGGAGGCAGTCTTACCGATTGAAGTGCAGATACCCTCTCTCCGGACAATGAAGGACGCAAATCTGAATGAAGATGATTGGATCCAGACACGACTTGATCAGCTAAACTTAATTGATGAAAAGAGACTTGCTGCTATCTGTCATGGTCAGACATATCAGAAACGGATGATCAGGGCATTTAACAAAAAGGTCAGACCACAAGAGTATCAAGTTGGGGATCTGGTAATCAAGCGAATTATCCTTCCTCAGAGTGATCCAAGGGGCAAATGGACCCCTACATACGAAGGGCCATTTGTGGTTAAACATGTGTTCTCAGGAGGAGCCATGATTCTAACCAACATGGATGGTGACGACCTTCCTCACCCCGCCAATGCAGACATAGTAAAAAGATACTACGCATAAAAAAGGACCCGCTAGGCTGACATGCCTAGGCAAAAATTAGGGCTTCCCGGCGAACCAAAAGGGTTCGGGCAAAATGAGGGATGAAATAAAAAAAATCTGTACACCCGGCAAGTCGAAAACCTGAAAAGGCGGCTTGGGCAAAAATGGGTATCCCGGTGGACTGAAAACCCGAAAGTGCAGTCCAGGAAAAAGTTAGGGATAAAGCGTAATACTATGTCTCATTGGATCACCTTGCATCCAGAATCCGGTATCTACATCAAGTTCAGACGGCATTGATCAATCAGCTTCATCTTCGGTTAGGTCATCAAGTGATGAGACGCTCAGAGATATAAAGGTAATAGCAGAGTTGAAACCCAGTGGGATCAGTCATTTCACACAGCTGTTTTATTTTCTCTTGTACAAAATTTGTATAAACTCTTTGGTTCGGCGGCGTTCTCTTACTAGGACGTCAGCCTCTTGTACATAAACGCCTATTTACAGGCAAATTCAAAATCAATACAAATATGCTTTTCAGTTAAAAGTGCCAATTGTTTTTCCTTTTCTGTTTTGTTTTGCGAAGAACGTCCAAGGTTCAATTTGTGATATATGCATTGACAATAATTTGCTAACTCATGAATATTTGCGTACGAAACAAAGGATTAATTACAGGTAACATTAGAAACAGGGGCAATAAAGAGTTGTCTACGCAATCTAATTGTTCTATCCACTAAGGTACCAAGGTAGGTTCAACTAAAGAACATAACCAGATATCCTAATTCCCCAGAGAGTGAGCCAGCCAGTCAGAGCACTCCCAAGCAAAGCTATTATCAAACTTAAGAAAGTTGGGTATCCTCCCGCAGATCTCAGCACTCCCCAGCAGTATATATATTCTTAACAAGCATCCCCGGCAGTCTTGATCTAAGATCGTTCCCCGGCGGTACATCAAACATTCAGTGGAGTCACTTCCCGATACAGTTCAAAACTTCCCCAAGAGAGTCCAATCCAGGTTCCCTCAGGAAAGCTGGAATCCATCTCCCCAAGCAGTAAGCTTATCCCCAGTAGATTCTGGAAGCTTATCCTCGCAGAGCACGAACGCGTCTCCCGGCTTTATTCAAAGAGTTATTTCCTTACCAGGATATAACTGGGTTATCCTCAGCCAAAAGCCACGGAAAGAGCGTCGCCGACACAATTCTTCTTATCCCCAGCGAAGTCTATCAACACTTCCAAAACAACAAGGGTATCCCCAGCAAGTTATTATCAACAACTCAGCAAAGTATCTCTCTTCCCACAAAGTATTGCTTCCCAGCAAGATCGTTAGAGTACTTTTTTCCCTGCAGAATATTCCATTCGCCAAGTATATTCCCCAACGGAGTTATCTCTTCCTACTGGTATTCTTGCAACTATCATCCCCAGCGGAAGCAAAATCTATTCTCCAACATTAGCCCAGGAGTGATTTCCCGGCACCCGTCAAGGATTTATTTTCCTAAGACGAAAACATAATATTCATAAACATCCTCATACATCATAGCATGCATATATGCATTATATCTTACAAATCTCATTTATGTTGAGAACATCATTGCTTGACCCATATCATGCATTGCATGTGACTGACCTTTACCTTTCAGGAAAAGATTCAGTTAAGTTCTCGGCTATATTTCAAGACCTAGACCGGTTCAGTTAAATCGAATCCAAAGATTTCTTATCCAGTCAAAGGCCTTCTCTGGTTCAGTCAGATCGACCCCAAGATCTCCCTGTTTCTTATCCAGTTGAAGACATTTCAAGACCTAGACCGGTTCAGTTAATCGACCCTAAGATTTTCTGTTTCTTATCCAGTCCAAGGCCTTCTCTAGTCCAGCTAAATCGACCCCAAACAGATTTTCCTGATAAAGACTCAGTAGAAGTTATCCAAGATTCTCTCAATGGTTGCTATTGAGGTTGTAGTCGCCTATGGTTCTCTCCCCGATACTGCGGAGGTGGTAATCCCAAGATTCGCTCAACGATTGCTGTTGAAGTTGAAGTTATCCAAGATTCTCTCAATGATTGCTATTGAGGTTGTAGTCGCCTATGGTTCTCTCCCTGATACTACGGAGGTGGTAATCCCAAGATTCGCTCAATGATTGCTGTTGAAGTTGAAGTTATCCAAGATTCTCTCAATGATTGCTATTGAGGTTGTAGTCGCCTATGGTTCTCTCCCCGATCCTGCGGAGATAGTAATCATCCCAAGATTCGCTCAGCGTCACTGTTGAAGTCGAAATCGCCCAAGATTCTCTCAATGATTGTTGTTGAGGTTGTAGTCGCCTATGGTTCTCTCCCCGATACTGCGGAGGTAGTAATCATCCCAAGATTTTCTCAACGATTGTTGTTGAGGTTAAAGTCATCCAAGGTTCTCTCACCGTTCCTGTTGAGGTAGTAACCATCCCTGGTTCATTCATCACCGTTTGAAGCTCCAGATCCAGCTCCTGTAACCAGTCAGGACACATCTACACAAAGAATTTGAAGACCAGCTCCCGTAACAGGTCAGGTAATCATTTTTCTTTTTTGCAGGTATGCAAGTTCTCGCTAAGGAAGCTCTTACGCGATCAACATCCAGATGGCATCTATAAGCCCATCCACCTTCCATTATCTCTTAGCATGGCATCTATAAGCCCATCATCCTATCCATCAATCTCCAAATGGCATCTATAAGCCCATTCCACCATCACACTGCTACTATGTGAGCGCAAATTTCTGGGCACTATAGTGTTTAATCATCTTCCACCTTCGGATTACGAAAGGCACGTCAGCCAATCTGCATCCTCAGGTCTAAGAAGATTGAACAGGGGCAACTGTTGTACCCCAAAATTTGCCCTCCCATATTCTTCAAAATTTGCCAAGTCAAAGCTTCAAACATCTCCCCAAGGGTTGCACAGTTCAAGGGCCTCCTAACAGTCAAAAATTAGGGTTTTGGTTCTGACAAAGAAAATGAAGTTTCTAAGGGTACAATCAAGTCCCACATGCCTATAAACATGGTCAAGCATCCTCCTACCAAGTTTCAAGACTTTCAGCACAAAATTGCACAGTCAAAACCCTAATTGCACTACAGTCAACTGTAGGGGCAAAATGGTCATTTGACAGTCAAAAGTTCAAATTTTTGGTCAACATCTCATTTTGAAGCCACAAACATCATTTGATCAATGTTTGATCATGATTCTCAAAGCTTGGCTCAGAAAGTCTCAAGATGCAAAGTTTCCATATTTGGACAGTTGAAAAAGTCAACTATAAATTGACCAGGGCATAACTTTCACATGGATTATCAGAAAAATTCCATCCAAAGCTAATTTTTAAGAGAAAGACATTTCCTACAACTCCTCTTCACACTTCAAGTCCAAGAAATGCTCTCACAAAAAGTTATCAATTTCAACATTATAGGTCATTTTCAAAAGTCAACAAAAAGGGACTTTAAGTCAAAGGACATAACTTGAGATTGGTAAATCAAAATTACATGGGACCAAAGGCATTGGTTAGAGGACTCAAAGACCTTTCCAAAATGTCCAAGAACATGAGCAAAGCTTAAAAATTGAGCAAGTTATGCCTTGTGGAAGTTGGGAAATTTTTGGATATTTTGAAAAGTCAACATTGCTTCAAATGACCTAAAAATGCTAATGGGCCTCTTTTTCTTCCACAATTCATCATCCAAGGCATGTGCACGACCATTTGGCCCAAAGGGAAGTTTTTATCATTTTTATTTTATTTATTTGGATTTTTAATTATCAATAATTCATTTAATTAAAATAAATAGGTGAAAAATACTAAACCTAATTTTCTAAATCTTTTTGTGCATAGAATAGGCTTAAGATTTCGTGTACAATCAAATATGGAAGGAATTATGGTGATTGGATATGATTGAGACCAAACATGCTTGAAAAAGATTGGAAAAATTATGGCTTGAAAATCAAATATCCTTTTCATCAATTCATGGATTTTCTGATCAAATTCTTTAACCTAAATCATTCATACATATATATGCAAGCTAACCCTACTCCTCAGAACCTGCCAGTTGCGCAAAAAAGCCAAGAACAAAGCTTGAATTTTCTCAAAAAAGCCAAATACTGAAAACTGTTTTCCAGGGCGATTCAAGCTGAGATAATCATCTCATCACCTTCCTGAGGCATCAAGCAACGTGCCTGAATAGATTTCCACGTCCCTAACACCCAGAATTGGTGAATAGGATTCAAACTTTTTCACATTTTTTTCATAATCGTGTTTTAGTATTTAAGCATTTTCATGGCATTTTGTTTATGGATTCATACTAAGTGATGTGTTTTGAAGCTAACCAGATAATTTAATTGTGTTTTTGTGCACTAGACGCGATTCCACCATTGATACAGGTTAGGGTTTTGTAAGTTTTGAATTGGGTGTTTCTAAACGCTGTAAAATTGGATCACCATGATACCATGACTATACTCAGCGTGTTTGGACGATCAGAATAGCACCCTCGCGCCTAATTTATGCTCAGAGATGGCTTAATCGCTATTATTGGATATGGCCTGTTTTGGGGGGGTTCAAAACCCCCGCTAACCTTTTGTATGTTTCAGGGAAAAGCGCACTAAGGAGGAAGACGATGATGTGTAGGCTGCTGATTGGAATATTCAAATTCTCGCGCGAAAAAAAGCATTAACGTTTGTTTATTTTATTATGTTTATTGATTGTATAATATACAAAGAACTCAAGCAGCGCGTTTGGTAAGCATAGGCATTAGTAATCTTCAGGACCTGGGTTCGAGCCCCAGGTCCCCATCCCTTTGCAATGTTATTTTTCTAGTTGTCATTCTATGCAGCATCTCTCTTGAAGACCACCATACGTCCATAATCACAAGCGTGCCACGCGTATAGAAAGATCACTCCAAAGGCGCTGATTGGAAGAACACCATGGACTCTAGTCAAACGTGCCACGTGCTTCCTGGAAAGGTCAACCAGGCCAAAGGGCTATTGGGCCTGAATTGATTATTTACACCTCCAATTGGGGACAGAACCCCCCAAGGTTTGCAAGTTTCTTTTATATTTTTTCATTGTTTTATTTTGATTCAATTATTTATTTTTTAATTAGTTAATTTAATTATTTTCATAAAAAAACCTGAAAAACAATAAAATCAGAAAAAGACAAAAATAAGTATTTTATTTAATTAATATATTTTTTGTAAATAAACTTCATTAATTAATTTTAGCTTTTAAACTTAGGGTTAAATTTTAATATTTTTCTTAATCAATCTAAAATTTGGTAGAATTAGGGTTTGTAATAATTTTTATCCTTTTTTCTTTTCTTTCATAATAATTAATTATTAAAATATAGTTATTTTTATAAATCAAAATTGCATGTAAATAATTAGGTTAATTTAGGTTTAACTTTAATATTTTTTCTTAATAAATAAAAGTTATAGAATTAGGGTTAATATTTTATTTTAATTAATCTTTCTCATTAAAAATTCATAAATTCAAAAAATCTCAAAAATAATAATTTCTTTTTTTTCTTTTTAATTTTCCTTAATTTAATCATTTAATTTAATTTCGCAAAAAGGGTCCAACGCCCTCGTTTCTAATTTTAATTCAATTCGTGTATTTATTTCTTTTTCTTTTTATGTACCTCTCCCAAAGCCGTGTAATATATTTCTCGCACTTTTATTTTATTACGTTCTTTATTTTCTGTCAAATCGGGTCCTGGAAATTTTGGCGATGTGGACCCGCGCCTTTGTAATAGTTTAGAACTTTCAATTTCCGCATCTTTTTTAACTGTTAAATAAATGCATGCAAGAATGAATGACAATAAATAAAAACAACCGCGTAGATCACTATACCATGACAAGACAAAAATAAACGAATCTGACACACGAATCACACACCACCCCTAGGGTATGCCTCACTGTTGCCTTGCCTCGAAAGGTGATCGTCGAGTAGAGGATGTCTTAGTAAGTCCTCATGATCCGGGAACCTGGCATGAGGGTAGCTTCTAAGGTGTCTTCCTATTGCTCTGGTGATCACCATGTCCCGAACCTCGAATTGACCCGAACACCTCCAACGGTGGTGCTACCTACCTCTCAATGGTGGGATGGCACTACTTTAAAGGACATTTACACAGACGAATTCCTTAGGGTAGGTAGACGACTCTAGATACTTGCTCTAAATTTCAAAACAAATCAAAAATACTTTTCACACCAACACATTTTCAAAAAGCTTTCGAAAGCAATTTTTCAAACACTCTTGAGGACTGATACAAGAGTCGAACTGAAATTTTCAAAGAAACTTTTTTTTAAAACCCACAGTTGAAAAGAAAACAAAACATTTTTGAAAACACATTGAGCAAGTATCTAAGAGCCCATGGATAACCATGGATAGAAAGGGTGCTAACACCTTCCCTTTCTATAACCTACCTCCCGAACCGAGAGCGATCTCTTTAAGGAATTTTTCTGTGCTTTTGTCCTTTCCATTTGGAGAAAATAAAAGACGGTGGCGACTCTTGCTTCCGCGACATTTCGCGAACCAGCGTTAAACAGTCAGTTCCAGATCCACCGATCACAGATGGGTACCTGCATTTTGTGAGTGTGGGTGTGTGTAAGGGATAGCCACCTTTAAACAAAATAAAATGTAAAAAGAAAGAAAATGAACACAAAAGTTTATAAATTAAAACGTCCATGATTCATTAAAAATGGCATATGAAAATGAAGAAATCAAGCCCTTACAAATGGACCTATATGCCCCGGGTAAGGCATAAGGCGAAAAGAGTGTACAAATTGTTAATAATTATTACAGACCAAACATGAAATGTTCAAAAGATAAATTACTGATTGATGAAAGTAATGGGAACAAAGCCTTTCGCCTCCCAGTTGTTCATTCCCCCTTCAACGGTTGGAAAGATCCAATCTTTGAAATTGCTTTCTTCATCTTCATCTTCTAAAGCATGAACTCCATGATGAGTGATCTTTAAGGGTGGTCCTCCAGCCCGGGAGTGACGCACAGCCTTATGGCTAGCAGCAGTGAAACCCAATCCGAACTTATCTGTCTTGTAAGGAAAATCTGGCAGTTGACCCCATATTGTGCTTCCTCCTTCCTTGACTACAACCTTTGCATATTTAAGGGATGACATCCGGGACACAGGTTTGGTAATGATGGGCACATCAGTCATTGTCTTGGCTACCGCGACCTCAAGAGAAACTTCTTCAAAGTGTTGGAAAGGTGTTTCTATGAATTCACCATCTAACTCCACGTAGCGGAAAGAGTTAAGGTGGCTTATCATATACTCCTCCTCACCATGAACTGTTATGATTTTACCCTGGACTGGATATTTTAGCATTTGGTGTAGAGAGGAAGTGACTGCCCCAACGTTGTGAATCCATGGCCTTCCCAACAAGCATGAATATGAAGGACGGATGTCCATCACATAAAAAGTAGAGTTGAAAATTTCTGTTCCCACCTTAATTGGGATGTCCACTTCTCCGTGAACCATTCGCTTAGAACCATCGAAGGCTCTAACAATGATATTACTGGGCTTTAAGGTCAAACCTTCACAGTCCAATCTGTCCAATGCTTTCTTTGGTAGGACATTTAAAGATGAATCGGTATCAACCAGAACGTGAGCAAGTGTGGTCCCTCTACACTATACCGAAACATGCAGTGCATCATTATGCTTTCTTCCCTTAGACGTCAGATCGACATCAGAGAAGCCAAGACCATTGTCGGCTGTAAGGCTGGCTAAACACTCTTGAAATTGATCAGTAGAAGTTTCTTGAGGCACGTGTGCCGTCTTCAAGAATTTGATCAAGGCTTTGGCATGAGCCTCAGAGCAGAGCAATAGAGCCAGCATAGAGATTTTTGAAGGGGTTTGCCCCAGCTGCTCTACGACATCATAGTCGCTCTTCTTAATTATCTTTAAGATCTCCTCCATTTCCTTTTGGGTGGTCTCGGGGATAACTAAAGTCTGAGCCCTCGTCCTGACGGGCGCTTCTTGGATCCCCTTACCTTTATCAACAGTAACAACAGAGGGTACAACTTCGGGAGTAACAATTTCTTCAATCACTGGACTTTGCACAGATATCTTGACAGGCACAGGAGCATTTGAGGGTTCGAAGACTGCCCTTGGAGGAGCAATCTCCGGAGATAAGATTCTTCCGCTACGAGTTATCTTACTTGTCCCCGCAATATTTCCTATATCAGGAGTTTCTTCATCAGAACTTTCTTCAACTGATTCGATCTGCTTAACACCATGGTAGAAAATCTCTCCTCCATAATTCCACGGTATCGTCTTGTTGGACTTATATGGGATAGGCCCCGGCATTGTAATCTTCAGTGGTACAAACTTTGGAATGGGTGTAATCTTAACAGGCCTTTTGCAGGTCTTGGAAAGATTGTCGGAAATGGTGATTATAACAATATCATTGATTGGAGTAACATGAGTAACAGGAGTAACAAGAGTAACATGAGTAATAGTATCAAGAGGACTTTTATGAAAGAGGATCTCTTAAGTATCCATCAGGCGTTGGATGCCTGATTTCAATAGTGGACAGTCAGATTGTAAGGTTGAACAAAAGTAACAGTCTTTTTCACAGCCCGGGAAAATCTCGGCTTTCAACAGATTCATCTTGATCATTGGCAATGGAGTCATTAAGTCATCCACAACAGTAACATGAAGATCTTCTACAATAGCATGGACATTATGACCATGTTTTGGCATAGGAGCGGATATCACATTAGGTTTTTCGGGAGCATCAAACTCTACCTCTTTGGCATCTATTAAATCTTGGATCTTGTTTTTAAGGGCCCAAAAGTTATTGGTGTCGTGCCCCACACTGTCCGAATGATATGCACATTTTGCATTTGAACTATAATAGGGAGAAGAGGTATTTGGATTTTTTGGCGCTTCTTTCAAGTTGGTAAGGTTTAACTTTAACAGATGAGGGAGGACCTGAGCCGATGTCATATTGATCTGAGTGAATTGCTGCTATGGCCTTTCCACCCTATTTTGGTTAGCTCTAGGTTGACTGCTTCAAGGCTAATCGGCTGAAGAGTTCTGAATCATCACAGCCCCCACCACTGGCCGGCGCTCCGTTCTTCCTTGATTTCTTTGGGAGTAAACAGCAGAAGCTTCTTTCTTGGCTGGGAAGGTTTTCTTGACAGCAGTGGAAGCAGCTGCATCCTTCTGAATTTTACCACTCTTAATGCCAACTTCGACCCTTTCACCTGTCAGAATTAATTCGGTGAACCCTGCAGATGAGCTCCCGATCAAGTGATTAAAGAATGGACCTGACAGGGTATCCAAAAACATGTCAACCAACTCCCTATCCGACAATGGTGGCTGCACCCTTCCAGCCAAATCACGCCACTTCTGGGCGTACTCCTTAAAGCCTTCATTAGGGACCATACTTATACTCTGTAGTTGAGTACGAGTAGGCGTTAAATATGCGTTATATTGATATTGTCAATAGAAAGCAGCAACCAAATCTTCCCAGTTATGTACATGAGATCTCTCAAGTTGATAGAACCAGTCCAATTGTGTACCCGACAAACTATCTTGAAAAAAGTGGATCCATAGATCCTTATCAGAAGAGTGAGGTTGGATCTTTCTGACGTAGGACCGCAGATGCATCTTCGGACAGGACAAAGCGTCGTATTTAGCAAATGTAGGCACTTTGAACTTGGGGGGAATGACGATCCCAACAACCAACCCTAGTTCTTCTAAATCCATCCCAATAACCCTTTGTACTTCCATGGCTGCTAGCCCATCTTCCAGATTTTTATACTTATCGTCCGCCGGAGGGTACTGCTGCTCGGAGTAATCTTCATCCTCTTCTTCTTCTTCCTCTTCAGCCTCAGACTCGGAAGGTACCGCAACTCCGTTTCCTTTACCAACCCCTTCATCATATGTGGAAGGGAAGTTTAGGACCCTTCTAGCTTGGTTCTCATATCTTCTTCCCATAGTGGCCACACCGGCCCTTTTCTTCTTCTTCTTTTATTTTTCTTTCTCTTTCTCTGACAGTGCTTTAAGGTCCTCTTGAACCTTTTCCAAGGTCAGGAGGAGTTGTTGGAATTGTGAATTCTGTGCTTGCAGATCTTTGACCGCCTGCTCTATATCCATCTTGCTGAAATAAGCAACAGAAAGATAAGGAAACCTGGTGTGAAGACCTGTTTATGCATATAATGAATGATATGTATTCATGTAATGCATTCAAGAATTCAGAAATTCAAAGTTGTTGCAAACAAAAAGAACACACGTCATATTAATAAGAAGAAATTTGTTAGTACATAAATGCCCCATGGGCAAAATATTACAAAATTCTTAATGTAAAAAGACATTGCAGATCCTCTTTGGTGCGATGTAAGTGTTAAGAGTATCCTCTTCATGAAGTCGGAGGGTGAGTTCTAAAACCTTCTCCTCACTGGTATAGAAGCTGGCTTCAAAAGTATTTCGTTCTTCCTTGAGCTGTATCCAACTCTTTTGCAATTCTTCCAATGATGTTGGCATGTCAGGATGCAGGAGGGTGTATGGAACCTCTCCTTCCATAACAGGCTCTTGGATCACGGGGAGAATGTGGGGGTAAGGCATCATAAGACTCTGGGCACAGGTTCGTACCCACTTGAGGTAAGGCTTAAGGGGGATGGAATTCTTGTGCCCCAGTGTCTTACTATCCACTTTGTTGGCATCTTCCAAGCTCGGATAAACCTTTGTCGAAGTCCTTGAGCGTCGTTGTCGAAGTCAAAAACCAGGTTAGGAATCAACATGTCATGCGGGCCATCCCTTCGAGCATATCCAAATTGTCTCAAAGCCAAACAGGGGTTGTAGGTAATGCCTCCCCTAATGCCAAGTAATGGTACATTAGGGAATTCCCCACAATGATCAATGATGATGACATTTTCTCTGGACCGAGAACACCAATGTACATCAGAATGTGTAAGAGTCATCAATCGTTGCGACCACCTCAAGCCTTGTTCATTCTTCAAGACTGACCGGGGAAGGTGAGAAATAAACCACCTTGCTAGAAGAGGAGTACAACACATGAGAACACCTCTTTTCCTCATTGTTCGTGTGTAAAACGAGTGTAGGATATCCCCAAGCAATGTAGGCACAGGATTCTGAGATATGAAAATCTTGACAACATTTACATCTATAAGCTGGTCAGGGTTTGGGAACAAGACCAATCCATAGATGAGAAGTGCTACAATCTCCTCAAAAGCTTGCAAATCTAGAGAATTCCAGTAGTCTTGTGCCTTCTCAAACAGAAACTTTGCCAAGAAACCCTTGACACCACTTCTGGTTTCCCAATGACCTTTAATATCAGATGGTTGCAAGTGTAAGGCTTGAGCAACATCTTCAGGATTTGGTTCTCTTTCCGTACCATTGTAGGGTAGTTGATGGAGAATAGGAATCCTCAGGAGTTGAGAAAATTCCTCCAAAGTAGGTACTAGTTGGTAATCAGGATATGTAAAGCAATGGTGTAGGGGGTCAAAGAACTGAAAGAGAACTTTCACCATGTCTTCTTTGTAGGTGTTTAGGTATTGGCTTGCATTTTTGGTAAATTCCAAGTGTATGTGTGAATGTCATGACTGATGTCATAACATTCTAGTTCAGGTTGTACTAACTCTTTAGGTACATGTGCAGAAAAATATTGTAACTCAAATACTGATGTTTATAAGTGTGTATCTGAGCATGTTTGCAAAATGATCACATTTTGCTAATCAGTAGACAGGTTTTCTCAGATGTCATAACAGATGTTATGACATCCTGTTCTGAACTAGCAGGATTACAGGATTGGATAAGTCTGAGTTTTTTCAGGAAATAACTCAGTCCTTCCTAAACAGAATCCTGCGTTTTCTGAGGAGTAACCTAGCTCAATCCTAACCTGATCAACAAAGTACTGTGACCTGGTCTTTAGGTCAAACGGAATCAACCCTAGGTTTTTGGAAACCCTAACTGAAGTTGCAGCTGCTATATATTCAACAGAGCTGCGGTTTTTTGAAGGCATCCCTGCTGATTGATCAGAAGATCAAGTTTGTAATCTGTATAGATTTGTTTATTGTACTCCAAGCAATTATCATTGTGATAAGTGTCTTGGAATAGGCTTAAATTGTAAAGGGTTGTGTAGCACTCAAAGCTTTGAAGCAAGAGTGTTTGAATGTTACTTGACTAAAGCTGTGAAGCAGAGTCAAGTTAGTTGTGTACATCACTCAAAGCTGTGAAGCACGAGTGATTGTGTTACTTGATTAAAAAGCTGTGAAGCTTAATCAAGTGTGTGTTTTGAAGAGTGTCTTCATCAATTCTCAAGTCAAATTGGTTTATGTATCACTGCTGTGATTGAGGGGGAGTGAGTAGGAACTCAGGTTTAAGTTGTACTTAGATTAGAATTGCATTGGGTAGGTCTTAAGTGAAGGAGATAAACTGGTTGGTTTATTCCTGAATTAACATCTCTTATAGTGGATTCTCTCCCTGGCTTGGTAGCCCCCAGAGTAGGTGTTGTTGCACACTGAACTGGGTAAACAATTGACTGTGTTATTTACTGCTTTTGTATTTACTGTCATATAGTAAGTCAGATACGGTGTCATAACATTGGACGTGACATTGAGTATCTGTAGCCAGAATTTCAATTGGTATCAGAGCAGGCACCCTGCCTGTATTACTGGGTGAGATCTAGGAATATCACTTTCTGGCACTATGGACAAAGAAGGAGTTTTTGGAAATAGACCACCCATTCTGGATGGAACTAATTATGACTACTGGAAACCTCGTATGATTGCCTTCCTAAAATCTCTGGACAAAAAGGCTTGGAGAGCTGCTGACAAAGGATGGAGTCATCCCACCATAACTGAAAGAGATGGGACAATCAGTCTGAAGCCTGAGGAAGATTGGAGTAAAGAAGAAGATGAGTTAGCTCTGGGAAATTCAAAAGCCTTAAATGCCTTGTTCAATGGAATTGATAGAAACATCTTCAGACTAGTACATCAATATGAACTGGCCAAGGAAGTTTGGGACACCCTCAAAACTACTCATGAGGGCACTTCCAAAGTAAAGATGTCAAGGCTTCAGATGTTGACCACTAAGTTTGAGAATCTAAAAATGATGGAAGATGAAACCATCCATGAATTTCACATGAACATCTTGGAGATTGCCAACACCTCAGGAGCACTGGGAGAAAAAATGTCAGAAGAAAAAATGGTGAGGAAGATTCTCAGATCCTTGCCTAAAAGATTTGCAATGAAGGTAACTGCCATAGAGGAAGCCCAGGACATTAGCAAGTTAAAAGTGGATGAACTTATTGGGTCTCTTCAGACTTTTGAGATGGGGATCACTGACAATGGTGACAAGAAGAACAAAAGCATAGCACTTGTAACCAACACTGATGTTGAACACAAGGAGGATGAAGAAGAAAACATATCAGAAGCCATTGCCATGCTTGGAAGACAGTTCAACAGGCTCATCAAAAGAATGGACCCAAAGTCAAGGTCTAATGTTCATAACATTCCTTCTGACATTGTCAGTTCCAGCAGGAGACCAAGATCAGAAGATAAGGAAAACCAAGGCAGAGGAATTCAATGCCATGGATGTGAAGGATATGGACATATTCGAGCTGAATGTCCTACCTTTCTTAAGAAGCAAAAGAAAGGAATGACTGTTACTTGGTCTGACTATGATTCAGAAAGCAATTCTGAAGAAGAATCTGCCAAACTAGTTACTGCCCTAACTAGTGTTTGTACTTCTGAAAGTGACACCAGTGATGAAGAAGTAACATTTGAAGAACTGGCTGATACCTACAAGAAATTGTGTATCAGAAGTGGTGAAGTCTGTGTGCAAAATGAGAAACAATCAAAACTCATTGAAAAGCTGGAGGCTGAAAAGAGAGCAAATCTTGAAACTATAAGTCATTTAGAAGGAGAAGTTCAACTGCTGAACTCACAACTGAATCAAATGACCAAATCAGTCAAGATGTTGACCAATGGAACAGACAAATTGGAAGAGATTCTTCTGGCTGGACAAAATATGGGAAATAAATCTGGCCTAGGATTTGTGGAAACAAAGAAATTTGTTACCAGGAAGCAAATGTCAAAACAGATGTCTCAACATTACTCTCAACATCAGGGACAGAGACACATGAAGAAGAGGTACCAAAGATGGAGATGTCATCATTGTGGGAAATATGGTCACATAAAGCCCTTCTGCTTCAGACTACATGGATATCCTAATCAGAAATCAGATGTCAAACCTAAGTCTAAAAAGGAACCACACGCTCCTCAATGGAAGAAAAAGGCTACTGCACTGATAGCACACACTTCCCTGAAGATCTCAGCAAAGGAAGATTGGTACTTTGACAGTGGATGTTCCAGACACATGACTGGATTCAAAAATCTCCTCAATAATGTTATGCCTCACACCACCAGTTTTGTGACCTTTGGAGATGGTGCTAAAGGAGAAATCAAAGGAGTTGGTAATTTGGACTACCCTGGAGTTCCAAGTCTGAATAAGGTACTGCTGGTAAAAGGATTGACTACTAATCTCATCAGCATCAGTCAATTATGTGATCTAGGATTCATGGTCAACTTCTCAAGATCTGAATGTCTAGTGTTTAATGAAAAACTAGATATTGTAATGAGAGGAATCAAATCCAAAAATAACTGTTATGTGTGGCAGCCTGAGAACACTGATATCTCCACTTTGAGTCAAATCATCAAAGAAGAAAAAGAGATGAAACAGTGGCAGCATAAACTTGAAGGAATGAAAAGAGCTATTCCTATGGAAGATGTCAGAAGAACTCCTAAACTACAGGCTGATAATATATGTGATGTGGCAAAGAACAAGTCTCAAAAATTCTGTTCTCAAAAATTCTGGTCAACACAGATGCTACCTGAAGACAATGTTACACAAGATGTTGTGACATTGTGGTGTGATAATCTGAAAACATTCAACATTTCCTTGAACCCTATTGACTTTGGAGAGAAGAAATCATTTGAACTGAAACATAGTTTCTCTAAACTTCAGCTAACTGATTCTTCTACCAAGGCGCTTGTTGGAAATAAACTTGAAAATTTGAAGGGCAGATTGGGTATTCACCAACATGAGAAATTATAGCAATTAGTTTTGCTGAAAACAAGGGTTGAAGGGACTAATTCTATTAAGTCTATACTTAGTGGGTTAATCATTCACAATTCCTTCAAAAACCTTCAGAAGTTGAAAAGACTCCCTTGTACTCCCTATCTCCCTCATCCTTGCAACCTGTTTTCTCCTCCCAATCAACGAATTTTCTCAAACTGCTACTACTACTCAACGTTAAACACAATGTCTCAGACATCATCTTCCACTATGGCGGCTTCATCTCACTCATCATCATCATCGTCTGATCAAGATTCTAGGGCAATCACGACATGCATAGAATCTGAAGTACTTGAAGTCACTCCTCTCAGGGAGATGGCAACTAACCCAGCCAAAGTCAAGAAGCTCAGGACCAGACATGCAGGAAGAGCTCAAGCTACAGTCTCTGGTAATTCTTCTCTTCCTTCATCTCTTATACCTAATAAAGAAGGAATAGTTCAAGTACACCAAGCTATTGCTAGACTGGTTACTAGCATTCTGAGTGGCAACCAATCTGTACCGGGGATTTCTATTCCCTTGAATCAATCTGAAAGTCCAAATGTGGAAGGTTCTGAAAATATAGATGTCACTGAGGATGTTGTGACACCAAAAGACAACATTCAGAATCCCTCTGAAAAGGCTGCTGATCCACCTATCATTGATGTGGATGAAGAGTACTCAGATAATGAACTGATTGCTAATGTGAACCCTAGCATTGCTAGGAGATTGATGAAAAGAAAAAGTAGTGAGACTGTTAAACCTAAGAAGTCCAAGGCTGAAGGGATGGCTGAAAAAATTCAGACAAAAGGGAAGAAGGCACAAGTGCTGACTGCTAGACAACCAATCTCCAAGAAAAGAAAAGAACCTGAAACTTCTGACTCTGATGATGAATCAGAATTTGAGATTGACATTGACAATACTCCTATCAGAAGAAAGCTCCCCTCCAGCAAGATTGCTAGAGTGCCTGAAGTACCAACTGACAACATCTCCTTTCATCATCCTGATAATGCAAACAGGTGGAAGTATGTTTGCTTGAAGAGAATAGCCTTGGAGAGAGAACTCAACAATGATGCTTTGGAGTGCAAAGACATCATGGAGCTGATCAGGAATGCTGGTCTAATGAAGACAGTGATGAAGTTTGGCAAATGTTATGAAAATCTGGTTAAAGAGTTTGTAGTGAACTTGTCCAATGATTGTGCTGATGGGAGGTCAGCTGACTTTGAGAGTGTGTTTGTTAGAGGAAGAAGGGTCAAGTTCTCTCCATCAGAAATCAACAAGTTTCTTGGAAGAACAAATAAGGACTGTCCTGATGTAGAGGCAACTGACAATGAAGTATGTTTGACCATCACTGCCAAGCAAGTAAAGTGCTGGCCTTTGAAAGGGAAGTTGAATGCTAGTAAACTCAGCATGAAATTTGCCATCCTGCATAAAATAGGTGCAGCAAACTGGGTGCCTACAAATCACAAATCAGCCATCTCCACAGGATTGGGGAGATTCATCTATGCTGTAGGAACCAAGACTGCCTTTGACTATGGAAGGTACATCTTTGAACAAACCTTGAAGCATGCTGGCAGTTATGCTGTCAAAGGACCAATTGCTTTTCCCTCCCTCCTTTGTGGAATCATCCTTGCACAATACCCTGACATCCTTGTAGCAAGAGATACAGTCTGCAAAAGAGCCCCTGCCCTTGGCCTGCACTACAAACTGTTTCAGGGATCCCATGCTCCAGACATTGTCATAACATCAGCTGAGACATCGTCTGCAAAGAGCCAGACCAAAACATCAGATGTCATAGCTGTTTTAAAGGAAACATGCAAAGATCTGGATGCTAGAAAAAGGACCCTAGAAGCTCTAATTGCCAGGCTAGAAAAGGAAGAAGCTGAAGAAAGCAGAAGGGAAGAAGAAGATGAAGGACAACTCAACATTGAAGAAATTGGCTCCTCTGAATCTGATGACAGTGCTTGAAGGTTGATTGCTGCTTGGTGGTGTTACTGGTGGAGTTTGGAAGCATGTTCTGCTGTTGTCTGCTGCTGATCTCATTATTTTGTCTTGGATAACTGTATAACTTTATAAACATGTAATCTTTGGCCCATTTGTGGCTAAAGTGGGGGAGAATATTTTGGTACTGCTTAATTAGTACTTAACACTATATTTTTCTGCTGTCACTTATTTCTGCTGCTATCTATCTATCTCTGATTGTTTAGGGACTTTAGCCAAAAATCTGCCAAAGGGGGAGTTTGTAGGTGTTTAGGTATTGGCTTGCATTTTTGGTAAATTCCAAGTGTATGTGTGAATGTCATGACTGATGTCATAACATTCTAGTTCAGGTTGTACTAACTCTTTAGGTACATGTGCAGAAAAATATTGTAACTCAAATACTGATGTTTATAAGTGTGTATCTGAGCATGTTTGCAAAATGATCACATTTTTCTAATCAGTAGACAGGTTTTCTCAGATGTCATAACAGATGTTATGACATCCTGTTCTGAACTAGCAGGATTACAGGATTGGATAAGTCTGAGTTTTTTCAGGAAATAACTCAGTCCTTCCTAAACAGAATCCTGCGTTTTCTGAGGAGTAACCTAGCTCAATCCTAACCTGATCAACAAAGTACTGTGACCTGGTCTTTAGGTCAAACGGAATCAACCCTAGGTTTTTGGAAACCCTAACTGAAGTTGCAGCTGCTATATATTCAACAGAGCTGCGGTTTTTTGAAGGCATCCCTGCTGATTGATCAGAAGATCAAGTTTGTAATCTGTATAGATTTGTTTATTGTACTCCAAGCAATTATCATTGTGATAAGTGTCTTGGAATAGGCTTAAATTGTAAAGGGTTGTGTAGCACTCAAAGCTTTGAAGCAAGAGTGTTTGAATGTTACTTGACTAAAGCTGTGAAGCAGAGTCAAGTTAGTTGTGTACATCACTCAAAGCTGTGAAGCACGAGTGATTGTGTTACTTGATTAAAAAGCTGTGAAGCTTAATCAAGTGTGTGTTTTGAAGAGTGTCTTCATCAATTCTCAAGTCAAATTGGTTTATGTATCACTGCTGTGATTGAGGGGGAGTGAGTAGGAACTCAGGTTTAAGTTGTACTTAGATTAGAATTGCATTGGGTAGGTCTTAAGTGAAGGAGATAAACTGGTTGGTTTATTCCTGAATTAACATCTCTTATAGTGGATTCTCTCCCTGGCTTGGTAGCCCCCAGAGTAGGTGTTGTTGCACACTGAACTGGGTAAACAATTGACTGTGTTATTTACTGCTTTTGTATTTACTGTCATATAGTAAGTCAGATACGGTGTCATAACATTGGACGTGACATTGAGTATCTGTAGCCAGAATTTCATTCTTCAATGTTGGAGTTGACCAAGTTGAGAAGCCTACCATGTCTTTCACTGAAGGGAGAATTCTATGGAATCTTGGAAACAAGCTCCTTGAGTTGAGGAGGGATTCTCACAAGGTTGACTTGAATTGTTTTCCTGCGAAGAGATTCCATAACCTACAAAACAAGAACAAAGATGAAGATCCAAACCCTTGAAACGGTTAGTGGATGCATATGATGCTTCATGATGTTCATGATGTATGCACAAGTATATGTACAAGCAAATCACACAAGATCCTAGTTTCAGGCTTGCATGAGGTTTCATAGGTAAGTACCCTCTTGAAGTTAGTTGGCTCAACCTGTCCTATAAATAGTAACCAAGTTCTAAGGAGCTCAATATCATTGGATTATTTTCTGTGTTCATTGTTTCAGTTTAGCCACTTAACTGGCGACCAAAATATTCCAAGAAAACAACCCTCAATGAGTGTAGTATCGAGTATCTACCAACTTCGGACTGCACCAACGTCGGTCATCTCACTACCCCTAAAAAGGCCAAGATGGTCAAGTAAAGGTTCTAAGAGTTCATTAGTGCTTCATGACATCACTCAGCGGCCCCGTATTCTCTTTGATTGACTCAAAGGCTACCGGTACCCACAAATATGTCGCACTAATATAGCTATTGCTTCAACCATGTCGGTATACCCCGCACAGTTTCCACAATGTATTGCTATTTACCTATGAATGTTTCCCAAGAATCCGGGTGGAGGATTTCAAACCCAAACAATAGAATCAAATGTAAAGCAATCAAAGCAAACAAAATAAACATGTAAAGGTGATTTAAATCCCTAAGGTAACCCCACTTTTTTCAAATAGTCCCCAGCAGAGTCGCCAGTTCTGTGATATAGTGGGAGAACTGACTTGAGGTTTTGTGTTTGTGTTCTCAAATGTTTTGGTTTAGCAAGAGTCGCCACCGACTTTTTATTTTATCCTAAGGAAAGGTCAAAAAGAACAGGAAAGACCTTTGAGATGTTTTCTTGGGTTCGGGGAGTAGATTATGAAAAGGGAAGGTGCAAGCACCCTTTTCATCCATGGTTATCCATGGGCTCTTAGTTACTTGTTTAGATCACTTGCTTTTGCTTTTCAATTGTTTGAAATGGTGCTTTGTGTGTGGTTTTGAAAATGTTTTGAAAAGAGGCCATCGTTGTGGCGACCTTTGTAATGATTCTTGTTTGAATGTATACAAAGGTGTATGTCTTTTAAAAGTTTGATTTGAGAAATGTTTTGAAATTTTGTTGTGAGGTGTGTTTGAAAATAGCAAGGATGTTTTGCAAGTTTTGATCAAGTAACTAAGAGTTGTCTACCCTATTTTACTCAAAGATATTTCCTATATGTTTTTAACCTTTTTGACAGTGTTGTTTTACCATTGCATTTGGTAAACAACCTTGTATTAGGATGTTAAACGGGACAGGCGTGGGTCATCGTATTGACCATGATAGCAATTGTGCTAAGTATCTTTAGCAAATTTTCCGAGGGACTAGATCATTTTGTATAGGCAACCAAGATAGCGTCATCGAGGGACTATGATCTTTTGTTTTGTTTTTGTTTTGCCAAAATACTCAACATGCATAACATGGCCCATTTTTAAGGCAACAAGTGGATGTAACCCTAGGGGTGCAAGTGTGCCTTGTGTTGTCAATTTTCATGCTTTTTATCTTGTATTAGGTCAAGCTACTTGTTGATTTTGGATTTTTGCATACAAACCCTAATCTTTAATCATGGCATAATTGAAAGCATAAATGCGTAAAATAAATCTACCACTATTACAACATGATTATGGGGAGGGGGATACAATTTGTGAATGGGGATTATTTGACAAGAAATTAAAACCCTAATTTTACTATTACATCCAAATTGAATCAATGACATAAATAATAAATGAATAATATTTAAATAAACAAATTAAATAAATATACAAAATATTATACAAAAATGTTTATACTTATTTTTTTATGTATGTAAAATGTTTAATGTAAAAGGAAATGAATAAAAAAAGATTATTTTTTTATTAAGGGGAAAACCCTAATTTTCTTTTAATAATGTAAATATATTAAATATACTATTATATATAATAAAATAAAATAATGTATATACAAAAAATAAAATATATTTATAAAAAAAAAGTATTTTTTAAGTAGAAATAATAATAAAAATAAAAGTATAATATTTTTATGTTTTTATTCTCAAGTATTTATAAAAGTATGTACATGTATTATTAATTATATTAATTATGTACAATAAAAAATAAAATATATACAAGACAAAAATATATTTATAACAAAGTATTATTAAGTATAAATAATAATAAAAAATAAAAGTATAATTTTTAATGTTCTATTTTTAAATTCTCATTAAAAATAAAGATATATGTTCATTAAATTACTTTTATGTTTAGAAAACTTAAAATAAAATACAAAAATAAATGTGAGAATTTATAGAAAATTTTTTTTAGTATTTTTTATGTTTAGAAATAATAAAATAAAATCAGAAATGAAAATAAAATAACAAAAACATAAAAATATGAAGAAATGGGCCAGGGGGGTGTATTCGGCAAAAGAATGGTGCAAATAGTGAAAGAAACAAAGCCCAGCCCAAGCCAGACTTCATCTTCAACCTCTCTTCAAAATTTCGCGCGCCCTGTACCAAACATGTACAACCTGCATACGAGCTCTAATGCAAAAACACATAACATCAAAGTTGTAGGGTTTTCCAAGACGAATTCAACCATATAAAAAACTTGTCCTAACTCTCAAAGACCAGAGAGAATTTCTCTGGCCCTAAATCTTAACCTATTTTTTTCAGGATGTTCATGGACCAAATTCTCTTAGCATGCTTAACTAAAATGAAAACTGAGCATATGTACAGCTTCATGGCTATGAATACTACATTTCTCATTCACAAACCTAAGTTTAATTGTTCCTAAATAGAGAGATAGGAAGTTGATAAAAACCTATTTCAGTTGAGATCATGCCTGGCAATGTGGAGCTTTTCAATGAGGCCTGAGATGTTTGGGAGCTTGCTTGAACTTCCCTTGACCTTCTCCAATGCCTAGCTTGCCTTGAATGTTCTTGAACAAGCCTACAGAACTCAACCTGCACAAGCTGAAATCAAAAATGACAAACCTTGTAAATGGAGTTACAATTAATGTTTAACGGTTGGGATAGCTTGTGTTGTACCCCAAAATTTGCCCTCCCGTTTTCTCAACATTTCTCACCACAAAGCCCTTAAAGATCAAGATCCAGTTAGGGTTTCATCAGCTCAAGACTTCTCCTTGCACTGTTGACCCAAATTAGGGTTTGTGTTTGCACAAAGATGTTTTGACCTAAAATGCCTAAGATGAATTTCTTGCTTCATATTGGACTCCCAAGTTTATCCATATCAAGTTTCAAGTCTTGATTCCAAGTTTTGCCCAGTCAATTGGACAGTTGACCTAGAAATCGGCTGTATTGGGGAAAAAGTCAATTGTGGTCAATTGACAGTCAAATCTCATGAAAATTGACCCACATCAACATTATGATCTCATATGAACCATTTGGTCAAGTTTGGATCACAATTCCACAAGAAATTTGATCAGATAACCAAAAGGGCAAAATGGTCATTTTTTAGGGTTTTGACTGCACAAAGGCAAATTTTGACTGTTTGACCTAACCAATGGCAAACCAAGCTCACATATGGACTCAAGGACCCCATGGAATTATCTTGACATGCTCAACAAGTTCAAAAGATCCCAAGTACACAAGATTGACAGTTGAATTTCCCAGTCAATTGATCAATTTTGACTGTATACTGAAAAGTCAAACTTTGACTTTTTGGTCAAAATCAAGAGTCAAGATTCATTTTTCATCAAAACATGCTAAATCATGAAACTTGTTCACCAAGAAATCAAAAAAATGCAAATTAGGGTTAGAAATGAGAATTTTTCATAACTTAGAATTTTTCTAAGTTATGAAAAACCCTAATTTTTTTCCCAACTTTGCCTCACTTTATCACCAAGATTCATTTGGATTCAAACAAAAGTCAAAACATGAAAGTTGTAGCTTGTTGCATAATCTACAACTTTGATTCACAAAGTTTTCCCAAATGAGGCTTGTATCTCAAGTTACTATTTTGGCAAGGTTTTCTACCTAACTTCAAGGCCATTTTCCATACACTTCCACTTGGAATTTCAATTTGCATTTTAAATATGGATTGTAGTACACATTCCAAGCTTTCCAAAATGTCCAAGAACTCATCAAACAACCTCATAACTTGAGAGATTCGAATTTTGCAATATGGCAAAAACTCACTTTTGAATTGGTCATGTGCATGTTCAAAACTTATGCCATTTTCAAGTCAGCTTGGTTTGTGCAACATTACAGGCCTCTAAACCATCCAACACTCAATAATTTAATGCACGTTCATTGTGCTAAGGCCTTGTTTCATGAGTTTATGCATTACATGTTGGATTAGGCCATAAATGGAAAAAGTGAAATGGCCATTTTTGCAAAAAGCAAGCTTTATGTCATAATGCAAATCCACAAGTACAGATGAAATCTAATTGGCACAAGATTATGAGCAAAACACTCTGATCAAGACAAGGTTAGCAGCATGTTTAGGGGGCCTCTACTTGCCTAGAACATCAACTTGGCTTTGCTTGCTTAAGTGTGAAGAAAAGTGGCATAACAGAAGATAACTTTGATCTGAGCATTAGAACACAGAAGCAATTATTTTGTACACCTTCTAATCATCCTAACTAAGCTAGCACACGACTCCAATACCTCCAATACCTCCACAAACTCAGAACCACCATCAAACTGCTCAAATAGAGTTCTCACTGCAGTTTGAGTGCCAACTCTCATCCCTTGCATAATTTCTTGCCCAAAGCTCATCAAACACATTCCCTAGCATCAATGCAAGCTAACCAAAACCTAAAACACGACCTGTAATTCCTCTAACCAGTTCCACCATTTTCATTTTCTTGTTTTACAGTTGGAGGTCCATAGCTCGATTCAAGGTGTCTCAAAGCAAAGTAAGCATTTGAATAGCATCACCACACTTCAGGCAAGCTGTACAGGTCATCATCTTGCTCTGAAAGCTCCCCCATTGCCAGATAGAACTTCAACTGAACAGGTATTTTCTTGAACTTCTAACTCTTAGTCTAGGCATCATTAGCTCTAAGTTTGTGAATAAGAAATGTTCTACTTATGCCCCTGAACCTGTACATGCTTTTACTTTTCATTTATTTTGCTTGAGCTGTGAGAATTTAAGGTCTGAATATGGAAGAAAACTTAGGTCAGGATTTGGGAATGTCAAAATTCTCTCTCATTTCTGAGAGTTAGGATGAGTTTTTTATATATTTAGAATCATGATTCAATGCTTAACATTTCTTATGTTGGAAGTTTGTGCAAAAGATCAAGGAATCAGGATGTTTGAATGGAGGTTCAGGCGCGCGTTTTTTTTGAACATTTTTTGTTCAGCAGGTTGAAGAAGAAGCTTCATGGGCTGGGCTTGCTTCTGAATTTCTTTTCACACCATAATTCTGATTTCATACCCCCTGAGCCCATTATGTTTATTCTCATGATTTTTTGACTTTTCCTTTTTTATTTTGACTTATTTATTTTTGCTAATAATATTAAAAACATGAAAAATATTTTTTACACCATTTTTATATTTTTTAAGTATTTATTTGTTTGTATGGACATTTGTACATAAATATATATATATATATATATATATATATATATATATATATATATATATATATATATAATATATATATATATATATATATATATATATATATATATATATATATATATATATATATATATATATATATATATATATAATATATATATATATATATATATATATATATATATATATATATATATATATATATATATATATATATATATATAATTTAGAATAGATAGGAAAAATAATGCAAATATACTTTATTTTCTGATTTTTTATTACATTTTTCTTTTTGAAAATATTTAATGCAAAATATACTTTTTTTATAAATATTAAATATTATTATTTTTTATATATAAATACATATTTGGAAATTAATACATATATATATATATATATATATATATATATATATATATATATATATATATATATATATATATATATATATATATATATATATATTATATATATATATATATATATATATATATATATATATATATATATATATATATTATTTAGAATAGATAGGAAAAATAATGCAAATATACTTTATTTTCTGATTTTTTATTACATTTTTCTTTTTGAAAATATTTTATGCAAAATATACTTTTTTTATAAATATTAAATATTATTATTTTTTATATATAAATACATATTTGGAAATTAATACTTATATATATATATATATATATATATATTATATATATATATATATATATATATATATATATATATATTATATATATATATATATATATATATATATATATATATATATATATATATATATATATATATATATATATATATATATAATATATATATATATATATATATATATATATATATATATATATATATATATATATATATATATATATATATATATATATATATATATATATATATATATATATATATATATTTATTAGTATATTTAGGTTAAAATACAATAATACCTACATTTTTTTATTTTATTAATATTTGACCTCAAAAAATACTTTTTATAAATATACTTCATTTTATTTTATTTTTGTACATAATAAACAAATACTTGTATAAATTTAATAATATATATATTACTTAATAAAAATTAGGGTTTTACCCTTAAAATACAAAAACTCCAAAAATAATACTTTTTATTTTATTTTATTTATTTGACATAAATAATACTTTTTTTCATACATATAAAAACCCTTTTTTCATTTTGCATCTTTATTTTATTTTCCATTTAATTTATGCAATCAATTATCTTGTAAATATTCCAAAATTGATGTAATAGCTAGGTTTAAATTTCTTGTCTAAATATCCCCCCATTTGAACATTTATACCCCCCTTCCCATATTGTGTTGTAATAGTGTAGGAATTTTACTTTTCGCACTTTAACGCTTTCTAAATATACCATGCTAGAATTAGGGTTTGTATGCAAATAAAAAGAACAAAATAGTTTGACTTAATTTCAAGATAAACAAGCATGAAATATGGACAACACATATCACACTTGCACCCCTAGGGTATTCCACTTTGTTGCCTTCAAATAAATGGGCCATATTGCATGCTAGGTTTCTTTGGGTAAAACAAACAATCAAATGATCATAGTCCCTCGATGACGCTTTCGAAAAGTTGCCTAAAATGATCAAGTCCCTTTCAAAGAGAAATTGCCCAAAGATACTTAGCACTATTGCAATTATGGTCTAAACGATGACCTGTGCCCGTCCCTTTCACCTCCTAATACAAGATTGTCCACCAAATGCAATGGTGGAACAAAATTGTCAAAAGGGTTAAAACATAACAAAAATCTTTGAGAACTTTAGGGTAGATAACTCTTAAGTACTTGTCAACTTGCAAAACAAAACACTTGTCTATTTTTCAAACCACACTTCACAAACACTTTCAAAACAAACTTTCAAAAAAAAAAACCTTGAAACACCTTTTGTAAAACATTCGAGTAAAGAATTGTTACAAGGATAGCCTAGACAAGGCATCTTTTTCAAAACATTTTCAAAACCATACACAAAGCACCATTTCAAACAATTGAAAACCAAGGCAAGTTGATCTAAGCAAGTACCTAAGAGCCCATGGATAACCATGGATAGAAAGAGTGCTAATACCTTCCCTTTCTATAATCTACTCCCCGAACCCAAGAAAAATCTCAAAGGTTTTTGCTGTGCTTTTTAAACCTTTCCTTAGGATAAAATAAAAAAGTCGGTGGCGACTCTTGCTCAACCGAAACATTTGCGAAAACAAACGCAAAACCATAGTCAGTTCTCCCACCGTATCACAGAACTGGCGACTCTGCTGGGGATAATTTTAAAAGTGGAGTAACCTTAGGGCTTAGATCACCCTCTTGCATGACTAATTGTTTGAATTGATTGCTTTTTATCTTGGCTCTATTGTTTGGGTTTGCAATCCTACACCCGAATTTTGGGAAACATTCATAGATAGCAATACGTTGTGGAAACTGTGCGGGGTATACCGACACGGTCGAAGCAATAGCTATATTAGTGCGACATATTTGTGAGTACCGGTAACCCTTGAGTTCAATCAAGGAGAGTACGGGGCCGCTGAGTGATGTCACTAAGCACTAATGACCTAGCACCTTACTTGACCATCTTGGCCTTTTATTAGGGGTAGTGAGATGACCGACTTTGGTGCAGTCCGAAGTTGGTAGATACTCGATACTACACTCATTGAGGGTTGTTTTCTTGGAATATTTTGGTCGCTAGTTAAGTGGCTAAACCAAAACAATGAACAATGAAAACAATCCAATGATATTGAGCTCCTTAGAACCCGGTTACTATTTATAGGACAGGTTTTCAAGCCAACTACACTCAAGAGGGTACTTACCTATGAAACCCCATGCAAGCCTGAAACTAGGGTTTGGTGTGATTTGCTTGTACATATGTTTTGTGCATACATCATAAACATCATAAAACATCATATGCATTCACTAACCATTTCAAGGGTTTGGATCTTCATCTTTGTTCCTGTTTTGTAGGTCATGGAAATTCCTCGCAGAAACACCATTCAAGTCAACCTTGTGAGAATTTCTCCTCAACTCAAGGAGCTCACCTCAAGAATTCCGGAAAGCTCATCCTTCAGTGAAAGACATGGTAGACTGCTCAGCCTAGTCAACACCAACATTGAAGAAGACATGATGAAAGTGCTATTCCAGTTCTTTGACCCTCTTCACCACTGCTTCACTTTCCCTGATTATCAGTTGGTGCCCACTTTGGAGGAGTTTTCTCAACTCCTGAGAATTCCTATCCTTAATCAACTACCCTTCAACGGTACGGAAAAGGAACCAAAGCCGGAAGATGTTGCTCGAGCATTACATCTACAACCATCTGACATCAAGGGACATTGGGAAACCAGAAGCGGCGTCAAGGGATTCTTAGCAAAATTCTTGTTTGAGAAGGCACAAGAATGTTGGAACTCATTTGACCTACAAGCCTTTGAAGAAATTGTGGCACTCCTTATCTATGGGTTGGTCTTGTTCCCAAATCCTGACCAATTGGTAGATGTCAACGCCGTCAAAATCTTCTTGTCCAGAAATCCAATACCAACATTGCTTGGGGACATTCTTCACTCATTTTACACACGAACAATGAGAAAGAGGGGTGTTCTCATGTGCTGTACCCCTCTCCTTGCAAGGTGGTTTATTTCGCACCTTCCACAATCTGTCCTAAAGAATGACCAAGGCTCAAGGTGGTCCCAACGGTTGATGACTCTTACTCACTCTGATGTACATTGGTGTTCTCGGTCCAGAGAAAATGTCATCATCGTCGATCGTTGCGGAGAATTTCCTAATGTTCCTTTACTTGGAATTAGAGGAGGTATCACCTATAACCCTTGCCTAGCTTTGAGGCAATTTGGATATGCACGGAGGGATGGCCCTCATGATATGTTGATTCCTGACCTAGTTTTTGACTTCGACAACGATGCGCAAGGACTTCGCCAAAGATTCATCAGAGCTTGGGGGAGACCCAACAAGGTTGACAACAAGACACTGGGACACAAGAACTCCATCCCTCTTGAGCCTTATCTCAAGTGGGTACGAGCCCGAGCCCAAGTCTGATGATGCCTTATCCGCATGTTCTCCCTGTGATTAAAGAGCCCGTCAAGGAAGGATAGGTTCCCTACACCATCCTACATCCAGACATGCCTACATCGTGGGAGGAAATGCAGAAAAGTTGGATTCAGCTCAAGGAGGAACGAAATACTTTTGAAGCTAGCTTCTATGCCAGTGAGAAGAAGGTTCTAGAGCTTACCCGCCGACTCCATGAGCAAGAGGCCCTCAACACCTACATCGCACCAAAGAGGATGCGCAATGTCTTTTTGCCTTGAGAAGTTATTTTGTAATATTTGGCCCATGGGGCATTTATGTACTAACAAATTTCTTCTTATTAATATGACGTGCATTCTTCTTTGTCTGAAACAATTTTGAAGGTCCTAAATCCTTGAATGCATTGCATACATAAGCATACCATTCATCATGTGCATAAGCAGGTCTCACTCCAGGTTTCCTTATCTGTCTGCTGTTTGTTTCAGTAGGATGGATCTCGAGCAAACAGTCAAAGACCTGCAAGCTCAAAATGCACAGTTCCAGCAACTCCTGATGACCTTGGCTAAGGGTCAGGAGGATATCAAGACTCAATTGGGGAACAAATACCCAGTGAAAAAGAAGAAAAAGAGACTCGGGGTGGCTACTTTGGGGAGAAGATTTGACGGAGAAGCTCGGAGAGTGCTTGAATTTCCTCCTATTTCTGATGAAGGAACCAGCAAAGGAGGTGGGGCTGCGGTACCTTCCGAGTCCGATGCGGAAGAAGAAGAGGTCGAAGAGGATGAAGATTATTCTGATCAGCAATACCCTCCAGCTGATGATAAATGCAAAGGGCTAGAAGACAGGTTGGCTGCCATGGAGCTACAAAGAGTGCCGGGTTTGGACTTTGAAGACTTGGGTTTGGTTGCTGGGATTGTGATTCCCCCAAAATTCAAGGTGCCAGTGTTTGTGAGGTATGATGGGATGTCCTGTCCAAAAATGCATCTCAGGTCCTACGTGAGAAAGATTCAACCCTATACGGCAGATAAAAATCTTTGGATTCATTTCTTTCAAGACAGCCTTTCTGGAGCTCAATTGGAGTGGTTTTATCAGCTAGAGGGAACCAGCGTTTGAAATTGGGAAGATTTGGCCACCGCTTTCTACAAACAATACCAGTATAATTCTGACCTTGCTCCTACTCGTACCCAACTCTAGGGTATGTCGCTAGGAACAGGCGAAGGATTCAAAGAATACGCACAAAAATGGAGGGATTTGGCTGGCAGGGTGCAGCCTCCTTTAACCGACCGTGAACTCGTTGATATGTTTCTAGGGACCCTATCTGGGCCATTTTTCAATCATCTAATTGGTAACTCTTCCGCGGGGTTTACCGATTTGATCTTAACAGGCGAAAGAATAGAAGCTGGCATCAAGTCAGGAAAGATTCAGAAGGGTGTTGTTGCAAGTGTTGAGAAGAAGCCTTTTAAGAAGGAAACAACTATGGTATATTCTCAGAGAAGAGCAGGGAAGACTGAGCGTCGGCCGACCGTGGGGGCCGTAATGATTCAAAACACTGCAAGTGAACAGCCTCGCTATAACCAGTCCAGACCAAATCAACAACGAGTGGAACGGCCACAACGGCAGTTCACCCGTATTAATATGACTCCAGCGCAAGTGCTTCCCCATCTGTTAAAATTGAATCTCGCCACCATCAAGGAGGCACCAAAGAATGTGAATACGTCCTCTCCGCATTATCATGCTAATGCTAAATGCGCCTACCATTCAGACAATGTTGGGCACGACACCAATGATTGTTGGGCACTCAAGCATAAAATCCAAGACCTGATAGAGGCGAAGGAGGTGGAGTTTGACGCTCCGGAAAAGCCTAATGTGATATTTGCACCCATGCCGAAGCACGGCCGAAATGTCAACGCCATTGAAGAAGATTTGTATGTTGCTGATGTCAATGATCTGACTACTCCATTGATAACCATTAAGTTGAATCTGTTAAGGGCCAGGATCTTCCCGGGATTTAAAGAAGACTGCTATTGTTGTTACTCTCTGCCGTTTGATTGTCCGTTACTGAAGAAAGGCATCCAAGGCCTTATGGATAGTCGACAAATTTTGTTTGAAAAAGTTTCTGCTGTTCCAGTTCATACTGAAGATGTCTCAATCATAACCATTCACGCCAATCTTTCCAAGGCCGTCAAAAAGCCTGTTAAGATTACGCCAGCTACGAAATCTGTTCCTTTGAAGATAACAATGCCAGGGCCTGTCCCCTATGTTTCTGAGAAGTCGATACCATGGAACTACGGCGGCGACGTCTACTACCATGGTATTAAGCAAATCGAAATAATTGAAGAAAGTTCGGATGATGAAGAAGCCAGCATTAGCAACATTGCAGGCACTAGCAAAATCACCAGGAGCGGGAGAATATTTTCTCCAGAGATTGCCCCTCCAAGAGCAATCTTTGGACCCTCATCAGCTGACAAGGTCATCCCTGCACCAATAAAACTCTCTGCTAGAACCCCTTTGATTGAGGATGTTGTTGTTCCTAGTACTGTCTCTCCTACCGCTGCTGATAAAGGTAAGGGAATCCAAGATAAGCTCGTCAGGACGAGGGCTCAACCCTTGGTCATCCCGGAAACCTCCAAGAAGGAAATGGATGAGATTTTGAGGATAATCAAAAGAAGTGATTACGATGTGGTAGAACAGCTGGGGCAAACCCCCTCAAAGATCTCCATGCTGGCACTGCTACTTTGCTCGAAAGCGCACGCTAAAGCTCTGATAAAATTCCTGAAGGCGGCCCATGTGCCCCAGGAGACCTCTGCAGATCAATTTCAAAATTGCGTGGCTAGCCTGACTGCGGACAATGGATTAGGGTTCTCTGATGCCGACCTAACTCCTAAAGGTAGAAACCACAATGATGCTTTGCACATTTCAGTCGAGTGTCGAGGAACCACTCTCGCACATGTCTTGGTCGATACTGGTTCGTCGCTGAATGTATTGCCTAAGAAGGCCTTGGACCGACTAGATTGTGAAGGGTTGGAATTGAAGCCGAGTGATATTGTCGTCAGAGCTTTCGATGGTTCGAAGAGAATGGTCCATGGAGAGGTTGAAATTCCCATCAAGATAGGCACTGAGGTGTTTAAGTCTACTTTCTATGTGATGGACATCCGTCCGTCATACTCTTGCTTGCTGGGTAGGCCTTGGATACATCATGCTGGGGCAGTCACCTCCTCCTTACATCAGATGTTGAAGTATCTTGTCAAGGGAAAGATCATTATTGTCCATGGTGAAGAAGAGTACATGATTAGCCACTTGAATTCTTTCCGATATGTGGAGGTTGAAGGGGAATTCATTGAAACGCCTTTTCAGCATTTCGAAGAAGTCCTTCCTGAAATTGCAGTAGCAAAGCTGGCAGCTGAGACACCGAGGCAGATGGCCAGGATGGCATCTCTGGAGGACGCGAGGGCCGCGATAAAGGAAGGGAAGAATTCAGCATGGGGGCAGTTACCTGACATTCCACATAAGGCAGACAAATTTGGATTAGGGTTCACAGCCGCTGTCCAGAAAGCTATGCGCCGTTCAAAGATTGAAAGGGCGCCAGTCAAAATTTCTTCCTTTGGAATCAACGCATTGGAGGACGAGGACGAAGAGAGCAACATCGAAGAGTGGATTTATCCAACTGTCAAAGGAGGATTGAGCAACTGGGAGGCAAAAGACTTTGTCCCCATCATTTTTATTCATCAGTAATTTATCTGTTAAACATTTCCTATTTGGTCTGTAATATTTACTGTCAAACAATCCGTACACTATCTTTTCACCTCATGCCTTGCCCGGGGCATGTAGGTCCATTTGTAAGGGTTTTGATTATTTTTCATATCCATATGCCATGTTTAATGATTCATTGGACGTTTTTCATTTGATAAACTGCTTGTGTTCATTTTTCTTTCCTTTTGCATTTTTGTTTAAGGATGGTTATCCCTTACACACACCCACACTCACCAATGCAGGTACCCATCCACTCCGGATTCCATGGGTGACTATTCTGCTATATCCTTCAATAACTCTGAAGATCTGGTCAATCAAGCCGAGTATGAAGATGACGAAGGTTGTGAAGTACCAGGGGAACTAGCCAGACTTCTACAACAAGAGGAAAGAGCCATCTTACCTCATGAAGAGTCATTGGAAACTGTTAACTTGGGAACCGAGGAAGACCGGAAGGAGGTGCAAGTGGGTGCCAATCTGAAACCAAGAGTCAAGGAGCGCCTGGTACAGTTGTTAAATGAGTATGTTGAAATCTTCGCTTGGTCTTATGAAGACATGCCGGGTTTAGACACAAACATCGTGGTTCACCGTCTCCCCACAAGAGAGGATTGTCCACCGATCAAGCAAAAAGTTCGCCGAATGAGGCCTGACATGTCTGAAAAGATCAAGGCAGAAGTAATGAAGCAATTTGACGCTGGCTTTCTGGCTGTTACGTCCTATCCTCAATGGGTCTCTAACATCGTGCCAGTACCTAAGAAAGATGGAAAAGTCAGGATGTGTGTGGACTACCGGGATTTGAATAGGGCCAGCCCCAAAGATGATTTTCCACTCCCACACATTGACATTTTAATCGACAATACATCTCAACATAAAGTGTTTTCCTTCATGGATGGATTCTCGGGCTACAATCAAATCAAAATGGCCCCCGAGGATATGGAGAAAACAACTTTTGTCACACAATGGGGCACTTTCTGTTACAAAGTGATGTCGTTCGGGCTGAAGAACGCAGGGGCAACTTATCAACGCGCCATGGTAGCTTTGTTTCATGATATGATACATCATGAAATCGAAGTTTACGTAGACGATATGATAGCTCGGTCACAAACAGAGGAAGAGCACCTTGAACATCTAGAGAAGCTGTTTGCCAGATTGAAAGAATACAAGCTCAGGCTGAATCCAAGCAAATGCACTTTTGGGGTTAGGTCTGGTAAACTCCTGGGATTCATTGTAAGCAACAAAGGCATTGAGGTCGATCCAGCAAAAGTGAAATCCATACAAGAAATGCCTGCTCCCCGTACTGAAAAGGAAGTTAGAGGATTCTTGGGGCGCTTGAACTATATTGCCAGATTCATCTCGCATCTGACTTCTACCTGTGAGCCAATTTTCAAACTCTTGAAGAAAGATCAGGTAGTTGAATGGAACGACGATTGTCAAGCTGCTTTTGATAGAATCAAGGAGTATTTGCTAGAACCTCCTATTCTGATGCCACCCATCGAAGGAAGACCTTTGATCATGTATTTGACCGTCTTGGATAACTCAATGGGGTGTGTTTTGGGCCAGCATGACGAGTCTGGTCGAAAAGAGCATGCTATTTATTACCTTAGCAAAAAGTTTACCGACTGTGAGACTCGCTACTCACTGCTCGAGAAAACTTGCTGCGCTTTGGTATAGGCTGCTCGCCGACTAAGACAGTATATGTTGACTCATACTACCTTGTTGATTTCCAAAATGGATCCTATCAAGTATATCTTCGAAAAGCCCGCTTTATCTGGAAGGATAGCTAGATGGCAAATGATTCTAACTGAGTATGACATCCATTACACCACCCAAAAAGCTATAAAAGGGAGTGTACTAGCTGACCATCTGGCTCATCAGGCTATCGAAGATTATCAACCCATGAGATTTGACTTCCCAGATGAGGACATCATGAATTTGGACAACATTGAAAGTAACGGACCGTATGACGGACCCGAAAAGGGATCCCGATGGACCCTGTACTTTGATGGTGCTTCAAATGCACTTGGTAATGGTATCGGCACGGTACTCATTTCTCCGGAAGGCTGTCACACACCTTTCACGGCCCGACTTTGCTTCAGCTGCACAAACAACATGGCTGAGTATGAAGCTTGCATCTTTGGTCTCAAGGCCGCTATAGACTTGGGGATCAAATCTTTGATCGTATTTGGGGACTCGGCTTTGGTTATCAGTCAAATCAAAGGAGAATGGGATACCAAGCATCCTAATCTTATCCCATACAAAGAACATGTCTTGACATTGTTTCCTCATTTCGAGCAAATTACCTTCGAGCATTTCCCGCGAGAAGAGAATCAGCTAGCAGATGCTCTAGCTACAATGTCCTCCATGTTTAAACTCAACTGGGATAACAAGGCTCCCCAAATCACCATCGAGCGAATGGATGAACCTGCGCATTGTCACGAGATTAATACCGAAGAAGTAGTGGAACAACCTTGGTTCCATGAAATCAAAAGGTATCTCGAGACTAGAGATTATCCCGAAGGAGCTTCCGTAAATGACAAGAAGTTCTTAAGGAAATTTGCTGCTAAATTCTTCCTGAGCAACGGCATCCTTTACAAACGAAGCCATGATTGTGTATTACTTCGATGCGTAGACAAAGCTGAAGCAGAGTTGATTATGACCGATATACACAGCGGCACATTTGGCACTCACTTGAGCGGGCATACAATGGCTAAGAAGATCCTAAGGGCAAGCTATTATTGGTCTACCATGGAAGCTGACTGCCATCAACATTCCCGTACTTGTCACAAATGCCAAGTCTACGCCGATAAAGTTCATATCCCTCCGGTTCCTCTCAACATTCTGACTGCTCCTTGGCCATTTGCAATGTGGGGCATTGACATGATTGGAGAGATCAAGCCCACGGCTTCCAATGAACATCGCTTCATCCTGGTTGCCATTGACTATTTCACCAAATGGGTCGAAGCAGCTTCCTTCGCCTCTGTTACTAAAAATGTGGTTGCCCGCTTTATTAAGCAAAATCTCATATGTCGGTATGGTGTTCCAGACAGGATCATCACAGACAACGGTACGAATCTGAATAACACGATGATCACTGCATTGTGCGAACAGTTCAAGATTTATCATCACAATTCATCTCCCTATCGGCCGAAGATGAACGGTGTTGTTGAAGCTGCGAACAAAAACATTAAGAAGATCATTCAGAAAATGACAGTCACTTACAAAGACTGGCATGAGATGTTACCGTTTGCTCTGCATGGATACCGTACGACGGCACGTACTTCAACTGGGGCAACCCCATTTTCTTTAGTTTATGGCATGGAAGCTGTTTTGCCTATGGAAGTCCAGATTCCTTCTCTAAGGATTATGAAGGATGCAGGTTTGAATGAAGATGATTGGATGCAGACCCGACTTGATCAACTCAATTTGATCGACGAGAAACGACTCGCTGCTATCTGCCATGGTCAGACGTATCAAAAACGGATGATCAAGGCCTTCAATAAGAAAGTCAGACGTCAGGTGTATCAAGTCGGAGATCTCGTAATCAAGCGGATTATCTTGCCGCAAAGTGATCCCAGGGGCAAATGGACTCCTACATATGAAGGACCATTTGTGATCAAGAGCATATTTTCTGGTGGTGCAATGATTCTGACCACCATGGACGGCGACAATTTGTCGCACCCTGCGAACGCAGACATAGTCAAAAGATACTACGCATAAAATAACCCGACAAGTCGAAAACCCGAAAGGGCGGCTTGGGCAAAAATGGGCATCTCGGTGGATCGAAAACCCGAAAGGGCGGTTCAGGCAAAAATTAGGGATAAAAACAAAAAAATCTGTACACCCGGCAAGTTGAAAACCCGAAAGGGCGGCTTGGGCAAAAAGGGGTTTCCCGGTGGATCGAAAACCTGAAAGGGAGATTCAGGCAAAAGTTAGAGAATTAAAGCGTATGACTATGTCTCGTCGGATCACTTCAAAGACAATCTCTTCATCAACCGGTTCCAGGCTTCTGATCAATCCAGTCATCGGCAAACGAAGCATTGAATGGACAGATATTCAGAGTTGTGAAAGCTATAGCGGAATGGAATCCCATGGAATTATTTCACATAGCCATCCTTTATTTTGTATAAATCTTTCAATATTTACGACAAAATCCTCTTACTAGGATGACTATCTCCTTTGTACAAATATACTCATAGAAAGTCAATACAAATACTTTTCCCATAAATTTGTGTCGTTTCCTTTTCTTTTCTCTTGCACTATTTGTTTTATTTTGAGAAACGTCCAATGTTTTGTTAAATAGGCATATGCATTTGAACATAATCATTTCCTTACGAATCAAGAAAAAGGATTACGGATAGGTCAAAGGTGTAGTTAGATATCTTGATACCCTTCAAAGGAAACCCCCAAGAGATTTGGAATCCATATCCCCAGCAAACCCTGAAGCTCATCCCCTGCAGAGTGCGGACGTCTCTCCCGAGTTTTATTCAAAGTTATTCCTCACAAGGGCTTATAACTGGGTTATCCTCAGCTAACTGCCACGGAAGATCGCACTCACCAAATTTATTCCTATCCCCAGCGGAGTTCATCAAAATTCCCCAGCATAACTTATCAATACGATCCCCAGAGGAGTTTATCTTTGTTGTCTCTAGCCAGAGAATCCTCCAGAACTCAATTCCCCTCAATTTAAGTTTCAGTACTCCCAGCGAAGCCAAACTAATGAACCTTCTCCCCACAGAGTTTTAGGAGAGCAAATCTTGAGTTCCCAAGTGAAGTCGCCAGAGATACTTCCCGCCAAGCTGAAGATTCTCGATCTTACATCTCCAGCATGAGTCTACTAGATTGGTACTCCCCAGTAGAAGTCATCAAGAATTCCCCAGAAGATTGGTATACAACCCAAGATCCTTTTTCTCCAGCAGCGACCAGGAATTATTCTTCCCGGCAGCAGTCAAGATACTATCATCTTCAGCCATCTCGGATTCATCTATCCTTTGCAAGACAGCTCTCCAGCTTACATGCGCATTCATTTACATTCATATTACATAACATACATTGTATCATGCATCATAGCATTGCATGTAACAACTCTTTGCCTTTCAGGTAAGATCAGTCGAAGGACTAAAATCATTATCTTCCGAGATTCTTTCCAGGAATAGTTCAGATGTGACCCAGACATGGCAACATTCTAATGCTTATTCCAGATTTATCCAGATGCAGTTTTACACGAGCTCATCATCAGGGAACCCTACACCGGTTCTTCTTCCAAATTCAAGATTTCTGAAAACATTTTACGGGTTCTCCAAGTAACGGATGTTAACCTATCGCTTGTTCATCTTCTTCTCAAGACTTCTGAAAACAGTTTATGGATTCTTCCCAACAACGGATGTTAATCTATCACTTGTTCAGATGCAACCTTTGAAAACAGTTTACAGACGCTTCCCAACAACGGATGCTGCTCTATTGCTTATTCAAACTCAAGATTTCTGAAAACAGTTTACGGGTTCTCCAAGTAACGGATGTTAACCTATCGCTTGTTCAGCTTCTTCTCAAGACTTCTGAAAACAGTTTATGGATTCTTCCCAACAACGGATGTTAATCTATCACTTGTTCAGATGCAACCCTTGAAAACAGTTTACAGACGCTTCCCAACAACGGATGCTGCTCTATTGCTTATTCAATCTTAACTCCTGAAAACAGTTTACAGATGCCTCCAGATACGGATGTCAATCCATTGCTTGTTCAGACCCCCAGTTCAGATGTGGTTCAAAACATGGACACCTTTCTGGTACTTATTCCAGATGGCATCTTTAAGCCCATCCCCGACGAGTTTCTGTCATTCTTCCAGATGGCATCGTTAAGCCCATCTCCAAATGGCATCTCTAAGCCCATTCCCGCATCCATTGCTTTGACGAGTGCAAATTTCCGGGCACTCTAGTGTCCAATCTCCTTTTACCCTCGAGTCACGAAAGGCAAACTTGCCAATCTAACTCTTCGGATTCAAGAAGATTGAACAGGGGCAACTGTTGTACCCCAAAATTTGCCCTCCTGTTTTCTCAACATTTCTCACCACAAAGCCCTTAAAGATCAAGATCCAGTTAGGGTTTCATCTGCTAAAGACTTCTCCTTGCACTGTTGACCCAAATTAGGGTTTGTGTTTGCACAAAGATGTTTTGACCTAAAATGCCTAAGATGACTTTCTTGCTTCATATTGGACTCCCAAGTTTATCCATATCAAGTTTCAAGTCTTGATTCCAAGTTTTGCCCAGTCAATTGGACAGTTGACCTAGAAATCAGCTGTATTGGGGAAAAAGTCAAATGTGGTCAATTGACAGTCAAATCTCATGAAAATTGACCCACATCAACATTATGATCTCATATGAACCATTTGGTCAAGTTTGGATCACAATTCCACAAGAAATTTGATCAGATCACCAAAAGGGCAAAATGGTCATTTTTTAGGGTTTTGACTGCACAAAGGCAAATTTTGACTGTTTGACCTAACCAATGGCAAACCAAGCTCACATATGGACTCAAGGACCCCATGGAATTATCTTGACATGCTCAACAAGTTCAAAAGATCCCAAGTACACAAGATTGACAGTTGAATTTCCCAGTCAATTGATCAATTTTGATTGTATATTGAAAAGTCAAACTTTGACTTTTTGGTCAAAATCAAGAGTCAAGATTCATTTTTCATCAAAACATGCTAAATCATGAAACTTGTTCACCAAGAAATCAAAAAAATGCAAATTAGGGTTAGAAATGAGAATTTTTCATAACTTAGAATTTTTCTAAGTTATGAAAAACCCTAATTTTTTCCCCAACTTTGCCTCACTTTCTCACCAAGATTCATTTGGATTCAAACAAAAGTCAAAACATGAAAGTTGTAGCTTGTTGCATAATCTACAACTTTGATTCACAAAGTTTTCCCAAATGAGGCTTGTATCTCAAGTTACAATTTTTGGAATAAGGGTACTAAACCATTCTTAACTTAGTGAAATTTTAACCTATTTTGGCAAGGTTTTCTACCTAACTTCAAGGCCATTTTCCATACACTTCCACTTGGAATTTCAATTTTCATTTCAAAGATGGATTGTAGTACACATTCCAAGCTTTCCAAAATGTCCAAGAACTCATCAAACAACCTCATAACTTGAGAGATTCGAATTTTGCAATATGGCAAAAACTCACTTTTGAATTAGTCATGTACATGTTCATAACTTATGCCATTTTCAAGTCAGCTTGGTTTGTGCAACATTACAGGACTCTAAACCATCCAACACTCAATAATTTAATGCATGTTCATTGTGCTAAGGCCTTGTTTCATGAGTTTATGCATTACATGTTGGATTAGGCCATAAATGGAAAAAGTGAAATGGCCATTTTTGCAAAAAGCAAGCTTTATGTCATAATGAAAATCCACAAGTACAGATGAAATCTAATTGGCACAAGATTATGAGCAAAACACTCTGATCAAGACAAGGTTAGCAGCATGTTTAGGGGGCCTCTACTTGCCTAGAACATCAACTTGGCTTTGCTTGCTTAAGTGTGAAGAAAAGTGGCATAACAGAAGATAACTTTGATCTGAGCATTAGAACACTGAAGCAATTATTTTGTACACCTTCTAATCATCCTAACTAAGCTAGCACACGACTCCAATACCTCCAATACCTCCACAAACTCAGAACCACCATCAAACTGCTCAAACAGAGTTCTCACTGCAGTTTGAGTGCCAACTCTCATCCCTTGCATAATTTCTTGCCCAAAGCTCATCAAACACATTCCCTAGCATCAATGCAAGCTAACCAAAACCTAAAACACGACCTGTAATTCCTCTAACCAGTTCCACCATTTTCATTTTCTTGTTTTACAGTTGGAGGTCCATAGCTCAATTCAAGGTGTCTCAAAGCAAAGTAAGCATTGGAATAGCATCACCACACTTCAGGCACGCTGTACAGGTCATCATCTTGCTCTGAAAGCTCCCCCATTGCCAGATAGAACTTCAACTGAACAGGTATTTTCTTGAACTTCTAACTCTTAGTCTAGGCATCATTAGCTCTAAGTTTGTGAATAAGAAATGTTTTACTCATGCCCCTGAACCTGTACATGCTTTTACTTTTCATTTATTTTGCTTGAGCTGTGAGAATTTAAGGTCTGAATATGGAAGAAAACTTAGGTCAGGATTTGGGAATGTCAAAATTCTCTCTCATTTCTGAGAGTTAGGATGAGTTTTTTATATATTTAGAATCGTGATTCAATGCTTAACATTTCTTATGTTGGAAGTTTGTGCAAAAGATCAAGGAATCAAGATGTTTGAATGGAGGTTCAGGCGCGCGTTTTTTTGAACATTTTTTGTTCAGAGGTTGAAGAAGAAGCTTCATGGGCTGGGCTTGCTTCTGAATTTCTTTTCACACCATATTTCTGATTTCATACCCCCTGAGCCCATTATGTTTATTCTCATGATTTTTTGGCTTTTCCTTTTTTATTTTGACTTATTTATTTTTGCTAATAATATTAAAAACATGAAAAATATTTTTTACACCATTTTTATATTTTTTAAGTATTTATTTGTTTGTATGGACATTTGTACATAAATATATATATATATATATATATATATATATATATATATATATATATATATATATATATATATATATATATATATATATATATATATATATATATATATATATATATATATATATATATATATATATATATATATATATATATATATATATATATATATATATATATATATATTATATATATATATATATATATATATATATATATATATATATATATATATATATATATATATATATATATATATATATATATATATATATATTATTTAGAATAGATAGGAAAAATAATGCAAATATACTTTATTTTCTGATTTTTTATTACATTTTTCTTTTTGAAAATATTTTATGCAAAATATACTTTTTTTATAAATATTAAATATTATTATTTTTTATATATAAATACATATTTGGAAATTAATACATACATATATATATATATATATATATATATATATATATATATATATATATATATATATATATATATATATATATATATATATATATATATATATATATATATATATATATAATATATATATATATATATATATATATATATATATATATATATATATATATATATATATATATATATATATATATATATATATATATATATATATATATATATATATATATATATATATATATATATATATATATATATATATATATATATTTATTAGTATATTTAGGTTAAAATACAATAATACCTACATTTTTTTATTTTATTAATATTTGACCTCAAAAAATACTTTTTATAAATATACTTCATTTTATTTTATTTTTGTACATAATAAACAAATACTTGTATAAATTAAATAATATATATATTACTTAATAAAAATTAGGGTTTTACCCTTAAAATACAAAAACTCCAAAAATAATACTTTTTTTTATTTTATTTATTTGACATAAATAATACTTTTTTTCATACATATAAAAACCCTTTTTGCATTTTGCATCTTTATTTTATTTTCCATTTAATTTATGCAATCAATTATCTTGTAAATATTCTAAAATTGATGTAATAGCTAGGTTTAAATTTCTTGTCTAAATATCCCCCCATTTGAACATTTGTACCCCCCTTCCCATATTGTGTTGTAATAGTGTAGGAATTTTACTTTTCGCACTTTAACGCTTTCTAAATATACCATGCTAGAATTATGGTTTGTATGCAAATAAAAAGAACAAAATAGTTTGACTTAATTTCAAGATAAACAAGCATGAAATATGGACAACACATATCACACTTGCACCCCTAGGGTATTCCACTTTGTTGCCTTCAAATAAATGGGCCATATTGCATGTTAGGTTTCTTTGGGTAAAACAAACAATCAAATGATCATAGTCCCTCGATGACGCTTTCGAAAAGTTGCCTAAAATGATCAAGTCCCTTTCAAAGAGAAATTGCCCAAAGATACTTAGCACTATTGCAATTATGGTCTAAACGATGACCCGCGCCCGTCCCTTTCACCTCCTAATACAAGATTGTCCACCAAATGCAATGGTGGAACAAAATTGTCAAAAGGGTTAAAACATAACAAAAATCTTTGAGAACTTTAGGGTAGATAACTCTTAAGTACTTGTCAACTTGCAAAACAAAACACTTGTCTATTTTTCAAACCACACTTCACAAACACTTTCAAAATAAACTTTCAAAAAAAAAAACCTTGAAACATCTTTTCAAAAAGACAAACACCTTTTGTAAAACATTCGAGTAAAGAATTGTTACAAGGGTAGCCTAGACAAGGCATCTTTTTCAAAACATTTTCAAAACCACACACAAAGCACCATTTCAAACAATTGAAAACTAAGGCAAGTTGATCTAAGCAAGTACCTAAGAGCCCATGGATAACCATGGATAGAAAGGGTGCTAATACCTTCCCTTTCTATAATCTACTCCCCGAACCCAAGAAAAATCTCAAAGGTTTTTGCTGTGCTTTTTAAACCTTTCCTTAGGATAAAATAAAAAAGTCGGGTGGCGACTCTTGCTCAACCGAAACATTTGAGAAAACAAACGCAAAACCATAGTCAGTTCTCCCACCGTATCACAGATTGGATATGTTGTAAGGAAGGTGTTTGAACCAATTTGAGACATAACGCACGAGGGATTTGAGTTGTGGAAATCAAACTGCAGGGAGTGACCTGTTTTGCCAAATGAAGATGATTTTGTGCTATGGGAGGTTTGAGGGCTCAAAGGGCCGTGTTTCTGGCTCAAGGGGTTATGAGAAAAGTGTTTCAAATTTTTGCACAAGTTGGTTTTTACAGGTGTGTTAGTTCTCATGTATTTGGCATCTTTCTTGTATATGAAGCAAAAATGAGCAATGATGTAATACAAGCCTGTACAGGCTATCCATCAGCCTGCCCCTTGTGATCTTGGCCCCTCAAATTGGTGGATATGATTTGCTGCACAAGATATTGTCCAAGGCTCAAGAGATGTGGTTTTGACATAAAGCATACTTTGGCAAAAATGGTAATGTACCTTTTACCATTTAGGGGTTAATCTTGTGTGTAATGATATAATGACCAAAACAAAACCTTAAACCAATGGATTTGCATTTAATTATTGAGTATGGAGTGGTTTTGAGGCTTGTAATCTAGTGTAAAGCAAGCTGATTTGAATTTGCAACTTGTATCACTATGAACATGCCATGGATGAAAAGTGAGTTTTTGCCAACTTCAAGCCTTCGATTCTCCCTAACCACAAATGAGTTTGGAGAGTTCCTGGACATTTTGGAAAGCTTGCAACATGCTCTACAATCCATATTTGAAATTAAATTTGAGATTCTAAGTGGAACTATGTGGAAAATGGTCATGAAGATGGGTCAAAATCCTACCTAAACTAGGGCAAAATTTCACTAAGTTAAAAGTTTCATGGACCCTTGTTCAAAAAATAATAACTTGAGATCCAAGCTTCTTTTGAGAAAACTTTATGAATAAAAGTTGTAGAATTTGTGGAGGACTACAACTTTCATGTTGGAAGTTTTGTTTGAATCCAATTGCATCATGGTGAAAATGTTGGGCAAAGTTAGGAAAAATTAAGAAAATTTCATAACTTAGAAAAATTCTAAGTTATGAAATTTTCAATCTTAAACCCTAATTTGCAAAATTGGGTTTCTTGATGAACAATCTTCATGTTTTGACACATATTGATGAAAAATGACCCTTGGCACTTGATTTTGACCAAAAAGTCAAACTTTGACTTTTCAGTATACAGTCAAAATTTGATCAGTTGACTGAAAAATTCATTTGTCAACCCAATGCAATTGAGATCTTTTGAACCTTGTGAGTAGGTAAAGATGATGCCACCAAGTCCTTGAATCCATGCTTGAACCCAATTTTCCATTGGCTAGGTCAAAAATCAGAAATTGCCCTTGTGCAGTCAAAACCCTAAAAATGACCATTTTGCCCTTTTGGTGATCTGATCAAATTTCTTGAGGAGTTGTGGTCCAAACTTGATCAAATGGTTCATATGAGTATATAATGTTGATGTGGGTCAAAATTTATGAGGTTTGACTGTAAATTGGCCACAATTGACTTTTTCCCCAATACAGCTGATTTCTAGGTCAACTGTCCAATTGACTGAGCAAAAATTTGATTCAAGGCTTGAAACTTGGTAGAGGTAATCTTGTAAGTCCAACATGAAGTATGAAAGTCACTTTGAGAATTGAAAGTCCAAAATTCCTTTTGCAAACTCAAACCCTAATTTAGGTCAACAGTGCAAGGAGATGTCTTGAGCAGAGCAAACCCTAGCTTGATCTTGAGTTCAAAGAGCCTTGTGATTAGAAATGTTGATAAAATGAGAGGGAAAATTTTGGGGTACAACACACCACCGTTCACTGATGATGAACTACCAACCTTCACTGAAGGTAGCAAAAAGATAACAAGCACCAACATTAATACAAACACAATGGTATAATTAAAACATGCTTTTAATGCTAAAATCAAAGAAATCAGAATTGAAATTTTGTGCAAACCGTGGTTGATGATGGGCGCGCTTCTAGACGCTTCAGGCCTTGCAAATGAATGGAGAAGCTTCCCGAGATATCCAGGAATGTATTGCTAGCCTTGAAACTCCTGGAGGATGGCTCTAAGATGGATTTTGATCTCACGCTTTTGTCCAAATTTTTGAGTTTTCTTCCTGCTGTTTCACGCCTCTAATCCTTCCTTTTTTTGATCTGGAATTATTATGCACTTATAGTAGACTGAATTAGGTCAACAAATTTGTATCAAATCTTTGAGAATTATGAAAATTGGATTTGATTTGCTTCATGTATGATTTCTTTCCAAACTTTATCAATCCAATCTTTTTCAACCCTAATGAAACTTGCACGGATTGGCTGGCATGCTAGCTGTACATGGACTCAAAATGTGCATAAAAATCTCAAGATTTGATTTGTTTTCATTTTTTTGCCATTTAATTTGATTTATTTTGATTTAATTGAATAAAAAATCGAAATAAATGGTAAAAATAATTTTAAAAAAATAGGTGGAAAAGCTGAGGGTTCGTGGGTCCTATTAGAAACATGTTTCAAGGAAGAAAACATGGACCCCTTTGGAAAAAATGCAAATTTGATCAATGTTGACTTTTGACAATTTTCCAAAAATTACAAACTTTGACGATGCACAACTCTCTCAATTTTGACCCTAGGAAGGTGTTCTTGGACTTTTTAGAAGTCTTAGGATGTCCCATTACCAACCCTTTTGGTCTCATCTCAATTGGATCTTCCATGTTCATGTATGAAGCTTTGACCCAAAAGGTGTTTTTGTTGAATTTTCAAAATGACCTATAATGTCAAAATTCATATCTTTTTGTGAGTGTATATTTTGAACTTGGAAGCTGAAGATGAGTTATAGGGACTTGCATCCTCTTCAAATGAGCTTTGGATGGAAAGTTTCTGATAAAGTATGAAGAAGTTATGCTTGGTCAAAGTTGGGTTGACTTTTCCTACAAAACCCTAATTTAGCAACTTTTGGGTTTTGATGAATTTGGAGCATCCCTTAAGGAATCATGATCAACCCTTGATCAAATGAAGGAAGTTACTTCAAAAAAATTTATGTTGACAAAAAATCTTGAAGTTTGACTGTATGTGGGCCACAATTGACTTTTGACCTAGTACAATCGATTCTCAAGCATCTGAGCAGTTGGCTGGGCAAACTTCTTGTGCAAGGCATGAAACTTGACATGGATGATCTCGGGAACATATTAGGACCTTGGAAGGCATTTGGGATCCTTTGGACTCAAGCATCTTGATGAAAAATGAAACCCTAATTTGAGGTATACTGCCTTAGGAGAGAGTTAGTCTAGTCAACTCTTGGACTTCCTTGAGTAACTTGGGGACCTCAATTTACATGTATTGAGAAAAATGAGAGGGAAAATTTTGGGGTACAACAACTGCCCCTGTTCAATCTTCTTAAACCTGAGGATGTAGATTGATTGTTCTGCCTTTCGTGATCTGAAGGTGGAAGATGATTGAACACTAGAGTGCCCAGATATTTGCACTCGCATGAAGTGGAACTTGATTTGTGATATCGGGAATGGGCTTACAAATGCCATTTGGAGGTCGAGGATTGAAGATTGTCGGGGATGGGCTTAAAGATGCCATCCTGGATGCGACGGAGAATTGCAGGAGATGGGCTTAAAGATGCCATCTAGTGGATGTCGATTTCCTGTCTTGGGAGAACTAGAGTTTTAAGAGCTTCCGTTGTCCGTTACTCTACTAGGGAATAACTCCGGCTTGAGGAAGCGGAAGTGTACTACATATCTGGTCGGAGTATATGTTACACCATGATTTACCGGGGAAATGCGAAACCAATCATGTTTGACCGGGTCCCGGTCTTACAATGTTGTGGATCGCTGCTTGGGGATAAGAGAGGGGGAACCTAGATAGTAAGGTTATGAAAAGGAACCTGGATAGTAGGGTTGTTTCGATATGAGAGCCTGGATAGTAGGGCTGTAAGAAGGAACCCGGATAGTAGGGTTACTTCGATATGAAAGCCTAGATAGTAGGACTGCTGAGAAGGAACCTGGATAGTAGGGTTACTTTGATATGAAAGCCTGGATAATAGGGCTGCTGAGAAGGAATCTGGATAGTAGGGTTACTTCGATATGAAAGCCTGGATAGTAGGGCTGCTGAGAAGGAACCTGGATGGTAGGGTTACTTCGGTATGAAAGCCTGGATAGTAGGGTTGCTGAGAAGGAACCTGTATGGTAGGGTTACTTTGGTATGAAAGCCTGGATAGTAGTTCTGTTGAGAAGGAACCTGGATGGTAGGGTTACTTCGGTATAAAAACTTGGATAGTAAGGCTGCTGAGAAGGAACCTGGATGGTGGGGTTACTTCGGTATAAAAGCCTGGATAGTAGGGTTGTGAGAAGGAACCTGGGTAAGGCTACTTTGTGAGGAGTTTGGGTAAAACTGCATCTGAACCGAGAAGGAACATGTGTAAGGTTGCTTTGGGATAAGTTCGTGTGAAACTTTCAGAATTATTCGGGGTAAGGCTATAAGTTTGTGTAATAAAACTTCGGGAGGAACCGGGGTAAGGTTACAAGTTGTGTAAAACTTCAGGAAGAACCAGGGTAAGGTTATAAGTTTGTGTAAAACTTCAGGAAGAACCGGGGTAAGGTTACCTTGAGATAAGTTCGTGTAAAACTTCGGGAGGAACCAGGGTAAGGTTACCTTGATATGATGATGTAGATTAGTTGACCCATTTGATTTCAGGAACTGAGTTTCCAGTAGTTGTCCGTAGATGTGATATGTATAACTGTTGGATTCATTGAAGCTAATCGTCTTTTCCTGAAAAATATCAGGGTTAGTTATATGCGATGCATGAAATGCAGGGCGAGATGATGTTCTCAAAATAAATGAGATTATGCTGTATATGATATGTATGCGTATGTCATGATGTATGTTCATGAAATGCTGTCGGGGTATGCTTGTGCCTGGGAAAATAAATCCCTGACTGTTGTTGGAGATTCGCAAATATTCTGTCGGGAAGAGGTGTTGGAGAAGTAACTCTGCGAGGACCAGACTTTGGGGGAACAGATACTCTGTTGGTCGACCTGCTGATCTGGAGAGATAAACTAGCCGGGATGAAATTCCGCTGTTGGAGCTGATGAGCTCTGTTGGAGATTGAGCTTTTATATCTGTAGAAATAGACTCCACTTGGGGAATGAAATTTGTCGACTCGCCTGCGATTACAAACCTCAGTTGTGGATAGTCATGTCCTGTTTCGGGAAAGCTGACCTCAATGTCTTTTGGGTACTTTTACTCTGTGGGGAGTGTATGTATTGATACTCATGTTCCAAAGCTGGCTATATCCGATACCTGCTGAGCAGAGGAACCGTCGGGTTTGGAACTTCTTATTTTTTATGTTTCTGGAATTACGAGTAATTGTCTTTTGTTTCTTATGTAAATCTTTATGAGCAACAATCATTTTCCAATGCATATATCAAAAATAAAACACTGGTCGTTCTTGCAAAACAAAACAGGAAAAGAAAAAGAGACAAATTGAAGTTTTGTAAGAATGACTTGTATTGATTTTGAAATTGGCCTGTAATAGGCGTTTTTTACAAGGAGGCTGACGTCCTAGTAAGAGAACGCCGCCGAAAGACAGAAATTATACAATTTGTGTAAAAGAAAGGAAAACAGCTATGTGAAACAACCCCATTAGGTTCTAACTCTACTATTGCCTTTACATCTTCAAGTGTCTCATCACTTTGCTACTTGGCCGAAGGTTGATCAGATTGATGGCGTCGTCCGAGCTTGATAGTCGATACTGAAGTCTGGTTGCAAGGTGATCCAATGAGACACAGTGGTACGCTTCAATCCCTAACTTTTTCTTAGACTGCCCTTTCGGGTTTTTAATCCATCGGTATACCCTTTTTTGCCCAAGTCGCCCTTTCGGGTTTTCGACTTGTCGGGTGTACAGACTTTTTCATTTTCATCCCTTACTTTCGCCTGAACCCTTTTGGTTCGCTGGGAAGCCCTTATTTTTGCCTAGGCCAGTCGACCTAGAGGGTCTTTGATTATGCGTAGTATCTTTTCACTACGTCTGCATTGACGGGGTGAGGGAGGTCGTCACCATCCATGTTGGTTAGAATCATAGCTCCTCCCGAGAAAATGTTCTTAACCACAAATGTCCCTTCGTACGTGGGAGTCCATTTGTCCCTGGGATCACCTTGCGACAATATGATGCGTTTGATCACCAGATCCCTGACTTGATATTCCTGACGCCTGATTTTTTTGTTAAAAGCCTTGATCATTCGCTTTTGATACGCCTGACCATGGAAGATAGCAGTAAGCCTCTTTTCATCGATTAGATTTGGCTGATCAAGTCGAATTTGAATCCAGTCGTCTTTGTTCAAACTCGCATCCTTCATAATTCTGAGAGAAGGTATCTGGACTTCTATGGGTAGGACTGCCTCCATGCCATATACCAAAGAGTAGGGTGTTGCCCCTGTCGATGTCCATGCTGAGGTACGGTACCCATGAAGAGCGAATGGTAACATCTCATCCCAGTCTTTATATGTCACCGTCATATTCTGTACAATCTTCTTGATGTTCTTGTTAGCTGCTTCAACAGTTCCATTCATCTTCGGCCGGTAGGGAGAAGAATTATGATGTTGTATCTTGAACTGTTTACAAAGCTCGTTGATCATTGTGTTGTTGAGATTCGTACCGTTGTCAGTAATAATCATCTCTGGTACATCATATCGACAGATTAGATTGTGTCAGATAAACCGCGCCACGACGTTCTTGGTTACTGTAGCAAAGGAAGCTGCCTCAACCTACTTTGTGAAGTAATCAATTGCTACTAGAATGAAGCGATAACCGTTAGACGCAGTAGGTCTGATCTCGCCGATCATATCAATACCCCACATCGTAAAGGGCCACGGAGCTGTCAAGACGTTTAAGGGGATCGGAGGCACATGCACCTTATCAGCGTAGATTTGGCACTTATGACAAGTTTGAGAGTGCTGATAACAATCAGATTCCGTAGTGGACCAGTAATATCCTTCCCGTAGGATTTTCTTATCCATGGTGTTTCCACTTTAATGGGTTCCGAAAGTGCCTTCATGTAGATCTGTCATGATCCTCTCTGCTTCGCTCTTGTCTACACACCGTAGTAGTGTGGAGTCATGGTTGCGTTTATAGAGGATTCCATTACTCAGGAAGAACTTTGCAGTGAACCTTCTCAGAAACTTCTTATCATTGATAGATGCCCCTATGGGATATTCTCGAGCCTCGAGATACCTTTTGACTTCATGAAACCAGGGTTTGTCTGCTACTTCTTTGGTATTGATCTCCCAGCAGTCTGCTGGTTCATCCAACCTCTCAATGGTAATATGGGGAGCTTCATTGTCCCCCCTAACTTTGAACATAGAAGACATGGCAGCTAGCGCGTCCGCCAACTGGTTCTCTTCTCGTGGGAAATGTTCAAAGGTTATCTCCTCAAAGTGTGGGAGCAATGTCAGTACATACTCTCTGTAAGGAATGAGATTCGGGTGTTTCGTATCCCACTCGCCTTTGATCTGACTTATCACCAGAGCGGAATCCCCGAATACATTCAAGAACTTGATCCTTAGGTCGATAGCAGCCCTAAGACCCATGATACATGCTTCATACTCCGCCATGTTATTGGTGCAGTTGAAACATAGAAGGGCGGTGAACGGAGTATGATAACCCTCGAGAGATATGATTACAACGCCAATTTAGTTACCCAGTGCGTTTGAGGCTCCACCAAAATACATAGACCATTGGGATCCCTCCTCTGGTCCTTCATTCGTTCCAGGTTCTTCATAGTCAGTCACTAACATGATATTCTCATCCGGGAACTCGAAATTTATGGACTGGTAGTCATCCACGACATGATGAGCTAAATGATCAGCCAATACACTCCCCTTGATTGCTTTTTGGGTCATATATTGTATGTCGTATTCAGTTAAGATCATTTGCCACCTTGCTATCCTTCTGGAGAGAGCGGGCTTCTCGAAAATATACTTGATTGGATCCATCTTTGATATCAACAAGGTAGTGTAAGTCAGCATATACTGTCTCAATCGGCGAGCAACCCATGCCAAAGTGCAACAAGTTTTCTCGAGCAGTGAGTATCGGGTCTCACAGTCGGTAAACTTTTTGCTAAGGTAATAAATGGCATGATCTTTTCGACCAGACTCGTCATGTTGCCCCAGCACACACCCCATTGAATTATCTAGCACTGTAAAGTATAATATCAAAGGTCTTCCTTCAACTGGAGGCATCGGAATTGGAGGTTCTTGAAGGTATTCTTTGATTCTTTCAAAAGCGGTCTGGCATTCGTCATTCCACTTTACCACTTGATCTTTCTTCAGAAGCTTGAAGATTGGCTCACAAGCAGCAATCAGATGTGAAATGAACCTGGAGATGTAATTCAGACGTCCCAGGAAACCTCTAACTTCCTTCTCTATATAGGGAACCAGCATCTCTTGTATGGCCTTTACCTTCGCAGGGCCTACCTGAATACCCTTGTCACTGACGACAAAACCCAGAAGCTTACCAGGTCTTACCCCGAAGTTACACTTGTTCATATTCAACCTCAACTTGTATGTCTTCAACCTGTCAAACAATTTCTGGAGATGATCAAGGTGTTCTTCCTCAGTCTGAGGCCTGGCTATCATGTCATCAACATACACCTCTATCTCGTGGTGAATCATATCGTGAAATAAAGTGACCACGGTGCGCTGATAGGTTGCCCCATCATTATTCAACCCAAAAGGCATCACCTTGTAGCAGAAGGTGCCCCACTGTGTAACGAAAGTTGTCTTCTCCATGTCTTCAGGAGCCATCTTGATTTGGTTGTAGCCCTAGAAACCATCCATGAAGGAGAAGATTTTATGTTGCGCGGTGTTGTCGACCAGAACATCAATGTGAGGAAGTGGAAAGTCATCCTTGGGACTTGCCCTATTCAGATCTCTATAATCCACACACATTTGTACCTTACCGTCCTTTTTAGGTACTGGAACAACGTTGGCAAGCCACTGCGGATAAGAAGTTACAGCCAAGAATCCTGCATCAAACTGTTTCATGACCTCTGCCTTGATCTTCTTTGACATTTCAAGGCGCATACGACGGACCTTCTGCTTAACCGGAGAACAATCTATTTTAGTCGATAGGCGATGTACCATAATATCAGTGTCCAAACCAAGCATATCTTCATAGGACCAGGCGAAGATCTCGACATAGTCGTGCAAGATCTGTATCAACCTCTGTTTGACGCTAAGCTCCAAATTTGCACCTATTTTAACCTCTTTTCTGTCTTCCTCAGTACCCAAGTTCACTGTCTCAACCGGCTCTTCATGAGGCTGTATGGCCCTTTCTTCCTGCTGTAGTAGTCTAACAAGTTCTCCAGGCACCTCACAATCATCCTCTCCTTCGTCCTCGGCTTGGTTGATCGGATTTTTGAAGTCATAACTGGAAATAGCAGAGCTGTTATCAATGGGATCCAGAGTGGATATGGATCTGCATTATAATACGTGAGTGTGTGTAAGAGAATATCTGTTTTAATAAAGTGAAAATAGAAAAGAAAAACAGAGAGCGCAAAATTTGTATGCAAGAAATGTCCAATGCTTTATTAATGATTATGAAATGACAAATAATAGCCCTCACAAGCAAAGCCAAGGTGCCTCGGGAAAGGCACTGGGCCGTAAAGTTTCAAATTGTTTATTACAAATCTTAAAACAAATAGGTCAATTACTGCAGAATAAAAGAAACAAGTATGAAGTCCCTAGTCGTCCTGTTACTCGGTCCACTGTTGGTAGTCGGGTAGATCCAGCTATCAATGTCTGATTCCTCTTCAATGTCTTCAATGGCGTTTATCCTACGATTGCTGATGCGTAGGGGAGGTCCTCCAGCCCGAGCGCGTCTAACAGCCCTTTGAGCCCCTGTAGTAAAGCCCAAACCAAATTTTTCAGTTTTATGAGGGAAATTAGGGAGCTGACCCCAATTGGCACACCCACCTTCTTCAACCACAGCCCTGGCGTCTTTAAGAGAACCCATCTTCGAAGGAGGTTTGTTGCTAGTAGTTTCAATTGATGCCAAGATCTAAGGGACCTCTTTAAAATTCTGACAAGGCATTTCTATGAATTCCCCATCCATCTCTATGTAGTGGAAGGAGTTGAGGTGGCTCACCATATATTCTTCCCCGCCCGCACTGTGACAATCGTTTCTTTCACCGGATACTTTAGCATTTGATGGAGTATGGAGGTGACTGCCCCAGCCTCATGGATCCAAGGACGACCCAACAAACAAGAATACGATGGCCTGATATCCATCACATAGAAGATGGACCCAAATGTCTGAGAACCTACTTTGACAGGGATGTCCACTTCCCCGTGCACCATTCTCTTCGATCCGTCAAAAGCCCTTACCACAATGTTACTAGGCTTTAGAGTTAGAACCTCGCAATCCAAATGGTCTAACACCTTCTTCGGCATAACATTCAGTGAGGACCCAGTATCTACCATCACATGAGCCATAGTGGTGCCCCTGCATTCAATCGAGACATGCAACGCATTATTATGCTTCCTTCCTTTCGAAGTCAAATCCGCATCTGAAAAACCTAGCCCATTATCGGCAGTCAGGCTAGCCACATAATCTTTGAACTGATCAGCTGAAGTTTCCTGAGGCACATGTGCAGTCTTGAGAAATGCAATCAAAGCCTTTGCATGAGCTTCAGAACACAATAGCATAGACAACATGGATATCTTCGATGGGGTATGCCCCAGCTGCTCGACCACATCGTAGTCGCTTTTCTTAATGATTTTCAGTATTTCCTTTATTTCTTGCTTAGAGGCTTCCACAACGATTTTCTTAGGTGCCTCCGTCCGGGCAGGCTCACCTACAACCTCTTTGTCGCGGGTATCAGATGATTTACCGACTGGAGTAAGAACAGGAATAGTAGTTGATGTACTAGTAGGAATAACATATGTAATGACAATAGGCTTGTTAACAGTCTTAGGGGAAATCTCAGGAGAGATGACCCTTCCACTTCGGGTGATTTTGTTGGTTCCGACAATGTTACCAATATCAGGATCAGCCTCTTCGTCTTTCAAGTCTTGTTTGATGCCATGATAGTATACATCAGCACCATAATGCCAGGGAATAGCTTTATCGGAGACATATGGGACATGACCAAGAACAATGATTATCAGTGGAGCAATTCTTGGAGTGGATGTAATCCTAACAGGTCTTCTCGATGAATCCTTGGAAGGATTGGCGAAAATGGTTATGATGGCAACTTCTTCATTTGGAACAACAGGAATCATAGTCATCTCAAATAGAATCTTTTTGCTATCTATCAGGTGTTGAACACCTAATTTCAACCAACGACAACCAGAAGGTAGAAGAGAACACATGTGGCAACCTTCACCACAACCCGGAAATAAACCGGCCAACAGAAAATCCTTTTTGACAACCATGAGAGGAGTAGCAACTTCATCGATAGAGGTAACAAACAAATCAGTATCAATAGCATTAACTCCACGATCATGTTTAGGCATGGGAGCAGTTATTACATTCGGCTTCTCTGGAGCATCAAAATCTATCTCCTTTGCTTCGATCAAGTCTTGTATTTTGTTTCTCAGAGCCCAACAATCATTTGTATCGTGGCCAGGACTCTAAGAATGATAGGCACACCGGGCGTTCGGATTATATCGAGGAGATGTAGTATTTGGATTCTTGGGAGCCTCTCTCAATGTTTCCAAGTTAGATCTTAACAGATGAGGTAGAACTTCAGCCAATGTCATGTTGATGCGGGTAAACTGTCGTTGTGGTCTCTCCACCCTATGTTGATTGTTGCATTGTGGAGCAACTACAGGTCTAGGTATCATCACAACACTAACTATTTGACGATGTTCAGCCTTGTTTTGGCCCCTCGGACTGTAGATGGCACTGGCTTCCTTCTTACCAGCAAAAGGCTTATTTACTGAACTTGAAGAGGCACCCTTATGTTTTTTTCCGCTTCGAATTCCGGCTTCTACTCTTTCCCCAGTTAGGATCAGCTCAGTGAAACCATATGATGAACTGTCGATCAAATGATTGAAAAACGGACCAGATATCACCCCCAGAAACATATCAACCAACTCCCTATCAAACAATAGGGGTTGAACTCTCCCAGCCAAGTCTCTCCATTTTTGTGCATAATCTTTAAAACTTTCACCTGGACCTGTTGTACCCCAAAATTTGCCCTCTCATATTCTTCAAAATTTGCCAAGATCAATCTCCAGATGATTCAAAATCCCTCCAGGGTTGCACAGTCCAATTGCCTCCTAACACAGTCAAAATTAGGGTTTTGGTTCTTGCAAAGAAATTGAGGTTTTAAAGGGTCCAATCAAGTCCCACATGCCCATATACATTGTCAAGCATCCATATGTCAAGTTTCAAGACTCACAGCATCAAATTGCACAGTCAAAAAAACCCTAATTGCTCCACAGTCAACTGTAGGGGCAAAATGGTCATTTGACAATCAAAAGTCAAAATTTTTGGTCAACATCTTATTTTGAAGCCACAAACATCATTTGATCAATTCTTGATCATGATTCTCAAAGCATGGCTCAAAAAGTCTCAAGATGCAAAAGTTTCTATTTTTGGACAGTTGAAAAAGTCAACTGCAAATTGACCAGGGAATAACTTCTTCATGGTTCATCAGAAAAATTCCATCCAAAGCTCATTTTAAAGAGAATGACATTTCCTACAACTCATCTTCACACTTCAAGTCCAAGAAATGCTCTCACAAAAAGTTATCAATTTCAACATTATAGGTCATTTTCAAAAGTCAACAAAAAGGCACTTTAAGTCAAAGACCATAACTTGAGATTGGTAAATCAAAATGATATGGGACCAAAGGTATTGGTTAGAGGACTTCAATACCTTTCCAAAATGTCCAAGAACATGATCATAGCTTCAAAATTGAGCAAGATATGCATTGGAGAAGTTGGGAAATTTTTGGGAATTTTGAAAAGTCAACTTTGCCTAAAACACTTCAAAATTGCTAATGGGCCTCAAATTCTTCCTTGAATTATTACCCAAAGCCTATGCACGACCCATTGAGCTAAAAATGATTTATTTTCTTATTTTTAATTAATTAATTGAATTTTTATTATCATTAATTCATTTAATTAGATTTAAATATGAGAAAAATATCAAATAATGCTTTTCAAATCTTTTTGTGCAGCAAATTCACTCATTATATGCTAAAGATTTCGTGCATCATCCAAGGGGACAAGATCATCCACATTTGGCAAGATTTCAATGAAAAAAAGATTGAAAAAGATATGGGAAAAATCAAATATTGAAATCATTAATTCAATGGATTCATGGGCTTGTTTTTGACCTAGAATGCTTCCCATACATATGCAAGACCTAACCTAATGCAAGGATACACGAAAAAGCTGCTGAAGCTGCATAACCAATTTGCAACTTTTCATCAAAAATTTGGAAAACTGATTTCATAGTTAGAGCACGTTTCAAAGCCTAAAAAGAATTCTAACACATTGCTAGACCTTCCAGGAGTCTAGTAGCATCAAGAATCATTCCAAACGCACAAAGAATTGAAGAATACAGATCACACGGTTTGCCTTTTTTTTCAAAGTTGCACATCACGATTCATGCATTATTAATACATTTGGTTGATTGTTTTGTGTTCACAGCACTCAGGCAAAGCTTTCTGTATGATTCAATTCCATTAATATGCCTTGAAACGAAATTCACCATTGATGAAACCTAGGGTTTCAGAACTTCAAAATTAGGGGTTCCCGTATACTGTAAAATTGGACCTTCAAACTTGTATGGATGAATTCGTGACATCAAGACGAAACAAACCAACACCTCGCGCCCAATTTATTTGATCCATAGGCGTAATCGCTATTTTCATGAGTTGCAGTTTGTGGGGGTTTAAAACCCCCGCTATTTGTTTTCTATTTGCAGGAAAAACAAGGAAGAAGATGGACGTGGCCTTACATGATTGGGAGGTTCAAACGTTGGCGCGGTTTTTTTGATATTTCAGCATAATGGGCATACTTTATATATTATATTTCTTTGTCATTGTATATACAAACGCGTTGCTTGGTACAGATGGTGGAGGACATGCTTTGTAAACACTGGGACCTGGGTTCGATTCCCAGGTCCCCCACATATTTCATGATTTTTATCCTAACATGTTCAAGTGCAGCGCTCACTCAGTGGTTCACCATACACGCTCATGCCTGCGCCTGCCAAGTGGACTTGAGATCAATCTAGTGGCCACATAAGGAGGACCATCATACGCTTGAGTCAACCATCAAGCATGTGATTCCTAAGAGTCAACGAGGCTCTATGCAAATGGGCCAAAATTACTCCAATAACACCTCCTTTTGGGCCTGATACCCCCTTTGTTTGCCTTTTTCTTTTTTTCTTTAGTTTTATTTTCTTTTCTTTTCTAAATTCTTTTCAATTGTTTTTTTTATTAAGTCACCATAAAATAATTTTCATAATAAAAAAATCAGAAACTAAAAAATGATTTTTTAATTAATATTTAATTTCATCATTTAAAATGTTTTTGTAAATAAATGTTAATAATTAATTTAGTTAATTTAGGTTAAACTTTAATCTTTTTTTTCTTAATAAATAAAAAATATGTAGAAATTAGGTTTTTGACATTTTTATCTTTTTCATAAATTAAACTTTTTCCTCATTATTTCTTATTTATTATTATTATTATTATTATTAATTGTTAATTTTGTAAATAAATATGTAAATCAACTAATTATTGTAAATTAGGTTAACATTAATATCTTCTCAAATAATTAAAAATAACTTAGAATTAGGGTTTCTTTTAATTTTAATTTTCTTTATTTCATTAAAAAACCAAAAAACATAAAAACATTTTCTTTTTCTTCCTTTCTTTAATTAAATAATAATTAGACTTTAATTTCAATTTAATTTCAAAAGGGTCAAAACCCTCGGACGTCCTAACTTTTATTCTTTCGCACGTTATTCTTTTTTTCCTTTCGAATATTATGTAACTTCTCAAGGATTGTAATAGTAATTAGGTCTTTTTACTTTCCGCATTTTTTATCAAACGGGTCTTTGTATTTTGGCGATGTATAGACCCGCGCCTTGTAATAGTGTAGGATTTATCTTTCCGCATTTAAATTTCTGCACTCTTAAAATTGCATGGAAGAATGTATGGCTAATTAAAAACAAGCGTAGCTCACAATATCATGATCAAAGATAACTGTTAAACTGAAAACAACACACAAATTCACACACCACTTCTAGGGTACGCCTCACCTGTTGCCTTCGAAACGTGGTCGTCAAGTATAGGACGTTTTAGTAAGTCCTTATGTCCATGATCCAGTTGCCTCGAAAAAAGTTGCCTCGAAACGGTTGCCTCGGAATAAAAAAATGATCAAGGGAATAAGGGTAGCTTCTAAGGTGTCCTAACTGTTGCTTCGGTGACCACACTGTCCCTAAACTCGAATTGACCCGAATAACTCTAACGGTGGTGCTACCTACCTCTCAATGGTGGGATGACACTATCTTAAGGACATTTACACAGCCTAATTCCTTAGGGTAGGTAGATGACTCATAGATACTTGCTCTCTCAAAAACAAATCAAAACTCTTTTCACACCGACACTTTCCAAAAGCTTTCAAAACAATTTTTCAAACACTCTTGAGGACTGATACAAGAGTTATTCAGAAATCTTTAAACGAAACTTTTTCAAACCCACTCACAATTGAAAAGCAAACACATTTTGAAAACACAATGAGAAAGTATCTAAGAGCCCATGGATAACCATGGATAGAAAGGGTGCTAACACCTTCCCTTTCTATAAATCTACCTCCCGAACCGAGAAACTATCTCATAAGGAATTTTGCTGTGCTTTTGTCCTGTCCATGTTGGAGAAAATAAAAGATGGTGGCGACTCTTGCTTCTGTGACATTTCGCGAACCGGCGTTAAACAGTCAGTTCTAAATCCACCGATCACAGAACTAGCGACTCTGTTGGGGAATCTTATAAAGTGAGGTGTACCTTAGGACTAAGATCACTTGTGTTTTCAATTGTCTGAACTGTTTGCTTTATTATTGTGGGTACTGTCTTGGGAGTTCTATAGATCCTAACCCGGATCTGGGGGATACCTTCTTAGAAAGTAGCAACAAGGATGTGAGGGAACTGTGCGGGGTATACCGACATGGTTGAAGCAGTCTGCTACGTTGATGTGGCACTTTAGTGAGTACCGGTAACCCTTGAGTCCAGTCAAGGAGAGTACGGGGCCGCCGCGTGGTGTCGTGAAGCATCAACTGACCTTAGGAACCTTAATTGAACCATCTTAGCCTCTTTAGGGTAGTGAGATAACTGACTTTGGTGCAGTCCGAGGTTGGTTGATACTCGATACTACACTCAATTGAGGGTTGTTTTCTTGGAATATTTCGGTCGCCAGTTCAGTGGCTAAATCGAAACGATGAACAATGAAAGCAATCCAATGATATTGGGACCCTTAGAACCCGGTTACTTCTGATAGGACAGGTTTTGATCCCACCAACTTCAAGAGGGTAGTACCCCAGACCCCATGCTGGCCTGAACTCTAAGGGTTGTGGTGTGACTTGTGTGCCTTACCCTGTTTGCCTTTTGTGAATACTTGTGGTGTGTTTAATCATAGCATCATAACATCATACAGCATCATATGCATTGACTAACCGTTTCAGGGGTTCGAATCTTCATCTTTGTTCTTGTTTTGTAGGACATGGAAACTATTCGCAGAAAGACAATTCAGATCAGCCTTGTAAGGATCCCTCCTCAGCTTAAGGAACTTATATCCAGGATTCCCGAGAGCTCTTCTTTCAATGAGAAGCATGGAAGACTCATCAGCTTGGTCAACACCAACATTGAGGAAGATATGATAAAGGTTCTCTTCCAGTTCTTTGACCCTCTGCACCATTGTTTTACTTTCCTAGATTATCAACTGGTGCCTACATTGGAAGAGTTCTCCCGGCTTCTGAAGATCCCTATTCTTAGTCAACTACCCTACAACGGTACGGAAAAGGAACCCAAACTTGAAGAGATTGCTAAAGCCTTACGTCTACAACCATCTGACATCAAGGGACATTGGGAAGTTAGAAGTGGTATCAAAGGGTTCTTGGCCAGGTTTCTGTTTGAGAAGGCCCAAGAATGTTGGAATTCCCTTGACCTACAAGCCTTTGAAGAAGTGGTGGCCCTCCTGGTCTATGGATTGGTTTTGTTCCCGAATCCCGACCAGCTTATAGATATCAATGCTGTCAAGATCTTCATGTCCAGGAATCCTATACCTACGTTGCTTGGAGACATCCTTCACTCATGTTACACTCAAACCATGAGAAAAAAAGGTGTTCTTATGTGTTGTACTCCCCTCCTGGGAAGGTGGTTTATTTCGCACCTTCCACAATCAGTTTTGAAGAATGAGCGGGGTTTGAGATGGTCACAACGATTAATGACTCTTACGCATGCTGATATACATTGGTGCTCTCGGTCCAAAGAAGATGTCACTATCATTGATCGTTGTGGGGAATTTCCTAATGTTCCTTTACTTGGAATTAGAGGAGGTATTACTTACAACCCCTGTCTGGCCTGGAGACAGTTTGGTTATGCTCGGAGGGACGGCCCTCATGACATGTTAATTCCTGACATAGTTTTTGACTTCGACAACGATGCACAAGGACTTCGCCAGAGATTTATCAGAGCTTGGAGGATGCCCAACAAGATAGACAGCAAGACACTGGGGCACATGAACTCCATCCCGTTGGAGCCTTATCTCAAGTGGGTACGAACCCGCTCCCAGAAGTTAGTGATGCCATACCCTCATGTTCTCCCTGTGATCAAAGAGCCAGTTTTGGAAGGAGAGGTGTCCTACACCATTCAACATCCTGACATGCATACATCCTGGGAAGAAATGCAGAAGAGCTGGATCCAGCTTAAGGAAGAACATAATTCTCTTGAAGCCAGTCTACATGCTAGTGAGAAGAAGGTCTTGGAGCTCACCCGCCTACTGCACGAGGAAAAGACTCTCAACACTTACATAGCTCCGAAGAGGATGCGCAATGTCTTTTGGGATTGATTAACTTTTGTAATGTTTTGCCCATGAGGCCTTGATGTACTGAACAATTATTTCTTAACGATAACGTGTGTTCCTTTTTGTCTACAACAAATTTGAACTTTCGAACCCTTGAATGCATTGCATAAACACATATCATGCATCATGTGCATAGCAGGTACTCTTCTTTTCAGGTGGTTTAATCTTCTTCGCTGTTTATTTCAGCTCGCCATCATGAATCCTGAATCATCTACCGAGCAGTCCATCCAGGCCCTTCAGGCTCAGAACGCCCAGTTCCAAGAGCTGATCATGAGTTTGGCCCAAGGTCAGAAGGAATTGAAGGCTCTGTTGGTCAAGAAGAAAAAGAAGAGAACTGTACTATTCAACACTGGCCGGAGGTTTGGTAATGCATTGTAGAATGAAGTTGATCAAGCTGGTTCTTCTGTAGGGAAAGGCAGTCCCCAGGGGGGAGGGGTTCCTAGTCCGGTGGTCTCTGACAACGAGACCGATTTCAATGAGGAGCAGTATCCTCCAGCTGAAGACAAGTACAAGCAGCTAGAGGACCGTCTGAATGCCATGGAAATTCAACAAGTGCCTGGGTTGGATTTCGGAGACCTGGGTCTATCTTCTGGTGTGGTCACCCCACACAAATTCAAAGCACCATCTTTCGCAAAGTATGACGGGGCGTCCTGCCCTAAGCTACATCTCAGATCTTATGTGCGGAAGATTCAGCCGTACACTGTGGACAAGAACTTATGGATCCATTTCTTCCAGGAGAGTCTTTCAGGGACTCATCTCGAATGGTTCTATCAGCTAGATGGAACCAAGGTTCGTAACTGGGAGGAATTGGCTACTGCTTTTTACAAGCAGTATCAGTATAATGCCGACCTCGCTCCTACACGTACCCAACTCCAGGGTATGTCGCTAGGATCGGGAGAAGGTTTTAAAGAGTATGCGCAGAAGTGGAGGGACCTGGCTGGCAGGGTGCAGCCACCGTTAACCGACCGTGAATTAGTGGACATGTTCTTGGGGACCCTATCCGGGCCGTTCTTCAATCATCTCATTGGCAATTCGTCTGCAGGGTTTACAGACCTCATTCTGACTGGGGAAAGGATAGAAGCTGGTATGAAATCAGGGAAGATACAGAAGGGTGCGCCCTCAAGTTCTGAGAAAAAGCCTTTCAAGAAGGAAGCCAGTGCTGTGTATGGGCCTAGAAGGCAAAATAAACCAGAACGCCGCCAAGCTGTCAACGTGGTGGTAATTGCAAAGCCTGCTGCCGCTCCTCGGCAACCTAACCAACCAAGGGGTGAGAGACCCAGAAGAGAATATACTCGGCTTAGTATGACCTTGTCACAGATCTTGCCGCAACTGCTATCAACCAACTTGGTAACCGTCAGAGAAGCTCCGAAGGTGGTGAACACGACCTCTCCGAAGTATAATCCAAATGCCCGCTGTGCTTATCACTCTGATAGCCCAGGGCATTCTACTGATGATTGCTGGGCCCTAAGGAATAAGGTTCAGGACCTTATCGATGCGAAGGAAATACAATTGGAGGCACCTGAAAGGCCCAATGTTGTGACTGCTCCTATGCCCCAGCATGGAGTAAATGCTATTGAGGAAGACCCGTATGCCGTTTCTGTGGATGATGTTGCTACCCCTTTACTGACTGTCAAGAGGAACCTGTTGCTAGCCGGTTTATTTCCGGGTTGTAGCAAGGGTTGCCTTCTGTGTGCTGTTGCCCCTGCTGGTTGTCCGTTGCTGAAGTCAGGCATCCAAAGCCTGATGGATAGCAAAGAGATCTTGTTCAAGAAGACCGCTGTTCCTATTGTTCCCACTGAAGAAGTATCTGTCGTCACAATTTTCAACAATCCTACCAAGGCTCCCCCGAGGAAGCCAGTCAAAATCATGTCCGTTGCACCCATTATCATTACTGTTCCGGGGCCCCTCCCCTATGAATCTGACAAGGCTATCCCATGGCACTATGGGGCAGATGTGTATGTACTTGGAGTAAAGCAGGAGTTCAACACCAGTACCGGTATCAGTAACATCACCGGTCCAGCTAAAGTAACTCGCAGTGGCAGGCTCTTCTCGCCTAACATTGCGCCACCAATTATTCGAAGACCTCTTATCATCACGCCTACAAGTGCGCCTGTTCCCCCTTATGATCAAGTTTCTACCCCTGCTGCCGAGTCATATGACACTCGGGGCAAAGGGACTGCTGATATGCCTGCCCGGATGGAGGCACCGAAGACTGTCAATGTTGAAGCCTCCCAGCAAGAGATGAAGGAAATCCTTAAAATCATCAAGAAGAGCGACTTCAACGTCATTGAACAACTGGGGCATACCCCCTCTAAGATCTCCATGCTATCATTATTGTTGTGCTCAGAGGCCCATGCCAAGGCCCTGATTTCATTTCTGAAGACGGCTCATGTGCCACAAGAGACATATGCGGATCAATTTACTGACTGTGTGGCCAATTTGACAGCTGACAATGGTTTGGGTTTCTCGGATGCTGATCTTACCGCTAAGGGAAGGAACCACAATGATGCCCTGCATGTCTCCATTGAATGCAGGGGCACTACTCTCGCACACGTGTTGGTGGACACCGGTTCTTCCCTAAATTTATTGCCCAAAAAGGCCTTAGACATGTTGGATTGTGAGGGTCTGGAGTTGAAGCCTAGTAACATCGTGGTCCGAGCCTTTGACGGGTCGAAGAGGATGGTACATGGTGAAGTGGACATTCCGATTCGGGTCGGTTCTCAAGTCTTTGATTCAACATTCTATGTGATGGACATTCGTCCATCTTATTCCTGTTTGCTGGGTCGTCCTTGGATTCACAAAGCTGGGGCTGTGACCTCCACTCTACACCAGAAGCTCAAATACCCTGTCAGAGGGAAGATTGTTACAGTGCAGGGGGAGGAAGAATACATGGTTAGTCATCTGAACTCATTCCGGTATATAGAGATGGACGGGGAGTTTATTGAAACCCCCTTTCAACATTTTGAAGAGGTACCTCCAACATTGGCGTCAGCTGAGACGGTAATTGAAGAAGACTTTCCTTTGAAGATGGCCTCCTTAAAGGACGCCCGGGCTGTAATTGAGAAAGGTGAATGTGCTAACTGGGGCAGGCTCCCTGATTTTACTCCTAAAACTGACAAGTTTGGGCTGGGTTTTACTGCAGAGGCTCAGAGGGCTGTACGCAAATCTAGGATCGGAAGACCTCCCGTGTTCATCACCAATCCGGGAGTGAATGCTATTGAAGGCGATGCAGAGGAATCTGAGTTTGATAGCTGGATCTACCCGACGGCCGACGGTGGACTGAACAATTGGACTGCAAAAGACCACATACCTGTTACTTTTGTTACGCAGTAATGAATTCCTTTGTTTTTTTATTTGTAATGAACAATAAATTGAAACTTTCTGGCCCGGTGTCTTACCCGGGGCACCGTTGGCTTCATTTGTGAGGGCCTATTACTTGTCATTTCCATATATCATGAATAAAAACATTGGACGTTTTTCGCATTTCAAATTTTGTGCTCCCTTTCTTTCTTTCTTTCTTTATATATATTGCAAAACATCTATATTTACACACACTCACTCTTACAGGTTTCAGACCACTCTGGATCTCACTGGTAACGACTCTGCTACTGCCAGTTATGACTTTGAAAATCCGATCAACTTAGCCGAAGATGAAGGTGAGGATGATTGCGAAGTGCCTGGTGAGCTTGCAAGACTGTTACTTCAGGAAGAGAGGGTCATTCAACCACATGAAGAGCCAGTGGAAACAATAAATCTGGGTACTGAGACAGATAGAAAGGAAGTTAAGATTGGTGCCAATCTGGAGCTCAGCGTGAAACAACGGTTGATTCAGATGTTGCATGATTATGTGGAGATCTTTGCCTGGTCCTACGAAGACATGCCTGGGTTGGATACCGACATTGTGGTCCATCATTTGCCTACCAAGGAAGAATGCCCTCCGGTTAAGCAAAAGGTCCGCCGTATGCGTCCAGAGATGTCCGAGAAGATCAAAGCTGAGGTTATGAAGCAATTAGATGCTGGGTTTCTAGCAGTGACTTCTTACCCTCAGTGGGTTTCCAACGTGGTTCCAGTGCCAAAGAAAGATGGTAAGGTCAGAATGTGTGTCGATTACAGGGATTTGAATAGGGCAAGCCCCAAGGATGATTTCCCTCTACCTCACATCGACGTTCTGGTTGACAATACTGCTCAGCACAAGGTGTTCTCCTTCATGGATGGCTTTTCAGGTTATAATCAAATCAAGATGGCTCCTGAAGACATGGAGAAGACTACCTTCGTTACTCAGTGGGGCACCTTCTGCTACAAGGTCATGCCATTTGGACTGAAAAATGCTGGGGCAACCTACCAACGTGCCATGGTTGCCTTATTTCATGACATGATCCATCATGAGATTGAAGTGTATGTCGACGATATGATTGCAAGGTCCCAAACTGAGGAGGAGCACCTTGACCATCTACAAAAGCTGTTTGACCGTCTGAAATTATACAAGCTGAGGTTGAATCCAAATAAGTGCACATTCGGGGTAAGATCTAGAAAGTTGCTAGACTTCGTCGTAAGTGACAAGGGTATTCAAGTGGACCCGGCCAAGGTTAAAGCCATACAAGAGATGCCAGTTCCCAAGACAGAGAAAGAAGTCAGAGGCTTTCTAGGACGGCTGAATTACATTGCCCGATTCATCTCGCACCTAACTGCTACCTGTGAACCAATCTTCAAGCTGCTGAAGAAAGATCAGGTAGTACGTTGGAACGATGAATGTCAGGCCGCTTTCGATAGAATCAAAGAGTATCTCTAAGAACCACCCATTCTTATGCCACCGGTTGAAGGGAGACCTCTAATACTATACTTGACAGTACTTGACAACTCAATGGGGTGTGTGATGGGGCAGCATGACGAGTCTGGCCGAAAAGAGCACGCCATTTATTACCTTAGCAAAAAGTTTACCGACTGTGAGACCCGATACTCACTGCTCGAGAAAACTTGTTGCGCTTTGGTATGGGCTGCTCGCCGGCTGAGATAGTATATGCTGACTCACACTACCTTGTTGATCTCAAAGATGGATCCAATAAAGTACATATTCGAAAAGCCTGCTCTGTCTGGAAGAATAGCAAGATGGCAGATGATCTTGACAGAATACGACATCCAGTACACGACTCAGAAAGATATCAAAGGAAGTGTATTGGCAGACCACTTGGCACACCAGGCAGTAGATGACTACCAGTCAATGAACTTCGAGTTTCCAGATGAGAGCATCTTGATAGTGACTGATTGTGAAGTACCTGGACCGGATGAAGGACCTGAGGAAGGATCCCGATGGTCTATGCACTTTGACGGAGCCTCCAACGCTTTGGGTAACGGTATCGGCGCCGTGATCATATCCCCTCAAGGCACTCATAATCCACTTACTGCCCGACTATGTTTCAACTGCACTAACAACATGGCGGAGTATGAGGCGTGTATCATGGGTCTTCAAGCTGCGATTGACTTAAGGATCAAGTTTCTGAGTGTCTTCGGAGATTCCGCTCTCGTGATCAATCAGATCAAAGGCGAGTGGGATACGAAACATCCGAATCTTATTCCTTACAGAGAATGTGTGTTGACATTGATCCCCCATTTCACAGAGATCACTTTTGAGCACTTTCCAAGAGAGGAGAATCAGTTGGCGGACGCGCTGGCTACGATGTCTTCTATGTTCAAAGTCAAATGGGACAATGAGGCTCCCCGGATCATCATCTGGAAACTGGATGAACCTGCATATTGTTGTGATCTTGAGGCTGAGACAGTAACTGAAAAACCCTGGTATCATGAGGTGAAGAGGTACTTAGAAGCTCAAGAATACCCTGACGGTGCATCCATCAATGATAAAAAGTTTCTGAGAAGGTTCGCAGCAAAGTTCTTCCTCAGCAATGGCATTCTGTACAAGCGAAACCATGATTCGACCTTACTGCGTTGTGTGGATAAGACTGAAGCAGAAAGGATCATGGCAGAGCTACATGGAGGTACCTTCGGAACGCATTCCAGTGGACACACCATGGCAAAGAAGATCCTTCAGGCAGGATATTTCTGGTCCACAATGGAAGCTGATTGTTACCAACATTCTCGGACATGTCATAAGTGCCAGATATATGCAGATAAGGTGCACGTTCCTCCAGTTCCTCTGAATGTCTTGACTGCACCTTGGCCTTTTGCAATGTGCGGCATTGATATGATCGGCGAGATTAAACCTACAACATCCAACGGACATCGCTTCATCCTGGTAGCGATTGATTACTTTACAAAGTGGGTTGAAGCAGCTTCCTATGCCACTGTAACCAAGAATTTCGTGGCACGGTTCATTCGGCACAACCTGATCTGTCGATACGACGTCCCGGAAAGGATCATTACGGACAATGGTACCAATCTTAATAACAAGATGATCACTAAGCTCTGCGAGCAGTTCAAGATACAACACCACAACTCTTCTCCTTATCGGCCGAAGATGAATGGGGCTGTAGAAGCAGCTAATAAGAATATCAAAAAGATTGTGCAGAAGATGACAGTGACCTACAAAGATTGGCACGAGATGTTACCGTTCGCTCTTCATGGGTACCGTACCTCAGCAAGGACGTCAACCGGGGCAACTCCCTTTTCTTTGGTCTATGGCATGGAGGCAGTCTTGCCGATTGAAGTCCAGATACCCTCTCTCCGGATAATGAAGGATGCAGATCTAAGCGAAGATGACTGGATCCAGACTCGACTTGATCAATTAAACCTAATTGACGAAAATAGACTCACTGCTATATGTCATGGTCAAACGTACCAAAAACGGATGATCAGGGCATTTAACAAGAAAGTCAGACCACAAGAGTATCAAGTTGGGGACCTGGTAATCAAACGCCTCATTCTTCCTCAAAGTGATCCCAGGGGCAAATGGACCCCTACGTACGAAGGGCCATTTGTGGTTAAACATGTGTTCTCAGGAGGAGCCATGATTCTAACCACCATGGATGGTGACGACCTTCCTCACCCCGCCAATGCAGACATAGTAAAAAGATACTACGCATGACAAAAGACCCGCTAGGTTGACATACCTAGGCAAAAATTAGGGCTTCCCGGCGAACCAAAAGGGTTCGGGCAAAATGAGGGATGAAATAAAAAAATCTGTACACCCGGCAAGTCGAAAACCTGAAAAGGCGGCTTGGGCAAAAATGGGTATCCCGGTGGACTGAAAACCCGAAAGGGAGGTCCAGGCAAAAGTTAGGGATAAAGCGTAATACTATGTCTCATTGGATCACCTTGCATCCAGAATCCGGTATCAACATCAAGTTCAAATGACATCGATCAATCAGCTTCATCGTCAACTGAGCAGCAAAGTGATGAGACGCTCGAAGATATAAAGGCGATAGCAGAGTTGGAACCCAGTGGGATTACCTTTCTTCACATAGCTTTTTTGTTTTCCCTTTTTACAAAATTGTATAAACTCTGTTATTCGGCGGCATTCTCTTACTAGGACGTCAGCCTCTTGTACATAAACGCCTATTTACAGGCAAATTCAAAATCAATACAAATTCACTTTCCAGCTAAATTGCCAATTGTTTTTCCTTTTCTATTTTGTTTTGTGAAGAACGTCCAATGTTCAATTGTGATATATGCATTTGACACTAATTGCTAACTCATAAATATTTGCATACGAAACGAAGGATTAGTTACAGGTGACATTAGAAACAGGGGCAATAATGAGTTGTCTAAAGAGATCTAATTGCTCTGTCCACCCAAGTACCAAGGTAAGTTCGGCTGAAGAATGTAACCAAGATGCCTTAATTCCCCAGAGAGTGAGCCAAGGTTCAACAATATTCTCCCCCAAGCAGTTGGTCTCCCGTCAGCCCTAACAAGGCACGATATCTCCAGCAAGTCAGCAATACTCTCCCCGAGCAGAGTTATCCTGTCAGCCTCAAGGAAATTGGGTATCCCCAGCAGATCTCAACATTCCTCAGCGGAGTATACAAACATTCTTAACAAGCATCCCCGGCAGTCTTGATCTAAGATAATTCCCCGGCGGTATACCGGATATTCAGTGGAGCCATTCCCCAGTCCAATCTGAAAAGTTTCCCCAGGAAAGTTGATCTATACCCCCAGCAGGTTTTAAAGCTTATCCCCAGTAGATTCTGGAAGCTTGTCCCCTGCAGAGTACGAACGCCCCCCCGACTTTATTCGGAAGGTTATTTCCCCACCAGGGTATAACTGGGTTATCCTCAGCTGAAAACCACGGAAAGACCGTCCCCGGCGAAGTCTTCCTATCCCCAGCGGAGTTCATCTTCCAACAAAACTCAACAATGATATCCCCAGCAGAGTTCATCTTCCAACAAAACTCAACAATGATATCCCCAGCGAAGTTATCATCAATCTCAGCAAAGTACCTCTCTTTCCCCACAGAGCATTCCCCGCAGAGTATTCTATTCGCCAAGTTTATTACCCAACGGATTCATCTTCTCCTACCGGTACTCTTGCAACCATCATCCCCAGCGGAAACGAAGAGCTCTACTCTTACAGATCAGCCCAGGATTTGACTTCCCGGCACCTGTCAAGGATTTACTTTCCTAGACAAAAAAAAATACAGTCATAAACATCACATCTTCATATATTATAGCATGCACATACGCATCATGGACATACAATCTCATTTATTCTGAGAACATCACGCATGCCATACATCATGACATCGCATACAACTAACGTTTTGTCTTTTCAGGACAAAGGTCAATACAAAGATGATTACCATCAACGGTCGCAACTAAAGATCCGATTCCTGTATCTTGCCAGGGTGTATCTGTTGACGACTAATTCCAGACTCGATTCCTGTATCCTGCCAGGGCACGTCTGAAGAGTTCGAAGATCCGATTCCTGTATCTTGCCAGGGTGTATCTATTGACGACTATGATTCCAGACTCGACTCCTGTATCTTGCCAGGGCACGTCTGAAGAGTTCGAAGATCCGATTCCTGTATCTTGCCAGGGTGTATCTGTTGACGACTATGATACCAGACTCGATTCCTGTATCTTGCCAGGGCACGTCTGAAGAGTTTGAAGATCCGATTCCTGTATCTTGCCAGGGTGTATCTGTTGACGACTATATTCCAGACTCGATTCCTGTATCCTGCCAGGGCACGTCTGAAGAGTTTGAAGATATGATTCCTGTATCTTGCCAGGGTGTATCTGTTGACGACTAATTCCAAACTCGATTCCTGTATCTTGCCAGGGCACGTCTGAAGAGTTCGAAGATCCGATTCCTGTATCTTGCCAGGGTGTATCTGTTGACGACTAGTTCCAGACTCGATTCTTGTATCTTGCCAGGGCACGTCTGAAGAGTTCGAAGATCCGATTCCTGTATCTTGCCAGGGTGTATCTGTTGACGACTATTCTCCGGACTCGATTCCTGTATCTTGCCAGGGCACGTCTGAAGAGTTTAAAGATTCGATTCCTGTATTCAGCCAGGGCACATCTATATAAAGAATTTGAAGATCAACTTCTGTAACAGGCCAGGTAATTATTTTCTTTCTCAGGTACGCAAGTTCTCGCTAAGGAATCTCTTACGCGATCGACACCTAGATGGCATCTATAAGCCCATCCACATACCAACAGCTTCAGATGGCATCTATAATCCCATCCCCCTATCCATCATCTCTCTAAATGGCATCTGTAAGCCCATTCCCACCATCACACTGCTGATACTCTACTATGTGAGTGCAAATTTCTGGGCACTCTAGTGTTCAATCATCTTCTACCTTCAGATTACGAAAGGCACGCCAGCCTATCTACACCCTCAGGTCTAAGAAGATTGAACAGGGGCAACTGTTGTATCCCAAAATTTGCCCTCCCATATTCTTCAAAATTTGCCAAGATCAATCTCCAGATGATTCAAAATCCCTCCATGGTTGCACAGTCCAATTGCCTCCTAACACAGTCAAAATTAGGGTTTTGGTTCTTGCAAAGAAATTGAGGTTTTCAAGGGTCCAATCAAGTCCCACATGCCCATATACATTGTCAAGCATCCATATGTCAAGTTTCAAGACTCACAGCATCAAATTGCACAGTCAAAAAAACCCTAATTGCTCCACAGTCAACTGTAGGGGCAAAATGGTCATTTGACAGTCAAAAGTCAAAAAATTTGGTCAACATCTTATTTTGAAGCCACAAACATCATTTGATCAATTCTTGATCATGATTCTCAAAGCATGGCTCAAAAAGTCTCAAGATGCAAAAGTTTCTATTTTTGGACAGTTGAAAAAGTCAACTGCAAATTGACCAGAGCATAACTTCTTCATGGTTCATCATAAAAATTCCATCCAAAGCTCATTTTGAAGAGAATGACATTTCCTACAACTCATATTCACACTTCAAGTCCAAGAAATGCTCTCACAAAAAGTTATCAATTTCAACATTATAGGTCATTTTCAAAAGTCAACAAAAAGGCACTTTAAGTGAAAGACCATAACTTGAGATTGGTAAATCAAAATGATATGGGACCAAATTTATTGGTTAGAGGACTTCAAGACCTTTCCAAAATATCCAAGAACATGATAATAGCTTCAAAATTGAGCAAGATATGCATTGGAGAAGTTGGGAAATTTTTGGGAATTTTGAAAAGTCAACTTTGCCTAAAACACTTCAAAATTGCTAATGGGCCTCAAATTCTTCCTTGAATTATTACCCAAAGCCTATGCACGACCCATTGAGCTAAAAATGATTTATTTTCTTATTTTTAATTAATTAATTGAATTTTTATTATCATTAATTCATTTAATTAGATTTAAATATGAGAAAAATATCAAATAATGCTTTTCAAATCTTTTTGTGCAGCAAATTCACTCATTATATGCTAAAGATTTCGTGCATCATCCAAGGGGACAAGATCATCCACATTTGGCAAGATTTCAATGAAAAAAAGATTGAAAAAGATATGGGAAAAATCAAATATTGAAATCATTAATTCAATGGATTCATGGGCTTGTTTTTGACCTAGAATGCTTCCCATACATATGCAAGACCTAACCTAATGCAAGGATACACGAAAAAGCTGCTGAAGCTGCATAACCAATTTGCAACTTTTCATCAAAAATTTGGAAAACTGATTTCATAGTTAGAGCACGTTTCAAAGCCTAAAAAGAATTCTAACACATTGCTAGACCTTCCAGGAGTCTAGTAGCATCAAGAATCATTCCAAACGCACAAAGAATTGAAGAATACAGATCACACAGTTTGCCTTTTTTTTCAAAGTTGCACATCATGATTCATGCATTATTAATACATTTGGTTGATTGTTTTGTGTTCACAGCACTCAGGCAAAGCTTTCTGTATGATTCAATTCCATTAATATGCCTTGAAACGAAATTCACCATTGATGAAACCTAGGGTTTCAGAACTTCAAAATTAGGGGTTCCCATATACTGTAAAATTGGACCTTCAAACTTGTATGGATGAATTCGTGACATCAAGACGAAACAAACCAACACCTCGCGCCCAATTTATTTGATCCATAGGCGTAATCGCTATTTTCATGAGTTGCAGTTTGTGGGGGTTTAAAACCCCCGCTATTTGTTTTCTATTTGCAGGAAAAACAAGGAAGAAGATGGACATGGCCTTACATGATTGGGAGGTTCAAACGTTGGCGCGGTTTTTTTGATATTTCAGCATAATGGGCATACTTTATATATTATATTTCTTTGTCATTGTATATACAAACGCGTTGCTTGGTACAGATGGTGGAGGACATGCTTTGTAAACACTGGGACCTGGGTTCGATTCTCAGGTCCCCCATATATTTCATGATTTTTATCCTAACATGTTCAAGTGCAACGCTCACTCAGTGGTTCACCATACACGCTCATGCCTGCGCCTGCCAAGTGGACTTGAGATCAATCTAGTGGCCACAGAAGGAGGACCATCATACGCCTGGGTCAACCATCAAGCATGTGATTCCTAAGAGTCAACGAGGCTCTATGCAAATGGGCCAAAATTACTCCAATAACACCTCATTTTGGGCCTGATACCCCCTTGGTTTGCCTTTTTCTTTTTTTCTTTAGTTTTATTTTCTTTTATTTTCTAAATTCTTTTCAATTGTTTTTTTTATTAAGTCACCATAAAATAATTTTCATAATAAAAAAATCAGAAACTAAAAAATGTTTATTTTAATTAATATTTAATTTCATCATTTAAAATGTTTTTGTAAATAAATGTTAATAATTAATTTAGTTAATTTAGGTTAAACTTTAATCTTTTTTTTCTTAATAAATAAAAAATATGTAGAAATTAGGTTTTTGACATTTTTATCTTTTTCATAAATTAAACTTTTTTCTCATTATTTCTTATTTATTATTATTATTATTATTAATTGTTAATTTTGTAAATAAATATGTAAATCAACTAATTAGTGTAAATTAGGTTAACATTAATATCTTCTCAAATAATTAAAAATAACTTAGAATTAGGGTTTCTTTTAATTTTAATTTTCTTTATTTCATTAAAAAACCAAAAAAACATAAAAACATTTTCTTTTCCCTCCTTTCTTTAATGAAATAATAATTAGACTTTAATTTCAATTTAATTTCAAAAGGGTCAAAACCCTCGGATTGTAATAGTAATTAGGTCTTTTTACTTTCCGCATTTTTTATCAAATGGGTCTTTGTATTTTGGCGATGTATAGACCCGCGCCTTGTAATAGTGTAGGATTTATCTTTCCGCATTTAAATTTCCGCACTCTTAAAATTGCATGGAAGAATGTATGGCTAATTAAAAACAAGCGTAGCTCACAATATCATGATCAAAGATAACTGTTAAACTGAAAACAACACACAAATTCACACACCACTTCTACGGTACGCCTCACCTGTTGCCTTCGAAACGTGGTCGTCAAGTATAGGACGTTTTAGTAAGTCCTTATGTCCATGATCCAGTTTCCTCGAAAAAAGTAGCCTCGAAACGGTTGCCTCGGAATAAAAAAAGGATCAAGGGCATAAGGGTAGCTTCTAAGGTGTCCTAACCGTTGCTTCGGTGACCACACTGTCCCTAAACTCGAATTGACCCGAATAACTCCAATGGTGGTGCTACCTACCTCTCAATGGTGGGATGGCACTATCTTAAGGACATTTACACAGCCTAATCCCTTAGGGTAGGTAGATGACTCATAGATACTTGCTCTCTCAAAAACAAATCAAAACTCTTTTCACACCGACACTTTCCAAAAGCTTTTAAAACAATTTTTCAAACACTCTTGAGGACTGATACAAGAGTTATTCAGAAATCTTTAAACGAAACTTTTTCAAACCTACTCATAATTGAAAAGCAAACAAATTTTGAAAACACAATGAGCAAGTATCTAAGAGCCCATGGATAACCATGGATAGAAAGGGTGCAACACCTTCCCTTTCTATAAATCTACCTCCCGAACCGAGAAACTATCTCATAAGGAATTTTGCTGTGCTTTTGTCCTGTCCATGTTGGAGAAAATAAAAGATGGTGGCGACTCTTGCTTCCGTGACATTTCGCGAACCGGCGTTAAACAGTCAGTTCTAAATCCACCAATCACAGTACCCATGGACATACTCTGGAGTTGAGTACGAGTGAGAGCAAGGTCGGCATTGTACTGATACTGCTTGTAGAAAGCAACAGCCAGATCTTCCCAGTTGTGGACGTTGGTTCCCTCCAGTTGGTAGAACCATTCAAGTTGAGTCCCTGACATACTATCTTGAAAGAAGTGAACCCACAGATTTCTATCAGCTGTGTTTTCTAACATAAGAGCGAAGATGGAGCTTTGGGCAGGACACCCCATCATACTTGGCAAAAACTGGAGCTTTGAACTTTTGCCGGATGACCACTCACGACACCAATCCCAATTATTTGAAATCCAGTCCAGGTATCCTCTGAACTTCCATGGAACTCAGACGATCTTCCAACTGTTTGTATCTATCCTCAGCATGAGGATATTGCTCGTCGTTATAATCAGTATCATTATTAGAGACTACGAGACTAGGGTCCTTCTCTTCTTCTTGGTTCTCCCCTTCCTTAGATGAAGAGGTCAGATCGACTTGTCGCTTCAACCGCTCTCCAAACCTTCGGCCCATGTTCAGAATACCAGAAACCTTCTTCTTTTTCTTCCTCTCTTTCAGAATGAGGGCTTTCAGATCCTCCTACCCCAGACTGATAAACATTTGTTGGAAATGGGCGTTCTGTGCCTGCAGGTCCTTAATGCTTTGTTCGGAAGACATTTCTGCTGAAATAAACAGCGAAGGAGATTAAAAACCTGTAATGGTACCTGTAATGATTTGTATGATAATGGTATGCGCATGCAATGATTTCAAAGACCTCGGAGAATTTAAATTTGTGAACCAAAAATAAACAAAAACTTTATTAGCTGAAATTTAAGTTCAAATGCCTTTAAGGTGTTACAATTAAAAATAAATCTAAAACTAGAAAGAAAAAAATCAAAAGTCCCATGGATGCTTCCTCTTTGCGCCGAGATAATCATTCAGTCCTTTTTCCTCATGCAATTGCTTTATGAGCTCTAAGACCTTCCTCTCTTGAGCATGGAAATGATCCTTGTAAGTATCCCGCTCTTTCATCAACTAAATCCAATACCTCTGTAATTCCCCCAGATCAGTGGGTATGTAAGGATAAAGAACCGTGTAAGGAATTCCTTCTTCAGTAGTGGGTTCCACAATCACTGGTAAAACGGACACATAGGGCATCATAAGCTGCTGAGCACGAGCTCGTACCCATTATAGATAAGGTTCCATTGGAATGGAAGTCTTTGGCCCAAAAGCCCTGACGCTCGATCTGTTTAGCATGCCCCAAGCTTGTAGGAACCTATGACGATACCCTTGAATATCCTCCTCATAGTTGAACACCATGCCTTTGATTAGTAACTCATGGGGACCATCCCTTCGAGCGTAACCAAATTATCGCAGAGCTAAACAAGGATTGTATGTTATACCCCCTCTGATACCAAGTAATGGGACATTAGGGTACTCTCCGCAGCGGTCAATGATAGCAATGTTTTCCATAGATCAAGAACACCAAAGAATATCCGTATGAGCGAGTGACATTATCCTTTGTGACCAACCCAGAACTTCTTCATTCTTCGGTATGGACTTAGGGAGGTGAGAAATAAACCACCTCGACAACAATGACATGTAGCACATGAGAATCTCTCTTCTCCTCATGGTACGAGTATGGAGAGTATGCAAAATATCTTTGATAAGGTAGGCACAAGATTGTGAGAGAGAAAGATGTTAATAGCATTCACATCTACGAATGATTCCAGATTAGGGAAGAGAACTAAACCATAGATAAGAAGAGCCAAGACCTCCTCAAAAGCCTGAATATCCATATTATCCAAAAATAGTTGGGCTTTGTCTACCAGAAACTTAGCTAGAAAACCCTTGACTCCACTTCTAGTTTCCCAATTGGATACCATGTCGGCCCATTTCAGGTGCAAAGCTAAGGTAATGACTTATGGCTTAGGAACTTCTTCTAGACCTGTGAAGGGTACCTGTTCAAGAATAGGTATATCCAATAGCTGAGAGAATTCTTCCAAGGTAGGCACCAACTGATAGTCTGGAAAGGTGAAGCATTTGTGCTTGGGATCAAAGAAAAGAGTACACTCGTCATCTTTTCATCAAAGTTTGAAGTAACCGGGTTGAGAAGTTGACCATGTCTCTTAGTGAACATAGAAGTTTTAGAAACCCTTGATGCTAACTCTTTGAGTTGGGAAGGTATCTTCACAAAGCTGATTCAGATGGTATTTCTACGAACGGAAGCCATAATCTGCAAAACAAAACAAAGATAAATTCCCTTGGTCTTTGAAATGATTAGTGCAATAAGCATGGATGCCATGTTATGATGCATGATGTCATGATAAACCACAAGTATAGAAAACACGTGCATAGCAAGCACAGTCAAATCACACAAAGTCCTTAGGTTTAAGGCTTGCATGAGGTTAAAGGTAGTACCCTCTTGAAGTTTAGTTGGTTCAACCCTGTCCTAAAAAGTAACCGGGTTTTAGAGATTCTCAATATCACTGACCATCCTTTATCAGGCATTATTTCAGCTCTCAATCTTTTCTTGCAGCCAAAATATCCTGAAATCTGATCTCAATGAGTGTAACATCGAGTATCAACCAGTTCTCAGCTCTACACCGAGGCCGGCTATCTCACTACTTTCTAATGGCCAAGTTGTTCAACTAAGGTTCTAAGGTCCATTAGTGCTTCACGACACCACGCGGTGGCCCCGTATTCTCCTTGTTTCCCCATGAAGGATACCGGTACCAACCAAAGTGCCACACTAACACAACCATCGCTTAAACCATATCGGTCTACGCCATACAGTCTCCATGATCTATTGCTGTTTACCTAATGAGTGCCCCCAGATCCGGGTGTAGGATCTATAGTAACCCCAAACAAAACCCAAAAGTAAAGCAATCAAGACAATCAAGAGAAGCAATTTTAATGACCTAGATCCTAAGGTATACTCCACTTTATCATTCCCTAGCAGAGTCGCCAGTTCTGTGATACGGTGGTAGAACCGACTGTTTAATACTGGTTTGGGTTTTGCGTTGTGTTCACAAAATGTCGCGGTAAGCAAGAGTCGCCATCGACTTTTATTTCATACAATCACAGAAAAGGAAAAAAGAACAGAAAAAACCTTTTTTCGAGATATTCTGAGTACGGGGGGGTAGATTATAGAAAGGGAAGGTGTTAGCACCCTTTCTATCCATAGTTATCTACGGGCTCTTAGGTACTTGCTCATTTTCAAATTGCTTGTGTGTGTTTGTCTTGAAAATGTTTTTACTTCGTGATAACCCTTGTATCAGTCCTCAAGGATGTGACGAAGTTTGTTTTGAAAATTTGTTTTGAAAGGTGTTTGTGTGAAAAGATTTGTTTTGAGCAAGTACCTACTGGCATCTACCTACTCGAAAAAAGACCGTTTATGTTCTATTTCCTTAAGGCAACGCTATACCACTATTAAGGAGTAGGTATAATTGTGGTGCGGTGGGAGAACTGACTTGAGGTTTTGCGTTTGTTTTCGCAAATGTTTCGGTTGAGCAAGAGTCGCCACCGACTTTTTATTTTATCCTAAGGAAAGGTTAAAAAGCACAGCAAAAACCTTTTGAGATGTTTTCTTGGGTTCGGGGAGTAGATTATAGAAAGGGAAGGTTTTAGCACCCTTTATATCCATGGTTATCCATGGGCTCTTAGTTACTTGCTTAGATCACTTGCCTTTTATTTTCAATTGTTTGAAATGGTGCTTGTGTGTGTGGGTTTGAAAAATGTTTTGAAAAGAAGCCATTGTGGTGGCAACCTTTGTAATGATCCATGTGGGGATGTATACAAAGGTGTATGTCTTTTGAAAAGGTTTTCATTTGCTTTTTGAAAGTTGTTTTGAAAGTGTAGTGATGTGTGGTTTAGAAAATAGGCAAGTGTTTTTGTTTTGCAAGTTTGATTCAAGTAACTAAGAGGTTATCTACTCCTAAATTTTCTCAAAGTTTATTGCTATGTTTTAACCCTTTTAATAAGTTTGTTCCACCATTGTATTTGGTGGACAATCTCATGTTAGGATGTGAAAGGGACAGGCGCGGGTCATCGTTTAGACCATAATTGCAATGGTGCCAAGTATCTTTGGGCATTTTCTTTAAGGGACTTGATCATTTGTTTAAGCAACATTTTGAAAGTGTTATCGAGGGACTATGATCATTTGGTTTGTTTGTTTTGCCCAAAGAGACCTAACATGCAATATGGCCCAATTTTGAAAGGCAACAAGTGGAATACCCTAGGGGGTGCAAGTGTGATTTGTGTGTTCATTTTCATGCTTGTTTGTCTTGAGATTAGGTCATAACTATTTTGTCGTTTTTCGCACACAAACCCTAATTCTAACATGGTATAATTAGAAAGCAATAAAGTGCGAAAATAAATTTACTAAGCTATTACAAAACCAAATATGGGAAGGGGGTACAAATGTTCAAATGGGGATTTTGACAAGGAATTTAAACCTAAAACTATTACATCAATATTGAATCATTTACAAGGTGATCAATTTGCATAAATTAAATAAAATAGAACAAATGTGCAAGATGCCAAAAAATGGTTTTTTGTATGTATGAAAAAAAAGGTATTTTTATATGTCAAAAGAAAGTATTATTATTCTTTTAAATTTTCCATATTTAAGGTCAAACCCTAATTCTATAAAATGTACTATTTATTCAATATACACACTATTTATTATTTATACATAAAAATAAAATAAAAATAAAGTATATTTGTAAAAATGATTTTTTAGTATTTAAATATTAATAAAATAAAATATGTATGTTTTTAGTATTTTTATCATAGGTTATATATATATATATATATATATATATATATATATATATATATATATATATATATATATATATATATATATATATATATATATATATATATATATATATATATATATATATATATATATATATATATATATATATATATATATACATCTATATAGATATATATATATATATATACATCTATATACATATATATATATATATATATATATATATATATATATATATATATATATATATATATATATATATATATATATATATATATATATATATATACATATATATATATACATATATATATATACATATATATATATATATATGTATTATTCATTAAATATGTATTATATATACAAATTAATAATATTTAATATTTAATAAAAAAAGTATTTTTTTATAAAATATTTTCAGAAAGTAAAGCAAAAGTGAAAAATGTAAAAATAATATATTTACACTATTTTAATATTTTAAATAGAAAAGTATATGTATTTATGTACAAACTAAAGAAAAATAAATCAAATAAATACATGATAAATTCAAAAATGATGAAGAAAAATATTTTTATATTTTTAATGTGCTGAGAAAAAATAAATGAACCAATCAAAAAAAGAAAAAGTCAAAAATATTAAAAAATGAATGAAATGGGCTCAGGGGGTGTAAAACAAAAAAAATGGTGTGAATAAGAAAAACACTCAGGCCCAGCCCATGAAGCCACTGTCTTCAACCTTCAGACAGAACCAGTTCAAAAACGCGCGCCCTTCTTCTCAAACTTCTAACTCCTGATTCCTGGCTTTTCAATGAAAACTCATAACATAAAAAATGTTCAGCATGAAGAGACGAATCCAACCATATGCAGAACTTGATCTAACTCTCTAAGATGAGGGAGAATTTCTTCTCCCCCAAATCCTAACCTAGATTTTCTGCCATTTTCAAACCTTAAATTCTCACAGCTCAAGCAAAAGAAATGAAAAGTAAAAACATGTACATGTTCAGTGGCATGAGTAGAACATTGTTTATTCACAAACTTAAAGCTAATGATGCCTAATAAGAGAGATACGAATTCAAAAACTTACCTGTTCAGTTGAAGTTCTATCTGGCAATGTAGGAACTTTCAGTGCAAGGTGATGATTGGAAAAGCTTCCTTGAGGTCCAGGGATGCTATTCCAATGTTTACTTTGTCCTGAAAGCTTTTGAATCGAGCTAGAGAACTTCACCTGCAAGTCAGAAATGTGAAAATGGTGGAACCAGTTAGAGGGATTACAGGTCGTGTTTTTGCTTTTGGTTAGCTTGCATAGATGTTAGGGAATGTATGTGAACTGGTTTGGGCAAGAATGCTTGAAAGGATTGAGAGTTGGAACTCAATCTACAAAGGTTGCTCTGTTTGAGCAGTTTCAAGGTGATTCTGAGTTTTGGGAGGGATTGGAGGTAAAAGGCTCGTGCAATAGCTTGGTTGAGATGTGTGGAATGTGTTTGATAAGTTTGTCTAAGTGTTTGCAAGCTGATATGGAAGTTGGTACAAGTTATGCTATCTTACTTGAACTTGAAGCAAACAAAGGCCACTTGATGATTCTAGCCTGTACAGGCCCTCACACTATGCTGCACACATTGGCCTTGATCAGTGCAATTTGCTCACAAACTTGTGCCAAGAAGATTTTGACTGTACCACTTGGATTGCAAACTTGACATAAAGTTCTACTTTTTCAAAATGGAAATAATGCTTTTTCTAGTTTAGGGTTAATTCTCCATGTAATATCCAAAGGCTTAGAATAACAACTTGGTTCAATGGTTTTGCATTAAATTTATGAGTGTCAAAGGGTTTTAGGGCCTGTAATGTAGCTTAAGCATGCTGAGATTAAAATGCATAGTGTTATGAACATGTACATGGCCAAGAACAAAAGTGACTTTTTCCCATTTTTCAAAATTCGATTCTCCCTAACCATGAGGTTGTTTGAGAAGTTATTGGACATTTTGGAAAGCTTGGAATGTGTACTACAATCCATATTTGAAATTAAAATTGAAATTCCAAGTGGAAGTGTATGGAAAATGGCCTTGAAGTTAGGTAGAAAACCTTGTCAAAAAGGTCAAATTTTCACTAAGTTATGAATGGTTTAGTGCCCTTATTCAAAAATTTGTAACTTGAGATACAAGCCTCATTTGGGAAAACTTTGTGGATCAAAGTTGTAGATTATGTAACAAGCTACAACTTTCATGTTTTGACTTTTGTTTGAATCCAAATGAATCTTGGTGAGAAAGTGGGGCAAAGTTGGGAAAAAATTAGGGTTTTCCATAACTTAGAAAAATTCTAAGTTATGAAAAATTCCATTTCAAACCCTAATTTGCATTTCTTGGTTTCTTGGTGAACAAGTTTCATGATTTGGCATGTTTTGATGAAAAATGAATCTTGACTCTTGATTTTGACCAAAAAGTCAAAGTTTGACTTTTCAGTATACAGTCAAAATTGATCAATTGACTGGGAAATTCAACTGTCAATCTTGTGTACTTGGGATCTTTTGAGTTTGTTGAGCATGTCAAGATAATTCCATGGGGTCCTTGAGTCCATATGTGAGCTTGATTTGCCATTGGCTAGGTCAAGCAGTCAAAAATTGCCTTTGTGCAGCCAAAACCCTAAAAATGACCATTTTGCCCTTTTGATGATCTGATCAAATTTCTTGTGGAATTGTGATCCAAACTTGATCGAATGGTCCATATGAGTTCATAATGTTGATGTGGGTCAAAAATCATGAGGTTTGACTGTCAATTGACCACAGTTGACTTCTTCCCCAATATAGTTGATTTCTAGGTCAACTGTCCAATTGACTGGGCAAAATTTGGAATCAAGACTTGAAACTTGGTATGGATAAACTTGGGAGTCCAACATGAAGCATGAAAGTCATATTAGGCATTTTAGGTCAAAACATCTTTGTGCAAACACAAACCCTAATTTGGATCAACAGTGCAAGGAGAAGTCTTGAGCAGAGGAAACCCTAACTGGATCTTGAGCTCCAAGGGTTTTGTGATGAGAAAATGTTGAGGAAATGGGAGGGAAAATTTTGGGGTACAACAGCTGCCCCTGTTCAATCTTCTTGAACCTGAAGAGTTAGATTGGCAAGTTTGCCTTTCGTGACTCGAGGGTAAAAGGAGATTGGACACTAGAGTGCCCGGAAATTTGCACTCGCATGTTGGAGTACCAGCAATGTGATGTCGGGAATGCGCTTATAGATGCCATTTGGAGGGGTGGTGGATAGGGAGATGGGCTTATAGATGCCACCTGGAAATGCGACGGAACCTTGTCGGGAATGGGCTTATAGATGCCATTTGGAGGTGTTGATCGCATAAGAGATTCTTTAGCGAGAACTTGTGTATTTGAGAAAGACAGACGTTTTCCTGGCTTGTTACAGGTGTTTGATCTTCAGTCTCCTTATGTAGATATGCCCTGGCTAGATACAGGTATCGAATCTACAATCGGTTGTTCACAGATGTGCCCTGGCTGGATACAGGAGTCGAATATGGAAATAGTCGTCAATAGATATGCCCTGGCTGGATACAGGAATCGAATCTTCGAACTCTTCAGACGTGCCCTGGCTAGATACAGGAATCGAGTCTGGAAATGTGGTCAACAGATATGCCCTGGCTGGATACAGGAGTCGAATCTGGAATTATTGTAGTTGCTAGATATGCCCTGGCTGGATACAGGAATCGAATCTTCGAACTCTTCAGGCGTGCCCTGGCTAGATACAGGAATCGAGTCATGAAATGTGGTCGACAGATATGCCCTGGCTGGATACAGGAGTCGAATCTGGAATTGTGATAGTTGAAGGTAGTTGTCTTTGGGATTGTCTTTTTCCCTGAAAAGGCAACAACATAAGTTGTATGCAATGTCATGATGTATGATATGCATGATGTCGTGATGTTTAACACGGGATAGTGTTGTATGCACTTTATCATGTATGTAAGCCAGATGTATGAAATGTGAAATGCTTATGAATGTATTTTCGTCTAGGAAAATAAATCCTTGACGAACGGCCGGGGAGTTGCTCTATGGCAGAGATACTTCGCTGAAGTTTTGACAAGAGGCCTGCTGAGGACTTTAATGATGGATTCCGCTGGGGATAATGATGATAAACTCCGCTGGGGAACAACAAAGATAAACTCCGCTGGGGAATACCAAAGATAGACTCTTGCTGGGGATTGAAGGAACTTTGCCGAGGGCGATCTTCTGTGGCAATTAGCTGAGGATAACCCAGTTATAAGCCCTTGTGAGGAATAAATCTGAATAAAGCTCGGGAGAGACGTCCGTACTCTGCAGGGAACAAGCTTCCAGAATCTACTGGGGGTGAGCTTTAAGACCTACCGGGGAATGTTGTGATGATTTGGTCGCATTCTTCAGTCGAACCTACCTTGGTACCTTGGAGGACAAAGCAACCAGACTGCATCAGACAATTTCACATTGCCCCTGTCTCTGATGTCACCTGTAATTACTCTTTCGTTTCATATGCAAATATTTATGAATCAGCAATTTTAATGTCAAATGCATATATCAAAAATGAACATTGGACGTTCTTCGCAAGACAAAACAGAAAAAAGGAAAAACAATGGCAATTTATATGGACCAGTGAATTTGTATTGATTTGAACTTTGCCTGTGAATAGGCGTTTTTGTACAAGAGGCTGACATCCTAGTAAGAGGATGCCACCAAATAACATAGAGTTTACAATTTTGAAAAGAAAACAAAACAGCTATGTGAACAATCCCACTGGGTTCCAACTCTGCTATCACCTTTATGTCTTCAAGCGTCTCATCACTTTACTGCTTGGTTGAAGATGAAGCTGATTGGTCGATGCTGAAATCTGAGCCAGATAGTTGATGCCGAATTCCGGATGCGGAGTGATCCAATGAGACATAGTGTTACGCTTTATCCCTAACTTTTGCCTGGACCGCCCTTTCGGGTTTTCAGTCCACCGGGATACCCATTTTTGCCCAAGCCGCCTTTTTAGGTTTTCGACTTGCCGGGTGTACAGATTTTTATTCATTTCATCCCTTATTTTTGCCCGAACCCTTTTGGTTCGCCGGGAAGCCCTTATTTTTGCCTAGGTATGTCAACCTAGCGGGTCTTTTATTTATGCGTAGTATTTTTTCACTATGTCTGCATTGGCGGGGTGAGGAAGGTCGTCACTGTGATCGGTGGATCTGGAACTGACTGTTTAAAGCTGGTTCGCGAAATGTCGCGGAAGCAAGAGTCGCCACCGTCTTTTATTTTCTCCAAATGGAAAGGACAAAAGCACAGAAAAATTCCTTAAAGAGATTGCTCTCGGTTCGGGAGGTAGGTTATAGAAAGGGAAGGTGTTAGCACCCTTTCTATCCATGGTTATCCATGGGCTCTTAGATACTTGCTCATTGTGTTTTCAAAATGGTTTGTTTGCTTTTCAATTGTGGGTTTTAAAAAGTTTCCTTGAAAATTTCAGTTCGACTCTTGTATCAGTCCTCAAGAGTGTTTGAAAAATTGCTTTCGAAAGCTTTTTGAAAAGTGTCGGTGTGAAAAGTATTTTTGAATTTGTTTTTGAAATTTAGAGCAAGTATCTAGAGTCGTCTACCTACCCTAAGGAATTCGTCTGTGTAAATGTCCTTTAAAGTAGTGCCATCCCACCATTGAGAGGTAGGTAGCACCACCGTTGGAGGTGTTCAGGTCAATTCGAGGTTCGGGACATGGTGATCACCAGAGAAATGGGAAGACACCTTAGAAGCTACCCTCATGCCAGGTTCCCGGATCATGAGGACTTACTAAGACATCCTCTACTCGACGATCACCTTTCGAGGCAAGGCAACAGTGAGGCGTACCCTATGGGTGGTGTGTGATTTGTGTGTCGTTTTCATTTGCATTTATCTTGTCATGTTATTGGTGTTCTACGCTTGTTTTTATTTTTTGTCCATACATTCTTTCACGCCATTATTTAACAGTTAAAATATTTGCGGGAAAGTAAAGATCTAAAGTTATTACAGAAGGCGCGGGTCCACATCGCCAAAATTAAACCGGGACCCGATTTAACAGAAAAATAAAGAAAATAAAGAAAAGTTCGAGAAAATTAAAAGGTTACATGGCCTTGGGAGAGATACATAAATATTACAAAGCAATAAAATAAATATGCGCATAAGAATTAAATCGAAACGAGGGCATTGGACCCTTTTTGCAAAATTATAATTATATGGAATTAATTAATTAAAAAGAAAGAAAGAACTTGTTTTTTTGGTATTTTTTAGTATTTTAGGATTTTAAAAAAAGGAATTAATTGAAATTAAATGCTAACCCTAATTCTAATGGTTTTTAATTTATTAAGAAAACATTGAATTTTAACCTAAATTAACCCTAATTTTTATATACAAATTTAATTATAAAAATAAATAAAATAAATAATATTAAATATTTGATTACCATGAAAGAAAAATAAAAAGGATGAAAAATTATTAATTAAACCTAATTCTATGTTTTTTTAAATTTTATTATGAAAATATTAATTTAAACCCTAATTTAAAACTAAATAATTTACATGCAAATTTATTTACAAGAAATATTAAAATAAAAATATTTATTGTTTTTCTCTTTTCTGATCTTTTTATGTTTTTTGTGTTTTTATGGAAATAATTAATTAATTAAATAAAACAACAATTAGAAAGAAAATAGAAAATAAATAAAAAATAAAGACTTGCAAACCTAGGGGGTCTGCCCCTGATTTTGGAGGTGAAGCCCAGCACTTTAGGGCCCAATTCCTTAAGCCTCGTTGACTTTGGCACTAAGGTGTATCAGTGTTGACCATGGTTCATCATATTCCTTGGATCTGGGCCTTTGATCTGATGCCCTTGGACGCGTGGATGGCTTGATTATGGGGGTGCATGATGTGCGTTTACACTGAAGCTGCATGTGAATATGGGTTGAAAAAATATATTGAAAGTATGAAGACCTGGGGCTCGAACCCAGGTCATGTGCTTTGCCACCACTACGCCTTGCCAGCTGAACCAGTTTACGCATGTTAATATATAATAAACAACAAATATAATAAATAAAACAAGCGTTAGTGGGGCCTCTGCGCGCGAACTTTCAAACAGGCCAACCATCTCTTGCCACGAGTTCATCTTCTTCGTTGTATTTTATTTTTCTGAAATACAAAGGACAAAGGCAACGGTTTTGTTAGCGTTCCCCTAGGCCGGTTTTGGAAAAATAGCGACTAGCCCCAGGGGCTCTATAAATTAGGCGCGAGGGTAGCCTTATAATCGTCTGAACGCCCTGATTTGGATGGTGGTGGTCTTGAAGGCCAATTTTTCCTCATTTAAAAACCCCTAATCCAAGGTCCTGTAAACCCTAGAAAACGATAATGGCATAATCGCGTACACAGCTCAAAAACACAATTAAGTTACATGGTTAGCATTAGAACAAGTCAATTAGTGTAAATGCATAAAAAAAACGCAATGAAAATGCCTTAAATATGAAACACGATTATGCATTTTTTTTAAACAGTTTGAATGCTGTATACCGATTCTTTGAGTTTTGATGAATGTTTTTGATTGGGAAACGTTCAGTGAACCTTCAGCAAACTAATGAAACAAAAATCGCGCCTTGAATCGCCCTGGAAGTGAGTTTTCAGAATTGAGTTTTTTGGGAAAAAATTTCAAGTTGGTGAATGGTTTCTGCGCAGCTTCAATGGTCCTTGAGATTAGGTTTATGTTCAGGCTTATGTATTGAATCAATTAGGTCAACAAAAACAAAACAAATCAATTGCATTCATGGTTTTGAGATTTGATTTTCAATCATATTTTTTCCAATCTTTTTCATGCAATTTTGTACCAATCATGATCCAATCAATCCAAATCTTTCCATATTGAATTATGCACGAATTATTGAGTAGATTACATGTGCAAAAAGATTTGTTAGGTTAAGTTAAATATTTTTCATATATTTAATTGATTTAAATGAATTATTATAAATAAAAATTCAAATAAATAAATAAAAAATGAAGAAATACTTCCCTTTGGGCCAAGTGGTCGTGCACATGCTTGGAATGATGAATTGTGGAAGAAAAATGGGTCCATTAGCAATTTTAGGTCATTTGAATCAATGTTGACTTTTCAAAATATCCAAAAATTTCCCAACTTCCACAAGGCATAACTTGCTCAATTTTTAAGCTTTTCTCATGTTTTTTGACATTTTGGAAAGTTATTTGAGTCCTCTAACCAATTCCTTTGGTCCCATGTCATTTTGATTTACCAATCTCAAGTTATGGCCTTTGACTTAAAGTCCCTTTTTGTTGACTTTTGAAAATGACCTATAATGTTGAAATTGATAACTTTTTGTGAGAGCATTTCTTGGACTTGAAGTATGAAGATGAGTTGTAGGAAATGTCTTTCTCTTCAAAATGAGCTTTGGATGGAATTTTTCTGATAATCCATGTGAAAGTTATGCCCTGGTCAATTTACAGTTGACTTTTTCAGCTGTCCAAATAAGGAAACTTTTGCATCTTGATGATTTCTGAGCCAAATTTTGAGAATCATGATCAAGCATTGATCAAATGATGTTTGTGACTTCAAAATGATATGTTGACCAAAAATTTGAACTTTTGACTGTCAAATGACCATTTTGCCCCTACATTTGACTGTAGTGCAATTAGGGTTTTGACTGTGCAATTTTGGGCTGAATGTCTTGAAACTTGGTATGAGGATACTTGACCATATTTGTAGGCATGTGAGTCTTGATTGGACCTTTGGAAATTTCATTTTCTTGATCAGAACAGAAACCCTAATCTTGACTGTTTAGGAGACCTTTGACTGTGCAACTCTTGGGGAATTTGAAGCTTGTCTTGGCAATTTCTTTGAAGAATATGGGAGGGCAAATTTTGGGGTACAACAGTCACCATCCATGGTGGTTAGGATCATGGCTCCTCCTGAGAACACATGTTTAACCACAAATGGCCCTTCGTACGTAGGGGTCCATTTGCCCCGGGGATCACTTTGAGGAAGGATGATGCGTTTGATTACCAGGTCCCCAACTTGATACTCTTGTGGCCTGACTTTCTTGTTAAATGCCCTGATCATCCGTTTTTGATATGTCTGACCATGACAGATAGCGGTGAGCCTCTTTTCGTCAATCAGATTTAATTGATCAAGCCGAGTCTGGATCCAGTCATCTTCGCTCAAGTCTGCATCCTTCATTATCCGGAGAGAGGGTATCTGAACTTCAATTGGCAAGACTGCCTCCATGCCATAGACCAAGGAGAAAGGAGTTTCCCCGGTTGACGTCCTTGCTGAGGTACAGTACCCATGAAGAGCGAACGGTAACATCTCGTGCCAATCTTTATAGGTCACTGTCATCTTCTGCACAATTTTCTTGATATTTTTATTAGCTGCCTCTACAGCCCCATTCATCTTCGGCCGGTAGGGGGAAGAATTATGGTGCTGTATCTTGAATTGTTCACAGAGTTCAGTGATCATTTTGTTATTGAGATTGGTACCATTGTCCGTAATGATTCTTTCCGGGACGCCGTATCGACAGATCAGATTATGCCGGATGAAACGTGCCACGACGCTCTTGGTTACTATGGCGTAGGAAGCTGCCTCAACCCACTTCGTGAAGTAATCGATTACCACTAAGATGAAGCGATGCCCATTGGATGCCGTCGGTCGGATCTCACCGATCATATCAATGCCCCACATTGCAAAAGGCCAAGGTTCCGTCAGGACGTTCAGAGGAACCGGCGGAATATGCACCTTGTCAGCATAGATCTGGCATTTATGACAAGTTCGAGAGTGTTGGTAACAATCAGCTTCCATTGTGGACCAGAAATATCCTGCCCGAAGGATTTTCTTAGCCATGGTGTGTCCACTGGAATGTGTTCCAAATGTACCTTCATGCAGTTCTATCATGATCTTCTCTGCTTCAGCCTTATCCACACAACGTAGTAGAGTTGAATCATGATTCCGTTTGTAGAGAATGCCGTTGCTGAGGAAGAATTTTGCCCCAAACCTCCTCATGAACTTCTTGTCATTGACAGATGCGCCTTCAGGGTATTCCTGAGCTTTCAAATACCTCTTCACCTCATGATACCAGGGTTTTTCAGTCACCTTTTCAGCCTCAAGCTCGCAGCAGTATGCCGGTTCATCCAACTTCCAGATAATGATCCGGGGAGCCTCATTGTCCCATTTAACTTTGAACATTGAAGACATCGTAGCTAGGGCATCCGCTAGCTGATTCTCCTCTCTTGGGAAGTGCTCAAAAGTTATTTCTTCAAAGTGGGGAAGCAAGGTTGACACATACTCCTTGTAAGGAATAAGATTTGGGTGTCTCGTATCCCACTCGCCTTTGATCTGATTGATCACGAGAGCGGAATCTCCGAAGACACTCAGAAACTTGATCCTTAAGTCGATTGCAGCTTGTAAACCCATGATACATGCCTCATATTCTGCCATGTTGTTGGTGCAGTTGAAACATAATCGGGCGGTGAGTGGAGTGTGAGTTCCTTTGGGAGATATGATTACAGCTCCGACGCCGTTACCCAAAGCATTGGAGGCTCCGTCAAAATGCATAGACCATCGGGATCCTTCCTCAGGTCCTTCATCCAGTCCAGGTACTTCACAGTCGTTTACCACCATGATATCTTCGCCCGGAAAATCAAAGTTCAATGATTGGTAATCGTCCACAGGTTGGTGTGCCAAATGATCTGCCAGTACACTTCCTTTAATTGCTTTCTGAGTTGTATACTGGATGTCATATTCTGTCAAGATCATTTGCCATCTCGCTATTCTTCCAGACAGAGCAGGCTTTTCAAATATGTACTTGATGGGATCCATCTTCGAAATCAATAGAGTAGTGTGAGTCAGCATATACTGTCTCAGCCGGCGAGCAGCCCATACTAGAACGCAGCAAGTTTTCTCAAGCAGTGAGTAACGAGACTCACAGTCGGTAAACTTTTTGCTCAAATAATAAATAGCGTGCTCTTTTCGGCCAGACTCGTCATGCTGCCCCAGCACACACCCCATTGAATTATTAAGTACTGTCAAGTATAATATTAGAGGTCTTCCTTCCACTGGGGGCATAAGAATGGGTGGATCTTGGAGGTATTCCTTTATCTTTTCAAAGGCGGCCTGACATTCATTGTTCCAGCGTACTACTTGATCTTTCTTCAGTAATTTGAAGATTGGCTCACAAGTAGCAGTCAGATGCGAGATGAATCGGGCAATGTAATTCAGTCGTCCTAGGAAGCCTCTGACTTCTTTCTCTGTCTTTGGAGTTGGCATCTCTTGTATGGATTTTACCTTGGCAGGGTCCACCTGAATATCTTTATCACTTACAATGAAACCTAGCAATTTTCTGGATCTTACCCCAAAGGTGCATTTGTTGGGATTCAACCTCAGCTTGTATAACTTGAGTCGGTCAAACAGCTTCCTCAAATGATCAAGGTGCTCCTCCTCAGTTTGAGACCTTGCAATCATGTCATCAACGTATACCTCAATCTCATGATGGATCATATCATGAAATAAAGCAACCATGGCACGTTGATAGGTTGCCCTAGCATTTTTCAACCCGAATGGCATGACCTTGTAACAGAAGGTGCCCCACTGAGTCACAAAGGTAGTCTTCTCCATATCTTCAGGAGCCATCTTGATCTGATTATACCCTGAAAAACCATCCATGAAGGAGAACACCTTGTGTTGAGCAGTATTGTCAACAAGAACGTCGATGTGAGGTAAGGGGAAGTCATCCTTGGGGCTTGCCCTGTTTAGATCTCTGTAGTCGACACACATCCTGACTTTACCGTCCTTCTTTGGCACTGGCACCACATTGGCAACCCACTGAGGGTAAGAAGTTACTGCCAGAAAACCGGCATCGAATTGCTTCATAACCCCAGCCTTGATCTTTTCTGACATCTCTGGGCGCATACGGCGGACCTTTTGCTTTACCGGAGGGCAGTCTTCCTTGGTTGGCAGGTGATGAACTACAATGTCGGCATCCAAACCAGGCATATCTTTATAGGACCAAGCAAATATCTCCATGTAATCATGTAGCATCTGGATCAATCGTTGCTTCACGCCGAGCTCTAGATTAGCCCCAATCTTGACCTCTTTCCTATCTGTCTCAGTACCCAGGTTAATCATTTCTACCGGCTCTTCATGTGGTTGAATAGCCCTCTCTTCCTGGAGTAGCAGTCTTGCGAGTTCACCAGGCACTTCGCAATCATCTTCACCTTCGTCTTCGGCCAAGTTGATCGGATTCTCGAAGTCATAACTGGCGGTAGCAGAGCTGTTACCAGTGAGATCCAGAGTGGATTGAAACCTGTATAAGTGAGTGTGTGTAAATATAGTTGTTTTGCAATATATAACACAAAAAGAAAAAGAGCACAAGATTTGAAATGCAACAAACGTCCAATGTTTTGATTGATGATATATGGAAATGTCATACAAAAAGCCCTCACAAATGGAGCTACGATGCCCCGGGTAGGACACCGAGCCAACAAAGTTTTAACATATTGTTTGTTACAAATTGGAGATCAAAAGAAATTAATTACTGCGTGACAAATGTGATAGGTGTAAAATCCTTTGCCGTCCAGTTGCTTGGTCCGTTGCTGGTGGTTGGATAGATCCAACTGTCAAACTCCGCTTCCTCTACGTCCTCCTCGATAGCATTCACCCTTGGGTTGGAGATAAACACCGGAGCCTTTCTGATCTTGTCCTTGCGCACAGCCCTCTGAGCCTCTGCAGTAAAGCCCAGCCCAAACTTGTCGTTCTTTTGAGTGAAGTCAGGAAGCTGACCCCAGTTTGCACAATTGCCTTTCTCGATTACAGCCCGGGTATCCTTCAAGGACGCCATCTTCAACGGAAAATCTTCTTCAATCAATGCCTCAGCTGATGCCAACACTGGAGGTACTTCCTCAAAATGCTGAAAGGGGGTTTCAATAAACTCCCCGTCCATCTCGATATACCGGAATGAATTCAAGTGACTAACCATGTATTCCTCCTCACCCTGCACAGAACAATCTTCCCTTTGACAGGGTATTTGAGCTTTTGGTGTAGAGTGGATGTTACTGCCCCAGCTTTGTGAATCCAGGGTCGACCCAACAAGCAGGAATAAGATGGACGAATATTCATTACATAGAACGTTGATTTGAAAACTTGGGAACCCACACGAATAGGGACGTCTACTTCACCGTGCACCATCCTCTTAGAACCGTCGAAGGCTCTAACAATGATGTTACTAGGTTTCAACTCCAGGCCCTCACAATCCAAGCGATCCAATGCTTTCTTGGGCAAAACATTCAGGGAAGAACCGGTATCCACTAAAACGTGTGCGAGAGTAGTGCCCCTGCATTCTATGGAAACATGCAGGGCATCATTGTGATTTTTCCCTTTGGCGGTAAGGTCAACATCCGAGAACCCTAGGCCATTGTCAGCCGTCAAATTAGCCACACAGTCGGTGAATTGATCCGCGGAGGTCTCTTGCGGCACATGGGCCGTTTTCAGAAATGAAATCAGGGCTTTTGCATGGGCCTCTGAGCATAGCAGCAATGATAACATAGAGATTTTGGAGGGAGTATGCCCCAACTGTTCAACAACGTTAAAGTCACTCTTTTTGATAATTTTAAGAATTTCCTCCATTTCTTGTTGGGAGGCTTCCACAGCAGTCTTCTTTTTTGGTGCCTCCGTCCTGGCAGGAAAATCGGTAGCAACTTCTTTGCCCCGAGCATCAGAGGACTCGGCGGCAGTAGTGGACACAGGAACTTGAATTGGAACATGCACACTTGCGGGTGTGATGGTGAGAGGTTTTCGGATAACTGGCGGTGCAATGTCAGGCGAGAAGAGCCTGCCACTGCGGGTAATCTTGGCGGGACCAGTGATGCTACTGATACTGGTATTGGTGTTGAACTCCTGCTTCACCCCAAGCACATACACGTCGGCTCCATAATGCCATGGGACCACTTTATCAGACTCATATGGGAGAGGCCCTGGAACAATAATAGTAATGGGTGCAACAGACATAATTTGGACTGGTTTCTTCACGGGAGCTTTGGCAGGATTGTAAATTGTGACAACAGATATTTCTTCAACGGAAACAAACGGAACAGCAGTTTTCTTGAACAGAATCTCCTTGCTATCCATCAGACTTTGGATGCCTGATTTCAGCAGTGGACAACCGGTAGGGATAACAGCACACAGGAGGCAACCCTTGCTACAACCCGGAAATAAACCGGCCAGTAGCAAGTTCCTCTTAACAGTCAAAAGAGGGGTAACAACTTCATTCACCGAAACAGCATACAACTCTTCCTCAATGGCATTTACTCTATGCTGGGGCATAGGAGCAGTTACAACATTCGGTCTCTCAGGCGCTTCAAACTGAATTTCCTTCGCGTCGATAAGATCTTGCACTTTGTTTCTCAAGGCCCAGCAATCATCAGTGGTGTGCCCGGGACTATCAGAATGATAAGCACACCGGGCATTTGGGTTATACTTAGGAGACGCAGTGTTGACGACCTTAGGAGCTTCTTTGAGGGTCACCAAGTTGGTTGATAACAGTTGGGGTAAAATTTGAGATAAGGTCATACTCAGCCGAGTATACTGCCTCTTGGGCCTTTCACTTCTTTGTTGATTATACTGCTGAGGAGCAGTAATAGGTTTTGAAATGACCAAAGCATTGACGGCTTGGCGACTTTCGGGCTTGACTTGTCCTCTAGGACCATAGACGGCACTTGCTTCTTTCTTGAACGGCCTTTTATCAGTACTTGTGGAGGCAGCTTTTTGTATCTTTCCTGACCTAATGCCAGCTTCAATTCTTTCTCCCGTCAGAATCAAATCCGTAAACCCAGCGGAGGAGTTACCAACCAAATGATTGAAAAATGGACCAGACAAAGTCCCTAGGAACATATCAACCAGCTCACGATCAGTCAATGGAGGCTGCACCCTGCCAGCCAAATCCCTCCATTTTTGTGCATATTCTTTGAACCCTTCACCCGTTCCTAGAGACATACCCTGAAGTTGGGTACGCGTAGGAGCGAGATCATAATTGTATTGGTATTGTCTGTAGAATGCGGTTGCCAAATCTTCCCAGTGTCGGATGCTAGTTCCATCTAATTGGTAGAACCATTCAAGCTGTGACCCCGAAAGGCTATCTTGGAAGAAGTGAATCCAAAGGTTCTTATCCGCCGTGTAAGGTTGGATCTTCCTTACGTACGACCTTAGATGCAGCTTTGGGCAGGAGACCCCATCATACTTGGCGAAGGCAGGCGCCTTAAACTTGTGTGGAATTACTACCCCAGAAGATAACCCCAAATCTCCGAAATCCAGCCCCGACACGTTCTGAATCTCCATGGCGCTCAAGCGGTCCTCCAATTGCTTGTATCTGTCAGCAGCAGGTGGGTATTGTTCGTCATTATAGTCCGTCTCGTTGTCGGAGACTGCGGGACTAGGAGCTCCTCCCCCTTGGGGACTGTTTTTCTCAGCAGAAGAAGTAGTTGGATCAGCTTCATTATGGAGTGTGTTCCCAAATCTGCGTCCAGTGTTGAACAACGCAGTCCTCTTTTTCTTCTTCTTTTTCAGGAGTAGAGTCTTCAACTCTTGCTGACCTTGAGCCAGGCTTAGGACCATTTCTTGAAACTGGGCACTTTGGGCCTGAAGGGCCTTGATTGCTTGCTCACTGGATGAGTCTGGATTCATGATGACTGTTCAAAATAAACAGCGAAGGAGATTAAGCAACCTGTGAAATAGGGTACCTGCTATGCATATGGTGCAATGGAATGCGTATGTTTTATGTTTTCAAAGACAAACAAGATTCAACTTTGTAGACAAAAAGGGAAACACACTTCATTAGATTAAAATTTTCAATTGTTCAACAATTTGCCTTTAGGCATTACAGGAATGAAAAATACTGGAAAGGAAATAAAAGCTATAAAGGGAAATATCCAAAGCCCATCAATGCTCCCATAGCCTCCTTTTCTCAGTGTTGATGTAGTTGTTCAGGACCCTCTCTTCCTCCAATTGCTTAGTCAGCCTCTGGATCTTCCGTTCCTGCTCGTTGAACTTCTCCCGATAGAAATCCCGTTCTTCCTTTAGCTGCGCCCAAGATCTCTTCATTGTGTCAAAATCAGTAGGTATCTGAGGAGGGAGGACAGCTGGAGGAACCCCATCTTCATCGGAAGATTCAAGAATGATAGGTCTGACAGCTTTGTACGGCATCCCTAACCTCTGAGCACGGATGCGGACCCACTTGCAATAGGGTTCCATTGGTAGAGAAGTCTTTGGCCCCAACTCATGTGGGTTAGCTTTGTGAATTTTGTCCCAAGCTCTAATGAATCCATGGCGTAGTTTGTCACTGTCTGCCTGAAACTCAAAATGGAAGTGAGGAACCAGCATTTCATGAGGCCCATCTCCTCTGGCTCTTCCAAACTGACGGAGGGCTAAGCATGGATTGTAAGAGATTCCTCCTTGGATACCAATCAACGGAACATTCGGGTATTCTCCGCAACGATCAATAACAGCTACCTCATCCAAACCTCTGAGAGTCCAAGTGATGTCATTATCTGTGAGAGACATTAACCTCCGAGCCCAACCTTTTCCTTCTTCATTCTTCAGCACGAACTTAGGAAGGTGCGAAATAAACCACCTCACTAGTAAAGGAGCACAACACCACGGAGTTCCCCGTTTTCGAGCAGTACGAGCATAGAGTTGTTGCAGGATATCGCCCAAAAGAGTGGGTACAGGATTCCGAGACATGAAGATCCTTATGACATGGATACTGATAAAGGTGTCAGGATTGGGAAACAATACCAGGCCATAGATCAAAAGAGCCAGAATATCCTCGTACGCCTTGAAGTCCAAATCATTCCAGAAATCATTAGCCTTGCCAACCAGAAATTTGACCAAAAATCCCTTGACCCCATTTCTAGTTTCCCAGTTAGCTAATACCTCTTCTTTGGTCAAGGGGAGAATTGCAGCAATCTCTTCAGGCCTAGGATTCTTTTCCAAACCAGTGAATGGAGTTTGCTCCAAGACAGGGATCCCAAGCAGGTAAGAGAATTCTTCCAGGGTAGGAACCAGCTGGAAGTCTTGAAAGGTGAAACAATGATACAGAGGATCATAAAACTGGGTCAGAACACTTATCAGTTGTTGGTCCCACTTTGCAGTGACCAAGCCAAGTAGAGAACCATGTCTGTTGATGAAGGAAGAAGTGTTTGGAATCCTACCAACCAAATCCTTGAGCAAAGTCGGTGGTTGAACAAAGTTGAGCCGGACAGTATTCCTACGCACGGGCATCATGATGTCCTACAAAACAAAGCAAAGATGAAACTCTTTTGTCTTTGAAATGGGTTAGTCCTTTATACAGGATGCATGCAATGGTATGATGGCATGATGCTATGATGAGGCACACCACAAGTATTCACATAGGCAAGCATGGTAAGGCACACAAGTCACACAAGACACCCTTAGGTTTCAGGCCAGCATGAATTTCAGGTATTACCCTCTTTTAGTTTTGTTGGTTAAAACCTGTCCTATCAAAAGTAACCGGGTTCTAGAGGATCTCAAATCATTGGCTACCCTCAATCGGTCATAACTCCAGCATTGCAATCTTTTCTTGTGGCCAGAACCATCTCGAGAGTTTAGCCTCAATGAGTGTAGCATACTGCTACTGTCCTAATAGCCAAGTTGGTTAATTTAGGGTTCTAAGGTTGGTTGGTGTTTAATGACCCCTTAGAAGACCTATATTCTCCCCGTTGCAACACAAGGGATATAGGTACAGACCAAGATGCCACACCAACGTAGCCACTGCTTCACCCATGTCGGTCTACGCCGGACAGGTCCCTCACAGATTATGCTACCTAAAAAGGGTATTTCCCAGATCCGGGTTAGGATCTATGAAACTCCGATGCAAAGCCCACAAATATAAAAGCACACAAAGCAAACAATTGAAAACAAAGGTGATCTAAGCCCTAAGGTTACTCCACTTTATAAGTAAGTCCCCAGCAGAGTCGCCAGTTCTGTGGTGCGGTGGGAGAACTGACTTGAGGTTTTGCGTTTGTTTTCGCAAATGTTTCGGTTGAGCAAGAGTCGCCACCGACTTTTTATTTTATCCTAAGGAAAGGTTAAAAAGCACAGCAAAAACCTTTTGAGATGTTTTCTTGGGTTCGGGGAGTAGATTATAGAAAGGGAAGGTTTTAGCACCCTTTCTATCCATGGTTATCCATGGGCTCTTAGTTACTTGCTTAGATCACTTGCCTTTTATTTTCAATTGTTTGAAATGGTGCTTGTGTGTGTGGGTTTGAAAAATGTTTTGAAAAGAAGCCATTGTGGTGGCAACCTTTGTAATGATCCATGTGGGGATGTATACAAAGGTGTATGTCTTTTGAAAAGGTTTTCATTTGCTTTTTGAAAGTTGTTTTGAAAGTGTAGTGATGTGTGGTTTAGAAAATAGGCAAGTGTTTTTGTTTTGCAAGTTTGATTCAAGTAACTAAGAGGTTATCTACTCCTAAATTTTCTCAAAGTTTATTGTTATGTTTTAACCCTTTTAATAAGTTTGTTCCACCATTGTATTTGGTGGACAATCTCATGTTAGGATGTGAAAGGGACAGGCGCGGGTCATCGTTTAGACCATAATTGCAATGGTGCCAAGTATCTTTGGGCATTTTCTTTAAGGGACTTGATCATTTGTTTAAGCAACATTTTAAAAGTGTTATCGAGGGACTATGATCATTTGGTTTGTTTGTTTTGCCCAAAGAGACCTAACATGCAATATGGCCCAATTTTGAAAGGCAACAAGTGGAATACCCTAGGGGGTGCAAGTGTGATTTGTGTGTTCATTTTCATGCTTGTTTGTCTTGAGATTAGGTCATAACTATTTTGTCGTTTTTCGCACACAAACCCTAATTCTAACATGGTATAATTAGAAAGCAATAAAGTGCGAAAATAAATTTACTAAGCTATTACAAAACCAAATATGGGAAGGGGGGTACAAATGTTCAAATGGGGATTTTGACAAGGAATTTAAACCTAAAACTATTACATCAATATTGAATCATTTACAAGGTGATCAATTTACATAAATTAAATAAAATAGAACAAATGTGCAAGATGCCAAAAAATGGTTTTTTGTATGTATGAAAAAAAAAGGTATTTTTATATGTCAAAAGAAAGTATTATTATTCTTTTAAATTTTCCATATTTAGGGTCAAACCCTAATTCTATAAAATGTACTATTTATTCAATATACACACTATTTATTATTTATACATAAAAATAAAATAAAAATAAAGTATATTTGTAAAAATGATTTTTTAGTATTTAAATATTAATAAAATAAAATATGTATGTTTTTAGTATTTTTATCATAGGTGTATTAATATATATATATATATATATATATATTATATATATATGTATATATATATGT